>JAUJYP020001084.1:6982500-8341666 GCA_030674075.2 Linum usitatissimum
ATTCACAACTTGTTTATAGGTTTTTGACAAGGATTCTTGTTGTAATTATTACAGGTGGACAAGCATACCGTTGTGCATGTGCTGCTGACAGAACTGGACATGCCCTGCTGCATACTCTATATGGCCAAGCAATGAAACACAACACTCAATTTTTTGTGGAATATTTTGCTTTGGACTTGTTGATGAACAGCGACGGTACACTTCTTTTTCCCCTTTAAGGACATTGCGGTTTTGTTAATGATGCATCCCAGCTTGGCTGTTGTCATCCAGTAATTAGTTAGTTTCGGCTCCTACAGCCATAGATGTGTTATGCTTCCATGTTTGGCGGAAGGACCTCAACAGTCATCTGGCTTCATAATATAGCACATGCATCCTGCAACTAAATGAATGTTGTTCATTTCATGTTTGTTGTACTGGGTGTCTCTTTTGCTGATCTTTGTCTTTCCATATGTACGAGTTGCTGAGTTGACAATTTTTGTCTGATAAGGCATTTCATAAGTTCTTTGTATTTATTCAGGAAGCTGTCAGGGGGTGATTGCCCTTAATATGGAAGATGGAACATTGCATCGGTTCCGTTCTGCTTCAACAATTCTAGCCACAGGGGTATTTTACATAATTTACATCACTGTTTTCATTTAGAAGGTAATTCAAGCCTTTGAATGTATTTCTTCTTCTTTTGAGTTCAGGGCTATGGTAGGGCATACTTCTCGGCGACCTCAGCTCATACATGCACGGGAGATGGCAATGCCATGGTTGCGAGAGCTGGACTCCCTCTTGAGGTTACCTGTGTTTCTATACCTGCGAATGGTTTCATATGGAATCTTCAGCCTGCCAATAATTTTACATTGTTGGTAAATTGCACTTCGTGCAGGATCTGGAGTTCGTTCAATTTCACCCTACAGGCATTTATGGAGCTGGATGCCTCATTACTGAAGGTTGGCACGCTCTCGAACAATTGAAATTTGTGAAATCACACTGATGTGTTTTTGTGCATCCTTTAATAGCAATATCAACTTATGATCGGGGATGATCCAATTTTGAAAGCTGAAACAACTCGTTTTCTTTTCACATCTTGATATATAGGATCTCGCGGTGAAGGTGGTATTCTCAGAAATAGTGAAGGGGAACGGTTCATGGAAAGATATGCCCCTACAGCTAAGGATCTTGCTTCAAGAGATGTTGTTTCAAGATCCATGACCATGGAAATCCGGGAGGGTCGTGGTGTAGGTATGTTGACTCAGTAAACTACATAACTTCCTACTTCGGGCTTCTGTTTTTGTTTGTACGCAGTTCGGGTCATTGTTGTCTTTACAGTACTGGACCTATTTTGTCTTCGCTTACGTGGATTGGTGGACAGATGTTCAGTCATTCTGTTTTTGTTGCGTCATTACTTCTCCTTTCATGGCCAGTTCTGGTTCAAAAGTAACTAGCACGATGAGAGTCTCAAACATTTTTGAAGTCATTATAAGTACGTGATCTCTGATATTTGTCTCATTTGGAAGCTGATAGTGTATGCTTCTTTTGTCCTGTCAGGACCAATGAAGGACCATATATATCTGCATCTAAATCATTTGCCTCCAGAAGTACTGAAGGAGAGGCTTCCCGGCATCTCTGAAACTGCTGCTATTTTTGCTGGTGTAGATGTTACAAAGGAACCTATCCCTGTCCTACCTACTGTCCATTATAATATGGGTGGAATTCCCACAAATTATCATGGAGAGGTACGATTTAGCAAATTGTGTACTGTTTTTTATTTTTTGTTTGGAAATGGTTGCTCACAAGTCACATCAATACACATTGGTCATCAGGAAAGTTGAGTTACAATTAAATTTCCATTGGACCGATAGGAATATAGACTCTGCTTGATTCCTTAGTTCTTGTGTACGAACATGATTCTCATCCCTCTTATATTTAACTTTCAGGTAGTTACTATTAAAGGCAATGATCCAGATACTGTAATTCCTGGATTAATGGCTGCTGGAGAGGCAGCTTGTGCGTCAGTTCATGGAGCTAACCGTCTGGGAGCAAATTCTCTTCTTGATATTGTTGTTTTTGGCCGTGCATGTGCCAACAGAGTGGCAGAGATCCACACGCCTGGCAAGCTCTAAGTCTCAGTGTTACATATGACTACTGTCTTTGACTTTGAGCACATAAAATGGTAGTTTTTAATACATTATTATTTCCGACTTTTTACTTATACAGGGGAGAAACAGAAGCCTTTGGAAGCAGATGCTGGAGAGAAGACTGTTGCATGGCTGGACAAGATAAGAAATTCAAATGGATCACTCCCAACTTCCCAAATTCGGTTAAATATGCAGAGAGTAATGCAAAATAATGCTGCAGTCTTCCGTACACAGGAAACTTTGGAAGAAGGTATGTACTTAAAATGATCATCTTCTTCTTTCGTTTCTATAAGACCTTATACATAATGAGGTTAAGCAATAGCTGAAAATTGTTCTCTCGGTCTTGAACTGTTTAGGGCACAATCTGGTGTAACCCTTTGGGACTTATTATCATTGATGTCCTATGCAGGTTGCCAGCTGATTGACAAAACTTGGGAAAGCTTCCATGACGTTCAGTTGAAAGACAGGAGTTTGATATGGTATGTTAAATTCAAAGGATATACACCAACGACATTGGATCTTATCCATCTATTTGATCCTAATATCCAGTATGATCTGATAGGAACTCCGACTTGATTGAGACGATTGAATTGGAAAACCTGCTAATAAATGCATGCGTCACAATGCATTCTGCTGAAGCTCGTAAAGAGAGCAGAGGTGCACATGCCCGCGAGGACTTCACCGTGAGTTCATACTGCCTATGCTTTTTCGAGATATCTGCTGTGAGCTTGTATTCATTCATATGTTGTTTTTTGTTGCAATGGTGCAGACAAGAGACGATGAGAAGTGGATGAAGCATACTTTAGGGTAAATCCTCTTTTCAGTCTGTCAATCAATTATACGGATATCAAAAGAAATGGTTACTGATGATGATGATCAATGCTGTTTTTTATTTCCAGATATTGGGAAAACGAGAAGGTCCGGCTGGATTACAGGCCAGTCCATATGAACACATTGGATGACGAGGTTGACACCTTCCCTCCTAAAGCTCGTGTGTACTGAGAGAAACACCTTTTACTAAATTGGCATACCCAAAAGGAATTGCAATAATCTCTCTATACGAGTTATAGACATGCTGCAATATTAAATAATTTGTAGGAAAGCGCTCTCTTGCCAAAGCAAACCTTCATTTTTATTATTAACAAGCCTAAGTTGTAAGTTGTTCTTTTGCACAATAGAAGAGTGCTCCTTGTCTTGATGGTTTCCTTCTTTACTGAACAGCACAGCATGTCCTGGTTTCAAACGAACCATTCTTTGAATTTAGATGGCTTTTTTGGTTCTAATCGCCCTTAAAATTTCATCCAACTTTTTACGGTCGAACCTAAAAAAACCTTCTTATCTTGTGATTTCCAAGAAACGGAAGCAGCAGGGTACCGACTAACTCCACCCTTTGAAGTCTCAATGTCCCTCCCTTTGTTCCTTGTTTATACTGTAGATAAGTCAGCTCTATAACCGCGAAGGCATTTGTAAACAAGAGAATGATTGCATGCAGGAATCTAAAATCCAACAAATGGGGAGTGTGGCCATTATGTTTGGTCTCTCCATGTGGGTATCGCATCCTTAGACAGAGATGGTCTCGTTTACTTCTTTCTACTCACAGTACACTCATTCTGCACAAATTTCTTGCGGCTTTTGAATATTTGTTAGAAAAGATCCACATACCACGGTCCCCAACAATGGCGTCCTCAGTTGATGTACTTTTTCCATTTTTTTCTCAAGGAGCCATCATTTCTTCTTGTAAACTTAGATTGTATCTGTTACAGAGATCTTCGACTATCGCCCATTCGCCTTCCAAGTTGTTGCTGACTCTTGTACCTCTCAGCACAATCTTAACCCCATTTCACCGCTTGTTAAGAACAATTCAGTAGAAAAAAATGCACTTCAGAACCAAATAAACCACTATGGAGTGGTGCCTGAACTTCCGTAGTTCCTCACCAAACCTACCTGAAGAGTTTAAATCATTGTATTCATAATTTTGTATGCGTTAAAACTCATTTGGTCCAAGGTCATGTTTTGGCTTCTCTTGAAAGCTCTTTGGGCGCCAATTCAGGTGCCAATTTGCTGAATTATGAGTTATAAAGTATTTTTGCTGAATTTTTATCATCTATCATAGTTATTTTACCCTTTTTATCTATTGGCCTAAATTTCAATACCGATTTGAGAATGAAAACAAATGTATTTTTTTACAAGAATAATATAACTGAAGTCTGATTTTTATGTTTTAAATAGAAAATTTTGGCTCTCAATCTAACGAGATTAATATTAATAGTATTTTAATGAATTTAAGCATATTTAAAATTTCACCTTATTTTGAGCATAATGTCTTCATTTCAAATCTGATTTTCATTCTCTTGACATAGAAAAAACTAAACTTTTAAATGCGAATCAAATGATACGAATATCGGTAGTATTCAATAACTTTTAAAAATGTGTACTTTTATGAGGGGTCGCTTATATTTTTTGAGGCGGTCGGCTATTACAACAATTTGCAGTCTAACCACTACGTTGCTAGGTGTCATAATTAAATTACAATATGTGATTACTAATCCTCAACGTTATTCCTATGTTTCTTTAAGTAATTAGTTATGAAAAAAAAAATTACTAAGTTATGAGACAAAATCACATTTTTATGTTAAGTGGTGCCAATTTTACATTAAGTGCCATTGCTACATCTCCTTTTATTTATGTCATTCCGACATAAAATGTAAATTTAAAAAATAAAGCGATCAATACCTTCAAATTATTAATAAATATCTCTAAATTAATAGTATAATAACCTCTAATTATATATCAACGAAACTCCCCAATAACCTTTTCAATTAAACCTTTAACCGCAAAACCTCTCACTCCACTTATTTAAACGACCACTAAAAAATATATAATCCTCATAAGTAGTTGAATCGGCCATGTGCGGAGTTGGACATGAAATGTCAAAATCCCAAGTTTACCTAAAGCAATGAACAACCACATATATATAAAGTTGGGTGGGTGGTGGAAGCGCTGGGGCTTTACAGTCTCATACGCAACCCAACCCAACACATGCACTCCAATTCCTGGGTTTTACACTCCATTTTCCTTGTCTATATATCATACCAACGTAGATCGAGTAAAATATATCAAACACCACTAACTGTAATTTGCAGTTACACTCATTACCGAAATTTTATATACTTAATGTAATTAAAATTTTGTATCCATTTTCTGTTTACCATTTCGTCAGTTTGATGGATGAAATGTTGTTGATATGAATTTTATAGAGACGGCCTAGTAAAAAAAATATATTGCCTCAACAGCCAACTCAGACCTAAAAAAATATGAATCTCTGCTGAAAAGAGGAACGAAATTCGATGGCTAATAAATGAAGTTCGCAGAGGATAATACCAAAAAAAAAGACAAACTAGGACGATAAACAAACCGCCTGCTTTTTCATTTGCGAGAAAACAAAATGTTTCGATCTCAGTCAGAATATTCAATCATTGGGCCACCTCTATTGAAACACGCCAGCATTCCGTAACCAGAGAAACAAAAATTATAATTTAGTGATATTAGGAGGTCTTTTGTGCGGTTGAATTCGTAGGAGGATAATTCAAATAGCTAAAGAATACGAGGGTCATGTTATTTTGATAAATAGAATGTTTGGATGTATTATTTAAGGTGATTATTTTAACTTTTAAGTTCTAACATCATGCTTTGCCGTTTTTGGAATTTTCTTTCGATAAATAATTAATTTTATTGATAAAAAAATCAGAATAACGTTGACATAGCTCTATCAACAAAGATTAGATGTCAAGTTTCGTCGCTTTTAAAAAGCTCCAAGCCACAAAACCTAAATAATTTGCAAAATGATACATTCATAAAACTTCTCCTTATCCATCCATCCTGACGTTAACTTTGACAACAACTTCCTCCGAAATAATTCTGACAGTAACAACAGCTCAAGTGTGAGGACCATAAAAACCCTTGTTTTGTATTTGTTGGAGCTCTAATTTGAATAAACATGTAAATAAATTCACAGATTAAATTAGAGGCTCTATTTCAAATATGGACGTTGGGGGGGGACTCACAGCTGTTTGGCGTTACAGGACAGCAGCCACTTGGTTCGTCGTTACTTTTGTCAAACTGGGGTTGTTACAAAAAGATTACAGGGTGGTTAACAATATCGGTTGGTCCAAACATTTCCAAAGGTTAAACTTCTTGGTGGGCCCGTCGGGTCCCATTCGAGGCTTAATTTGGGCCCATAAAAACGGGCCCTTAATTGGCAAAGCAACCCACTTTCCACTTTGCAAAACAAAAAGAAGACCTACTACGAGTACAGGAATTCTCTTTTTTTAACTTTCGCTTCCCGCTTTTTTTATCTCATGAAACAGTTTTTTACTTTCTTTCCTATCGGAGTAAGCTTAAAGATGGTAAGCAAAGTTTGGTCATAAAGTCAGTGAAAGTATTACTAACAACGGTAACATGATGGTCACTGCTGCTAACAGGAGCAAATTGAAGTTGTGTATTTCAATGTTTCCACCATAAATAGTCTCGATTTGATTTCGTAGCAAAAACTACAACCCCATCAAACTCACTTTCTTCAAAAACAACATTTGCAAATTGCAATGCGCGAGTCAACAACCCAAATGAAGAGTTGCGAGTCAACAACCTGATATCTTCATGTCTCGAGCCAAACAACCATACAACCAACCGTACAACTCTAAGAAACCACGCAACAAACTAATGTGCAACCAACTAACTATGTTTGGGTAATATTGGAAGTTGGCATTTTTGTCTTTGGCCTCCAAATAAAAAATGAGTGTAGGACACTTGGAAGAAATGACGTGGCAGTGTAGACGTTGGATTCCCAAAGGCGTTATTTCCAGCTGGGAGGGGAGCATTTCTGTGTTTGGGTAATTGTGAGACCGCCCGGGCTCCAAGTCGGGCGGTGAGGATTTCGTTTTGGCTTCCTTCCCCCGAGAAGATCAAACCCCTTCTCACGTCATCCTTTTTTATTTTATAATAATAATAATAATAATCAATTTATTATTTCCCTCGGCGGAAGCGCTGTGTTGTGACGGAGGTCGAAGGTGTGGGCCCCATGTCCCCCATTACAAGCGCGAAATCAAAACACGCAACTGGGTGATATAGGCCAAAAAGGGTTCCCCGACTACAGCGGGAGAGCTAAGTTGAATTATTATTTAACAACTAAATAACATAATATTACAAGACTAATCCAAAAGCCCAATAATGTGATTGTAGTCACAATTAGATCTGATATTTGTACGGGCAGATTATTTACACGAGTTTTTTCGGGGTAATCGAAACTCAGTTTGATTCTAAAATTCAAAAATTAAATATTTCATAATTTTATGAGAATATCTTTTTACGATAATTTTTTTTATAAAAGCCATCAAAATATACACTAATGGCTCCCGATCACTAACTACTATTTTTATCTCCTTGATTCAATTACAGTAACATAAATATGGTGAGAGTTTGACAGTCCCCAACATTTTTAGATAATACATTGTTTACTTTGAATCTAAATCTCACAAATTTACTTTTGAGTATATCATAATAACTTCTTAAAAGGTCACGATCGTAACCATCAGTGACCATCTGATTTATCTATTCTGCAAAACGTAATCCTACTCGACTACAACTCCGTACTAAATTACCTGACTTGATCTAAGAGGCTCGGAAGGAAGTAACCATTCCTTCACGAGGAAAGCAAAAGCTGATGCGTTCAGGCTCGACTAGGATGGGTCCCATCCTTGTGGGCGCCACGTCAGTCAACAACCTCGTCCCCTACCTTCTCTCCTCCTTCGACTGCTACTAGTGCGCAACGTTTCATCATCAGTCTAATTACCCATTTTCCAACTGTGCATTATGTAATAAATTAATTAAAATCTATTTTACAGATAAAATAAAACAGTTCCACCACTGGTAGGGCCTACGTTTTGTAGGATGAGCTCGTCTCTTAAATCGGCGTTTGTCCTCATTCAGGTCTTCGAGCCCCCCCCCCCCCCCTCCCCTCCCTCTCCTCCTCATCTCTATATATTAATGCGAAAAATAACATCTGCACTTTTTACTCTGTAAACCTAACTCCTTTTCACTCTCCCCCCTCTCCCACTCTCCACTCTCCCTCCTACCTTTCTCTGTAATTGAAGCCCTAACATCGCAATCTTCCTGCTCACTCAGTCTATTACAACACTGTACGTAACTCAACCAATCCTATTCTACCTTCGCTCCATTCGCTGTAAATCTGGTAGCTCACTTGCTTTCGTTGACTGACATTGCTTTTCTTTGGGGGGATATTCTAATTGCAGCCCAAGATTTCATTTCCCGGCTAGATTTATTGCCGGAGGATGGCCTATATGTGTGCGGACAGTGGAAATCTAATGGCGATAGCCCAACAAGTGATAAAGCAAAAGCAGCAGAGAGAGCAGGAACAGCAACAGCAAAACCACCACCAGCAGCAGCAGCAACAAATATTGGGGATGACGACTTCCTTTCCTTTGACTCCTTGGCCCGGTTCAACCCCTGCGAATCCCAATCTAGGTTACGGGCTACCCGCTGCCCCTGGGTTTTCCGACCCGTTTCAAGTCCCTCCAGCTACAGACGCTGCCGAGGTTGGATTCCCGTTCCCCCAAATCGACCACCACCACGCTGGCGGCGGTGGAACCGGGTTTAGGTTCTCGGATTTCGGAGGCGGTGCCCCGGGTGAGTTTGACTCGGACGAGTGGATGGATAGTTTAATGGGCGGTGGAGACTCAACGGATAGTTCCAATCTTCCTTCTGCTTGCGACACGTGGCAAAGCAACCCTGCTGATTTTTGTCTCTACAGTTCCGATTCGTTTCGACTCAACGTAGCCTGCTCCCCTTCGTCAGATCTCAATCGGATCCTTTTCCCCGAACCCGCTCTTAAAGCCCAAAATCCGATCCAGCCACTTCCTACCTGGAATCCCCCATCCTCGCCTCCACCACCGCCACCGGAGGCGGCTGCGACTGCGGCTGTTAAAGAAGTTAAGTCGGCCAACACATCTCCTCCTCCTCCTTCACCGCCGGTACCGAAACCCCCAGCGGGTCCCACAGTATGTTCCAATTTACTAGAAATAGAACCGTCGTCACCGCCGCTTTTGCAATCCCTACTGGAGTGTGCTCGACTCTCCGAATCAGAAACCGAATCAGCCGTTAAATCACTGGTTAAAATCAGGGTGTCGGCGTCGGAGCATGGAAATCCAACTGAGCGGGTCGCGTATTACTTCTCCGAAGCTCTATACAATCGGCTCTCTAAGCAAGCTGGGGAAAGCTTTACCATGTTCGAGACCACCAGCGAAGAGTTCACTCTGTCCTACAAATCACTAAACGACGCTTGCCCGTATTCGAAGTTCGCTCACTTGACGGCGAACCAAGCCATTCTCGAGGCAACGGAAACGGCGACGAAGATTCACATAGTGGATTTCGGAGTCGTTCAAGGGGTTCAATGGGCGGCTCTATTGCAAGCTTTGGCGACCCGGTCGGCTGGCAAACCCGTTCTGGTTCGGATTTCGGGTATACCAGCCCCAGCTCTGGGAAGTTCACCTGCTGCCTCTCTCTTCGCTACTGGGAAAAGGCTTCTGGATTTCGCCAAGCTATTGGATCTGAACTTCGAGTTCGAACCGATACTTACTCCGATACAGGACCTGAACGAATCTTGCTTCCGGGTCGAACCAGATGAGGTATTAACCGTCAATTTCATGCTTCAGCTATTCAATTTACTGGACGAGACTACGGCCACGGTAGAGACGGCTCTGAGAATGGCGAAATCGCTGAACCCGAGGATCGTCACTCTTGGCGAGTACGAAGTGAGCTTGAATCGAATTGGATACCTGACCCGGTTCAACAACGCACTGAAATACTACTCCGCAGTGTTCGAGTCTCTGGAGCCGAGCTTGAGCAGAGACTCGACGGAGAGGCTTGAAGTGGAAAGGATGTTGCTTGGTCGGAGAATCGCCGGAGTAATTGGCCCCGAGGAACCCGGAGTCGTCCAAAGGGAGCGGATGGAAGACAGGGAGCAGTGGCGATTGCTGATGGAGAAGTGCGGTTTCGAATCAGTAGCACTGAGCAATTATGCAATGAGTCAGGCTAAGATCCTCCTGTGGAACTATAACTACAGCCCGCGGTACTCTCTGGTGGAATCCAAACCTGGTTTCGTCTCATTAGCCTGGAAAGAAGTTCCTCTCCTCACTGTTTCTTCATGGCGTTAATTAGCAAGCAGCATAATTATTGGTTCTTTTTTGTTGGTTTCTTGGGTGTAGCTGAAACCAGTTTCCCGTGCCTGCTAATTGTATTGTTTGGTGCGCGTAGCTTGAGAAATTGATGGGCAAATTTGTGATGTGTTCTTCCCTCTGATATGGTCATCAAAATCTCTAGAAGACGATGTATAATTGGGGGGTATTTTAGCTTAAAGCTAGTCTATAGTGTTTTCTTCTTCCATTTTGCAGTTGTGAATCTTTCTACCTGCCAGTACCACTTCCAGACTTGTTCTTCCTCTGCCATGGACCTAATTTGTGACAGTCATTTTATCAGTCCAGTGGTGTTTTATTATTATATGAATATTATGTACTGCTGTTCTTCTGCTGTGTAAAAACTAAAAACCCAGTCTTTGTACAAAACTCCCATCTTTCTAATCGATTCTGATTCTCACCCACCCCAGACAGAAAACACAACAGTGTGAAGGGGGAAAGGACATTGTTTTCAGATTCAGAAGTCACTCTCACTATTGAGTGTGGAGTGCGGACAAGAAGCCTGCCATTTCTGCAAGCTTCAGATGAATACGGGGGAGAAGAAACAGGGGAGGAAATTTGTCCTTGTTTCATAATTGAATATTTGGCGCCAAGAGACAAATTGTCATCTACAGCTTACTGCTGCCATTGTATATTACTGGGAATCAAGCGGGTAAGAAAAACGTAAAGAAAGAGTCCAGTTTTTTTTAATCATACGTCCTTGTCCACTACAGAAACAGCGGTGAAAACAAGTTAAAAGCAAGCCAAATGAGGGATTTAAGATAGAGACCTCCACAAGGCAACAGCGACAAGATGTGTTTCAGTGAGAAAAAATGATAATGATGATGATGATAATTTCGTGTAGATTTCTCCCATCTCTGTTTTGTATCTTGTTGCCTCTTCGAAATCTCTTAAATTTCATATTTATGGACTTCCAACAGGTAACACCTATTCATATCATCATTTCCATTGAAACTGATAACGACTGGAAATTGTAGAGTTTGGTCCCCACAGCTGGGTTTCTGTAAACTCAGAAATGCTCTCTCATAACCTTGCCCTTGTAGCTAGTACCACTACTATTTTCTCTGATAGTGGGGCTTTCAAATGGTTTAATGCGTGTCCCTTTCAGATTGCAATTCTGAGGGACTTAACCTCTGAGGCAAATAGAAAGACACAAGAGATAAGAGCCGTGGTTCTGAAAAGAAACAAAACGTTTCAGAAACAAGTTTGCCGGGGGTGGTGATGGTGCCTTAGTGGGGCGAGGTCGATCGTCTCTGCCTCAGCAGAGAAGAGGAGGCAAAGTGTGAAGTTTTTGGTTTCTTTTTTTTTTTCTAACTTTTGATTGTGACCCTTAGCTTGGACAGTGGAATTTCTACAGACGGGAAATGGCGCTTCAGTGGTGGATTTGTGTCCGTTGAGCGAATTCCTTATTCAAATATAGGTTTGATTTGCATTTGCCATCTCAAATTCGGCATTACAACACTTTACCTTATGGAGGGAGGTCCGAATTTTGCCTACAAGTTGATTCGCAATGTGTTGTGCAGTTCCTTTCGGGTGAATCGTCGGAGGACCACCAAGATCGCAAGTTACCGGGAATTGGTTGCGCGTGCTGGGAAGTTCGAGTTGAGTACATATATTAGAGAGGCGAATTTTGCTCACTTCGGCCACTATTTGCCACCAGGCGTGCTTAAGTTAAATTCTCATTGAAATCCGTCAAAAGAAAGGAAGAGCAATGAGTCTAAAGTTGTGAGTAAATGAGACGAGTAGTTAGGTTGTTGGGGGCTATATGATAACGACTTAAAATGTTTTCACAGGTAAAGTTAATTCAAGGGATTAATTACTAATAGTAGGCTCTGAGGATCAGGCACCCTAAGATGGGTGTTGGACCATTTTGTGGACATTACATGAATAAATTTGGTCTTGAAAAGTTAAAAGGGTAGTAGGGTCCTCTACTACTTACCCTTCTCTTGTTTTAAATGGGGGAGATGGTCCAGTATTTACCTGAAATTGGTAGGCCTTATCAATAGTTGAATATGCCCTAGAACAGCCAAGCCTCTAAACAAGGGAAAAATTAACCCTTTTGGCCTCTACACTTTGTGTAGTCTGATAGTACAGTTTGATGAAACCAGTTGGGTAGTTGCGAGCTAATAGATTTCAGAAACAAAACAGAGAAGCACTAGTGTTCAAATTAACATTCAAATTTAATACACCAACAGTAGTATTCAATTAGGTCAAAGGACACCAAGTAAACATTGAGAAGAGGACTATTCACTTTGGCGTACGATTTTTCTTTTGCCAAAAACAGTAAAAAGGAAACCTGCATGGATTTACTTGGTTTTCACGCATACTATATTACTATTACTTTGGTAGTAGCAGTAAAAAGACAAAGGTGAAAAAGCAGGACGTCAGGGGTGTGTCAAATCCCAGTATCACTCTGTGGTATATAATTGTTTCATCACTCTATTATTTCACGCATCCTTGTGATGGGCTGGATAGAGCAAGTCTTAATTACCTGAGACTTCAATTTTTCTTACCTTAGTAAGTTGCAGGGATGAGACGTTAGCTGAGAAGTGCGTCAGACAATTGTATCCATCAGTAAGTAGTATTATAATACTGTACAGAAATCAGGACCCTTCATTTCTTTCATGACTGATGAAGATTGAATGAATGAATGTGCGTCTCAATGACGTTACATGACTTCTGCAAAACTCTGCAACGGTCGGCTTTGTCCCCACCACTCCACCATCTTGCTTTACTTTCTTCTGGCTGGTCCCGAGTCCGGAGCTAGGATATTTGCTTCTTGAATTCAATCCAGCAGTAACATTGGACTTTGATTTTCGCATCATCTAAGGGCTTCACGTTGCTTAGGGGTAATATTGTCATATGTGTTAGACGAGAACCTTGCATCTACTATCATAGAACGACCATTTCTGATCATCAAAAAAATTTATCCGGTCATTTTTTTATTGCTACGACCTCTGTTGATGAAAAAGTTTCATCTACATTATTACCATTGTTGGCTTTACGTTGGATTTATGTTTCTGAAAAATTCTTTCACCCGTACAAACGTGAAAAATTCTCTGTACGAAGTGTAATACTAAATCCTATGCAAAGTATTAAGCATTATACTAAGTACTTTACTTACTCAATATAATATTTAATATATATATTTATATGACTTTGAAGGCGCCTGCAATTATTTAAATTTTGGATTATTTTACCCCATGTTTTTAACGATAAAATCTAGGCTATAATTTTTTTACGACTGCAAATTTTTAGATCATTTTGAATCAGATCAGGAGCCTGGCTACATCATACTAGGACTTGCTGGTCCCCCACTAAGTGAAATAACACGGGCTTCGGGATCCATCAATCAGAAGAATGGACTATTCAGCCCACAAAGAATGAAGCCCGGCCCAGCATATACATCTGCTCGCTACGTACTGAGGTGGTGCCACGTTATAGAACACGTGTTAACGTTGAAGACCCCTGACCACCAGGAGTTGGCGCTTCTTCAGCAGCGCTGGCGTAGTCCCGTCCGCCACGTGTCGATAACTTGTTGAAACCAGGCAAAACTGCTCTTCTCTCGTTTAAATTGCTCTGGGTTTGCATTCTTTGATTGAGAATATTGTTTGGTATTGTTTTCGAAAAATGAATCAGGCATCGAGATCTTTGAGAAGGGTGGTTTCAGGGGGTGGTAGTTTAAGGAGGAGGGTGAATACCCATAGCAGCGATCCGGGGAGTATGCACAACATGGACAAAGCTGAGCATCCCAAGGAAAACAAAGGGTATCTCTTTGTTTCCCTGCATTTTCTCTGTTAATTACTAATCAGACTGTAATCATTTGAATAGTTTCAGAATCTAATTATGAATGGTGCGTAGAAACGCGATCTCGAATCAACCTGGAGATGGGTACGCGACGAGGAGCGATGAGGCTGGATTTGGCGCTGGGAAATTTGGAGGAAATGCAGAGGACAATATCAAGTTGGACCAGCAGTTCAACAAAGATCCCCCTGGTATGTTTATATGATAAGGGCTTCTACGATTGAGTTGAAATATTTGCCAAAAGATTATTTATTCATTGCCAATTTGTTGGTTTGGGTTGAAGGTTACGACAAGAGCCAGGGAAAGGAATCGAACAAAAAGGACAAGTCTGGTAATAAGTGATAACAAGATTAATCCGCTGAATGAATTGGCTAGTTAAAAGAATGCTGCAACAATTGTATACCTCTTCTCCTGCCGATCGATACAATTCATTTAATTTTTTTCAAGTAATATCTCATTACAATCATGCATGTGTGAGAAACCATGTTATTTTACGTGCATATTAGTTATATGTGCGGCAAAATCTTACACAGATGATAAAATGAAACCCCAGTCCTTACACCAGAGCACTGCCTTTTGCCCCTGTCCTCATTTCTTTGACACAGGCCGAAGGTCTTTTCCCCGCTTCATCCGAAGTCCTTTCCCATGGCTTGGCTTTGGAAGCTGTAGTTTAAAAGTCTAGCTGGATTTACTTGGTACACAAGGGGTGCTTCGGACCGGTTGGTTTAAGTTAATTAACCAACACGACGAAGTCGAAATTTATCAACTTCTCGATTCCGTTGAATGTATATGCACTCCTCGTGAAATGGGTATGGTTTTTTCTCACGATTTGGCTCGTGCTCTGCGCCTCCAATCACTTGACGAATTCACTACTATTACTTGGTTGTTTGTTGCGAGGTCTCTTATTCTTCACCCACCCCCGCCCTTATCCGCTGTTGTTCCTATGCCGGTTTCTGTTGTACCTGCTTTCGCAACCCAAGAAGCGACAACGGTGATATCCCTCCAGTCTGCTGCTGGAACTGAATGTGTAAGAGAGTTTGATCTTGGAGCGAGATTAGTGAAAGCGGGAGGGAAGAGAGCCTTTTGGGCTTCAGGGGTGGGGTAAATAGGATTCAAATATACAGTTCTTTAAGATTCCTCACTCTGCGGTGGTGAACAGAGTTTTACAAATCCTTATAGAGATAGTTGATAAGGCTTGGAAGAATCGATAGTTGTTCTTACGACTCAGGTCGTTGGAGTTGTCCCTGCTATCCGTGTGTTCTCATTAATGGGAAATCGCATTTGGGGGTATAAGGCGTGGGTAAGCATCTCTAATCTATTTGAAAGCTTATTCCTTATTGAATATTTTGTCTTCTCGGCTGTGTGGATGAGTGTTGGGCGTGCATGTGGGGTTGGAGTTTGGGACTGTAATCCTGAACCTGCAAAGGTTTGGGTACTTGTTACCTGCATGGGTTCGGGATACATATTTGTATAATCGGATACTCGTAGGTTCTTATTACTCGTACGGCTTAAAATCTTAATTTCATTCTACCCGCTAATCCTAACCCACCGAGTAATCTGATAAAAAACTCGCTGACCCAACTCTAATACTAACCAGACTACTTAGTCACCATTCATTACAGAAGTTATCACAGATTGTCAAATTACCATTTACAACTTATGATCAAACTTACAGAGACCTTATTACATTCTTGATCTTACCGACTTCACCCCAAACATTCTTCCACTAAAATTTCTGTTTAATAAGAACTTGGGAATTCGAACGGTAGGACGATGGCATCCCAACCATTACTTCCCGTAGAAACATGGGCAATGGACTAATGACACACATAAGCAGTAAGCAGTCCGATGGTAATGTTGCGTGTTTGTTTACTGCTACGTTATAGGAATTAACATTAATTGGATTTTAAATGTCGTACCCTACCTGTCTACGTAATGGATACCTGTGACACTGTATGAGTTTGGGATTCGAAAAGCAAAGCTTACGGGATGGGTACCTATAGAATATGGGCTGGTTCTTCGTAAATGTTGTCATGTAATTCAACTTTTAGACTTGGAAGTGAAAGAGATCCTTCGCAGCTGCTTACAAGTTACAATAATGGGTGAGATTGGTCGCATCACCGGTAAAATTGGCAGCCCAATTGATGAATATATAAGAGAAGGGTTGACACTAAAAGTGTGTTCCTGTATTACTTGGTGCTATATGTCTATAAATTTGAATATGTGGAGATAGATGATGATATCAGTCATTTTCTTATTGGAACGCTTCAGCCGAGGATAAGCCAACAAGCTATTGTTGCTCTGCTCAGGCAATAGAGCAGAAAAAATCTCAACCAACATTTTGAGGCAATGAATCTAAATCTTAGCGAGAAAGGAGGCTTCACTTCCAACGTCCAATGGTTTACTAGTTGGAAGGGAAGGATGGTTGTGGTTGAGCCCTCTTCTGAAGGGAAGGTGACAACTAGCCTTTGATAGGATGGTTTGAATTTAAATTTAAACAAAATATTCAATATGAATTTTAGATAAATAAAAATTTGAACCCACCATTCTGCTTTAATTTAATGTCATCACAGGTCTTTATAGATTTGAAAAATGAAAACGGACATGTTAATAGATTATATTTTACAACGGTTTGACTATGTGAATTAAATTGATGTCCAATTCGATTTAATTATTTATTATGATCAAATTGGTTTTTAGATTTAACCTGATTCAATTAATGCTTTTAACGAGAAATTGAAGTTACACATTTATCCTGGAATCTGAATAGCTTATGAGGACATGGTCTAGTCGAATTTGAATCTTCTATTGATCGTTTCAAATTAGAGTTTTAAGTAATGATTGTAACAAATTAAACTGGATTACAAACGTTCATTTTCATACTTGAGTTTCTTACTTTAATTTCAGCTGGTTCTTTAATTCTTTTGACAAAGTCTGTTCTCTCGCTTATCTTTTACGCAATGATGACTACATAGATTAAATTTTACACCCGCTCGCCCTTTGCCACCTAATTATCGTGTATTATTATTATTTATTTGTCTATAAACACCGCCTCAGAAAAACCAGGAACACATGGCCACGTGTTTGTATCTTACCGTTTCATCTTAACTATCTACCACGAATCTCGTCCGTCCAATCTCGTTTCTTCCCTATATGAAGCCCCTCTGCCTTCTTTTCTAATTTCATCATGATTATAATATCATACTTATCCTTTTCATTATTGCTTCTTCCGCCCTAGTTGTTTTATTTGCCTCCGTTCTCCTTCTGCCGTTCGTCTTTTCTCCAGATCTGTTCTCCATGGTCGCTCAACGTCGCGCGTGGATGATACAATCATGTAGGTCAGGCGACGATCTACGCGACGATGTACTTATCAAGGGCGGAGGCGTTCTTAGCCGTCGTTCCGGCTTAATATTCACATGTGGCTGGCGTAGCATAGATATGTCCACAGGTTTCGATCTAATCTTCTTGTTCTTGATTATATCTACACTTGTTGGTTACATGACTTCTGTTTCTGTCGTTCCAGACGATTTGTGGTTACATGGCGTGTTATTGCCCTGCTGGTGCGATCGGAAAGGCGACGATTTTTGATTACAGGTCCTGCTATCGACCAGCTGCTGCGATCGGAAAGGTGTTTTTTGTGTATTTATGCGATTCTTATAGTTCGTGTATTGAAGAGCCGTTGTAATTTTTGTTGTGTGTATGATATCATAGATCTAGCCATATCTTCGGATCTGAAGATGAGCTAGCCCTCTAGTCAAAGATCAGGTATGTCGAGGCGTTCTCTGCCGCTGGAGCCAAGTATGATGCGTAGTGACGGGAGCTGGATATCGTCGATTGTGGGTGTATAAGATATGAGGGGGATGATGGCGCTGTGTTCGGTGGCCTGGTGTCCTTGTTAGTATCTTTGTCATCCGACCTTTGCCATATAGGGTGCGCTCGTATGGCAGGTCACCAATGAATAAAAAAACAACCGTTTGTGTTTCAGAGGGAAGATCGCACGGGGGATTTGCCCGGGTTCTTTCCTCTGCTGTGTCTCGTGTTCCTTCTCTTCATTACGCCTATGCTCCAAACCCAATCGATTGGAGGATGATACTTCCTCCTACCCAGCTCTAATTGCCAGGCTTTCAAGGCGCATGACAATAAAGGTAACATCTCATCCGTTTTAATACTTCTGTTGGAGACTCTGAGGGACCAGCCATCTTCCATTCTGCCAGGTAACCTCGTTATTTGTCAACTTTGCGCTATCAGTATCCATATTCCCGATTCTGTCGTGTATTTCTCAACCCAATTACTTCAAAATGAACACCAAGAATGTCTTTTCCCTCGGCTGTTATGACTAACCTGTCGATCAAGAGCATCATATCCATATATGAAATCTACCTTTTCTATTGCGTCTAATAAGGGCTAAATGTTCGTATATTATATTGAACATTGGATTATTTAATTTCCTTCTGTATTATATATTGTATACTTTTTGTAGTTGGTTCGTAGTGTGTATATGGTTAGTAGCTTGATCTCACTTTCTTTGTTTCCAGTCTATCAGCTCAGTTGCTAGTTATTATTGGGGTGATTTGTTCGTGTTTTTGTGTTGGTACTAATATGTCCGGTTCTGTAATGTTCATAATTGTACCTGTGGAATGATATGCATGGCTTGTGGCGTTTGCTGTAATGTCGTCGTGTATTCTGCTTACAAGTTCAGATTGTTTGCTGTAATATTGCGAGTGTATTCTGCATCCAAGTTCAGAGATTGGCGTTGATGCGCTGGACGACTGTGATCTTCAAGCTCGGTTATCTCATGACATGGACCAGAGGGAGATTCTACAATTTATTATTTCTGATCGTAGTGTTCGGTTTTTGTTTGAATTATGAAGCACAGTTGTTTATTTACGATTACTCGTGTTTGTGCATATACGTTGTGACTGTTTAAAAGCTCCGATAATGTGTTTTTTTTTTCTAAATGGTCAAATGATTTCATGTATTCGATCACTGTTTGGAGTGCTTGTTAACTATGCTAATGTAATAGTTAAATTTTATTTTTGTTAAAGGGATATCTTCGCAAACTATCAGTTTTTGTGTGGAATGCTTATATTCCTTTGATTAACAGGTCCTTTCTGTTACTGTAGCACTATTGCCTTTCCTGAACATTAAGTTGCAAGACGTTGACGGTGGAACCTTAGTTTAATTATTCGAAACAATGCCGATATAGACTTGTAAGCTCAAAATGGTAGAGCGCTCCATTCCTTTTTGGTGATGTGAGAGGTTAGTGGTTCGAATCCACTCAAGTCTTACTTTTTTTAATCTCGTGAATTCTACTCCGTGTCTTTTAACTTGTAACTTAGTTTATTTTTAGCTTTCAAAAATGTTTGTTTTTTTTGCAATTCAATTGTTTAATTACATCCAGCGTTTATCTGGAAATTAGAGTGGAAAAATACGATTCTTGTTTTTTCGGTGGCTGCTTTTTTCACACTTCATTGCAACTTCAATTTACTCTTACCGGATAGAGTCAGTTTGTTAACTGTGTTTTTTGTTCTGTTCAGTAACTCATAATCGATCCAGAATTTTTTGGAGACTTTCACCATTGAAGTGGACGACATAACGGACCGAATATGACGCGGTTGGGCTATTGGATATAAATTTTTTATATCAAGGAGCTCCGTGTAGGATGCGGCATAAATAACACATAGGGATGATGACGAGCTGGGGGTTGAAGGGGGGAGGTAAATAGGGACTAGAGAAATATAGTTGAGAGATTGATTGAAAGTTATCTGCCCGTTTGGGTAATTATTATCATAAAAGCGGGACCGATTATACAACTCAGATGATTATGATTGAAGGGATAACCGGGTTGTCGATGAGCATCACTATTGATGTTAGACCTTGAGACTTATTGGGGACATCACCAAGAATTCCGGGTACTGAGATTTAAAATGCCGACTGGTAATTAAAAACATGGGGCTATTAGATATTATACATGAGAAGGGTGGGTGTTTATTGGGCAGGTGATCGGAATGAATGAAGAGAAAGTAACCCAACTACTTATATCTACATTCAGAGAATAGGGTTATGTGATGAGGTTTGGATTGAAATGAACAACAGCTTTGTAGTCGAGGTAAACAAATTCAATACTTGTTATTTTATATTGAAATGGAATTCCGGAAATGAACCGGCTTCCCAAAAACAAGCTAAGCCGACATGTAGGGCATAATTCAACATCAAGATCAACTACGTAAGACATAAAGCTAGCAAAATTTGGTCTTCTCAAATCTCATTGAACAGCTCTTGTTGATCTTCGGGATCTTCACAGTAACTCGGGGTCCGATTGGGTCATCACATTTATTTTTCAGAACGAATCGAGCGGTATCTAGACAAGTAAAGCACTGATTGGTCGTGGACTTGGTTGCACAACTGGCTAATCCGAAAAGTATAGTGTCGCCGTTTTGCCTGGTGCAGACCCGTTGCTTGGCTACCAAGCAGCCGAGGAGTTTGTCCCCCGTGGCTGTGGCGAGGTCACCTATATCACCACTGAACTTTTTGCTGTTGCATAACAGATCAACGCCATCAACTCAGTCTGCCAGAACAAGTAGTGCACTTGCCAAGAAAGCAATATTGACTTCCGAAGTCGTCTTCATTTTTCTCGACCTAGCTGTTTTGGGTTGTTTATCGATTGTGTGACTTCTCTCTGTGGTACGATTTCAGTTGGATTATATAGAGAGAACATAGGCGGCTTTTAGATACTATGTTTATCAGACAACTCCAATGGAGCAATTATTCCAGCTCTGTAAAAAATGTAGCTTTGTTATTTCTAGCACTAACCACATGTTTATGTTGCTTAATTACTTATTTATCCGTATTGTTTAGGACCTCCTTGTCTTGTTTGATTACTATGCTATGTAAAAAAAACTATACCCAGTCTTGGAGTTGGTCAGCTTTGACCAGCCGGCCATGGGCGATGGCCGTACCTTGTATTTAGCACTTAGAAGGCAGGAAGGACGTACTATAGATAGAGCGAGAGACCATAGACTTGGGCCTTACGCATGCAATAACCATGAAGAAGGGCCTAATAGGCCCAGTATTTTCGCACAATGTAAATCAGCGTCTGGCCCGTTCTGTGAATCATTGAGAATTGCAGCAGAGAGGAAAGATGGAGCAGTTGCGCTCGAAGGTCTTTGTATTGAAACACTTCTACTGTTTACACTCTGTGACCGTGTGACGTGCTGAGAATCAGAAGAGAGGATCGACTTGCTCTGAACTCTGAAGATGATAAAAGCGGTGATGGTGATGAACACTCAAGGCAAGCCTCGGCTCACGAAATTCTACGATTTTATGGTAAGAAACAGGGGAAGTAATGTGCTTTGTTCCGTTTCTTGTTTGTTACGAAGATAGTCTGCCAGCTAGTTGTCTATAGTTCCGTTTTTCTGACGATCTCGCTTCCTCAATCGAATTCTGGTGCGGACAGCCTGTGGAGAAGCAGCAGGAGATTATTCGGACTGTGTTTGGAGGTAATTTTGGTCCTTCCTCGGCTGTCAGATCTTGTTAGTGGTGGTTTGGATCTTTGATTTAGGATATCTGGTGCGTAGTTCTGTGCAGTAGAGCCGATAATGTTAGCAATTTCATGGATGCGGATTCCATTTTCGGCCCGGTAATTCCTTGATTCCGAGTGGTATTCTTGAACTTCTAAAATCTTTGCTGCCAGATTCTTTTTAAATCTTATTAGTAACGTTTGTTTTGATTTCTGCGGCAGGATAGTCGTCTTGTGTACAAGCACTTCGCAACTCTCTACTTCGTCTTTGTGTTCGATAGTTCAGAAAACGAGCTTGCCATGCTTGATCTCATCCAAGGTATGCTCACCAATCCTGTTTCCGTTCTATGCTTGGTCATGATTTAGGGATGTTGAAGTGAAGTGCTATTTGCTGAACCTGATGCACCCATGTGCTTTTGGTGTGTTTGAGGTATATCGTTTGGACCAAATGAAACTTTTGTTTAGCAATTTTATCTATTTATTGTATTTGAGGTTCTGATAGTTTTTACTGGCACCCAAAAGGATCATGAACAAGGGCATATCACTAATTATGAACAAAAGTGATGTTGTTAATGTCAAGTAATTTTACTCTGAGTGGGTTGATAGAGAGGTACTGAGAGAAGGTTAAGTAGTTGATTGCAATTTACGGAAAGGGTCGGTCTCTGCAGCTCAAAGCCAAATGGAGGCAAGCCTTGATTCCTGGAGTCCAATGTTTGTGCTAAAGATGGCCAATGCTTAAACGTTCTTGAAAATGTTTTGTCCATAGCCCTTCTCTATATTTGGGCTTCTTTGGATTCCGAAGTAAATCTTTTGAAACTGTGTCAGTATCGCAACTCTTTCCAGTTTTGTATACCTGTATGCTTAATTAGACTTCCATGCTTGCAGTTTTCGTGGAAACATTAGACAAATGCTTCAGAAATGTGTGTGAGCTTGATATAGTGTTCAATTATAGCAAGGTACGTGATATTACCTGTTTTCATTCAGTGGAAGTCTTATTTGTTAGCTTTAAACACTGATCAGTACAACTGTATGATCTACTGGATCAATATTTTGATATGATCATGATTTGTATTTAAGAAATTGGATACAAAAGGTTGAATTGTGTTTAACGTTTGGTCATCGTGTCAAAGATGTGCATCTTTTAGTCTTCGGTGATATGAAACTAGCAGCTCCCTTGGTACTCAATGATTGAGCTTCAATTTATTTTATTGGCTAGCTGCATACCATATTAGATGAGATAATCTTTGGAGGCCAAGTGCTGGAGACGAGTTCTGCTGAGGTCATGAAGGTAGTTGAAGAGATATCAAGGTGCTTCTCGTTCTCTCTCACAGAGGCATTAGACTTTGCTGCCTAATTCTATTGTTGCGTTACCAAATTAACAAACTTGTGAGTGGTGTAGGCAAGAATCAGCGGCAAATTCTATAGGATTAGTCACCAAAACAGTTTCAGGCTGGAGGAGGTAGCGCCAGTTTGAGAAGTATTTGATGAGGAAAGACTGCAACCTGATAATATTTGAAGACTTTGATTCCGTTAATGGGAAGACTGGAGGCATTATTATCAAGCAAGTTATCAAAATGAGTTCATGAGAAACGACTGGACAAACGAAGCAGTTGAGAGTCGGACATTGTTGAAGTGTCGTTTTGGAGCCTATTGTACTTGAGTTTTTGTTAGGCTTTTAAGAGGTATATGCATGATTGATGACAGTAATGATACATTTATAAGAAACAAATGGAGTCACAGGCCAGGTCTTGTTCGTGCCTTGCAAACTTGAATAATATCGAGCAAAGAGCTTAATTTTATAGCATCTTGAAATGTCTGTAGGTTCCCAACTACGATTTGATTGATTAGTCTCTTTTGTAGACACATAATTTGAATATTTTACATATTTCCCAGCAGAGAGAAAATTATAACAATAGAAAGTTTGACGATTACAAGGGAAATTCTAAAGCCGTTTCATGGGGTCTTCTTGATGTCCTGAAGAACCACAGTTGCAGCATTACGTCCAGGTGCGCCCATCACGCCACCTCCTGGGTGAGTGCCACTGCCGCAAAGGTACAACCCTTCCACAGGAGTTCTGTAACTCGACCTGTAGAACAACAACCCAAGATTGGTTCTAGAGTTTGCGAATATGGCCCTGACAAAGAAAACAAAAGATTCACTTGGTACTTACCATCCTTTTACTGGTCGCATAAGGAATAGGGAATCCAACCCCATCGCGCCGTGGAATATGTTACCTCCTGGGAAGAGAGATGTGAAGGTAAGAACTACTAGAATTAGCAGCTATGATTTGCGGCACCACATTGTTGTTTTACCTGTCAAACCAATTTCTCTTTCGAGGTCAGGTGGTGTCAGCATGTCGTAGCCAATTATTGAAGAGCTAAAGCCAGGTGCGAATTCATCAATCAAGCTGAAGCACCTTTGTGCGAACGATTCCTGATCAACCCCGAAAAAGGCAAAGGCAAAGGTTTCAGCTTTGACCATGCTTTGTGTTTTCACAAAATGGCACCTGAACCAAAGGACAGAGAGAGTTATATAACCTACCCGGTAAGCAGGATCCGACCAGCTCCCATCTGATGGCTTGTAAGGAGTGTACTGTACAAACAAGTTGATCACATGTTTACCTACGGACAAACAGTAAATAGCCCCAGAGATCATTGCAGATTTCAATAATCAGGTCAACATTCTACCACACGTTTGTCCTTGTCTAGGATTAGTAGTTCAAAAGCAGTGAAGAATCGCCAAGGATAAATTTATATATACCAGGAGGAGAAATAGTCTTGTCGAGGACAGAAGGAATTGTCATCTCGATAACTGGTCTTCTGGACGGTACTCCATTTACAGCGTCCTGGCAGGCTGAATCAATTTCTTCCATGCTAATTAAGGCAGAGAAAGGGCCAATGTAAATTGACAGAAGAAGATAAATATTTTACTGACAGATTAGGATACAATTAAAGGCTAATGGTCTCTGAAATCATATTGCTAAAAGTTTTTTAAGAGATCACGATACAATTAAAGGTAATGGTCTCTGAAGATAAACAGATCAGGCGTAACCATGATTCTAGATCACTACTCTTCATGGTCCATTCAACCATTAACTATCCTTTAAGCATATCATACTATGATAGCACATGGATGAATCAAATCTAGTAATCTCTCTCAAGCAAACGCATACCTCTCTGAACCAATATGAATAGTGCCCATATGCTGAGGCCCGGCATCAGGATGGCTCAACTTGCAAGATTGAAAATCGGGCAGCTTATCGACGGCCAGGTTTATTTTTGTAGTTGCCTTGACAGTTCGCGAGAACAAAAGAAGCAAACTCTTATCAAATTATGCGGGAAAAAAAAGTAGAACAGATTCGCGTAATTATCCAATTGAAACTTACAGAACTATAGTCAGAATGCTTCACGCTAAGGGTAAATTCATCTGAAAGAACATTGTGGGGCACTAATTCCTGTGAAGAAAAATACATAAAAGTCTCAATGTACGACTGATATCAGAAAATTCCAATCAAGCAACTGGTTCAGTCAACTTGCTAACAACTTATAATTGAGTGAACGGCTTTTACCATGAAAGTCTTGTAAGGCGTAGCATTTGAGAGAACTACCGAAGAGGTGATTTCGGTACCATCAGCCAGCACCACCTAAAAAACATAGAACATTTGACATATCCTATTAGTTTTGAGTTCGACCACTTTTATGAATTTGTTAACAAAGTCCAAAACAGAAACAAACCCCACTAGCTCCACCAGAGTCCTTGATAATCACTTGTGAAACCTACACCAACGAGAAATACCAAATTAAGACGACGTCCCCGTTATCTTAGCTACTCTTAGCTTATTGCCAAATTGGAAAGAACTGCATGCCATCGATACAAGAATCATGTTCCACATATAGTATACACAAGTTCTGATTCTACTCGAGCTTCCAGCATCTTATTATAAATAGAGCGATAGCTATCCAGTTATCCAGCAAAAGGCAAAGAAGTGTGATAACGCTATCCACAAAGGAACAGGTCACTTATGAGAACTAAAGCGCTCTCGCCATGATGACATTATTTACCTCTGCACTTGTCAATATATGTGCCCCAGCTTCCTTAGCAGCATTACTAATAGCCAGTGATACTGAGCCCATTCCTCCTTCAACATAACTACAATATGATAAGATCTTTAACTCGACTCACTGAAATCACTGGAAAACAATGAATTATAATACCAAACGACCAAAAACAGTACGTACGACCAAATTCCACGATCCCCGTCAGTCTCTCCCATCACATGATGTAGCAGAACATATCCACTTCCCGGTGTATGTACGCTACCCTGTAACATAAAACTAATCAAAACAAATTCTTCCTGTTGTGGGTGTGCATAAAAATAAACTTGATTTGAAACTAATGCATCTCCACATTAGTGGAGTCTTACCGTAGTACCTATAATAGCATCAGTTCCCAAGGTCGCCTTCAGCACATCTGCCTGTAATCAAGTTGCAGAAAGTCAGGAAGCTGACGAAAACTAAGCTGAAAAATTATATCTTCAAGTCCACCCATTTTTAAAACCTCAGAGAAATGGAGATGCGACAAGAGTAACTATTCTGATTACCTCAAACCAGTTATTCAAAACTTTTGAAGACGGTGACAACAGAAGGTCCATGAAATCCCTGCCCAGTTTGAAGCATATATTAAGCATCAAGAAAAGCCTGATTTCATGCTAGCAAGAACTAACGGGACTAAGACAGGAAAGAGATCTTACACCAAATCCTTCTGCCCTAATGAGAGACCTGTCCGTAGAAAACGAGCCCAGAAAACTGATTTCTGCAGTTTATCCTTCCACCGATCTGCAAATGATGAAGCATTCTGCAGAGTTTCTGGAGGAGGTGCATCCAAAAGAGGATCCATGACTTTACAGAATCTCTCAAGTTGCCTCTCGTACCTACATATCAGGATCAGGATTATTGTTTTCACAAATTAATTTCAAACTGGAGGCCTGGAGGGCTGATAACAGGAAAATAAAGCCGCGTTTTCACCTGGGATAAGCTTCGGCGTCGCGTTTAGAGAACTTGGAGATTTCAGAGCGATTAAGCTCCTGATCAGGCCCCAGTAGAAGATAGCGTCCATCCAAACAAGGCGTGAACGACGACGGGCTTCTCCTCAGTAACTTCAAACCATGTCTCTTCAATTCCAACTCTCTGCTCTCAATCGCACAAAAAACAAGAAAAACGAATTGGATGTTACAATTTGCTCCGACTGAAAAGAAACAATGCAGCACATACCAAAGAGAAAGAACAGAAAAGGAAATCAGTGGAAGTTATTTCAACGATTACTTGATTACGGAAGGGCGGAGGAGGCTCTGCAAGTAACTGCAGCGAGAGAACTTAAATCCAGGAACGATCTCTTCCGTTACGGCGGCGCCGCCGATGACGTGACGGCGCTCCAGGACGGCAACAGAGAGGCCAGCTCGAGCAAGGTAGGCAGCGGCGGTCAAGCCGTTGTGGCCGCCGCCGATCACTAATGCGTCCCATTTCTTGCCTGCCAGTTCCAAGGAAGCGGCGGCTGGTCCAGTGCTAAATCTCCGTCGCCACATGACCGTAGTTCTTCCCGGACGTTCGAGTTTGGAGCTCCGGTAATTGTCTCCGATGAAAATTTGTCGTATTATTTCAGTTAGCTTTTATCCGTAGTGGGTCACTGGGGAAATGGAGAATGCTGAGTAGTAGTGAGAGGGACGGTGTGGCATTTTCTCAAGCTAAGTGGTTTTTATTTTATTTTCTTTGGAGCTATCTGAAGAAGAAAGAAGACAATGGTGGAGTGCGTTAGTGGAATGCTGAATTGCAGAGTCAATCAGTCAATTTTAAATTTTTACAGAGACGAACCTGGGCTGAATCAGATATGGGCCTAATCTTACATCGGCCCGGAAATTGAACCTGTATGGGTCCATATGTAACATATGGAGAAGAAGTTTGGCCTGTGTGCAAAGAGGTCTTATAGTTCGGTAGAGTGAGCTCGCCCAATATCTCCCCAATACCAGTGTGATGTTATTGGTACGTACGCGTACAAGGTCACTTGCGACAAGTTGTTGTCAGCTTCGAGAGGCTTTTTTCGAGTTATCGAGATATGAAACAAGTGAAAATACATGAAGAATCATGAACATAAAACAAGGATTTCAGGGTTCTGATGAAAGGAGAGAGATTTTATAATTTTATTGATCAATCTCTGTGGTTGAAATACAAGATTTCCGAAGGGTCTCCAACACAAAAAAAAAAAACAAATTCCACAAGATTAATTAATAAATGGTCATTATTCATTAACAAGTTGGCAAAGCGGAGGTAGCTCCAAGTTGTGGTTGTGCATACAATTAATTATGAAGAGGGTGATTAGCCTCATTTAATTAGTAATTAACGAGAGATATCACTTATCACTTCACATCTAGATGCGGGTCTGTCTCCTGCAAACTACAGTTGTGCGATCTGTCTGCCCCTCAACTTGCAATAGAGTTATTTAGACAATCAATTTGTAGATTACAAGATAGATATATAGGGTTAGCTTGCCAAACTCCTAACGAAATTCATTTCTCATTCCCCCCAAGAAAACATGTCAACAGAAGCCAGTGGCTGTGAGCCTCACAATACAAAAATCCGCCGAACATCGTACTTGCAGGTGTGCAACAAACAAAACCAGAGCCGACAAATAAAGAGAAAGATAGATAGACAAATTTAAGGAGAGAAGGCTTCGAAATCGCAGGACAGATCAGAGTTGCTATAGGGCATTGGTTATTGGAAACTATGATCTCTATGTCTCTCTCTCACTGTCATCGATATTCCACAGCTATTCTCCATGGCCGACTTCACATTATATATATATACTAGCTCTCCCTAATATCAACTTACACTTACCCCAACTTACTCCTTCTTCCTAAATCTCTCTTCCCCTGCATCTCTCTGTCTTGTGCTAGTTAACTATATAAAAATGGGAGCAGAAGAAGAAGTAGTGTGTTCTTGGACTCCGAAGATGAACAAGCTGTTCGAGGTTGCCCTGGCCATGTACGATGAGGATACCCCTGATCGTTGGGAGGTCATAGCTGATATTGTCGGCGGTGGAACTACTCCCGAGGAAGTTGAGACCAGGTACGACCTCCTCGTTGACGATCTGGAGCGGATTGAGATGGACCAAGTCTCACTCCCTGATTACCACGATGAAGAAAGCTCCGATGATGATTACTACGTCGACGAGGACACATCCGACGAGGAACAGAGGTATATATTGTTTTCTTTCTTCTTACCAACTCTGCTTTCGTTTCTCTAACTCGACGTTTCAACGGTTTTGGTTATGGGAAACAGGTTGAAGGAACTGGAGCTGGATTGGGTAGCTTAGCAAGGCCAACTGGAAGAAAAGATGTTACTATTGCATCCATTTGAATACACTGATTTCATATAATGTTGTTAGACGTACGGACCAAAGTGCTCTCTCTTGTGTTGTGACAGTCTCTCCTCTCCCCTCAGCTTCCACTTAATTAGAACATTGTTTTGACCGGATATTATTATTTACTCAATTACTCTCTTTGTCTTGTCCCATTCGAAAAATACTGTTTATTGTTGCTGGTTGCATCGATAAAGTCTTTTGTACTACTTACTAGTAGTAACTACACATAAAATTCGGTATCAAAAGGAATGAATAAACAAATAAACAAACTGAAGTGAACTAGCTAATTGATTAAAAGAGAACATAAATTATTATTGAATGATAGTGTTTGATTCTTTTATGAGGGTTCTGTTTTGAGTTTATGAGAGCTTTATTTTGAGCTCATATATTTGTTATCATTTATGAATTTTGTGGTATTTTCGATTTTTCAATTGACGTGACTTAATTTGTCTTATGCCTTCATTTTACTAATACGTTTTTATAACAAAAGAAAAGTTCATCTATCTCCCCTAGAACTTTTCCAATATCGCATGGATAATTTTTAGTCATTTCCAATACGTATGTCAAATATTGGCCAATTTGAAAATTTTCTTGTCAAAATTAGTCAATTTCAGTGTGCTGTACTATGAAAATTTGACAATTTTCGTAAGAAATTTTTAAATTTTTAATTTTTTTTAAATCGGCTAATATTTGACATGCATGTTGGAAATGGATTAAAAATCAATTTTTACGATAGTAACTCATGTAAATAATGATCAAATGAAGTTAAAAATCAATTTTAATTGGTGTCATGTTACTGTTGAAATTTTTCAAATTGGCTTAGTTTCTGCAAGCATGTGATGGGAAACCGCTAGAAATCAAGATAAATTTCTTGTAGTCGAAAACACATACATCCCACTAACAACAACAATCAAAACCCTTACAATTTTTTTTAATTTCATTTGGCTATTATTTAAAGGACATAACAAGGTGAAACCTTAATTTTTAGTCATTCCCAACATGCATGTCAAATATTAGCCAATTTAAAAAATTTCAATTTTTATGTCAAAATTGGTTAATTTTCGTATGTTATACCATGGAAATTTGACCAATTCTATAAGCAAATTTCAAAATTTTCAAATCGGCTAATATTAACATGCATGTTGGAAATGGCTAAAAAATCTAAGTTTCACTTTGATATCCCCTATAAATATGGTAATACAGTAAAAAATCAATTTTACTTGGTGTTATGTTAGTGTTGAAAATTTTCAAATTGGCTTACGTTCTGCATGTTGAGCCGTTGTTACATGAATTACGGTTTGTTAACTTCGACCATACACAATTCTGTGGGAACCAAAATATTTTACCATACATTTCAACATATACAAACACTAATAAAACACACGAGTGGGTACATTCAATTAACAACCTAGTAAATATTGTAAACGTGATTCACAGCAAGCTGACAACTGATTCAGTTGTGCAGTATCCATTAAATAAGGCTTAAGATCAGAAAGAATCTTAACAAAGACTCAACAAACACACCCCACGACTAGCGATACCGTTCGAGGGACCGAATTGTAAACAAACGAAAGTTCGGATCGAAATAGCAAAACTAATAGACTTAATCAAAACGCTCCGTTTAACTAAACTGATCAACATATCCTCCCCTGAACTGAAATTTCCAGAAATCATTTCAGTTCATCTTCATGCTTCATCTTCATTCTTCAGACTTAATATCATAAATCAAGCCAAGTCTGCTGTGCAAGTATTGAAACACGTCCAGCGTAAGAGCTTTGGTCATGATGTCTGCAACCTGATCTCGCGTTCCACATTGCTTCAGCTCAATCACTCCATTCTTCACCAAGTCTCGAAGAAAGTGAAACCTTACATCAATGTGTTTGCTTCTTCCATGTAGGACAGGGTTCTTGGATAGCTTGATTGTGGAACCGTTATCACGTAACATGATGGTTGCCCCCGAACACTTGTAATCCACCCCATATGCTCCAAGATCCTTCTAAGCCACACACACCGTGTTGCACCATGTGCTTGCAGCTACAAACTCGCCTCGGTGGTTGACAAGGTCACCACTGGTTGCTTCTTAGACGCCCAAGACACTGCTCCTCCTGCCAAGAAAAAAACATAGCCACTGGTACTTTTCCTGTCATCCACGTCTCCTGCATAGTCACTGTCAGTGTAGCCACACAAAGTGTCTTGTCCTCCTCCCCTAGCATACCAGATCCCTTGATTCATACTGCCCTTGAGGTACCTCAGGATCCTCTTGACTGCGAGTAGGTGCTGCCTAGTGGGAGCCTCCATGTACCTACTCAGCAGGCACACTGAGTACATAATGTCAGGTCTAGTAGCTGTTATGTATAGAAGGCTTCCAATCAACTGCTTGTACTCAGTGGGATTGACCAGGACACCATCTCCAATCTTTGATAATTTGACTCCAGGCACAATAGGATTTTTCACTAGATTACATTCCAACAGGTTGAACTTGTCCAAGACATCCTTCGCGTATTTTCGTTGGCCAATGAAGATGCCAGTAGCTTTCTGAATGACCTCCACCCCTAGAAAGTACTTCATCATCCCTAGGTCAGTCATCTCAAATTCGGATTTCATGTCCTCCTTAAACTGATTTCTCATGGTTGAGCTGTTGCTGGTATACATCAAATCATCCACATACAGACTTACCATGAGAAAGTCTTCTTTTGACCTCTTTATGAACAATGTGTGTTCATATTCACATCGAGTGAAGCCACACTCCAAAAAATACTTCTCAATTCGACTGTACCAAGCCCTAGGAGCCTGTTTCAGTCCATACAAGGCTTTCTTAAGCTTGTACACTTTGTCTTCCTCCCCAGCAACCACAAAACCAGGAGGTTGCTCAATATACACATCCTCGAGCAATTCACCATATAAGAAAGCGCTTTTCACGTCCAGTTGATAGACTGTGAGGCCATGGTGAGCTGCTAGTGCTAGAAACACCCTGATTGTGTCCCATCTAGCCACTGGAGCAAAAACCTCTGTATAGTCTATGCCATGTTGCTGTGCATACCCTTTCGCAACCAAACGTGCTTTGAATTTATCCACGGAGCCATCCTCCAGCATTTTTGTCTTAAACACCCACTTGACCCCAATGACTGAAGCTCCCACTGGTAAAGTGGTCAGAATCCAGGTATGATTCCTGTTTATAGCATCAATCTCTTGTCTCATAGCCTCTCTCCATTTCTCTTCCTTAACTGCAGCCTCAAACGTTTGAGGATCACCGTTCACTGCTAACATCGCACACACACTAGCATTAGTAAAGCTACATTCATATTGATTTAAATATGCTGGTGGTCTCCTTATTCTAGTGGCAGACGTCTTTGGCGGTACCAACGATCCGATTGAGACCCTCTCTTCTGCCTCCTCATTTGTATCTAGTTGCTGAGAAGCAGCATACTCATTTTGTGGAGTTGCATGATCATCTTCATGCCCATGATCTGCAACTTCTTCTTCTCCTGCTGAATCATGCCAATCATCTTCATCTCCATCCCAATAAACTCTAGTGAGAACTGGCTGAGACGATGAATCCCAATCCCATCCCTCTTGTTCATTGAAAACTACATCTCTACTGACAATCACCTTCCTTGCTAGAGCATCATAAAGTTTGTAGGCTTTAGATTCACTAGAGACACCAAGAAAATGACATTTAGTACTCTTACCATCCAACTTTTTCCTCTTGTTGTCGTGGATATGTACGTATCCAGTACATCCAAACACCCTGAAGTGTTCAACAGATGGAGGTTTGCCTGTCCAGACCTCCTGAGGTGTTTTTCCATTGTTAGCAGAGGTTGAACTCCTGTTTAGGACGTGTGAGGTCCATTCTACTGCTTCAGGCCAGAAAGTTGTTGGCACTTTGGTGTCTGCCAGAACACACCTAACCATATTCATTATGGTTCGATTCCTCCTCTCTGCAACTCCATTCTGCTGAGGTGTATAGGCAGCAGTGAGTTGTCTCCTAATCCCAGTCTCTTCACAGAACAGTTTAAACTCAGCAAGCAAAAATTCTCCACCCCTGTCTGTTCTAAGACACACCAATTCTTCCCTTGCTTCCTTCTCTACTTGAACTTTAAATTTTTTGAAGCAGCTCAAGGCTTCTGATTTAGCAGTCAAGAAATACACCCATAATTTCCTTGAAAAATCGTCAGTTAGGGTAAAGATGTATTTCTTACCACCATTAGAGGTTGGGGTGATAGGACCACACAAATCTGCATGGATCAACTCAAGTTTGTGCGTGGCTCTCCAACTACTCTTCTTTGGAAATGCTTGCCTGTGTTGCTTTCCAGTCAAGCAAACTTCACACAGTTCCAACTCTCCTCTCAGCTGAGGAAGCCCTTGAACCAGGCCTTTCTTCTGTAATTCTTGCAGGCCTCTACCACTCAAGTGACCAAACCTCATGTGCCACAGCCTTACATTTGCTTCCTTGGCTTTAGCAACAGCCGTGAAGCACTGTTGCTTAGTTACTCGTTCACCTCTATTATACTCAGCATGAATTACGAACATCCTATTGGTTTTCATGGATGTTTCTAGCAGTAATCCCCTCTGGTCATGGAAAACCTGACACACGTTTTTCCTTATCACAAACGACAATTTCTTCTCCTGCAATTGTCCTATGCTGAGCAAGTTCGTCCGCAACTGAGGGATGAAAAACACATCCTGCACTACTAGAGATAGTTGACCAACCAGAACCCTAATACTTCCTTTCCCAGCTACATCCAGTTCTGTCCCATTTCCCAGCTTTACACTGCACTTCACAGTGGTATCTAAGTTCAGAAACCGGGTTCTATCACCACTCATGTGGTTACTGCATCCTGAGTCCAGGAACCACCACCCAGCTGTCATTTCAGATTGATCTTTATCCATCGGGGTCATTAGCAACACGTCCTCCTTCATATCCATATGACCCCCTGATGAATTTTGCCCAGTATTGAGATTCAAACCTGAGCTTGAGCTCCCATGATGATAGACCTGCTGGGAATTCCAGTTCCCTTGGTTTGTCCAGTGAGCTTGCTGACTATTCCAAATGGACACTCAGCCATATAATGTCCAAGCCTGTGACACTTGAAACACTCAACGGAGGCACGATTCCAGCCTCTTCCACTTCTTCCACGTCCTCTCCCATAAAAACCTCCTCTATTGAAACCCCTTCCCCCAGAATTTCCACTGAAACTATGAGTCACCTTCAGGGCTTGACCTTCTTCAGTTTGATGTTTGGTAAACTTCTGCTCATGGACTAACAGTGAACTTTGAAGAGCATCCACTGATAAGTCTTCCAGATCCTTAGACTCCTCGATGGAGCAAACAATGTAATTGAACCGCTCTGTCAAGGTCCTAAGGATCTTTTCCACAACCTTCTCATCATCCATCTTTTCTCCACAACTCCTCATAGCATTGGCTACCACCATCACCCTTCCAAAATAATCATTCACACTCTCTCCTTCCTTCATTTCCAAAACCTCAAAATTTCTTCTTAAAACCTGCAGCTGAGATTTTTGGACCCGTGCATTACCTTGGCACTTTGTTTTCATAGAGAGCCACAGCTCTCTCGACGTTGCCTTGTTGGTGATAGTCTTCAGGATGCTCTTATCAATGGAGCTGAAGAGATAATTCTTGGCCTTGAGGTCCTTCAGGCGAGCAGCTTCCAGTGTAGCCCCTCTGTGCATTAGTCAAGACCACACCCTCTGCAGGCTTAGTGAAACCCTCTTCTACCACCGTCCAATACTCCTTGGACCTGAGTAAATTCTCCATTAGCAAGCTCCAATGATCGTAGTCCCCATCATACTTTGGAATCCCCACTCCAGCAAAGCTATCAGCCATGTTTGTTCTTCCTGTCTCAGAAACTATCTCTCAACCGCTCTACACCTCTCTGCTACGCAACTTTTAATGGTTACAACTCGCTCACGCTCTGATACCACATGTAAACGTGATTCACAACAAGCTGACAACTGATTCAGTTGTGCAGCAATATCCATTAAATAAGGCTTAAGATCAGAAAGAATCTTAACAGCACTCAACAAACACACCCCACGACTAGCAGTCTGTTCGAGGGACTGAATTGTAAACAAACGAAAGTTCTGGACTGAAATAGCAAAACTAATAGACTTAATCAAAACGCTCCGTTTAACTAAACTGATCAACAAATATAACAACGTAACACGTACAATATACAGTCTAACTACATTTGTAAATATTTCCTCATTTTCAAGACATAAAAGCACACTGGTCAAAACTAAAGTTTAGCAGTTCCATGTTAAACGAGACAAATGGAATTAAACAAACAACACGTAAAGTCTCATTCATTCATCTCCAATAATATCCTAGAGTAGCAGTAGTAACAGGGGAAACTCCAGCTGCCGTCTGATCATGATCACCTAATTAATTTGCTGATCCAGCGCTTACTAGCAATGCACTTGATAATCTTGCCCGCCGCCTGTTTTCGCAACTTCTCCATACAAAAAAACAGGACAACCCAACCGGTTCAATTCATCAGCAGTAACTAAGAAATAATAGTGACCAACGTTTTATTAACACACTTTCATTCATTCATCCCGAAAATGCTAATGATCAGAGACGAATGTCATCCAACAGCAACACTTCTCAGTTTTTCCAGCCCTGGTAGTTCAATCTACCGAAGACACCTTGGTATCTGGTATCATAACAAGCCATCACCTTTTTTTCCTTTATGTGTCTACTTTAGTGTGTCTAGATTAGGACGTTATTTTAGTATTTCACTTAAAGATCCTGGTAAAAGAAAAATCAAGATTTTTTATTATTATAAAGCAGTAAGTACTAAGTAAAGTGGGTACCTTGTTATAGGAAGAGGTGATGCAAGCTTTGTGGTCGTCCATGGAAGCATTAACGAAGCCGTAGAACCGACTGCTTACTCCTAAAAGCACACCATTGTTATCATCAATCTTCTTGAAGCAAACAGAGGTAAGTCCCGATCCGGCAGCCGGACGAGGGGCGACCTTAGCGGCGGGGAAATGGATGTACTTGGCGGCCGTGGAATTCATTGCAGCTGAGAGTGTTTGTCGTTTTATCAGGAGGAAATTGGGATGGTGGGAGGGAGTAATGAGGTTTTTGAGGTATATATAAATATATAATATACGGGCGGGCTGAGTTATATAACTAGATAAGCCAGCAGCTTGGTGTCCAAGGTATAATCCGCGTCTGGGAAAACAGACAGAAATGAGAAAACAAAATACTAGAAAAGTCGGTAGTTTCTAGCTGGTCAAATTATACAGCCTGCCTTAATTTGTTTCGGATATGCTGCAGATGCTTCCCATCAAACATCTTCTTGATTAAACTATTTGAATTTACACGAGATTTCCTTCTGGTAGGAATCAACGTTAAGGGCGATGTTTCATCTGAGTTAGGACTGGGCCAGTCCGGAACAGAATCCTCCAACAATGGTGCTAGTGCTACTACTCAAGTTTGATCTGCTGCTTTTTGCAGGATAAACTAAAACTTTACAATTTCACAATCCTCCAACAATAAGCGGTTGCCTAACAGGAGGTGTAGACCTCTAAGAGGTTGCATGGAGCTGGATTTATGAAGGCACTCATTTCCTTTGCGCTCCATCAAGGCATTGCAATCGCATAATAATTCAAAACAAAATACATCTAACAAAGAAAATTGAAAAAATAAATTACGAAATTAAAAATTCGAAGGGAAATACACATAGTTCGAATAGAATAAAAAACAATCCTAAGGAAAAGCAAAACAAAAGACGGTGACAGAGGAGACGAACTGCGTGATATGGTTGACCGATTCCCTAGCAGCCCAACCTTGAGAGATCATTCGTCTGAGCAGGTCACTTCTGATTGGACTTGTCTGGATCGATTTGGTGAGAAAAGTGACCACCACAAACAACTCGTAATCCTGCAGTGATGAAGTATTGACGAACCCCACCACTGAAGGTACCTCCTCAGGCTGATCAGCCAATAAGAGAGACGCAGCCTCTATCATCATCGTAGCTGGTCTCACCATCCGTAGAGACTCTGAGTCGTGCTTCGGACGAAAAATCCCAAATTGCATGAACAATTCAAAACCTACCTTTCATATAAAAAAATACTAAAATACTGTAATATCTTAAAAGCGTAAAATGTTCAACAATCGATCTAAAAAATACAGCCAAACTTCAGCCACACCGTACCGTTCTCCGCGGCCACCTTCGAGCGTCCTGCAAAAGAGAACCAACAATCTGCTGCTAAGGATCTGTCCTTAAAACTTCCATCTCCCTAATCTCAGAACTCTCTCAACCTCTTCCTTTCTTTGCATTTTAAGCATCCAAAGATCGTCAGACAGTCTATACCTCTCCTCCACCACCACACCCTACCATTTTTGTGTCCATGTCATGAAATCCTCTCAATCCCTCATCCTCATCTCCTCCCCTAAAAAGCGAATCACCAAGCATTTTTCCAAAACCACACCCTTATCCTTACCATCTTCACTCCCCCAACCATCGTTGAACACTTTCCATCCCCTGAAAGCCTCTCCTGCCTAACCACTTCCACAAAAGAGCGTCTCCCCATCTCTATGCCCTCCTACCTCCTCCACCCACCACCCCTTCTAGCCATCGCACCAAATCCGGCCACCCCTCCGAGTTATCCTCAACAAGTACCTTAACTAAGTAATTTCTACCCCTTCTCCTGGACTCCGAAATACAGACAAAACGTCTCCCGCCGCGCCTCATCCCTCCCACATGAATCCATCATCCCCGTATTTCCTTTTGGCACTGCATTGGAAACACCCACCTCTGGTCCGCAGCCACCCTAAGAACGTCCACCAGTCAAACTAGGTGGTCACGATCCAAAACAATAAAAGCATGGCCTCTACCGTTGGACACTGTGAACTTGAAATTCCCCTAGCAAATTCATCTGAGCTCTGGATTAAGATAATAAAAGCCTAAATCCTGAAGCTAAGTTCGTGTCGATCCCTAACTAATCCTAGCCCCCTACCCATCCGACCCCCTCTCTCCCACTCTCTCTCTCTCTACCATTCTGTTTTTGTCAAAGTTTAACAAAATTTACTTGGTGTTATTTTAGTTTATCAAAGTGTTATTACTGATGTGGAAAATATTTGTAGTAGTGATTTTTGTGTGGAAAGTGTTTATTGGGGAGAGGAAATGAGCTTGAATTGCCTGGAAATTTGCGGCCATACCCAAGAGAAATAGTTATCGGCCTACGTAGGGATATAGGCATATATTATGAGATAGCTTTCTTTTGTAGTAGAGTGTGTCTTGTAGTTTCTCGTTTTGCTCTAGTTAGAGGCTTAGAGCTGTATGCGGATTATGTTTGAGCTTCGGAGGCGGCTGAGCGATTCGCTCCCCTGCATTTGGTAAATAAAGTACAAAGCTAAAAGCAACAACTATAGCAGTCGTCTAGCAAAAGGGCAAGTCGGGATAGGGCTAATGCTACTTACCCATATACTCAACTATATGAAATCATAGTGGTGAACAGAGAACAAATAATATCTAGTAGTTCCTTGTTAAACTACACGAATAATTATGAAGGAAAAAAACACAAGGGCATCCCCGATATTGGGTTACTTTGACTCCACAGTAGCAGAAACAGAGGCAGGGGAGCCTCCAGCTGCCGTCTCTTGATCATCACCTTTCCCGATCCAGCTCCTGGTCGTAATGCACTTGATCTTGTCCTTCGCCTGTGTTTTTTTGTTCGATTTCGCCATACAAAACCGACAAAAACCAACCGGTTCATCATCAGTAACTATTGGCCGGCCTGAAGGGTAATAATTTTAAAAAATAAGCCAGTCCGTACCTTGTTGTAGGAAGAGGTGATGCAGGCCTTGTGGTCGTCCAGGGAAGCATTGACGAAGCCGTGGAAGCGACTCCTCACTCCTGAAAACACGCCTTCTTTCTTGAGGTGTGATTCCGGCGGGGATTGTGGTGGTGCGCCTGCGTCGACGACCTTGGCGGTGGAAGTCATTGTAGCTGAGAGTGTTTGTTGATTTCCGGCGGTGGTGATGAGGAATTGGGGAGGTGGTGGAGTAATGTGTTTTCGGCGCCCGGCGGGGTTATAAGTAGTAAGCTAGGGAAGCCAGCTTATTGTCCAAGATATGACCCTGCACTTGGGCAACAAGACAGAAACGAACAGATAAATTAAATTGGTATGTTATCTTGGAGCATAAGTCGCTACTTTTTCTAGTCTATCACATTACAGCCTGCCTTTGTATTTTATTTGTTTCGGCAATTTGGATCAGTGATCCGCGGGCTCTTCCAGATCCGGCCCGTAAAACAATGAATTAGCATGTTTGGGATGGATAGTATCCGGATCGTCAATTCTAAACCCGGTGGTAATATACTAATTACTGAATACTAATTAAAATACTTGAATATTAACAATGTTTATTAAAATTCCTTGTACTAGGAGTAAATGGTAAGACTTTTATCCATTTGTACATACATATGTCCGCTTGAGATTAAAATTGATTTCCAAATCATGAACCCATTTTTTGAGGTGTGAACCCACAGACGGGCCATAAAAGGAAATTTTAACTTTCGTTGCAACCACCCCAACACTGCTATTAACCTCAATATTCGAAGACTCAACTGACTAATAGACAATAACCAATAATAAACTATCATTAGTTATTTTTTGAAAAGTTTGCTACTTATAATATTAATGGTCCATCTTAAAATAAATATCGTCTAATACAAACTCTAAAATATCAGAAAGAGCCTCCCAAAAAGAGTCAATGCAAAATCCTGAAAATAACGAGTAAGATCGTGAGCCATTTCGTTTCTAATTCTCCTAACCAAACATATCGTTGAAAGAGGTATACTACCAAAGATTCGTATTAGTTATTTAGTTTGCATTTTGTCGATGGTTCTAATTTTTCTCTTACATTTTACTAAGATCATCTCCATCCCAAACGTTGTTTAGCAATTTCTAATTGACATATCATCAACTTTAGCAATCAACTTAATGAGTAATTTTCAACCATATCCATCTCTAAAATTCTTTAGCAATTTCTATTCACCATTTATATATTTCTTAACAATTTTTTGCACCAATGATAATATATGTATTCTAAACATAAATGTTTTGTTTTTCAAAATTGATTTGTGACATTGCTAATGAAATTATTAAATTAACAAATATTTTTCCATTTCTAACAATTATTTATTAAATACCACCTCATCCCTATATTATTTAACCATTACTAAAAAATAGAAATAAAAATGCTCTAATGTCACCATCTCAATCCATATAAATATCGATTCCACTCCAAAAGCCTATTCATACTCCAAATAATTGTTCCCAAAAATCGTATACTTTGAAGTGCGCGGGCCGACAAACTAGGCCCATCCGAAACCCCACCTGAATTCATGAAGTGGGCCTTCGGACCATGGAAAAGGACGTATGATAGCAACAAACTCATCTAGATCTACTGACTACTACTGTATTAAGCAATTTCATTTGTGGAGTGGTATTGTCAACTTTTGGGCAATTGAATTGAGGGGGGGAGGAGGGTGGGCTCACCAAGCTCTTTAAGAGATAATGACTTAACCACGTTTCTTGAAGTTTGAGCTACTGATACTCACTCATTCAACCCATTACAATTGTAGGACCCCAAACGAACCCTAATGAAATGTTACCCTCTGTCATTCCCAAATTACTTTCGTAAGCTTAGGAAAAAAATATTAACATTTCAATATCAAACCTTTTAATTTAATGATCGAATGCTTCTAAAAGGGTGCATCCGAAGTTGACGAATAGGTTGACTTTCAGATGGTGACTTGATAATTATGGATGTAATTACTTGAAGTGGAAATATATAATTTTAATATAGAGAAAAAAACAGCTCATTTTCAACATAGTCGAACCTATTTGTTACACCACTACTTCTCTCACTAACCATGCCACCCAACCCATCCACCTACTCAAACCAGTTCAATATTCAAAAGTTGGTTCAACCGAAAGGGACTAAAAACCAGTTTGGCGAACGAGCCACCGCTAAAACCAACTAAGCCTAAAATCATTTTGGCTCACTATGATTTCTCATTTCTCCAGCCTAATGAACCTTGACAGCATGATACACACAAATTCAAACAAAGCAATGCATTGTACGTACGGAGCTGGGAATCATTGATTGAAAGTGGTGATTTTTTTCTATTGTAGAGGAACAGAACAGACTGTTCAAAAAAGGAAGATATACTGTAGAGAAACAGGAACAGGTCAAGAGTACATGGATGGGGAAGAAAGAAAGCTGGTAATGCTCTGCTGCTGCTGCTGATATTTGGTTGCTCCCTTTGTTTTGCATAGTGGGTGGGTAAGTGTTGTTATGAAGCTTTGGGCAGCTGACACTTCCACCTTTATGATTATTATTTCCTGCAACAAAATTCTTACATGGGACAAGCCCAGTGACTATACGAGCAGCAGCAGCCTGCGTCTGCTTTGTTCAATGAATTCGTTGAATTTCCCTTGCTTTTCTAATTTGCTTCAGTCGACATACTGTGAAAACCTACATCATCTTTTTCTTTTGAGTTAATAGTAGGACTCAATAGAAGACTTTCACATGGATCCGATCGATTTCCAGAGGCAAGAGCAGAGTCAATCACACAACCATGCTCAGACAAACTATCTCCCTGTTTTGTACTTATGTTTTTGTCTTTACACGGGCCAATCACTTACGATCATAGCTACTGGTTATTAAACGGATCTGTTGGCAAGAATTTGGCATTCAAAACCCAGGGTTCTCCAAGTTGAATGCACTACATAAACGGTCATTACACGTTGACAGTTTAACCACATTTCTAGCCCTAACTCTGTTTTTTTTAATATCATGTTAATTGAAACCCCAATTCCTTGGAATAAGTATCTATAAAAAAAAATTGCAGCGTTGAACCTAGTGTAAGTTACCATGCTACATATATCCTTGGGAAAGTACATATGGAGGAATGGTATATAGTAGAGCTAGCTAGTTGGTTGGAGATAGAGAAACAGTTAGCATCCACATTTGACCATTCAAACATCTTTGAAATATACCCAATCCAATCAGGGCTAGATTTTCAAACTTTTTAGGAGGGGGGATGGGGATGGTGATGATCAATCGCAGATCAAGATTCCCTCTGGCTTCAATCTTTTCCAACTGGGCATTGCATGATAAGGGTACTTCTCTTCTCTCTAGTCCAACCAAAAAAAGTGAAGTGAGTAGCTATGTATACACAATGGCAGCAGAGCATATGGATTCTTTTACTTGGGAATATATAAGTAAGGGATCTATGTCTAATTCCCTCTGCCCTGCAAAAGGGGCTCAGACAAAGATTCAAAGGTAAACCCCCCCATTGAAATAAAGAGAATGGTTTACGTAAAGGGATTGCATAGCAGAGCAAAACCAACACAAAACGAAGGCAACTGGATGGGTAGAGATGGATAGATGTGTAATCAAAAGAGAGGGTAGACAAAAAGATAAAGGCAAGTGAACTGAGAAAACGATATATACCTCTCCCAAATCTGAGGCATTCTTCTTGTTGGCCTTTCTGGAATTTGTTTTTATTTTATTTTATTTTTGAATTTGGTTATGTTGAGTAATAGTGGGGGGATGATACTATAAGAGACAAAACCATGTCCTAAAAGTTTGGGTTGTACATTCTTATTGTCTGCCTATTCAGCTCACCTGGCCCCTTAATTCATAATTTAACAAGAAAATCCCCCAAACTTAGATAAATAATACTTTAACAAGATAAATAACAAATTCACTCACTTGTTCTTTCAAAACTGTTTTCATATTGTTTGAAGAGCGGTGATATATAGTTCATGGTAGATAATCATTCTAATTTCGCTATGGGATCAACATATAAAACTAACAATTCATCGTACACGAAAGAAGGTTATGTGTTACACATCGATCTACACATCTCAACGAGATCAAAGTTGAAAGAAAAATGTATGATGTCCCTTAAAAAAAATAAAAGAAGAAAAAAAAACAGAAAGAAGAGAAGTACATCTTTATGGTCATAGATAGGAATATGAAGAGAGTGGGGGGGTTTAAAGAGAGGGGGACAATCAGAGGGTTAGCAGGCTTTGATCACGATTCCTCACGACATCATAGGACTCTCCTTATTTCGAGAGATGCAGTAGCTTAGGTTTTGTTTGGTCGTTTCTTTTTTGGACTGCTTTGGTCTTTGCTTGCTTCTACCTAGCTACCTGTTTCTCTTTTACGTATCTTCCAATTAATATTCTTTCGTATCTTCCAAGTTGCGACCTTCCAAACCCCACTTTACCTCATCCATCTTGGTCCATTCAAATATAATAGTATAGCCACTTCCCTACACTTCCTGTCCTCTCTTTTCACTTTCAAATTCAATACTTCAATTATTTGTCTCTAACCTATGATATGGAAGCTACCGTTACGAGTGCTGTGACATTGTTCAATACTTTGAATTTTTTTGTTGGAATAAGTGCACCAAGGCTATGTTGATGACCAATGAATGTCGCAATTGTATAATTTACTACGACACATGGTGTGATAGTTATATATATGGGTGGAAGTTTAAAGCACGGCGTGACATTTTGTTTATGTGTTAGATGGTGAGTGAGTAATTATTTATATCCTTAAGAGTTAGATAATTATATTATTTACAATTTTATGATCTGAAAAACTATTTTACCGTGTGATATGAAACTTTGTTGGAATTGTTTTTCGGGCTATATAGATTTTTTTAAAAATGGATCAGAAAAATACTAAGCAAATAAAGGATCGACTAGGCAGCATGGTCGATCCCAACTTCTCGTCATCTTCAATGGACCAAGGATCCAAATTTGTTGGCGTAATTAAAGTGTTTATCCTAATTATACGAAATAAAAAATTTGGTGTAACTAGGATCCAAATTAAGTATACGTTGAGTTAAGTTAGATTTGAATCGAAATCTGTATCTTGAGTAATCAATTCACAAATACATTTTTAACGTAATACTAAGTTAAAATATATAAAAAATATATGTTGTGTTGTTTTTAATTAACACAGGTTGTCCTTTAAGATTAAATGTGCAGCCGATAATTTTTTTCACTAACAAAATAATAATATATGTAAATATTGAACCAAAATTATGAATAATATATATCAAATATTGAATCAAACAATAAAATACTAAATCAGATATAAAATTATCTTAAACCGAACTTAAAATAATTATAAATTTAGACTCTAAACTAAAATTGCCCTAATCCATATCCCTCGAAAACCCCTGCATCCGCCCCTCGTCTTCGTAATACCTTAATATTCGTGTTTAAGATTCAAAATAATAATAATAATAATAATAAAGAAAAATAATTAAGTGAAAAGGAAAAGGAAGAAACGAAAGGGAAAAGACAGAGAGTTTGTAGTAATCCCAAACCTCCCCACGAAGAATTGAGACATTCCCAGTTGTATCTTGTTGCTTTTGAGGCTATGTTTTCTTGTCCTTATTGTGTTTTGTTTTTTTTTAATTATTTTTAATTTTATGAGCTCTAAAAAGCACTGCTTGCTTCTTACGAGAGACCTCACTCAACTCACCTCCCCATTGTTTTATGTGTGTTTTGTTTCCCCCCCGCGAATCAATTATTATTATTGACCGAGATGATCAGGAGAAGTATCTTTAAACTAATGATTTATGGTCAGAGATAATTGGCATTGCATGGATGCATGCATGCATGCACACGTGGCACCTTGATTAGTGTCTTCTTTTCTTGTACAATATAATTAATTAATTAATTAAACCAAACCACCATTTGTTAAAAGGGGGAGGTAGACGATCTGCCTCCTCCTTCCTTGTTAACTCTCTGCCTTGGAAAAGAGGAAAATATATTTCAATAAATCAAACATATTGGAATAAACCCCCCCAAGTGGGCCCACAAAATCCTACGAGTTGAGCCAATGCATAACATGATGATGATGATTGTTTGTTTCAATTGCTTTTTGTTTTGCTTTTTAAGTTTCGGGTTCTTCTATCTATGTGGATGTTTGTCTTTACAATGATTTCATTTGGGTTGGAATGATGACGGATCATGGAGGATGGCGATGACCGAAATCCCATCAAACAGAATCAAAACTGATCCTCGCTCTCATTAATTACTCGGATTTATTTATTGGCATACTACTCAAGTTAACCAAGTTTAGTTTACTTATCGATTCCAAATCAGTGCATTTATTACTAGTGGTAAATTGAGATGATGTCAAATGGGTTATGTTTTTGTCAGCTGAAAAAATAACGGCAGTATTAATGAGTTGTATAAATTACAAAGAATCCCAACAAGTCATAATCAATTAATTAATTAATTAATGTGATGGGTGAGAAGGCGGATCTGAGGAATATATATGGAAGTTAAATAAGGAGGGTGCATGTGTGTGATAATACGAGATTAGTTATATACAAGTGTGGTATTGTTTATTGAATAAGGGAGGTGGTGGGATGTGTTCTTGGGTAAATCGTAGGTTTGTTTGTTGGGTTGTGTTCTTTTGATTTGTTGGTTTAATTAAGTTTGTGCTTTACGAGAAGCAGAAGAATATCGTGAGAGAGCATCTTTTGGAAAGCGGTGGTCGTCCCTCCCGTTTTGTCGTCGAAGTCCTTGGGCTTCATTTGGAACACCAATCTCAAGACGATCTGATTCTCTCTTTTCTTTTTCCTTCCAGAATATATATATATATATAACAATATTGTGTTTCTTCTTCTTTTCTTCAAAATTCACCTCTCAATAAATCTAAGCTTCGATCCAATGGGGTCGCCTTCTTCCAGATGTGTATTCCCCACTTTGGCTTTTGGGGTTTTGGATTTCATGATTCATGGCTGTGGGGTCGATTTTCTTCCTTTCCATCAGTTTTATTTTTATTAATTCTATAATAAATATCCATATTAAAATACTCAATTTGAATTTAATCATACATTGCAAATGAATATCGTGTTTCACATCAGATAATTAATGTTATCTAGCTATTTATAATTGAGTTGTCGAGTTTGAACAAGAAAATTATAATACACGATCTAAATACAACCGAAAAAACCCAAGAAAAATGAATGTTAGGAAGCAGGAGCCACCCGAGCTCAAACCATGGCATGACTGAACATGGATTGGGTCAAAAGCAAGTTATGAAGCAAAATGTGAAGATTTGCGCAATTGGACCAGTGGGATTGTGTAAACCATTGAAAATCCAGAAGCTATAGAAACATACATATATGGGGAGTTGTGATGGATGGAGCTTTGACCTATGCTTTTGAGAGTTTCCATCTTTGACTAGAGAGAGGGAGGGATCTTGGTCCTCTCTTTTCCTTTATGCTTTATATCATCTTGGAAGCAGCTAGGGTGGGTTTCTTGTACTAGGAACTAAGGTAAGTGATGAGGATGATGATGAATTTTGGGCATAGCAATAGAGCAGTAGAGCATGGCCTTGATGATTGCAGCGTTGTGTGTTTGGCAGGGTGTGGGTGTTTGTGTTATACATTCACGTGATTCCATTTGGTACACATAGCAGCAGTATATATCGTTACTTGTAATAAAGTCAATTTGTTTTTATATGGTTTGGCAATGGTGATGATGATTTTGGATTTGATACATGGACATTGATTGATTGCCCAAAAAGATAGTTTTGACTGGTGATGGGATGTGGCTAACATAACAACTCGATGAAAAGGAGATTGCAGATAGCAGCTCATCATCAGTTTGGTGTGGGGGGATGATGTTGGAACAGTACTCATACTCTGCTCTCCCATCCTAGTGCTCTTCCTCATTGTTTCTTTGAAAACCAAAGATTTTTCTTCAATTTTCAATGCAAATCATTCTTGTTTCCATCAAAGTGCATTCGGAGATGTATAACCACCAATCATTTCACTTTGTAATTACACTAATCAACTTTTCCATAACTCCCCACACTCTATTTCCACTCATTCCCAATCTCCTACAACAAACGACCCTTTAATGGATTTCGATCGGTCGGTTGGTTTTTGTCTCGTCATTTTTTTAGAATCCTAAAGAATACTATTTTTCTACGAATTGTGAATTTGAAACGAACAAGATTGAAATTCAAATAGTCTATATGGAACTTGAATTCATTTAAGCTGGAAAGAGAAGTAGTCCATGTAGGCAGTCAAAGTCTGACGTATCGCCGGATTGTTCGAATTTGGCTAATGGAAGAAGAAAAAAAACTAACAACAGAACAATTTTGATGAAAAACTTGTTAAATCGTGACAAAAAATCTATATAATTCAAAACTTGGTGACATTTTTCGATATATGGCCAAAGAATTTTGTTGCCTATGTTTAAATACTAATGCTTAAAGCCTCCCGAAACAAAGAAGCCCGAGTCACTAAGTGGGAGTAGGATAATAAGTCATAAGATATTACATTATGATCATCGTAATTCATAAGTACTTGAATAGATTACATTAATATAATATCTTTTTTTTTAACCTGTAGGATTGGTTAATAAATTTATAATGGGGTTGTTCAGAAACTGTACACGAGGACTGACCAGAGAGAGAGAGGGTGTGTGAGACAGGGTCAGGGTCAGGGTAAGATATAAGGCTAGGGATCGGAGAGGCAGAGAGAGGACCAGAGAGTGGCAAATGTGTGTGTGAGTTACTCTGACCTCACCTGCTGCTGATAACAATAACATTAACATTGGTATATTTCTCTGCCCAAGAACCTTCACCACCGTCAATCCTCCTAACATACAGTTCCCCATTAGTTACTTACGTACCACCCTTGTTAATTTACACACACACTTTATATTTATTTATTATTATTTTTTCGTTTTTTAAACACTACCTACCTACCTACATACACTTCCCTAGCCCAACGTTTTCGGTTTATATATTGACAAATTTGACTCAATGTATATTTAGGGTTCTCAACTATCCGAAATGAGATGGTTGAGCTATATATATATATATATATATATATATATATAAACTATCTAAAATGTTGGCTAGACCCACCAGAATATATATGCACAAGTGAATATTTCAAGCAAATTGACATTTTTCGAATGAGTGATCTTTAACTTAGTAAGTTGTTAATTGGTTTGGAAATAGGGCAATTGATCTCAAACATTGTCACTTTACTTATAATTCTATTAACCTAGGTGTGTATTCCATGATCATGTCACAGGTAAGGGATACTTGAGAATAATATCGATGCAATTCGAGCAGTATTGTTCATCTAGTATAATATGCCCTATTCAAGAGGCACAATACTCCATAGTGGTGGTGTGGTGGCACAATATTTATAAGTGGTTGGAAGGAGTTGTATATAGAGATGACTCATGTTTGTTGTGAGACCAAATTTCTTTTAAATTGATTAGCATTAAACATAGATAAACTTAATTTACCCTTTAATTACTCCTTTAGTAGTTACATTAGTGACTATAGTGTGATGTGTTAATTAAAAGGCAAGTAATGTGGGGCGAGAGAGAGAGAGATATGGGACAAATGTTTTCCTCCTCACTTGGGGATTCATTCACTGTTCCTTATTTTTGTAAGTTTATATATACTAAGGAGAGGGGTGGTCCTCGTGATCGGCGGCCATAGTAACAGTCACCCGCCAGCAGCAATCTCATTCTGCTATTAGTATTCTATTCTAATTTATAATACAAATAATAAAAATAATAATTATAATAAAAGAGGGTCTGCATGGAAGACTGTTCCGGTTAGTCACGTGGCCATCTTTTGACTCAACTTCCTTCGCTCTTAACTCTTAAACAATGGACCCCACCCGACCTCTTCTATGTTTAGTTTATAGGACTGTCGTTTTCCTTTCCCTTTCACTTTTTTCCCACTCACTCGCTCACTATAAATTCCATCCCCCCTCCTCCCCCTCTCCTACTTACCAAACTCCTCACTTTCCCAGCTCTTCATTCTTCTCTACCTATTTCATTCATTGCACTCCACTACTCTAAACTTCATTCAATTTGAATATTATCAGCCAGCCAACCAATAGCCATGATGCATCGGTGCAGCAGCGGCGGCGTGGGAGGTCAGTGTTTATGCGGAATGGCATACCATTGCGGCGGCGGCTCCTCCGTGTTTTTTAATTCCGACCCTCCTCCTCTTCCTGATCATTCATACACCAACAACTACTCCTCTTACCACCAAACTAATAATTACTACAATTCCTGCCCTTCCCCTTCCTCCTCCGTCGACTGTACCCTCTCCCTCGGAACCCCTTCCACTCGTTTGACCGCCGCCGATGACGACCACCACCACCACAACAACCGTACATCCTCCTCCTCCAATAACAACCGCCGCTCTTCCGGCAACTACGTCTCCAACTTTTGCTGGGACATCCTCAAAGGCGGCTCCTCCAATAATAATAAGTCAAACTCCCGTGGACCGGCCCACAACAATAATAATGATCCGACATTGCTGGCCCGTCGATGCGCCAACTGCGACACCACCTCCACCCCTCTCTGGCGCAACGGCCCCCGTGGCCCCAAGGTAAATTCATTTAATTAATTAATTACCACAATGCCACCGCATATATTAATTAATGAAACTAAATTGTATTTATTATTATGAATGGTGCAGTCACTGTGCAATGCGTGTGGAATTCGGTTCAAGAAAGAGGAGAGGAGAGCAAGTGCAGCTGCTGCCGGTTCATCATCCGGTCCAGCAATGGAACATCAGCAGTATTATGGATACGGCGGCGCGACATCATCATCATCGTCGAGCAAGATGGGGTGTTACTCCCCGGCGGGGGAGTTCAGGTTCATTGATCACGACAGTAACGATTACGATCATCATCATCATCAAGTGATGTCCGATCAGACAGCAGGAATTCCGGGCTTCCTCTCGTGGAGATTGAACATCACCGATAGACCCGCCCTCGTCCACGACTTCACCAGATAGAAAGAAGAAGAAGAACTAGTACCTGCTAGTACGTAACAAACTCAAAATGGGGCGGTTGGCAGGCAAAAACTGCAACGTTAACTGATGATGGCGACTGGTTTCTTTGCCTTTGGCTTGCTTGCCTTGCCACCCTGAACTTGGAATCCCCCAACTTTTGCTTTCTCTTTCTTATAATAATTATTTAATTGAATTCCCCCGCCCAGTTTTCTTCGTTTTATATTTGTTTTCGTATTTTGGTACGCTATCGTTAATCTCATTTTCCCCCATTTGCATTGGAATGCTGAAGAGATGTGGGTGATTCTCTCTGTATTCTGTTTTTTAGGTGCTTTTTCATTTCCCACCCTAACAATTTCCCCTTTTTTTTGTTGTGTCCTGCTTGTTATTATCATTACTTATATAATATAACAATTAATTAATTTTCTATATATATATGCTTCTCATTATACTTCTTTTCTATCATTTGTGTAGATATTTGTTGGGGGGTGGGGGGAGTATGATTAGTTAATGTGGTTGGGTTTCCAATAGAGGAAGAGTTCGATGAAATGGGAGAAGTGTAGTACTTGGAACTGATTGTCAAAAATAGGGAATGCATGTGAGGATCTGATCAGGGTTTTCAGAGAGACGACGATGAAATGAATGAATGTGAGTGTCTGTTGCTGTTGCTGTTGCTGTTGGGTTGTTCTGTTCTGAATCTGAGCACCAGAGTGAGAGAAAGACATATGCCATACTCTGTGGCTACTGTCTCTCTGCTTACTCATTATACACATAGAGATAGAGAGAGAGAGAGAGAGAGAGCTACGTCCTCTCCTCTGGCCTCTGGGGAATGATCAGTTTGGTTTTGTCCTCTAACGTCATTCATTTATTATTACCCGTTTTCTCCTTTTTATGTTTCTTATAATTATAATTATTATTAATTATTGGTATAGATACTTGTTTGACCGTCAATTTGGCCTCTTCCCCTTTCCCTTGCATTTGCCACCAAACATTCTGACACACACTCTCCCACCTTTATCGTCCTCTCTTTCTGGTGGGTCTCTCTTCCTCCCTCTCTCTTTCATCATTATATCAAATGGAAAAATTATGCATAACAAATTATATTTATATATATAAGAAAATTCATATATTTATAAATATAAATATTACGCAGTGAAATTTCACAATGGAGTTGAGAATGAGAAATAACATATTGATAAAGGTACAGTTTGATCCTTAGAGAGAAGAACAAGACGTAGATAAAATGTTGTTAAAATGTATTTAATGAATCCATAATGGTATTACAGACTTTTTATTTATATAAAACGAGCTAACAATTAATCAAAGACTTGTCATATCAATTATTTAAAGCTAATTTTTTTATTCACATACGGGTATTCTCCTCTCCACATGTGTGAGTGAGCGGCCACCATGATGGTAAAACTCCGATTCTTTAGGGCCACGTTTAGATTTGATTCATTGGGTCTCATCACATCAAAGTCTAGTGGCTCAGTCTGTGGGTCTCGCCATTTTAATTTGGAGCATGTCAATACACCTATAATATATATACATTAGTACGTATGATACAAGTATATGTACGTATATTTCATGTATGTATACATGTTTTTCTACTCGTATTTTATAGACGTGTACACATATTTTACAGAGATGTCCGAGTGGCAGGCCGTCGGTCCAGAACTGTTGATGGGTGGTCATAAGTGAGTTGATTTGTGATTTTCATGTTATTGATTCCATGAATTTGAGCCGTTGAATCATGGCAACTAAATCTGTCGGCTTAGATTTTATTTAATACAATCAAAAATTTTATCCCAATCCAGACCCGGAAAGTCCTGCCTGCCAATGAGACGTTAGATTAAATAAACAGAGATCTACGTTGATAAATACATAAATAATTAATCGTGGGTGAGTAGGGGTTTCGCTAGGTACAGTGACATAAAGAGTTGGATTCAACAGTTACCAAGGAAGGAATTTTTGTCTTCGTGTTCAAATGCCTTTGATCAGTCGTCACTCTCCAGGCCACCGTTTATACATATATATTCCACCCAGCTACCTTCTTATTTACATATAACATAACAGTACACCAACCAAATTCGAATTTTGATCCAAGTTTGAATGACTTACATTGTGTTGGACTTGGCTCCTTGTATTGTTCTTTTGAAATGGACCTGGCTCCTTGTTTATCATACTTCATACATATAATTAAATGTTATCGTTATGTACCTAAGTTATACGTTTTGGACCTAGGAATGTGATGGATTAATTCAGACCTATGCGACTTCTTATGGTCATAATAAAAATCACATGTACTTGCTTGACTTGTTTATGTTCTAAATTTATATTTGTAATCATTTATTGACGACATAATTTTATACAGTTATATACTTACATTGGTTATTTATTAATTCGATGAATTTAAAGTGATATAAGTGAGTTAGTTCATGGATTGAAAATCTTGATGTGGACAAAATGGGTTGACGTGTCCTCGAGTTGGTTTGACTCGAGTGGTTGGGTAAGTAGGATGGTGAGCCACAGGACAATGGCATGGTATTGTACATTGTTTTTTAACAAGAAGTAGCAACGGACTGTTTCCTCTGCAATTCTGATAGAATACTCTGCAGAATGGGCATATGCCGATGGGTAATGTGACTTAATTTTGATAGTTGATATCGTTAGAACGATCGTGACCATCAAGGTGAAACAGTTCCCTAAGACGACGCTACATATACCCTCAAATGGTAACCTAACTGTAAAGAACTTGGTTTGCTAGTTACATGGGCTTGATCACCGGATACTTTGTTAAGTGATCCATGTATCATTGAGGCCCATTAAAGCTTGGCAATTAACTATTGGAGTTGACCCTTACTTGAAGGGCCCATCAGTATTAGTTGAAGTTTGAAATCACCACTATCTTCTTCTAAATCTCTCCATAATGAGAATTGAATTCACATTCGACATTCTATCCAAACTTAAAAAAGTAATTTTAATTCGCCTTCGCATTCTTTTAAATTACGGAAAGGATAAAGAAATCAGGTTAATTATTTTATGATAATAAAAAGTTGCATTAGGTGAACCAGAAAAACCGGCTGTGAGTTGGAGAGTAGGTAGTGCTGTTGATCTATTCTCCCCGCAGCAGGATTAAACTATCTTGTTCTCGGCGCAGAGTTTACTCAAATAACAATGAATCAAACCATTACTAAATAACACTTAAAAGGAAAAACCCTCCAATTCCATAAATTCAGATTTCGTGTAAGAAAATTAATTTGAGGTTACACCTATACTCATCATTAGCAACAAAAACTACTATCGTTATTATTATATTTTATATTATTGTTAGTGAATAATATAATTATTAATCTGGATTTTCTGCTAACAAATTCAAATTATTGAGATGCAACGGTTCTTGACGTTGTATCAAAGTCTTACATGACCAATAGGTCTATGCACATAACTTATCGAAGTTGTCCAAACCTCAACCCATAAGTTTATTGATAAAAGTTGAATTTTCGGTTGAAACGAGTATTTCTTATAATTTAGAGTTGGAAATTAATCGGGTATGTGGAATATACAATTTTAAATACATTAAACAAACAAGTAGATGTCAAAATATAATCTGAAAATGGAATTTCCTGTCAATCAAATATAATTTCCGAATTCTGAAAAGATGGATCAAAACCCCACATTGAATTGCTGCAACTAATAACAACCCAGCACCAACCCATCTTTCCCAGTCTATATAAAGTATACAAATCATTCACTCTTCACCCTCTCATTAAACAAAAAGCAAAAGAAAGAACAGAGACATCAAAGATTCATTACAAAGTCCTCAAAATGGTGAACCTAGTGGCAGCACAAAAGCCATTGGTAAACTTCATGATGAAAATGGCCGGTATCAAAACCCACACCGTCGAAATCCAGCCAGGCACCCACATGAACTTCTGGGTTCCCATCGAAACCCTCCCCACCAAAAACGATAAAAGAAACAATAAGGACGGCGGCGGCAACTCAACCAAACCTCCGAGAAAACCGGTGGTGGTCCTGGTCCACGGCTTCGCAGGGGAAGGAATAGTGACGTGGCAGTTCCAGGTTGGCGCGCTGACCAAGAACTACTCGGTCTACGTGCCGGACCTGATCTTCTTCGGCGGCTCGGTGTCGGACAGCTCTGACCGGTCCCCGAGGTTCCAGGCGGAGACGCTGGCGAAGGGGCTGAGGAAGCTAGGGGTGGACACGTGTATGGTGGTCGGGTTCAGTTACGGCGGGATGGTGGCGTTCAAGATGGCCGAGATGTACCCAGAGATGGTTCGTGGGTTGGTGGTTTCCGGTTCGATTCTGGCCATGACCGATTCGATAAGCGTGGAGACTCTGGGTAGGATTGGGTTCAAGTCCTCCTCGGAGCTTCTGTTGCCTACCTCTGTTAAGGGCTTGAAAGCTCTGCTCTCTGTTGCTACTTACAAGAATCTTTGGTTCCCCGAACGCCTTCACAGGGACTTCCTCGAGGTAACCAAATCAAGTTGGTTGCGTGCATTTATTTTGCGTAGAAAAAAATACCTATTTTTCATGCATATGATTCTGTCATGGGATGGGAGGTTGACGGGGACTTGCACATACAAAAGTCAATAATTTAATTTTGTTGGTTGACGGAATATAGATAGACGAATCATATATAGACCACTCTTTTGAGTTTTTAGATTCCAAAGTGATAGAAATCATATATATCAATATTTAAAATTGATGTTTGATTTGATATACGATTGAATTTAAGCTCATTTTAGGAAATATCGAAAGATAATCTTTAACCAAGCCACAATTATATTATAAAGTCGTTCGTTAAATGCATTTTAAGTCTAAAAATTATCTAGATTTGACTTAAACATAAAGATCCGATTGGCTTATTACACATTTTACTGGTTAAGGATTACACATTATATTAGAAGCTACCAAACGTCTAATTTTAAATTTTTTTTTGGGATGGAAATCACAATTTGATAAATATGTTGAAATCTGAAGTCAGCCCAGCAATTTGTGGGTGCGTGTCTGATTCTGAAGGACCCATGAACCATAATGAAGTCGGTACAAAATGTGACCGAATTATAAATTGCAAGTTGCCATTTTTTCAGAAAACAGTAGCTCACCTACTTTTTCTGGGTTTTCCACATGAGAGCCAATGAGGTATCTGGTTAATTAATTCCTGCAGTCATATGTGTGAAGTCTAAACCGCCAAATAGGGAAAAACAAACGTTTCCCAACTCAATCAGAGACATCACCCTCACATTAGTAAGTAAAATCACTTTCTGGTGCCAAGTAGCTGTGCTGATCAACTGCATAACACGTCACCGTTTCATCACCATTCCAACTGCTCTGCTCCACTTGGTTGAGTGGTCTGGTTCCATTTCGGTTAAGATGGATTACAGTAAAACTAAGAAGAACAAAAAAAAAAATACAGGTGATGTTCAGCAACAGGAAGGAAAGAGAGGAGCTTCTGGAAGGACTGGTGATAAGCAACCAAGACACTACCATTCCTAAATTTCAACAGGTGAATCATTAATTAATTAATTATGGTTTCTAATCTCATTAGCTAATAAGGCTCACTCAGTCTTTGTTATTTGTTAACATCATGTGTTATGTTGTGCAGAGGATACATCTGTTGTGGGGGGAGAATGATCAAATCTTCCAGCTAGACCTTGCTCACAACATGAAACAGTAATTACTCATAAATCTTGCCATCCTTGGTGATTATTTTCCAAGCAAAGTACTGATTTTTTCTGCAACTGCAGGCAATTGGGAGAGAAGGCAACAGTGGAAAGCATAAGCAAAGCAGGGCATTTGGTTCACCTGGAACGTCCCTGCGCCTACAACAAATGTCTCCAAAAAATACTCGCAACTCTACACTCTGAGATCCACAGCAACACCAAGTAACTAAGCGACAAAGGATTCCGTCTACTTAAAATCCCCACCTTTTGTGAAAATTTGCTGTAATTCTTTCTTCAAATCTCAGAGTTCACCTCCACAGTAAAAACATATGAGAATATCAATTCAATTTCTTCACTTGATTCGTTTGCACCAATAATGGAATGGATAAATAATCCAATAGGGGGATTTTGCAAATCTTAATGTCTCACGTATTACACATGTACAAAATAGTATTCAGGATTTGAATCACACAAAACATGTCGGTTGACCTGACAACTGCCGGTTCTATCTGAAGGACGACTGGATCTCTTCCAGTGTTCTTCCTTTCGTTTCAGGAACCCAGAGAGTGACGAAAAGTACTGTGAATGCGCTCACCACTGTGTAAATAGTAAACGTTCCTGTTTCACAACATAAATCATTCTCATTTGAGTATAAACTTTTAACAAGCTGATAATTAGCAACAGAATGTTGAGCTAGAGACAGAGTACTGAGATAGATACCTCCAGTGCTCCAGTTGAGTAGCAGGTTTGCGGTCATGGTAACTATCCAGGAAGCTAACCAATTCAACAGTGTTGCGAAACTGCCAGCTAGTCCTTTTATACTTACAGGGAGGATCTGAAAATCAAATAGTCAGTGATAAGTTCAAGTCTGCATCCCTTGCCCAACAAAACAATTTATTATCTCGTTTTGTAAATGTACAGTTCAGTTTGCAGCATACCTCGGACATTATAATCCAGGGAATTGCTCCAAGTCCGAAAGAGAAGAAGATGACCATAGACTATATACAAAACAGACATGCAGATAGTTAAAATAGACTGTACCAACATCAGTAAAATTACAGAAACAGAAACCAAAACACAAGATTGTACCACAAGGCCCACTAGTGATAGCATTCCCATTGTCCCATACAAATCAGAATCTGGAGATACTGAGCCCTGTTAAAGCATCGAAGACGAAAGAAGTAGAGATATAAGTAGGACAAATGTTCAGTGTGTGACACATAGACAAAGATTAAGGAGCATCACCAACCTCCACAAAGAAGGCAACTGAAACAAGCAACAGGCTGAGACAAATCCCAGTAGTGGATATCTGAGAAAAAAAGACCAAATATGAAAATTATATATAAATGCGTTTCAGGCCTCGAGCCACAATTAAAAAGGAACTCACAATAAGAAGCAGCCTCCGTCCAGCTTTATCCATCAACCATGTGGTGATCCCGGTAGCAACGACCTGCAACACCCATTTGAACATTGATAAATAAGAATGGTTGGTTGTTTAAGTGCAAACATATACTGGGAAACTTGTGTGTTCTCCAATTCTTCAGTTGAATATTATATCCATGGGAAAAACAGAAGCAGAAATCAAGAAATGGATGACATTACCTGGATTGCGCCAACTCCAACTGTAGCAAGATTGCTGTTGGAAACCCCTGCAAGTTTTGCATACAACCGAACCATTCATAAACGCGAAAGAACAATTGAAGCAAGTTCTTTAAAATGCTATAGGCAGTAGATAAATTTAAACTAAGTAATTTATAAGTTAGTTATCCTCTAGAGAGATCATCCCAGTTTGGTTTCCAGAGAACAAATTACAAGAAGGCTTAACCTAACATTTTCTTAGAGCCAAATTGTTGATCAATGATATGGATAACATCTAAAAAGACAGGAGGGTGAAAGCATAGAGTCTAACCCGCGTTTTTGAAGATGTTAGTGGAATAAAACAGGATCCCATTTATGCCACTGAGTTGCTGGAGAAGAAGCAGCCCTATTCCTACCTGTAGCGAGACGATAGAGGTATCATATTAGTTCTAAAAGTTCAACTGAAAGGAACATCAGGAAACAACAAAATCCCAAAACAAACCAGTCTACCATCAACGGAAACCAGTATCCTCTTCGTCTGAGATCTGCGAATCGAATTGTAGTTCTTCTGGTTGATGAAGCCACTGATCTCTGCAAGATATGACCACTAAATGTTAGTCACCTTATCAAAATTGAATGAAGTTTTTATGCCACCTGACACATCTAGTTCTTCATTTGGACAGATGTTCCATTTGTACCAATTAAGGACATCTGAAGTTGGCCTATATGAATTGAGCCCAAAACAAATACCGCCAAAGAGAAAATGAAGGTTATTTTTTAGCAGGTACCTTAATTTCATTTACTTCGGCGGTGATGTCTGTATCAAAACCTCGTAAGACTTGCAACGAGGTTTCAAATTCTTCTGTCATTCCCATTTTAGCCTGGAACCAATGGGACAAACTGATTAAGTACTAATGAGAAAACTTAGCTGTGAATGATGATATGGACATATGGTATTGCATAATACCAGCCACCGAGGAGATTCTGGTATAAAAAACAAGCCAGGTATCAAAATTATACAAGGCAAACTTCCTGCAGGCAGCCAAGAAAATGTTAGAGCACTCAGACCGATATTGTAAAATCTGGGAAAATCCTACATGCCTATGGAAAATACTATGGACTCACCCAAAACTGCAAGAACTCTCCAATTAACAAAAAGTCCCAATAGATAGGCCAGCAATATCCCAATGGTAACTGAGAGCTGCCATGTATAGAGGTTGGTCAAAATAATTACACACTATTAAGGTACAGAGAAAGCTTATGTGGGAACAGTACAAACCTGGTTAACAGATCCAAGGCTGCCCCTCATATTCTGAGGTGATATCTCCGCAATATACACAGGCACCTTGACAATGAGATAAAATATTAAAATAGGATTCATAAAGGAATTCGGCACAAGTGAAGCACCAATAATCATAGCTTCGAGCTCACCGTATATGAGATGATCCCGACACCAAAACCTTCCAACAACCTTCCCATTAGCAAGAAGGATGAATCCTGTCAAGGAAACAGTAAACAGTCCATAAGAAGCTGAAGCGGGAGATATAGAAAGCATTAGCAAGATCATGATGATCATCATTGGTCACTCACTTTGGCAAACGATATGCTTAGCCACCCAATTACGTTCGGAATAGCGGCAATCATCAGGGACTGAAATTTGAAACAGACGATGCAAGGAAGCATAAATTAATCTCACTGCTGAAAGTGACTGATTCACCCTGCAAATACATACCGCAGAATTTGCTATAACAGAGTTTATTGAAATGAAATGAAATGAATGATCGGGCATTACCCCTTTGCGGCCCATATATTCTGCAATCTGACCACTGGCAATTGCCCCAACCATGGCACCAACATTGGATAAAGAACCAAAGACAGAGAACTGCATCCAATTATAACCAGCCAGAGTCCATTTCTTCAATTTCTTGTGCCACAAATGACGATAAATTAAACAAAAACTAAAACGCGATGCAAAGAATAGAAACCTCTGAAATGGAAAGCTGCAGGTCGTTAATGATCTCCGATTGAGTAGGCGAAGAGTATCCACACTATCTCCCCAACACAAAACAAAACAATCAAATTATATTGGTTCATTGAATGTAACAATAGCCCGAGTGAATGAACAGATTGAAGAAAGATGAAATTTACAGTGAAGCCGAATTGGATAGGGCCGAGGGCGACGATCATGACGCAGAGGACGACGGAAATGGCGCCGTCGCGGATGTAGGTGGAGGAGCCCATCATGCTGCTGGACTGGCGGGAGCCCATTTTGTACCAGCTCCCCGTGTGGAGGAACGGCTTCTTCAGGTTCGCCTCATCGGCGTCCTCCCTCGAACTCATAATGCCTCACCGAACACACAAAATAATTCACTTGGAATTAGATTCAGCAAAACAAGAAACCGAGACCGTGATCGGAGTTGGACGTGATCCAATTTGAAATAAGTATTATAAAGGAGGAGGAGGACGAAGTTTGACTCTTCCGTTTTCTGAATCTTCAACTTGTTCGATCGGTGGAAGAAATGTTTGAGCGGTAAATGAGGAAGAAGGAGAGAGAGGAGGGCGAGTGAGTCGGGACCGATGCTGATGTGGATGGGTTAGTACTGAAATTATTAACAGATAACAACAACGTGCTCCACGTTGTCAAGAGCACGTGGCTAATCATCAGACTATCAGAGAATGGTAAACATCTTGTTTTCACTTGCGAGTTTTTAATGTTTCGTGAGACACATGCCAACACATACATATCCCTTCATTCTGATTGAGCATTTGTTTCCTCAGTTTTGTATTTGTATGATATATCTGGTAGGATTGTTTATGAATTGAATCCGACTTTATTATGTTTAAGTTGGTTTATTGTATTTTATGTGGATTTATGATGGATTTTTTGCTGGAAAATTTTAATTTGTGTTGTATTTGAGTTTAGTTCATTAATTTTTTTAATAAGTTCAATTCGAATTCTGCTCATTAAAACTTTAATTTAAACTGAATTTGAAATTTATACACTAAAAATATCGACAAATTAACTTAAAAATCAACCTATCCAAAATTTAAAAATCTTTATTTTCCCCTTTTGAAAGAGTCATACATACTACCTTCCTATTAACATCACAAATTACATGTTTTATATCATATTTAAAGCAAAATACATGTTGTATACTAACAAGTCATATATTCTAATTTATCTTTAAAATTAACACTCAATTAACTCATACACATATCAAGTCGAACATACTTTAACTTAATAATATTAATTTATTTAACAAATCAAGTATACTTTAACTTACTAATATTGACTCATTTAACAATTCAAGCATATTTTAACTTAATAATATTAACTCATTTAAAATTGAGTCAAGTGACGAATGAATTTTTTTCAAACTCGAACAACTCAGTCAACCCAACGGTAGGGCACGGTAAAGCCTAGGTCCAGTAATTGAGCTACTCTTGTTTTACAAAAATGTCACTTGGGCTGAGCAAAAATGTGCAATTTGAGTATTTGGCCATCAATATTCAACCGCCATTAATTTTCTATGTTACGAACTTAAAATAAACAAGCTTACCATGAAAGCTTATAATCAGGAGCTAAATAAACGTCGAACCCAAAAACCACAACGTAATGCTCACTCCCCAAAATGGGCAAACCGATAACCCGATCCATCGCTCTGTCTCTAAGCGACTCGCCCTCTGCTTCTCAGGCCGCCGCCGCCGCTCACCTCTCTCCGTCTTCGTCCAAACTCCCTTTCCGGCCCCGGAAGATACGTAAAATCACTGCCGGTATAAAAGACGCCGCCTTGATATCAACCACGGCCACCGTCACTCTCACCCCCACCACCTCCTCCCCCGCCCCAACCGACATCAAATTCAACCCCTTATCAGCGGAAGGCGAAATCGACGCCGCCCTGAACCACCTCCGCAGTTCAGATCGACTCCTAGCAACCCTAATCGACTCCAACACCCGCCCAAACTTCGAATCTAGCAAGCCGCCATTCATCTCCTTAGCCAGAAGCATCATCTTCCAACAGCTAGCCACAAACGCAGCCCGATCAATCTACACGCGGTTCCTCAATCTCTGCGGCGGCGAAGAAAAGATCCAACCCGACGCCGTACTGGCGCTCTCGGCGTTACAGCTGAGAGAAATCGGGGTCTCGGGACGCAAGGCGAGTTACCTCCACGACCTAGCGGGGAAGTTCAGGGACGGATCGCTGTCCGATTCTGGGATCCTGGAGATGGGAGAGGAGGAGATGGTGGAGAGATTGACGGCGGTGAAAGGGATCGGGGTGTGGTCGGTCCATATGTTCATGATATTCTCGTTGCATAAGCCGGACGTATTGCCGGTGGGGGATTTGGGGGTGAGGAAAGGAGTGCAGGGGTTGTACGGGCTGAAGGGGTTGCCGGAGGCGGCGGAGATGGAGAAGGTTTGCGAGAAGTGGAGGCCTTACAGGTCGGTTGGGGCATGGTATATGTGGAGATTGGTGGAAGCCAAGGCCGCTGCTGGGAAAGCAGGAAAGAAGGTTAAGATTAAGAAAGTTGTTGTCACTGCTGCTGATGCCACTGCTAGCAACGTTTAAGGTATTACCTGAGTGATTGCCATTTGTGACATGTCTTCATAATTTGTAAGATCTGTTGTAAGAAACCATTGGTGTCGAGATTTTGGCAGTTGCTTCAAATGCAGGAAGGTTTGGGGTTGACCGTTTGTTACTGATAACTTTGCCCATTCGATGTATGGTCGCATTCTGTTACTTATTAACATTGGTAATGATATTTAGGTATCAAGACTTTATATACAAGAGTTTATAAATACTATCAAAAGGAAGTACATTAGTGTACATTTATACTACACTTAATTAGTTACGTCGGGCAGCACAATTATTCTGATAACAACCACGGTTAATACTTAATAGATACCGATAGCAAGGTGTGGAGGTGGATCGACATTTCCTTAGCATCAGTCCTACATGAATATCTTCCCGCGAATATAGCAGCCTAGCCGGCTCAGTAGAGTTGGAGATTGGACCTTCCATTGAGTCGACGAATATTCATTGAATGGACATGAACTCTATAAATCTCCATAATAATAAATGAAATATCGCAAATAAAGTCATTGCATGAAACTAAATAGTTCGAATGAAATTTAATGAGAAACAAAATACAAATTTTAAGTTCAAATATATTCGACCGAAGGACGATTCGAAAATTGAGGTTCTTTCTCTCCCGCTATACATTGAATTTTCCTGAGATTGTAGTTCAATCGATCAAAACACCGCCCTGTCAAGGCGGAAGCGTACAATATTACCGGTGGTGGCAACAACCGAGCTTGAAGAATCCATGACCAATGCTAATCCGCTGAAACCAGGAGAGCCATACAAACCTCCCTGAACCTCCCACTAACAGAAAAACGTCGTGGATGAGTAGGGGAAGTCAACCCCAACATGGGTTATGGAGTCGAGCAGGCTACGGCGACGGAGATGTTCTAAGAGTGTTTTTGAGCAGGCTACGGCCTGTTGCATTCTCTAGTTGTTTTCTGGACCTTGCTGCTGTTCATCAAAGTACAAGAAGTTGATGTAAAGAACATAATCAAGCCAATAATGAAAATAAGGTACTTAATTATATAGGCAAACGGGGTATTACAGTACATACATACAGGAAATAAAAATGAAAACACAGGACACGTCTCAACAACATCAACAACGATGCGTATGCATATAGACGCAACTCAACACGCATAGCATATCTCAGTTGAGGTCACCGGCGACGAAACAAAACCTACTTAAATTAATAATCAGTCAATTAAAGCTCGCCACCCTTCTCATCCTTCGACTTGGCGCCGATGCCAGTCGCTTGCGACAGCTTCTCCTTCACTTTCCCATAAATGTCCTTGGCACCTTCCGCCTTCTCCCCGCCGTGGGCACGCGCATCTGCGGCCGCCTGTGTCACCTTCTCCTTCCCATCTTCTGCCTTATTATTGCCGGCCGCGCCAACATCCCCTGCCACATTCTTGGCCTTTTCCTTTGCTTCCTCTGCCTTGTCTCTGACATCGCCGGGGACTTGCTTCACCTTCTCCTTCGCATCTTCTGCCTTCTCCCTGCCGGCGGCGCCCATGGCAGACAACTTCGCTTTTGCATCCTCTGCCTTGTCTCTACCGGCGGCACCAACTTCACCGGCGACGTGTTTGACTTTCTCTTTTGCATCCTCTGCCTTGTCTCTGCCGGAGGCACCAACTTCGCCGGCGACGTGCTTCACCTTCTCTTTTGCATCCTCTGCCTTGTCCCTACCGGCGGCGCCCATGACGGACAACTTCGCTGTGGCATCCTCTGCCTTGTCTCTGCCAGTGGCCCCAACTTCGCCGGCGACGTTCTTGATCTTCTCCTTCGCATCCCCAGCCTTTTCTTTACCGGCGGCGCCCAAGTCAGACATCGTTCTCTTGGTATCTTCTGCCATGTCCCTTGCGGCGGAACCGACTTTGCCGCCGGCGTGATAGGCCTTTTCACTGACATCTCCGTAAATCTCCTTGGCACCTTGTGCCTTGTCTCCCCCGGCGGCGCCAACACTTTCGGCAGTCTCCGCTCCCAAATTCATTGTCCTGCCACCCACCATCATTCATCAGTAATACTCCCAAGTCCTAACTAAGTTTTGTCACCAATGCAACAATCAGGATGGTTAAAAAACCCTAGACAATGACTCAATGAGCATAGCTCCGAGTCAAACAAATTGTAATTGTTGAGTCTAATTGACTTAGTTTCTAAAGATGCTAATTTAAATCCTAAAATAGGCAACCATTTCGACCCCTATTTATATGTTTGTCTCACTTATGGTTTAGAAAATTATCGCATGAAAACTTTAATTCTAAAATTCTAAACGAGGGATAGACAATTTTGAATTGAAGATTCTTTTAAATTATCGATAAAAAAAATTAAGATTAAAAGATTAAAATTCAATATACCAATTAATGGGCCACCCACTTCTATTTTGAAAGAGGAAAATTCTATACTATGTAATTTTTTAATATATTTTTATACAATTTGACCAATATATTAAACCATTTCAAATTCTCCATTAAGTTGTCACATCTAAAATCCGAAATGAAGGTATCAAACATACATCAACTCAAATAGTATTAACAAATTTAAGAAATAAAATGGAAGTCTTACCCGGAAGAAAGCAAAGAATCATAAGTAGCCCGGAAAAGTGAAAATGGAAGAGAGAAAAAAACTTACGATGAGATGTGTTTGTTAGCCCAGCCCTGAGCGCCCTCCACGACCTCGCCGGTCTTCTCCTTGACTGAACCGGCTGCCTGACTCACCGTCTCCTTTGTCTTGTCCCATATCCCGGGCCCGTCGCTGTCGCTCCCCCACGCATGGCAAACCTCAGCCGTCAACGAAAGGCATACCACCACCGCCATCATCATCGTCACTAATAACCCTCTGTCTCGGACCTTCATCGTCATCGCCATCGCCATCGATCTTTATGTTTAATCAACTCTTTAAAATTTACCAAAAACTTGAATGAAACGAGCATGTAAAATGATAGCAAGATCGGTATCATGTTTTTAATTTTTTATACAACTTGTCGACGAACATCTAACCGTAAGATAATGCCGCATCGTTCGCCACGTGTCATGACACCATGACCAGTTATGTAATACGTGGCGGCTGTTTAGAGGATGTGAGTGGTTGTTTTGACTCTACGGGTACCAGGGCTCCGACGTCTGTCAAGTTCTCCATGTCTTCGGGTCCTCCGACTTTGGAGAGTCGGTTCTTTCCTTTACTCATCGGTGGATGACAAATTTCCAAAGATAACTGAAAAAGGTGATTTATAGCAATTTGTAAGTTCAATTTTTGCTACTAAATTTAGATGGAAAATCAGAATTTTGCACGGATTACATTGAGCAAATCGGATACATTCACAGCTCTTTTTAATATATCAAGTTTTAATATAACTACATTTTACATATATATATTAATATTATATTTATTATTTTCCTCTTATATTAACATTTTTATTTTAAAATTATTTTTTCTTTTTATCAATTAAAACTCTCAATCCATATAAAATAACAAAAAAAATATTACATAAATTTTCATATATAAAATATTTTTTTTGTCAAAAATAACAAATTGTTATATACAGGATAGAGAGAAAAGCATTCCAAAAATTTAAAAAACGCTGGGAAAAGTTCATATAAAAAAGAACTTTATGTGTCACTAAATGAACCGTTTAATTATCTTGACGTCGAATGTGAATAATGGATACAGCTGACAATGATTGCAATAAGGTCCAACATTCATGTAGCAAGGTGTCGAGGCGAATATCTGGTGCATGAGAAAATAAAAGGTAAATAACTTCAGCAGAATCAGAGTGAACCAAAATCAAACGACCTTAAGCAGTAAGACTCGGTAAATAATTTAAACTTGACATGTTCAGATTTCAATCCCAAATCTCCAACTGTACCACCAAAGTATCTGAGAAGTGAGAACTAATACTTGTTACCCCGAAAAAAAAAACATTATCAAAACTCGCTCGGAAATTAACGAAGCCAGAGAAGTTTTCATTTTCATATTAATTTCCTTGGATAGAAATGTATAAATCAAAAAGTTAGACATCTACAAAGAAATCGAAAAAAGAAAAGCCCTCATTCCAACAAAAACTGGTCTCCCCAGATGAACAGAAAAGGGATTAAATTATTACGTTTCAGCTCTTGCAAGCATCTCGACCAACTAATCCATCAGCTACGAGACTACGGTAGAACACCTAGCCTAAGCCGTGCCTCACAAATGCAACCTCCTTCCTCTACAGAAGAGTCCATTCATTTCTCCAAGCGTTTCCAGCGACTAAGATGATGGCTGGGACTGGCCAGCTTCCGACGCCAGCTTGATTCTCTGGTGATGCTCCGAAACCTTATAATCCACTACTTCCTTCAACAGCTCCGAATCCAACACACAGTCTGGACGCCCATACACAGCTGCCTGAACACTTGCCATGAGCTTCGCTATCTCTCGCCCCGAGAACCCCTCAGTTCTCTTGGCTGCCTCTCTGATTACTTCCTCAGTCACGCCATTCACTGTTATCTTCTGCGGCTTCTTGTTAAAGAAGAAGCTCCATTTGGGTTCTTCTTCGCCACTGTCTCCCTCCCTGGAAAGGTACTTCTTCAAGTACAGGGTTATCAACTTAAAGCGTTCACCTTCACCTGGAAGTGGGAATTCAATCACCTCGTCGATACGATCGGTCACCGCGCTGTCGAGATCACCTGGCCTGTTTGTGGCCAGAACTAGAACTATGTCTCTCGACTGATCTCCGGTTCTGAACAGCAGTGCATTTAGAGCACTCCGTTGGGCTTCACTCATATGGGTGCTGTTACGCCTGTCATATTAGGAAATGATATATCCAAATATAGGTTAGTGAAAAAGAATACTAACGCACTTACACCAGATTTCAGATTTCTTAGAACTTACTCGCTTAGGAAAGCATCAGCTTCGTCAATGAAAAGCAGTAGTCCTTTTTGAGATTTCTTAGCCCAGTCGAATAACTGATGGATTTTGGTGACAGCTTCTGCACCAAGGGGTGCAACGTCTCCTCCAGTCATCATTGCATAGTCCAAACCCTATCACAAGATACAACAATGTCAGAAACATGAAGCCTCTACTAAGTTCTCAAAGCATAGACAACAAATATAGCGGAATAGAGTCAGCACAATACCGATTTCCGAGCTATTTCCCTGGCAACCATAGTTTTACCAGTGCCTGGAGGCCCATAGAACATCATGTTGCGAAAGGGTGCCTCGTGACTTTTAGTGTTTGCAGTAGCCCTGGAAAGGTGTTCTATCCTCTTTTGTAATGAAGGGTGAAGGATGATGTCCTTGAAGCCAATTTTACTTTCCAAAGGTCCTGATGTCCCAGATGCTGTACCATATCTTCTAATTTTGCTCTTTACTTGAGTTGCAAACTTCGACAGTGGAAATCGGGACATTGATGATTCACGGATCAATGATGGCTGCCCCAGTATTCTGTTTATATAACCCCACGTAACCCTAGCTCCTTCTCTACGGGAAAGAAATTACTATGTTAGCCAGAGTTTAAATAACATCACCGCTTCAGGTTCCAGTGCATCATATTCATTCACTAAAACTGATAGCATGCTTGAATCAATGCTCCACCGGCCACATAAGAACATAAAATAAATCTGAAGAACCATTTTACCAACCTAGTAGTATAAATTCCTGCAGCCAATGCTGTAGCTCCTCCAACGGTCATTATTAACTTATTTCTATCATCAAATAATGTCCTAAAACCACCTGCAAATCAAGACCACAGTACATTATATCAACCAGATAAGAACATGTGACCAGGTGCCAGGAGCCATGCTTTACAATTCCTCACCTTCTATATGGCTAAAGGTTGCATTGATTGCAGCGAGCCATTTTTCTCGTTCACCATTAATCTTTTCCACAAGCATTCTCCTATTATGCTCCTCAGTCAATTTCGCCTCATGAGCACGACCTTCAGCCTCAGCCATAGCCTTGACTCTTATGGTTTCTCGCTCAATTTCAGCTCTCTCTTTCTCAGTCTGGCGCTGCTGAGCTTGGATCTGTTCCTCAGTAGACCGCCTAGCTTGTTCTTTTCGTATACTAGACTGCTCTTGCATCCTAGCCAATTCTACATTATGTTTCCTCTGGCTTTCGTGATCCGTCTGTGCAAAATCGTCAAGATAATAATGATGACTCAATGAACTTTTCAACTCTAAGCAAAAAAAATGAAACTCAAAAGGAATGATCGAATATGCAAAGAAAGTGTGTGAATTTATTATGTCACTAAATCATAATCAACAGTAAACAGAACAATTTATCAGGCTAGTTGCTTTACTATACTACTCCAATAGATATCCTTCCCTATCGTCCTGAAACCCACCACGAATTCATTTTTCATGCTTAAGGAACATAGTTTAACAAAACCAATTCACCGTGGAAGGCCAAAACTTAAGGAAAGTTAGGTTGTCAAACCTGCATTCTTTTTCTAGCCAATTCATCCTCGTAGCGAAGAATCTGAGCCTTTGCCTGCGCTTGTTGCTGAACCAGGTTTCTTTGCTCTTCAGCTAATTTTCTCTGCCTGTCCTGCCAACACATGTTCAGCATAGCCAGTCAAAAGAGTTAAATAGAAGAATAGCCAAACAACAAGATTGCCTACGCTACACATCACCATCTCAATAGCTAAGAAATGAAATTGGGTAAAAATAAACTCACAATATCCATATTAGCCTGAATTGCTGCGTAATGGTCTTTCTCGGCTTCGACTTCAGCCAATCGTGTATCTTCCTGCCTCCTCATAAGATCAAAAACCTAGAATCCCCCACATACCACAGAATTAGCAATTACTCTCTAATCATTGATCACCAAGAACCATGGTCCACAAAGCAAATTCAAACAGTGACATAAAAGATGGAGCACTAGACCTGCTTCGACAGAGGAGAGCTGTTAATTTGTCGAAGAGCCTTAGCACCTCGTTCCAATGCCTCGGGATCGAACCCGGACCCCTTGGGCTCCTCCCGCTCAGGCTGCTTCGCCTCTGAGTTAGCATCGGCCGGTTGGTCTGCTGGTTTTTTCGGGGAAGAAGAAAAGGGGTTGAAGCGAAATCCACCATCTGCGTAAGCCTTGTTCTGCACGGTGGAGACGGATACCGCAGCAGCTACAGCTGCGGCCGCCGCCGCGCACGAGGAGAATCTCGACGCGGCCATGAGTTCGGGGACTGCTTAGGACAATGAGGAGAGTATGGCAATCTCCGAATTCAACTCATCAGTTGGGGTATGGTGAGCAGAAAGCTGTCTGTGGATTGGCAAATTGGGAGAGCAAAGAAGCATAAACCCTGGCGGGTCGGTTGCTAGGGTTTAAACGGGAAACAGGGTGGATCGTCGTGCGTGTATAGTTGACGCACCGGTGGTCTCGGTTTCAGTTTTGCTTGGAGGAGAATTCAGTAATTGGGCCTGACCCTGAATGGTCCGAGTTAAATTCGGTGTCATTGTTGATTACTTGATTATTGGGCATTCATGCAATGATTACTGGGCCTTCATACAACCTGAAGCCACAGTGCCAATCCTCCCTGAAGATTGTCGGAAGTGTGTGGGCATGGAATGGTGGATCGTGGAGCAGGTTTGGAATTTAGATGAAAAAGGATTTCAAAATTTTTAAAATTATTTTTGATCATTAAATATCACAGATTTTAGATTTAATGGTATGTATAAAAAAGATATGGAATTTTTTTAATAAATTTATTTATTTTATTATTTTTATAAAAGTACACTTTCACCTCATCGTCGACGTTGACCCGCGACTTCTCAGTCACCGTCCGGTGACTTTTCCGACAAGACTACGGTTACCGGCAAATGATTTTCTGGTGAAACTCCAGTCACCGTCCGGTCACTTTTTCGGCGAGTCTCCTATGACTTTTCCAACGCGAATTTATAACCGGTTATATTTTTAAAATTATAACCAATTATATTTTTATAACGAATTATAATTATGACCAGTTATTAAAAAATATAACCACTTATATTTTAACTATAACTAATTATAAAATGTAATCAGTTATATTTTAATTATAACCCGTTATATTTTAATTATAACAGGAAAAAATAACTAGTTATAATTATAACCATTTATATTTTATAATAACTAATTATACTCTTTAAATTTATTGGTTATAAAAATAACTAGTTATAATCATAACTAATTATTAAAAAATATAATTGTTTATAAATTATAATTGGTTATAATAATACTTATAAATGATTATATTTACAATATAATCAATTATAAAAGAAAAATATTAGATGATTAATTAAAAATAATCCTTATATGAATAATTCATTTTGTATCTCCTAAACTTTTTGTGGCTGTTTTGCAGGTTCTTTTTATCTCAAATTCAGTCTTGAAATTTTGAGTTTTTGCAAAACAGCCCACTATCCTTAAGTCTAAGAAGTTCAAAAGTTACTGACGATGGAAGTAAGGTTAAAAAGTATTCAAACAATATGTCGATCGGTCACTTAAATTTTGAAAAAATCAAAATGGTCACTCTTCCCTACCAAATATGAACGCTGACAATGCCGACTTCCACCGTCGCATCTTCCTCTCCTTTCTCCCCGACGACGACTTGACCGCCGCTAGGACCCATCGTCTTAGATCCAATCGGGTGAGGATTCATATCGTTGTCCTCAATCCTTCTCAAAGTCCGATGGTGATGAAGATTGAGATCCGAACTTTACCTCCGCTGCCGAACTTTCTCCCAACTCCAGTATTCTTCAGTAACTCTTCAACTCCAGGCTCGTCGGCGACGGCTCAAGGGTGTAAACGATTAAATCTATCTACTCCAACGACGTCGCTGGTATCAACAACGGCTTGGTCGAAATCAATGGCGACACTATTGATATTGCGCAAAGGGGTAACCTAGAAAGAAAGGAAAAAAATTAAAAGGAAAATATGTTTAAAATACTGAAAATACCTCTCCTGCCACAAATCCCGGAAATCCTAGAACTTATTTGCCTGGATTTTAAATTGCTCTCATGGATCGGCTGACTGTGATAAAAGAGGAAGTGAGATGGAATTTAGATGATAATGAGAAAGTTCATCTTTTAAATTCAATTTTTTTAGATATTTTTTGTGTATGGCTAAACTAATGTTCAAAATTACATCTTACTTTACACCTGTCAAACCAAATCTAAAATGTACAAGATGGCTCAATTTGAGTGCCCAAAGTGACATCCTCCGTAGGCATCGGGGTATGTGAACACAATGGATCAGTGTCTGATGAGAGCAATTATTTACGTGTAACAGGGATCACCATGGACTATTGCTTGCTTTCCATATGCAAGCCAGACCAAGACAAGTTATCTTGCCGCTCGTGAAGGTGAAGCTAGAGCACTCATTGTCGAGGCGATGAGATGACGACAAACTTAGGGTTGCAAACAAGGGGTACGTATTCGAGATAGATGTAGATGTGGTGGTCAACAAATTTAAGTACAGTAGAGTTTGGATGTTTTTTTGGAGTTTGAATCCCTCCAGACTAAAATAAGAGCATGTTCAATTTATTATCGTCCAACTCAAATTTTAAGGTAGACTATATAGAGATTTAGAAAAAATCAATCTATAATCATTCATGTATTGTTTACTTGTGTCCCCTACTACGAGACTTTCATATTTTGAATGGTTGGTTGATGTTGGAACATTCGTAAAATGGCGATTTCATATTTTTTTTAAAGGTAATCATCTCCATTATTATGTATGTATATAAGGTGAAGGAAATAGACATTTCGACATATAGAATTAGTGAATTACAATTGGGGAGGCAAGCAAGACAAAGAAATAGAATAGAGAAAATAAATTAGTGGCTTTCCATTAACTATTATTGTTATTCCTGATATTTTAGAATTCTTGTGGCAGGACCTTGGCCGTTGACTTGGTTGCAGCAAAATTATTCCGTCGTGTTTTTTCTAAAAGTTGTCGTCTGATCTGCATCATCAAGAAACGAATCCAAAATTAGAAGACCACTAATATTCGGCACATTCAACTAAAAAGAAAAAGACAAGAATTAATATTTGAAAGATATAATTACAATAAAGGGCTTGACTAAAGCAAAGGTCCCCTACTGTCTTCTTTTAGGACCACTGTTACTTATCTCCCTTTTTATGGTTAACTGTTTTTGCAAGTTTAGGTAGTGATTGTAACGTCTCAGTAGTCGGTGGTTCAACTGTGACACTAGCTAGTCTGTCTGGTAGTAGAGAAATGTTACCTTCTCAGGGGCCGGGGAGGAGGTTGTAGAGTTAGTAGGATGACGAGTTGGTGTAATTAGGGAAGGGAACCCGACCGGACTCGATGGCCCTGACGTCGCGAATGAGAAGGTCATAATGGGACTTGACTTCCTCGGCAGATTTGCCAACGGCTCTACCAACATTCTGCCAGCGGTCAGGAGTGTCCTTGTCGTACATGGCCAACGCCCTCTCGAACATCTTGTTCTGCTTGGGCGTCCACGAGTAGCTGCTGTTGGAGCCGCAACTACCCCTCGAACTAGTCAGCGAATTCGATGCCATGGCGAAGGAGAAAGTGATCGATTGATGAGCTGGGGAAAGGGTAATGTACTGTTTCCCTGGTTTGGTAGTGAAGAGAGGCTTGGGGGGCGTACATGCAATTTATAAACATGATGGCGCGGGGCAGAGATCTGCGAGAGAGGCAAATGGGGGAATGTGGGTGGGAAGGGAATATGTCTCACTTAAAAACAAAGGAGTTAACTGGAAAGTAGTTTGTTGGGAATATGCAATATTGACGAGTTCGATTGAGATCCATGCAATATGGAGATCGAAGAACAATCTCCAGCTAGCTGGGGATCATTGAGAGTTAGCACTCCAGTCCAAAACATATATAACGCAAGTTGAACTTGAAAGGAAGTGCAGAATCAGAGGCCGAAAGGACAACACACCAGTTAACTTACTGTATTAATTGGGAATTCATTGCGGACCTGGCGAAGCAGAGTAGGGGAGGGGGACCCTTTCTGTCAGTCAATAAAGATCAGAGTGTTAGTTTCGAACCTGTGCAAACATCATGATCTACTAGCTCGATTGAACCCATCAACTGCATCATGTCGTGGAGTTCCAAATGTGTGGATAATGCTATCATAATGTCAATCACCTAAAATAACTCGGACTTGTGTACTCTACTCTTTCATTCAGTTCATGCTTGGGTCATAAAGTATATTGTAATTAAAATTAATTAATATGTGTATGTTGTAAGGTTGGGTGGTTAACCATAGTTTGAAATTACTACCTTTCTATGCATGCCGGCGGCTGGTGGTGGAGGTTTAAGGCGGATGCCCTTCCAAAATTTCCAGTGATCGGAAAATTGTCAGAAAATATTCGGTGATCAGGGAAAAAAACTGGAACTTTCGGTGATGAGTAAAAAAGTGTCGGTAAATCTTTGCATGGTGACCGGAAAAATTTTTGGTGGTCAGAAAAAATCGCAATAGTTGCCAGAGCTACGGGCCGAGCCCCTGAAGTTAGTGTTAGGGTCAGAAGAGTGTTATTCGTAACTTGTAAAATTCAAAATCTCCCCAATTTTTTTCTACATTCAAAATTGCTAAGGAGTTGAGTACAAATCTAACATTGTATTTGATTTAAATTTTAAAATCAAATGCAAAATTCAAGTTTTATCCAAACACTAAAATTTAATATTCACAATACCATATATAAATTCCAAATGCAAATGCAACAATCCAAATAAGAAATATAATTGATGCTGGTTCACAATTTTAAGGTCCGACTAACCGACTTGATTTGACTCTACCGGTACATTCCAAGAAGGAATTAACTATGATAACATAGGTGCATGTAATATAAACGGAATAAGGATCAGCTAGCTAGGCCTAGCCATGGCCAGTAGCAAGCCACATGCATGGTGTACGTTTTGATGTGTACTATATTATGCTCTGCCCCATTTGGTTTTGTGGCTGCTGTGAATTATGCCCTGTCCTTGTACGGCTTCGAATTCACATATATTCGAACCAATTCAATATCTTTTCTTCTTTATGATAAATCTTATCATATACTGATGATCATATACGTATGTCTACATTTTGCACCACCTTGCCAACTATTAAATTCCTCAACTTGAAAGCCTATAGTAGTACATCACTATTATATGCCCTGCGCCCACACGAATATATCACGATGATGCATTTGGTGGTAATAATAAGTCTACGTTGGACCAAATGAGAATTCATACTAACCGACATTATCGGAGCCAGAAAAATGGTAGAGAGAGTTTAAAATTCGTACCTAACAATATGGGGCGAAAAACAAGTAGAAATTCAAACTAAAATTTTTGTAACTAACGGCAACAATCAAAACCCTTAAGAAAGTGTTTTTTTTTAACTTCATTTAACTATTATTGGAAGAGTTTAACACGGCGAAATCTTAAATATTAGTCATTCCCAACATGCATGTCAAATATTAGCTAATTTTTAAAAAATTCAATTTTCATGTCAAAATTGGTCAATTTCCATGTGTTATACTATATGAAAAATTGATCATTTTCACAAGAAAATTTCAAAATGTTCACATCGGCTAATATTTGACATGCATGTTAGAAATGGTTAAAAAATCAAGTTTTACTATGGTAATCCATGTAAATAATGACCTAATGAAGTTAAAAATCATTTTTACTAAGTGTTAATTTTGAAAATTTTCAAATTGGCTTACTTTTTGCATACATGTGGTGGGAACACGCTAGAGCTTCCTTAATAGCTCCGCCATTGCTTACCAGACGGGTAGCCGAAGGGGCCCCTGTTACGTTCCGCGAGATACTGATTGTCGTTGCCTAGCAGTTTTATACATAATGAATACGTAGATCTGCTCGATTGTATGGGTCGAATTAAGAGGAGATGTGTTAGAGTTATAAATTGCTTGGGAGAAAGGGTATCGGCGTGTGCAGGTGTATCTGGACTTGGACGTTATAATTTCGCTCTTGGTGGGGAGGGTGAGATCACACACAAACACTCATCTAAGAGTCGCTAGTTTTCGTGAAATGTTCTATCAAGACTGAATAACAAAAATTTAACAGTTCCTCCTTGATCAAGTCACGGTTCTATCAATGTACATTGTTCTCAAAGATGCATGGGGACTACATTTTGAAAGTCTTGGTGCAAGTCGTCCAACACATCACGGGCACTGTCAGTGGAGTTCATGGCCATTTCGGTGGGCTCGGCTCCGACGGTTAAGAGACATCCAGTCACATATATATGTTATGTCGAGCTGACTAGATTGCTAAACTCTGCCGCCTCGGACATCCGTGTAGGCTTGCTCTTCTCGGCATGTCAGTGCGTGCATGCGCTTACCTCTCTTTGTCCATCTCAATAATCTATGTTCTCCATCAGGATAGCGCCATCATACTGTAGCACTAGAGGCTGTTCGTTATTCTATCATTAGTGCGATTGCACCTTCGATCTTCACTATTATTTAGGCAATTGATTGTATGTTATCTCTTGTGTACTTATTAAGTATTATTAATAAAAAAGTCAACTAATTTTTACTTTATTCTTTCTTATTAATAACAAAGTCAACTAATTTTTACTTTATTCTTTCTGATGGGTCGGTCGATCGTAACCTTAATTAAAAATCTTTATTGTACTTTAAAGAAACTTCTCTTGTGTGATATTGAGGGGTCATGCATGTCCCTAATCCTCGTATTTATTTTATGTTGGAAAGATGTGAGATGAGACGCAATTACAACACCTTATAACATATGTATATATGGTTGATGTAAACGTAATAATAACATAATAATATAGGATTGTCATATATTGTAATGTAGTAATGCCATCTCGTACCAAAGGCGAAGCCATGATTTCCAATTATAAGGAGGGACCATTAATAAATTTTATTTTACGTATAAATAACAAAAAATTAAAACAAACTGAAATTGTATTATATCATATTTAATATGTATAATGAACACAATCAAACGTGTACTTATTAAAAATATGAATTATAAGTATAAAATATTAAATTATAATTAATTTTGAACACATTAGTAATGAAATATAGACAACGAAATAAGTTATGTACTAATTTAGTGATCTCTTCAATGTAAAAAAATAAACAAAAGAAAAAGAAAATCTAATCTAGTTGTCCAATTCCAAACTACACTACAATGCAGTGGATTGAAACCTAGACCTCTTACTTGCAAGATGAGGACTCCACCACTACACTGAGGCACATTTGGGGCCACAGAGAATTATACTTAGTTAAAAACATCTCAGAGGACTATGGTCACAAGCCAGCTTCGCCTCTGTCTCGTACTAATCACTTGAGGAACGAAAGAGTAGCGGTCAAATGTAGTAATGACATGCCACATGAGTAGTTAAATTGCTGTATTAACGATAGCTTCTTTCCATTCACAAAATTGCATAGTTAATGCACTCTTTCGCTTTCCCAGTTGATTGATGTTTGCTATATATAGTCTGTTTGATGTATACCAGCTAATTAGGGTCTTCTATTCTATTTAACAACTCCATCATCTCCTCAATCATCATCACCTTCTTCTTCTTCGACTTGGATCTTCATGATCTAAAATCTCTATGGCTCACCTCGCCGGATTCTCACATTCCCGGCGATATCACTGCGAAAATAATCCAATCACGGGATAACAGTGGCTTCTAATCTGGCAGTGCTGCTCCCCTGCTGGTGATGATGGGTCTTCGTCTTGTGTAGCGCTGGAAGAGATCTCATCACCACAACTCCCTTTCTTTCTCCTGGCATTAATCTCGTAGGGATCCCTCTGTTTATGTTTACATCGTCTATGTGAAGAAACAATCCCAACTTTATTCATCCTTATCTTTTGTTGCTTGTCGGATTGTTATTGTACGTTAAATTGCACATCTCCCTACTTACTTGATTCAGTGGCCGATGAAGCAACCTGGGTGAGGATCGGAATAAACAGATGAAGAGAGATTATCTCTGACTTTTTTTGACGACATAGGAGCTCTTCGGAGAAGTAGGCGACGAAAGGACATTAAAAAGCAAATTAGGAACAATAATTACAGGTACCATGGATTATTGGATTTAGTACATCGATGTGGCGAGTATCAAAGACTTAATACCTCCAACCCGCTGGTACCTACTTTGTTTATTTATAGTACTTATTAGTAATTATAGGTATAAATTATTTTGCTTTCTGATTAATTTCTCTTGATGCTACTTTTTGTAACCTTGATTTTCAGTAACCCAATTCCTCTATGAATATATATGGCGGGTCGAGCGCTATCTCCTCTTACTCTTTTATTCAAAGAAGCAATCATTTTCGATCATAAATCTAAAGGTTCTAACACAAATAGAATTGAAAAATACTAAGTTAGAAGTAAAAACATCGAGATTTATTAAAATAGCCGTTCTATTGCAGCGAGGGATTAAAAAAAATAATAGGGCCGCCGGACTTTTGCCATAGTCACTGGACATCTATCGCCACCGTCAAACTTGCACCATAGCCTATGGACCTTCGATGTCAACCGTTGACCACCAGCCATATGAATTCACGCGATTAATTTTTCAAAAGTGTTATCTGCCTAGGAACTTGGTAGGCCAACATGTGGTTCGGTGATGAAGAATCGGGTTGGTATATGTAGGTGAACGATTCTTTCTAGATGTTTTGAGTACTCTAACATTACAAAAAATAGAACTTTAGCATTGATAGTTTAACAGCGGCCACACAACCCGCTGTTAAAAAAAATATGGAACACCTAATCGCGACAACTTCAGCCGCTGTTAAAATTGTTCACAAACGAACAGCTCAGATTGTTTAACCTCATAAATCTATGGCCCATATTAAGTCTAGAAACTCTAATTGCTTCTCCTCTTCCTAGATTCATATATATTTGCCACTTCTTTTCTTCTTTTATTCATCATCTGAACCATCACAATCTCTTAATCCCTAAACGCCTCTTCTTTGTCATGTACAGATCTTTCTCCCCTTCACAATCTCTGAATCTCATACACCCTCAACCCAGCTAACCCATCCGATTTAAATCCTATTTTCTCCCCCTGGCACTGTTCCAGCGGATGAAATCCATCATCCTCTCATCCAAGTGGCTCAACAGCTTGACGAAGTTGACTGGATTTCGAGCGGACGAGAGAAGGAGTAAAGAAGAGGAGTTATACAAGCTGTTCCGGCGGAAAGAAGATCACGAGACGACTGACGGCTAGGGTTATGGTGGCTAGGGTGTTTCTATTCTGGATAAGATTTCGTTGGTGGTTGTGTATATTGTGATTTAGATCTGAAATTTTGTATTGTGGCTTCTGTATTTGGATATGCTTCTAGGTCTTGTAATTATTGGATACAATTGTTTTCTTATTAGTGGATATCATCTGTGTTGTTGCTTTGTTTATTATTCTTGCACTTTGGATATGTATGCAGTTAACTTGATGAACAACAAGTTTGACAAAAGATGAACACAGATTTAATCTTGACGAGTCCGATCTAGATTTGCTTTTGACGAACAAAAGATGAACAAGTTTTGAAGAATCTAGATTTGCTTTTGACAAAAGATGAACACCGATCTAACAGCGGCAACCAATTTGCTGTTAGGGTTTTAATTCAGCCACTGTTAGGGTTTTAATTCGGCCGCTGTTAGGATTTAGATTCTAACCGTGGCCCACGGGCCGCTGTTAGGCTTCTTTAACATTGCTCTACCTAGCGGATAAGTGGCCACGGGTTAAACTTCCTAACAGCGGTCTAGAACGCTGTTAAACCTTATTTCTGCCCTGCTAGGTTAGAGTTTTCTTGTAATGTAAAACATATCTTGTTAAGCCATGTAAGATAGTGAGTTTATCGATAAATGTATGAGGAGGTAAGAGTATGGAGATAAAAATGGGAGAGATATGGAGGTACTCAAGATGGCTCGTAGGTGTGTATGACGCCCTAAGGCAATTAGCTTGTTATATCGATTGGACTTTAGGTGTTTGGGATAGGCGAGTGTATATGTTTGGTTATGAATGATGTACCTTTCCTTTTATAGTCCCCGGATAATCTGAATCATGGTGTCACATATCACCTACTAATTGGTGACTTGCTTGAGGATGAATATGAACACTTGATCGAGAATAGTTGAGATTCGTTCTAAAGTTAGGAATTGAATCTATTCCCTAAGACCTCTTCATAGGCGTGCACTGCACGCCTTGAGCCGATGGTGTGCGCCTTGAGCCGACTCTATAGTCCTAAAAATAGTTAAAGGCTCAGGGTCTATCCGTTAGAACTTAGGTCATCTCTCCATCCCAAAATTTATTTAGAAATTTGTAATTGTATTCATATTGCCACATCAACAAGTTTAGCAATTCATTTAATCAACAATTTTCTACCACCTCCATCCCTAATTTGTTTAACAACTTTTATTCAACATTTATATATTCCTTAACAATATTTTCCCACCAATGATAATAGAAAATTTTAATTATAAATATTTTTTTTAAAAAAGTGTTTCATTTACTTACGTGGCATTGCTAATTGACTTTTTAAATAATTATTTTTTAATTTATCAAGTTTATATAACTTTTTAATAAATATTATTTAGGTGTCATCTCATCCTCTATATTATTTTAATAATTTTTAAAATTTTATAACGGACATGCTCTTAAAACCCAATTCTTTCTAAGCCTACAGTTATCATTTCGTTAATCCTCTTACATCACAATTCCAGGCTCTGTGTCAACATATTACATATTGGAAAACCAAACAAGAAATTGCAATTCCCACAAATCCCTGCAAAATTTTGAATTCCCAATATCTCGAGTAATTCGCAAATCCAATTTCCTAACCCGACCAAGCCATAACATTGGTGGTTAACTGGCGGTTATAATCATTACATTTTCAACCATCTTCATTTCACCGCTCTGCCGGACCGTGCTCGAACTGCAGTCTGCAATCAAAGAACGGCGAATTGAAAACGACAGAGATTCGATTGAAAAAGTTTGGGATGTATACCTTTACGTCATAGTTGTCTGGAGGGTGCCATTGAGTGACGGGAATCTGTTTTAGAACAAGACAAAATGAAGCAGCCACGAAGCAGAGCATATACAGCCCCAAATTCAGAGGTGGTAACACTTGAGATTTAAACGTTCAGTTAAGGCGGCCAACAGAGATGAGGCAAAAGGGGATAAGAAGCGATACACTGTAGCAGTCAACGGCTGCGAAAGAAAGGCAATACTGCACCTGCACTGCAATTGCCCAGCCTCTATGGATTTTGTAATATTGTATTCTATTATACTAAGTAGAGTTGTAGCTAGAGCAACATCTTCTGGTCTCTGTTTCTGCTATTCTTACCTTGGAAAAATATTTGACATTTTTCACAGCTTAGTCGCTTACGCGCCATCTTCCCGCTTGTCTTATCCATTAGCTAAAAATAGTTGTTATGAGATAGAAGTAAGTTATCTCATCATTCACACACGAATAGGTTCGGTAATGAGACGGATTTTGAGTGGGTGTATCTATAGTCTATATCGATTTTTATATTCATTTGTAAAATTATCGTTCATATCCCTATTTGAATATCAATATTCATATTTGTTTTTAAATTTATAAATTTCAAATATTTATGGGTATCTCATCCCATACAACTTAATTAAAATTTTAAAAAATAAGACTATCACATAATCTAAAGACATAAATCATCATTTTACATTGAAACATAACAGAATAATCTCACAAATAATTTCACTGTCTCGATTAATAATTTAGTAATATGTTTGGTAACTAATAAATAAAGAATTAAATATATTTTTACATATTTGGTAAGGTACGAGTATGGGCCGGGGTACCTATAAACTCATCCCAACTTAAATATAACCAAATTTTTTACCCAAATTCAGTTTTATTTATACATATAATCTATTTTTTCATACTACTTATAAAAATGGCTGAAACTTAATTAAACGAGAGATATAATTCATTTGGGGAAAATAGATGCGTGGAAAAAATAATATTTGTGTATAAATAATGAGACGAGTGCTTAGTCCTATCGAATCGGTTTTTGAGGCAATTGATTTTGAATGGTTTTGAGGAAAGTTAAAATACGAAGTTAGTTAACCAATGAAGTTAATTACTTTTCTCTCATTGTAATCAGTTTGTAGGTTATACCTCACAGATTACCCATCATAAAGTTATACAATTTGAGCTTCCTCTGAGTAATAAAAAGCACCATATGCTATTTGCAGTAAAAAATAATAATGAGACGAATGAGAAGGAACTTTACTCTATCTATTATACAGACGTTCGGGGTTTGGACTCGGCCAGAAGCAGGCAAAGGAATAGTAGGAACTAGGAACGAGAGAGAGAGTTGTTGTTGCGCAGTAAAAAACAACAGTCCTAAGGGGCAGCATTTTTGCTGGTTGACTGGGTACTTGGTCGTCTCTTCTTGTCATTTTCTTTCTGTACAAAAGCATCTTCCTATTTCTTTCTTGGACCAATTGAGAGGTTCAAACTTTTATCAGATAGACTCTCAGAGAAACTTTCCCAAGTTGCTCCTCTTGCTTCAAACAAAATCCAAATTCCCCTGTCCTGTCTTCCCGAACCTAGCAGATTCTTTCCATCCCAGTGTTCTTTTCCCACACACTGGTTGACTGGTAGTTAAAAAGTTCGTAGCTGTGGATCGAGATTCCGCTACCTTCATTTTGTTTCTTCTTGTTGTTGTGGGTTTAGCTCCAGAGGGAAGCATCTGGAGGTTTTTCTGTACCGGTTATGTACCTCGCAGACAAAGTTTCTTCCTTTTCCCTCTTTACTTTGCTCCTCTACGGAAAGGAAGCTGCTTTTCTCTAACTTTTTCCCCAGTGGAGCTTCGTTTGATTTTTATAATTCCATTGGTGTTTCGGAGCGGAGTTGGGTTGTGACTTGTGACGTACATATCATAAGGCAAGCCTCCTCCTTGATTCTTTTCGTCATGATAAAAACGGTTTTGACTTCTCTAATCATAAAGATTGAAGTTTGACCAGTTGCTCGTTTTGATTCACAGGTCGTTTGTTACTTCAATTTCAATGGGATCTGATGCCGCGGAGGAAGTGGAGATTCCTCTTCATTTGTATTCTTTCAAGGTAGTGATATTTTCAGCAAAAATCTTTCAACTTTTGACTGGATGGTTAATTTGAGGTGTTGCTAGATATTATCTAGTGCTGGTAGATTTGACCTTTCCAGTTCTAGATATGATAGTATATTGAAAGTAACAGAATCCGATCCTTATTTATAGGTGTATCATTCGATGTGTGGTCAGCTGATGAAGTTGGTTGAAAGGATTAAACAAATGTTTCCTCGGATAGAAGAGTCTCGTCCTCGATGCTCATCTGGGATAGACGCACTGGTCTCATTAAGCAATGCCCTTGAGCGTGCTAAGCAACTTCTTCAGTATTGCTCGGAGTCAAGCAAACTTTACTTGGTACATAGACAGCTTCTACTTTTGTCACAGTTTTTCTATTTCCCATGTGTTGCCACCAATCCATGAACAGTACTGATATGATACCAAACCTTAACTTATTAGGGAAGCTACCATCCATTATTGCTGATGAATTACTTGGCATTCATTGATGGGGTATTTTAATCTGGCTTCAGGTAATCACTGGAGAAGCAACAGTTGCAAGATTTTTAAGATCAAGGAAGCTGATGGTGCAAAGTTTGAGTCAGATCCACACAATGGTTCTTGGGAGCTTGGCTGCTGAGGTATAACTGTGTTCTCTTTGCCTAGAAATGTCGTTTTGTTCTCCATTGGCTCTAAAGTGTTACCAAGTGGTGCTGTTAAAGTTACAGAGTTCAGTAGCAGCATATACTTTGCAACATGCCAATTTACTAATTTAGGTCATGTGGGAATTTGATGTTTATTTTTTTATTGCTAATGTGCAGATTTCGCCAATTATAGATGATCTCGAGGATGCAAACTTTGTAATGGAGACCTCCGAAGAGGAGGCTGGAAAGGTACTGCTTGAATTGCTTCATCATGGAACTGATTCAGCAGAATCTCAAATGAGAGCTTTTCAAGTTGCTCTCTCAAAGCTTCACATTATCTCCCAGAGGGACGTAGTAATAGAGGGGAGATCTATCAAGAAGTTACTTGATAAAGTTGGTAACAACAACCAAAACAAAACAAAGATCTTGAAGATCCTTTTCTATCTCTTAAAGAAGTACAAAAACTCGATCCCGGTGAACCATAGAAGTTCTTCAAATGATGATCATGATGCTTCAGCGAACGATCAATCAAGTGAAGCCAGGCCTAATTTGTTAAGTCATGCTGCACCACTGGAAGAGTTCAGGTGTCCTATATCGAGGAGAGTGATGTATGACCCTGTCATCATTGCTTCTGGACAAACTTATGAAAGAAAGTGGATACAGAAATGGTTTAATGACGGTAACGGCACATGTCCCAAGACAAAACTGAAGCTGGAGAACTATTCAGTCGTTCCAAACACTGCTTTGAAAGACCTTATATCAAAGTGGTGTATGGACTACGGGATCAGCATTGGTGAACCAGTGACAGAACCGTTGAAGTCGCTGGATCTATCATCTGATTCCATTGCTACCTTCGGCAGTTCCATGAATGATCTCCAATTTCATCTGGACATCAGCAGTGTATCATTAGGATCTATGGAAGCTAGTTACTGTTCCAATGTCTCTAGCACTAAGGTTGTAGAAGGTTCAAGGTTGAAGGTGATGGCTGGACACAAGACGTGCGAATGTAATGCAAACGTGTACGAGAATGACATGGAGTTACTATCTCGACTCTCAGAGCTTCCTTGGGAGTCTCAATGCACCGTTATTTGTGACATAAATAGTCACTTGAAATGTGATTGCCAAGCTTGGGATTCAGAGTCATCAGGAAAGTTTATTGAACCTCTGGTTCTACATTTGAGAGATGCACTTGACCAGTTTGATCTAGGAGCCCAGAAGGCTGGATCTAGATTGTTGCTTGCACTACTGAATAAGACTGGGTAAGTAACATTTTTTGGTAAATGAATTATTTGGTTTTTCGCTCGTCAATTTAATTTCTAACGTTTCCCTTTGGTTCGTGCAGAAGTGACGTATCATGCTTAAATGAAGATGCCTACAGTTTGCTGGCATCATTCTTGGAGTCTGAAACACTCGATTCTTCTATTGCGATTTTGGATGCCTTGTCCGCCAAGCCAAACTGCAGATCCAGAATCGCAGCATCCGAGGCGCCAGTTTCTCTCTTAAAGATTTTGGACCGGGTAGAGAGCAAGGAAATGCAGGAACGTGTCGTCAGGATCTTTTACAACTTGTCATCAAGCAGTGATGTCTGCCCCAAGTTGGCATCTCTGGGATGCATTCCAAAGCTGGTTCCTTTCATTAACGACAGCAATGTTACGAGATACTGCATCGTTCTACTGAAGAATCTGTGTGACACGGTGGGTCAGGCTCGGGTTAGCATTGCTGAGACCAATGGCTGCATCTCTTCGATCGCTCAACTGCTGGAGAATGGCAGTGCCGAGGAGCAAGAGCATGCAGTAACTGTCTTGGTTTCTCTATGTGCTCAGCGAGATCAGTACTGCCTTTTGCTGATGGATGAAGGTGTTATTCCTTCCCTCTGTAGCATCTCGGTGAACGGGAATGAGAAAGCGAAAGCAAGTGCGTTGGAACTGCTCCGACAGTTGAGAAATGTCGAGTATGAATCCGAGCCGGAAAGAAGTCCTCCTCCTCGTCCTCTTCCTCCTCGACTTAGCGTCGTCTGTGATGAGGATGTTGTTGTTCCTCAAGATAAAGTAAAGAAGTCTGGATTTCTGAAGAATATAGCAGGCTCTCTTGCTTCCAGAAGGAAGAGATAATGGTTGATTTATAGGTTTAGGTGTTCTCTAATATTGCTTATCTGCCATATTGGAAGAAGGTAGGATTAACTTGTTGCTGTGTTTTTATCAGACTCCTGCTGGAGCTGGTTATTGTTGTTAAATTGGTTAGGTAAACTCATATTAGCGTCATTTGGTAGGTGGATTTGTTTTTTGAAGCATATAATTCTGTGTGATTCATATATACTGCAAAAACTGCAGCTGTATAATTTTTGTAAGAAATGTGCATATAAATATAATGATGATAATATATATTCTTTTGTTTGGCTTGTACTCCATTGACCATTCTTTTGTTTTCTCCTTGATAAAAAGAAGACGAAAGGGTTTGTTGGAGACATTTATCTTTATGAATATATATAGCATCACCTTTTATCAAAAAAAAAAAAAAAGAAGACGAAAGGGTCATGAAAGTTCGCTTTTCTCCCTTTTGAACATGAATGGTCCTCAGGAAGTTGAAGACCCTGGACAAAACCCAGTCTAGGTTGCTGTTTCTTCAGTCAGATCCTGAAGAATCAACGGTTCAGGACTCTGGACAAGTCTAAGTGAGTGGTAGGATATTTTATTAATTGGATTTTTATGACGTGGTTAGTAAAAATTGGAATGCATTGGCTTTGGAATATACACGTCTTGTGGTATCTCATACACAACCGCCATAACATGCTATTTTTCCATTGCGCCGTCTATTTAACGGCAAAAAAGGCTTTCCACTATCTTATTCCGGATTTTTTTTAGATTTACAATATTGTTTTCTTAGCTAATAACTTTGTAACTTTTGTGTATCAATGATACTTTAAACAAAGAAAAACCATTGTTTTCTTTTTAGGAGATAAGTAATACAATGATGTTAGTACAAGATAAGAAAAATAAGTATGATATTAGTATTTATATATGGTGTACGATTTAGTTTAAATTTAATATCTCTGAATTATCGTTATATGGATCATTAGCATAGTTCATCATCGGCATCTGGTGTCGCTGGTTGGGTACTCTGTTACTAATCAGCAGAGACTTTTGGTGTATCAGTTTCTTCCCAATGACACCCTCGAACATCATCTCCATGGGTAGTAAATAACAGCACTGGAGGTGAATTCAGTCTCTGTTATTAAGAAATTGGAGTCTGTGGCTTATTGGGTATAATCAATCCTCTCTCTCTCCCTTCTTATTTGGATTCATTTCTAAATGGTAAAATTGTTAATGGAACTGTACTCACTTTGATCACACTTTGTTCTTGATTGAATGGATTGGTTTGAGGTCTTCACTTTTCAAAAGTTGTGATTTTTTATTATCCTCTGTTATTTTATGGTTGTGAACTCAACTGTTTTATTTGTGTTTTGATGATGATATCCAGACTTTGGACGACTGGAATCATGAGCAACTCTTTTGAGTCATTGTCATCCTCACCATTGATGAAGAGCTTTCCAACTGTGGTGCCAATTGCTCCATTAAAACAGCTACCTGATAATCCGGATCCTGCCCCGAAAACAAACTTGTGCAGTCAGTGCAGTCAAAACTATGAGCAAGAGCTGACAAAGGATGTGCCCAAGAATCTTGAGAAACCTTCCACGGACGACGTTGAAGCTATACTAATCAGCAGTCTTTGCCTCCTTGGCTGAAGAATGCCACTACGAATGATCAGTCTGCGTTATGTCCTGTTCTAATTACCACAGACTATTTCCTAACACTAGACTGGAAAACTGAACTGTTTGTTTTTGTTCTGTTTTGAATCTTTAGATCACTAAGGATCAAGAATTGATATAGAAGCAGAAGACTATGGCACTGCAAAGGAGCAACACCATAGTGAATACATTTCAGCTTTGTGTAGATATATAATTTGTAATTTGTACAACATAGAGTAAAAGAGTAGAGAGGAAAATAGTTGTAAACTTCAAATCCAAGTTTGATGGCTTTATCTATAAACAAAAGGTAAATATGTAATTGACTAATCCTGCTCAGTATAAAACTATTTTTTTATCAAATTCAATATCAATATCAATATCTTCCAATATTATGATATTTCAAATATAATAATATTTGAGATATCGCATATCAAACGATTGAATATAATGATATTCGAAATATTACGTACTAAATCAAATCAGTCCTGATATCTATAAAGTTGAAATTCTGATTACCCACTTTGATTTCTTACGTGGGCCTAAAAGCCCACAGAGTCGAATTCCAATATTCAAGTTCTTTCACTTCTTTCTCGAGAAATTTCAAAACTCCCTCTGCGAGCTTCGTTCGTTCCGCTCTGGAAATCGAGCTCGGTAATGGAAGAGGGGTCTCGTTCGATTTGAGAGGAACTAGGGTTTCTGACTAATCCCAATCGTTCATGGCGACGGAGTCATCGGAGGGGGAAGAGGAAGGGAAAATCACCGGAGGTAGTCAGCATCTGCTAGTGGACGATGACCTCAGAGAACTGGGTAAAAAGGCTGCTTGGAGCGTCAGCTCTTGTAAAACCGGCAATGGCGTCTCTTCTCTCCGCGACGACAATCTCGACACCTACTGGCAGTAAGTGTTCAATTCGCGGCTCGCTTGTTGGATTCAAGCACTTCGATTACTTTGCCTGGAGTTTCATTTCTTCGATTCCTTTCTCCCCTCCTCAGATCGGATGGTGCTCAGCCACATTTGGTGAACATTCAATTCCAGAAGAAAGTAAAGCTTCAAGTGAGTGTGAAACTGTAAACCTTTCTTTTATGCTTTTTTTTTCCTGCTTTCCTCACTCACTCGGTTGTTTGGTTTTGAAGTTGGTTTCAGTTTATGTTGATTTCAAGCTTGATGAGAGCTATACTCCCAGCAAGATCTCCATTCGTGCTGGTGATGGATTCCATAACCTGAAGGTAACTTTTCTTCAAGCTTTAGCGTCTTAGGGCCCCTTGTTTCTTCTATAGAGCATTCATCAATTGCTGTTGAACTGGTCTCTTCTGCCAAATGAAATTTCAGGACATCAAAACTGTGGAATTTGTCAAGCCTACTGGTTGGGTTTGCATTTCCCTATCTGGAAATGATCCTAGGTAATCGCAAAAGATTGTTATTTCTTCTTAGTCAACATATACTGTTATTGAACGCTATATGAAAATGGTGACGGTAGCTTGTTAATCTAACTCTAGCCAGCATTTGTTTGGTGTATAATCCACCAATGTTGTTAACAGGGAAACCTTCGTGAACACGTTTATGTTACAAATTGCGGTGCTCTCAAATCACCTGAATGGAAGAGATACTCATATCCGCCAGATTAAAGTCTATGGACCTCGGCCGTGAGTCATCATCATCTTTCTCTTATGAGGCTGTCTTCTCTGCTAATTTATTTTCTGAGAAGAGAATCATCGTCCTCAGCTGACTGTATAACATGTTTATATGTTGTGTTGCAGGAACCCTATTCCGCATCAACCATTTCAGTTCACTTCTACAGAGTTCATCACTTACTCTACTGTCAGATGACATATTAATAACCAATTTATGTAACTAGCATACGGGATAGGAGAAATTGTATGAGCTTGAAAAAGAGCTCAGAAATGAAGCTTGAATCATTTGAGCTTGAAATGTGGTGGAGTAAAGTGCTCCTATGAGTTCTGAACCGTGAATTTCTTGTATTTCATTCACTTGCTCCCTTTGATTTCTGAACCGTGTTATTTCTCATTAAGTTTGAATTACAATGAGATTGAGTGATTTGAACTTTGTAACTGTGGTTGTGTAAATTGCCGGTATCATACGAAACAAAGGAAAATGTGTGAATGATGAAAGGTAAGCAAGGTTGATAAGTTTCTCAAGATGATATATATTATTACTTTGATTATTACAGATGAAAGCTCACTCACTACTCAAAGTAGTTTAATACTTCAATCCATCTCAACCTCCCTCTCCGACTTGGTACAGATGTTTGAAGAAAATGGCAACTGCAGAACCTACAAGGTAACCAACTAAGACCCAAAAATGGTTGAAACCCTTATGTAACATGACCAAGGTTCCAAACAACATAGCTACCGCTCCGAAAATCAGGTTCTTTCACGTGTCGTTTAAGACCCGGTTACAATTCAAGCTCCAAGTGTAGTTGTTAAAACAATTCTCGGCACTGCACAATTAGAGACATTGATACAGAGAACCTTCTGTCAACTTTAGGGGTATCTGAAACATTGACCATATTAAGACTACAATACGAGGAACTGGCACCTACCAAAGGTTCAGGCGTGTGATGTCATTCACAGGCTGGTTTGGTATCAAAGCTGCTCAGGCAAAGAGCAAACGCTTGAAATGCAGACAGCGGGTAGCTGTAATCCATGGTGAACATGTCTTTCCCAATTTTCCCAAATTGTAGGAGCACCCTATCTTGTTCTTCAGCCGACACACAGTGGTGGGGTTCGAATGTAGCAGAGAGTTGGAAGTTCTTAACGGAAGCAACGGTAACACGCCCCTTGAAATTTAAGCACCAACATTGGAGCTGCTCGTGCCATCTAGGAGACCGATTTTTCAGAACTAGGGGCTCTCCCGAGCCAGGGATTACCATCGGTGACTCTGACGGGCTAGTGGAACTTACGTCTGAGGCCGGTCTCCTTCCTTTAGGAGCCGGTGAAGGAGAAAACTGCTCGCCGGTTACCTCTGGCAATGATGTCATTGTTGGGACGCTCCCTCCTTCTTCCATAGAGGAGACTGGAATAGAATTAAGGACACAATGCATTCTCCTTGGCCCTCTCGTGCGGAGCACATTCAGCTCGTAATTGATCGTGCCTATGTTGTAGTTTAATGCAGAAGTCCTCGACTGTCTGGAATGGACTCTACGACTTGCCCCACTGGTCAAATGTGTTGGAAGCTCATGTGAAGATAACCTATCTGATATGGTGAACTTGGTTCCCATAAAGTTAGACCTAAATGAAAAAAGGCAATACCGTAAGTAGAATGCGAAAATGCTCGAGCTTTGACAGCGAAACCACCAAACTGTAAGTCCTAAACTTACCTGAGTCTACCAACGTAGTTGTTGCTGGATCGGGAAAAATCATTTCCAACCAAAGATATTATGAAATCCGTGCAAGTTGTCCTTCTGATTCTTTTTGCAGCTAAAAGCAATTTGTCATTCTGCCCCGCAGCTGCAAAACCAAATAAACCATATTACCTAAAGGCTTTTCTAGTCACTTGGATATGCAAAAGATGCAACCTTTGATGTGCTAAATGAATCAATCATACATTAACCTTATAGAGAAGGTACCATTGGGAGCACATATTACATCGATAGATCGGAGAACATTCAGATCTAACTGAAAGCAACAGTTAAAGATAATGTCGCGACTTACAAGGCATCAATCCAGCATACAACCGGAAAGTGGAAGTAGCAGGATCTCTTCTTATGTAGCAGTGTATTGGAGACTCGCGAGGACCGGGCTATTAAAAACAAACCAACAAGCACAAATTACCAAATGAACCAGTGACAACAATCAAATCAATCTGAAACAAGTAGTGCATTCAACAAGAAGATCAAGTACCTGCTTCAATGATATAGGGAATGTGAACCTCCCACACTGTTCAGGAGTTTGCACAATCTCCCTGGTTACTTCTCTCCAGGACTTACAAACGGAAGCGCAATGAACGACCGCAGCACGACCAGGCCATGAGGTCTCAGTCTCTTCCACCCTGCTGATGATGTCGAAAAGCAGCTCTGTGGGCAAATCCGCCCACTGGCCTTGCTGAGAAGATCGTGCAGCCTCAGCCATTGACGTTTCATCAGGTGCTATATGTGACCTTGCCCGGCTGCCCCGCCACCGCTTACCTCCTTCGACCCCTCGGGTAGACCTACTCCCAACCCCATCTTTCATCTCCTTCAGCTCACGGAAAATGCTTTTGAAAGACATCTTTAACTTGCACATTTAGAAAACGGAGATATCAATCAGCAAATAGGCAAATACAAATCCAAAACGTAAGAAATGGGAATTGCAGCAGGACCCCAAAACAAATCGGCCTTCAAACAAATGGAAGGAAATAAAAAAAAAAAAAAAGACGACCCAGAGCTGTACATTGATAAACTCGATATTCTAATCACGCCAGGACAAACTCCGCCGAGAGCGAGAGCTTCAAATTCCAGCCAGGGAGAAACGCCAAGAGCTAGAATAATCGTTATCGAAAGTCTGAAAAATTTCGCATTCGTTCGTGTGGAAACAATCTATCATAAAAACAATTTAAAAATTGATTGAAAAAGAGGCCGGAAACAATGGGTCTCCTGGAAATGATATCACAATATTTTAAAAAAATGGAAAAGAGAGCAGATCCGGTGAACGATTTCAAATCATGAAAAAACCAACCTGAAAATGATGAATCTGCTCTCGGATCAGAATCCGGTTGTTTGCAGAGAACCGCAGAACAGGAGATGTAGAAGAAATAGAGAGCGAGAAATGTGATTATGAATATAGAAGGAGGATGAAATCGGGAAGAGGGGGGTAGATATTAAATTAGAGGGGGTAGAACGGAGGAGGAGGAGGGAGGGCACCAAAGCAGTAAAGCTCCACCGCTGTCTGAGCTACCGAGTGAGCTCTGCTCTGCCTGCCCTGACTTGGAGCCAACACCAGTAGATGAAGAGGAAGTTAGAGTGGAGAGGAGGAGGAGGGAGTGTTTGAACCAGAAAAGAGATAGAGAAAGCTTTTCTCCGGAAATGGCTGCCATAAGACGGATCGCCCATTCATTTCCCTTCTCTTTCTCTCCTCCGCTTCTCCATTTTTCTGTTTTTGTTTTTGTTTTTTTGGGTATTTTCCTTTCGCCGCTAGTTTCGAGCTGTCTATTTTGCCCAGTCCACCAATTTCTTTTAAAAATAGACGATTAAATGTACTGACGTTACCTTGTCAAAAAGAAAATGTAATGACGTTATTGTTTGTTGTTAATTACATGAAATAAAGTTTTTAAATTTATTGTTACTCTTACCATATGTTTAATACATATATGCTACTACATTCATAACATTAAAAAAGTCTTAGAAAGTTAACATGTGAGGGAAAATGGTTTAATGTAGTAATGTGACTCGGGCCTGAACTAATTAAAAAAAAGGTGTATTTAAATACAAAAAATTGTCAATCTGACAGACGTCTTTCTGCCACACCGTCCCACACGTGGCCTGCATCTTTGAATTGACTACATTCACTCTGCGTTCTTAATTGCCATAAAATATATAAACGAATCTCCAAATAAGAAAAAAAACACGATTTTTGACAAAGCGGCCCAATAAAACGATAACTGGATACATAAACTGCCATATTAGGCCCATAGTTCTGTCAAGAGTCGAAGAGGCCCAGCGAAGCAGAAGAATATGCAAATGTTACGGGCACTGCCAAAACGACCGAGAATCCAACATAAGGCGCAGCTTGAACTTGTTCACCACCAAGCTCCCTCCGCCATTATCGTTGACAGATGGCGATCGTTTCCGTCCCCTCTTCTTTGCCTCATCTCAATCTCCGTCGAGCCACCCGGTGAGTTCTCTCTTCAGTTTTCTTTTGATTCTCCTCTCCTCCTCATTCTATTCGTTTGAATCTCCCTCCTGCCATTACCCGCCTACTACAGTGCTCCTTCTACTTTCCAGCATTAATCTTTCATTTAATCGACGAATTACAGAGCCTCTGGTGTTGCTTCCACACGGACAAACAGAATTATGGCGTCGGCGTCGGGAGTGAAGCTCACAGAAGGTGAAGGTAACTTGCCCAAAGTCGTGCTCACTTCTCCTCATGGTAGGTAAGTGTAATCGGCGTTGAATATTTGACTTTTCATTTCCCCCCTTTTTGTTTTTTTCCCGTTGAGGATGAAATCTAATGATGTATGGTAGTGAGGCGGAGATTTATCTATACGGAGGCTGCTTGACATCTTGGAAAGTTTCCGGCGGCAAAGATCTTCTTTTCGTTAGGCCGGATGCTGTGTTCAACAAGAAGAAGCCAATCAGGTTTTTGGGAGTTCGATTCAATCGATTCTCATTTTGGTCTGTTTTGATTTCCAGTTCGATCATAGTAGCCATTTTAATTGTTTGCAGTGGAGGCCTTCCACATTGTTTCCCACAGTTTGGACCAGGCGCGATTCAGCAGGTATAGTATACCCATTTCCTGCTGTAAAGAAGTACGATTACTCTACATGTATATTTTTACCCAACTGATTTAGTTTTTAATGTTCTTAATAGCATGGATTTGGGAGGAATATGGATTGGTCAGTTGTTGATTCTGAGAACGTGGAGGGTGATGCTTTTGTAACACTTGAGCTCAAGGATGAACCTTACAGTCGAGCTATGTGGGATTTTGGTTTCCAAGCACTATACAAGGTAAGAAGGAAGCATTCAAGGATTAGTAACTCAATCTAGAAATCTATATCAATCTTCACTGTATGTGTTCATCAATTGTCCTCAGGTCATTCTAAATGCAAAGAGCATTTCCACGGAACTAAAGATTACAAATACAGACAGAAAGCCGTTTTCATTTACCACAGCTTTGCATACATATTTCAGTGTGAGAGATTCCCCCATACGATCTCAGTTGGTTTATTGGAGTAATCTAGTGTATGTGAATATGATGAAGAAGGAACTCCTCCATTGGTGCAGGCATCTGTAACAGGAGCATCAGTGAAAGGTCTGAAAGGTTGCAAGACTTTGAACAAAGATCCAGATCCTAACAATCCAGTGGAGGGACAAGAGGACAGGTGCGAACTGCATAGTGTGCTTGAGACTTCTTTGTCACAACTGAGTGCCACTTTTTCAAAGAAATTGTTGGATGTTAGCCTTCTATCTAGTTCAGTTTTGGTGCTTACTAGCAGTATCTCAACCTCTCAGGGATGTGGTTACCTTCCCTGGATTTGTAGACTGCGTTTATCTAGGTGCACCAGCTGAGCTTTCCCTTGATAATGGCTTGGGCGATGTGATAAGCATAAAAAATACCAAGTACGTTGATTCGTAACTTCCTCTGAATCCATTCGTTCTTTCTCTGTTAGAGTATCCAATGTATTATCCGTTCCAAAAACTAAAGTAGTCATATTGAATATTGATCACCCACCGCCTTGCAGTTGGACGGATGCTGTGCTATGGAATCCACACCTTCAGATGGAAGCATGTTACAAAGACTTCGTTTGTGTTGAAAATGCCAAGGTATTCAAGTTTGCACTTTTTTCTGAACATTAAATCCATCGTTGTCTTATTTACTTACTGGCTGTATATTCCGCGGGTTGTGCAGATTGGGAAGGTTGATCTACAGCCTAATCAATCCTGGGTAGCTACACAGCAGCTTACTCTCACCTGAAGTTGAAGTTTTGAACTGTAAAACCTTTTCAGCCGTCTGCTATAAGAGAAATTCATTTACTCTGTACAATTTCTTCTGAATAAACTGTAAACGGAATCATCCACACTAGATTCCCCTGTAATCTTCTTACTCTAATGAATGCAGTAATTGCATTTTTTTCGCAAGAACATTCTGCATTTCTGAAACAGTGGAATCGAGTTCTTGCTATAAACCTGTGACTGAGTTCTATAACATCCCATGATGATCTCTTCTTGTCCGGTCTCAATTCAAAGTATGATTTTGTAAAATGAAGGCACATTTGTTTTACTATGTTGCTTGTTGTTTAGCCTTCTCGGCATCGAGTTGCCTCAAAGTTGAGGAACTCAGCTTCTCTCCACTGGATCCGTCAGAAATTAGATCCACAACTTCAATCTGCAACAAATTCAAAAAACGAATGAAACTATCATCCAGAAGTTGAAATCATCGAAGAAGGAGGAAAGGGGAAAATAGAAAAAACCTTGAGCTGCGAAAGTCCTTTCTCAGCTCTCTTCCTGTTAACTGCCAGGCCGCCTGGTACAGTCTCTTTGCTGCTACAACAACAGGATGATGACAACGTTACAGTTTGTTAAAGCAGGCGCAACAGCTTAATTACCTAACGACTATAGCTTCCAAATCTTGGAGGACAATTGAAGGTCCATAGGGATCAATGATTGGTTCAGCTTGCACCAGGAGCTCTGGCTTGATAGACTGCATAAGATATGGCAATGGAAGGAACATTCGAAAGACCAAACAACAAGGCAACCAACTCAACAAAAAAATTCAACTAGTACACAAACATACCTTGATGAAGATTTCAACATTCTGCATCCTTTGATCAACAGGCTGTATCAGGTCTGCAAACTGAAACCAAAATTCAAACCCAAAATTCACAATCATTGGAAATTCAAATGTTGTTTTCTATTAGGAATCCGAACCTGTTTTTTGGCGAGCATAGGGCCGTGGCAAACTCCAACAACAACCCTTTCCTTAGCCAGCTCGGCTGCTGCCTGATAAAATTTCCCATACTTCACCCAGTTCAGAAATATACTCCATGTGTTGCAAAGAACAACAGGAAGAGAGAAATTAGGAAGAAAGGTTGGACCTTGAGGAAAAGGCGATGGCCGTCGTGAAGCCGATCAAACGTGCCGCCGAGCACCACGGATCCGTACGTGTTTGGCGGGGAAATCTTGTAGTTGATCGCCGTTTCATCCTCAGCTGCCATTTGGCTGGCTTGCAATCAGAGAAAAGTCTGTTTCTCTATCACCAAAACAAGCAATTAAAATAAAATTTCGATGGTAGATAAGCCCAACATGAATACTCAGGCCGAAGAAGCAATTACATTTGGTTTCGAAGCCCAACCATGTCTTAAATTTGGAAAGAACTTGAGGCCCAAGGCTAGCAGGTAAGCCCAACATGGCTAATCATGTGTTGTGTTATCGTCTATATAAAAGGAGGCGAAGATTGCGTTTCGTAAAAACATTCTACCTTAGATTGATTTGTCGACGTTTGTCCCTTCTCTTTTCAGATTACGAGCTTCTTCCCCTGCGCAATCTGGTAATTCATCCATCCTTCTTTCTGGGTTTTTTAGCTTATTTGTTTCTTCACTTTAGTTCATCTTGATGTATCTATCTTTTCTCCGGTTCTCCGGTTTGTGCCTTGAAAAGTCTTGAAAATAATACACCGCGAGTTCCATTTATTCCTAAGCAGAGGGAAGAAACCCTAAATTGGAGTATTGGTCGTTTTCATCAGTGGTTCTTTGAAATTGGGATACTTTTTGGAGTGTTTGTTTCATACCCAGCTCAATCTATCGTGTTGTTGGTTTGCCTTATATGTTGGAATCAATTAACTTGTTGGATCCCCAAATTTTATTTTCAATTGCAATCAACCTGCATCTTATTTAGAGCTGTTTCTGATAGCTTGTTTATTTCTACGATCTACTTTTTTCTGTCTTCTCTTTTGCTTTCATAAGGTATTGCATGTTCGTCTTTCTATATTTCTATTCGTAAGTTAGCATGTTTTCATTAACTTTTTTATTTTGCATATACCTAAATGTTTTCATATACATTCTCATGGGTCTCTCTCTACGCCTTCGATTAGATTACTATTCTATTCTCTGTGGTAAATGTTCTGCGGTGACCCAATTATTTTTTTTGTTCCTTGTTTATGTATTGGGATGACTGATGGGTTTCATTATGTGAGTAGAAGAACTTCAGCATTGAATATTTTCTAAAAGCTTCAGGCAAATCAATGTCTGTCCTTAATGCAGTGTGTTTAATATATTTTCTTTACTGATTGCGGTACTCTGGTAAGAGTTGCTTTCTTCCTTTTCTGATGGTTGGTCTTGTATTTGTTGATCATCGTCTGGTTGTCTGGTTTATTGATGTTTGTATTGCTTGTTTCAGTTATCTACAATGGCAGACAGCGAGGACAAGAACATTGAGATTTGGAAGATAAAGAAGCTTATAAAGTCACTGGAAGCTGCTCGAGGCAATGGAACGAGCATGATTTCCCTCGTCATACCTCCTCGTGATCAGATATCACGTATTGCAAAGATGCTCGGTGATGAGTATGGAACTGCTTCGAATATTAAGAGCAGGGTCAATCGTCAGTCTGTACTTGGTGCTATCACATCTGCTCAGCAGAGGCTTAAGCTCTACAACAGGGTTCCTACAAATGGCCTTGTGTTGTACACTGGGACTATTTTGACTGATGATGGAAAGGAAAAGAAAGTGACTATGGACTTTGAGCCTTTTAAACCAATTAACTCATCTCTCTACCTTTGCGACAACAAGTTCCATACTGAAGCATTGAATGAACTGTTGGAGTCTGATGACAAGTTTGGTTTCATCGTCATGGATGGTAATGGCACCTTGTTCGGAACACTGAGTGGAAACACCAGGGAAATTCTGCATAAGTTCTCGGTTGACTTGCCTAAGAAGCATGGAAGAGGAGGACAGTCAGCGCTTCGTTTTGCTAGACTCCGAATGGAGAAGCGCCACAATTATGTGAGGAAGACGGCTGAACTTGCTACGCAGTTTTACATAGACCCATCCACCAGCCAGCCAAATGTATCTGGCCTAATTCTTGCTGGATCTGCTGACTTTAAGACTGAGCTAGGTCAGTCTGATATGTTTGATGCTAGACTTGGAGCAAAGATTCTGAATGTTGTGGATGTGTCCTATGGCGGAGAAAACGGATTTAATCAGGCAATCGAGCTTTCTTCTGAGATTTTGTCCAATGTGAAGTTTATCCAGGAGAAGAAGCTGATAGGAAAGTACTTTGAAGAGATCAGTCAAGATACCGGAAAATATGTATTTGGTGTGGATGATACATTGGCAGCTTTGGATATGGGTGCAGTCGAGATTCTCATAGTGTGGGAGAATCTAGAGATCAACAGGTATGAATTGAAGAACAGTGCCAACGGTGAGATTGTAGTCAAACATTTTACCAAAGAGCAAGAGACCAATGAAAGCAACTTTAGGGATTCATCCACTTCAGCTGAACTGGAGGTTCAAGACAAGTTGCCTCTGCTCGAGTGGTTTGCTAATGAGTACAAGCGATTTGGTTGCACTCTTGAGTTTGTAACCAACAAATCACAGGAAGGGTCCCAATTCTGCAGGGGGTTTGGTGGTATTGGTGGCATTCTGCGTTACCAAGTTGACATGAGATCGTTTGATGATGTTTCTGATGATGAGGGAGGAGTTTATGATTCGGAATAGCAATCAGCAAAATCTACAACTTCACTGGTGCAGGAAAGCAGCAGCAGGGATAAAGATCCTGCACCAGCAGTTGAGCCAGCAGCAGGTCTGGCTACGGCTCGGGGTATGAAGAAGGTCTCTGCTACTGAGAGCGTTGAAGAAGAAATTCACTCTGGTGAAGGTATTGTCAATTTCTTCTCCACCCCCTGTTATTACTGTCTAAACATTTGTTTACTTACTGTAGTTTTGTTAAAACTTAATATCGTCTGCTTCTCTGTTACAGGCGGGGATGGTGATGGTATACAAAGCTTCAACGAGAGAATGAGCTGCGTTCTGGTGATGCCTCAGCTGATTGGTCCTGTGGCTGTCGATGCATTTATGGTGCGGCAGACTGTGATTAAGAAAAGTCCTCCGATGGAAGAAGGGCCTCGTATGAACTAACTTGTGCTGATTTGATAATATCCAAGTGGTGGTTATTAGCATTTCATGTTTGTCATATTGATGATTTCAATAAGTGCTGCTCCATGTTGGACATCGTTGGAGTTGCAGTCAGTCGACAATTGTTATGTTTTCTTTCGAATGTGGTTTTGTTTTGCTGCGGATTGAGAATGGTTTGTTAATCGGGATTTTGCATATTTCATACAAATAGTAGTGATTTCATGTGTGATATTTTCTGAGTTTCGAACGGATGATTTTAAATTTTTATACCGGCTGGTTCAGCTGGCATTGTTTAAAATAGGCAATCACCCACTATTAGTGTATGAAAATATACACTACATATAGTGTATGTCACAACTAACCACCTATTGACGAACATGGCATGCCGTCAAATTTTTGTTAATGTGAGATGGAATGGCACCGAAAACTCAATTTGTGCCATATAACGTGGCAAGATTCACACATCAAACGGCACAAAACGTAGTAGATAATCATCTATTTGCTCAGTACAAACCCCCCACGCTGGAAAATATATTTGAGGGAAAATGGTAAGTCTAGATATAATGGTCTAAGACGTAATGCCATAAGACAACTTGGTTAAATAATTATTACTATAGATGTAAAGTCAAACGGTAATTATGCAGATTTGCTACGACTAATCAAAATAGTTATAACGAAGCGCACTTACTGGTCAATTTGAGGTGATTTCAGAACAACATCAAACGACTTTTCTAGTACTCCTACCACCAATGACTCGGTCTCGTCTGCTTAAACTGCATTTTGCTTGCTTGCTTCTTGGCTCATCGAGCTGTTTTTTTCCAAGATTGCTGCAGCGAAGCCTGCAGCCCAGACCTGAAAACATTTCCCAAGGAACATGAACGAGTGGTCAATGAAAACAAACGAATCTCAAACGCCAAAACCAAATATGGCCTAAAATTATCATCAGAATCATTCATTCACTTTTTTTTTCCCACTTGCCTTGTGATTGAACAGCCCAGCACCTCCTGAATCAACAACGCAACCTCTGACTTTATCTGTCACGCCTCCTGCTTTACCTAGCAGAATTTCAATAACGTAAGCATACCTGCAAACCCACCAATAATCAAACAAACATCCCAGAAAGGAATTTGCTCAACACAACTCTCGACGACATTTCAATCAAACCCTACGCCCAAAGCCAGTGTTACTGAAAGTGTGAAACAGCAAACATGGATCTCTGTTCAATTCACCGTCTTCGGTGACCCAAGAAGTGATGTCGTTAGCCAATGCAGTGATCCGTCTGTCCATTCTTTCCCCTGAATCAGAACCTAGCAGTTCTCCTACTTCAACGACGAACGTAATCGCGTGAATCCCTTGTGAATTGTACCATTCCACGTACCTCCTGAGGTGCTTCTGCTTCCCATCCAGCCATCCCAGCAAAACCACAGTCTTTTCAGCATATTTCCGTCCGAAAACACCACTCCCGCCGCCAGTTTCAGGAGCTGGATGCCAGGCGAAAAACCCGCCAGTTTCAGGAGCAGGATTTCCCATTGGTTTGGAGAGATGAGAAAACAAATGCGAGTGGAAAAAAACTAAGAGCATGGAACTTGGAGGGTTGGTTCGGGGGAAAGAGCGGTAATTGTTAACAGTGATCCTAGATGATTGTTTGAGAAAATGCCGATTCAAAACTCTGCCTACTGCTAGGAAAGCTTTCATGGATTTTGCAGAGTTTCAAACGAGTACAAATCCTTGATTCGTTGCGTTGGTAGTGAGAGCGAAGAACGTATATGTAACGAATCATTGACGAAAACGGACCAATGCATTTAAAGAAGGGGTTGTCAAGCTGCGGTTACATACTGTTTTCTCTTTGGTGGGGGATTTTTCTTTGCCGGTAAATAAAGTATAAATTTTGAAATATGGTTTGTCAATTTAAAACGAGGGAATCCCAGAACAAAAAAAAAGAGAAAAAAAAAAGATCTGAGGTGGTGGACGGGTGGCAACTGGCTTTGAATGAGCCACAACTCCAAATCCCAGCCACAACTCCGCCTTCTTCAACAAGAATTTATCTCTTACTATTTTGGTCCAACGTCTTTAGAAGGGGCGGACCATTTTGCATGGTTGGTAGTTCGATGTCTTCTTCATGTGCAGCTGTATCGTCGTCCGTAAGGTCAGAGCTATTCAACTCCAGAGCTACCCGATTAGTCGCGCCAGCGAGGCTGAACCCTAGCAGTAACTTTATTTCTCCCTCTTATCTTCTTGGGGCTGTTGAATTTCTAGTCAAAGTTTGTAACTTTCTGCTTTTCCTGCCATTTTTCTTATCTACCTCAAGGAAGTAGATGTGAAATTAATAGGAGAGGGTTCGCAATCAAGGGAATTGTGGCTTCAAGCGTTTCAGCTGCTATGGCTACTGAGTCAAAGGATCAAGGTATGTTTGTGGGGGGGGGGGGGGGGGGGGGGGGGTGGGTGTTGTTGTTTCATGTTCTGCTTTCCATGTTAAAGGCATGCTGAGAACATGGTCTTTTTTGTTTCGTTAATTGTTGGTAGGAGTTGAGAGATTGCCCTTCAAGCCAGAAGGCTACAACTTTTGGACATGGAAAGGTCACAGGATACATTATGTTGTTGAAGGGGAAGGTCCTCCTATTGTTCTAGTTCATGGCTTTGGTGCTTCTGCTTTCCACTGGAGGTACTGTTACTCTGCTGTAATTACACCGTTTACCTGAACCCACCATTTTGGTTACTTGAAATCAAAACTGCAGAGTGGAAAAAGCAACAGGAAAAGGTTGAATCCCCTCTTTCCATTTCACTTGGAAAAGCTGTGTAGTAAGTTTTGTGTTTGGAATGAGAGCGATTGCATGTGGTGTTTTGGTTGATAAAATCAATTAGTTATAAGTTATGTAAGTGTTGCTCCTTTAATGTATGTCACGATTGAAAGACTGTTTATAGAATCCACAGTTGTTGTAGGGTCTCTTAATATTTCACTAAGTTTTAGTACTTGCTCCTGTTTGCAGATACAATATACCTGAGTTGGCGAAGAAGTACAAGGTTTACGCCATAGACTTGCTAGGTTTCGGATGGAGTGAGAAAGCACTAGTTGACTACGATGCCATGATATGGAAGGATCAATTAGTGGATTTCATGAAGCAGATAGTGAAAGAGCCAGCAGTTTTAGTGGGAAACAGGTACTCTCTTGTTACAGTAGGTTCTCCAGTCTCCACTATAGAGTTTGGCGAAAAGATGTCGATTCAAATCAAGGTTTACTTTGGTATAAGTGTTGGTTCCAAAGTTTACATATAAATCTTTCCAGTTGATTACTTGCTTTTGATATGAGCGTTGTGTGCAATTTGAAATTCCGTTGCATAGGTATTCTGTAATGTAGCTCATCCTTACCTTTTTCAGCCTTGGAGGATTCACTGCTTTGATTTCCGCAGTGGGGTTACCTGAACAAGTTATTGGAGTTGTACTGCTTAATTCAGCTGGCCAGTTTGGAAATCCAAATGCGGAAACCAAGGAGTCTGAAGAATCTTCACTACAGAAGTATCTTCTGAAACCAGTCAAGGAAGTGTTTCAACGCGTTGTACTAGGCTTTTTGTTCTGGCAAGCAAAGCAACCGGCTCGTGTGGAGTCTGTCTTAAAGAGTGTAAGTATTGATTGGTCTTAGTTTGAGTGGAAACTTGCACGTCTCCTTTGATCAGAACATGCACACGTGGAAATGTTCGATTTTTCATTGACAAGTAAAGATCGGATCTTTTGGTCTGGCCAGGAGTATTTGTTGCTGAAACATAACTATCAAGTGGATCCTTTCGAAATTCTTGAATTTAGAACTGGCATTCCATAATTGCATATGATCCTTTGGTATCATTACTCTAATTATGTGATATGACCCTTAGCCGACTACGAATTTCAGAATTTCATCAAGTATGCTTTACATCAACCTTTCATGTAGTTAAAATTCTTATCTTCAAATGCTTTTTGTATTCTCCCTGCTTGTTCATACTTCAATCCTTCGTGTAGATCTTTAACAGCCTCTACTGGTATATATTTCTCAGGTTTATGCAAACAAATCCAATGTGGATGACTATCTTGTTAAATCAATCATCCAACCAGCAGCAGATCCAAATGCCGGCGAAGTATATTACAGGTTTGTCTTTACTACTGTCTCTATGCCCTCTGCTGAAATGGTCTACTCAACTCTCTCTATCTGGAACTTGGCTAGCCGCCTTGTACTCTTAAAGTCTACTATATCCACGTTGTGAACATTATTGTCGCTTCCTTTGTTCTGGACTAGGTTTTCCTAATTTGCCAACTGTCCTCAACATATACTAGTAGAGTCTTAGTAGTTAGTACAAGTGTAATGTTGTTACTCCTTGGCTCGATGTTTTTGTCTAGAATCACATAAACGGTCATTATATCTCTAACTGTCTCTGTCATTACTCATTATCCATCTTAGAATCCGAAAATTCTTTTTTTTTTCGTGCAGATTAATGTCGCGATTCATGGTAAACCAAACGACCTACACATTGGACAGTGCGTTGAGTAAACTCAGATGTCCGCTTCTGTTGATATGGGGGGACTTGGACCCATGGGTTGGTCCTGCAAAGGCAAGAAGAATCAAGGAGTTCTATCCAAATACAACAGTAGTGAACTTGCAGGCCGGTCATTGCCCCCATGACGAAGTTCCCGAGCTTGTTAATAAAGCTTTAATGGACTGGCTACCTTCTCTAAAACCAGAACCCTCTCTCCAGACAATGTAAAAATGACATCTTTACTTCTTTTTAGTGCTATAGTTTGTATATTGCATCTCTGTAAAGAGTCAAGGGTAATGATATCCATACGCTAATATCACTTGGAGCATATCAAATGGAGTGAACTAAGTAGAGCTAGTTCCAGGTGAGTTGTGAAGTCCTGTCGTGAAAGTAGAAGTTGAAATCCAGTAGCCGACGAGGGTCCATATCTATAGCTGGTTCCAGCTGGTATTGGAGAGTTTTGTCAGCTAGTTCTGAGTTTGGTGCTTTCGGCAATGGAAACTATTATTGCAACTTTACATTACAGCAGAGAAATCGACACAAAGTACATTGCAAAAGTAAGTTGCCTATACTTGTATTATATAATAGATCGGGTTCTTGGCGTCGTGCAAGTGCTGGTTATTGCGGACATCGTAGGTCTTACAAAATTTCGCTGTAGACTATATTGCGGGTACTTTCTCGGACATTGTCTCCTTCTTTCTACAGCATGATGTGGATACCCGATGCTGAACGGACCCTTGAAAGAGCAACATATAGTTGGTTGTGGCTAAAACACTGGATTATGCAAATAAGCGTTTGTCCTTGACTCTTGTTAATAAGCGTTGCAAAGCACAGTAGAAGAGGATGTTGCCTCCGCTTAAGGGTAAAGGGCCAATTCGGGTTTGTATAATCACGAACAATACATGAAACAATCAATAGCCATTGTTCCTTCATACGATCTCGTATGACATAGTCACCCTAGTTCAAATTAGTCCACAATGACAAATCAGTATACGATCCACACACAAAAAATATTCTCTCAAGTTCATCAGATAAGATGATGAACTGAACAAACTGAAAAACCCAAATGAAAGTTTTAACGTCTGCATAACTCCATTGATTAGAATCCTTAGAAAAAACCCTACGAATTAAAGAAAGAAAGAATCCTTCGACAATAGCTAGAAACAATCGATTGGGCAGCCTTACTTTGGTTTGCCATCCAACCAATGACATCTGTACGTCCAGAGTATAAACTATGGAGCAACAGAAATTCCAAAAGAATTAAAGGCCAAATATATATTGTTTTAGGGGGAAGCAGTTAACCTTCTCTTCTTTTTTTTTGTATAAACAACAACGCTGATGTGTCAAAACAACAAAAAAACAACAACGTTGGTGTTATAAAGTCGACGAAATTATCATGGTACATTTTCACTAAAACAGAAAATTGAAGAAGATGACAAGAGCTCGGCGGAAGGATTGAAGTGGTAGCGACTAGCGAGTTCCTTGGAAAATAAGAAAATATGAATCTTGCCAAACAGACCTCAGAATATCAGCTCGTTAGGAGCACACACTATTACCACTCAACCATTTCCAATATATAGATTTTGAAATTTAGAATTATATATACTGCACATTTAATCCTTAACTCGTCATAAGTCATTTTCGTTAATTCACTCAAAGTAATGTGACTTTGAGTTTGTTACGTAAAATATTACATAAGCTTTATGTTACGACGTTTACTTTTTGCTTAATTTTGTATGTTATGTAAGGTTTAATTATTTTTATGTAAGCCTAGTTTAAGTCTTTACTCTTGCGTAGTAGGTTTAATTTTGTCTGTTACGTAAGGAATAACTGTTGTTACATAAGTCTTAAGTTTACGAACTTTACTCTTATGTAACATGTCTAGTTTTACATGACTTGCGGTTGCAATATCCTCTTCATTTGTGCTACTAGATAGTGTTTCGACCCGTCTGAATGACTTCAGATTTTTCTCTCTGACTTTACTATTGACAACATAAATAAATCAGCTGACAGTTTTTTTGACCCATTAGCCGATTTGAAATTTTTCTCTTTACGATACTATTGGTAACATATAAATCAACCGAATCATATATAATTATCAATAAGTATCGATGTCTCTCAAAACTAAAAACAATAGTGAAAATATGTGTCTAATATAACATTATGTTTTTTATTGTACATGATACATTATAATTCTTAGGATCTTACAATATATAAAATTATTTAATTCTTAAACTTTTTGTACATGTGTGCGGTTAGAGGAATGTTACAAAATATAGCAATAATTGTCATGATCAAAATCACCAATAAATTATGCACATCAATACATTATTTACTTTTAAAATATGATATTTTTTAAAATATTTAACTAAAGAAATTCAGAAAATAAAAAATTATAATTGAACTTTATATTTATAAGGAACAGTAAAAATATCTACATCAATGTGTTATTTAACATGGGAAATATATATGGAATATAAAACATTTTAACAAGATTATATGTTTGAAAGTAAAAATAAATATGTCCACATCAATGCATTATTCATTTTAAAACATCAATGTACTTTTAAATACTTAATATGATAAGACTAGTTGAATTCTATACTTACGGATTAAATATATTTTGAGAAGAGTTACCCATACTTAATTCAAAGTTGAAAATATGTAAAACTTAAAAAGATATATTGAAAGTAAAAACAGATATGCCCGCATCAAGGAATAACCGCCGTTAAGTAAGCCTTACGTAACGACATTTACTCTTATATAACGGGCTTAATTTTACCTCTTACGTAAGGAATAACTGTCGTTACATAAGTCTTACGTAACGACATTTACTTTTACGTGTAACATGCTTAATTTTGCATGTTACGTAACAACAATTATTTCTTATGTAATGAACTCAAAGTCACCGTACTTTGAGTTAAAGCAAGTCCAATGACTTGACACAAATGTTTGTAAAGGCATCTGTGACAGACCAGTGGAGGCATATACTCACATCTAGATAAAAGCACTCATCACAATCAATTTCTATATGTATCATCATCATCATCCTTTGAAGCAACAGAGCATTTCTGATTTAACTAATAGTTTGCCCGGTTAATAGAAAATAGATAGTTTGGCAGAGTGCAGGCTTGAATACGAGAAGGAAAGAGTCAATGTTTAGAAGGTACGTAGCAGCAGGCAATTCCAGCCTGCATCAGACGTTACAAACAAAGACAATAGTAAAACTTTTTTACAACGTTTGTTTGTTGACAAACACAAGAAGCATATCTAGAATCCTTGAGTTCCTTTGGCAACTATCCACTTGTCCAACCTTGGAGCTATCGATCCACCCTTCCTCGTAATCACCATTCACTTCTCATATTTAAGCTTACAATTCTCTTTGGTCTCTGCATCATATCCATCAATTTTCTCACCTGGGTTTTCATTTTACGTCCCTAGTCCAAACCTTTACCTCCCTATGGACCTGGACAGCAACTATTTCCCTACCTTGAACCGAACCAGGAGCGGCTACGAGCCATCCGATGTCGAAACCGATTGGAAAGAAAGCCCGTTCCGTGGCAACAACAACAACATCAACAACAACTACAGAGCAGGTTTTGACTCAGACATTGACTTGGATTTACCAGCTGGAAAAAACCCTCCAGCTTCCAACAGACAATTCAGGAGATTTGATGCGACTGATGATTTATCTTCTTCCTCTGAAGGAGGAGCTTCAATCTCCAGCAGCTTAGCTCGCAGGAAGACCAAGTCACCTCACAAGAATCCTCGACCCAGGTCAGCTAGCGCGACCCGGGTCAGGACCCGGGATAAAGTGGAGGCGGTGAAGAGGAATCCACCTCCACTTTATCCGGTCAGCTCCAATTCAAGGAGTGCTTCAGTTGGGGAGCTGAATGAGATGATTGGGACAATGAAGCTTTCCACTAGAGGTCCTGGAACGAATCATCGTTTGTGCGAAAGCACGGATGATTTGACAGCAGGAGATATTTTCTTCTCCAGGGATGTAACTACCCCATTGCCTACTCAGAAGAACAACGGCAGTTACAACAATATGCCATCCGCAAGGTTCGAGAAGGTTAACTTGGATCACAAGGCATCAACGGGGTCTTCCAATTCGACAAGTTCGGGATCGCGAACCACCACGAGCTCTAACTCTATCCACAGCAGTAATGGGAAGCTCAGTAGTGATACTAGTAAAGTGAGTGATGCAAGCGGAAGAACAAGTGACAGCACCAAGGCATTTGTGGCTAACAGGAAGAAGTCGTCGCAGTCGGATTCTAATTGGCTTTCTTGCATCAAAGGAAGGAGTTGTAGAGTGAAGAACTCACCCGAGAAGCAAAGATTGGACGAGTCTTCGTTCATTGCGAGGGCTAATGTCGTTGAGAACTTGACGCAGTTTTGGGCTGATAAGTATCAGCCAAGCTCGCTGAAAGGGTTCACTTACCATAAACAAGAGGCTCAGCTTCTCAGACAACTTGTAAGAGAATGATTTCAAAATTCTATTTCTTACCAATCTGGATTAAGACTTGATATCCCTTAATTTGGTGTTCTCTTTTTCATCAGGTGTCTCGTGAGAATATACCTCATATCTTGTTTAAAGGACCGTCGATCTCTGGGAAGACAGCATTGATAATGGCACTTCTTGGAGACATATTTGGTGATGCTTGTCTCAACGTATGTCTTTTTTTCCTGCACTTCAAATCTTTGATGAAGAATACAAAAGACAATCTGAACCCTCTCCCAACTACTTGAGTTATTGGGATGCAATAGTTTATGACAAAATCATTCAACTTACTTTACTCTTTCAATGTTTGATCTGATAGGATGGGAAAATATTGCTTCTTTTCTTTTGCAGATGTCACATGACTTGAGATTCTTCCAGGCTCAGGTACTTTAGACTCATCGCTCTCAGATGCTAATCTTTCTTTTCCACTGCATTGTTCTGGAATCTTGAGAACTATCTTTGATATCTTGTGGTGTTTTTCCAGGAGAAAAAGGGAGCACAGGTTGTAGTTCCAGTAACATCAAGCGCTCATCATGTGGAGCTCAACGTCAAATCTGAACCTAATGCCATGAGTGCCTTGATGGGTTTGGTGAAAGAGATCAGCAATGCATACTCGCTAACTCCAGATATCAGCACGATAAACCCGAGGCCGGAATATAAAGGTTGGAGCACCAGAAATGTAATAGGTTATATGGTCTCAGAAGATTCTTTACTGGAAACACCCTTTTGATTTTTTTTTTGTCTTCCACAGTGATAGTTCTTTATGAGGCAGACAAAGCACCAGAGAATATCCAGCACTTGATCAAATGGATCATGGACTGCTACACAGATTGTTGTAAGCTCATCCTCTGCTGTGACGATGATGTGGACGTGCTTGAATCTGTCAGAAATCGATGCAAAGTTATTAATGTCAATCCTCCCGCTACTCATGAAGTACGTCCAGAAAAGGAAAATTTTGAAACATGATCATTTTAGCTTGATGAACACTCAAAACTGAAAAAAAACCATGAATTACTGGCAGATCATGGAGGTTCTTGTTCATATAGCAAAGAAAGAAGAGTTTGATCTACCGATGAATTTCGCTGCTAAGATTGCTACAAAATCAAAGGACTTGAGAAGGGCAATCATGGCACTTGAAGCTTGCAGAGCACACAAGTAAGAAATCATTAAAGGCAGAGCACACATTGCATCTTACACATTCATTCAACTAAAAAAACATTTTTTTTGCAGTTATCCTTTTGCCAATGATCAACCGATTCCAAATGGTTGGGAAGAGGTGTTGGTCGAAATCGCCAACGAAATCATGGCTGATCCGTCCCCTAAGAGGTCTGCATTTTCTTCATTGTTATGTATAAACCAACTATGAATGGAACTCATCAAGTAAAAGAAGTGCATACCTGTTTTGAATTATTATTTCGGCAGGCTGTTTCTGGTAAGAGGGAAGTTGCAGAAGCTTCTTGTGGATTTTGTGCATCCTCTACTTATCCTTCAGGTAAACTACCACACACAGACAGACACCCGCCATTGTTGCTGCTGTTTTTTCTTTCTGCTAATGTAGCCTGACATTTTCTTACTACGAAACAACAGAAACTTGTCGAACATTTCCTCAAGGAGATGCCGTCCAGTTCCAAAAGAGAGCTTTACTATTGGAAAAGCTACTATGTAACGTTTCCTTTCTTCACGATCAACAGTTTTTTTTTCTTTCTCCAAGTGGAATTGTTTTTGAGTGTTGGTGCTTCATGTTTCTTGCAGGAAAAGCGACTCCCAACAGGCACAACCGCCTTGCTCAAACTAGAAGGTAACTTGCTATTCTATCAAATTGTATACACCAGCAAATTCGTAAGCCATCTTAGTTTGGTACCAACTATTCGAACTTTCTGCAGAATTCGTGGCCAAGTTCATGAGCATGTACAGGAAGAGTATCGGGAGTCCCCAATTTTGAGCAAGATCATATTTTCTGTGATTCAAGCTCTCCGCCTATTCATTAGTCACATAAAATTTCTTGTAAATTCGGCCTTCCCTTTCGAAAATCTAAGCTGCCATTGCAACAGCATGCCTGCAGCTCCTATCATTTATTCACAATTTTCCGATTCTATATTGTATTGTCTGCCTCAACTCATAAGGGAATGGTTTCTCTGCAACTCATTTTTGCTTTCCACACACCATACAACATCTGATCTTACTTGGTAATGATATAGCAAGGGGGTTCAAAGAATGGAAAACAATGAAGCATCCAGCAAGGATTTCGAATCTTAGCTACGTACATGTTTCATGAACCATCGTTCCTTTTAGCTAATCAATCTTTGAGTCAGAATAAAGGGAGGGAAAAAGTAGCAGATGCAGCCAAGTCAATAACATCAACTCCCTTACAATTTACAGTAGCCAAAAACTTCATTCCCAGTTTTCATCAGCTGCGATACGTGTATTGGTGGATTCCTCCCATTGTTCTGGAGCTTCAGTCCTGCGGCTTGCTACTGCTTTCAGAACGCTTGTTCCCTGTGTACTTCTGCAAAACATTATACAATATACGTAAGATGATAGAAGTAAAACAATGGTAATTGATTATGTGTTGCAGATTACTGAGCCTATTACTGACCTTCTTCCCCAAGTCAAACGGAATATACTTATACTTGATCATATGCATGACTTGTCTTCTCATTGTGAGGAAAAAGAGAGCAATCCAGTAAATCACTAATATCGGCCAGAACACAGGTACGTCCAGCACAGAGAAAAAGGTCATGACCAGAGCAACTAGGAACGCCTTGGTTATCGCGTACCTGGGAACATGACAAACCAAATGTGACGAAATCCCTTTCGAAATGCAATATGAAGTAATGAAACTGATGAACCAGATAAACTAGCTAGGCACATTTTCCTTCATACAAGAGTTTCAGCAAATACTCTATGGTGTTCAACAGTAACAATTATCGATTTGAACCAGTATCAATGATCCGTTCCTTGTTGCTAGGTTGCATTCAATAACAAGGAATTGTTAAATTAGGCATCATTGATCAACACTCGGTGAGATGTTGATAAAGCGAGAGAGAACTGCAACCGCCAAGCAAGAACAATAGATCTACCAGTAATTCTTAATCGAGTTTCTGGCCTAAGCTAACAAACACATCGACGGTTCTTCTGAAAACTAGCAAACTAGTAATAGTCAACATTCAGCTGAGATACTGAAAAACTACAACTCCAATCAGCAACGAGCTGAAGAAAGTGTTACCAGAATTTGAACTCAGGCAGTCGGCGAACAAAAGGCTTGAACTCATCGGAAGTCTTGGTCGGTAGGGAAGGTCCATCGACCGATTCAAGCTCCGGATCAACCTTTGGGGACAGGAATCCAATCAGCAGATTCAAAATGTAGATCCCGAGCCCGTAGGAGACGACGTAAAACCCTTGGACATAGTAAATCCGCAAGACGTAGAGAATCGCCACCGCAAGGGTTCCTAGCCACCTGAGCATCGGCTGAGGCACCGATCTGTCGAGATAGTGCTGAAACACCCTGGAGAAGTCGCTGCTCCACTTGACGAGCTGGGGGACGCCTTCACTTCCCGGTTCCGCCATGGATTCTAATCTGAAGAGGTCGTGGCAAGGGTTTCTAGAAGTAGCGAATGGTAAGTTGCTGGTTGCGTAAGTTTGGGAGCTGAGGAGAAAGTAGAAACGCTTTGCTGCAGCTGCTGCTTTGATTCTTGTAGGGAAGAGAGAGAAAAAAGAGAGGACGAGAAGTGAGAAGGAAACGCTAACGGCCAAATTTTGTCCTCAGTTACCGTCACCACGTAAAGAAAAGTAAATCCCGATTCTGCCGCAGTTGGACTCAATGAACCGGCATTTTTCTATCAGTTATTTCCGGAGCTAATACCCGAGCAAACCGTTTGGTTCGATCTAAAAGCTTTGAATCTTTCGTTATGTTGGTATAGCCTGCTACGGGTTTGGTACCAATAAAACCTCCAAAATCATCCCAAATTTCACTTCGATTTAGGCCTCAGCTCGTAAATCTGGCTATTTAAATATACCCGAATTTCTTTTCTGATTCGCTTTAGGTTGGTTTATATGTGTTTCACTGACTACTCAAAATGAAATGGTTGGCTATTTAACCATTTCATTGGCTCAACTCAAAATGAAATGGTTGGCTATTTAACTATATCCGGTTTCGATGCCAGGCAAGGAAGGTGCAAGAAAGAGGATGGCAGCCACGTGGTTCCGACGAGACCACGATTGTTGCTACCGTTACAGAGGAGTCTACTGGGAAGCTGGGGAAAGGAAGGATTGTGATTCAAATACACAATCAAAATAACAGTAGATAAGATACTTGGATAGTGGGAACCCCTTCAAAACCAAAGAGGGGACTTACTAACTTTAGAGATCAGCATCATCAGTATAGTCGATTGGAAGTAAGAATGTAAAACACTAAAGCATCCAGCAAGGATCCGAGTCTGTCCGACTTTAACTATATGCATACACCAATCTAAAGGCTAATTCCACGGTTTCTGTCCAACACCAGCGAATATCACGATGTCTCCTCCTGCTGATAACAACACATCAGCAGGATCCCAAGTTCTTCAGTTTTGTAAGACTCGTGCAACAATCTTCAACAGCATTGGATCGGATCGTCGAGTGGTTCCACTGTTTCAGTCCCGGGACTTGCTACTGCTGCTTTCAGAACGCTTACTCCCAGTGTACTTCTGCAAACATTATCAAATACCAAGTTACAATATCAAACTGGAGGGATGTAACATAAAAGGAGAGGATTCAACTAAGAAGAGTTCAACCCCTCATGCATTACAAACAGCTAACTGACCTTCTTTCCCAAGTCGAATGGGACATACTTATACTTGATCATATGCAGAATTTGTCTCTTCATTGTGAGAACAAAGAGAACAATCCAATAAATCAGGAGGATAGGCCAGAAAACCGGCACGTCCAGCACAGAGAAAAAGGTCATGACGAATGCAACTATAAAAGCCTTGGTGATGGCATACCTGCAACCATAAGACTGGCAACTGTTATGTCAAAACAGTTACTACCGTTACATTTCATCCACATCCTACAAGCTCAAATCATTTGATGTACTTCACTCATGGCAATAATATATAGAGGGAGATGCTGACAGTAGAAGCACTTTGGAAGTTAGGTTCAACCGCTGCACATATAGATGCTTAACTTAGCATAAAAACTCTTAGCATCTAGCCATCTACTAAGCAAAAATCAGGCAATCCCATGGATGCTATTCACATCCCCATTCATGGACAACAAAAGTTTCAGCAACAAAACAGATGCTGATCCTTGTTGATTTGGTCAGTGATGAGTGATGACTTTATAAGATATCAACCTTCTTGAACCAAAACAATCAATCCAAGCTGATCCACCAACGAACTTTCCTATCAGAAATTCCACCACTAAGATAAGATCACTTGCGATTTCTATTCTTGCTTCTGACCTTGGCCAAACCTAGGGCTCCTAGCCTTCTCTATCGCAGTTTCCAAACAAGCATCCCGATGGTTCATACCGAATGTATTCTTACGTATCATCCTAAGAATAAAATCCATTTATCTAAAGCAGAACAAAGAAAATTTACCAGAACTTGAATTCAGGAAGCCGGCGAACGAACGGCCTGAACTCATCTGACGTTTTAGTCGGCAAGGAAGCGCCGTCCAGCGATTCAAGAGCTTCAAGCTCGGGATCAACCTTCGGAGACAGGAAACCGATCAACAGATTCAAGACGTAGATCCCAAGCCCGTAAGAAATGACATAGAAACCCTGGATAGAGTAAACCCGCCAGACATATATCAGCGCCACCACCAGACTCCCCAGCCACCTCTGCAGTGGGAGAGGCGCGGATCTGTCGAGATAGTACTGGAACGCCCTGGAAAAGTCGGCTTTCCACTTGACGAGCGGCGGCACGGTTTCACTTCCTCCTCCTGCGTCCTCCATAGGAAATATCGAGCCAATTAGTTCGTAGCGAACAAGCAAAGCACGACCTCGCGGAGATTGAGGCGACGGAGAAGGTAGGGAAACTAGTATGACGCTCAGCTGACGCGGCGGCGGTCGCTTCTCTTCAATGGAGTTCCAGTCGTTTTCTTGCTTATGGAGGAAAGCCCGGAAAAATAGATGACCTATGGTTGTGGGGAGAGAGAAGAAAGGTAAGGATGAGGAGGCAGTAACAACATACACCCGTGCGTACGTATCGAGAATATGAATCTTACTTGCGATTTGTGCCACGAGGGTTTATTGTTGTGACTAGTCCTTCTATTCAACGGCTTAGATGAGAAGTCAAATTCGAGAACATTCGTACCCACAGGATCAAAATTCTGTCAAGCGCTCGTCATCCAACGGCTGAAATGCACCTATGACTTCGTATTGAAAATGGCTCCTGTCCTGGTCTACTGAAGTCATCTCTCGACCTTTCTGGAAAGAAATATTAATAAGCAGCAGATTTCTGCTCCTCCACGCTTCTCCGCTCTTCCTTTTTCTCGTTTTTGCATTACTGGTTTCTCCGCAAGGTCATAGTCCAAGTGAGTCACCCTCTTCCATGAGCTCCATCGCTTGTTTCTATCGCAAGATTTTATGGCTTCCGATTTAACTTTTCATCAGCCGTCAACGAACCTGTTGCTGCGTTTCTTTCTTGGTTGATTGAACTGATGAAATGGTTTACTGAATCGCATTTAGTACGATCATTTTGCTTGATAGTTGTTGCCTCTCTTTTCCCAGCAAATGGATAAATTAAACAGTTCCAGTTTCTGGCCGTGAGCCTAGTTTGTGTACTATTTGATTATACATGTCCCTTGATGATTTGCATGTTGGGGGATCGGGGCTAACGAGTGGCACTTGGATTAGCTATTTAGCTCCTATGGATGTTCGATTGTGGAGAGTTTGTTCTCATCTTTGTTAACTGTTTCTGCTTTATATCATCTTTCTGGTGCGTTTTGTTTAATCCTTGAGTTCGATTCTCCGATCATTAACCCTGATCACCCATTGGTTCATTGGTTTCGTTTATATTGATCTGTGTGCTTTTTTGGCTGTTCATTTAATATAAATTCATGGCGTATAATCCTTTTTGGTTTTGAGATTGTTGGACTGCTTTTTTGCACCATAAAGTTTGGATCAATCTATAGCAGATTAGTTTCAGGAAATGATTTTATTCTAGATTTTGTTCTGTGTGATTATATGATGTGGGTCTGATTGAGTTAAGGTTGACGTGTTTGAAGCTGAGTGGAAAATAAGGATGGCCGGCAATGATGGAGAAGCCAGCAAACCCTCACAGCAACCCCGTCCAGCACTCAATGAAAGGATCCTTTCTTCATTGACACGAAGATCTGTTGCGGCGCATCCGTGGCATGATTTGGAGATTGGTATATCCTTTTCCATGCTGCAGTTGTTTTAACAGTTATGTTGAGCCCGTCTGGTCATCTTCTTCGTTGCATTCTGCCCCCACTGACTCTGTTGAACTTCCACATCTATGTAGGACCTGGGGCACCATCTGTATTCAATGTTGTAAGTATGCTTTCCGATAAGATTTCATTATATTAACCATGATACAGGTTGGAAATTATCGGGAACTTTATCGAGTATCCTCGATAACATTGAAGATATTGCTCGGATCTGATTGGGACATTTACGTTGAATGCTGTAAATATGACCAACTGGGGTCACTAAGTTGCCTTTTGATGGACACTGTGGTGTGAAATGGCAGGTTGTTGAAATTAGTAAAGGCAGCAAAGTTAAGTATGAGCTTGACAAGAAATCTGGCCTCATAAAGGTAATAGCTTCTCCCTTCCATGTATCTATAGGTTAAATTTTAAAACAAGTTGCAATGCATTAAGCGAAGTAATTTGTGCTGCGATTTCACAATTTTGAATAGGTTGATCGTGTTCTGTACTCATCGGTTGTGTACCCGCATAACTATGGTTTTATTCCGAGAACCATCTGCGAGGATAGTGATCCTATGGACGTCCTGATACTGATGCAGGTAACTTGTTTGAGCGACTACTTCTTAATTTGCGGTGAGGATAAATTATCTTTAAATTTGAAATTTCAGACATCTGACTAACATTTCCTGTTCTACTTTTGCGTAGGAACCTGTCCTGCCTGGTTCTTTCCTTCGTGCTCGTGCCATAGGATTAATGCCTATGATTGACCAGGTTAAAAGCTGTAGATTTTCCTACAGTAGCTTCTGTATTCTTAGTGCCTATTCTGCTCTAAGTGTCCAACCTGATAGTCATTTGTGCATAGCTCATATGGTCCTCTTGGTGGATACGCAATTGCATAATAATCAATAGCACAAATGTTGATTTCAGGGTGAGAAGGATGACAAAATCATAGCAGTGTGTGCTGATGATCCAGAGTTCCGACATTACGTGGACATCAAGCAGCTTGCTCCCCATCGCTTGGCTGAAATCCGCCGCTTTTTTGAGGACTGTATCCATTCATATGAATTTCCCTCGTTTTCCCTCGTTCTCCCTATCAATAGCAATCCTTTTAGTTAAAGATAGTTCTGCACATTCTTAGTTGACGTTAAGTCAGTCGGCATCCACATGATAGAAGCGAAGGGGTTCGTAACCTTGACTGAGAATGAATGACAGATAAGAAGAACGAGAACAAGAAAGTTGATGTGGAAGACTTCTTACCACCTCAGGCTGCCATTGATGCGATTAAGCATTCCATGTAAGTTCTTCTGGTAACTCAACAAGATTTCTGAGTAATTTTTCATGATCCTTGGCATGGCTTATCAGACATTTAACTAGTTCTTTTGTTGTTTGCATCCGTTACATTCCATGGTAGGGACCTCTATGCATCATACATTGTTGAGAGCCTGAGGCAGTAACTGACATTGCTGAAGATGGCCCCAATAGTAAAAGCTGTAGCAACCAAGCTACGAGTTGATGCCTGCTGCCTATTTGTGGAATTTCTCATTTCGTGTAGTGCCAACTCTAGTGGAGTTGTCATTTATATTTGACAGTGGTGATCCCTACTAAATGCTATTTATAAACTGTTTGGGGAGTTCTATATTATAAATTGCGTGTTTTCAGTTTGTGATCTTGGCACATTGATAGCATAACTGACCATGAAAGTTCATCTACATGTGAATATCTTCACAGGAAAGCACAATGGGCGGGTATATATACCTTGTACCCGTTCCTAAAATCCCGTCACATTCCCAATTGTAAACTTATATTTATACTCATTTCTTTACTCGTGGGTATACTATATAATTATATAATTTTCACACTTCCAAATTTTAATAAAAAATTATACTATATAATTCAAATTCAAAAATTTTAGAAGACATAAATATCATTTTATAATAAAAAAATATAATAATCCTAGAAAGACATATTCTCGATTAAAATTAAAAAATTTATATAGAAAACACAAATGACAATTCGATTTCTTTAAACTTTTAAATTAGCTTCAAGTCTTGGAACTTGAAATTGGAAATGTGAAATTAGGGATCATGTTCAGTTTAGGTAAGGTATTGGGAAGGGTTGAAAGAAATTTTAAAACGAAATAGTTTCACATAAAAATAAAATATGGGTAAGAATATGAGGCGGGATATCTAAATTTATTTTCGATCTCTCCTTAATTTATTTATTTTGCGTATTTTCTTTACATGCCCCATAACGCTCTTGACACTAACCCAGCTGGCCCGACTTGGGTAGGCCCATGTCACTGTAAACTTAGAGTTATGACCCATGGACCATAGGGCCGATTGGCTCGTTCTTAAAGCCCATAAACTCTCACATCTAACTTTTCAACACGTGGCTAAAGCAGAAAGATTCGGAGATTCAGAGTCTGGGAAGTGGGAACTCAGCCCAACCGGAGAGGAAACTAGGGTGCCCTGCAGCAGACTGGCGATTTCAAAGAAGCTCTTCCACCTGAAATTGTTTCGATCGAATCTTAGACCACCTGAGCGTCACCCTCTCGGCCATTCCAAACCATGGGAACCTTAGGAAGAGCAGTCTACACCCTCGGATGCTGGATCCGAGAATCCGGCCAAGCCCTCGATCGCCTCGGTTGCCGTCTCCAGGGCAACAATTCCTTCCGGGAACACCGTCAGTTCTCTTTCCCTTCTTCTTTCTCTCTATCTATCTCCATTCTAGTTTCAATTGTAAGCCTTATGATGTTTGTCTCTAAGCCCTTGATTTTTGCGGTGTTTTAAATTCCGATTCCTTAGAAATCTCGTTATTAGTTATCTAATTATTTTTACATTTCAAACGAAGACGAGTGATGCCTAGTCAGAAATGTAGGATCTTGGGAGTCTATATTGAACCATTTGAATTGATTTTGCGGTTCTTTGCGCTGTGTATGAGCTCAGTGCTCAGATTACGGCATCGCATTTGGCTACTTCTATTCTTTAAGTTCTGGTTTATTCTCTGCCAGCCTTTTGGGTTCTGGTTTCGGTGTTATGCTCTTTTCCTGTAGAATGAATACTCCCTTATTGTCCGTGGTAACTGTAGGTGTTCTCTGCCTTTACTTTGTGCTAATTGTGGTTCGTTAACAGATATATGTTGTGTGTTGAAGCAGTATAATAGCGTGTGTTTGAAGTGTTATATGCTTGTGTACAAATTAAACCCTTTTTTGGAATCAGTTTCCAGGCATAGGACACTCATGAACGTTTTTGACCAAGCTCCTGCTATTGGCAAGGACGTATTCGTTGCCCCCAGTGCATCTATCATTGGAGATGTTCAGGTTGGAAGAGGCTCATCCATTTGGTATGGATGTGTTCTTAGAGGTAGGCTGCATACTAATTGCTTTTATTGTCCTTCCTGAAATTCCATGAATAGGTTTGCAAATTAACAGCTTTGGTATTGTATAGAGCGTTCCTTCTCTAATTTGAGATACTGATGCAGGTGATGTGAATAGCATCCGCATTGGGTCGGGAACAAACATACAAGATAATTCTCTTGTTCATGTTGCGAAGACTAACCTAAGCGGAAAGGTTTTACCGACTATTATTGGAGATAATGTTACTATTGGTAAGTGCTGTTCTCATTATTCGTACTCGGGATTGTTACGTTCACAATACAAGTGAAAATTTCATTTGACTATCTGTTTGAACTTTGATGACCATATACATGATGGCAGGTCACAGTGCTGTCTTACATGGGTGCACAGTAGAGGATGAAGCATTTATTGGTATGGGTGCTACAGTGCTTGATGGTTCTTATGTCGAGAAACATGCCATGGTTGCTGCTGGAGCTCTTGTAAGGCAGAATACAAGGATTCCATGTGGTGAGGTGAGCAAGTTATTCCCAGTTGATACAATAGTTTCACATATGTGTTATCATACTAAGTGCACATCATGTCGATACGAACATTTCCTCCCATAACCTGTACACTTTAGTATGGATAAGTCGTTTTCTAGTGGTAGTAGTTGTTCTTTGGGTATCATGTCAAATCAAGATGTTGCTTTGTAGCTCATCTTAGGAAAGTGGTTCCCACATGTTATTAGTGGTATTTGTTCTTTGGGTCTCGTGTCAAATCAAGATGTTACTTTGTAACGCATCTTAGCAAGTGCTTCTCATTTGTTACCAGAAGCTTGTGATAAAAGACTTGTGCGAAATTGTAAGAATTATTAACAGTAGAAATCAAGTAGCAAACTGTTCCACTCAATGCCAGGGCCTAGCTATCATTAAATTGGTTCCTTCTTGCAAATGGTTGTTCTAGCTACTTGGTTTCTCTTAGCACATGGCCTTGATGGATATAGTATATATGCCATTAATAGTAAGATGCCATACTCATCCAAAGTTCCACACTGACTGACGATATATATGGGAAAACAAAAAAATCGTGTGCACTCGTTAGGGTTTTCCCATGAAGTTGTTAACAACCAAATCATATGATGTTTCATATATACCAGGTGTGGGGAGGAAATCCAGCAAAGTTCTTGAGGAAGCTTACAGAAGAAGAGATGGTTTTCATCTCCCAGTCCTCTTTGAATTACACCAACTTGGCCCAAGTTCATGCTGCTGAAAACGGGAAAGGCTTTGATGAGATAGAGTTTGAGAAGATGCTCCGCAAGAAATATGCTAACCGTGATGAGGAATACGACTCGATGCTTGGGGTGGTTCGCGAAACACCCCCGGAGCTCATCCTTCCCGATAACGTATTGGCAGAGAAAGTAGCTAAAACTGCTTGAGGCCTCTGGGTAAGCAACATCGAGAGTGGACAATATTTTTCCCTTGTAAAACCAGATTAAAACGGGTTTAGACTACATTTGAATTCCAATAACTGGGGAGGAACGGGCTGGCAGTTGGAGCTCAAACCAAATCCTCTTTTGTTCTTAGAAACTTGAACTTAATTCTGGTGCTGCTTCGAAGAGCCAAGACTTGTGAAAGATTACCTAATGAAAGAAAAACAAGTTGGGTTTGGGGGTATTATTGTACTTTGCAAATTGTTGCTTGAAAAAACAATAGAAATCTGGACATTAGAGAAGACCTGCAAGTCAAACGGTGCCATGATTTCTGGTAAAAATTTGAATGGTGGATTCAATCGCTATTGGTTGGTTGGTTCCAGTAATTAAATCTGGATAAGGAATAACTTACGAAATTGATATGAATTTAATTATGCGAAACCTAGGATTAGTCTTAATTTTTGAAACTTTGGGTTCAAATTTCAACGCTACAGTGGGAGAAAATAGATGGATAGAATTAAGAGTTAAATGGTAGCTTTGCATGAAGCAAACAGTTGTAGTCAAATATGCTTCAACTGGCAAATGTGACTAAAAAGGAAGAGCATCTAGTTAGTTGTTTGCCACTGGAACGGAACTTCTTATTGTATTGTATTATTGTATTGCTTTAAATGGGATGTGACCTCGCTGCAACCCACTACTTGGTTTTGATTTTTGAATTGCTGCAGCCATGTCTTTATCATTTTCTTCTTATTTTTTAAAAGACATCATAACTTCAACCCCAGCTATACTCTCTTTGCCAGAGATGTTCGGTATTTGTTTCGCGTGGTTAGTGTAACGAGACTAGACCTTTGTGTTCGCGGGATGACTTTTTGGGTCAGCTTTCTTTTCTTTCTTTTTGTGCAGCAAAAATACGAATATTTGTAATAGCAGAAGGCAGTGAGTGGCCAACATAAAGGTCCCGCTCTAAATTACAGAAACACCTCTCGTTCTTTTCTTGATAATAATATCATGGTAGCTCTCTGCTTTTTGATCCTTTGGAGGTTGAGAAAGTGAAGTAAAAGATGTAAAATTAGTACTGTTGGATTTTATGCTCCTTTGGGGTGATTTTGCTTTCATTGGAAACCTTAATCAGCCCCCATAATGGGCAGATAATAAGTATAATAAAAACAACAAAAAGCACAATATTCCATATCATCTGAAACAAAACAACATGAGGGTGAGGAATAAATTAAAGAGCTTTGGTTGGTTGGTTGTTGATTTCATTTGATTATGTGTGGGCTACAATGGGAACAAAACAACTAGTTATGTGCAAGATACTTCCTAATCATTTCATTTTTCTTTTCGTCCACATAATTTCACTTCATTTTTGAGTACTCAACAAGCAATACCCACATCTTATTTTTGTCTAATAATAAATAATATGATGAAATTTTTCGTTTTCCAGAAGCAGCAACTGCCAAACCACTCAGCTGATGTTCTGTACTTCTGTTCACCTCTGTCTGCTCTATTATTAATATTCGATGTATTCAATTTCTTCAATTTTTTATATTTTTCACTCCTTACATTCAAATATTTGGTTTGCCTTCTTCAATTCATTTTTTCTGCATGTTAATTTCCACTAAAACATCACATAATACATCATTTTCGATATCTAAGTTTTTGCCCTTACGAATTTCATGCAGTGTTGAGTGAAGATTTCCGATCATCCTCGTTCCGCTATTATGTGAGTGGAGTCGCGGTCGAAAGGATTAAACACGGCGCAAGTTGTTTGGTTGGAAGTTTTTAAGATTAAAAGACGGCTGGTGGTAGGGGCGGGCGGGGGGGATTGAATGATATTCCGGCCAAGCAGTGGTGGTCGTGTCCAGTTGGCAGTTAGGGACAGTTAAGAAACAATAAATATTGAAATAAAATGGAATTTATAAGGGGTTTAATGTACATTTACATTCAATCGAAACGAAAGTGACATAATAATATTTGGAGAAGAAAGGAACAAAATATATTTACAAATAGAAATAATTGGAGCTGCATGCATGTTATCCACGTTTTAATAACGACATTGACTCTCCACCTTACTTCTCCCCCAACACCTTAAATATCTATCTATCTTCTTGACCTACCCTTCTCCATCTAACTATCTGGAGATAATTAGTTTTTTTACATATATGGACCGGTCCGGACCGGTCGAAAAACCCCGATCGTTGGGTTTGGTAATGTGCGGTTTTTAGTAATAATTATGATTGTAAATGTGTACCCTTTCAACCGGTTCGAGTGAATACAACGAGATTTTTGTCAAAAGGGGATGTAAATGGGTTTGGAGTATGCTTCTCCCAATCCGAAACCATTCTATACTATGTAAAATTTTGGCGATTTTGAATGCCGATCGTGGTATTTTCATATTTGTATAAAATTGAGTTGTTAAAAATGAATTTGTTCAAATCCTACATTCTTCATTGACTTTTATTTTTTGAAGTTTAGATTTATAACTTGGATCTCGTGGATCATCCTAATCCGCTATAAGGATACAAATATGGATTGGGTTGGGATACATTAAAATTCACTTTGGATAGGATATGAGTTTATACAATTTCGTGACACATTTTTTTAGATTTTGTTATAAATCATTATCTTCATTAAATCTTGGATAACTATGGCCTCATTTGATTCAATCTACGTTTGAAGCTTGATTACACACATCTATAAAAAAACATTGCATACTCTTATCTTTACGGTTGATCGATAACAATATCAAAATTCATAGATAACAATTCGATTTATTACACAAAATGAGTGAAGTCAATGATCAAAGTGTATGGAGAACAGGGGAGTTTTGTGGTGAGATGATGAAAATCATCTAAATTTTAGATGATTAATTTATACCTTTGATTTTAAAGTTTTTTTTAAGTGTAAAGATAATTAGTTAATAATTAATAATTCTCTTTCCTTTTAATTGATATTTATTTTTTTAATTTTCATATTATATGTTACTATATTTAAATTAAAAATATTTTTTCATTTTCTTCTTCTCTTTCTCAAATATATATATATATTTATAAGGATTAATTTTTGAAGGACACTTCATCTTTTTTTATAATAACCTAAACTAGTTCACTATATTTGATGATACCTCATTTTCCATAGGGCGAATTAGTTCACTATGTTTGGTTCTTTGTTTCTTACTATTTACACTCTCCGGTGATTTATGAATGATTCATCCGACAAACTTACAATATAACGATTTTTCAAATATCATACTACTATTGTCCCGCCCAACTCACTAAAAAAAGAGACTACAAAAGAAATACATCGAATACGAAATGGATAAAAGTGTGCATCATCACCATCATTTCAGATGTAATACATACATACTGCCTACTTAATTATAATTTTGCCTCTCAAAACTCATTAATTATTCAAAAAAATGTCAATATGATAATCCTTGTCCCCCAATGATTAATTTGCCCTTGGCGCAAAATGGAGAATTTGAAGCGATACCCATACATGGACGCCATAATTAATCCTACAAACCAGCAGAATGATTGTTAATGTGAACTCTGAATCCAACTCTACTACTACGGGAGCGTATGAGAAACAAAGGCAAAATGTTATACATTGAGAGCTAGAAACAAAAAACCCACCAACCGTATTGATCAGTTAATTCTAAATAGGTTTGAAAATGGTTTGGTTTTGGATCCCGGTAGCGGATGTGTTGTTGTAGTTTTGGGTACGGGTAGCAATAACGGCATTAACTAATTATTTGTTATGGTGGATCTATGATTGAAATATGTACTAAATCGGATTGGAATTGAAAATTTGTATATTGAATAAATAATTGTCGAATGCGTTATCTAAACATAATACTAAGTTATGATATAATAAAACACATTTTTTTGTATTGTTTTTAGTTAAAACAAATTGTCTTTAAAGATTGATTTTTTTCCTATATTTCGATTATTTGTGGATGAAATTTATAATTATTCCTTAGTAATAGATTAGTACAAAACTATAAAATTTTACATATAATTTAGTATTCGAAGCCAAAGAATTAAAGAGTCAGACCTCTCCCTCGCTCTCTTTAGTTCCAACGTAATCAAATACTAAGTCTAAACTTATTATTACCCTAAATTGAACTCCAAAAATTCATAACAGATTAATACTTCATGACATTTGGAATCATTTATCCTACAAACTACCCTTTGCTATCAGCTTTCCATATCCACAGTACAAATAACAAGGTGTGGATGGGGTCACATGAAAACCCACATCCCAACATTGTCACAAGTTAAGTAGAAAGGGGACATGCATATATATATTATCTGGGGGTTTTGTTTTTATTAGTGTTCTGAGTTGCAAAAGGACAATTAGTATGAAACCAAAACCCATGACAAGAGAAGCACCATTTCTGGAACATGACCCCAGAATCCCAATGCTTTCTCTTTTTTCCAGTACTAGTACCCACCTTCATATTTGCACCAGGGATTTTTTAGTTTTGGATTTTCTTTTTAATTAATTTACTTACATATTTATAATTTGTTTAAATTTGTACCAGAGTTGTTATAACTTCATTTTCCTGGTCACTGAAGTTGGTTTGAAGTTTCGATTCAATTTATTATGCTGTTAGTTTGATACCATTTTCCTTTTGCTTCTTGCATTACTTTATTTCCACTATCTCACCATTCTAATTTATGATTTTTTTTCAAGAATTGTTAAAATATACCAGTTGTTAACATGATATTAAAGTCTCTTTTTAGTTAGAGAGGTCATATTGTACATTGGAGAGACGCGATGTATTCAACTGTGAATAAGTATTAGATAGATGTTTCTAGATATTGATAACAGAGGGAAAATTCCAAAAGATGAGAGCAATGACCGATTCTACTGAGCCAATGATCCAAAAGAAACGCGAATATTGTTTGTCTTCCATGCAGCAAACATGAGTTCAGGTTCGACAGTCTTGACAGTCGGCTTCTCGAGTTTAGCTTCGGACGTGACGTTAAAAGATAAGAAAGATTCGGCAAGAGTCAACGGCTTGATGGTTCCACGATAAAAAATTATTCTTATTTTCTACAAATGTGTAAAAAAAAAGTTGGTCAATAACCATTCCATTACGATAGTTTAATATTTTCTGCATTTAATCAATTAAAATTAAGACTTTTGCGCTTTGGTAGTTGGTGGCAAAAATCAAAATTATCAAAGCTTTCCCGCGTAGTGACCGGCTACCGGCCAGTTGGACAACCCGCCGGTTAAGACAATCCCAGGAAAAGGAAATAATCCAGAAAAAAGGGAAACTAAAAATATAGAGAATAATGGAGGCCCTTATTCGTCATTTCCGCCCTGCTCTTTTCGGTCTTTACATTTTGTTTGTATCTGTATTTCCATTAATTATTTTGTTATTTCATCATCGTCCTGCTCCTGGGGAGGAAAGAACTTCCTGCAGAGAGGAAGAGAGAGAGAGAGGGAAAAAGAAAAGAAAGCACCGCAAAAACTGAAAGAAATACAAAAACCCAGTCTGGAGCTTCCCAAAATTAATTTCTCACACTCCCAAACCCTAGAATTATTAGAGCTTCCGTTCCCTTCCATGGAGAATCTCTCGCATTATTCTCGCCATCCCAACAGAAGTAGCAGCACTACTGCTACTACCAAGAAAAAGCTCACCACCACCAGCAATGGCACAACTACCACCGCCAACTTTGCCTCCGGTTCCTCCATTTCTATTTACGACGACGTCTTCGGCGGCCCGCCCAAGTTCGGAGCAGCAGCAGCAGCTCATCATACCACCACTCTCTCGCCTCGCCCGGATGATTACGCCGAGATATTCGGCTCCTTCCATGCCCCACGCGCCTCCTCGATTCCCGTGCTCGATCTTCCTTCACTCGACGGCGAGGCGGAGGTGTTCTTCGATGTTCGGAGCTCAAGTTTCGACTACCGCGAGGTTTTCGGCGGGTTCAGCTGCCCGGATTTCGCTGTCTCGTACGACGAGCTGGTCAGGATGGACCGGTCAAATGGTGGCCGTGGCTGTTCGTCTTCCGACGAGGCTTGGTATGGAGTCGATTGATTTCTCCTTATTCTTCGCGCTCTCCTCTTTTTTTTTTGTCTTCCCAATCTCTTTCCTTTTTTTTGCTCTGCCACCCCCAACTCGTCCTCTGTTGGAAGGCTTTCTCCAGGTGAGTTGTTTGGGTTTGAATGTTGCGAGAAATGGAGCATTTATTGGTTTTCCTTGGTTTCTAGCTGTCTTGTTTGCTTCTGAAGTTTCTGTTTGGACCTGTGGTACTTTAATTTTTTTCATTTTTTGTAAGCTAGCACAGAAATCCTTCCCCTGTTCTTCTGTTTTAGCCCCATTCACTGCAAAGCTTGAATGCTGGAGGACTGTGGTTTGTTCTTTCCAGTGACTGGAATTCATTCAGGGATGGCTGTATAGTTTATGCTTGCTTACTTAGGCCATAGTGTCAAATCTTTTGGTTGGTTAAGAAATTGATCAAGCCGTTAATCTCTTTACCTTTGTTTGTACCAAGTTGAGAACTCTCAAAGTCTCTAGCATAGTAGCAATTGATGATCAGCAAATGATGTGATTTGGAATATAATGTTGACTATTTATTTTCAGGACTCCTGAAGGTGGTGAATCTCTGTCGGAAGAGTCAGATGACCCTGTAAAAGCTCAGTACTCCTCCAATGGTGATTTTTATGAGCCTGTTGATGGTAGTATGGAGTTCAATATATCGTATCACAAAGCCAGTCAAACAAGCAGTGGAGATATTCCAAATGGGACTACCCACGTAGCTCCCCTGAACAATGCTTTTCATGGATATTCTGTCAAGGTTCATAAGTCTGGTTCATTACAACCTGATGATGAATATCCAACTCGGCTGGCGACTGATGATGATCATCTTGATATAGACTTCAGTGGAGAAATGATGGACGGTTGGCATTTCAGCAATACTGAGAAAGTGTCCGGTGCAAATGACAGCAGACCTCGAAAGGGTTATAATCGAAACACTTCTCTTCCTGCTCATGAGTTTGTGACAATCACGGGGCTCAATCTGAAAACCGAGCCATCTCACTTGCCACCACCTGCTAGACCTCCACCTCCTGCAGTAGATGGTAAAATGAAGAATTCTGATAAGTTGAGTCCAAGTCATAGAGTTGCTGCTTCTGAACGCGTTGCAAGTGATTGCTCTCCACCTTACTTTGATGTAGAGGTTGATGCAAGTTCAGCTGCTAGCGCATCTGCTGCAGCCATGAAAGAGGCAATGGAGAAAGCTCAAGCTAAGCTCAAGAGTGCAAAAGAATCACTGGAGAGAAAGAGAGAGGGTGTCCAACGGCGTTCTGGATCGGGGTCCAGAACAGGAAGAAAGGACAAGGAAGGGAAGGGGAAAACGGCGGATCAAACAAGGAACGCAGAAGAAGTGAATGTTATTGGCACTGATGAAAAAGAAGAGAATGGAGGTGAATTTTTTACTTTAACAGAAAGACAAAAGGTCAAGCAGACAACTAATCCAGTTTCTGATTCAGTACAAAGGGAAAGGAATACGGTTTCTCCCAAAACTGTTGGGAAGTGCGATAGAGAATCAATATCGTCTCAAGGGTCTGATGTGATAGATGAAGCTGGTGAATGGAAAGAAGCGGGACAATATTTCGAGTTGGTGAGAGAAAAATCGGACCAGCCTTCTCAAGAAGCAAACAATGAAAACATTCCCCTTCAGAGCATAAGTATCACTGGACATGAAAATAAGGGGAAAAAGGTGGTTACCGAGGTATTGGAGCATCAGTCTGGCTGGAAAGTGAAACAAGCAGAGTCGGATTCAGGGCTTGATAGCTATGGGACAAAATTAGATTTGTCAAAAGAATTAATTGGACAAAAGGAACTTCAAAGCGCTCAGGAGGCTTCCAGACGTGAAGACAATGACAAGAGATCTAGAAAGCATTGGCAACGGCCAGTAGAAGCTGAAAAGAAACATGCTAGAGGTGATGGATTTCTGAGGCATGACAATGTAGTAGAAGTTCACCCGGCCCAAATTGCTTTAGAGTCAAAACAGGCTTTGAAACATAGTAAAGAGGAGTTGCTACCAAAATGGGCTGGTAAGATCTTGGATGAGGAGAAGGAAGAAAATTTTGAGCATCTGGAAGAGGAGAAAAGCGTAAATGAGTTACTCGAGCGGGAGGAAAATGAGAAGAAGCAGAAAGAGGTTCAAGAAAGGGAGGACAAAGAGAGAAAACGAAGAGAGGCTCTTCAAATGGAGGAAAATGGAAAGAGGTTGAAAGAAGACCTTGAGCGTGAAGAACACGAAAGGAGATTACAAGAGGCTGCCGAGCGGGAGAAAAATGAAAGGAAATTGAGAGAGGCTATTCAGTTGGAAGAAAGTGAAAGGAGAAAGAAAGAGACTCTTGAGATGGAAGAAATAAAGAGGCGAGAAGCCAAGGCAATTGAAGAGGCAGAGATCGAAAAGAGACAAAGAGAGGCTACTGAACTGGCAGAGAATGAGAAGAGGGAAAGAGAGGCTACTGAACTGGCAGAAAATGAGAAGAGGGAAAGAGAGGCTCGTCAGAGAGAGGAAAATGAAAAATGTCTTAGAGAAGCTTTTGAGACGGAGGAAGAGAAGGAGAGGAGATCAAGAGACGAGGCTTCCAAATCTGGTGATAATGATAATGCACAAAATGGAGATCTGGAGAGAGATGGAAATGATGAAAAGATTAACGATACGTTTGAACTGGAAGAAAGTATGAAGTGTGGGGTAGAAGAGGTAGTTGAACAGGTTGTGGAGGGAAGAAGTGAAGAGTTATATAACGTAGAACCTGAAGAGGAAGAGGGGCAAAGAAACACCAGCAAGCCTCATGAAGTAGAAGAGAGCAGAACATCAACATTCCAGACCGAAGAACCTTTGGTGATCTCACAGGAATCTCTAGAGTGTGAAGAGATGTTCGTGAAACATGAAGAGTTTGATGATGATGGGCATGAGAAGGGACAAAATGAGGCAGGGGAGCCTCAGAGAGAATCTTGTCAGGATCTTGATGAGGATCAGAAGCTTGACGAACCAGAGGTTGGGTCTGAAAATTCAGAAGCAGTTGCTAATGAAGAAAATGAGGAGGCACCTAGTAATCTGGGACTTGGTGAGAAATTAGCTGCGGAATCAGTCAATGTTGTTGTTGATGGTAGACCAGAAATCTATGTTGCGCAATTCAATGTGCAACCTGAAAAGCACCACATCCTAAACACTGGAGGTCGATCAGAATTTCCATCTGGAGGCAACGATATGAAGAGAGAAGCTAAACATGATAAACAAGCTGACGGTGAAGATATTGGGAGTGCCTCTTCTTTGGCTGGGGAGAAGTTTGCAAATGACAAGGTTGAAGAACGGAGGAACATGAACAAAGAAGAGAATAGAAATGATGATATATCAGTTAAAGTAGTAAAAGAGTCTATGGAAGCTGGAAGAAAAACAGAAGCCACTCATCCGATTGCACCAGAAGTGAAACGAAGCACCAATAGAACAGCTCTGCGAACTGATGCAAGTGAGACCATGCAAAGCAAAACGAAGAAGCTTAACCAATCTCTTCCACAGGAGGGTGTAGAATCTGCAAGGTTAAAAAGAGAGAAAGATATTGAAATGGAACGTCTGAGAAAGATGGAAGAAGAGTGGGAGAGGGAAAGGGAAAGAGAGAAGGATAGGATGGCCGTTGACAGAGCAATTCTTGAATCGCGGGAAAAAGCGGAGCGGGCTGCTGCAGAGAGGGCAATGAAGGAGGCCCGAGAAAGGTTGGAGAAAGCTTGTGCTGAAGCTAGAGGGAAACCATTATCTGACAAACCATCAGATTCAAAGCTTAGAGCTGAGCGTGCAGCTGTTGAAAAGGCAAATGCGGAGGCTCGGGAACGTGCTTTCGAAAGAGCAAGGGCTGAGAGACTGTCTGCTTATGGTAACAATGGACTGAGGCAATGTTCTTCTTTCTCTGTGAGTACTCCTAACTGTTCTTGTTATTTTTTTCCTTGCCGCAACTTCTGGTAGCTGCTCATAACCGCTGAATTGCAGGATGTAAAAGATCCACAGTTCCAGAATGCAAGCTCGGCTAATGGGTTCAGAAAGACGTATTCCTCTGTTCACAGTGGTACGTTAAGTAGAACCATTTTCTTAGTAATAGGTTCTCAACATCTCCCTTCAAATTGCGTAATTCAGCTGCTTTTAAAACTCTATGAAAAAGGTACCTATAACGGGGCGAGATCTGAATCAGTTGAGGGCGAAACGGCTGAAAGGTGTAAAGCTAGATCAGAGAGATACCGTAGAACAGCTGAACGAGCGGTATGGTTTAATCTTCTGTCAGTTGTTTTACGTGGAAGGAGTTTCTCCCTTCTAACTAACGTCTATTGTTTCAGGCAAAAGCGTTGGCTGAGAAGAACATGCGTGATGTTCTGGCTCAAAGAGAACAAGCTGAGAGAAATGTAATGAATCATCTTCCAGATGTATGTTTCAGACACTATTTCATTACATCGTTCGTTTTAACATATGCTGTTTTGTAAAATCATGTTCGCAGAGGTTAGCTGAAAGCCTGGATGCCGAGATTAAGAGGTGGTCAAGCGGAAAGGAAGGGAATTTGCGCGCCTTGCTTTCAACCTTGCAATATGTAAGTCTTTAAGTGCTTCCTTCTGATAGCGTGTGCAGAAGTAGTAAACTTGAGTATTATAACATTTACTACTCGGCGTTTGCACCTAGAAGTGGATCTTTAAACCGATTGATGTTGACCATTAATGAGTACTTGAATGTTTATCCTTATCTATCAGATCCTGGGGCAAGAGAGTGGTTGGCAGCCAATACCGCTGACAGAGGTAATAACTGCAGCTGCTGTAAAGAAAGCTTACAGGAAAGCCACTCTGTGCGTTCATCCGGACAAATTACAACAACGCGGCGCAAGCATACATCAAAAGTACATATGCGAGAAGGTCTTCGATCTCCTCAAGGTGCAGGGCCTGCCAATGGAACCAGCGTTGTTATTTGACCTAAATATCACAGCAATTTGTGCTCAGAAGCTGATGAAATTTCTGATATTTTGCAGGAAGCTTGGAGCAAATTCAACTCAGGGGAGAGGTAGAGCCGGAAGCTAGCGTAGGCCTCAAGGGATGGGTGAGGGATCAATCATCTCCCTCTTGTAAATCTGCAGTCCGGTTGTAGGTCAGAAAGTAAATATGATTTAATTATTTACAAGTCTGCTAGTAGTAGTATATGATGTTTATGTATAAGTTTACTTGTAATTTTCAAATGGTCAGGTGAAATAGGGAAGTAGTAATAAACAAACGCCAAAATATTGATTTTTTATGTTTGGCCATGGAAAACATATCGGTAATTGTAAGATAGTCGATAGAGGGGGTGCATTTCTATACAATTATTTTGTATTAGAACAACTTGTATGAATCGGATCCATTATGATCATGCTTATCCTCGCATGCCATGGAACCAAATGATGGAGATACCAGCTGTTTAATATATATATATATATATATATATATATAGGTAGGGATTATAATGATAGATAATAATAATAATAATAATAATAATAATAATAATATAGTTAAATGATGACTTGGCGTGCCATAATAGAAGCGTTGGCAGAACGCCTTAATTATTAGTCATGACTCGTGACAACTTAGACCAGAATACTCTCAAACTATATCAATCTGATGCCTTACAAGTGATTACCGGCAACCGAGGTTCAACAGTCATGCCTTACAAGTTACCATACATTTTTTTCTTGGACTAGAACTTTCGGTCGGTACAAAATAGAAAGTGAAATAAATATAGTGACTGTTTGTGGTATGTGTTAAATTTGAATCAGACACGTCAGGGTCATCAACACACTACCACTAGAGCAATTCTTTTTGGATCAAGTACCAATAAGTTATATAACGGAGAATATTCCGGACAAATTTGTAATGCAAATTTATCCGTAGAGTGTTCACACACAATTTTTCTAGAGTTGCCGAGAAAATGCAAGGACAAGAAACCCTATCACGTGTGAGTGGACTAGACGGTTGGTAAGCGTTATGTATTAAAAATTATAAGATATCAAGTTCAAATTCAGTCATATTTTAAGAATCAAACTCATGGGCTTTTGCTATTTTTAACTGGCCCTCTAGGAAGCCCACAAGGGCCTTCTGAACAGAAGCCCACTTTGAAGGCCAACAATCAGACATAATTACATAAACGCCATGCCGACTTCACAAGTGCATTCCAAGGAACCGGCGAAAATCGTTAGCCAAGAAGTCCATGTTCCTCGGCGACGGCGACTCTCTGTACGAATCCCAAGCTTATGAACTCTTCTTCTCTTCGTTGCTTTCGCGTTTTCGATTCCCCAGCGATAATCCAAGCAAAATGTCTCTCTGCAACCGCCACTGTCATAGATACTCGAAACTCTTTTCGTCATGCCACCCACCTGTTCGACGAATTGCCTCAAGGAAGCCTCTCTTCTCTCAACTCCCAACTCGCTCTTCTCGCTCGACGCTGTAACTTCGTAGCTGTCTGGGATCAGTTTCGCAGAATGCATCGCGCTTCACTTCCGCTCGATGCTTACACTTTCACCCCCGTTCTCTCCGCTTGCTCTGCTTTGCCCGGCCACCAACGTGGCACGCAAGTTCATGCTTTGATGATCAAGGTGGGTACTAGTTTAGGCACCATTAGCAAAACGGCCCTCATGGACATGTACTCCAAGTACGGCTGCTTTGACGACTCGGTGACCGTGTTTGGAGAGATGGAGTCCCCAGATGTCGTCAGCTGGAACGCTTTGATTTCGAGCTATTTGAGGAATGATCTCACCAAGGAAGCACTTGCTGCTTTTGTTGCAATGAGGGATCGTGGAGTGGAGTTTAGTGAGTTTACTCTGTGTTCTGTGGTAAAAGCGTGCGTCTTGTTGAAGGCTTCTCTAATTGGTAAGCAGGTTCATAGCTTGGTGATTGTGATGGGGCGTGATCTTGTGGTTCTAGGTACTGCTCTTATTGATTTTTACTCTGCCATTGGAGAGATTAGCCAAGCTTTGAGTATTTTCACTGGATTAAGTTGGAAAAATGATAATGTGATGTGGAACTGTTTGGTTTCTGGCTGTGTTAAGAACCGGAGATATAAGGAAGCGTTTGGTGTAATTAGTATGATGAGACCTAATGCCGTTAGCCTCACTAGCATTCTCACCGCTTGCTCTGAGATCTCTGATCTACGTACCGGAATGCAGGTTCACTGTGTAGCAATCCGTTATGGGCTTGTTTCGCAGACTCAATTGTGCAATGCATTGTTAGATATGTATGCTAAATGTGGGAGGATTTCAAAAGGTAGGTCAGTATTTGATAAGATCATTAGCAAAGATGTCGTGTCCTGGACTACCATGATTGATGCATACGGAAAGCATGGCTATGGACTTGAAGCTCTTGAGTTGTTCAACAAAATGGGGGAGGTATTGCCAAATTCGGTAACGCTTCTTGCTGTTCTATCGGCTTGTGGTCATGCAGGGCTGGTAAACGAAGGCCTGCAGATTTCCAAGCATATGAAGGAGAAATACAGTCTGCAGCCTGGTGTAGAGCACTATAGCTGTTTCATAGATGTGCTGGGGAGGGCTGGATGTATAGAAGATGCTTGGTCCTTGTACGATGATATGATTGAGCATGGAATTAGGCCTACTAGTGGAATCTGGGCTTCACTACTCAACGTTTGTAATCTCAACGAAGACGCTTCAAGAGGTGAGTTTGCAGCCCAGAATCTCTTGGCGTTGGAACTGAACAATCCCGGGATCAATGTGCTGCTTTCGAATTTCTTTGCATCCATTGGGAGATGGGATGCTGTTGGCAGCTTGAGAAGCAACATGAAGGATAAAGGCCTGTCGAAAGAGTCTGGAAGTAGCCGGGTCAACCACCACCTGTTTACAGGTTAAAATTAACTGATTGTTTGGGTAGGTGATTTGAAATAATTAGAAATTTGAACGAAGCTTGCTATTTTTGAAATATACCGTTTGGATGAGTGATTTGTGAATGATTTTGAATGCAATTATTGTAAATAGAGAAATAAAATAAGAATGAAAAAAATAAAAATAGGAAATGTCTCCCGTATATTTATGATCATGCCAATTACCAAAAGACAAAAATGGATCATTTTGATTAAAATTCTCAAATCTTCTTTTTTTCCTTCGAAATCTCTACTTTTTCAGGGTGATTTGAAATCGCCCACGAAATTCTCTTCTGACTCACAAAGTGATTTTAAATCTCCCTAAATCTTTTTCTTTTTTATGTTTTAAATAGGTGATTTGGGACGAAATCTCTTTAGAGGCATCAAGTATGCAATTTTATGGCATCCTATTGGTCCTGGAAATGTGTAAATCCTATAGTGCAATTCTCATCTTGATATCTACCCAACTGAAGCTAGACGAACTGGTCAAATATTGGTATATTGGTTTATATCCGTGAGGTTTTGTTAGTCTTCGTTTGATAATAAGAATTATAATTTTTAAGAAAATTGAGTTAAGATTAATAAAAAAAAGTTGAGTTGAAATTTGGAAAGGTTCTAAAAGAAATATTGAATTAAGAAATAAATAAAAATTTAGGAAAGTTTAGTTTTTTTTATTAAATTGAGAAACATTATTTCATTTGGAATCTTCATATATCTTAATCCAAATTTCCTTTGACAATCCCTCTCAACACTAACTCGATTTTTTTACACTAATCTTAATTTACTTTTTCTAAAATTCATAATTTTTATCGCCAAACCAAGCCTTAACCTTACAATTATATACAACGATTATGCTGACAGAATCCGGGAGAAGAGATGGAAGGATTAAGTTTTGGTGCAAGTATGGTGGGTGGAGTTGACCAGTCAACTTCAGAAAAGGAGAGGAAATAGCCAAGGATTTTGTAATTGCTACTTTCTAGTTGGCCTCAAGCTTGGAAGTCAATATTTTTGGCCAAAAGAGAAACTAATATGTCTTTTTCCTTTTGCCACGGCAGCCGATGGAAGAAGCAGAGACCACATCAACAACAGATGATGCAGCACAGTTTCCTTTTCCTTCTTCCTGGCCCATTCTTCACCTACATTCCCACCATATATTAGAACCACAAGACTCCATTCCTTCCTCACCTAATCAAAAACCACAAGTCTTCCAACCAATCATGCTGAGAGCATTGAGCACTCGCAGGAGCCATAGCAAGTATGAGAAGCTAGTGGACGATTCCTCCGTGGGTCTTCTGGGAGGTGAGCTTAGAAGGAGCAACACCTTACCCGTTCAATATCTTGGATCATCCGGAGGGGGGCATAAGCTAGCTAATCTGGAGGTGAAGCTACCAGCTTTGCCCCCGCCGCCGGTGAAGCCGGCCAAGAAGAGTAGCAAAACCCACCCTCTTTTCAGCTTCTTCGATACTCGCCGGAAGAAGAGGACGACGTCAAGGCCGGAGTTTGCGAGGTATATTGAGTATGTGAAGGAAGGAGGAAGGTGGGACAAGAGTTCCGGCATGCCTGTAATATACTAGAAACGTCTGAAAGAGAGATCCCCGTGAAAGCTTTGATTTTTGTTGCTTTCGACTGGGTTTTCCTGTTAGTTTGTGTAAAGAAGAAGCTGTATTAGTTTATTTGTTCTTTCTTCTGGTTTGGTTCATCCACTGTTTCCATGTGCTGTGCCTGACCTTTGATTTGGCACCAAAGCTAAGAAATCAAGGGGGAGTGTGTATATACAGAACAGAGCAACAAGCTTCAGATTGGAACTTGATAAATAATCGATCCCTTCCTCTTTTAATAGTCTTGATGCCCAATTGCTTTGAATTGTTCCCTTTCACTTCAATGAGATACTTTAGCTTGATGGTGATTTGAACGGCTAAGGGACTTGATCTCTCCCATTTCTTGGTTGAAGACCACACAATCCAGACAAATTAAAGTGATAAAATTGGATTGATTCCCTCTTTTCAACCACAAATCTTAGTGGAAAATGCTAAATTGATCAAATTCGAAACTCTCGTCGAGAACCTACATGATCAATCATAGTCATTGACCACCTCTATGAGAAATCATACATAAGTCGAATTGTACTTTTTCGTATACGCCTTCGAAACATCGTTATGTTTGAAAGTTTGATGATTCAAATTTTCTTATATCAAAACAACATGAAACATTATCACTGTTCATTATGCTGTAATGTGTACGCGGCTCGCCAAACATGTGTGACTATAATTAAACAAAGACGACCATATGATTAATTTTTGTTCCATAAACAACAAACAATTATATAATGTGGACCAACCGGTTATTTTGAAAACTATATGAAAGGGCAAGTGAAGCCGACCCACCAACTTATAATTGAGACCAAATCAAACTTATATATTCCACGTGTTTCTGTTTTTAACCACCCCCGCCCTCTTCCTTCCTTTCGATCTCCTCTGCCCTACTACTACGACAAGTCGACAACTACTTCCTCCTGACTTCCACGTGGGACTGGCGATCTATGGAACCAGTGGCTAGCTAATTTGGAGGTGGGCTTCTTATGGGTCATTAACAAATAATACATCAAAATGTAATTAACGGTTTTGTAATAGTATTTGATAATAAAAAATATCAATTGCAAAGGTTAGTGATATGATAACGAAGAGCCTTTTTTATCATTGGATGTGAGGTGCAATTATTCTATTGAGCCACGCCCGCCGTTCCACGGGATGGCTGACGTCTGCCCTAGCCAAACAGCCGAGAACAATTTTCACCTTTTAAATTGATTCTTTATTATCTTAATTTCCTTGGTGTTTCCGCCACCACCCTACAAAATAGCAGAAATGCAAAGCAAACCTCCAGGCGGTCGTTACGATTAAACTCTTGGGGAAGGGGTAGCCATTTCTCTTTTTATTTCCCTCCCCCCACCCCTTTCCATTTCCCCTTAGTTGTTTCCTGTTTAATTTCCCCCCTCCCCTCTTCTTTGGTTCAATTATCCCTCGTCGACTTCTGGCGTTGGCGGAACATCAGGGAAACAAGAAGAGTCATGATGTTTATTCCCTCTCAATCTTTTCTCCATTCCATTCCTCAACAATCTCACCGGACTCTGTAATTTCCGTCTCATCGCGTCTCGCTAACTCCGCCGCTCTGCTCTGCCTCGACGTTTAGGCTGTTCTCCTTCCCGCCGTTCTGTTCTTCTCTCTGTTGATTCTCCAGGTAATCTCAGCTGCTGTCTGATCCTTTTCCTCCTCGCCTCTCTATATTTTGCTTCTTTTTTTTTGTCTGTTTTCGGCTGACTGTTGAAAATCCGGCTCTGATGAGGAAATATGGTGTGAATGGAATCGTGGTGTAGGTTGTGAATCTTACGCTTACCTTTTTTTAAAAAAATATTAAAATATATGATGGGAGAGATTTCTGATCCTGGATTGTTCTAAAAAATTCCTGTTCTGAATTGCTCTTTCTGGCGGTATCCGCTGGCATACTGTATTGTATTCCTTAATTCTGCGTGTTGTTAGTCCTTTAAATGCTGAAGCTTAGCTGAAGGAGTTGGTTCCGAATCCATTCATTGAAGCTAACTGATCGACTGATATAATTGCTATTTGAGTCGCTTGACTTGCAGGTATTTGCATAAGTTTCCAGTATATGAATTAAAATTCTTAGGTAGCGTTAGCGTTGGATTTATCGCAATAATTCTGATGCTGTTGGTGTAATTGATGCTTCATTGAACACAGGCTCGATGAGAGTCGGTTTTCTGATCTATATGGCTATATATTTGTGAAAGAGTAGCAAATTTTGTTGTTTCTGTGCTCCCTCATCGTTAGTTTAATTTGGATCAGGCGTGGAAATCTGGATTCAGCCAGCGTTCATCTTCCATCGTTTGTCCTTTTGTTTATAAGATGTTCATAATGTGGTCTATAACTCAATGGCTGCAACTTTTATTGTGTTATTTCTTTTCCTTGATATATGCTCACCTATCGGTAGACCTAAAACTGAATGAGTGTCTATCAGTAACCTATTGCGAGTCTTCTCTCATGTCTGGAAGCTATTTAATGGTTCTCTATGCAATGGTTTTTATTTGATTGTGCAGAGCCATGCCTACATTCAGCGTTGTGACGTTGGACAGGTTGTTAGAACCTGGAGTTTCTGTATCTGCTGACAAGTCTACTCCACCCGGTGTCAATCTCGTTCCAAAGCCAAAGCCTCCATCTCGTTCTACACTGCATAGGAGAAACAGTACCTCAATCACTGACAGGAGTCCTCATCGTCCAAGGCTAATCCCTTCATTGTACACCACCCCTGAAGCAACTCCTGTCCCTCCTGATTCACCAAAATCTTATACCCCATCACCATACATCATCAATCACAAGCGGAGGGGGCCACGTCTTTCAAAGAGCACTTCTGTAGGCAACCTTGCCTCACCGAAGAAGGAGTTAGATAAGGACGAAGTTGATGGGGGTTCAAAGGGTGTAGAAACACATGTCAATGTGACTAGGAATCAGCCTGCTGCTCCAGGTCGTCTTGATTTTGGAAGAATTGAGCATAAGAATCTAAGTCGTGAAAGCCCCAAGGAGCAGGATCTCCCTAATGGCATCCACAGTTTGTCTACAAAACCAGAGCTTATCAATGGTCACCATGATGGTGCAAAAGTCGGTAGTAATGGAAAAGTCGGAATGTCTGACATGAGGTATGCCTTTCTAAAGGAAAAAGACGGTGCGAGTGCGCGAGATAGTGATACCGAGGACTTCTTTGATCCACGTGATTCAATGAGTCTTTCTAGCACTACTGACGGGGAAGACAATTTTGGAAGTTCTTCTAAGCTGAGTGCTAGTACACATATGGCAGAGTTCTTTGATGCTTGGGAAGGTACGAGCTGTGCCCCTCTTTTATATTTGTTCCTTACTTTCATAGTCGAATTATTGCATTATGCAGTATGGTGAAGGGCATACTATTTCACTCGAATTCTTGCATTATAAGTTGGGTAGCGTCCTTTTCTTGTTTTACTTGATTAAAGTTCTTCAACAAATTACTATTTTGATTCCCAAGGATTTCTATTAAGATTGCTTCAGTTTTGATGGCGGTCAAACTTGGTGATCATAGGATAATGCATTTCCATAATGAAATCTATCTTGCTGGTGCTCTCTCTTAATTGAAAACTTACTTGTGCTATTTACCATCTTAGAACTATCATCTGAAAGTGGATCACAGTCGGCTCTGCATGATTTTCAAACTGAATTGCGGGAAATAAGGTTCAGTTTGCTGATGGAGATAGAGAAGCGTAAGCAAGCAGAGGATGCCTTCAAAAATGTGCAAAGCCAATGGCAGAGGATCGGAGAACAACTAGCTCTTGCAGGATTATCTGTTCCTCCTTGTCCCATTGATGTAACAGAGAATGATGAGCCAATCAGTGCTGATCCTGCAGAAGAGTTGTGCCAGCAGCTCGATATAATTCGCTTCGTATCCAATTCCATTGGTGGGGGAATTGCAAGAGCTGAGACGGAGGTGGAGATGGAAGCACGGATTGAGGCAAAGAACTTTGAGATCGCACGATTGATGGACCGGCTTCGTTATTATGAGGCCGTGAATCACGAGATGTCACAAAGGAACCAAGAAGCCGTAGGTAAGAAATCTGTGAATGCTGGTTGGTAAATGTTAAATCATGAATGTCCTATTGTTTGCTCGTCCATATTCTGGTTCAATGCCGGGCTCTTAGAAAGAGATTAATAAAGTGGAGAACTCATTGTTGCTACTGTCATTCTATTAGCGTTTGACGTAGTGACTTCATATTGGTCATTGTTATGTTGCACTTGCTGATTACTTTACGTTTTTGTGTAGAAATGGGTCGTCGAAATAGGCAGATGCAGAAAAGGAGGCAAAGGTGGGTTTGGGGTTCAATAGCTGCTGCAATTACTCTTGGCACTACAGCTCTAGCATGGTCTTACCTTCCGTCAATAGCTCCAGCCAGTAGTAGTTCCTCGGAAACTGAGCAGAACAACACAGCTTCAGATTGAACCACCCTGCTCGATAAAATCAAAGGTCGACAACGTTGATTGTGGATATCAATTATAGAAGAAGAATAGAAAGGTTGTTGTATATGACGTGCACCTTCACAGCAGCAATCTCACCTGCGGGTTGAGATTGGCATCACTTCATAATGTCCAAATAACTACCGTATTATCAGGTGTGTCATAATCCGTTGTGGCAGCTCATAGAAGCCGTAAAATTTTGGTTTGGACGAGTGACTATCTTTGTTTCGGTAGTTGGAATTTCACGTATTCCAGCTACTACTGTTAACTCCGATTGAGCTATAGCTCGTTGATTGTTATTTGATTGCTATGTCATGAAATAAAGGATGCAAAACTCTACGGCTGTTTATGAGCCGAGTTGAGCTTGCATCCTGCTCAATAAAAAATGACAATTAACCAGCTGAGTTCGATAACTATGACGAGCCTTGCTCGATGGTCATTGTTTTGGGTTATTGCAAGAAGGTAACTGCTCCGGTTCATTTTGACGTAAATTGGCCCTCGATTGGAACATACTTGCTCAAATTACTTTGGCATGATTACATAACAGTCCCTGGTACTGGATCTTATTATCATCAGGCCGAGAGGTAATGATGGTTCCAATTACGATTACAAAGTACGCAATACCACCCAAAATGACTGGCAACCGAACCCAAAAAGAAGAAACGTAGGCTTGATGCACGAATTCACTCCATAACCAAAACCAGAGACTTGAGAAAGTTGACCCTACTGCAGCTCCCACCACCACTTGGCCCGGTGTGTGGAATTTCTGCGACACTCGTTGCCATGACTGCCAAAACCACAACAGAGATATGAGCAAACTCTAAAATACGATGATCGGAAAAGCAGCCTAGCTACTTACCAGATAGGAGCCACTTGCGAAGAAAAGGGTACTGAGGATCACTGAAACTTGATCCACTCCGTGCCATTTCAAAGCTGTAAACAAACACCGTACATTCGAGATTTGATTCCGTCGGGTATTTGAATGAAGCAAGTAAAAATCAAAGATTGATGGACTAGTAGTTTACTTGAGAGGATGGCGTAAGTGACAATGTAGAATAAGGTTTGTGCATGTGACGAAGGCATTCCTGGGTCAGATTTAGAAGCAAGCGCTGGCCTTTCTTGATTCAGAATGGATTTCAGTGACACCGATAGCAAGTAGTTAACCACTGCACCACCACCCACCCACATTCCCTCTCCGTCACGCCTCCATAGATAGAAAGCACAAATAGCCACCGACCCTATCCACTTGCTCTGCAAAATCCAAATTTAACATCTCATCAATCGAATGCGCTATGAACTCAATAGCGGAATCAGGATGATCGGAAATCCTTGTGTGAGATTCTAAGTCTGATGTGAATTTGAAAGCACATTAAGAGAAATTCAAGAACAAAATCAAGCCAAATCTTCAATTTCATGTAAGATTTCGTCACGAAACTGGATACTAGGTTCACCCACTCCTGGGTCCACTGGTATGAACTACCAATCTAAATTTTTTGAAGTAGCAAATCGATTTTAGTTTCGTGACATGAGAATGGAAGCAAGAGAGAAAAGGCATTACATACCATACTATTGAGTTTGGCCCCGAGTCCATCATCGCCCACAGCAGATTCCTGCTCAGTCAATCTCGTCGTTTCCTCTTTACTCTCCCTGGGAGTTCCAGCCAGCTTATCTGCCGGCAAGGTGTTCGATGAAAGTACATCTTCTTCTCTCGAACTCGTTAATTTCCCACCAAAGTCGGAAGATTTTCCAGCCGAGAGGACAAGTCGAGGCAGGCCGAGTCTGGACGAAGCAGGCCGGTAAGGGAGACGCAAAGAGAAGTTAAAGGTGGGTCTGCAGAGAAGAAGAGTCGGGGAGATCATCCTATAGTCAACTGAAATGTATCAAAGCAATATCAAACGCATGTGGCGAGTAGTTAAGTATTATACGCGTAATTGGCAATCTTCATCATTTTCTTTATTCGGGGTTCTGGGTTCATCCTCGTCAACTGAAACGTAATGAATCAACTTTCTCGTATAAATTGACACAAATGGGCGATCTCATATGTATATATATCAGATCGCATCGTTTGCATACAAATCTTGACAACTTGTTGGAAACAGCCTCACAAGTCACAAATGACAACTCAGCCTGAAAAGGAAACCACAACTGAAGATTCAAGATCGATCAAACTTCTCTTGGAGAACTGATTTGCTTCTTCAATCCACCAGAGTCCAGATACTCTAAATCAGAACAAATTTCCAATACAGAAGTAGTAGTGCTTATGATTGATGTAATCATTCATTCATATCCATTCCTCTCCAGTCTCCATTACGCAGGTGCTTAACGAAATACAGAATGAAGCATGTGCAGTATACAAGGCCCTCCAAATGAACCACCGCCCCCGCCCAAACAGACGAAATGAAGGCCTGGCCCACAATTCCATTCCATAGCCCATAATACCACAGACCTCCAAAACTTGTCCCCGCCACGGCCCCAACCGCCACTTGTCCTACCGTGTGGAATTTCCGCAATACTCGTTGCCATGACGGAAATTAACCAGATTTTTTCATGATCAGCAGTGAAATGAGCCAATACAAACAAACAAGATGGATAAAAAGAAAGAAAGCAGAGGCGTTTATTTTTTAATTTGAAGGAGATTTTGTGAGTGATTTTATAATTTTGGAGTAATTTGGTTAAAATATAATGTTTGATTATAAAAATGTATATTTTATGGAGGGATTTCGATTTGGGAAGAAGATGAATTGTATATGTTAATATTTTTTGTTTATTTTTATAACAATGACGCGTGGCCCACTCTGCTGACATGGAGTCATACGTGGCACATTACTATCCCTCAGTTATAACTCCGACGTATTTTCCGTTAATTTTAGCCGTCTACATTAATATTGACCACACTTCATTAAAGGTGTTAACAACGATGTCATATTTTGTATTTTCGATAGTATATGTCAAATCGTAAAATAACTAAATAAATTGGACTTTTTTATGAATCTTTTCTTATTATTATTATGATTATGATTCATTCATATGAGATTTTGTTGAAGAATGAGCAAGCAAAAGAAGGGAAATATCAAATAAAATTACTTGCGAGGATGGCACAAGTGACAACGTAGAATAAGGTCTGGTGCATGTGAAGAAGGCATTCCTGGGTCGGATCTACAAGCACACTAGGCTGGCCTCGCTTGCTTCACTATGGATTTCAGAGTTACAGATAGGAAAAAGTTAATGACTGCACCACAAGCTACCCACGTAGCCTCTCCATCAAGCCTCCATAGAATCACAGCTCCGAATGCCCCCGCTGCTACCCATTCCTCTGATATTTGTTAATAAACCACCCAACCAACCAAGGCTCTCTCATATTGTCAAAACAAACTTTTGAATTTCAGATTCGAGGCGCCGTCAAAGTCGTGATTCCACGTGAAATTGAAATTCAGGGTGGAATCGTGATTGCGGATTTATATTGTAAAACTGTTAGATTTTTATGAACTACAACCTAAATAAACGTTTTATGTTAGCGGTACATTACATATAAGTACGTTAGAAAGTGAAATCGTAAATTACAAGATTTTAATCGAGAATTTACACCTTATTTCACGACCTATCAATTTTGCGACTCAACCTATCAGCACACCACACTTTCGGTTCCCGAACATTAAAATCCCATATATATTTGTGATTTTTTTCGAATGCGACTCAGTGTTTTGTTGTGTCCGAACTAAAGGAAGCAAAGGAGAGTTCCGACTCTTTCATTCCCTTGCCTCGAGTACTAAATTATATGTGAAATTTTGATGGTTTTGTAATTTGATTAGTGGTATTTGAAATTTCGTTCTCCTATCTATTTATTTAGATTAAGTGATTTATCAAAAGTTAAATTATAATCAACATATTAGTAAATAATAATTATAAATTTAATTCAAATAATCCAAACTCAGAAGGGAAAAAACCCGCTGCACATTCAATTTTGTTTCAATTAAAAAAATTGTAAAACAATGTTTTTTAACTTAGTATTAGTTTTGAAAAATGCTTTCATCAATTAATATTCATACAAAAAAAATTATTAGACACCAATAAAATCATAAAACCATAAGATATTAACATCAAATCAAGATTTTGACTACATCGGCGGTAAGAGAGGATGAACTTACGAATTGGTTATATTGAGTTTGGCTCCAAGTCCACCATCTTCGTCCCTAGTTGCCACACCTTGAAACTCATGCGACTCGCTCGCAACAGATTCATGCTGGAGCTGCGCTAGCATCGTTTCCTCGTCGCTACTCCTAGTAGTAATTTCAGCAGAATGTACCAGCTTTGCGAGCTTGGTAGTATTGTTGGATGAAGAAGGTACAGCTGATCTCTTGTTTGTCGATTTCCTGTTGTTGTACTCGACCGGGTTTGTTTTAGCGAAGAGCTGAAGGTGCAGACTGATGTGTCTGGAGAAAGAGTAATTAAAGGTGGATGATCTGCAGAGTAGAACATGCTGCGTACTCATCTTCTTCAGCCTTGATGAAAGAATATGAAACACTGCATTCCTAGCTCAATAAAACTTGGTGCTTAAATTGGCTGTTTTTATGATAAAATTTCCAGTAGAGGGGCATCTTAAGCTGTAACGTAAAGTAATAATTCTGCTATAAAATAAAATAACTAAGTGACCTCGTGGATCACATTAATGTTTTTGTTTAACAAGCTAAACAACAAAGGTTCACAACTCAGCCTGATATAGGGATCTCAATCATGTGCTAATTCCAACCAAGACATAATAACTCTCCGTACGTCACAACAAAAAATTGGATATGAATTAAAAAACTGAAGAATAAGTAATTGCCAAAAGAGGAGGGGAGGGTGATAGAATGAAATGAATACTCAAATAACAGGTTATTATTCATACATGAAGAATATGTATGCTATCTTCAGATTGTATGTACAAATTACAATAATAGCTAGTTGCTCTGATCAATTGATTGATACATGAATCCAAAACAGAGCAGTGCAGTCTGGGAATAAATTCAGATTCTTCATCTTGTTAATAAGATTCCATGTAGTCTCCAATCTATGCTATTAGCTTATGTCCTATAAACAAAGAGGAAAACTGATACAACCGAGAAAAGGAGAAGAGGGAGAAAGAACTAATCATCATTCAGCCAGTGGTTAATGGCATATACGATGAAGGATACGGAGAACACAAGAGCGCCCAGAACAACCATCAGCCGAACCCAAATAGATGAAATGAAAGCCCGGAGCACATATTCATTCCATAGCCAATACCACAGGGTTGAGAAACTTGCCCCGACTATAGCCCCAACCACCACTTGGCTCACTGTGTGTAGCTTTTGTGACACTCGTAGCCATGACTGCGCCAAGACAAAACAACAAACGAAGCAAAACTGATCAAAAAGCTCCAACCTTTCTGAGAACTTCCGGGCCGTGTTAATGAATAATATAAAAAATCAATCTAAATATTTCCCGGCAAGTCTGAGTTATTGGGATATAATTCATTCATGACAACAAATGCCAGATTAGATAGGAGAGGTGTACACACTTACAAAATAGGAGCCAATTGCCAAAAGAAGGGAGCTGAGGATAACAGAACTTCCATTCACTCCTAGCCATTCCACAGCTGCAATCACAGAAATTCGAAGAAATTCCAAAATTATTCAATCATGTGCTATCATCCAAACGAGCTAAGGGAGGTTTCAAAAGGATGATGGGATTCAAATTACTCGCAAGGACGGCAAAGGCAACAATGTAGAATATGGATTGAGCATGCGAAGAAGGCATTCCAGGGTCAGATTTGGCAGTAGGAAATGGTCTCTCTTGGTTCAAAATCCGTTTGAGTGCAACTGACAGTATAGTATTCACCACAGCACCCGTAACCACCCACATAGCTTCCGCATCATGCCTCCACAGAAACAAAACTCCGAACGCAGCCGATGCTAACCATTTGCTCTACACCAACCAAACCAAAAGAAGAAGAACTATCAATCAATTAACGCCATTAATTGTTCATAAACTTCAGATTCTATGCGATAAAAACGGATTTCAATCTCGAAACGAGCATACGCACCATACTATTGAGGGTGGCTTCCAATCCACTGCTGCTAATCGATAAAGCTTGAAACTGGGCTGACTCTTCGACAAAAGCTTCCTGCTCGAGCACACCGATACTTTCCTCGTTTTTACTCGCCCAGCTGCTTATCCCAGACGATTTCTCTATTTCTGCAGGCATGGTGTTCGACGAAATTACAGCTCTCTTATTACCCGTAGTAGCAGTCCGACCGAAGTCGGCAGATTTCCGAGCAGAAAGTCGAAGACGCGAACTGGGTCTGTAGGATTTGACCTCGTAAGGACTAATGGAGGAAAATCTTAAAGTGGGTTGAGGGATAAGGGTTAGGCAGGCGATCATCCTCGTCTGGTGGAGAAGAAGCAACTGTTTATTGAGCAGGCAGAAGAATGGACAGCAAAGCAGAAGCAGAATAAATGATCCATTCTGGGAGTGGAAATTACCGGGATAATAAATGGGGAGGGAGATGAAGTTACAAAATTGTGGTGGGAATCGATGGCGGAAGATCCAAAGGAGGGATCTAGAGCTGGTAGACTTCACCTCAGATTTGGCATCAAATTTTTCTGATCGGAGAAGGCCGAAGGTCCATTTCGGCCTGATGATGACTTGCTGCTGGGCAATCGCACTCACCTAGCTTTAGGTTTTGTGATAGTTTGATCACCTAAGTTCTTATTGTAACGATTCTCATCTAAACTCTTAACAATGTACGTAATTATAATTTCGTCACTTTTTTAAATTTATTATCTAATCATGAGACTTATTTGTTGATGAGATATTTTTGATTGGTTTGAGGGTCTTGTTGTGGGGTTCCTTTGGTAAGGCCTCTCATGACCGTAATTAGAGTTCATTGACAAAGAGTGTTCCATGAGGAATGTTTCAAAGTCAATCGTCATAGGCTAATATAAGTAATTAGTAGGGTGAGGTTGACATGTTGACATGGTGAAGGTTAATACCATTAGCAAGGTATCATCGATAAAGTTGATTTAATGACTAAGCAGGTTATGACGATAGGATTTGATTTCGTGAGGAAGTGAACACTCTTAGTATGTAGGGGTTGGCATGATGAGGGGGACGGGACATCCCATGATGAAGCTAAAAGGCTAATAGCTTGATACCATTGGGAACCCGAGATTTTTTGAGTTATATTGGACTAAAATATTAATTTTTTCGCCCACTTTTAAGTTATTTTAGGTAATAAAATTTATGTGGTTTATATTTTGAAAAATAGTCAAATTTATATGTTATCATGAGATAAGGGAGCTTATATGAATGTATTTAAATTCAATTTTACATATACACCAAAAAATGATGAATTTTTAAGAATGGTTACACACTATTCTATTTAGAATTGTCAGCTGATATATTAGGAGGATTAAAAATGAAGCTCTTTCTTCAATAACTGAGGATTCATTATGAACTATTGTTACAATGTTCACGTGGATAGAAATTTATTATTAACAATGCTTGTATAAATCTGCTTCTAAACTTGATCGGCCTACACGAGGCTTGATTCGTGACGGGTCAAATAGCTGTAGGGGGTTTGATTCATCTGTCAACATGTGTTTTGGTGTATATTCCGATCATAAAAAAAATTAAGAGAGTATATTTGTACAACTCGATTTCAAATGCCTGACTGAGAAACGATCTTCCTAATTCATAGATTTCCATATTTTATGCTCTCATGTAAGGCCCTGAATACTTGGCACTCTAATTACTCGGTATCTGAGCAACACCTATTTCCTCAGATTTATATGCCTCACTATAACTGGAAGGTAGTTTTATTCATCATGTTTGCAGTTGCTTTAGGAATTGCATGGTGCTCCTGATTCAGCAACAAGTATATGTCTTGCAGTTAGGCTTCATTTTGTTTTTGTTTTGTGTTGTAAGACTCATGAGGAGAAAATAGAGAAACAACTCTAACCCTCACCAAAACAAGAAAACCAAACAACCCCCCCGATCTGCACACTATCTACCTGCTATACGAATATGGATCTTGGTGTTTTCATCTTTCTGTCTATAGTTGATACTAAGTCCGTCCTCTGCTTTGTTTGCTGGAAATGTTATCTAGGGACGTCTCTGAACTATCAAAAAAAATTCCAAAGGTGGACATGGGTATTCAGCAATGGTCAAGCATTGACATTGTCTCCAGAAAATTACCTTTTCCGAGTAAGTCTCACTGGGCCTGTATCATCTTGTTACCCTTGGTTGTTGCTTTTGTTTGATTGATCCTATGACACTTCCGTGAAGCCCAACGAAGTGACGGATGTCATTGCTCACGAGCTGGAAGTGGACCATTTACAGGCATGATCTGCTACTTTGCCTCTTCTATGTTTAAGTTCTTGAAAACCCTGTGAATATGGTAGTTATTGTTCTCATATTTGGAAGTTAATCGTCATAGCAGTAACTGAAAATCTCAAAGGGCCACACATTCTGATACTAACCTAGATTCTAGTTGAGTCTGGTGAAATATATATATCCTGGACATTTGCTAGACTATTCAAATGCTCAATTCGTGATTTCACTGGGGATGATATACGTTGATTCTCAGGTGCACATGCTGAATGCCACTCCAAAAGGAAATGAATACGAGGTGAAGTGGGCGATATATCCAGCTTCATCAAAAGAATACATTTCTAATAGCACAGCAATGGTAACCATAACCTCCTGAATGCATACGGATTGATATTTTGATGCTTAGAGGTGATGTGATAAATATGATGATGATCAGGTCATGGTGGCAGCAACATTGGGTGCGAGTGGCAATTGGGGTATTGGCAATAATAGTTGTTGGATTATCGAGTTTTGGTGTATGGTTGGCGTGGAGGCGAAGACAGCAAAGCTTAGGTACAAGTGAACCAGTTGGTGGGATGGTTGGGGAGCAAGAGCTTCAGTTGTGTAAGATTTCACCCATCAGTTACTTTTGGTAATTCCGCAGCTGCTAATCCGGATTTTCGGCCAGGAAATACAGTATATTTGCTGGCAGCAAGAAAACATTCTGGCTGTCCATGGTAGGTAACAGATCTGACGGATGATATATGCAATTTAAACAAAGGGTTTATAGGATAAATCCTATAGATCGGATCCAATGGTCTATATTGTGTTTGAAATTTGAGTCTTACAATAATTATGAAATCAAAATATGATAGAGAAAATTCTAAACAATTTTGAATTTAAAATTTAAAATTACTTTTTATTTTTTTATTTCAATTTAACTTTCAGAATTAAATAATTAATCTCTCTCATTTTTTTCTCCAACTCCTCTTTTCTTTCTTCTCTCTTTGTTTATATCATGTTAAAATTTGAAAATTTTGGACAAATCACTTTTTCCTTCTTCCGAATATAGAAGTATTAAAAATCAACTTATAACATGGACATCACTATAATCTTCACATACAACAGACATAATTGTCTCATTAAAGTCAGTAAAATAGAGATAACAATGACATAATCAATGCGTAAAATTAACATAACTACAAACTCGTAAAGTAGACATAATAATGACATTACAATTGTGTAACGTGAACGTAACTATGACATAATCTACTCACATATAAAGAGATATAGACATTTAGTATATGATTTTTCATTGTCTTAAAAGAACACGTAATTCTTCATACAATAAGTAAAAGCCAATTTCAATATAGTTTTCATGTTGGATGTTATAAATATTATCATTCCCGGTCAACGGGCCGGAAACTGACTAGTTAATAATAACGAATTACTTTTTTAAATTCCTTCCCAATATTTTTGGATTCCGCACAATCAATTTGTCATTTTTACAGTCCAAAAAGCTTATAATGTATATCATACATATCAACCATTAAATCGTTTTTGTGATAAAATTGACGGTTGATAATTTATCCATTGAGGCGGATAGAATCCCTATCCATCATTTAGAAAAATTGGATTATATAAGGTTAGAGTTGGGTTAGATATAATTAAATTTTATTATTTCCAAACTTAACCCGTCCTTTTTTTGTTCTAACCCACCCCAATTTATTAGGATTGGATTGGATTTTATTATGGGTTGGACTAAAAATTATTTTTACTCCACTGTCCTTGTGCGATTAAGAGAAACTCCATTTGTTGAAATCTCCAGCAAAATATGCATTTAAACTCATAATAGTTTTCTCCATCAACTTATATGGCTGAACTGAACTTCAAAGATTCTGCAGAGAGATTAAAAACGAAAACAACTTTTAGATCCAGCTTTGCAAGATCGATCATGGTAACACGGAAAGAAAAAAAAAGCAGAACGCAGTCGTTTTGGTAGGTCAGCTGCACTTTTATATGCTACTTAATTTAATGACTAGTTATAATCCGGTGAGTGTCCTATAACTTTATCGGTAAAATATTTATCGAATAGTTATGTCCTCGCTTAATCTTATGACATTGTTGCTTTACTGAGTATCGAGTAATATATAGGTTGAACTTTGATTTGAATCCAAATAAATCAATAGTCATAATTGGACCTGTTTTACACTAAGACTATTTAAGCCCATCTATATATTCTACTACGTCGTTTGAAGAAACCAACTTTCACAATTACAGATCATCGAGAAAAATCTCTCACCAACCGAGAAACACTTGTTTTTTAGTTTCTCAAATTAGTTCGATATTGGATGATATTGATATTCAATATCATTTAATAGTTAGTTATTCGAAATATTTTTGTGTTTTGGAATTTAAATAGTTAGCTATTCTGTGATATTGAATATCACATTCTTTGTGATATTTAATATTCACAATATCATCCCAATATCTTTTCGATGGACATAATTGCCCCCAAGGCAATTTAATAGTTACAAGCAAGTGAGGGCTACAATGATAATTTTTTATCTTCATTATTACAAACCAAGACCCACACCACATCTACTCATTCTTAAACTCAACCACTCAATATCCTACGCCCAAACAAGAATATTCATACTTTTTTAATTCAATATCAATCTCACCCAATATCATGATATCTCGAATAGCTAGTTATTCTAGATATCACGTACCAAATAAGGCCTATTGGCCAATATATGGTAATGTGTGATATTGAATATCAATATCACCCAATAGCTAGCTATTTGAAATATCCACATGTTTCGGAGTGTGAATAGCTAGCTATTCGCTGATATTGAGTATCGCAATATTGTGATATTCAATATTCACCTAAATCGGGTGATATTCAACCGCCAATATCTTTTCGATGGACATAATTGCCCCCAAGACAATTTAATAAATACAAGGAACTGAGGGCTACAACGGTAATTTTATCTATCCTCATTATTACAAACCATGACCCATACTACATCTAATCATTCGCAAACCCTACCACTCAATATCCTAGGCCAAACAAGAATATTCATACTTTTTGAATTCAATATCAATCTCACCCAATATCGTGATATCTCAAATAGCTAGTTATTCAAAATATCACATACCAAACGAGACCAATATCTCGAATAGCTAGTTATTCGAAATATCATGTACGAAACGAGAAATATATAATTAATTAGGAAAGACTAGTTTATTATTGTCATTGTGTATTTTATTTATATGTATATTAAAAAGTTGGAATGGAGTGGAGCATCCAAACAACTTAATTTACTCTATATTTAGAAGACACTATTCGATGTACGTGGAATAGATGCAATGAGTGTGCAGAGTAGCTACCATAGCATAGCCCCTATATTTATAACCCAATCCCCCCTTCATAATTTTCCTCTCACCAACCAGACAACCTTCATCTATTTAGTTGGCTTAATTATTATCTTCAAACCATCTAGCCAAATGATATAAAGTTAAATATAGCTTAATAGAGTGTTATATATTTTTAATTATATTTGTAGGATTATTTTTTTAATTTAACTAAAAATGTACACTTGTTTAGTTCTAAGGATAAAAATGATAAAATGTTCATATTAATATTACTTATCTAAAAATAATTACTTAATTATCAAATTTAATTATCCATGTGTACATTTATTTAGTTCTAAGGAAAATTATAGATGGCGAGGGTCAAATTTGACTATTGTTGGGTTGGAACAAATCAAGAGCTAAATTTTATAAATTTATCTTTTAATTAACTCAAATTTGATATTTTAGTTTGATGGGTTAGAGATGATCTAAATTTTTTAAACATTACACGAGGTTTTGGTATAGATAACCCGATAAGAGGCCAAATATATAAGCTTTGGTCAAACCTTTATCGAATATGTCAATATAAACCATTCCTTTTGATGTTTTTAGACATATGTTTAGCGTTGATTAGAAATTTAGCAAATGTACTTTAGATTAATAACATTCTCATAACAGGTGCATGCAGAATGCACTTGAAATTCAGGAGGTAGCGGTTCTAGTGAAGTCTCCAAATTGCGGCAAAAAGTGTTAAGGTTTGGATTGTGTTTGTTTTGGAGTTTAGAGAAAAAATATTAAATTTTAGGCTGAGAAATACTAAACCAAAATAAAATGCAAATCACTTCTCATACTTGGCACCTCTTCTTTTATAAAAAAATAGCTCTATAAGAAGATACATAGATAGAAAGAAAACAATAAAATTTTAGAATTTATTATAAAAATAAATTATGAGCAAGAGCGGAGCTAGCTTGTTGGTTAGGGGGCCATGACCTCTCGAAAAATGCATTAATTATATATGATTTATCAAACAGTTTAATGATAAGTTCGATCAATTATGAACATGAGGTTATTATTTTTTTTATTATCTTTTCTTTAAAATTTTACATTTTTTTCTATGATGAAGCCATCAACTATCGAAGTTTGTTGTTTTAATCATTAAAAATCTTAACATAGCTACAAATTTCTTTCGAAAAGTTAATATTTGATCATTCATATTTTTAACATATATATATTATCATGATTATTGATTATTATTTTAGTTATACAAATCTTGACCCCTTCTGTCTGAAATTTATGGTTCTGCCCTTAATTATGAGTCTATAAATAACAATCATATGAGATATTCAAAAGCAAAATATGAACAGTTTTATTAATGGAACGACGATCTATCAGTAGATGAATCACATCGACAAAAGACAAAAGCATATTATAAAGACCTTTGAAACACAACCTAACTTAAAATAACGTAAAAAGACATTATGGATAATTAAAGAACAAAAACCCGTCCTTTTTTTAAAATTAAATAAACCTCTGTTTTCTAAATGCAGAGCAGAGAGGTTCTATAAAATGGCACAACATCCCATCGCCCCCACACTCTCCTTCTTCCTCCTTGCAACTTTAAATGTTCAAAAGACCCTTTCACTCTCATAAACTTCCTTCTCTGTCTCTCACTTTTCCTTTTTCCAGGAAATTTCATCAGTCTTCTCTTCTCTCCAAATTCAAATTCCCCAAGCCAAACTTCCATCCAATGGATTCGTCGGATTTTGAGGTCCATTTGAAATCGCAGAAATCAACCGCTCATGTGTTCCGTTACTACCACTACGGCCGCCACCTCCGCGGCTTCCGTACTGCCTTCCGCGCCGTTGAGTTCTTGGCTGCTCTGCTTCTCTTCCTCTGGATGTTCACTCACCTCCCGATCGCTGTCCAGATCTCCGCCGCCTTCTTCCGCCGCCTCGCCACCGTCATCGAGAGCCCTCCCTTCGTTTTCCTCATCTGCAACGCCATCATTGTCACGCTCATCGTCAAACCCGGCAGATTCGCCTCCGAGAATCCCGCCGAGGCGAAGAATGCCGACGACGATCTCTACGGTGAGATCCTCAAGAACGCCGAATCCAGCTTCCAGAAGACGATCCCCGAGCTTCCCCTGCATACTCCTCTGCCTGATGCGGCGGAGCCGGAGACAGACACGGCGGATGTGTTTGAGGACAAAGAGATTATTGTCTCCCCGATCAAATCCATCGCTCCTCATCAAGTCGGTGCTTGCGAAACGGAAGATGCTGATTCGAAGAGCGACGACGTAGTTTTCTACTCTTCAGAATCTGAATCGGACGAGGTTGAGGGGAAAGTATTCCGGCGGACGAGATCGGAGAATCTGCAGAGGAGGCGGGGAGAGAAGAAGAAGCTGCAGAGGTCTGAGACGGAGAAAAGCTGGAAAGCGGTGAAGTCGAGGGAAGAAAGAGAGGAGGAGGAGCTGAGCGACGAGGAGTTCCAGCGGGCGGTGGAAGAGTTCATCGCCAAGAATTTGAGGCTTCGCCGGCAAGAGACTTTGGGAGTTGTGCCGAGGAGCTCGGTGGCCCAATTCGAGCTGAGGAGTGAAATAGTAATTAATTAAGTAGTTAGTAATCGAGTCGAGGAGATTAAAACGGTAAATTAGTAATGGGTTTCAATGGTTTTTGGCCTGCTGTCGACTGTACAGTTACTTTCCGAGTTTCTCGCTCAGCGTTGAAAAAGAAAAGAGGAAGAGAGCAATGTCCTTGTTTGCAAAATATCCAATCTCTACTGAGATATTTGAAGAAGATCGGAACCGTTGGTTTTATTAATCGAACGGCAGCACAGTTTGATGGTCAATATTGGCATTTATCCATCATTTTAGAAGTGTATCTATTACTATTAAGAACACTTTTCTGGATAAGCTATTAAAAATCTCCATTTTTGAACGAAGTTCTAACTTTCGAATTAAACAACGTTTTATATTGAGTAAATTATATTATTTTCCTTTCGTCAAATCGAAATCCATACAAGAAGTTGTGTATATCGACTAACTCAAACACGCATAAACACTCACAAACGAAAATCCGTGGAGCTTCGGTGAAGATACGAAATTAAAAAAAGGGATTATGGGCTTCCCGGCCACCGGTTTCGGCTGGAAACCTGTCCGTTCGGCCGCCGGTTTCGGTCGAAGCAGTGCCCAGCCGGAACGGCTTCAAGGCTGGTTGTTGCTTCGGTCGAAACCGGAAGCCGACTGGACTGGCTTCCGGCCGAAACCGACAGCCGGCAAGCCTTTAATTTCTTTTAAAATTTCAATTAATTAATTAGGGTTTAGGGTTCCTTTTTAAAAATTTCAAATTATTAATTTATGTAATTAATTAGTGTATATAAATTGTTAGTGAGTAATTAGTGTAATGTGTTTTTGAAAATTAGTGTAATTGTTAGTGACTAATTAATGTAATTATTAGTGATTAATTGAATTAGTGTGATTACTAATAATTGATTTTGTTAGAAAAGTGTGTATTAAGTGAACGTAGTTTAGCAGAGTGCGGATTTTATGCTAGATAAACTACATTACAACATTAACGTGTACTTAAGTAGTAGTTTGTAGGTAAAAATATCATTTTACCATAATTAAGTAAATTGTATGTTATATTTCAATTATGGCTTAAATCTCTATGATGTCACCAACTATTTGTTTAATCTAACAATATATACTACGTATGATCTATCTTTCGTATGACACCAACTACGAGTTTTTTATATCAAAATGTCATATCGTTATATTTCGTCGTTAACTAGCCTTCAATTACGAATTATATTGTCCTCTATTAACATATTTAACCCTTCAATTATTTGATTAATAAAAAACTTCAAATCATTTATATAACTTGAAACTTGATCTATATAATCTCGGACCGACAATGGTAGAGATATCTCTCCATACAGTATCTCACACTCTTCAATTGCAAAAACAACAAAAGTGAAGACAAGGGTACGAGGGTACGATCATACGAGAAGTCGAGATTCATAGACACGTGAGCACTCTAAACTATTAAGTAAATTAATAGAAATTCAGTAAAAAAACATAAACAACTAAAATTCATTCACCAAAACGAACAATCAGAATAAAACTATCATAATAAAAATATTAAATAAACCAGAAATACTAAAATTTTTTCCTCCAATTTAATATGTTAGAATTACACATATTCATTAAACCTAAATATATACTTCCTTCTTTCCAATTTTTGGCCGTTAAAGTTTTGTTTTTCATTAAATTTAACTATTCATGAAAAATAATTTTTTTGGACAGTTATTCCTTTCTTTAGTTCCTACTCTACTTGTTTGCAATATATTTACATTTTTATGGGGTGTACATATACATTTTTTAAATCATCAATTTTTAGGTGATGTCCATATATATATATATATATATATATATATATATATATATATTTATTTATATATATATATATTTATATAAAGGATGTTCATACGTTAATAGTACAAAGAGATCAATTTATTATAAAAATAGTTCACCAAATTGATTACCTAATTATCGGTCATTGAACTTAGAGCTTTTCACCAACCCATTACTATATCACTTATAAGAAAAACCAACCCATTACTAAACTTCAAAAATATCCATGAAATCACTGAAGTATGGAAGAATGACTCAATGGTCACTTTCATTTACTATAGTTTTTTCATCCATTCGCTTACATGACATGCCAAGTAGGATTAGGATACGGTGAATGCTTCGGTACTTCGCGTATGTGACATCTTACGAGATTCTTATTAGATGACACCTATGTGACATTTAATATATATTTTCAATTATTTCTAGTCTTTGTAATTTAACATATATCACAACACGACTGTATCAATTTTATATATTCAAGTCAATCATTTTAGTTAGTTTGAGTAAATACAAAATTCAAATTGATTATGAACATAGATCCAAATTTTCCTCCAATACTAAAAACAACATAGATTCAATTGAAACTTATTATTTTCAATCTAATTAGAATTTTATATTCTATTTAACCACCCATCCACTAAAAAAATTCTAACGGTTGCCTTTTCTCCTACCAATCCTTCCGACACCACCTCAACTGCCAACCACCATCACTATTTTTTCTTCTCTAATTTCCGACTCTCACCACCACCTTATCATCTGTGACTACCACCACCGTACCAAGTTTGACAAGTCCCTTTTTCTTCTTAATCCTCTCAACAAAAATTCATATTGTCACAACAAAAAATCGGGATGAAACTGTTAAAAGTTTATATAGTGGTATATAATTAACCAAATATACTTAAGGGTTAGTTACGGTACATAGTTGGGCTAGGATTGTTGGGGTATATATATGTATTCTACCGGAGTTGTAAGAGTTAAGTTTTTTTCTGGCCGAAATCATCAATAATATTGACGGTGAGAGGTGTGCTCTCTCACGGTGGACTAGTCCTGACATTTTTGTTGGAGAAACCACATAAATGTCGTCTTCTCTCGATTGTTCTTTCGTTATTTCGACAAGGTATCAGAGCCTCTATTGTGATTGAATCGTTCTCATCGCTTTCGTTGAAGTCGATTCAAGTTCTCTAGGTTTTTTGTTCTCGAATCCAAGTCTTGCGTGTTCTCTGTTCTTGGTCTGTTTGTTTCGATGGAGATTGTTAAGGCTTACTCGATTTCTGTTCGTTTTAATGGGAAGAACTTTGCGTTGTGGGAATGGAATTTCAGCTCAGGGTTTTTATTCGAGGGCGTCGTCTCGTGTCGATTATTGATGGTACGGCTAAGGAGTAAGTGTGATCCTTCACTCTTCTTGCGTACGACTACCCGTGGTCTTACGATCCTTTTGATTTATGTCGATGATATGGTGGTTAGTGGAGATGATGTACAAGGTATGCAAGAACTCAAACAATTCTTACATGCTGCTTTTAATCTAAAGGATTTAGGACCCTTGTCATATTTCCTTGGCTTAGAGGTTCGTCAAAATAAAGATGGATTGTGGACTGGGCAACAAAAATATATCTTTGACTAGTTGGAGTCGGCAGCCATGGATACTTCCACTCCGTGTGCAACTCCTATGGAACAAAATCTTAAAACTTAGGCAATCTGATGGCGATCTCCTTGATGATGGTTCTCGATATCGCTGTATTGTGGGCAGTCTGATTTATCTATCTCTTACGCCGTACAAATGGTCAGCCAGTTTATGTGAGCTCCTCGAACTCATCATATGAATGCGGTGTATAGAATCTTGCGTTACTTAAGTGGGACGAGAGATGTTGGACTTATGTTTCCCTCTACTGGTGCGCCGACTATTGAAGCTTATGCTGACGCAGATGATGCAGGTTGCTTAGGTACTCGTCGTTCCACTTCCGGATGGTGTGTTAAAGTTGGGAATTATTTTGTTTCATGGCGATGTAAGAAACAAGAAAGAGTATCTAAGTCCTCGACGGAAGCCGAGTATCGCTCTATGTCGGCAGTCACTTCTGAAATAGTGTGGCTTCAGCGATTACTAAAGGAATTAAACTTGGCTTGTGATCTTCCGGTGCGTTGATACGCGGATAATACTAGTGCTTTTCGCATTACTACGAATTTTTTATTTCATGATCGAACAAAGCACATTGGAATTCAAATACATTATATCCGAAAACTTGTTGAAGAAGGGGTTATTGAGCTTTCGTACATCACCTCTGAAGATCAAACTACAACGTTGTTAACAAAGGCAGTTGCTACAGCTTGATATTAGTTTCTAGCACACAGATTGATGTTGCGCCAACATCATCAACTTGAGGGAGGGTGTTAGAAGTTTATGTAGTGTAATGTAATAAACCAAATATACTTCAAGAGTTAATTACGGTACGTAGTTGAGCTAGGGTTGTTGGGGGTATATATATGTATTCTACTGGAGCTGTAAGGGTTAAGTTTTTTCTGGCCGAAATCATCAATAATATTGACTGTGAGAGGCGCTCTCTCATCGTGGACTAGTCCTGACATTTTTGTTGGGAAAACCACGTAAATCTCGTCATCTCTCGATCGTTCGTTCGTTATTTCGAAAAAAACTGCTCTATGAACACAATTGGCTCATAGTTGTAATCATGTACTCGTTTGTCTGGCCATCTGTATATCATGAACACAAAACCAAGAATGATAAAATTCAGTTATAATTTGGGGACTCAATCAATCATCATCAAATCATTGCATTACACATTGTAATAACCTTTTGTGTGTAGTTAACAGTAAGTGTATCCCCTTAATCCTGGGCTACTTTTAACTTTAATTAAAATCCCATCTTTTCCCCCCTTGTTGTTCCCCATCCATTGAAAGGGTTTATGGGTAAGTAATCATTACTTGCACCTTCACCTTCATCACTTTTGGAGTGCTTCTATAATTGCAGAGTGTTTATCACAAAAGTCAATTTATCATCTTCTTCTTTAATCCGACTTATGAGCCCATTTAGCTTTTGCTTCCACTAATTAATCTCTTCACCCCCCACTCCTCTTTCTTCACATCATCATCTCACTTGTTAATTTGTAAAGTGAGCATGATTTTGCATAGACTTAATATTGGGTGGAATATATTATGTAATAGGCCAGTCACTCTTTTAAGTATTAATACACTTTGCTTACTCAATCATTGATAGGGAATTTGGAGTAATTCTAATTACATGTAGTTTGGGTAGGAGGTTTGGACGTATAATTGGGATTAAAATGGAGATTTATGGTCTTAAATTATCTGTTTCGACACTACAATTTGAGGTGTAGTGTAATCACCTTGTAAGTCCGAAAAAATTATAAACAATTCCAAATCACTTAGAAAGGGTAGAAATTTTATGAAAGATAAATTTTGAGATTTTTAATTATATTTTATTTTGTTTTGGTAGTTGATTTAGTCATTAATAAAATGGGGGCATTCTATAATTTCTTTTTCTCATTTTTCTCTTTTTATAGTAATTTATACTCAAAATCACTACAAATTACCAATTTAAACTCTACACTTTAAAAATAACAAATTTCATCCAAAAATCTTTCACTTAAACCACGTCTTAACACCCTAATATGTTGGATGCTTGTTCATAAATTCAGGAGATTGCTTCAATTGTAGAAGAACTGTACTTGTTGAGGAAAAATTTAGGCTAGTGTGAGAGTACTTGTATTTACAATTTAATAATGATTTGAGGATGTGTTTATAATTTAATTAAATGTTGTGGGATTCTTCAACGTACAAAAGAGTATATAGAGAGTATTATAATTGGGGTTACGTTAGAATATGATGGTTAGGAGGGAGTTTGTGGATAGTCAAATGACATTTATATTTAATATGTTTATTGGTGGTTGCTACCAGCTACAAACACACACCCACTTCTTTATCAAAGCTTAGTCTTCTGATTTAATATATTTGTTTACTTTTTCGAAAAATATATACCCATTCTAAGAGAACACTTATCCTCTTTTAATTTTTTTTTAAAAATTAATGGACGTGGCTTTTCCTTCATGTAATGGAATTAGTACCAACATAAACTTTTAGATTTATCTAAAGGCTTGACGGACGAATGAGTGGTTGGAGAAATAAAAGTATTCTGATGGGTTTAAAAGTGTTTATGACTTAAGACGGTTAGCTTGTTAGAACAACAGTTCCTAAAAATGCATTTAATATTCTTTGCAAAATGGAAATTGAAATGGACTGTCAATGATCTTATAATAATTTGAATTATGTATGATTAAACATTATAATTATATTGATGACTGAACAAAATCACTATAGTATTGAGCTGAATTTGAAAAATATAGTAAACAAATTTAAAACTTTTAAATAAATATATACATGGATTTAACACTCGTCAGAGGTGAACGAGTTAGGACTGACTCTAGCTCGCAGACTCCCACCAAATTGTTTATGCTTAAGACCCTACAAAGCCACAAACTTTATAATGATTAAGATTAAATTATGTTACACATTGGCATACCCGCCTCGAAAATTAATTAGTACAACACGACATTAATATTCTACCTAAATTTGTGTGTTTTAACTTTTAAGTATGGAATTAATAAATATCATCTGGTCCACCAACATAAACAATACAAAACTAGTGTGTATAATTCTGCAACAGTTTCCTAATTTGCTAGCACAAACATAATTAATAACTTAGTGCTCGTTTTTTCTTTCTTTTTGGCGGCCGGTGTTAGCCGCACGGCCAATTGCATATATTCTTTTTTTTCATTCCGCAAATATTAACAAAGGAAACAAGAAAGATAATTGAATTTTAATCGAACTCATCAAACTTTTGAATTAGTGTTTGGTATTTGAGAAGGAGGTAGCTTGGATTAGCCTGTAAAATGGACACGGTTCGCCGAGGTAGCCGAACCACAGCTAGAGCCCTGCAGTGTTTCGGCCTATTGATGATGGCATTGGCGAGTTCTTGGAAATCAAAGAGGACAATACTCCTTGAGGGGGAGTTATGAAACATAAACCGAGGCTTCGAGGATAGAACGAGTTTCAAATACAACAACTGATGAGCGATAGAACGTTTCGGCCCTCCCTTATTCGACATCATTTAATATAACACCGGTAAATTGCATTTAATAATAAAAAAAAACAAAACATAGCAACACAAGTGGAGAATAGTGAAATGACATAAGAATGAGGACTGTGCAAATAGCTTGCTTGTTTGATTGGTTCAATGCAGTTGAACAAAGCAATAGAAAAATGAACACCTTTGACCATGAAATTTACTGCTAGACTTCACCCCCCCACCATCCCAAATTTCACTGTGAGCTAGCTGCAGTTACCCATGAGAGTTGAAACACCAAACAGGAAACCCAGAAACCAAAAGGAGCTACAGGTGAAAACTAAGGAAATGTCACAATGTACGTACGAGAACCAACAGCACTAAGTTTATCAACAGCTCTAAGACAAAAATAAAAAACATTTGTTTAACTCATCCACTTTCCTCTTCCATTCTCCCCGACGACAATCATTGTTGTCGTCGTTGCTGCCAATAATAATTGCAGCAGTACTTGGATCCTATCATCTAAAGCTGTGAGACCAAATTCAAACTTGAGAGTAAATAAACAGTAAAAGGATTACAGGCTCTGTTGCCACTTAGGGGGATGACAAGTGTATCCCATCTACATATGTACCACATTTTAGACAAGCCCCCCCTCTATAGGATATATATATAGCGTTGTTTGCACCAGCCCGATTATAACCTATCCGGTTGGTTCGGTTCGGTTCGTCTGAATTCTGCTTTGATATTATTGAATCATATTGCTAAGATTAGATGCATGAAGAAATTATTTGTATCACATGAATGACAAGTAGTAGTGAAGGAGGGGACACCCTAGGCTAGCTACACAATAAACATATCACATAATAGAAATGAACCAACCCTTATAATGAAGGGTATGTGGACAAATAATTAACATTATTAATTAGTAGAATGTTTTTTTCGAATCAAAAGTATAAATTAAGTACACATAGACATTGAAAGGTCCTTATCTAAAATGTTTGGTAGGTGTGATGCATTCGATAGCTGGATTTGTGGGGGAGTTGGCATGCAATTGGATTTTCCATGCAAGTGGTTGTTCATATCTAATCTAACCTTATATTATTATTATTATTATTATTATTATTAGAACGTAACATGTATACAAAACAGTAGAAGACACACACAGGGAATGCATGCATGTAATTTTTTGTTTGTTTGTTTGTTTATTGCTTTGTATTATACATAGTTTTATTTGTATAATTAGTACAGCTGTCATTTTTCTTGTATATGATGGGAATCGGAATTTTGTGTAATTTATATATATAAAATAATGTTCCCTATATCTAGAATAGGGAAAGGGGAATCTATGTTTGTGCACAATAATAGTTGATTGAAAGGATTGGTTTTTTGTGTTGGGACACAAAAAGAGTGGTGCGTTTGAATTGAGGGTCGGGAGAGCAAATATGGATGTGTAACGTGTTACGTACCTTATGGGTAATTATACATTTTATCAAAAGTTTATAAAAGTAGTCGTAGTCTGTTTTTTTACTTTCATCAACAAAATTCTACAATTTATTTACTAAGACTTTGTAGGTGGTCAAGCACTTAATGAGAGGTTGGTAAAAGTAATTACCATTTTTCTGAGAGTTATTGAGTGATCGAGGAGAACATTTTTGGACAGTAAACTTAACCCATATCATAATATAAAACCATTTAAAGTTTAGCTTGTCTTTAGAGTAAGATAAGAATTTCATCTAATTTAACGATTAATAATTACTTTTTATAGAGATTTGATAGTCTATAAATAAATATATCAATATGAAAATAAACATATTTATTTCGATAATCTTCATAATTGGACCACTAGCCTACCTCAAAATGGAGGAAATAATAATGATTTATACAACTAGAAAATATATATAAAAGAGTACTGGAGGAAGGTCTCTAGCTTCTTCCCCCACCTCCCTACATGAAAAAGAGCCCTTTACATAATTGGAATTCATTACCCCATTTTTTCACGTTATAAATTTTTTGCCATTTCTTTTTGATGAATTGCATGTTATATTGTAATTCTAGCTAGCTAGACTAGTATACTATATATATTAATTACCAAAAGAAAAAAGCTACACACGGGTCACGTTATACGTGGCTTACATTAACGAATTACGATCTACAAAAAAAAAGCAACTTGAATTGAATTGAATTGATGGAACAATTCTGGAGTTGAGTTCAACTTAACTTTGACTTTAATCGTAATACGTACCAAAGGATAAGACGTCTTTGCAGAGATGATTTTCTTAACTAGCGACGCTGTTAGTATAATTAGGTGACTTAACCAAGAACAATCAAACCTTGATATGAACAAGCTCAAGGTTTGATTGTTCTTGATTAAGACTTGTTATATACTGAGTATATCGACTCATTTTTTTTGTAATAATATCGAATAAGAGCTGTCTATGTTCCATTGATTCCTTAACTCGGACAGATCTGTAAAATATAAGCCTAAATAAAGAGTCTAACTGTCTTAGAAGTTGATTCTCTTAAGATTTATTGCTTGAAGCCATAGGGGCCCTTGTCGTTAATGGGTCACCCAAGTTCAGGCCATTGCGCCGAAGTATACATGACATCGTACATCCTAGCAGACACTTTCAACTTAATATCCCAGATTTTCCTAATAATATCAACTGCTCAGATGAAGTCACACTCCCTCGTACCAACACTATAAATACTACTCAATCATGCCTGCAGGAGACAATTTGTCATAATAACATACGAGACATTCTCTTCGTTGCGTTTCTTTCTCCTCCCGACCCTCTCGTTATTCTCTATTTGTCTTACGTTACCCTTGAACTCACTAGCATAAGTCATTTGTTGTTACGAGTGATTCATTAAAAGTACAAGATATGACGAAATCGAAAATAAAAATGACTTTTCTCTTCATATATATATATATATATACTCCAATATAATTCTCAAAACAGGGAGGTCAAAGATGATGAGTATTAAAAGAAGCATCCATAGTGCTGTAGTGTGTCTAAATATCGTTTTTAAGTGACGTGTGCAGGTTGATAATAAAAATGTGCAACTGAGCTAATTGCTAGCGTAATCATGTCTACTAATCTAATAGTTAACTTGTGAGACGAGGCAACAAGGCAGATAATTAGCATTTTAATAAACAATTACATGTCGGTCTTAAAAAATAAGATAAGAGTTGGATGAAAAGATGAGTGTTATTTCACTGTTTAGTGTTTAACTTACTCCATCTCTTTGGATATAATCAAACCTAACTAACACTAAACTTACATCATCCATGATCTGCTAATGGTTATTATGTTAATTAAACGGATGACTTCATCATCGGGGGCATGTTGTTTGGGATTAGGTAAACGTGACTCCCAAATATCCATACAAAATCTCTCCCAACTTGGGATTTACATGTACGTTGTTTTTTTATTAATGTTTTGTTTTTAATTGTGTTGTTACCCAGCTGATTAGGCCCACAAGTACCCATGCTCTAGATCAACTATCAGTCTACGACTATGTATATTTATATATACTATTCTTTTTCTCCCAGAAACCGGAAGCGGCTCAAATAGGTGGGTGTGGGAGTCATTTGCTTTTACCGCGATAACTCAGCTGGTAACATTGTGTATTATTAAGTTTGAATTGAGTGTAAGGACGGATGTAAGGTGGTGTGCAGGAGAGTTACGGCTAAGAGAAAATTTGGTCTATTCAAGTGATAAAAAATTAGCCACAAAATATATTATATTCTTATGAATAGGAAAGAATTCCCAATCCCATAGTTAAGGGACGGATTAGAGGACATGGTTCAGATTGGATGATGATTACCACTCTTCAGTGGTTCATGGGCTTCTGGCCCATTTCTACTAACAACAATCACGGGCTAGTATTTTTGTAGCAGCCTTTCAACACTTTGACATAGCAAATAGCAATCCACTTGAATGTTTTTACTTTTTCGATTTTTGCATAGGACCCCAACCATCTTTTGGATCAAATATAAGTCGATTTGAAACAGTAAGTTAATCTTGAGGCCAACAACCTCTTGATGACTTCATGAAATCACTCCATCGACCATCACTCATTCTTGCCTCAAAATAATTTCTCATCCACTTGAAACTTAGAAAATTTCAAAGCACAATCAATTTAGAAATAATTATTTACGAATTTAACGCTTATTACAATATTTAACAAAGATAGAAAATGTAAAAATAGACTTTAATTTGATATAAATACCTCATTTCCTAATTTAATTTCATCAAAGAATGCTTTCTCCATTCAAACGTTGTCTTTGTGCCTCATACTTCTGGCTAAATCATTTATTTGTTCTTTTAAATGGAAGAAGAAACAAATATATGGTGGAATTAGGTATGTGTTATTAGGTTTATCTCTTGTTTCCGTCAAAAGTTATTAGAGATGTAACTCACATATTTATACTTGATGTTTCTTTCTAGAACAAATTGGATTGTTTCAAATTCAATTGATAGGAAATGGAATGGAAGGCTTCGGAAAGATAAAATTATTCATTAATTTACGATCCTGTCGTAAAATTTATAAGGTATAGTGATTGTCTTACTTTCATCATAAGTATTTTATAATTATTGGGTTTCCTTTATTAGAATGAATGTTTACAATTAGTTATTTGTATTTATTTTATGATTATCCAATTCATAAAATTTCATATAGTTTTTTTACTACGTTTCATTAACAAGTAATACTTTACTAAGTATCAATATACTCGTCGTGCCCCAACCTCTTTATTATCTATTCATGTATTATTCAATTCATCCAATTTCAAAAATCAAGTATTTGATACATTATATTTACCTCGTCGGTCTCTACTATGTATTGGGATATTCAACGTGCCCTCAATCCAATTTCTCATAACTATATTATCCAAAATATTCCTTAACAATGATGGTTAATAAGTTTGGATCTAATAACAAAAATTTCGTGTATTATAAGGCTCAACGAAAGCGTCATGACACCATAATGTTCCGAGAGGACATTCACAAGCTAAAAAAATAAAACCACCTTGTGCTATGGAGATGGTATGTAATTTACTAACAACTTTTGTTGATGTTATTAGATTATATCATTATTAAAATTTTAATATTTTTCTTTGGATTTAATTATGGACTAACATGCCCATTTTTTATTGTTTCTTTACATTGATTAGAGTTGCCGGATTGAGGCTTGTGCTACATTCGTTCGCAAGGGTACTACACATGGTGCTGATAACAATAACAATCGTATGTTTCAAATAGTATAAGTGGTCATTATTGTTAATTTGGTTCATTTTACGATAAATAATTTTGACATAATGCATGTGTAGATGTGAGCTGAGTTTCAAGCAACTTCACCGATAACCCACGTGCGCCATAAAAAGTTTCACCATCTTTGCTGCAATCAAACTGAGGACATTTAGTTCGTCACGAATCTCTCGCACAACACTAACCAGGATGTTCCGAGTTCGAGCTTAGGTCCTGGTAGAATAAAGAGGTCCTGAGACGATCCCTTTTGGTTGTGTCATTCAAGAGTTAGATAATAGTTTATGTAAAGTAATTAAAGATGCATGACCCATTAGTTCTCTCTCAATTTGGATCGAAAAATCTTATACTTTAGTAATCACTCATGATCAGAAATTGATCTAAGTTTGGCTTGTGAAAATTTCATACAAACCTAGAATTCCATATTAGAATAAAAAAGTCAATATTTTCTTGTTTACTTTGATCTATTCTTTTGGAAATTCGTTGTTCATATGAAAATATAAATCAATCTCTAACAAGAATATAATTTTCATATATATTTTAATTGAAATTTCCACTCACTATCCTAGTTTTCAAAAGGGTAAATTTGATATTTTCTTAATTATTATTAAGATCAAATAGAAATTCCATCGGCCAGACCAGTTTTGCCGGTGATTTGATTTAATTGCCATGTTCAGTTTCCCAATCATCATCATTATACCCAATTAATTTTCGCTGCACAATTAAGTGATTAACTAGTAAAGAAGCAAGCTGAGAATTAGTGTAACTACTTCATGCACTGCATGGACGATGGAGGGGGATAATCCTGTAAAACAAATAAACACTGCACTTTCGATCTTCAGAAATTTGTCGAAGTGTTGATCGTTGCCCCTTTGATCATCGGAAATTTATCAGAGATTCGTCGCTAATTCATCTTAAAGTTAGTGTGACCCGGTGTTTTTTGGTGTGGGGGGTTTTGTAATCAAAAGGGTAACTGTGTAGTTTCACCTGTTTTAGGGCGATTTATTTAAAAACTTAGGGCCGCGAAGGACAACGGATGTTAAGCTATGTTATATAGGATTACTTCTTCTTTGCAAACTTCGGGCCCAATTCGACTACTTTCGTTTGGCCATCAGAGCTTTTCCCGACCTATGTGAGGTCCGCGTGTGATGCGCTGAGTGTTGCTGCGGGGAAAGGTGGGGCTTTTGTTTTGAGTCATACACGGTGGATGAGAAGGTGAGATCGATTAAGAACACCATGATGATTTTGGCGTTTACGAATATGTTGGGCGCTTTGTTTCACTTTTATGTCGCTGGGTATGATGGGGAGGTCATTGGAAGAGATTTCCGGAGAGGATGGCGGGCTGAAAGTTCTCAAAAAAATTATGTCTGACGAGAACGAGAGAGTAATATATCGAAAGGTGTGACGGTGTAGAGTGAGAAATAACCGTTGTATTAATCTATGAATGTTGTTTTAAAAAACATTTTTATAAGACAAAATCGGTTGTGAAAGTAAAAAGTAACCTCAACATATTCGTAAGACAAATATATTTACAAGACAAAACCGGTTTTCACACTACAAAAAAATGTCCATTTTTTTATAAGACAAAATCAGTTGCAATCAAACTGAGAACATTTTAGTTCGTCACGGATCTCTCGCTCAACACTAGGCATGAGGTTCCGAGTTCGAGCTTAGGTCCTGATTGCATGAGGAGTTCTCGAATAAAATATATTTGGCGAGAACGAGAGAATAATATGCCCGAAGGTGTGACGGTCTAGAGTGGGAAATAATTGTTTTATTAATCTTCTAAGTTTTGTGTTTTCTTTCAGTAATATGACAAAATTGATTATAAAAGTGAAATAAAAGTCCAACATATTCGTAAGACAAATATATTTATATGAAAAAACCCGGTTCTGACACTACAAGAAACCCCGTCCGTTTTGCTTACAAGATAAAACTAGTTATAAGACCTATTTCAATGTACGGTTACAAACAATCATGAATTACACACCAAACGAACTAGTAGGTGTATTCATAATTTATGTTCATAGTTGTTTTACAACTACTAGTGTAGTTTACAACATCACATCATGAATCACCACACTAAAACCTACTATTATAGTTAATTAGTTATATTCATAGTTTTCTAAGAACTAGGATGAAGTTAGCTGGCCTGATTTCAGCAATGGCAAGCTCTTCATCCACCATGGTAGCAAAGATGTCAAACAATCTGTCCAAACTCAGCCCATCCCCAAAGTGTCGAGACAACATTGATTCCTGTACACTCCTAACTGTCCTTGCAACTTCTCTTCCCAAGCTACTTCTATCCTTAGCCTCGTCAAATTTCGACTGATGATCAACCCCAAATGTCTCAAACCTTTCCAACTCAAACAAGCCTTGGTTCTCAATCTCAGCTTCAATTTCAACCCTAGATGGAGCATAGAAATGCACATCATATGAGTCGATTCTTTCCTCCTCGATTCCACCCAGCTGCCACAAAACAATTAGAAATCATTAAGGCCACATTTGGTTTTTTTGTGTGTTTGAAAATCGATAATTTCTTTTAAAATGGTAGTTTTTGAAACGGTGTATTTAAAAAATTTATTAATTTTTAAAACCTTTGTTTGGAAGCTATTTATTTATGTTGAGTTTTGAGTAGAAATATATAACTTTGGTTTAATTATTTGATTGTCTTTTGTTTTATAAAAATCAATTATAAATCTTATAACGACAAAGATAGTATTGAAATTCTAAATACGTAGACAAATCACAATTTAAAAACACACAAAACTTAATTTTTTGTTAAATTTTTGTTTTTTTTTTTGTTTTGGAGCTCAACTTTTCCATCATATACACTAAATGAAAGAATTTAAACAACCTATCATTTCACCCAAAATACAAACTCAAAACATCAAATCCAAACATGCTCTAGATATATGATGAGAAACAATTCAATACAGAAGCGGATTCGGAATGATTCATTATACATAATCAAATCATATAGAAATTAAAATAGACCACATATAAAAAATATACTAATCAGCCTATAAATATAACGAAAATTATATTCTATCAAAATTTTAATTCCGAATATGGGCTGGACCGTGGCCTGAGACGACCCATGTATCCATTACTCGTTTGGTATTCGGTAAAATGAGGGTACCTGAGAAGCTAAAACAGCTAAAGATCTGGATAGAAGTTGCCATAACAATGAGTTGCCCCTGTCAACATGGTCATGACCAATTCTCCCGGTGAGGATCAACACCATTCTCCCGCCAGGGACGAGTTCCTCTGCCCGAAATCGGAGGAAGAGTGAGAAATCCGACTGGAATTGGTTAACATATGCACTGGAAACAGCCAGAGGACTTGATTCAGCTATGTAAATGTTGCCTTTGTTGATAGACTTCCCTTCTTCATCGTACAGCCCTGGAGGTACCTGAAGTTCAGCAAATAAAACATAACATGACCAAATCAGAACAAATGAAAAGAACAAGGATGAAAATGTAAAATAAAGTTGGGTTTTTTAGTCTTTTCAGCACGACCTTGGAGAGCCAGTGAAGGCTGTAAGAAGAGTAGATGAAATGGAGTGAAGAAGAAAGGAAAAGCCTGCCGTAAAACGACGCCGGGTGAGCGGAGACGAAAATGGGCGGCCGTGAACCACTGCCGCCGTCGATTGTTTCCCGCCGGCGGAGGCCGCGGTAGAAATCCGGGAGGGATTTGAAGACGGAGTTGAAGTCGTTGGTGGGGAGGTCGTTGAGGCAGACGCGGATCTCCGGCAGCGGCGTGGTGGTGGATTTATCCCGGCGGGCGGCTGAGTCAACGGCTTCGACCAAGTCTCCGACGATGGAGAGGGTGTTGGGGCCGGAGGAGCAGCCCAAATCGGCGATGGAAAAAGTATCGGGATGAATCGAGAGGTAAACCTGTTGGATTGCGTGGATAGTGAGGTGCTTGACCATGTCGGATGCCTTTTTCTGGAGATGGGAGTTGGTGGCGTAGCTGGTGTAGCCGGTGCCGCCGTTCATGTGGAAGATTTCCTCTACATCCATAGTTGGATTTTTGGTGGTGCCTCAGCCCTCAAGGTTTCTCCTTTTCCCCGCTTTGCTTCTGCTCCCTTAATAATTAGGTCTAATGATCTTATCTGTTCGTAGGGTGAATGATAATAATTACAGTTTATGGGGACTGGAGGCTGAAATTAGACTAGAGACAATTGTCACTTCATTTTTTTTTGATAAGCGACAATTGTCACTTTATGCCAGATTAACAAATGGTTCATGTTTATACTCTGGACACATAGTTTCTTTGTACAATAGCAAGATAGTTATGTATCTATCAAGTTGCGTCTCGGTGTGAATCATTTATGTTTTATATCAACTTCGAAATTCTTACTGGAATTACTGCACACATGTTGTTAGAATCGCTTATGTTTTATATCGATGTGAGATTTACTTAAGACTCGATCCTAAATCGAGCTCAAAGTCAAATCAAAACATCAAATGTTGAGCAAGTGTATTAGTTGTTGGTCCGCACGACAAAGGGAAAGTGGGGAGACAAATGATGGCAGTGGTTATGATGGTGAGAGCTATAATATCAGACACAATGTATGGTTTGTCTTGAGATCTTTTGGTCCAAAAGAGGTAAGTAAGTACACACAACAGACGTTAGTAATCATTATCAAATTCATAGGACAGAACTCAACGGTTGAGATCAAAGTACAGAAGCATTATAAATAACACATTGTTATTATTGTAAGTGGTGGCGATCATGGGTAGTCTCCAGGTGGGGTGGTGGGAAAGAAAGTGGAGAAAATTGTCCTTCTTATATCATATTAAAAGTGGAGATTCGATTTACTTTTGTTTATTGGAAGAGAGAGCTATGGGTTTATCATTTGGTCGATTTCGTAGCATTCAATTGTTTCTTATGTTATACTAAAATGGAATATGAACATCATTTCTTTGTTATAATTCAGTAGCAAGTATAATTATAAAATGCATATGTATGTCAGATATATCGTAATTTGAATTTAATAAGTAACGGGTTAATAAAGTTGAAATTTACCCATTTATGAAAATGTAAAGTAAAAATGCATACTTTTCCAATGCACGTTCTTAGTACTAGAAGTTTGGTGTGGTTTTTCAATAATAACCAAAACCGAACCAAACAAATTAAGATCGGTAACAAAGTAAAAATATTTGTATAAAAACCAACACCAACAATTATTTGATTTTTTTTATTCAAACCGACACCAAACTGATTTTTTTTATTTTGCAATAGTTTAATAATATTATACTATTCTAATATTATATTTTAATAATAATTAATATGGAAGGAATCTTAATGAAATTAAAATTTGAAGGAAGCAAATTTATAAATTTTCCTTATAACATATATGGAAAGCATTTTAATGTAAGAAACATTTAATGGAAAAACAATTATAAATTTTCTGAAAAGTTACCTTATGTTTCTTCACCCACCTAACATGACAATTATTAACTCCATATCTCACAGATCAATATTTTCTTATAAAAAGCAAATTTGAAAGGCAAAGGTCATAAACAAAAATGAAATAACATAAACAAAAATTAATTGATAATTATGACAAGAAACTAATTAATTGATAATGATAAATATGTCCGCAGCCACTGGATTCCTCTCGTTCCTTGGTGGTGCTGCGACGAATGTGGCTGATACGACTGCTACTCGCTTCTGATGAGGTGAATGGAATATTGTTGTTTGGTTGATTCTTTCGGTATAGGAGAATTAGATGCATATTCGGATGAGAATTTGTTATATTTTGGGTTCGATCTTTGCTTACTTTCTGTGTATGTGGATAAGATCCATGAAGCTATCAGTTAGGATCGTGTGTTTTCAGTGTGGTGTAAAGCTCTCTAATGGTTTTCTCTTGGTGAATCTGAGATTTCATTTTGGTATACATAAATCATTGTATGTTCAAGTGCTTCTTGCTGTGTGTTGGTTTGTGATTCGAATTCGACAGCCTCAACTCTGTAATCCTGTCACATTTGATTCTTCATTCAAGAACTAAATTGTATGTGAACAACGACATCACGGCCGTAAGTCAAACTCTCTTCTCTGGTGGCCTTGTTTCCATGGAGTTTAATCTCCTCGTCGTGGTCTTAGTGCCTTGTTAATGGAGTTTAATCTCCTTCTTCGTGGTCTTGGTGCCTCGTTAACATTATTGGGTCTTTTTGCTTGGACTTGTGATGTTGCGAACAAGTCGGTTTGTCCTTGGCCATTAGCCGGATTGAATTTGACACGATGAAACTACAATCAACCTTTTCTGGAGCAAGGCTTTCAGGAAGACATCCGTCTCGCCATTCAACTGGCAAACCTTCCGCCGGCACAAAGCCACCACGTTGGTGTCCGAAAAGTTTGATTTTGCTCGAGCCGTTAAGTCCTTAATTCCAGCTTTTCCTCCTCCTAATTACTAATTGCCATTTCATAAACGTCCCTGCCAATTATGGCTTCTAATGGCATAATTCAAGGTAACGAATTTTTTATATCACATCATTTTATTTATTGATGATTCATATTTTCAAAATCATCAAATGAACCTTCGAACTGAGCTCGTCGTAGAAAATTCTTCGATTACGTTCTAACCATATGAACCTTCGAACTGACATTCCTGAAGACTGAGAAGAAATTTGTCCTCGATTCCTACATTCAGTACATTCTCGAACAGGCCAAGCGGATGAAAGACGATGCCAAGGTTATGAAGCTTCACATGCTGAACACCAAGGGAGGTTAATTATATGACTACATGGAGTTCGGTGACAATGGATCACCCTGCGAATTTCGTCTCTCTGGCGATGGAGCTGTCCCTCAAGGAGGCAGTAGTTCGAGATCTCGACAGGTTTCGAAATAGAAAAGACTTTTACAAACAGGTGGGACGCGCTGGGAAGCGTGGCTATTTGCTACACGGCCCGCCCGGGACAGGGAAATCGAGTCTAGTTGCTGCCATGGCTAATTACTTGAAGTTTGATGTCTACAATTTGCAGCTCGCCAGCATCACTAGCGACTCCGAACTCCGACGACTTTTAACTGCCATGGGGAATAGGTCCATCCTCGTCATTGAAGACATTGATTGTAGCTGGGATTTGCCCGATCGGACCACCAACGACAATGTTGATTCAAAAATGAAAAAGGAGGAGGTAATCCTTATTGTTCAATTTCATTAGAATTCTTGTTTATAATTTTTACTTGGCTTTGCAGATAACATTGGTGGGGTTGCTGAATTACATCGACGGATTGTGGTTGAGTTGCGGGGACGAGAGGATCATAGTGATCACAACCAACCACAAGGAGAAGCTGGACCCGGCACTGCTTCGGCCGGGTTGAATGGACATGCTCATCCACATGTCCTACTGCTCCAATGAAGGGTTCAAATTGCTTGCAAACAACTATTTGGGAATCAATACTACCGGTGATGAAATGCACAAGCTTTGCGGAGAAATTGGAGGGTTGATAGAAGAGGTTAAAGTAAGCCCTGCTCAAGTGGCAGAGGAGCTTATGAAGACTGAAGATGCCAACGTGGCACTTGAGGGGCTGGTGAATATGCTCAAGAGGAAGAGAGTTGAACTAGGCGAAGCTGCAGATAGCAATAAGGGTTCTACTGATATTGTGAAGAGGCTGAGAGTGAGAGTGAGGAAAGGAGAGTGACGACAAGGGTACTGAACTACTGATGATGATGTGAAGAGACTGAATGTTGTTTCAAATATATAAGCAATCACAAGACCATAGGGCAGGAAAAAAGAAATAGACTTGTTATTTCACTGTTACTTTTATTTGTTACCATTTGAATTACCAATGAAAGCTTGCTTCTTGTTTCAAACCATAAGGTAGCTCTCCTACTTTAAATTAGGAGGTTCGCAGCTCGCGCCAGCAGTTCGGTGTCCGACTTAAAAAAAGCTTGTTTGTGAATCGACATGATTTGAAATGAGTCCAGCTTGAGACAGGATATGTTCGATTTAGTACGCTCGCGAGTATATGACTCATTAATAGAGTCAATACTCAATAATGCAACTTGCGTTTGCCTCAAATACCAATGATAATGCAAGTGGTATATTGTCTAGTTTTAACTATTTTTAATTGCGAAAAAAAAACTTGTAAATTTTAGGATAGTTCATTTTCCAGCTTTGACTTTTCGAACAAATTGGACTCATCATAGGGATTTTAATGAATGGAATTCGACTTGAGCTCGAGTTTGGCTCATCAAAGTTAGTTAACGAGACAGATTCGAACTTTTTCTAACTCAACCTAATTAAAAACCAACAAGTCAAGTTTGAACAAAATTCAGTTTAATTCGATTCGTGAATAGCCGTATATAAAAAAAAAGGAACGGATCCCCGGTTATTTAGTTAGCATAATATAACAAAAACAAAAAAATTAAAGTCCCCCCCCCAACACAAATTTGGATGCATTGGCGTAGCGTGGTCTTCGCCATCAAGTGAAAATAATTTGCTTTTCTTCCATTATATGCTTCTAATAATTTCTTCATTCTTTTTACGCTTTGCCCTTTGCGGAGGTTCTGGTTTCTAAATTTCCCCTCCGCTTTGTTCCGCCGCTAATCTTTGAAATTAGTTTGGAGATTTTCTTTAAAATTTTAGGGTTTCTGATCATTTGCAGGGATACATTTTTAGTTACGTTTTGTTATTAATGAATGGTGAACTCTTGTGTCTCGAACGATGGGGGTTTTGAAAACAAAGATATAGTAATCAAAACCCACCAACGAAGTTGTTCCCTTGGCGGGTTATGGCTGGAGAGTCTCATCGGCCAAATACACCGCCGATAGAGCAAAAGAGCCGGAGGAGGATCGAGTCGTTGAAGCGGAGAGCAATTAATGCTTCGAACAAGCTGAGGAATTCGTTCAAGAGATCAGGAAGAAGGAGTAGCAGGATAATGTCGGTCGAGATCGAGGATGAGCACGATGCCGAGGAGTTGAAGCAAGTCGATGCGTTCCGTCAGGTTCTTATATTGGAAGAGCTTCTGCCTTCCAAGCACGATGATTACCATGTCATGCTTCGGTTCCTCAAGGCGAGGAAATTCGACCTCGAGAAAACCAAGCAAATGTGGTCCGATATGCTTCAGTGGAGGAAAGAATTCGGAGCCGACACAATCATGGAGGTACGTAGGCAAAATGTCGCATTTTGGGAACCGAGGAGTCCGATTCTCGAGCCAGAGGATTTCTTTTGTGGATCTGATTTACAAATAATTTGGGAACTTGGATCTCCACATGATCTAAGGGTCTAGATTAATTGGGGACAATATGGTCTGATTGTTTTAATTATTTTTGTTGGATCAAAACCAACCATCTCTGACGGCCGGACAGCCTGTTAGGTCATGGGACCACCATCTCGGGGTCCCGCCTCCGGTGATCGGACCACAATATCCGGTTAGCAGAAAGTTTCCCGATCAATTTTTCGGTCATTCCGACCTTCGTTGACGAAAATTCTTTCAAGAACGTGATCGCTGTCATCGGCCTTAAGTTTTTGGAAATTTTTTGTTCTTTCTGAAAATTTGTATGGTTTTGTACAAAATGTAATACTAAATACTAGACTAAGTATCATACTAAGTACTATACGTATAGTACTTAATATACACATTTGTTTGGCCTTGGAGGTGGCTGCAACAATTAGAGTTTGGGTATGAAATATTAATTTTGCCCCTTTATCTTCAACCGTTAGATCTAGGGTATGAATTTTGGATGGCTGAGATTCGTTAAGGCTTCATCGATCGGATCCATGATCCACTTCTCTAACTTCATATCCGGACTCGGAACAGAGTGTTGTTTGGTTTTGTTTTGTTTTGGTAGGATGCTGATTTGGTTGTTACTGTTTTGTTTTTCTTGAAGGATTTCGAATTCAACGAGATAGATGAAGTGTTGCAGCACTATCCGCAAGGGCATCACGGTGTGGATATGGAAGGTAGACCGATTTACATCGAGAGGCTTGGACTAGTCGACGCCACGAAGCTAATGCAAGCCACCAACATGGATAGATACGTGAAGTACCATGTTCAGGAATTTGAGAGAACTTTTGTAGTGAAGTTTCCTGCTTGCTCCATTGCTGCTAAGAAGCAAATTGATCAAAGTACCACCATCTTGGATGTTCAGGGAGTGGTATGTTTATGTCTGATAACATTGTTAATCTGTTCCCTATAGCAATGACTCATTCTGCCATAAAAAAACACAAACAAATTATTCCTTTGAATTGCAGGGTCTTAAGAACTTCAACAAGGCTGCAAGGGAGCTCATCACCCGCCTTCAGAAGGTTGATGGTGACAATTACCCTGAGGTCTCTTCCTAACTTGGTTTCCTGGCCTTTTGAGTTGGTTTGTTTCTGGATTGGTGGACTAATGTTCATTTTTGGTGTATTTTACGACAGACATTGAACCGAATGTTCATCATTAATGCCGGTTCTGGATTCAGAATGTTATGGAACACTGTGAAATCCTTCCTTGACCCTAAGACAACAGCTAAGATTCATGTAAGTTTCTGCAGCTTCCTTGTTATTTGGTTCAAGCTAGAGTCAAGCGACTAAAGAATACAAATATTGATGAATTTTACAGGTTCTTGGCAATAAGTACCAGAGCAAGTTGCTTGAGATCATTGATGCTAGGTGAGTTTCTCTTCCTGGATGGAGCCGATTCTGGAGCTAAGGGATTTTCTTTCTGGATTCGATCCATAGACCCTTAGATGTCTACATGATCTAAGGGTCTAGATTAACTAGGAGGCAATATGGTTATGTTGTTTTAAATAATTTTGTTAGACGATAACCCAACCATCTCTGATCGGCTGATCACCTGCTACGGTTGCTGGTCACCGAAGGCAGTGGTCCGGTCACCGGAAAGCTTCCCGATTAGTTTTCCGTCACACCGACCTCCGTTGACAAAAATTCTTTCACTCAGGTGATCACTGTTGCCGGTTTTATAATTTCTGAAATTTTTTATTTTTCTGAATTTTTTTATATTTTTCGAATACCCAATCGTATAACTTTGTAGGGAGAGTTGTACAAGTCACACAAATGTGTATAGCTTTGTACAATCCCGTACAGAAGTATATAAACATTTATATGGTTGTAAAATATCAATTTGTCCCCATGTTTTCAACCATTAGATCTAAAATATTAAGTTTAGACGGCTGGAATTTGTTAGGAATTTCTTGATCGGATCTAAGAGTTGTTTCTTTGGCTCCCGATTCAGACTCTCTCGTTTTTTAAATGTCTATCGACTACGATATGAAGGTAAATACTTTATTTTTCTTCTCTCATGATGCATGGATTAGCGAGTTGCCAGAGTTCTTGGGAGGAACTTGCACGTGCGAGGAACATGGTGGCTGCATGCGGTCTGATAAAGGTCCATGGAAGAATGAAGAAATCATTAAGGTGGGTGCTGTGATTTGATTTGACCATTAAAATTTTCAAGATTGTTGAGTGCTGACCTTAATTGTATTGGCAGATGATTCAAAATGGAGAGCACAAATGTAAAAAGACAAGTAGTGAGCTTGATGATAAACCAGATGAGAAGACCATCTCTGAGGATGCGATTGTCTACACAAAGGTTTCATTTTCAGTTGTCTAGAAAGAGACATTTTCCATTTTCTATTCATGGCTTTGATGATCATCACTAATCTTATATTAATCAAATGTTTTACACACAGGGAAATGATTCCAAGGAAGAGTCAAATCCAGAGGGGCATAACAACATGGCAGTAGTTCCAAGGTCCCAAATTGAGCACCCTCAGATTGCTCCAATCCTTCACCAGCTCAGTAAGAAAGTAGGTTGATTAATTCCTTCCACATATAGCAAGGCCAATTTCCATGCTTGGGGTCAAAATATTAGGGCGGTTGATGAACCAAACCGTCAGCAAGTAGCTAGGTGTTCAACTCGAAAACAGCTTGATCAAAACTCTCCTCAATTTAAACGAGCTGGCTCGCGAGCTGACTTGATTATAAACAAGCCGAGCTCGAGTCTGCTCTGGCTAGGCTCGTGAGCTCGATGAGCTTGGCTCGCAAACCAGCTCGTTCGAGGATCGATTAGAATCTCGACTAAGGCTAGAGAATTGGCTCGATTGAGGCTCTTTATGATTAATGTAGTTGGTGAAGTGGTTATAGAGATTTTTAATGGTTCGGATGTTCTTATTTTTATCTAAAAAACAAGAATATGGTGATGGATGATGTTATCTTAACGATTAATTTCTTAATTAGACTATACGAGTCGTGTCCATTTTAAAATATTATAAATTTCTTTACAAGTTTATCCAAGTTAAACTCAAAATTTAACTCAGATTGATACAAATTGAAAACGAGTTGTGCCGAGCTCAACTAACAATTGTCGAGCCCAGCTCAGGCTACTATTACAACCCAATGATCCGAGCTGGGGCTACTATTACAAACCAATGAGCCGAGCTCGAACAAAGCTCGACTCGTCAATAGCCCCTAAAATGAATTTTAATGATCAATTATTGACCCTACCGCAGATGTCATTGAAAGGCTACAATGGTGCAATTGTTAAGAAACAAGCTAACGTTAGGTGGAAGAAAGCAGTCAACAATCAGAAATTTGGTGCCCTCGCTAAAGGTAGTATTGCCTTATATACAATAAAAGAAAGCAAAAGGAGAGAAAGTTTTGAACTAACCTGAACATATTTTTTTACCTTGTCAGGTCCATTGAATGCTCACAATTTATCAGCAGACAGTTTACCGTTCATAGATGCTCACAAGTTTCTTGCTGAGGGGGCAAGCTCCCCGTTGATCACCGGTGTCATGGCGTTTGTGACGGGGATCGTAACGATGATCAAGGTGACGAGGAACATGCCGAAGAAGCTAAGCAATGGTACGGTCCACCCTGGCGCAATGTATTACGACGAACAAATGCCAAGAGTAATGCAGCCTATAGTCACTCAGCCTGCAGTGCCTACAGTGGCTGTATCAGAGTTCATGGCCGTGGTGAAAAAGATGAATGAGATGGAAGATAAAGTGACCGTGTTGAGCAACCGGCCGAATCTGATGCCTGCTGAGAAAGAGGACTTGTTGAATGCCGCTTTGAGCCGGATCGATACCTTGGAGGAAGAGCTTGCTGCTACCAAGAAGGTATAGTAACTAACTGGTATCCATTAAAATGATGAAGAAAAATATCAATATTTTCAGAACCCAACTGGACCGGCCGTTCTGACTGGTCCAATTGGTCTGACCACGAACCAAATTCCCGTTTAAAATTGGTTTGTCGGTTTGTGAGATTGGTGAAAGCGGGATGTTGACCCGGTTTGACCATGAATTTTTGGCCGGTTCAATCAAAATTGATGTGTCGAAGGGATTCCAACCCTAGTCCTTAAAAAATAAAGGATGAGTGATTATCTCTACTAATGTCACAACTTGGTTAGAGACCCGTCTCCTAGTTCGAAACCGGTTTGGAAGTTTGTGAGATTGGTCAAAGTCGGACGTTGATCGGGTTGACCATGAATTTTTTCTGGTTCAACCGAAATTCATGTGCCGGTGGGATTCAAACCCTGATCCCTCATAAACAATAAATGAGCGATTACAATCTCTATTAATATCACAATTTAATTAGAGCATGCATTTAATTGATAATAATAAATATTATAACAACTAAATAACATTAAAAATATAGCAACTTACCATAAATTATATACAAAATCTCAATTATTTTATTAATAAAAAGTTTCAAATTATTTATATATTTTTAGACTTATTAAAATTTATTCAATGGCTATACTTTGACAAGTTAGATTATGATATTAAAGTAAACTCTTTATACTACCGGTTTGATTCGATTTAGCAACAAATCATCCAGTATGACTGAACTATATTGTAAGTAATTTTTTATTTGATAATTAAAACGGTCCGACGTGGTTTAGCAAATGGTCAAAACCACTAAAATTTTGAACCCCTCACCTCACCAGTTCAATGTTCGGTCCGGTTTTGAAAACCTTGCAAAATATCCATGTTCGAACCCATCTTGACGAATTCGAGCTGGTTTTTCAGGCTCTAGACGAGTCGACTCCAGCTCAACAGGAAGTATTGACATATCTGGAGAGAAAGAAGAAGAAGAAGAAGTTGGTAAGCACTCATTCCTTAAAAAACAGTACTCAAGATTTCCAAATTTTGAGCAATTGGTACGTTCTGACACTCTTTTCTTGGAATTGGTTCTTTCAATTTGTTCAGATGTTCGGGTGGTGAGGATGAATTTCATTACGAATGCAATCGAAGAGCATTATTCTTCATCACCGTGGGGGGCGAGGAGATGATCATCATCAATGGCTCAGCAACTGAGACCCAAATTCTTGTACAGAAAACGAATTAGGAAAGCAGAAGTTTTGTGTACTCTTCTGCGCATACACACACTTGTGCCATGATTCTCATTTACACTAATTAGTTTGTATAGAAGGAAGGAAGGAAATGTTTTGACAAGAGATGATGTTCCTCTTTCTTTTGGTTGCGTAATTTTTTCTTTTTTTCTTTCTGTAAATGTTTTCATCCTTTGTAAAGTTCATTTTCTTGAAAGTGAAGAGATGTGTGATAAAAGAAAAAACATTACACAATCGATGGAATACAATAAAGAAGAGAAAGTAGGTAAGTAGTGTTTGGATAACAAAGAGCCCTAGGGGCCACTAGCGACGCAGTTATTTGAACAACTGAGGGCGTTACTATCAAATAGTTGATTTAATTATAAACAATTGAATTCTGGAAAGCTTCATAAAAAAGAAAAAGAAAAGCATTGATGCCGCAGGAATGGACAAAAATGTAGAGTTTCTGATGTTGCACAAAACCGCCCACTGACTTCTCAAGGAATAAACAAGGGATAAGTTATTTATTGTTTGAACAACTTGTCATTTCCTAGAAGAAAATTTCTTCTTGTTTTGGGTGATTTATTATGATGCGTATATAGTTTGGTTTCCATTCACATGATGCCAAAGCGTTCTGGTTTTGTTTCATGAAATGTCGTCTTTTAAAGGGTTGGGTTGCAGTGCTAGAATAATCAGCAATCGCCATTGCTAGCTTCAAAGACAAATCGAGCAGATATTGACTGAGCAATGCATCTCTTGGCACACGTGCGCCTTTTTGCTTGCTTCTAATCAAAGTCCTAGCGCTATTAATTAGGCGCATCAGATCACCAAACTTGGTCAAATATCTGGAGTCCACGACGACATCAGTGACCAGATCCCTGCATGTAATAGTTTATAGTTATACTACAAATCGTAGTGTAGATTTACCTCAGGCTTTACCACACATACATAAGTTGATTGATTGCCGGGAATGGTAGCATTAGAAATGAACCAGCTTATAGATTTGAACAGTGGCTGGCAACTGTATATATTATGATATTATTGAGTGGTCCGATCGAGAGACATAGATCCGACAAAAGGATTCCAGCTGCATGTGATCTTTCTTCATCCTACGTACGTCTACTGTAATTTTAATTAATTACCAAACCAATTTTCAACTACCGACTGACCGACGATCGTGAATGAATCGGACTCCATTATTGATTCCACCGTAAAAATCGTTTTCACCGAAACAAAACAGTCTGTGATTGAATTGAAGACAAGTTTTTCTGGGTTTATGCACTTTTCTCTTTTGTAGTATTCTATCGTACAAAATCATAATCATACAACTTGCCTCCCTTCCCTTTCCCACCTTTTTTCTTCATTTCTTTTTCTCTGCTTAAACTCTCTCGTCCATCCAATGTGCATTCATTCTATAAAATCTCATCACCAATCACCCACAGAAAAAAATCTCCCCTTTCCCCTTTCTTCCTCCTCCTTCCCTTTATCCTCAGAGTTTCCGCCATTTCTAAAAAGCTTATAAGCAGTTTATATACTCCTAGTCCTCACCAGCCTCGTAATCATCACCCTCAACCGTCTTCTTCTTCTTCTCTAAATCCTCTGCGGGGAAATCCAAATTTGATGCTAAACGAGTTTTTCCGATCATTCGAGACTCATGTCTCCGGTCGTAAGTGAAATCCTTCTCTCTGGGTTTATGATCAACTCCACCCTCCGTCGCCGTACCCACCTCGTTCAATCTTTCTCCGTTGTCTTCCTCTACTGGTTCTACGTTTTCTCATGAACTCTTTCCCCCTCTAATTCTCCTCTCTTCCTCTTCTTCAATTACTATTAGCAGATCTATATCAAAACCCCCAACTCAATTTCTCAATCTCAATTTCAGCTGGTTCTTCATTTCTTCCTTCTTTCTTAGTAGTTAGTTCTGTCCACAAAATAAAAATCGTTGCCTGCTTTTATTACTTCACTGATGGCATCGTCTAGCACCGGCGCGTCGTCCGGATCAAGCGGCGGCGGCGGCGGCAGAGCTCTGATGAGAAACTCAAGCTCGGAGGAAGATCTGCAGGCGGCGGTGGTTGACGAGAGGAAGCGGAAGAGGAAGCTGTCGAACAGAGAATCGGCGCGCCGATCTAGGCTACGGAAGCAACAGCACATGGACGATCTGACGGCTCAGGTGTCTCAGCTGAAGAAGGAGAACGCCGAGATCCTCACCAGCATGAACCTCAACACTCAGCTCTTGCTGAGCGTCGAAGCCGATAACTCCGTGCTCCGTGCACAAGCCGCCGAGCTCAACCATCGGCTCGAGTCTCTCGGCGAAATCGTCAATTACGTTTACTCCCTCCGAAACGGCGCCGTTCAAGCCTCAGGCGCTCCCACCAACTGCGATGGAAGTAGTGGTACAACAACAAGTGATGGTGATGATCTGTTTGAGGAGGCGGCGGGCACGGATGAGTGTTTGATGACGACAAACGAAATGAATCCGTGGATTTCTTCTTCTTATCAGCCGATGATGATGGACATGGTTATGTACTAGTAGTACTGATCCAATTGGGAACTTTCTTTCTGTTCATAGAAAAGTTTTTCTTCTTTTATAATGTTGAACTGTTCCCTGTTTACTGGTTGGTAATTGAAATAAAAGTTGGCTTCTTTTTACATATTTTATCATCCATTCTTTTGAACGTTTTGTAATTGCAAAGGGGAAAGAGGTGATGTAGCAGCCTGCAAGTGGTCAGGAGAACAAGTGGGACATTTGCTATGATGCTGCTATTGGCTGACTCTGAACGATTTCAGCCATCCTTCTGCATTTGAAAGTTTGAAAGATTTCCCAAGATTGATACTTGATCCGATTAACGAGGATGTTGACAAAAGATGATTGGTGTGATTAAATGATGATGCAGGGTGGGTTGTAGATGGGTGCATGCAACTATCATTGCTGGGGTACAAATTTGTATTTGTTGAATGAACAGAAGAAGAAGTAGAAGATTTTGGCAGGGACCAAAAACATTATTGGCGTTTCATGATTGAAGACTTGAAGTTTCAGATGGGGGTGGACCCTTTCATGATGTCAAGCTGTTTAGTGCCTTTTGTGTTTTCTTACAAGTGGATATACCATCTGATAGTCTGATTAATATACACTACAAGTCTTTATACTCAGATGATGAAACTTAATCACGATATACGGTACAAGTCTATACAATCTATAGCTACATATACCTTCCCCTATCTTTCCATAGACAATTAATTGATGAACCATTCCCCTAACTTGTGGTGCACAAAATCAGCATTGAGCGAAAATAAATATTATAAGAATGTCTATTTGTAAAATATATTGAATTCAAATTAAGAACCAACTTTAATAACTCGATTTGGATATCTGTCTGAACATAATTTCTTTGACTAAGTGAGTTTTATATGAAAACCAGGACAATACGTTTGAAAATGAAAATCCCCATGTGCTTTGCTAGAGCTCTTTGAGCATACATAAATTCAATAATCACAAAACAATAAAATCCATATTTATTTGTTTCTTAAAGTACAGCTTGATTTGGTGTTGGACAAACAAATTAAACTACGCACCAAATTGCACCGCCCGTCCTTTAAATAGCACTAAAGGACGCAGCTCCACATGTTAATATTCTCCTGTAGTCATAACTAACCCACGATCTGGGCAGAGGCCTGTTTCTTTTGTCAACTGATAATGGTTTCCATTAGTTGGTAAATGGATTTTGTGCAGCAATTAAAATCTGTTTATGCATGATTTTCGACTTCTCAACCACATTCGATTCATTAATTAGTAAAAAAATAAGTTTAAAAAAGTCGATTTTGGTTAAAATAAGTATAAATATATAAAAAAATAACATTTATGCATAATATTTAATAAAATAGATGTGACGTATACTATCTAGCTAGTATTGGTGAGAGACACAGTGAAAAAAACGAACAATCCAGTCTTTTCATCATTGGCCTTACGCTTCGAGGCAATGACTCTGTATCTCTCGAACACCTCGTCGATCATTACTTCCCCACCACCGGAGTGGTTGACTTGCAGCGGTTCCGCCACCGCCCTAATGCACTTCTCCACGCTGTTTGCTCTGGTTGCTTCGCCAGATACCATGTTGAAGTACTCGTCGTCATTGTGGGCGTCCCAGCTCACTTCAGAAACCTCCAACTCATCTATGACAAATGACCCCTTATTCTTCACCTCAGATTCCACTTCCATGGGCGACGGCATGTATTCTGGGATGTTGAAGTCTGCCACATGATACAATAAAGACATAATTAACAAAGGATTAACTAATTTAGTTGTCCCTCTTCTTCATCCCCCCATCACAATACTTGGACACAAGCTCTGAATAACTTCATCTCCACACAAATCACCCACAAACTCCTTAAGAATTTCATTTTTTGAGCATCCCTTTAATGTTGAAATTTAATTTTTAAGCATCCCTTTAATGTTGGAATTTAACTTTTTATCCATCGAAGGTTGTAGTTAAACACGACTTTATCGGGCACAACATAACCGACTTTCAGTGGCATGGCATATGCCGTGTAGATTTCCATTGTCTTTAAAATTGTGGTCGTTTTCCACAGGAAATAACATAGCAACTCCATCTCCTCCGGTTCGAACAACACATTAGTAATGGTCATGACCTCAATTCTCTCAAGGTTCGCCATCACCTTCTCAAGCAGAAAATGGTTAATATAAAAAATCGACCCGTAAAATATCAAAAATTAAAGAGAATAAATAATTGTATGGAAAAAAGAATATTTCTTGATGATTTGTCGAAAATTACCATCTCGTGGATTTAAAATTGAGCAAGAAATCGACGAAATTACCAAAATTTGCGATGTTAAACACAATGAGTTGGCCAAAGTAGTGCATGGTGATAAGGGAAGGCGCATTGAGCGTGATCTCCGTGAGGACTTGCAACTGACGAGTCGAAATCTTTTGAACTTGTTCAGACTTTCGACTGAAAATCTGACATGAACGGGAGTGTGGCACTTGATGATCTTGAGAGTCTCCAGTTTCGTGCATCTTTTCAGCAGGACATCGAGCATGGCCACTTTGATACTCACCTTCTTCATCGAGCAGATCTTGAGAAATCTAAGCACGGGACCAGAAAATCGATGTCCACCATATGAAGGGCCTCAAGGGTCTTGATCTGAAACATGAGGTCGGATGTCACCATATATCTAATTAAACACCATATATCCAAACAATTTTGACACAAGGTACCTGAACGGCTCTAAGTCATGGTCGAAATTCAGCTCGAGTTCTTCAACGTCGTTTTGGGACACCTTGTTTATCCAATGGGTCACCATGGCCTGATTATGCTGAGTTGTTTGTGCTAAAGATCTATACAACCTATTGAAAGGGAGATCATTAAGGATGCGGCCCAATCTGAAGAGGAAATAAAAAATCTGAAGCGAGTGGCGCTTGGTATAAATAATGGAGAATCATCAAGTCCCATGAACAAATGTGGTAGGTAGGTTTCCGCAATGTCTTATCCGTTTTCCGTCATGTAACTACGTGGCGAGAATTTTTATGCCATTATTTAACGGAGGCTTAACGATTATGGGACATTTCCGGCTTGTCAGCATAAAATGGAACATAAAACAGTCTAAAATAGAATATTATAGCTGATCAACCTAAAATGGAACAACCTAAAATGAAACATTACAACTGATCAGCCTCTTAAGGAAATAATTACGAACAATTAAATTTCTCGATATCAATACAAACCAAATATTAACGCGATAAGATAATCAGAACAAAATAGAATTATGTACTTGTAGAACCTGGAGAGATCTTGGATCCTAGTCCAGGATTCCAGGTGTGCTCTCCCCCTTCGCCTCGCCCTTTAGTGCCTAAAGTACTCTGCACATATTAGTTAAATTATGAGAGACATAGTTGATACTCGAAAGGTTCCAAAATCACAATTTACAACCAACCAAAGCCAGTTGTTTAAATTTAAGGAACAGAACGATAGCTTTTAAATAAAACAGAGCATTAGTTTTATAAGATTTTGTAAAAACATACTACTCTGTTTCTTTATACAAACCCAAATAGCGACACCTATTTATGATAAATACCCTAATTACATAAAAATATATATAAATATTTTTTTATGAAATACATTGTATTACAAAATGTAGTTTATTCCTTCCCTAAAGGACCTTTGAAGTCTTCCAAATGATGCAATAAGACATTAACGAAAGATTAACTCTGAATAACTTCATCCCCCCATTACAATACTTGGAGACAAGCTCTGAATAACTTCATCTCCACACAAACTACCCACAAACTCCATGGGAATTGTCACCATCACCACTCTGCCTAGCTGCCCATCTCCTCCTCTTCCCGGAAGAATCAAAACATGCCATTTCTCTCCAATAGGTTCAACATGGTACGACACCTGAATCGGCTCGAATCCATCTCCAAACCCCACCGAGTATGGCTCTACGCCTTCCAATCCAATACAAACCAGCTCAGAACCACCACCATTCCCTAAAGACCGGGACTTAAGTACTTGATCTTGATGTTCATGATCGTTGTATTCCAGCCACTCGATCAAGGCCATCACCGAGCTTGGATCCATTATTTCTTCAACGGCTTCTCCAATTGCAGCAGCTACATTTGTTAATGACGACATTATCATGGACGAGTCACCACTTGAACTATACACAACTTTATTACGGACCATACAATTCCCGAAAAATCCTTTGTCCAGACTCAATACACTTCTAGCATCTAAACAGATCGACATATCCATTAGCCCACCGATGGTGGTTCCACACTTTATTTTGCTCAGGATTAGCCAGAAGAGGCTGGATAGTGCCTCGAGGGGGGAAGGCGAACTTGACCCTGTGGATGCCCGAGCCATGTCCATGCATGATTGGACCATTGAGTCCGTGAACGAGAAGGATAGACTGGCGGAAGTAGTCATGACTTCAGGAGTTGTTTGATCAGATGTTACATTGATATTCTTGTAGTGGTTGATCAAGTTGTTATTAGTGGCTTTTTTGCTGCTGATGTTGTGAATGGGCTTAGGTGTTGGCAGAGCGTGGAAGAATGGTGGAGCTAGCAATTTTCCTTGTGAAGTTATGTCAGCCCAGGCTTTGATGAACATAGTGGCACATACTGGATCCAACAAAAGATGGCAGCAGCTTAGTCCGATTGCCACGCCTCCCTCCTCACCTGAAATCAAAATCACAATGTTGGGTCGTTGGATGAGGTATTTTGGATATTTAGTATTTTGAAGTAAAATTATGGAATATTTGAAAATGTGATATTTATGAGGTGTGAAGGGCTTATGGCATGGAAATTATCTTATTTGGTTAATGAGTTATTCAATGTGGTATTTGATAATTGAAATACCACATTTTCGAAATCCTGGAGTGGGGAGGTATTTGAAATAACTAAAAATGAGTTATTTCAAATACCACAACTCGAAATACGATAATATTTCGTTTTGGTTGCTAAACGAATAATTTTTATGAGGTAGTTGAAATAACTTGAAAGTAGGTAATTTGAATTACCACATATTTATGTTGGAGACCAAATCCGTTATTTTGACCAAATAACTCATTCTGAGTGATTTCAGCTAAAATATCTCATTCAAAACGAATGTCAAAGTTAAAAACTTATCTTACAATTGACTAAAACGGGTTGTTTGAATGAGTTAGTTTGAATGTGTGGTATTTTGGAGTTAAATAATGCGATATTTATTTAGCATCTATGAGGTACAAAGTCTGTGGTGTGAGAATTTTTTTATTTGGCTGATGACTTATTTTAAAGCTAGTTCATAGCGGTATTTGGTAAATAGAAGGCCAAATTAATTCAAATAACACGGAATTTCAAATACCCGCTCTTTAAATATCATTAAAATACCTCATCCAAATCATCCGAAAATTAGATATAATTCACACACCTGTAGATAGAAAGTGGACCAAAAGTAGGGCTTATGGAACATTGGCTCCCAATGGACAAGCTTCATTTCCTTTTCCCTATCAAGATGAGCAAGCCATTGATCCACACTTCCTTTGGCAGTGGCCTCCACCATTCTAACCCCTGCATCGTTACATTTGATCATCCAACTCTTTCCGTCTTCTTCTTTCAAAAGCCTGCCCGTCACTATCGGGAAGAACGTAAGTGTCTCGGCCAGAGATTCCCGGAGCATCTTGGTGATCCCCCCAGGTCCATAGCCGTCAGGTGGGGTTCTAAGATAGTACACTATCTTCAGGTGGCTCTCATCTCCCATTAACCGGTCTAGGACCGACAGGGAATGCCTCTTCCCTGGTTGGACTGGTTTGGTGCTCACCACGGTTCTCTTGCATATGTACGTCACTGGTTGATCAGCTGCCATGTTGTAATTATGTCTTTGTGTTCTAACTAGAAATGGGATTGTTTATGTTTTGTTTTTTTTTTGTTTCTGCAGAGGCTTCCTTATATGGTGGTTATGGTGGTGTTTTATTGCTTAATATTGGGACATGTAATTTACATGATGGGGTTCATGAGATTGGTGAGACAGCCTGAGAAACCGGAGGGGAAGACTCTCAAACTAGTAATCAGCCAATCGTATTTATCAAACCAACCCAACCAGTAAACTTTTCTGTTTTCTGGTCTACGAGTAGGCTACTGTGTTTTTTGGCTGTTTTTTCCTTCTGTTTCGAGCGCATTACATCCTACTTCATTAGTTTGCTTCTGACAGGATTCAAAATGAATCAATGAGGAGGTGTTGCTTCGGTATAGCATGAGAAGTTAATGATCCATTCAGGCTCTGTTGAGATTCAAGAAGAATCATGGAGGGAAAGAGGATCAGACCTCATAAAAGAGCATCCAATTTCATGGCTTGAAAACCAAAATCTACAACAGAAGTGTACCCATCTTCCGGAATTCGAAAACTGTCACAGAAGAAGGTTATGCTATTCCCATAGAAAATCTAAACTTCTTACTAGTGTGTGTGTGTGACAGCAAACTCTAGCTCTATCCATGGGTTTGCTCATTTTATACCCCAAACGACCTGCAATTTTGGCCGCCTTCTTGCTGCTTCTTTAGGCGACGCTATGTCGTTTATGGATGCCTGATTGCAAAACACGTTAGATAGTAAGTCTTAGAGCTGGTTCATACATTCAAGATTGTCAACGAAACACATTTCATCTACCCAACACAAGTCAATTAATTAGTAAATCATTTTTGGCAGTTCAGCGGCAAAACCAGCTGAAAGGCTGCATGGAAAGTTAGTGTAGCCGAATAATGTAGATGCTTCATATCTCTACTCTGTTCTTCCTAAGCATGCAAAGGATTGGATATGCAGAGTGACATTTACATGTAGCACCCAAGGGCATCACAAGATTAATAAGTTACATGGTTCATCAACCATCTAATACCTTTTACTTGTTCATAAAACTTTCGTCAGATCCCAGCATTTCACAATAGCACTGTCATTTCTGGTATCTAGTATTAATCTCCAACACACCATTGATTTGTCAATATACTAACGCACAATTCCAGTACCAGAGAAGGCAACTCCAGAGGCGAAACAAAAATGCGACTTTATTTGAACCTTAGACACACAAAAGGTCAGGATCATCCGCAACCGAGTCTTGTTTCTCGACATAACATTGCAATTTGCACCACAAACTACTTGTATGATACACAAGTTCTCAAATGGTAGAGCATCGAGATTCTTTTACAGTGAACAGCTAACAATAGCTTTAGATGGATTCCTATTCGTTAACACTGCTTCCTATAATAAGCTGAAATTAATGCGAAAAAAACAAAATGGAATATGAGATTCAAGAAAGCACAAGGGAGTAAAACTACTCACATTGCTCACTCCATAGAAACTATAGCCCCAACCTCCTTCAGCTTGGCAATAATCTTCTCAGCTTCTTCTTTAGTCACTCCTTTCTTCAACAAAGTAGGAGCTTTCTCCACCAAGTCCTTCGCTTCTTTCAACCCCAAATCCGTAAACGCTCTAACTTCCTTAATCACCTTGATCTTCGCCGCCGCGTCGTACCCATCTAGCTTCAAATCGAACGCAGTCTTTTCCGCCTTCTCCTCTCCTTTGGCAGAAGTCGCGGCAGCTCCCCTTCCACCTCCGGGCATCCCACTGAACCCCATACCTGGCATCATCATGGCCATCACAGGCATCTCCTTGATATCCAACTTGGTCCGCAGAACCTCCGTGAGATCCGAGACTTCCAGAAGAGTTAAACCTGAGATCTCGTTCACGATTCCCGACACCCTTTCCGATGGCGCCGCCTTCGGAACCGAATCCTGTGCTTCCGAAGCGAATTGGCGGGTAAACGCAGGTCTCCGATCGAGGGTTCGCCGATCCCGCCACAAAGGCCGTAAAATAAATCGGAGCTTTGACATTGTTACCTTCCTAGTGAGTATTCGGAACTCCGACCGAAGTTATATTACATAAAAGTGTAGAAACTTTCCGAGAACGCAAACGAGACGTCGATTGAGATGAAAATTCAAGTCATCTGGGGAAAGAAGCTTTCGTGTAGATGGTGTACTGACTGACTCACTGAGTGGAGAAGGCAAAAACATAAACCCTACAGCTAGACAGAAGAGGGGTTTTCTATATTGGGCCATGTATCTTGCTAATGGGCTATCCATTTAATACAATGCAATTGCATACCCGATAAGCTAAAATTGGGTCTCCATATCAAACTTGATACACAGTAATTAGTAGAATAAAAAATTTATGTAATACATTGATGAAGATCAATATTATGTAATAAAAATTTGATATTCTTCTAGGTGGATCAGGTTACAATCACTATCAATTATCCAATTCAAAACATTAACTGGATTAATTAGAAATATAATCACCAACTAAATTCGGAATAAGCGAACTTAAAATAGCTAGCGATGAGAGACTCGAAGAAGAAAAAAATCATTTCAATTTAATCAGAAGTAAACAACTAGATAAACATTTCAGCCTCAGGCAAGCATCTGGGAGTATAATAAGACAGAGACCATAATTCTCTTATTTGTTCAAATGTCTGAACACAAACAATCCAAATGAGCCACTGCTTTAATTCATCTTCCTGCAGTTCTTCCTTATCTCTCCCTTGGAGCCAGTCAAAGGTGAGATATTTCCCATCTTAACCATTGACTTAGCAAACTGCTGGAAGAAAAGCTCGTTATTCTCAGCATACTGCTTGACCAACTCCATGGATGCTTCATTCTTCGTGAGGAGAACCTGGTCAGAGTTGAGCAGCCCCTTAGAAGCCAATATGTTCTTGAAGTAGCTGTTATCGAAATGCATCGGAGACTGGAAATCCAAGAAGAACAGGTTCTGATCGCCTCCTGAACGAGGGCACCTGGTTTTCATCTGGGAGGCATAGGTGGAATCGAGGCTGTAATCTGGTAGGCCGTTTCCCGTCTGGTTGTACAGCCTCTGCCGGAAGCTCGTGCACCTCGAATTCCCGATGGTGTGGCTTCCTGACAATGCTACAAGGTCCACAGTGTTGAGGCCTTGGAGCTTGAACTTTGTCAGGATTGTCTGGAATGTGTTGTTTGGAGCTGGAATGTTGTTGTTGGAACCACTCAAGCTTGCACTTCTTGAGTCCTTTCTCCCCAATGGTACCTCCCAGCTTGGTCCTCCAGCCTTCAAGAAAGCCAACAACATTGTTTCAGGATTCCAGTTTCATAATGCTAATTAAATATGGACCTTTCCCAACAACTTAAACTATTGGGATTCAACAATTTTCCATATGGTATATGAGAGCCTTCTCACCGTCCAATTTGACTGAAAGGTTCTGGGATCAAATTCTGTCAGCCCTCAAATATAACAATTTCATATGGACAAGGAACCTGTGAAACTTCAATCTCCTTTCAGGTGTTTTTGTTTGAGGGGATGTAAGAGAATCTTTTTTAATTACTCGAGTTACTGAGATGAAGGGTTGGTTTATGCTGAGAGAAAAGTTAATTACAAACTGAACACTCACAAGTACAGTGGAGTCTCTGGCAGCTAGGGTCAGGATATCAGCACAAGAAACTTTGTTAGGACATTCCTTCTCCAATGCAGACTTGATGTCATCGATCACTTCAAATCCTCTGGCAGAATTCCGATTCGGATTCGAGTTCTTCTCAGTTGCAATGCCTGAACCGCCATCCAGCAGAATTGAAGCATCACATCCCTGGTACAATAAAATTACATATAATTCAGCAAAAACCTATTAGTTACTCTTACTTATAAGGAATATTGTGACAAAAGAACTGTTAACGTTTTTTGGGGTCAAGGCAAAAGTCGAAACCTTTACGAAGCAGTCATGGAAATGCAGCCTGAGCAAAGAAGCAGCCATCCGGGGTTCTTTGGCAACGGCCTTGGCCACAACAGACTTGACAATCTGGTGAGCTTGAGGGCAAGAGTAGTCATAGAACTGAGGGTAAAGGTACCCACCAATGTTCTTACCACACAAGCAAAATGGAGCGAAGGCTAGAAGAGAGACAACAACGAAAACAAAGCTAACAGATCGAGCCATGATTAGTAATTGCTAGTCTGCTGTAAAGTTGCTGCTGCTGTGATGGAAGCTGTTGCATGGGGTGGAAAGCTATTTATAGGTGAAAACTTTAGTGTTTGAGCTGTGACACGATAAGGGAAAGGGAACATAAAATATGGAGTTGGTAGCTGACTGATCTTGCAGCTGATTAAAGAAATGGTAAAGGAAGAAAAGTAGGAAATGAGGGTAGTTATAAGTTACAAATAATAAGTCTTTATGATCAGTGGACATTGTTTGACTTGGTAATCATGAGAGCACAGTTACAGTTCTAACAACTGATACACATAAACACTAGCCTTTCCGAGACATGATCTAGATCCTTTCCGAGATGTTTGTTGTTCTAGGTATCCATGGAGTTTAATGTGAACCAAGCGCCTTGACACTTTGCAGAAAATGTTCAGCAAACCAAATAATTTGAGTCAATCTTTCTGGAGAGATCAACTGCATGGTTTATCATAAACAAATGATTGATTGGATTTGCCTCTTATCATACTACAATCTGTTTTTACCTAGTTGACGTTGACATTGAACAGTTCAAACTCTGGTCATTGAGGTAGTAAGGAGATAGTTTAAAGATGTTCATGAGTTAAAATTCAAACTAATCCTTTTATTATGAATTAAATGGAGAAAGTTCCAAGTATGGGATACAGAGGGAAGACTATGATGTAAGCAATCAGGAGGAACAGTTGAATTAGTTAGTAGAACCGCCAATTCTTTATGGCAATGGACAAAGTCAGAGATTATGAATTATGATAACATTGTTAAATGTATATTAATGTTGAATGTTTGATCATATAGAGTATATGCGGAATCAAGATCCATGGTCTGGTAACCCCAAACTCAAAGTCTTTTTAATGAAAAAACTCGGAGAACCAAGATAATATTAACCAAAATGTCTGTTTTTAGTTATAAGTGGTAATTAGTATCAAATTCGGAATCTCCAAATTGTCTGTACTGTACGATCAACAAAGTTACACTACTTGGACAATCCTAACACGATTTAGTTAATGCAATTATATCCTAACACGATATAATTGTATTAACTATTTGTGGAGAAGCCAAGTCGTGCATGTCTTCTGTGAAACAACAAAACTGGAGCTTGGCCACCACGCGGCGTCGGTACTTTATTCTATAGCCAGGCACCAACGTAAGGACAAAACATTTCACAACTAAAGCCCTCAATTACATACCAAAGATTCAACTGCTCTGTTGACAAATTGCACAATCTCACCCAGCAATGTAGACCGTCCATAAACAAAACCTCTGCAACAAACCACAAAGTAAACTCCACTTCATTAAACAAGCGAATCATCTTCACTTCGCTGGAACAACAAAAACCACCATCTCGCTCTTTCCTTTCTTCAGTGCTGCCTTTTTCTTTCCAAGTTGATGATCATCAGTTCTTGAAACACCAACCACACTTTGGTTGCTTAACTGCTCCAAAAACTTTCCTAACCCTTGAAATCTCCAGAAACAATTGGTTTGGCCATCATATCTTGAAAGATTCACAATTGAATCATGTTCAAAACAGTATATAATGCATCGATACTATCCGATGGACCATGAGAAATCGATTATAACCTGAAGAAGAAACTCAAAACTAATGTTTTCAGAACAATTGTACCTGAGATGGTGTTATGAGTTTCAAAACTAATGTATTCTAACTACCAACTATGATGAATCCATGCTCTCTAAGCGTTTAACACAACAAAAATTGTGTGCATTCTATATCTATCTCGAATTCGGAGGACTTGGAGCTTAAATTGAGCCGTATCTTACAGTGCCGGGCCTCCAGTTTCCTTGAGCTGGAGCTGAAGAAGCTGCAGATCCAGATGCAGATGCCGATGCCGATACAAAAGTCCGATCCCAGGAGGCGTCACTAGCATAGCCACTATTTACCTCGTCTGCTCGCGAGTAGGCATAACCTTGCCCCATGCCACTTACCTGTTATTTGCAAGCTCAGTTAGTTTGTTAGCAATCAGCATGTACATGCAATAGGCATCGTAGTCTGTAATCAGTAGATGTAACTTACAGTCTCTAAACATGCAGATATGATTGTCATTCCCGGCAAAGCATCAATTCCATGCTGAACAAAAACCAAAAGATGAGTCATCAGGGGAACATAAGATGAAGGGAAACCAAAAGATTATCAAACTACTGATGAGCTAGAGCATGGAAAGTCCTACCAAGTGTTCCACCCGCGTTCTGTAAATAAAACCTCCACAGCAGAACAATGTCATGCCGACAAAAAAACTGCTCCACACCAATTATTCAAAGGTTAGCCACGATGAGATTGGCGACTAGTGAAAATAACAAGCATAATGTGGCAGAATAGAAAACCAGTATAAAAAAAACACAGGAACCATGCAAATCAAAATAATTCGTTTGGAAATTAGTAGGTCTTATAATGAGATGAAAAACACACATGCAGGAAATGATGCCAAAGATGACCCATCCTCTTGTCGTGCTTTCTTCTTCATCTTGCCTATGTTCTGCAGATTTCAGAGAGCAAAAGGTTTCATTGTTAGCAAAACCAGTTTCACAAGCAAAATACAAACGGCCACCACTTTTGTCTTACGTCTCAAAATCAACAATAACTTCAAGTAACTTCATACTTTTTGGATAGCTTATAGGCCATAACAAACTTTCTATTTTTTCCTTTCAGTAACTAGTTCTTTTCCTGAACATTGCAGAATAAAGAACCTAGTGAAAAGTTAATGATGGAATGTAGCTTGTACCAGAAGGCAAGTATTGGGAGGGAGCTTACCGCACATTTTCGTAAGAAAAAACTGGATAGGATCATAACCGTCAATAGGTATTGTGACGTTTATTTCATATGGTGTGCGTCGACCCCTCTGACCTTCAAAACAAACAAAATTTAAGCTTAGAACATCCTGACGTTAAGTGATTAAATGACACTTCAAGAGAAGTAGTAACCATACATTCCCATTCCACAATCAAGATGCTCGGTGACAAAGTTGTAGGAGGAGTAGCTTTTGCCGCTGACCCAGACAATCTAACCTCCAGGCCTTTACCAGGATGAACCTGAAAGGCATAGTTTAAGGATCCGTCGCATCCTTATTGGGAATTGCGAAAAAATTCAAAACTTTACACGGATTTTAAATCATTAAACGCAAGTTATTACCTCAATTATGGGTTTTTTCACCAAAGCAGAAAGGGAAGCAACTGCTGTCATGTAGAGGGCAACAGCATTTTGTTCTGTGTCAAAGCTGTCAAGTAAGAAATAATATTAAGATGCAAATTTAACTATTTAAGTAAAATCAGCATAGAGAGTCAAATACCAGCAGGAACAATCGTCATTCAGGAACAGTTAAGTAATATAATATGTTTACCTAAAATCCTGCTTGGGCTTCTCAAACCCTGGCTGAGTAAGACCATCGTAGACCTACGAGGCCATAATCCATAAGACTGTAAAACATATCCTCTATAGGATAGACATGATATAAAAATGATAATATGTTTCCTCACAATTTCCCAGGTCCGTGGGTGGAATCCGACAGTGAAACCTTGGAATACACGATGACCTGGTTTGTCACATGGTATCGAAAGATCGATAATAACCCTGAAAATATAGAAACATCCATAAAAACAATGCAGGTTTAATAGATCACTTCAAGAATGTTGCAAGAGAAAATTGTAACAGCAGAACACATGTTTAAGTGAAGGATGCGACCAGTTCTTCATTTCTCCTAAATATTCTTTGTAATGAATGATTGTCAATTTAAGAGATGACTCCGAATGAGATGCTCTTGATTTTACGTTCAAACATCTGGGATAAACAATTTGATGCATGCTGGGCCTTAAAAAATCCAATTCCATGCATCTTGCTTATGAAGATGGTTAGTATCAGAACATTATAGACTCAAAATTGACCATGCTGCATCAGAAAAGGGTAAAATATTATGTGGGAACAAACTTATTTCCAAAATTTCAGAGCAACGGATGAAGACCTGCAACTTGACTCATACGTGAAATTGCATATGCAGCCAAGTCCACCTGAGATTAAAAGCACAGTGATCATCAAATGGTATCTATGCCATAAAATTTGGTCAATGATCTAGGCACTCCTAAAAGCATACAGGAAGGTTTCTGAAACTCTCATCAATGAAAATCACCAACCTCTACATGCTCCATTTAAGCAACTTCCGCATAGGAGGTTCACCTAAACCCACAAAACAAAGATGCAATCGGAAGTCTTATAGAAATAATTTTGGCTCAAGATGCACATGGATTTTACATCATATATCATTTTCTAAAAGTCATTCTTTTTTTAGGTGATAATCACAAGTACCCATTGTATTTGTTATAACTCTCTTTGGTGGTCAGAGACACAGAGTAGAGATGCCTTAACAGTTGCAGTTTTCACTTACCTTAGCAGTGCGTCCCAGTTTATCATAACTATTCTCGCAGTTTACAAGGTCACCGTTGTAAAAATCCTGGAGAGAGATAATAATGTGATTCAACAATTAAAAGGCAATTGCTCAATGGTAAATCCAGCAGAATGGAGAGCTTTTTCCAACTTTAGAAGTGTGACAAGGAAAAGATAAATACATCTGATTCTACAAAATAAATGTGCCCTGTGATAACACCCCCGATGAAATCACAATGCAACGTGCTAATATGGAGCTATGGATGACTTAGATAGGATTTCAAATTCATAGTGCTTACTTGAACAAAGTCCACATGTCCTGAACCAGGGTGGAAAGAGTAAGGCTCATTGAACCGACCAAAATCAATATATCCCTGGACAACAATGGAAGGGGCACTTAAGTTAGGGCAGTGCCTTGTCACAAGTTACTATCTAAATGGGATGGCATTTGTACCGTTTGTGATCTAGTCTCCACATCTTTACAAAAGCGAACTACCAAATCAGTATTGTCCTGCACAATGAAAAGCTTGTTAACCTCTAGGAAACAATGATGAAAACTGAGAGTAGCGTCTTTCATATAACTAGTTCCTCCAACCTTCAATTACCTTTCCCTCGTGCACAAATGTGTGTCCAATCAAGCGGCTCTGATCAATGGATTAAGTAGAAACAAAATTTCTGACTTGTTTATTTTCAGGGCACATATCAAGCATTGGATTTGAGCTCAAATCATTAAACTAAAATGAATGCAATATGGAACTGCTAAGAAGGGAGGAAGAAGCCATGGCAGGCATTGCTGACATCTGCACAAGGCAAGGCTAATCAGTTGAGAATAACCTAAAGAGTTAAAAAGGGACTAATTTAAGGATACAAAGTCGACAAGCCGACTAGAATTGTCAAGAGAATAGCAATTTGAATTTGGTACTGGAACAGCAGCAGCGCATAACACCTGCAACAGTACAGCTGAAAAGATGGCACAAGAGAGACACAGTTAAACAATAGCAACAACAAAAACAACATAAGCAGCCGCTCAACGAGAAAAACCTCACCTATAAGCAGGATGCATAACCAGGTGAAAGAATCCATGGGACAGTAAATCTCCAATTTCAAGATGCTACAGCGAAAAAATGAAACAGAAATCCTCAGCATTGCCCACATTGAAGAATGCAAAAAAGATAGAAGAAGGAACGGATTCAACGCACATAAAATCCCCATTCAAAGTAATAATTTGTGAAGAAAGAGACCAACTTGGGGACGAAAATCAGTTGTTGTAACAATAGCTGGCGAAGTAAGGACGAACTGCGCCCTTGCAGAAGCTTCAATGGGCCTCCTCGCACTTAACGATTTGATGGAAGTGAGGCCAAGATAAAATTACAGGACTAACCCTACCGCTAACACCTCCCAGGTGAAGATACTGCCAAACACCACGTGTACTCCCACGTCCTTACCCTTAACCTTCCCTCCCCTCGCCTCTGGTTTCTACTATTCGACGTTTTGTAGTCTCTCTGAACATCCATTAACAGAAATCCATTGCCTTTGCTCAGGTCGCTGCCTGGAAATCGTATTTCGGATCCAAAGTCTTCTCATTTACTCATTTCTCAAGTGAAGGCACAAATTACAGGGAATAAAGTTCCAAGCTTTTGCTTTGGGGGAAGGCTCTCGTTTCTTAAATCGAGATTTTTTTTGGGAATCCTGGCGTTTTTTTAACGAGTGTCCACTCCGGGAAAGCCAAATGTACAGAAACTACTGCTCTTCTCCTCCATCATCCCCAACCCTAAAATGCTGCCGATGCTCTTAAAGCCTCCTCGCCTCTTCTTGTGCTCGAAAACATCAACCCTAGATAGATGGCAGCTAATCGTGGGAATAAAGCAGCAGAGATGGCCAAACACTCTCTCGGCTGGCCTTTTAAGAGATGGCTACTGGCCATGTTAATCATGCTATCAATCTCGACTGTCATCGCTTTCTTTATCAGGGCCGCCTTCGACTCTTGTGATCGTCGCTTCGAAGTTGCTCAGAAATGGGTTCCTTCTTCCGGGAATGCGAAGACGCCTCCGGTGCCGATTACGAAGGCGCCTCCTCCCAGTCCCCTCAGCTTTATGAAATCGAAACGAGTGCTTTTGGTCTCCCATGAACTTTCCCTTTCTGGTACTCTCTTCTTTCTCCTCTCTTTTCCTCTTCTTGGATGAACAGCGAACACAGCTTGTAACCTTCCTGTTTTCTTTCTGTCTTTTCTTTCCATTTTTGTCTCTTCTTTCCATGTTTCTTGTGTTTTCAAACTTAAAGCTACGGGACTTCTATTGATTGGGATTGAATAGTTGAGTCTTAATTGGGGTTCAGTTTTGGCTAATTGTCATGCTATCAAACTTAGTTTTCTGGCACAAGTATGGATGGCATGCAATGTTGTGTTCTTTTGCTGAGGTATATTGGGAGTTTCATGCGTTACACTTCACACTATGGGGGTTTATCATAAATGAATTGTACTATTTGTTCCAGGACTGTTCTATGGTAAATGAGTGAATCTGCCCGGCAGGAAACGTTTGTGATACTCAAGATCAATATATTTATGGCGTCATACCGTGATTGGTCCATTGGTTTGCATGCTGTTAGTTGGAGGTGGTATAGTTTTAGCTTAAGTGGAGAACAAGCATCTTTTGTGATCTTGAGCAGCGTTGACTGGTCGTTATATGCTTGAGTTGCCTGCAAGATATCAATTTTGAATGTTTTTTGGTTTCTAGCTCTCTTTCTGGGAATGTTGCATTCACTGTAAAGCCCATTTGAACACACCCAAATAAGGCGTTTGTTTTGCCAAACTCTGTAATCTTACAAATGTCAAATGACATGTTTTGCCGCACGTGTCAAATCATTTGTTGTTTTGTATTCTGACCAAGTTTTACTGTTCTTCCTTCTCACTTTCTCTACGGTTGTAACGGCTTTGGCAGCATTCCATCAGCTTAGGGAAAATAAACAATCTTCATTATGCCAATCTGTTTAGCTTGTCTGACAATACATCGGTGGTTTTCTCAGGTGGGCCATTGTTGCTCATGGAACTAGCATTTCTACTAAGGAGTGTGGGTGCTGGAGTTTTCTGGATAACCGTCCAAAAACCTATGCAGACTGATGAGGTAATATACAGTTTGGAGCAGAAGATGTTGGTCCGAGGAGTGCAGGTATTCCATATTATTACATAACAAATTCCTTTAGTCCCTTGGCAATCTTTGAGATTATCATATTTCTTGTTCATATGAAATTGGAAATCTTGAGGAAGAAGCTAATCTTCTTTCGCACAAATTCTATAGGTAATATCAGCGAAGGGAGAGGAAGCTATAGATGCAGCTCTAAAAGCTGATCTGGTTGTTCTGAATACTGCTGTTGCTGGGAAATGGCTGGATCCTGTTCTTAAGGAAAACGTTTCTCGAGTGCTTCCAAAGGTGTTGTGGTGGATCCATGAGATGCGGGGACACTATTTTAAACTGGAGTATCTTAACCATCTTCCTTCGGTAGCTGGTGCTATGATTGATTCACATGTCACTGCAGAATACTGGAAGAATCGAACTAAAGAGCGTTTGTGGTTGGTGAAATTTTCAATTCTCAGTGTATAATCTGCAGTTTGTGTACTTTGCTTTCAGATTTTGTCTTCAAATTGTTTTCCAATAACATTTTTGTTGTCGACTAAAGTAGTTAGAAAGAATTAATTAACTCCATCCTGTTATGTTATTTTCAGAAGCAATTCTAATGCTCTGGCTGTAGTTAAGTTTAGTTTATCTGACATACTTTACCGATCAGCTACTGCTGTCTCTTTGCAGGATTAACATGCCCATCACTTATGTTGTTCACCTTGGCAATAGCAAAGAGCTTATGGAGGTTGCGGAAGATAGTGTGGCAAAGAGGGTTTTGCGTGAGCACATCCGAGAGTCTCTTGGATTGCGCGATGAAGATTTATTGTTTGGCATTATAAACAGTATGATAACCTTTCTTACAAAATTTGATTAATCTAGGATGCTCTAATATCATAGGTTCTTACTAAATGTCTTGTATACTGATTAAATGCATGATTCCAGGTGTTTCACGTGGTAAAGGGCAAGATCTGTTTCTACGTTCCTTCTACGAAAGTTTACAACTTATCCGCAACAAGAAGTTACAGGTGCCATCTGTGCATGCTGTAATTGTAGGGAGTGACATGGGTGCTCAAACCAAGTTCGAAACAGAATTGCGGAACTATGTAATCCAGAAAAGGATTGAACACCGTGTTCACTTTGTGAATAAGACCCTGACAGTTGCTCCTTATCTAGCTGCAATCGATGTTCTTGTTCAGAATTCTCAGGTAAGTCTTTGATTGCACAGTTCCTTGTCTAGCTGATTGCTACAAGTTCTTAATAATGTAAAGCATTGATGCCATGGAAGTGGTTCGTAGTTCTTTTCGTAGCAAATGCTTCGTAATTGGAATGATGGAATCCTCATCTTATTATCATGTCCCGCCTTTGTTTCATACATGTAGGCCCGTGGAGAATGCTTCGGGAGGATAACCATCGAAGCCATGGCATTTCAGTTGCCTGTCCTGGTAGGGTTCTAACTTGCAAAACTATGCTGATAAATTTTCAATATTTCATTCCATGCTGTGAGCTCGTACTGCAAATATTGATGCTTTCCAAACTATCAATTCCAGGGAACTGCAGCTGGGGGCACGACAGAGATAGTTGTAAATGGAACTACTGGTTTGTTGCATCAAGTCGGGAAACAAGGGGTTCCGGCACTTGCGAAAAACATGGTGAAAGTTTCGACTCAGGTAGAGAGGAGGCTAACAATGGGGAAGAGAGGGTATCAGCGTGTTAAAGAGAGGTTCCTAGAGCATCACATGGCACATAGAATCGCTGATGTGCTCAAGGACATACTGAGGAAGGCATCAAAGGATCATCAACATGGTCATAAAACTTAAAGATGATGAGCATGGCATCAGTGACTGCACTTTTTTGCTGTGGATCAAATCCATGAGGAAGTTTAGAGATGTGCTTTCTCAGTTCCAGGTTCCATTGCACATGGCGAAGACAGCCCTACAGACACATGAACTAGAGAGAGAGATTTAACCATAGGAAAACATGTAATTAGGACCCCACAAGTGTATTTGCAGAAGTGGTGTACATACACACTAGGATCAACTATTGTCTTTTTTAGCAGAGTTGCCTATTGTTGTTTCAAGCATTATAGTATGGACTCGTTTTAAAACGGTAATGTTACTTTGATTAAATTGGAGGTGGAAATATGGAACTGCATGAAGAAGCAGTACCGGATTTAATTACCGAATTCAATTTGGTTTTGGCTGCGGTTCTGTACTTTGACCAAATTCGAAATCGGTTGAATTCGAATTTCAATGGCCGACTTTTGGCATCGGTTATGAGTCTCTTTCGAGTATGATAAATAAAAAATCCCTGATTTAATTACCAAACAAAAATATTAACGAATATAAATTTGAATTCGGTAGTTAAAATGACATAAACGCCCCTGAAACAGTAAATTCCAATTTATTTATAAGATGCGAAAAATCAAAAAATTATACCACTTGAAACGACCAATCAAAATTGACTGTTTATACCGCCATTCCGACGCCGCTGCTACCCTCCGCTGCCGCAGCACGCTCACCTTCCGCTGCCGCCCGCCTCTAAGGGAAATAACAAAATTTAAATATATACGGCAGTCGGCATGGCGACGGTGTTGACCGGCCGTCGGCGAAGCCCAGCGGTTGGCATGGTGACCGTCTGCCGTTTATATTTAATTTTTTTTTTAATTTTATGTTGTTATTATTTAAATGTAATTAGTGTGATTTAGTTTAATGAAATAATAATGAAATGTGTTTTAATTATATACTTAGTTATTAAATATTGATTTGATTAATTCTTGAAAAATAATAATTAATTATGATGATTAAGATTACTTAGTATATACATTATCAATTCAATTCATTTGATAATTACATACTTAGTATTTACTCTTTGAATTTAAATTTTAAAACGTTAAATAAAAAAAAATAGGGCATCATATAGCAATCCCATATAAATAAATGACTGAGCTGAACATACTATGAGCGAAACCAACAGGGCCCGACGAACCACTTAAACCCACCTTAAATTTTCTCCAACGTAATAATGGGCCCGCCTGGATCAGTAAATTAAATCTATTCACAGCCCACCTATAAATAAATCCCTGTACAAAAAAAGGACTTGGAGACGGGGGATTGGGAAGTCAACATGCAACGTGATCAAATTCCCTCTGTGGGCAATCTCCATCCATGGTTTTATACCACTTACAAAGTAATATGGAAATCTGCATGGATGGGGAACCACTTACCACTTTTATACATTTATATATAATGCAATTCCAATTCCTCATTCTTTTCTTTCTCCTCTCAAGTATGTTTGAAGAAAGGTAATGGAGTAGAGTAGTGCTCTTTGTTTCTCATACTTCTCCTAAGAATATGCATCTCTTCCTTGGACCTATAAACCATGCAAGAAAGCCTTGGAATATTCTTCTCTTCTCTTCTTCTCTTCTCTTCTCTTCTTCTCTTCTCTTCTTCTTTCCGATCATCCAATCCAAATGCATATCCCCTAAATCATTTATATAAAGCTCCTTTGCCTTAAATATCCTCTGTCCCTAATTTCCAAATTGTAATATCAAAACAAACAAATTAGGATCATGGCGGGACGTCTACTACATGGCACCCTCGCTGCTACCATTTACGAGGTTGATAGCCTCAATCACGGATGTGGTTTCGACATGTTCTCTAAGGTATTAAGCTACTTGTTCTTCGTTTTCTATCTCTGATTATATTACATTAGTGTATCTTTATTATTGTTTAGATTTTTGTATTTTTTATTTCCTTGCTTTTTTGGCTTTTCAAATATGCAAACCATGTTATGCTTAATATTATATGCTTATACATTTATCCTATTTTTTGTAATAGGTTATAAACTTCTGTAATTGATCGTAATCTTCGTAACTGGCTATAATGATTTGTAAATTGTTATAATTGCCTGTAACTGATTATAAGTGTCTGTAAACGGGTTATAATCATCAGGTTACATGAATAACTAGGAATAATCATCTATAACTAACTATAATTATCTATAACCAATTACACAACTTAATAACTAATTATAACTGCCTCTGATTAATTACAAAACCAAATAACTAATTAAAAAAATCACTAATTTTACCGCCAAATAACTAGTTATACAACAAAATAACTTGTTACTTAACTAATTACTTAGAGTAACTAATCAAATAACTTATCACATATGAAACTAATGAAAAAGCTTAGTTTGTTTTGTTCTTATGAATAATTTGCAGAAACTAACAATAATGGATTAGCTTGTTTTTACCAATAAAAACAGCTTTCAACTACGTCAAACAAGTTTCAACGAATTAGTTAAACATATGTTGGAACTAGTTGATGTTTGTTTGAACTGTTCAAAATGTAAATTTGAAACTTATTTAACGTAGGGGAAACATGTTCTCACAGACACACACAAGTAAGATAAGCATACACAGTTTATGAGGAAATTCCTCAAACTGTTTTTTATGATTTTCCTTGCTTCATGTTGATTGTATATATGACAGTGTGATGGACCCCAAAATTTTGGGAGAAGGTTTCTCACAAAATTCAAGCGTGTAGTCCTTTGTCGACCCGAGGTCAGACTCCCGAGCTCTAGCTAGCTTTCGATCATTTTCATAAATTTCCGGTCCGGTTCTGAAAACCTTGTTTGTGCAACATAGGTGGTCGGGTCTGGATTGTATGCTACAGTTGACTTGGACAGGGCAAGAGTTGGAAGAACAAGACTAATCACAAAAGAGCCCTCAAATCCTAGGTGGTACGAATCATTTTGGATATACTGTGCTCACACAATCAACCACGTCATCTTCACCATTAAAGAAGCCAATCCGGTCGGAGCCACTCTCATCGGAAGAGCTTACCTCCCTGTTGAGGACATCATCAAAGGCTACATCGTCGACAAGTGGGTCCCCATCCTCGACGACTACGACAAAACCCCTCTCCCCGGGAACCCTCGAATCCACGTCAAACTTCAATTCTTCAATGTGATCTACGATCCCAACTGGTCTCAGGGAATCAAAACCCCCAAGTACGACGGAATTCATTACGCTTTCTTCAACCAAAGACACGGATGTCAGGTAACTCTGTATCAGGATGCTCATGTTCACGACAACTTCCTTCCAAATATTCACTTGGGACGAGATCGAATGTTGTACCGTGCTCACAGGTGTTGGGAGGATATCTTCGACGCCATAACTAATGCGAGACATCTTATTTATATAACCGGATGGTCTGTCTATACTGAAATCACTCTCGTGAGGGATCCGAATCGGCCAATCCCCCCTGGAGGTGATATGAAGCTCGGGGAGTTGTTGAAGAAGAAAGCGGACGAGGGTGTAACGGTGTTATTGTTGGTTTGGGATGATATAACTTCGGTTTCGGAGTTTAAGAGGGATGGGTTAATGGCGACACATGATCAAGAAACGGCAGCATATTTTAAGGACACGAAAGTGAAATGTGTGCTGTGTCCTAGGAATCCTGATGGTGGAAGGAGTATAATTCAAGGGTTCACAATCTCTACAATGTTCACCCATCATCAGAAATCTGTGGTTGTCGATGCTGCCGAAATCGATGCTTCGTCAGGAGGGAAAAGAAGAATCGTGAGCTTCATTGGAGGGATTGATCTATGCGATGGGAGATACGATACGCAAGAGCATCCATTGTTCAAGACATTAGACACCACTCATCGCGACGACTTCCACCAGCCAAACTTTACAGAAGCGTCCATTAAAAAGGGCGGTCCACGAGAGCCGTGGCATGACATACATTGCAAATTGGAAGGTCCGGTGGCGTGGGACGTGCTTTATAACTTCGAGCAAAGGTGGATGAAGCAAGTTGCGGGTATCAACAATGCCCTATTAATCCCGCAGGAAAAACTCGAATCGTGGATTTCTCGCCCGTTACCTGTGGTGCAAGCTGACGATCCGGAGGCGTGGAATGTTCAAATATTCCGGTCCATAGACGGAGGAGCGGTTTCCGGGTTTCCTGAAAAGCCGGAGGAATCATGTGCGGTGGGGTTGATTAGTGGGAAAGACAATGTGATTGATAGAAGCATTCAAGATGCTTACATAAACGCCATCCGAAGGGCACAAAGCTTTATATACATCGAAAATCAGTATTTTCTCGGAAGCTCATTCGGGTGGAAACAGATTAGCGGTGACATCAAAGTGGACGATATCGCTGCTTTACACCTCATTCCCAAAGAACTGTCGTTAAAGATTATTAGCAAGATCGAAGCAGAGGAGAGATTTACAGTGTATGTGGTGATCCCGATGTGGCCTGAAGGGATTCCGGAGAGCGACTCTGTTCAAGCAATATTGGATTGGCAGAAAAGGACTATGGAAATGATGTACTCCGACATAGCGGAAGCACTTAGAAAGAAAGGACTCAACACAAGTCCTAGAGAATACTTGACTTTTTTCTGCCTTGGAAGTAGAGAGACTAAGAAAATTGGTGAGTATACACCTTCTGAGACTCCTGAAGTTGGTTCGAGTTACGCTAGAGCGCAACAAGCTCGTCGTTTCATGATCTATGTTCATGCTAAGATGATGATTGGTAAGAACCTTTTTTTCCTCCTTGTTACTCTTTAACTTTCCTTTTGTTTCTACCAGCATTATTTAAGGGGTTGTTTGAATTTGGGATTTTGGTCATGATTTGTGATGGAATTAGTGAGTTTAATTAAGTACTGCTTTTTGAACAAAATTTATTGTTTGAATTTTAAAAATTGGTGGAGATTTGAAATCATAATATATGGGCTCGTGGTGATTTGAAATTTAATTTTAATCATCATGAATTGAGTGAGATTTGAAAATCTTTAAAATGATTTGGGGGGACTAAAGACGGATTGATCTAGTTACAACTCATAAATTATAACAACTGCCACTTAAAGTGTGAAACATTATAATAAATATAATATTAGAACTTAAGCACAATCAAATCTTTATCTAAATAGTTTAATTCAAATTTTTAAAAAATATTAGAATCGCCATCAATTTTAAATAATAAACAAATTATTTATGAAATCACTAGCTTATTTATTTCAAATCATCCCTATCCAAAATCGAAAATCAAACGAGGCCTTAATAAAGTATATGATGTTTTGTAGTTGATGACGAGTACATAATCATTGGTTCGGCAAACATCAACCAGAGATCAATGGACGGAGGGAGAGACACCGAGATAGCAATGGGAGCATTCCAGCCGCAACATTTAGCAACGAATAACCAATTGGCGACGGGGCAAATCTACGGATTCAGAATAGCTTTATGGTATGAACATCTTGGGGTGCTTGAGAAGTCTTTCCAGTATCCAGCAAGTGTGCGATGCGTGCAGTTGGTGAACCAAGTTGCAGAGGACAATTGGGAGAAATACACGAGCGAGACTTTTGACCATGATCTTGTGGGTCACTTGCTTGCTTATCCCATTGAAGTTGCTAACAATGGAGCCGTCACTAATTTGCCTGGGTTTGAGCATTTTCCAGACACCAAAGCTCTTGTGTTTGGCCACAAGTCTGATTATCTCCCTCCAATTCTCACCACTTAAAAAACTTCCTTTCATCTACTCGTAAATCTGTAATTAATTAGCCGAACTGTGATCCGATTGATGCATAATTTGAATGATTTATAATCCACTAAAAAATTTCAAAACTAAGAGTTAAATTAAAAAACATTGATTGACACTGGCTAAGGCGCAGCAGTAATAGTAGGGTAAGAAGCATATTGAGCAAGCCCACATACCCCTTCATCAACCGCAACACCTCTCTCCAACCGAACGTAACCTTGCTCCCCCCACTGATTTCCCCACGAGTTCTTCGCCAGCCAGTACTTCCTCCTATCGCTATCCCCGTACCCAACCAATGTCACCGCATGGTTCGTGGCGGTCCCGCACACGTCAGGTGTCAGGATCCAGCCCTGGTAAAACTTGAAAGAGGGATCAGTCCTGCAAATCCCGACCGAAATGGCTGGTTGGCCACGGCCTTGAGCAACGAAATTTCGTCGTTGGCCGACACGTCCTCGGACCCTATGAGTAGTGCGACCGGTGGCATCAGGGATCGGCATTGCACGATCCGCTTTCGGCATTACAAAACCATGATATTACGGGTCGTTTGGATAAGGTATTTTGGATATGTGGTATTTTGGAACAGAATGATGGGTTATTTGATAATGTGGTATTTATGAGGTGCAAAGACTTTATGATGTGAGAATTATCTTGTTTGGCTAATAAGTTATTCAATGTGGTATTTGGTAACGGAAATATCACATTGTCGAAATAATAAAATATTTTAAATACCTAAAAAATTAGTTATTTCAAATACCACATTCTAAAATGCCACATATTTATGTGACCAAAAATAAATTATTTCTGTCAAAATATCTCATCCAAACAAATTTATTAAAAACTATTCATTCGGACCAAAATACCCCTAGACCAAAAGAAACTAGCGAACGTTTCAAGGTTTGTAAATTCAATAGAACTTTGGCGGCCGCCACGCCAAGTTGCCACCCACCATCCACCACCGTATAACTTACGCACAGTCGCACAGACATTCTGTTAGCTTTTCTTTCTGATCTCAAAAGGGTCAAAATGAAGCTGCCAGGTTTCTAGTTTTTGCAGTTCAATCCTCGATCATCAGAAAGAGAAAGAGAGAGGGGAATGGTGGAGGAAGATTCACAGAAACAGAACAACTCGGAAACAAATTGGCAATGGCAGAACGCCACCGCCGGTGCTGTGGCTGGGTTCTCCACTGTCGCTGCTATGCATCCTCTTGACGTCGTCCGGACTAGGTTTCAAGGTACTTCCTCACTTTTGAGGTTCATAAATTTCCAATATTTTCTCCCTCCCTTCATTCCTTCTTATCTTTGGGCATTTTGATTGATTCTATTCGTGTCTTTTGTGGGTAGTTAACGATGGTCGAATCTCCAGCCTCCCGACTTACAGGAATACTGCCCACGCTATTTATACCATTGCTCGCTTAGAGGTTGGCTATTGGAACCCTCAAAACTCAATTTTGTGCCGTTGAACTTCATATGGTTTTTGAATTTCTTGCTTCCTACAAGGTTACCAGTGCCAACATAGTTAGTTCAACTGTTGCAGGGGCTGAGAGGGCTTTATGCAGGGTTCTCTCCAGCTGTCCTTGGTTCTACAGTTGCATGGGGTCTTTATTTTTTCTTGTAAGTTTCTGTTACATTGCTGTATTGAATTAAGTAGGACCTTGGCTGAACTGTATCATCCAGATGGTGTGTAGTTGATATGATGACAAAATAGCTGAGGAAGGCGAGGAGATTGTCTCTAGAACGGGATTTGGAAACATATTTTTCCGCCTTGTCTTATATCTTCTTTTTGGGTTGGGCGCTTGGCTTCTCTGAAACATAGATTAACATGACCTGTTCTGATTCATTCATTTTGTATCAAATTCTGTTGCAGCTATAGCAGAGCTAAACAAAGGTATTCAAAGAACAGGAATGAAAGCCTGAGCCCTCTTCTTCATCTTGCATCTGCTGCAGAAGCTGGAGGCTTGGTGCGTGCAACTTTAGATTAGTAAAAGTCGTGCATACTGTATATAATCATCCAACACTGAACCAATAAGAATGTTATGTAACTTTTAAGTGACACATAAAAATGAAAGGAAAAACAAAGTGTTCCTACGTATAACGTTATATAAGTGGCTGAGTGTTATCAGTGCAATCTTATTTATTTTCTAAAGAAATAAGTCGCTGGCTGAGATGAGTTATCTAAAGTTCCATCGTGTCTTAGCACTTCTATACTGATAAGTGGTCATGATGGCTTTTATATGCTTAAGTATTTACGATAAGAAGGAATATCATATGTTCTTTCAAAAATGTAGGGCAATTAACACTTTTGCCTATCCGTCAGGTTTGCCTGTGCACAAATCCCATCTGGCTGGTAAAGACGAGGTTGCAATTACAGACCCATCATCATCAATCCCGGCCATATTCTGGACTTTATGGTATGATTGCTTCTTTGACATTGAAAAGCTATTTTATCTTGTCTCTTCAGTTATTCCTTCCAAATTAATGCCATTGCAAGCAAATACAATTGCTAAACTTTCTATTATTTCTAATGGCCTAGGAGGTCGCCACTGGGCACTGGGATTTGGATTACTATTTACTACACATCTGAACTTAGCTCTGTCCCTGGATTGCTTTTAGTTGCTTTTTTCTTCTTGATATATTGTAGATCTCATTCTGTCATTCACCTCTGCTGTGTCTTTTCCGGTATCTCGACTAGGATTTGACTGCAAAAAATAACTAGGATCTGTAACATCTGACGTCAATTCTATGTCACTGTAATTCACCTCGGTGTTTTTTCAGCATGATCAACAATGATTTGACCAATGCCTTTATTTTGTTCCTCATTGTCAGACTTCAAGTTCAGCTTCAGTCAATTATATTGTCTATTTTGCCATAGGCTTTGTTCATTATGGTCAAGTCATCTTTGACGTCAATACTGCAATATTTTCTATTTTCGATGCTCGATTTACCTATCCTTAAATACTGCTTCACATATACTTCACTTGTGATGGATTTCAGATGCATTTAAAACAATAATGAGAGAAGAAGGATGGAGAGCTCTTTATAAAGGACTTGGTCCTGGGCTCTTTTTGGTGAGTGCCTTGGACTTCTTATATTTTTCTCTCAAATTCAGAAGAGGATCAAACTTGTGTTTGAAAGTGGGGAGATCCTTGTCCTTTTATTTGATTAGATGTCTCTCCTGAATCATCCTGCAACGTACTTCCTGACATTCTTGACTTACTAGTTACTACATCTATTTCTTGCTTTATCAGGTTTCTCATGGTGCCATCCAGTTCACTGCATACGAGGAACTACGCAAACTAATTCTTCACCACAGATCTAAAGTGACAAAAGGCCACCATGATAGCGCAGACATTAATTTGCTGGTGAGAGCCAAACTGACCTTCATATATCCAACTAGCCATCATCACTTGGCATCTATTGATACGCAGGCTTTCACTGACTAGACTGCTAACTCTTTTACATTCATTTTCAGCTTTTCTCTACTCTTGTGTTCCTATAGTGTGTGTTAATTTTATGATCACCACATTTTGATACAGAATTCGGTTGACTACGCTGTCCTTGGTGGTTCTTCGAAACTTTCGGCTATTCTCCTGACGCATCCATTTCAGGTAGGCATTCTCTTTGGTTGTGACCCTCTATGTTGTTTTTACTCATATCCTCTTATTCAGTAAGTACATCTTTTTCAGGTTGTTCGAGCTCGTTTGCAGGTATAAGGACCATCTTAGTTGCAGTGTTTCATTTTCAGCTTTTCACATATGAAAATATGGCCAAGTTCTTATAGGGCTATAGGCCATCAATACCAATTCTTGATTATGTTCTCTCATTAAAAAAAGGTATTACGTTCCTTATTGTATATGAGTAGCTGACTGTCTATTAAATTATCTCTGCAATTTTTTCGGTATGTATGCAATCCCTCGCTGCAGCAACGCCCTGGTATCGATGGAATTCCAAGATATATGGATAGCTTGCATGTCTTGAAGGAAACATTTCGGTGAGCTTACTTTTTTTTTTTGCCATAACCAGTCCAATTCCCGGTGTCTGTCCCTAAGGACTTTCAAGAATTTATCTAATAAATATCAGTGTCCTGGGAATTTCTTTCCTGTCTGCAAGAAGTTCATCTGCCTTAAACCTGCATTGCCGAGTGCTGAAATCTACCAACTCTGGCGGGGCATTCGAAATACTCTAGCTTTGCTGTTCTCTCATTTTCATTTCCCTCGGGAATTGCAGGTTTGAAGGATTTCGAGGTTTCTACAAGGGTATCACCCCAACTATTCTGAAAAGTGTCCCCACTTCCTCTATCACCTTTCTCGTGTATGAGAATGTCATAAAATTGCTGAAATTGGCCAGCAGAGACTGACTGGGCTAACCATGTATCATACACACCTCCTACTTGCTACTTACTTTCTGGACACAAAGATGCGCCAAATGGGCTGGTTTGAATCTGATATCATCTAAAAGCTGCATAAAAGAGCGGAGGGTATGTGGAAATGAGAAGGTTTTCCTGTTAGTCCCCAAGAAGAAAGGATTTATCTGGTCTGGCGAAACTAGCAATGAATTTCCAGGGTCTCTGTTGATTCTAGGGCAATTGGTTTATCAGGTAACTTTTCGCAGTGCTATCACTGTATTATTAGTTGTCTTGGTCAACTATTATAATAAAGTCTGAGAAGGTTTGGCTTGGTCAAACAGGTTGAATGACGGATTTGGACCCTACTGTTGCTCTTTGAAATGTCCATGGATGCCAAGTTATCTAGATGAAGAAATGAGTGCACCTGCAGATACTAACTTTCTAACTTAAATTGTCCATCTCATTGATGTCTTTCACGTTGTCATTCAAATTATAACAAGTTATATTAACTAATAAGTCTGAATATTATTTGAAATAATAATATGGTAGATCAGCGTTATATTGAACTTTTATGAATGTCGAAACATGATATAACATTTTAGTAATATACAAAAGGACGAGCTACTACACCAGATAACCTCAAATGTTGACTATTCTGATTGTAAAGAATGCTTATGGAGAAAGGCAGCAATTTCTTCTGAAACTTGTTGAGCTTTCTCTTGATGTATGAAGTGGTGACCATCTAGAACAACAACTTCAAGATCTGGAACAAAGCTCCTGAAGGTATCTCCTTCTATGTATTGCTTGGTACCTGAAGTCCTGAAACCTATATCTTCATTTCCAACCATGAACTTTGTTGGAACTGTAACTTTTGCTCCTTGCCAGGGTGCTGAGATCTCCCAGTTCCTGTTTCAGTAATGATTAAATATAGGTAATCTGCATAACCTTGATGTTACAAAATTATTCACTTACAGGTCCATGGCACGGTAGTAGTTGAGAGGACCAGTGAAACCAGATTCCTGGAATTTATCGGCATAGATTTGCAGTTCATCTTCAGTGATCCACGGTGGCAAAACTGCTGGTGTCTCCAAGTAATCGATTATTTCCATCCCCATAGGAGCCACCAAGTTGTCGTCTGTTTTGTTTATCAGCAAGAACTTCTTCATCACTGTCAGGTAATCGTATCTCGCAAAAGCCTGCTCTGCTCTTCCCGGTTCCTACTCAATATAAACATCCACAAGCTGTGGAATCCAACTATGTCTAAAAGTTGCTCTTCTGAATGTATGAGGTGAGAAGGACCAGAGAGCGTTTACCTGAAACTGACAGATGTAAAACCCATCTCCAAATATCCTTTTGAAGGATTCAATAACTTTAGCCTCAGGGTTTCTCTGATAGAATGGAACAGAAAGTGTAATCAACCCCTTCACCCTCTCAGGCCTGAAGATGCTTAGATACCAAGCAGCTAAAGCTCCCCAGTCATGCCCTACCACAAAGGCCTGCACCACAACCAATTGTAAATAACAGCCTCACAACTAGAGGCGGTTGAGGAGCCAAACCAAACGCTGAGGGTAAAACACTCAGTTTATGGTTAGGCTAGATTTTAAATGAGACAAGTTTTAGTAAGGGTATGCTCCACTCGATAGGCTTGCGAGTTGGTTCGAGCTCGAACTCGAGACTCTAGTTCAAATATATGACTCGTTAGTAAATTCAATAACGTGACGTGAGTTTGTCACGAATAACATATATTATGTGATATTACTTCATCTATATTTAACTATTTTTAACTACAAAAATAGAAAATTCCAAATTTTAGAATACCTAATTTTTTCAACTTTCACTCGATATTTTTTTTTTTTGTGTACAAACTTCAGTTTGAATGGGGCTCATCATGATTTTTAACCACCCTACCTTCAACATACATAAAGAGAGAGAAGTGACCTGCTGTTCTCCAAAATGGTCAAGGAGGCCAACAATGTCGCCTACAATGTGCAGAAGCGAGTAAGAACTATGGTTGATGGGAGCGTCGGAGTCGCCACAACCTCTGAGGTCAGGAGCGACGACGTGGTAACCACGGTCGGCCAAGAAGGTGATTTGGTGACGCCATGAATACCAGAAATCTGGGAAGCCATGGAGGAGAAGAACCAGAGGGCCACTAATTCCTTTCTCCACTACATGTAACCATATCCCGTTTGTTTTTATTCGCTGGTGATTCACGTCGTCTTCTATTCTCGCTTCCATCTTGATCGTCTGCTGAATTTGGATGCTGCAACTGCAAAGGTCGTGGCTTAATTTTATGAACAAAACAGAAAGGTCGCAGGGGAGGAAGCAAAGTCAAAAGGTTTTTGGTGATGGGAATATCAACAAGATGGAAGGAAGGAACACCTTTGACTACTGAATAAGATAATCCGACCAAGGCGTCACAATCCTGCCACATGTCTTGTCTTCTTCAAGATTCTTTGAATGGATAAGTTGAAAGAGTGTAAAATATTCCTATATAATAATCAAATTGACCGACTGCAGAGTTTTTTATTAATTCTGTAAAGGGGGTGATCAGGCTGAGGAACCTCGGTGGTTCGATCACCACCAAACTAACTGCTTTATCAACTATCATTAACATTAATCTTATAATAATTAAAACCTATTAATTAGGATGATGGGGATATTTTTCTATGGAGATATGACAAGTAGAAAAAAGAGACGGAATAATTTTGAAATAGGCTTTCAATTATGAATGTTGCATTAATCTGACCTGTTAGATGAAATTTACTAAATTAAATAGTTAAAAGTGAAGCATAGTGTTTATGGGTTTCTCTTTTTTTAGTGGGCAACTTCACTAGTTTATTGTTGAACAACCTATTTGGGGAGACGATGATAAGTACCTAGGAAAGTCAGGACCTTCGAAATTATGGTGCGACTCTTTCCACAATGTATGCCCCGATCAGTTATTCGGGAGAGAACCAACTCAACATTATCCTTGATATGTACCTACCAAATATCCTTTCGGAAACACCAAATACAAGCATCACAAACAATAAGAGCTTCAATACATAGGGATCAAGGAGGACTGAGTATGTTCACCCCACCGCTTGTAAGATCATGAAAACCGCTAATGGACCATCTTAAACGGAACAAGCCCGTACAGAAAAATCTGAGGCGACAAAAAATTTATAGGTTCAAAATTCGAACCCAAAACCTTCAGTTTAGCAATCACATAACACTACTAACTGAAATGATAAGTTTCTTAAACAAAAAACTCAAGCCATAAAAGATTCTTAACATATAGAACTCAAAGATTGTGGATATTGATAAAATGGAATCTGAAACCGACGTCATGACAGGTTTTTATCGACGAGGCGACGACAAGCTCAACGGTCAGTCACGTGCGTAAAGCCGGCGCCGGTGTCGGGAATAATGTGAACGAAATAAGTGCAATGAAGACTGCTTCAAAGTTGATGGAATTTGGAAACTCAAAACTCAGGGACAGTGACGGTAATAATGTGAACGAAATAAGTGCAATGAAGACTTCAGATTCGGACCTAAACTGCAACACCTTAGAAAGAGTGAGCTTACTTGGATACACAGACTTGGTTTATGAAGGATGTGTTGTGCCACCAACCATCAAAACAATAATGGCAAAGCAAACATGATGATAGTATCTTGCCAATAATTTTACTAAAAAAAGAGCAACATCGTCCATCTTCCTTTACACAAGCAGGCATGTTTTGCCATTTACACAGCAGGAGATGCATTCACCATTCAAACTCAACGCTTTTGGTTTCAGAAACTCTTCTTCACCTTTCTCCTTCCTTCAGCAAAAGGTTTCCGCCATCCAACAACAATTATTTGAAGCTATGTTAATGGACGGTCATTGCGTTTCATTTGGTTTTTACACCTTGTCATCATGGAACCACCACCTGGTCTCCTTCGGAGATCTTCCGTTTCGGCAGTTCTTCACATAGCGATCATTGTCTTCAGGGCGTTGCTGTTGCAGCCACAATCGAAATATATCTAGTCAGCTTACAAAAAAAAACAGATACACAGTTAAGTAATAGGGATACTAATGAGCAAGAGATCAAACCTTAACAGTTGAGCTTGACAGCATTGAAAGGATGCTGATACACACAGAACTAACAGTCATAGCAGGTGACCAAGAATCGTATAATATATCTGCGAGGAGTAAATTCATTGGTGTAAGCTTTTCTTTGACAATCGAACACTGTTCTGTATTTAAAAGAGAGGCAATACAAGGATGAAGTAGATTTGAAGGCCAGACAGATAGCCCTAGTTTAACCACCATTTGGGATAGGTTCTAATAAATATTAAGATCCACCTGCTTAGTACCTGAACTAAATCTAATTAAAGTGATCTTTACTTTAACAACTGTAGGCAAACAAGATGTATGGACCATATTAACTATCCACACGAAGGGCAAAAACATCACAGACGGTATTGTAAATGTGGGGTTGTACTGAGAATCCAATCAACTAGTGGTCACTTAAATATATGAAGGAATAAAGATAACGATGCTTAAACCACCATAAAGAATCTGAGCTCAAGGGTAAACTTATACATATTCGTTACAAAGATGCTCATTTCACAACATGAATCTCGCATTTATACTGAATTGGATTTCAGTAAGCATGCATGATCGTGAGAGAGCGAAACTCATAGTACTGACGACTTAAAAGTAATTTTGTTCCTGCATGTCTGAGTTACATAGCACAATTCCAGTAGTGACTCTAGGTCTGGTCAATAGGATAACTTGAAATATCTACATATCTGAAACATAGACCATGAATCGGTACTTAAAAATCAGAAACAGCATCTCGAAATATCCAAGGGGTAGACCGTCACTTTCAGCAAATGGGAAAGGAAATCAACTAGTCCTTCACAAACAAAATAATATTCTTGATTGTAACCCAAGAAGATCCAAACACCACATCACCAAGACACTTGAAAGAGAAAGTGGTCCAGGAGACTCAAATTGGAATCAAATGACAGCAGAACAAAGAAATATAGATGCTTACTAATCCAACGCAAACAAATTCCACAGATTGAAGAGCAATTACAAATATTTTGTTGGTATTACCTAAACAAATATGGCCGTTGCTGTAAATGTGAGGGTGTAGTGGAGCTGGATGAAGAAATATAACCTGCTCACGTTCAAACCCCAGAAGAATCGAACATCACAACCACAAAAGTCAAACAAAAACTAGGATGAACCAAACAATGATGATGCAGAATCAAACCTGGGGCGCTTCCATTGGGTAATGCTCAGGGAAATCAACTTGGAGCTGGTACATTTCATTAGCATAGAGGGTTCCAGGAGCTCCATTTACTTCAATCACCCACCTAAACCATTTCCAAAACCCACCAATCAATTAACAGATTGATCTTTACCAGCACAACAAAGATGAGAACTTTCTTCGAAAAAAGGAAATAAAAGACGTAAAAACGTAAGCTGAAAGTTCAAAGTTGTCTGCGCTTTTCATCAAAAAAGAAAGACGGGGACAATAAACCTCTGGAGATTGTCGGTGACTTTGTGTTTGAATCCAGTGGGAGGATTGACCTGCCACTCCACCAACTCCTTCTGAAGCCGATTGCAAGCGATCTTACTCAGTGTCTGAAAAAGACCCAGTAATACAATCATCCCACGACAAAAAGAAAAAGGAAATCAATTTCTAGAAATGAAAGAAGATAAATGATGGAAACAGTGAATAAGGAGAAAAGGGAAGACCTTGCGAGCGGTGGCGGAGGAACTGGTCATGGCGAAGAGCGATGCGGAGGATTTGAAGGGTTTAGATTTTGGGGATTAGACGAAGAAGAAGAACAGCAGAAGAAGAGCGAAGGTTTTGAGGGATTACGACCCAACCCAACCTTCTTTTTATGTTATTTTCTTCTCCTCCCGGTCTTCTCTGTTCTTATATTCTACCGTTTACATTTTTCATTTTATCTGCTCTTTTTATCAATATTTAATCATTTTGTAATGTTGGATGATTTATTAAACCAATTGGGATGTTCATTGACTACAGCTTTTAGCCTTTTATTTACACTTTTCCGGAACAAACTTTTATTCATCTCTAACTTCTCTCAAAATTCTGTCTTCTTTATGTATAAATTGGTAACCTTGATGGCTATTTTAGTGTGGTTGTTGAAGGTGGTGCATCGATGGTTAGACGAAACTCTATTGATCACATTCAAGCATCGGTGATGAAACTCAATGGATCAAATTCAAATTTTGACGGTTAAATTCTATCAATTTCTCGTGATAAATCAAGTGTTGATGGTGAAATTTTATGGTAGTTCGACCAGTTAGATTCATACACAAGTAATGAAACTCCACTAGTTAAATTCATGCACAAGTGGTGAAACGCTACATGTTAAATTTTGTTTCAGGCAGCAAGAGTAATGGTGAAATCCCACCGCCAGTGTTGGCAATGAGCGATCCTCTACTAGTAAAATTTTGGCGTTATTGGTGAAACTATACACATACAGATTTTAGCTCTAGCAACAAAACTCTAACAGTAACCAGCACCGGCAACAGAGCACTACAAGTAGAATTCCAATGTTCCTTCGGTAGAATAACGTCGGTAGAACTCCACCAGTATCATTGCGGGAGTATAACTCTATCGATAAAATTTCACATGCAGATTGTCTAAAATCTATGTAACGTCTCTTTTTAAGATGTCGCAGACGCTGCTGGTTTTTTAAAAACTATACATACCCATTTTGTTTTACGATTTGGAAGTGCGTATGAGCGCATGAACTGTTAAGGATGTGGCACTAGCGATCCTAAGTAGTCGATTTCAATAGTACCATTGGGTAATTGAAGATAGAAAAGAACAAGTAGAGGAGAGTTCACCTCCAAGATCCATTCATCATAGATAGTCCTTGGCATTTGGGACAGAATTGGAACCGTAGGTTGGACGGCTGGTGGCCAGCAAACGACAAGCAATAACAAAGTTAAGAGAGTGACTCTCTAGTACTTGAGTATTTTTCTCATCCCTTCTCACAGTGTAGTTTCATATTTTTGTCTATTATCACTCGCATATTACTTTCACGTTATTATATAATCGAAGTAAATTGTATTTTACATGTTACTATGTTGTTAGTCCGATGCTAGTTAAATAGTATTTTAAGGCTGGTCTTGTTTTAATCCATTGTCACTCACAAGTTAAATATTATTTCAATGTTGATCTTATTTTAGTCCATTATCATCCGCATGTTGCTTCTAGTGAACAATATTTCACATGTTACTATGTTGTTAGTCTCATATTACTCAACGTTATTGTATATCTCGACCATTATATTTACTCCATCCGCATTGCTGGAAATATAGGTCATCCGCACGAAAGCCATACCAGGACTACATACGGGTTGGAACTCTGAAATTAGGCAGGCAGGCACCCGTGTTCGAGATAATTTATGTAATGTTTTCGAGTGATTGTTCATCTTTATCTTCGTCAAAAAGCAATATTCTACCGTGTTATCCAATCGCAAACCCAGCCTCTGCTTTATGAAATTTGACTTCTTCCCCTCAAGAAGAAACAAACGGCATATTCAAGCCGCGATCAGTGGGCGCCAGGGGGGGATGTTTCATTCTCCCATTTGTGCATAATTGAAGGAAGCAAAAGCAAAGCAAAGAACCCCCAATTGGACGTTAAAAGAATTGGAATTGAATGGATAGGCATCCATGACTCACAAAATTATTATATGCACAAAGAAGTGCACACAGAAAAGTGAAGCTCATATTCTACGTTTGCAACAGCTGATTCTCAGGTCCCTACTACAGCAGAGAGAGCATGGAGAATCTGATATGGTGAGAGGACAAATGCTGGGTTCCTACTCTGTATAATCAACAGAAACTAAACTCACCATCACTACTTTCCAGGATTCTAATGCTTTTCCTGACGCCTGAGATTTGGGAGTTATTTTATCATCCCATTCAAAAGAAAGCATCTAATGCCCTTTCAGTCGGTTGGATACAAATTATTTTTATTCAAAGTGAGCAATACAGATACACAACCTATTTGGCATCCTTCAAACTGGGTTTTATTATTTACTTACTGCGGGTTCTCTCATCAAGATAACGAATGATGCACATAATAAATTGAGGCCGAAAGTGACCCCTCTTCATTGATAAATGCTTCATTTATTGGTCTGATTCGTTGCCTTTGCATTTTTCCATGAATGAGATAAGGATGGAAATATCAGCGAGCATTCACCAGGAGGTCCAGGAATCGTTACCTTCAGCTGTAAGACATGAGCGAGTGAGGAAGAACTTTGTACGGGTTGAGTATGGTATTTGGATCCAGCAACTTCTTAATGGATGCCATCAGTTGAACCTGCAGCCCAACGTATATGTATGTATCTTCGTATTAGAGGGACTTGTCGAGAGCAGGGAAATTATTCGATCCAAATTTAAGAAGTAACGCACAGTTTCATGTGATTTGCTGTAGAATATTTTGTTAGCCTTCATCAGTCCAACGCCATGCTCTGCGCTTATACTCCCATGGTGCTTAGATGTCCATTCATAGACAAAGGGCTCAATTTGTGCTAATATCTGCAACACCACCAATTTTCAGTTGAAAGTGCATAAGAATAAAGAAACTAAGCGGCATGTTTGTTTAAAGGTTATTTTTAAGTGAGGAAGAGAAAGTTACTGCATCATCGTATTTCAGGGCTGAAACATTGAGATGTAAATTTCCGTCACCGAGATGACCATACCCCACCACTTTCACTGAATCACCTGCAAACCATGATGACAGTTTCTGATTAAATATGGCGTTTCAGGCTGGAAGATGATAGGGAGGTTAACAATGGGTCATGAGCTGATAGAAAAACTAAAGAGACAGATAGATAAATCCATTTCAAACGATATGATAGTAATAAGCTGCTTCACCTAATCTCTCTCTCATTTCTTCAACTATATCATACATTTTCTCAACCGGCAACGATAGATCATATTTGTAAACAGCGCCTGCCCTCTGCAAGGATTCAGGTATACCCTGCAATGAATATCAACTTCATTATTTAAATGGCCAAAATTACTGGAAAATTGTAATTGGATCAATAATTAAATGATAAAAAAGTCCACAAAGAAACAACATATATGCCAAAAAGTACTGAGTTCGAATTGGGAACCTCACGTAAATGCCAGAATGCAGAAGCCTGGTTTATATCTTGTGCAAGAACGCCATCAGAAACTAAACCAGATTCCATTGATCCAAGTAGGAATTTCTCAATCTTCTCTCTACAACCAAGTACATACATTCATGATGTTAAGCCAGAGAACCAGCGACCATAGATAGAACCAAATAAATTTAAGTCGGTATTTGAACAGCACAGAAAAAAAGACCAGTGGACATTAACAGTAATCAAGCGATCTAACATTCACCCATATTAGGACTACATCAACATCAGGTCGTCTCCTTATCAAGATCATGACCCAAGTTTTTAGAATCATGATCTAAGTATCATAGAATGCGATCCATGTAAAGTAGTATAAGCTGGAGCTTATTACTAACTTATCTGTGTTTGGTAAAACTCTCGTGAATGATTTAAGTTGCGCAGTCGCACTAATTATAAAGCCTGGCGACATTTAGCAGATATCTTAGACCTAAAAGGGATTTCCTTCAAAAACCAGGACCCTGTGATTTTTCCGACTGTTTGCTCAAAATGATTCCAAATAGATGATGCATCTGAAGGTCGCACAGTTTTAAAATATAGATAAAATGATTCTCCAAGCAAGATACACTTCCCAGCAGACTGACTGTATCCGTCGTTTGATGGCAGAGCAAAGAGAATGGTATTGCAGTTAAATTGTCCCCCCGAAGAACCTTTGATTATGAACTGCAAAGAGCTAAATACTAGAATAGGACAGAGTTCTGCTGAAAGGCAACAGATAGAAGGGGAAGAAGATTACGTGTCATAGGATTCTTCACTGCCTGTTGTCTCAATCAGAACATAGAAGTTGTGTTTTGAGGGAGCAAGTGGGTTTCTTGCACCATCTAGATTGTTTAGAACCTAATAGGAAAAGTAGAAACCAGGTACGATAGAGCGTGAGAAAAAGCCATGCAAGAAAGAGAGCTTTGCTTTACAGTTACAAGGCTAGCACAAAAAATATTCTAAGCAGTAAAGTATTCATACCACATCCATTGCGACACTGTCCAAAAATTCAAAGGCAGATAAAATCTCCCCAAGATTCCTCTTTGCTTCCAGTAGAAGTTTCTGCGTTAAAATACCGACATGCACAAAATCGTACAGTTCAATACTACCAACAGAACCAAGAGAATACGCCGAAGATAACATGGATATCTATGGAGCTCTTTTTATTAATTGTGCGTAAAACAGACATCATTACATAAGGCAATAACATACATCCAAGCTTATACTTAATTCGTAAGTTGGCAAACAAATCTTTCTCAACCCTATTTCCAAGCTTATTATATAAAATGAACTGAACATGCTTGCTCATACCAAAACTAGAATCGACTCGACTCACTTCCCATTCTAACAAAACTTTACACACATATATCTATTATATTTTTGTATGTTAGATCTAGTTCAGAGAGCAATTTCGAAAGGAAATTCCTTTACTTTCATCAAGGCACAAGTTATTGTAATTAACAACAAGCAGTAACATCCTAGACAAAACTACCAATCGTAACCTAGAGAATCGGTATGGCTGTGCTGTACAGTTATACATGCACCACATAAATCAGATAAGGGAACGAATGTATCTTAGACAGGGAGCATGATTTCTACTTAATGTAGTCATACCTGACAGCTCAGATAATCTTCACAAGCAAGGAAAGCTATATTAACCGAAGCGAGCTTTGGAGGCGTGAGTATTGAAACTTTAGTAATAATTCCTAAGGAGCCTTCACTTCCTGCAGTAATGCTGACAGAACTCACATGAGCTACAAAAATCATCTGGAAATTTTGAAATAAAAAGCAAGAAAAGATGATTATATACCTATAAACAAATGTTTCAAGTCATAACCAGTATTATCTTTCCGTAATGTTCCAAGCATGTCCAATACATCACCATTTGCTAGTACAGTCTCCAGACCTGCCAGGTTAGCCAAAACATCAGAGCATATAAAGACAGGCAAGGACCTATATGTGAGACATTAATTTTATGGTAGTGGATACAATGTTTTCCAACTCATCTTATCTATCTATTGATCCCAAAGGAAGCACCGATCTAGAAGAAGGAGCATTTCTACTCACCAACACCATAATGAAGAAGGACATGATATCTCACCAAGTACAGTCCCATGAAGTGAACCATAGCGAACAAGACGCAAACCCCCAGCATTGGTTGCCACGTTACCACCAATCTGACAGCTTCCTTTTGCACCTAAGTCGAGTGGCATAATAAATCTGAATGGAAGCATCACTTACTTAAATGTAACATTGATAAATTATACCATACTTTCGCTTATGCACACAACCTGGTTTCAGAACCGGACACATTCCACATTTCGGATATTCAGTGGAGGTTCCCCGACATGTTTATCCACCCAATAAAACTAATACCCTCAATGGTGGGTACACACTCTATAAAGGTTACCCCATTAATCTTCACCATGGTGTCAACCTTTAAGAAGATAAAACATAAGAGCACACAAGTCACTAACCCGTGGTTATCAAGGTGGGAGATCAGATCCTCAAGTATGCATCCAGCTTCACACACTAGTATGCCACTGGTCTGAAATGGAGAAGACACGGAGGCTTTGTAAGAGCATCACAGCTACCAATTGAATGAGGCTTGAGATATCCAAATTAAATAAGGAAAGCTAGCATATGAGTCGAGAATAGAAAGGAGGTTCCCAGCGAAGTTTAATGTATTTACCTCGTCAAAAGATATTACTTTATTCATTAAAGCCATATTTATGATCACCTGCCAAAACACTGTTACTTAAATAGAAAAGAACACTGTAAAGAACATCAAAGAAGATAGTTCTGAGATTCGTATGGAGAATTCCTTCACCTCATCAAATACTGGCACACTGCCGCCCACAAGTCCGATATTTCCACCTTGTGGAACAACAGCTAAGCACCTTGAATTACAATATTTAAGAACTTTCGAAACCTGCAGTCCACAGCATGTGATTGAATCAGTAGTTGGTCCAGCTTTGGTAATAAATCCAAGTGGCGGCGGGAAAGAAACATTAAAAGAAGAAGAAGACCTCATTTGTGGACTTAGGAAGCAAAAGAAGCCTACTCGATCCTTTGTATTTCTGCATCCAATCATTATTTGCAGCTTCTAGTCTCTCATCCTGAACCACATTTGTCACCTAAAATCTCCTTGAAGTACGACAAGTCATCCGAATTCAACGTGGCGAACTTGGAGCTTCTCTGAATTTCAGAAGCAACCGCACCAAAGCTTCTCTGGTGACCCATGAAGTAATCTCTCGTGAAACCTCGGTCCGTAAAATTGGAAGGAGAAGCTACACAGTGTCCAGCGAAAGATCGTGCAGAACTCCATAAACCCCGCTTTTTACATCCACGATAAGATACGCATTGATCACGCCCTGCTTCAAACCAATCGGTATAACCTACAGATGAAGCTTAAAAGTCTTATCAGCTTCACTGATCAGGGGAAAAATGATCAAAATTAGCGGGTTTTGTACCAAAAGCAGTAAATCCGCCGCCATGAAATGATCTCGAAGTTTTCCTGAGCAAAGGAGCCGTTGCTCTATACTTCTCTGCCATAGCCGGCGTTATCACACTCTTCTCCGGCAATGCCGAGCTGGACTTTCACCTTTGAAGTTTTGATTTATCTTCCTAATAATTACTCAACGTCTTGTGGAACTGGCCAATTGTCCACGTGGACTTCTAAACGGACGTATGATTAGCCACTATGTATTTATCTGGGCCGTCATTTCTACAGTGCCATTTTTGGGCCTGGAATTTACCTTTAGGATTGGGCCTAAAGTCTGATTGAACGGGATGTCGTTTTGCAAGGGCAAATCCCTATCCAATCTCTCTCGTTGGAATGGCCGCAACGCAGTGAAATCGCAGAGTAGCGTAGCTTCTTTGGCTCTGCTTCAATGGCGTCTTCGTCGCTATCATCGCTCACGGCGATTCTGCAAAAACCTCACCGTGCCATCTCCATTCAACGACAATGCTGCTGCTTAACTCTGAACATTTTCTCCTCCAATCCCACCCGAGCGGCGTATACTTACCGCCATTGGAGTCACCGCCAGCTGAAAGGAAGGAGCTTTGCTCTAAATCCCTCCAGAAGATTTTCCCAGTCGCATCTACCTACTTCAGCAAAATCCGAAGGTCCCGGGCTCCATCACTTCATTGCCCGAGCAGCTCTCTCCGCTCCGCAGACTCAGCCTGAGTGAGTTTCCCGCTAACCACTAAATAATTGGTCTTGCTTTAGTAGTCTAACATCAAATTAGACCCTTCGATTTCACATTTACCTCAAAGCTTCTGGATAAGTCATTTAAACCATGTTGTTCCCCCGTTGTTCAATTCTATGTAGTCTTATTGCAACTACTGAAGTTCGATTAGAAGAATCAGAAACTCCTGCTAAAGGACGTATTTATCACGAGACATATGGTTGCCAAATGAATATCAATGATATGGAGGTGGTGTTATCCGTTATGAAGAATGCTGGGTATAATGAAACTGTGGATAACCCAGAAGCTGCTGAGATCATATTTATAAATACATGCGCCATCCGGGACAATGCGGAGCAAAAGGTGTGGCAGAGGCTTAATTACTTTTGGTTTCTAAAGAGACGCTGGAAGAGCAATGTTGCTCAAGGAAGGGCCGAGTCAATTCGCCCTCCCAAGGTGGTCGTGTTAGGATGCATGGCTGAGAGGTTGAAGGAGAAGATACTGGATTCAGATAAGATGGTTGATGTGGTCTGTGGACCTGATGCATATAGAGATTTGCCTAGGTTGCTTGAAGAAGTGGACTATGGTCAAAAGGGGATCAATACTCTTCTTTCACTCGAGGAGACTTACGCGGATATCAGTCCAGTTCGAATCATGAAGAATTCAGTTACTGCATTTGTCTCTGTGATGAGGGGCTGTAACAACATGTGTTCGTTCTGTATAGTTCCGTTCACGAGAGGGAGAGAGCGCTCACGTCCAGTGGATTCGATCGTGAAGGAGGTTGGAGAGCTCTGGGAAGAAGGAGTGAAAGAGGTAACTCTTCTCGGCCAGAATGTGAACAGCTACAACGATGAATCCGGGATTGAACAGGAACTTGAAGCCGGTTCCAATTGGGAATATAGTGAAGGGTTCTCCAGCATGTGCAAAGTTAAAAAAGTGGGTTTACGCTTTTCAGATCTCCTCGATCGGCTTTCCACTGAATTCCCAGAGATGCGGTTCAGATACACATCACCTCATCCTAAAGATTATCCGGATGACTTGCTCCGTGTAATGAGGGATAGGCATAATGTATGCAATTACATTCATTTACCAGCACAAAGTGGAAGTAGCAGAATGATAGAAAGAATGCGCCGTGGGTACACCAGAGAGGCATATTTGGAACTTGTGGAGAAAATTAGGAGAACTATTCCGGATGTCGGATTGAGCAGTGATTTCATATGCGGTACGTGAGCTCCTCTTTGATACAAATTATAACTCTGTACTTGCACATTTCCTTAGCTTAAACTGATTTTTATGTTAAATGAAATGCTTTATTGGTAAAAATTAAAAGTAATATTTTGGAGAAGGGATGGAAGAGGAGAATGGCATAGGGTTTGACATTTCTAAGAGACCCTTCTCTTAGATTAACGGTCGGCTTCCAGGCAATCTGCTATTGAGTTACTAGCAGATTGCTTCAATCGGTCTGACAACAACAAAAAATTGAGATAGATCATTCGTTTCAACTAATTGTGTATGTTGTTTACAGATTCTCTTATTATGTTAAAATCTGGCCTCATGCTGACTGGATTCTCTTGTAGGTTTCTGCGGAGAAACAGAAGAAGACCACAAAGAAACTCTAAGCCTCGTTAGAACTGTCGGTTACGATATGGCCTTCATGTTTGCATACAGCATGAGAGAGAAGACCCATGCACACAGAAACTACGATGATGATGTGCCCGAGGATGTCAAGCAGAGGAGACTCACGGAGCTTATCGAGGTATTCCGTGAAACCACAGGTCAGTGTTACGACTCCCAAATCGGAACTGTCCAGCTTGTCTTAGTTGAAGGACCCAACAGAAGAGCTCCCGACACAGAACTTATTGGCAAGACTGATAGAGGCCATAGAGTTTCCTTTGTCAAGCTACCTTTGCCAGATCGAACTGGAGATGGTAGTAACGATCAGCAGCGTGATCCTGTTGTGGGTGACTATGTGGAAGTTCGGATATCGAAATCCACTCGAGCCTCGCTTTACGGAGAAGCACTTGCCATCACTAAGTTGAGCTTGTTTTACAGCAACGCAGCAGCGGAGCTAGAGGCTGTCGCCTGCACAGCTTGAATTTTAATGTAAACGCAGCATCAACGTTAGAGCTATAGATTGTTGGTGATTGCAGCTTTCTTAAGCCTAAGCCTGTTTCAATGGTGCAACATGTCTTTGCAATTTGCTTTATGTCGAGCTACTTGATATAATGATATGTACACTTCCCAGTTAATTTTGTAAATCTAAATGGTCGCAGTTTTTATCATACCTACTGTTGGTATTCAGATTAGTCCATATGTTCATGGAGCTGGTATTTTTCCCTGACAGAGTCGAGCCACTGAGTCCGATTCTGGTGCCAATAAGTCCTTTTTATTGGCAACCTTCTAAGAGAAATCTGGGCTCTTGGATAGTCCTTCAATCCTCATATAATCAAGGGCAATATGGTCATAAAATAGTTAAATAATTGTGTTGCATTATAACCCGATCATTTTCAGTTACCTAAAAGTTTTCTGATCAATTTTCTGACGAGTCCAACCTTCATTGACCAAACCATTTTCACTTGTGTAATCACCGTCATGAGTTCTACATTTCAATTTCTTTTTATTTAGAAAAAGCTTCCGACACCTGTCCTTGCAACTTGTATGGCTATTTGTTTGGGTATTTGTAACGGTGCCAATAAGAGTTTTATTGGCACCGGATTCGGACTCTCAAACCACAGCTTTGGAAATGAACGAAAAACCACCAGTGGATTGTCAGTTTGACCCAAACAGGGAAAACTTTCCTGACTTGGGAAGTTCATATGCCAAAATCCATACCGTAGACACAAAGAACAGACAGATTATAGTTCAGATTATTTGAGCCTGTGGTGCAGAAGAATGAAAAGGAAGGAAAAGAGCCAATCCTTATCCAGCTGCTATAGTATCTCACTACCCTACAGAGCAAAGAAAGAAACCAATTCATGTGGCAGCCATCAACGTCCACAGCTGACGAACATCTCTATGATGATTCAGATGACATAACCAGACAACTATCAACTGTTGTATACATTGAGTGATGTGTTAAATCAGTCCAATCTACTGAGTTTGATTGAATCCACTCATTTCATATTCAGATTGGTGGGTGGTTTGGTTGGTGCAAAAGTGTTCCTATTATCAGTCGCTCATTCTTATGTTAAATGGGTAGGTGGGGTTGCTTTTAGGAGCTCATCATCACTTGTGATGCCGCAACATAGTTTGGAGAAAACTCTTGTTGCAAAATTTGTTATATATTTGGTGTTGTCGTCAAGATATCATGCTATTGAATTCCAAAATATACATAAGTAAACAAAATACAATGCAAACTCATAGCATTAAGATCTCACCCATAAAGTTTATTTAATTTGCATGCCACTTAAATCATGTCCTTTTGTGCTAAATGCAGTAACATAGTTAGAAATCAAATCAAGTGGTGTCCATACAATAAAAAAAATAAATTCAAACTTTTAGCCTTTTGTAATATAATATGTCGATTTTCATGTTCTGAAAGTATTATATAATAAATAGCTTGTACATTCCCTTGCCTCATTTATATATACCTATGCGTTTACAATATATTATTTGTTCATACTGAAAACGACATCATTCTCTATATACACACCAAGACAATTATTCAACAATTCATCTCTTATTCGATTATAAAGTTTGTTCTTGACATAGATCGTCATTGCAAAAAATGTTATCTCAATACTTGTTGCAAATATATTATGGGATGCATGTGCTTTCATATATTGAAAGTTTTGTGATTCCTTTCAAATTTTTAAATCTCTCATCAACATTTATCTTAATAATTTAAGTATCCAATTGAAAATCAATGAGGAAGATAACACAAGCAGGGAAGTCTTCAGAATCAAACTTAGCAAGTGTAACCAACTTTTGCATGTTACAAATAATGAATAAATCATCTCGATTCAAACAAACTACACAACATAATAATTCAGTGTTCACCTTATCGAGATGATTATTCAACTCTCGTATATCAACCGACAGGGTATTTGACTATTTATTGATTAACTGTTAAGTTAGAATTAAATAATTTTTAATTCGGTGTTGGGTTTAATATTTTAACTGATTATCGACAGTTTAAAATTCCACATTGAAAACTACAATGCAACGTAAGCTGAAGAATAGTAGGGAGAGTATAGTTGGTTGTAGAAGAGTGATCGTGATACTTCTGCCTTCTCAGTTTGATGAAGACAGGTCGATGTGGGTTTTCTCTTTACGATTATTTTTTTATATTTTAATATGAATATAAAATTATTAATCACTGCAATTAAAAATAATGGGCCCGGATAGCAGAAGAGAAGGAACTGACAAAATTCTTCAATGTGTCCATTAGCCCAGTGGGCTTTTTCTTCACGTGGCCGCACGCCCACAGCATTGAGACGCGTGCGTGACCCATCTTCTCACAGCCCTACCACGTACCACCCCCGAATAAAATTATTAGTTTCCTCAATACTTAATAATAATAATAATACGAAATCGTTTCAAGAAAAATACATGAAACTGTCATAAATAAAAAATGAAATTGTTAGGATGGGGAGAGTAATGTGTGCTGCGGTTTGATTCTGAATCCTACTTGGAGGGAGCGTTGGATGCGTGTTTTCATGATGGTAGTGTTGTTTCGCGACGGGAAATCGAGATGACGGAGGTGGATCATGTTGAGTTATTTTTGGAGAAAACGATGTTTTCGACTTTATGAATTATATTTAGTTGGAACTAGGTGTTATGTGGAGCAGATTTCCTTCTCTTCATTAGTGTTCCTTGTAGTTTTGTTTTTGTCTTTTCCTTTGATGGTCTTTGTACGAATTGTAACATTTGGGTTATAATTTTTTGATGATATAAAAGCTGCGATTTATAAATAAATAAAAAAGAAAATAATTATTATATTGATATCCATTTAAGAAATGTGTTGAATTCAAATCGAAAACCTCTATATTACTAACACACAATTTTATCATCAAAAACATATATCTCATAATCAACGTGTTGAGAAATTTTTACAACACAAAACCTACAAATTAAATGGTCTCAAAATTGCAAATTCTTACTTCTATCAAACTACCTTCCAGAAAGTTTTAGAAGAATAGAAGATGAAGGTTTATTTTTAAAATGAAGGTTTGTTTATGAAGTTTTACAAACAACATTGAAATTCTAGGTCTTGGTATACATGATTTCTATTAAAATAAACCTACCAGCAATGTTAATATCGGATCGGATCGAACCTTAAATAATTTGATAATGAAATAAACTCACTAATACTCCGCACCAATTAATCTTACCAAAACTAATAATTCAATGTTATAACAGTAACTCCCATGATTCAATATGACATAATCTTGATTTCTGAATCTTATATCATAATTAGAGCTTATGACCAGCCAAAACAAGATCCAAATTTGAAAGGAAAAAAACAGAGTATGAGCGATGCCTTGGATACCTCCTCTGGTTCAATGCAGTAGCTATTGAAATGAAAAGCTGAATGGAGAGGGAAGCGGCTACCCACAAAATCCAGCTCTTTGCCTCATCGTCTACTTACAACATTTTCTCACCTCACCGGCGCCGGTAAAGCTGTGGAGGGGGGAAAGTAAGCCGCCGTCCGTTAGCGGAAGAATTTTCGGTTTCAGACGACAATCATCTCAATTTTAATAGGCCTATCTATTGGGCTTATTTGTGGATAGGCCTGGCTGCTGGGCTTTGTTTGTATTTACTTTTACCGGGTTAATTGCTATCCATAAGGCCAGACTCATACGGGTTAATTACTAAACATGAAATTGTTAGTGACATCAATAATAACAATACCAAGGCTGCTAATAGATGGGAACTCAGTAAACCAAGAGTCGGCGTTCATAGGGAAACTTTTCGCTGGCAGTGCGCTTAAGTATCCAAGTCCAAGGATAATCACTCTCAAGGAACAAACATCAACAATTCAGCTGAAAGAGGTCGTCATTCGTAAGAGTTCGACCACTGAAATTGATAAAACGAAAGCTGATGCTAGAAAGAAAAGACGTCAAGAGCTGACAACATCAGACCTTATGAAAATAGTGCTAGAAGAACGATCCTCCAAGTCTCCAAAAGGAAGCGATCGAGGAATGTCATCTTCATCGTCACTCCTTGGCCCCCAGAAAGGGCAAACCAACCACATTAATTCGTCAATTACATGGTCAAGAGCTAGCCTCCCTTAGTCGTGTCCTCCTCACCGGCTAGCATTGTTCCCTTCTCTTTCCCGCTTTTCTTGTTTTCTTTAGATGCTTTGTTGAACTTTGTTTATTTTTTATATCGTGAAACAATTTAGATGTTCGATGTTAGAGAGAAAGAATTGAGGTGTTTGCTTTTATAAAGACCCGCAATTAATGTTTGTTTCGTTTGTGAGGATTGCACCTCCGATGGAAATCCATATATACTTCATGTTTCTTATAATTCATACAACATTGTATTATAAATTTGGTAAAAAATAATAATAAAATGAAATCCTTACAAAAAATGCGTGAAATTGTTAGGATGGGTAGAGCAATGTGGGCTACGGTTTGATTCCATATCTTCTAAGTAGAGAGGATTGGATGTGTAATTATCAAATTGATTTCTCCAATTAGAATAGTGAATCTTAATCCATATGGTAATCGGATATATAATGATGAAATAGAATGTAGTCTAATAGTGTATGAAGCATTTTATTTTTTAGGATCAGATCTCTCAAACGAACGGTATAAAGTAAAGGAAATAAACCTTACATTAATGTTCATTTGTAGTTGCATAACAACAACAATACTATTACTACATTTGAGAGGCATAATTTCCGATGAAAACTCATCCTATTGTTTTCTCCGCTCGAAAAATTAAACTTTTAACTTATTTTGATGATCTGAAAACGAAAGAGATAATTGAATCTCATGTGATAATAAATTATTATCAATTCCAATAAAATTATGTTCTCAAACCTATCCAAAAGAAAATCAAATAATTTCAATTTTTTTCTTGCATCGCTCCTATCAACTCTCTCTCCCACAATCTCTTTCAACCTAAACTCACTCTAGTACTTAATTAAACAACCTGATATTCATAGATCTCGAACTCATGGACATATAGTGACTATTAGCTTAATTGTTGTTGATGTATAGCTTTCCAAATTCCAAGTCAAGTCAACGAGTTGGCCACTTGGGCATATATTCCAGTAGCTGATTAATGATTGGATCACCTAATTAACATTATATGAACACCGAGAGCTTCATCGGCGATCGTTGAATATCTAATTTAAGTTGGACTGCTTAGTTCTGCAGCCCCTTCTGCTCTTAATATTTCCTAATAAATAAAACAAAACCTATACGGCGCATACATCAATTAAACTACATATCAAGATGCAGCTTTAATATCCATGTGACTTTGGCTGGTCCGTACAGTTTGAGGTGATTTTTTAAAAGAAACCAATTAGCCCAAATAGAGTAGAGAAAAAGAATGCAAACCGTGCATGATTGCCTCCACTCTCTCATTCCAACTTTGGGCAGCCTAATAAGTAAGACCATTCCATTGCCGTAATTCCACGTTGAATCGCCTAAAGTTGAGGTTTAGGTCATCATTTTATTTTTAGGGCTTGTATTATATTTATATAATGGTGTGTGTGTGTGTGTTGATCCTCACAACATCGCGTTATACTCAACCACGTGTTTGTAGTTAATTTAAACACACCTACACTACATATGCAAGGCAATACACTTATATAACTATGAATGGAGCTAAATTGAAAGAGTGTAAGTAGAGTAATTCAATTCGTAGAGTTGACTGTTGATAGTTTAAAAGTATTGGGTTTAAATTCAATTTAATCTCGTAAAACGAAATATAGATAATTTTAATTTGACAAATTAAAAGTTAAATGAAATTTGAGCGTTTTTTAGCTAAACACCAAATATTTTTTACTAGCGTCAGCAATCGGTTTGTAATTCAAAATTAACTCATAATTTGGGTACGTTCCAACCTTTTTCTAAGTTCTAAAAAAAAAATTGTCCATAGAAATATAATTACATACGAAGTTAGGTCTACTTATGAAAGTAAATATTTGGAATTTTTTTATGAATAATTAAGTTTTATTTTATTAAAAAGCAAACAAACCTTACCGAGTCTATCCATTGTACAAGATATCATAGTATTTTAACCTGCAACATAAAAAAAACACTAAGAAACAACTTAGAAAAACTGCAAAACTAGTCGGATTGCTATTGAGGTTCAGAAGCTTTTTAAAATTGATTTTGGCCCTAACACAATTTGTGATGATGCAAATCATTTTTTCAGTTGACACATTATCATTTTCAAATACTCTCATGTATCTATCCTTCCAAATGGACAAATCAACCAGACACCAGATCAAACATTTAGCTTTGTGAATCTTTGATTTGCCTTTTTACAGTCTGCAAGCCAAAGCCACATTATTCTCCCAAACATCACAACTTGTAAGTTCTTGAAGAAGAGCATTAATAATTCTTTGGAAGTAGCTGCAACGGAAGAACAAATGTTCTCTCATATCAACAACCGAACTACACAAAAACACATGAGACATCAATCGTGATCATCGAGTTTGTAAACTTCTCTTTCACAGCAAACCTGTTATTTAACACCAGCCAACATATAACGCTAGTACTAGGGATTTGCCAACCATTCCACACCAAATTAGCCCATTTAACAACACCTTGTTTCGATCTAATGTCATTCCAAACTCTTCTGAGGTTATAACAGCCATGAGACTTTCATCCCATTTTTTATGACCTCCAACATCAACCGAGATATGAGCCTTAGCCATATCTCTAATTTTAAGAATTTTTTTTCAAATTTACAATTCAGTCGTCACATTCAAAGACCATAAATCATTTTTTTTAATGTGATATTTATATACTCAAACTACCCACATTAAACCTCCACGAACAATCAAACCCCACAAATATCTAAGTTTATTAGCAACATTTCAAAAATAAAAATTTAGAAATTAATAGGTGGAAAGGTTGGAAAATTGAATGCTTATCAATTATAAAAGATCTAACAGAGATATATATCTTAAAATTTTGTTAAATTGGTACGTTAGCTTTACAACATTTAGATACTTGGAATACACGATTTTTTATTAGGAGAGAATTTAATGAAATGACTATTTGAGAGAAGTGATGGACCAGGACAATTAATAATTTTCTGAGCAATTATAAATTTGAGAACAGATAAGAGTGGCATATTTGGAAATTCGGTGCAGCAACCAAACACAGTCGAGTTGAGAGCGACAAGCAAGGGACCAAACAGGGAATATGAAAAATATTTCACCAAATACTATGTATGAGTTCGATTCCGGAGCCCGGGACGATGTTGGCTTTTGGATCTTAAAATTAATATCATAATTAGTTAGAAAAGTTTACCGATCAATTTCACAATAATTTCAATTTTTGTTGGCGAAATTTTTTGCACCCATGAAATTAATGTCGTTGGCTCTATATTTTTGGAATTTTTTATTGTTCTAGAAATATTTTTCGACGATCGGCAATATGAACTATATAAATATATATAAGTTTGTACAAATTCGTACTGTATAAATATTTGTATGGTTTTTTAATAAAGTGTAATACTAAATATTATATTTAGGCACATCAGTACGGTCGTAAAATGTCAAATTTTCCATATATTTTTTACATTAGAAATATGACATAATTTTTTGAACGGCTAAAATGCATGAAATTTTTTTAAATTAAATTCAAAAATCACATCGATAACTTTAAATTCGTAGTCAAGCAGTATGAGAGAGAAAGAGAAGTTGGGGAATGGATATGGATTTAATGAATAGCAATTGAACATAAATTAAATTGGAGAATTCAAAAAACAAAAACAAAAACAAAAACAAAAAAAGAAAGGAACTGATTACGTGGCGCATTCGGCGCATCCGGTACAATACCCATTCTCCCCCCTTTCTTAAATCTTAATCTTCATTTCCTTCCCTCTCTTCAGTTACTACCTATTCATCTCTCTCTCTCTCTCAGGTTTCAATTGTCCTGAAGAAGAAGAAGAAGAAGAAGAAGAAGAAAAACAGAACAAACACTATTCCGCTCTCTCACTCGCTTTCTCATGTGTGACAGCATGACGATTGACATGGGTTCATCTGCATGGGGAACATCATCCACGAATTATTAGCTCTCTCTTCCCCCGGAATTTCAATTCCGGAACCAAAAAAAAAAACATTATAATGCTGAATTTGGAGATGTCGTCGGAAGGGATGTGGTGGTCGGTAGGATCAGTGATTCTCGCCGTCTTCTTTGGAGCAGCTCTTCCGCTCTACTGGTGGCGGCGCCGGCTACCCACGGCGGCGTCGTCGTCGGAGGCCGTTGTGCCGAGAGGGAATTTGGGATGGCCTTTGATCGGAGAGACTCTTGACTTTATCGCCTGCGGATACACTTCTCGCCCTGTTTCTTTCATGGACACTCGCAAATCTCTGTAAGTAAAAATCACTCAAAAAATCATCATTTTTATTAGTTTAATCCCTGATTACAGTAGGGTTAACGCGTCTGTTTGATGATTAATTATGGGCGGCTGAATTATTCTTCTACATAGTTATATTTATATTAAATTAGATGTACAATTATTAATTTCGCAACCGCACCCACTGATGCCCACTTCCAAAAATTATCTTCTGGCTCATAATACTGAGTTAATGATTGATCACTACTTGTCTTTTTAATTTCTTTGTTTATCCGTGTTTGAATGAAATTCCTCCTAACAAGCTACATTAGACTAATAACAACTTAGCAAACCATACTCGTCGCCACCCAAACATCCACCTTTTTCATATCATATCACCAAGGTTTTTTTTAAAAAGAAGCCATCTTTTCATTTGGGTTTTCCTTCTTCTAATATCATACATCACAATATTCCCATGTCCAAACTAGCCAGGCATTGATGTTAACGTTTTTTTTTTGTTTGGGGTTAAATTTTTCTGCAACTTCAGTGGGTTTTGGTTGGATTCCAAAGCTTCCAAGTTTTACTGGAATTGAGCAATTTCACTTTCATACACCACAAGGGAAACCCACAGAACGATCTCCCATTCTCCCTCCCCCAAAGAGTAGAAAGTAAGAAGGAATAAAGCCCCCAAATATGTTTAAAAAAAGATGAGCTTTTGCATTAATAATTCTCACCGCCCATCTTCATTCATTTACCTCACTAGTCTTACACACCTACATATCTTTCTACCTGCAACATAGCTTCACAGGCTATAACCGTCCTTTTTTTTGTTTTACCATTCATCATTAATGTTGTCTAAAGCTAAAATTAATTCATTTGTAAAACAAGATTTGTTGAATGTTATTAGATATGGGAATGTATTCAAATCGAACATACTGGGAACTCCGATAATCGTATCCACCGATCCGGAAGTGAACAAAGTAGTGTTACAGAACCATGGAAACAACTCATTCATCCCGGCTTACCCTAAATCGATCCGCGAAATATTCGGCAAAGAGTCCATTCTACAAACCAATGGTCCTATGCAGAAGAAAGTCCACGGCTTGATCGGTGGGTTCTTGAGATCCCCTCAGTTCAAAGCCAGAATCGCCAAGGACATCGAGGACTCTGTGAAGTTCACTTTGGACACTTGGAAGGACTTACCCGTCGTTTATGTCCAGGATGAAATAAAAAAGGTCTTGGTCTTTTTTTATCATTATTTCAAGTTTTGTACATAAAGTTGTCATCTTTACTTAAGTACCCTTTTTTAATTTATATAGATGACGTTCAAAGTGCTGGTGAAAGCTCTGATTAGCGTCGGGCCAGGGGCAGATTTGGAATTCATGAAATCTGAATTTGAGGAGCTTATCAAAGGCTTAATCTGCTTCCCCATCAAAGTCCCTGGAACCACTCTTTACAAGTCATTGAAGGTGAAGTTTTTATTACACATTTGATGATGATGTATAATTAATGCATGGGATATTTGGAACTAACTTCATGGATTCATGCAGGCGAGAGAGAGGTTGTTGAAGTTTGTGAGGAGAAAGGTGGACGAAAGGAAAAGCAAAACGACGACGGACGAGGGTCCACGGGATGCAGTGGACGTGCTGCTAGGGGAAAAAGAGGAGAAACAACAACAACAAATGCTGTCGTTGGATTTCATAAGCGGGAACGTGTTGGAGATGATGATCCCAGGGGAAGAGACGGTGCCGACGGCGATGACGTTAGCTGTCAAGTTCTTGAGTGATTATCCACGCGCTTTAGCCCAACTAACGGTACGTTACCTTTTTTGATAATGATCTGACGGCCAGGATGGTTTTTAGTCTATCTGGGGTAAAAGGGGAAATTTAATACGAGACACGCGGGGGGAGGGAAGTGTTTGACTTTTTCCCCTCGGCCAGGTGTCGTTTTCATTAGGCACACGTGGGTGTATACGTTGTTTTGTTTTGTTTTTGTTTATGGAGTTTTGTTAAACTGTACGATGACTAGGACGGCTGAGTGGGAGTGGAGGTGGACCACCTTTTACTTTTATAACCTCCTCCGGCTGTCCCTCCGAGAGTTCGGAAAGTCCCTTCCTTTCTATCCCTTCCATCCTATCCTATTCGATTGATCGAAAGTTAGATGAAATTTTTAATATTTTTTACGGAATAAAAATGTTAAATCCTAACGAAGTGATTTTGGAAAGTAAATTTTTTTATTATAGCCTAAATTTTATTCAATTTTTGAATTTGTGAAACCAAATCAGGTTTTTTTAGAGGAAATTATGAGAAAATAATCACTACTTACATATTTTAATAATTGCTTGTGATACATGAGACATGGACAAAAAAAATTATACAAGTAATGCCACACTATATTGGACCACTTTCTTTTTAAGAAAATCACTTTTGAAGATATTGTTAAATGATAAAATGATAGTGGTAGTTTGAAATTTTTGAATGAGATAATTGTTATAGTTGTTGATACGGTGGTTAAGACTATTAAAAATTGCATGTAATGTAATTCTATGTTTTGAATTTTGTTTTCTTGTAACAAAAGATTGCTTGTGTATTGGTTAATTTAGGTAACCGTTTAGAGTTTTTTGGACCTAAATTGATAAAATTTTATGTAAAATTATTAAATTTGAAATTGGTTTTGATTTAAGACCATCCTGATTTCGCTATTAATGTTAGACATGTATAAAAAGAGATGGATGTGTCATTTCTAATCTATGGTGGCTTTGTAAAACTCACTGTGTTTACTACTGTGTACGTACGTTCTTGATGTTGGTAAGAAGTCGAAGACATAGTAACTAGTTACAAGGGTCTCTCACAGTACATAGAGTACAAACATTACAAACACAATACATCTCCATCAATCGGTTCGTGTGGTCACTTTCATGAAAACACCCCCATCTACCCATTCAAGTAGGACAGACTTCTGCTTTGGTTTATGTTTTCACGCCTTCACTACACTTGCCCTGCAACCAAAGCTCTCAACTTTACTATTTCTACGTCAGTAATAATTGCTCTCCCCCCCAGTCTACAAATCGGGCTTCTGAACCAGAGCCCAGACTCTGTTTTAAAGGAGGGAAAATAGATACAATATGAAAATGGGAAAATTCTTCTATATATGATAAATAATTACATTTTGTTTTCAATGATATAATGTAGGAGGAGAACTTGGTTTTGAAGAGGCAGAAGGAAGAGTTGGGTGAGGAGTATACGTGGACTGACTACGTGTCCTTGCCATTTACTCAGAATGTGAGTTCAGAGTTCTGTACATGCATGGATTTATAACTCTTGTCTTTTTTGTTTCTGTTCATGAAAATAGAAATTATTTTCTTTCTGGGTTTTGTGCCATTTTATTTTATTTATCATTATTTGGTGACAATTAGTTAATGGATGGGGAGTTGTGTTGTGTAGGTGATCAGTGAGACACTAAGAATGGCAAATATCATTAATGGGGTTTGGAGGAAAGCTCTAAAAAATGTGGAAATTAAAGGTAAAACCATTGTTGTAGTAATAATATATTGTGTATTCTATAATTCGCCTTGGCCGGAGTATGCGACGGTAAAAAATTTCGTTGCATTGTTGATTAGGCGATGCTGTATAAGTGATGGACGTTGCGACCATTTGTATCCGTCTAAAAAATGCATGAGGGGTCATTTTTTAACTTTTTGTGACGGATTTTTTAGTCGCAGAAAGTCACATTTTATGTAGCGACGAATTGACATGGTGGTTCTTTATTGGTGTTTGTAGGACATTTGATTCCGAAAGGATGGTGTGTTTTGGCATCTTTCACCTCTGTTCATATGAATGAAGATAACTACCAACACCCTTACGAATTCAATCCATTGAGATGGGAGGTAAAATTGGTGGACTGTACATTGATTTTGTCTAATGTTCTCTGTGTTATGTCTAATGTTTTGTCGGAAAAATGCAGCAAAAGGGAGCTTCAGTAAACAACAATTGCTACACACCATTTGGTGGAGGGCAAAGGCTATGCCCTGGTTTGGAGCTGTCCAGGCTTGAAATCTCTATTTTCCTTCACCACCTAGTCACCACTTACAAGTAAGTATATACAATTTACCAACTTTTTTATCAAATCTCCATCAAATTCAATGATGGCTTGCTTCATTTTTTCATTTGTTTTCCAGATGGAGTGCTGAGAAGGATGACATCGTCTACTTTCCAACTGTGAAGATGAAGAGGAAGATGCCCATCACTGTCACACCTTTTAATACATAAATAACTTCCATCACAAAACAATAACAATAATAATAGAAAAGAAGTTAGATCCAACCACCATGATTGCCTGCTCTATCTGGGTAACCTTGTTTTGTAACCGACATAAATCTGTCGAGAAATTTCTGGGAGTAGTAGGGATCATATTATGGGGATATTATTGTTATATTATCATTATTGTTGTTGTTGTTGTTGTTACTTGTTAGTTAGTTATAGTGTCGCTATCTTTCTCCCTGAAAATGGAGGGGTCCTCTGTTTGTTTTCGTGAGGGGGCAGCGCCTTGTGAAGAACACATTCATTAATTGCAAGTGGGGGTGGGAATATGGGGGTGGTGGTGGTTTGAGAATCTCAGTTGTAGTTGTTCGTTTCGTTCATATAAAATCTTATTGCCGCGATACATAACTACTCTCTGCTGATATAAAATCTTAAATGGTCCTCTTTGATAGCAACCGTTGATGGATGGATGGATGTTTACGATAAGTACTGGGAAGTGGAAATCTCGAACCCATTTCACGATTGCAACCTTGTATTTTATAACTGGTTATACTATGATACAAATGAATCCAGACTGGGGAATCCTATGAAGGCTGTTGCTGTCAAATACAGCAATATCTGGGCTGTGAGTTGGAGGAGGTCGTTATCTCGAGTTCGAAATGTAACAAAATTCGACAGTGAAGATATTGAGCCGTAGAAGTTTGTTCACGATGACAATAACCTGTTATTAAGCGTGTAAAAGGTGATTTCAGGTAGTCATATGTGAGTCGATCTTTATGTTCTGCTGATAACGAAAAAAAAGTAGCAGACACTGGTAATAGGAGGATCTTGGAATAATGAAAGCAAGGAACTCTAAGATGTGGAGTTTTTCTTTTCCGCTTCAAGTCGCTGCAGTTCAGCTAATCTTTCTGCCCATGCTCTATCCCTTGCCACAGCAGCCATTTTACGGTCCACTCTTGCGGCCATTTTCTTCCTGTTAGCTGCCTGTAACAGAGCTTTCCTCTTTTTCGACTCAGACTGTTGAAATTTAAAACCAATTAGTGCTCTGTAAAATGTAATTCTCTGGATGAAAAAATGCATTTCCTAGGTATCCAATATAAAGAAGTTCAGCATGATGTATCTTGACAGCCACTAATGTACTATTTGATATGCTTCTCAACCTGAGAAGACAGCTATTGAAGTCAGCAAGGTGGTATGGGATAGTGCCTATGTACTGGAAACTTAAGACGAGGGTGTTCTAATGGCATCAGCCTAACCAAAAGCACATGGATAGAACTAGCTTCAGCAACACAAACATATAAAACTTTGCCAATGAAAAACAAGTTATCCTGACTCCCTTTAATAAGATTCATAAATTCAGTACATGATCAGAGAAAGATTATATAGCTGAAGGCAGCATTATACCACGCCGCAAAATATAGTCAGGCATAAGAGCTTTCGATACACAAGTTACATATCAGTATCATTCTCAATGAGGTATTCAGATTTACATGAATAAGATCAGAGATTAAACAATTGGTCAGAGTCCATACTGAACAAAGAATACAGCAAAACAATAATCAAAACTCAAATCGATATAATGACTAATGAACAGACTACCCAAGAAATCCATAAATACTTTCCATATAAACCATGCTTTCCTCTCGTTACTAAACTTGAGCATTTTCACAGCAATCTGTTCCTCTCAACCTTGAGCAAGATTCCAGCTTTTAAAACTAAAACCAAAATTAATTTCAAATTGGAATGACTGACAGTCTAATTGCAAAGAGAGGAACCTACCTTTACGAATTCTCGGTGCAACATTCTACGTTTCTTCTCATTCCTTTTCTTAACACTTCCTTCATTAGGGTTACTGGGTTTAATCGGCTCTCCAGCCTCATACTTGACCCAAGCAAATGCTCCTGCATTCCACAATCAGATCACATCTCTACCTAATTCCACAGGAAGTCCATATTCTCCATAATCCAAGTTCGACATGCCCACCCAAATTGGAAACACAGCTTGGGTACAATAAAACCATTACCAGCAGGTCTCAAGCCAGCTCTTTTCCGGTGAGGTTTGTCGAGCGGCCGGCGCTTTGGCAACCTCGTGTCTGTTAACCTGTCGTAACCAGACTCCGAAAAGAAACTGAAATGGCGCAATAGCTGGGAGGATACTGGTGGAGCCTGAGGGATGAGAGCCAATCTCCACTCGGATCGCGGAAACGGAGCTTTTCCCAGCAACGACGTCGAGTAAGAAGTGGTGGCGCCGGACGTCAGCACCCTAGCCACCGGCCGAACGATACTTCTGAAAGCTCCAAATCCCATCGATTAGAAGCTCCACAAAACTTTCCCTGCGATCTTCACTGCTGCTGAGAGCTTCCGATTAACTAAATACGCAGAAAATGCAAATGGAACGTCTAGTTCCAAGGAACCGAATGGGAGAGTGGTAATGGTGGTCGGATCGGAGGAGCCGGAGGCCGGAGCGGTGATGATGTTTGCTACCCGCCGTCATGTATTTTCCCTGTACACTTTTTTTGGGTTTATTAATCTGGTACCCAATTGACTTGGGCTTCGTTGCAATTAGGCTCAACTCACTTCAAGCCCTCACGTAATAAGCCCAACATGAATGAGCTGCAAAGATGTCAGTTGAAACCCAAAAGCTCTTCTGTAGACAAGGCAAATGAGATGCCAAGTTTTGTTTCTATCAACAGGGAAGCTGCCTGCTGGGTTTGTTTGGCTAACTGTGATCTTAGTTGATTCAGTAGCTTACGAGAGCTTGATTGACCAAGACAACGACTGTGACCAGAGCTCCTTCCTTCTTCCTTCCTTCTCCACATCGGTCTTTTATCCAGACCTTTCGACTTCCTTCTCAGTCTGGGCTCACGGAATAAGAAACTGAAAAAAGGTGGGTTCTGAAATTTGTTTGGTGTCCCTTTCTCGTCGTTGAAAAGGGGCTTTCTTTCTATCTGGGTAATTTCGGTTCTTTCTTGGGGGTTTTCAAAGGTGTCCTCTCACCTTTGCTAGCAAGTTGTTCAAGCTCTTGTTTCTACCTTCTTGTTCGCTGTACGTTCACATGATCATTTTCCCTTCCTTCCCCCCTTTTTAGAGGTTTCGATTATGTATATGAACTGGGGAAGCTTCATCGTTTATGGCAGCTGAGCTGAATAGCTGATTATGTGTAAATTGGGTGAATTTTGGGTTTATTCCAGTTTGGGATCATCTACTTCAAATACCACTGAGCTTAATTGTAGGAATCATATACTTTCCTTTTCATTCCACATTTCTGTTGCCAAACATAGCCAAGACTGTCTTTTTGTATTGGGTTGGTTTTTCTCTTCTAATACTTTGTTTACATTAGAAATATAAATATAGAAACTATGCTTGAACGAACGTATGAGTAAGGTACACTTCTACTTCTGCGATTCTATTTAGAAACCATAGTTTTTATCTTGTTCTTACTTGTAGTCTTCATTAGCTCGGAAGATAATCAATGTGTAGGAACAGATTTATTAATGGGTTAATTGTACTTGGCAGCTAACTTAGATCGCAAGCAAACACGAAAACTTCTCCAAAAGGAGTTCAACGAAACATCCACAGAAACTAAGGCCCAAGATCGCTATACTGCTTTCACAAAGCACATTGGCATAATAGTGACAGGAATTGTGGCGATGTGTTGTGGTCTGCTATGCCATTGTATTTACAAGAGAAGAAAGGCAACTTCTCGCAATGTTCATTCCAAGGATCACATTCCAAGTGAGTCTTAAATCTTTTGAATTCTTTTCAATGTACCAAGCATACTTTAGTTGATGATTGTCATTTGCTGTTGTTAGGGAAGATTGATACTTATGTTTCCCTTTTGGCTTATTTCTCGTTCTATAATGCCATATAATCTTCCATAACTTGGGTCTCATGTTGTCAACTGCAGCGGAGTCGGCTTCTTGTTTAGAGCAAGCACCTTCTGTCCATGAAAAAGTGCCTGCAAGCCCACTTCGTGTGCCACCTAGTCCTTCTAGATTCTCTCCATCCCCAAAACTTTCTAGACTTGGGTCTGTTCATCTCAACCTGAGTCAAGTTTCCAGAGCTACGCGTCATTTTTCCGAGTCACTGAAGATTGGGGAAGGAGGCTTTGGATGCGTGTACAAAGCACAACTGGACGATGGACAGATAGTTGCAATAAAACGAGCCAAAAAGGTAACCTTTTTTAATGAAGCATCAATTGAGTACTCTGTCAAATTGGTTGTCAGAAGAAAATGGCCTTTTTTTCCTATTCATAAATTATTCCATGATGTTTGATGGTAGTTGGTACATTCCTCAACTACCGAATGAAAATGCTTGATAGCTAAAGCATGCAGATTTTATGCCTGCTTATATGAATATGTTGGGAAAACTATTATAGGAAACTGAAATCTTGGTATAGTTGGTTTCTGTAACTTAGTGCTTCATAGCTGAAGGATGCCAGATTTTATGCCTACTTATATGGATATATTGGGAAAACTATTATAGGAGACTGAAACCTTGGTATAGTTGGTTTCTATAACTTAGTGCTTGATAGCTGAAGGATGCAGATTTTATGCCTACTTATATGAATATATTGGGAAAACTATTATATGAGACTAAAATCAAGGAGTGTTTGTACTAACACGGGATTCTTAACAGTTTCTCATTTCATTTTTGCTGAGTTCCTTATTGGTTAATCTACATCACGATGTAGGAACATTTTGAGAACTTGCGAGCAGAATTCAGCAGTGAAGTTGAACTTCTGGCAAAAATCGATCACCGGAATCTGGTGAAGTTACTTGGTTATGTAGATAAGGGACATGAACGCCTTATCATCACTGAGTACGTCCCAAATGGTACCCTTAGAGAACATTTGGATGGTAAGTGAGCTTTATTTCTGTTACCAAAAATGAATAAAAATCAAGTGTGCAAAAGTCTATACAGATTGTGTTTGAATATGCAGGTCAGCGTGGTAAAATTCTGGACTTCAATCAACGACTTGAGATTGCCATTGATATTGCTCATGCTCTAACTTATCTCCATCTATATTCAGGTTCAGAAAGATAGAACCTTCCCCTATTTGTTTCAACTGTTTAAACATTTGTTCCATGTTTCGTACACACAGGATTCCTAAATCCATACATCTTTTAACAGAAAAACAAATCATCCATCGAGATGTGAAATCATCGAACATTCTTTTGACGGAGAGCATGAGAGCGAAGGTTGCTGATTTTGGATTTGCGAGATTGGGTCCTGTGGAATCCGACCAAACTCACATCTCTACCAAAGTGAAAGGGACCATAGGTTACCTCGACCCCGAATACATGAAGACCTATCAACTCACTCCCAAGAGCGACGTCTACTCCTTTGGGATATTACTGTTAGAAATTATGACAGGTCGTCGGCCTGTGGAGCTAAAGAGACCTCCTCCAGAGCGGGTGACCCTTAGATGGGTATGTCAGATACTAAAACTTGTTTTGGTTGATTCACTGTGATGAGATTGTGATGAATACATGTTGAATTATTGCGCAGGCATTCAAGAAGTACAATGACAGTGCTGTGGTGGAGATGGTGGATCCATTGATGGGAGAAGTTGTGGATGCAGAAATATTAGGGAAGATGGTGAATTTGGTGTTTAAATGTGCAGCACCGGTTAGAAACGATCGGCCTGATATGAAATCAGTAGGGGAAGAATTATGGGGAATAAGAGCTGACTACCTCAAGAGTTCGAAGCGAGGGTAAGAAGTAAGTAAAGTCGGTCTCATCTTGTGCAGTATTGTAAACAGACTTGCTGTGCTTTTTTCTTGGCCATTGTATCAAACAAAACATTTCCCAGAGTGAAAAAGTTGATGATTGTAACTTAAGTGTAATGGTACTTCTGTTCCGTGTAAAACTAGACTAGAAAAACGGTGAACTGCCAGCATTTGTGGGGTTGCGAAAATAAACACCAGATTGATTGAGCAACGAAAGCAACTCTAACAACTCCTCATTCTTCAACTTTGAAGGTCTCTTATCTTCAAATCCCCCATTCCTCAATACTCCTACAATCTTCTCCTTGAAAACACCGAATTCCTCTCCCAATTTCTCATCACACTCTTCATCACCATCACCGTCAGTCTCCGCTCCATTCTCGCAATTCTCAAGCTCAAAACCCGTACAATTACTCGACAATTTAAGCAGCTCAGCCACCTTCTTCTTCTGCTTAAAAGTTGCCCCGAGGGTCTTGTTCTTCTTGCCAAAACAAGTCCTGGTGAAAGCACACCACTCCTCAAGGTTCACATCAGGTACCTCGGCTTTTGGATGGATCATCACCACAGAAGAATCGACTTTGGGAGGAGGCAGAAAATCCCTCTTGCTTACATCCATCACAAACTTAACATCAGCCACCAACTTCACGTTAACTGCCAGTCTGTTGAACTCCGAATCACCTGGATTCGCCAGCAACCGCCTGGCGAACTCCTTCTGAAGCAGCAGCGTAGCGCTCCTAAATGGATTCGTTCCATAGACCAGCTTGATTATGAGAGGTGAAGATATACCATAAGGAATGTTCGCCACAACGAGATCAAACGGAGGGAATTCCGCTTTCAACGCGTCCTGACAAATAACCTGCAAAAAAAGAAAAATCTTTCAACTTTTTTTCTGTGAGGACTTTCATCAGTAACCTTGTGTGCAACTCTCAAAACTCACCGAGAGTTTGTCCTGGAATCCGCTCTCGGCTACGCGTTTCTGCAAAACCTCCACCATTCTTTTGTCGAGTTCTACAGCAACAACTTTTCGAGCCACCTGAAGAAGCCTGAGAGTGAGATTCCCCGTCCCGGGTCCGATCTCCAGGACAGTGTCGGTAGGTTTAATGTCGGATTTGCGAACGATTGTGTCGAGAATTCGTGGATTTGTGAGCAAGTGTTGGCCTTTGCTCTTCATTAGATACAACCCCGCTTCGGAATCGTCCTTTCTTCTCGGGTTACCATCGCAATTGAAGGTCTGAGGTTCAGAAGAGTGATAATGGTGCAGGCTGAGATGATAGCCTTGAAGAATGGCGCGAAGAAAGTGGAAGGGAGATTGATTTGGAGTGAAAAGTAGGCGGCTTTTCAAGTGGGTAGTCATTGAACTCGAAAGAAGCCTTTTCCAGAGAATGAGAGAATGATGATCAAACCTCCATCATTCTGGTAGCGTAAAGGAAAGAAAAAAACAGAGCAACTCAGGTGAAAATAGAACAACACTGGGACAAGGTCCGCTAACCAACAGCTCCTATACTACTCATTAATTCCAGAAGAAAGATGCAAATAGCTACTTTATATGAAAAATGCAAGAGAATGTTTCCAAGAACTGAACTGAAGAGAGGTTCGGTGATCGGTGGTCCGTGGTCGGAGCTGGAGGGGCTCAAGTGGTGATATCATGGTCGTGGGCAGTCATTGTTATTCTCTGTACATACAACTTACTGTTACTCGGAAGGTAGAAGCACCAATCAGAATAACGGAAATTGAGTTGGGGTTCGGTGCAATTTTGGGTTCACTCACTTTTAGCCCAACTACATAAATGAGCCCCGAAAGATCTCACTTGAGGCCCAATAAGCTATCCTAAGCGACAATGGTTTATCTCGTTTCAGTTCTTGCAAATAGAAATTGAGTACTATCTTGTAGTCAACTATTTAACATCTCGTACAAGCACCAACGATGAAAGAGTTTGTTATTGTCTTTGGTCGTTATCTCTTTTGTCTTCTTTGATTCCTTTAAATTGTTTGGCTCAGCCCTTTCAGGAGATTTTGTCGTGCATCCATGGAGCATGGCGAGACTTTCCTCCACTTCGACACATCTCGGGATTCGAGACTCAAACTCATGAATGAGTTTGAGGACATTCCCATGAGATTGACTTGACTAGGTCGACGTTTGTTGTGGTGGACTTCATATGTTGTATGGCCATCGAGGTTACCGCCCTACACTATAGATTATATATATAGTAGTCCCTTAGTAACCCGGTCCGTCCTTGTTTTAGGCAAAACACATACATGTTTCTTCTAGTCTGACTGGCCCGGGGCGATCACCAATGACATCTCAACAGTCAATACCTTAAATAGAAAACGATTGATAACTCCATCCTTTTGCATAGAAGTTAACATCCGTAATACAAAATCGGAAAAATGGTTAATCAAATTATCAAAAGTAGTTTTGTTTAGTTTCTCAAGAGAATAAGAACGCCAGCCAAACCTTAATTAGTATTGCAGCGCTCAATGTTGACTCCTAGCTCTCAGGTCTGATACCAATAAAATTAACTCTACCCGAAACCCCATGATTAACACCACCCGACGCCGGAATCATGAGAAGTACGTACGTTGTTCCAATCTTCTTAATTATTATGCATTGCTTTGCTTCTCCTTTGTCGTAATTGCTTGAGTTTGGGGAGTTTCCCGACACTGTACATAATTAACATCAGCATATGTTGTGTGGTGGTCTTAATCAACATAATCACTACTGGTCCTTGATTGAACCACAGAGCACGCAAGCCTGCATAAATACAGTTGGAAGAAGCATCGTCATATTCATATACGTTGCTGTTTCTCCTCCAGTTTACAATTAATCGACATCATCTATATAGGTTAATGATACACACCTTTGCGTTAGTTAGGTTAATTATATGTGTAGTGTAACCTTAAATTATGGGATTAGTGTAGTTAATCATAAGTGATGTATGCATGGGGTGCAACATCGATCATTTTGTTCAGTACACTCTTATATATATATATATGCACGCAGGCCTGACTGCTTCTGCTTTATCAGTTTGCTTTCATGATCATAACAAAACTGAAAAAACAGCCACCCTTTATATATAACGGTCCAAGTACGGTATCATATCATACCATATATCCCTCCCATTGCAAGCAAGAGTGATTGGTTGGTCATACCTAGGTCCTGCTGCATGAAAAGTAGTTGGAGTTGTACATTTAATTTGTAATTTCTCGCCTGGGGAAGTATATTGTTGTGCAGAATAGTATATCTATTATCTGTAAATTCTAAATAAACTAGAACCGAGACAAGAATACGGAGAATTACGTGGTTTCCGATAAGAGTGATTAATTTTTCCATAAAAGAAAGAGTTTGGGTTTTTGTATTATGATAGTCTTTTACGTTCTATTGTACACGAGGGAAGTATATATACATGTAGAGTAAAAAGGGTCCGGCCCACATACACGAATAATCAACACCTTTCCTCAAATCGATGCCGGTCATGACATATCAATTTGACAGTCAAGTACCGATGACGACTAGTAGACACGGCCTTGGCGATGAGGTTTGCAGCCTGATCATCAATGCGTAAATAATTAAACAACAATCTCCTCCCTTATATTAATTCCCAAATAGAACGCACATGTGTCTTTATGTGTTTCGTCGTATTATTATGCAGAACTGGATTGGAAGCTACGTGAATAGCACTTGTGTTGTCCGCATACAACTAGCAGGACCTTCGACCGGACATCCAAGCTCTCTCCGAGGAGAATTTTCATTGGCATGGCATATATGCCTAACCAAATGCGAGCAAGACAAAGAGATGTATGCCCACTAAAGCAAAGCTCTCCATAAATGGATAGACGATGCCTTGTAAACGAAGCAAAACAAAAACATCGTTACCCAAAACCAAAAGCGAAGACAAACGATTAAAGATGCGTGCAAGCCACCAATTATTGTGATATATTGAAGCTAGCTTGGAAATTATTTCAACTTCTTTCTCCTAACTAAATGGTCAATGAATTCCCAAAAAAATCTGCTTTTACACATGTGGCTCGATATCTAGTACAATTGGTTGACAGGGTACGGTAATTTTGGTAACGTAACACCAAAACTTGTTAAGACTTACCTTTTTGCCGGTGATTGATGAGATGTTTTAGGGCCTCTTTTATTTTGTTGCATGTGATTGTTAATCATTGCCGTTCCTTTGCTTTAACCTAATTTACCTACTAGTTGAATTTACCCGACATATGGCAGCAACAACAACAACAGAAAAAGAAATGATCAGTAGTTTAATTAATAATGTCCAGGACCATATGAATATACCGCTGGCTAGTTTGTTACCCCTTAACCTTATCATGTTGTGATTAATTAGCAGTTCAGCACTAGTGATTAGTGAAGTTCTTTTCTATCTTTTGCCCCAGCATTTGCACTTAGTCAAAGGTGTTACGTAGACACATATAACGGTAAGTCTCAACGGCCATACAACAGTAAGAAATGAACCAAGGTAAAGAAAAGTGAAAATTGGATAAGACATCATGGTACCACGTGGCGGCACGTTCATGTTTCAGAGAGAATCCAACCAAGATCCTATTGGCGCCCCTCTCTCTTTCGCCTGCCACGTATACGCCTCGTGGAGAGAATATTCCTCTCTACACCCATATCTTAACGGCGACGCGTCCCACCGACGATAACGGAGACCAAAGAACCTTCTGAAACCGGGCATTAATTTACCTACATGCAGTAGCAAGCAAACAAAGACGACGGTGATTTAACGGAAACTGAAACGACGTAGCAGATGGATGGAATAGCAGTCGGTGACTCGGGTCCAAAAGGCAATCATGCACCTCACGTGCACCGACGCATACAACTCAGTCTCTTAGGAGGGCCATACATCCAACCACAACACAAATCCTAGCTCTCCCGTCGGATTCATCAGACGGTCAAAATTTACCGCTAACGTCACGGTCTCGTCGCTGCCTCGTTTATGTTTGTTGCTAGTCACTGTCGTTTCAATCCCCCACCCCCTCAATTAATATCCGTTGGTTTTTCATTATGATGAGATTATTATAATTTATAAATTGCTAATTAGAGAGGGACCCGCTCTTTAATCATCGACGCATTAGCAGCAACAACCTTGGACCCACGTCAGTCAACGTCACTGAACTAGAAGCCATTAAACTGATACACAAGATTGCATGTTTCTTTTGTGAACAAGACCTTGCTAAAGCTATGTGTTGAAATCATTTAATATGGATCATTCACAGACAATTTAATTAATTGATCGGTGTGAATTCTACAAAAGAAAACTGTAAATAATTAATGACCCTCTGTCGACTTTAGGAACATGAGAAAATTGAAGAGGACAAATTGGCTAAATCTAAAACTTGTTCCATCTCCATCCTCGTCTCCTTTGAGTTGTCCATATCCATCTTCATTCTCATGCTTAGCAGGGTTCAAATAGCTGTGTATCATCACCCTCCTATAATATTTCATTTTAAATTTATTAAACATGTTAGTAAATATAACCATTTTATATTAGAATAATAAAAAGTTCATCATTATTGCATAAGACGGTGCAAAGACTTGCATTTTGTTTTGGGATATTAACTGATCTATCGTCAATTGAATTCATATTAGGTTGAATTGGTAGATGAATAAAAAATGAGGGTGTTTTAATGTATGCGCCGTATATGTAGAATTCGAGATTAAAATGAGACATATGCACCTAAATCCAATCACATTTATATATATTATATTTTTATAAATATTTTTCGTACTTTATTTTGATATGTAATCCAATTATATCACCCATACATTTTAGTGAGATATGGAATTGAAACTGAATGGTTAAAATAGAACACATCTATCGGTAAAACAACTAAAGTACTGCTAACTTTTTAATTGGCCTTGAACACGACTCATAAGTGGTCCGTTTATTTTGTATTTTTTATTATGTTTTGTACCATAATCTTTAGTATGAGGACTTTTTAAAATTTTTCAAATATGGTTTGGTTATGTATGAAAGATGTACACAAGAGTGTCCAGGTATTTTTTTGAAATATCACTGGTAGAATTGGTAATTTTATAATGTCTGTTGAATTGATTATTTTAAATGTATCTTGAATGTGAAAGATGAACTTGGAACAAACAATTAATTCGGATCTTACGAATGGTGTAATTTTAATTTTTAATCAGATAACTGATGTGAGTTTTAAGGCCCTGACATTAAACTTGATTACAAGTCAACCCTTTTTACCACTGACAATGATTCGATTTTCTGAGTCAACAACCAGTTAGTCCGCGATTAACGGGTTGTATGAAAAAAGGAGCAACTAGTGTGAACTGTGAAAGTGAGTGACCAAACAGCACTTGTGTTAGGTTAGGAATAATAATGATAATAATACATTAGAAATTGATTCAAATTGTAGGATTTGATTAAGTAGGCAAAGTTGAGCACTTTGCTCCGCCTATCACGCCTACGTACGTAGACCGAAACAAGAAGAAAGAACCAAGATTTCAAGGGTTTGAAGTTGCTTTGCTTGCGAAGAAGCTTCTTCATTTATTATTTGACACATTCTCCGTCTGTCTCCCTATTTTCTATCCAATTCTTGGAGGGTTTTTTTGAAATTTGAACATGCGAGACTGCTACTAGTAAATCAATCAGAACAAACAACAAAATGCCGTAAGAAATGGAATTGTTTATGACGTACCCAAAGACAGAGTACGTAGGACCGTCGGTAGCTATCTGGTTCTTCAAATTGATTGAAATGACATGAATGAATGATCAATTCACTTATGTTTTACCTTTGAGGATAGGATAGGGTAAATATATAGATATCCAGGCGACACCGACACCGGCAGTTACCAAGCATCTAAGTAAGACATTGAAATTCCAAGTCAATACAATGCATTTTAATGGATGGATTTGATGGCAATGCAACGATAGACATTTATGATTTATCAACTTCAATTTTGGCCACACATGAAGCTCGGTTAATATTCAGTTACCTGATTATAAATTTTATTAGTTCATCGTCAGTCTAATTTTTGGATATCGATTAATAGTAGAAACTTATAAAAACATATTTATCTTACATTAGTTAGATGTTCGACTCAAAGAAATTTTTTTTCCAGAGATCTCATATAAAAATACGATAAATAAACGGTATGATGCAGATTACAAAATTACATCATAGACATACACTTTCAAGTTTCTACATTTCATCATAGAGAGGTGTTGTTTTTTTTACGTTGGTGTTAAGTTCTACATTTCACTTTTTGATTTTCGGTCAACCTCTTGATAAGATTTTTTTGAAACTATATGAAAAGTTGTACCAAATGACTCAAACTTAGCTACCGCAAGTCGAGCGAGACATACAAAATGTAACAAACTAACATATAAATAAAAGATCGATGCCATCGAAGTAACTTGCGAACGCTCTAGTATTGGGTCCGTGGGGGAGTTTTGGGTGTGGAAGCTTGTCCTATGAATATATACTTGAATCTCTAAATCTAGATTGCCCCCATGAATGCTCGTCCCCCCAAGCCTTAATTATCTGCATTGAAGAAGAAGACAGAACACCAAAAGAAGATCTGATATGGAGAAGATGATGGTTTGTGAGGCTGGGTAGGCCTTCATTGAAAACGTACGGTGGGGGGGATCTTGTGGTGTGGCTAGCTATGGGGTTCAGTTGGGTTCACATGCTTCAGGAAAAGGACACCAAACCCCATCTACCCTTCTCATTTATCATCTTATTCAATCACAATAAATAAAAAACCCCAACATTTTCTACCCAACTTCACTTTGTTTAATCCAAGCGGATAAAAATGAAACGCAGTAGCTGGTCAATTTATTTACGGGACTCGAAGAATAAACACCGCATCAACTACTAAGTACTAGGTCACTAGCTAGCGATTACTTTTGCTTATCGTGCTAGTTTGTTTATGAAGAATTCATTAACGACAAGCTAACTTCTGTACAAATTTACCATTGCCTTTAGACAAAAGAGATAAAGACACGGACTTTGTTTGGTTCTTGTGAATCTCGTAAAAATATTGCATTTAGAACGGGAAATAACGGTTTTAATCATTTCCGGCGGAGGGAGAGAGGCAGCGATGTTGGCGGGAGATTAGATAGGAGCTTGGGTCGACACACAGTAAAGGTTAGCTGAAGTCGATTGAAAAAGATGAAGAAGAAACATGTCTATTTGGGCTCTAATGGTTGAATTTTTATCATAAGAGACACGGTTACAAATTATAATAACAAATTATAAGGAAACTCTGTAATCGGTGCCAATAAACATTGGCCGGTTACTAAATTCAATAATCGATTACTAGCGAAACAAGAATCATGAAGTTGACTCACTCAATAACTAATTACGAAAAATAAATAATTAAGTAGCTAATAAAAAACAATAATATACACGGAGCTGATTTTGAAAAACTTAAAAGAATGAACAATTCATCTTTATCTAAGACAATTTATGAAACAGATGTGAATTAGCAGCAGAGAGATAAAAAAAAAACAGGAGGTACGGAACAAAGTAGAGCTTTTTAACTCTTTACCAGATTCCGTTAACGCGTGCTTAACACTCACCATAAAAAAGAGACGTCTTTTTACTCTTTACTCGCTTTTTAATCCATCTCAGTCTCAGCTCTAATTTAATCAACAGTCAAAAAGCTCTCTTAATCCTCCGGTAAAAAAAAGCCACCTACATTTACTGTTACATTACCCTTACTCATGTCAGGGAAAAGCAACTCTGGTTCTCTCTTTTTCCCCCCTCCTTTTTCATCTTTCCATTTCTCCGTTGATGACTCCTTTTCCTTTTTCCCAACTTCTCTCTCCTTTTTTAGGTAACCCCATTATTTACTGCCCCCCTTGATAGCTCAAGGAAAGCAGCAGCAGGAGTAGTATGACTGTTGACACTTGTGAAATGTGAACTGTGTCCTCTTTCTTCACCTCCTCCTCCTTTTCCTATTGTTTTCTAGCTGTAGCTTTTATTATTGTTGTTGTTATTTCCCCAATATTTATATAAGTTAGCTGCTTCATTTCTTCCCTCTTCTTTGTGGACACAAGAGTCTGAAATAAGCCTTGTGAGCTCTGCAACAATGGAGCTTCTTTCTTCTTCTCAACAGTAGTTGTTTCTGATTCTGCTCCTTCTCCTCTACTGTAGTCATTTCCTCTTCTTTCTATTCTTAAGACCTTTTCCAGTAGGGTGAGGAGAAAAAGGGGAAATTTTGAGAAATGGGGGCTCACTATTTTCCCAATGAGGTGTTCTTTAGGGTGCTGCTGCTGGGATTGTTAGGGTTATTGTGTTCTGAGTTGATTCAAGCTACTGTTACTTACGATAGGAAGGCAATTGTGATTAATGGCCAAAGAAGAATCCTTTTCTCTGGCTCCATTCACTATCCCAGAAGCACTCCTGATGTAAGCAAAAACCTGCAACGTTCCCACCTTTATTTTACTTCTGGTTTTCAGAGGCAGGATTCTTTTGTTGGTTTCTTTGCTGAGAATAAAATGTGGGTTGCGTTGCTTTCCTCTTTAAATTTTTGTAGATGTGGGAAGATCTGATACAGAAGGCTAAAGATGGAGGTGTGGATGTAATTGAGACCTATGTGTTCTGGAATGTGCATGAACCAACTCGTGGAAATGTAAACTCAATTCCACTTCAATTTCTCTGTTCTGCCCTTCTCCAGTTTATGTCGAAACTAACTTTCTAGCATGTCCTGCTTTGTGGTTTTTTTCTTCTTTTGCAGTGGAATTTTGAAGGGAGGAATGACTTGGTGAGGTTCATTAAGACAATCCAGAGAGCAGGACTCTATGCTCATCTCCGCATTGGACCTTACGTCTGTGCTGAATGGAATTTCGGGTATTCAGACCCTTCCATTCTTCCATTGATAGATCTAGCTACTTTTTTCCCAAATCTCGCTTAGTTGCATGTGTTATTTGGCAGAGGATTTCCTGTATGGTTGAAGTATGTTCCAGGCATCAGCTTCAGAACAGACAATGAGCCTTTCAAGGTTAACCTTGATCTCAGCCCATCTTGTATTTTTTTTACTTGTTGGTTTTCTGAATTTACAAGTGTCAGACAAGTCAAAGCAGCTTACTTGTAGCAAAAAAATAAATTAAGAATTCCTTTCTGTAAACTATAGTTATGGAAGTGACAAAGACCCTCTAAATTAAATGTCATGTGGTTGGTTCTGCAGAGAGCAATGCAAGGGTTCACTGAGAAGATTGTTGGACTGATGAAGAATGACAACTTGTTCGAGTCCCAAGGTGGCCCCATCATTCTTTCTCAGGTAATTAATTGAATTACATCACTCTTTTTTTTCAGTTTTGACCACCATTTTATATAAAAAAGATTTAACCTTTGAATTTTGAACATGGGATGATGCAGATTGAAAATGAGTATGGAGTACAAAGCAAGCTTTTTGGTGCACCTGGATACAACTACATGAGCTGGGCTGCTGACATGGCTGTCAAGACTGGAACTGGAGTTCCATGGGTGATGTGCAAAGAAGAAGATGCTCCAGATCCAATTGTAAGTTGTTTTGTCTTTTTGCAGACAGGTTATAACTTGTTATGGAACATTTGAATGACATGAGTGTCTTTTCTGCAAAATGGTGTAGATAAACACATGCAACGGGTTTTACTGTGATACATTTGCTCCCAACAAACCTTACAAGCCTACAATGTGGACTGAAGCTTGGAGTGGATGGTACTTACTTAGCTTACTCATTGATTCTTTTTTCTATCTTTGGTTATGAATTCAAACTTGCTTTATTTATCATCCTGGTTCAAACCATGTGCAGGTTCTCAGAATTTGGTGGTCCTCTTCACCAGCGTCCAGTTCAAGATTTGGCATTTAGTGTTGCCAAGTTTGTTCAGAAAGGAGGTTCATTTGTTAACTACTACATGGTTAGTCCCTTTCTCCAAGCGGCTCTCTCTGAGGGTAAATATCAGAGTTAAAGAACTGATTTTGGTTGTTGATCCATGGAAAACAGTACCACGGAGGAACGAATTTCGGCCGCAGTGCAGGAGGCCCTTTCATCACTACCAGCTACGACTACGATGCTCCGTTAGATGAATATGGTAAGGGGTTTTGAAACTGGCAATCCATCCTATATGCATTATTCGAAACAGTTTTGTCTCTTTGACTGCTGATAAATCATTTTTCTGTTTAGGTTTGATTAGGCAGCCGAAGTATGGCCATCTTAAGGAGCTGCATAGGTCGATCAAGATGTGCGAGCGTGCTTTGGTTTCGGCTGATCCTATTGTCACTCAGTTAGGACCGTTGCAACAGGCTCATGTGTACTCTACCGAAACCAGCGATTGTGCAGCTTTCCTAGCCAACTATGACACCAAATCTGCTATAAGAGTGCTGTTCAATAACATGCATTACAACTTGCCTCCTTGGTCCATAAGCATCCTTCCAGATTGCAGAAACGTGGTATTCAACACGGCAAAGGTATGAGAAACCATCCAGAGACCGGACCTTACTCGTAAAGAAGAGTGTTACAAAATGATACATTGTTTACTTCTTTTCAGGTTGGAGTTCAGACATCTCAAATGGAAATGCTGCCAACGAATTCGGAGATGCTTTCATGGGAAAGTTACGATGAAGATGTCTCCTCTGAACATGATGGCTTGACATTTACAACTTCGGGTCTCCTGGAGCAGATAAATGTCACAAGGGATGCAAGTGACTACTTGTGGTACATAACAAAGTAAGTTTTTGATACTGAGAATGTATATTACATTTAGTGATTTTGTTAGAAGCTTCTTGTTCGGTAAAATTAATACTTCTCATCGTTTCCCTAGTGTCGACATTGGTTCAGCCGAAAAATTCCTGCACGGAGGAGAATTGCCTACCTTAATTGTTCGATCAAGCGGTCACGCTGTGCATATTTTTATCAATGGACAGCTCTCAGGTAATGACATTGTTACATTTTCTTATTCTAACCTTTTCAGCAACGGAGAAATCGCAAGTTTTCTTATTAGACTGAGATTTTTCCATTTAGGTTCTGCATTTGGAACAAGGGAGAACAGGAAGTTTACTTACACCGGAAAGGTCAATCTACGTGCCGGGAAGAACAAAATTGCATTGCTGAGTGTTGCCATGGGATTACCGGTTAGTATTTGAGCACTACGTACCCTCTTTTCATTTCCGAAGTTATGATTGCTTCCTATGTGACCCTTAACCTAGATGTTTCATTATCATTGTGACAGAATGTCGGAGGACACTATGAGACATGGGATACCGGTGTCGTTGGTCCGGTTGCTCTTCACGGGCTGGACAATGGAAAATGGGACTTGTCCTGGCAAACCTGGACATACCAGGTAAAACACATTATAAACCTCATGGTATCTTGCTACTTGAAAAAAGGAAAGTACTTGTTCCAAGCCTAATCTGAACTTTTGTCAAACAGGTTGGACTCAAAGGAGAAGCGATGAATCTCCTATCTCCAACTGGTATCTCCTCTGTTGATTGGATGGAAACATCTTTGGTTTTACAGAAACAACAACCTTTAACATGGCACAAGGTCTGTGGATCATGAAAAAACATTTAAAATTGAAGCTTGGTATGCTTGCATCAATTTACACTGACAGAACACAATTGCAGGCTTATTTCAATGCACCTGAAGGTGACGAGCCATTGGCTGTGGACATGCTAGGTATGGGGAAGGGTCAGATATGGATCAATGGCCAGAGCATAGGAAGATACTGGACTGCCTTTGCAAATGGCCAATGCAATGGTTGCAGCTATGCTGGATCATTCCGTCCTCCAAGGTGTCAACTTGGTTGCGGTCAGCCAACTCAACGATGGTAAATATCCTATTCATCAATCTATCGAGTGCCTGCCAGACATTGTGTAAAGGGAACTTATACCGTTGACTTGATGGCTTTTGCAGGTACCATGTGCCGCGATCATGGTTGAAACCGACCCAGAATCTCTTGGTGGTGTTCGAGGAACTCGGAGGCGATCCTTCGAGGATTTCCCTCGTCAAGAGATCGATGACCACCGTTTGTGCTGAGGTAGCTGAGTTCCACCCTACTCTGAAGAATTGGCAAATCGAAAGCTATGGCAAAGCAGAAGTGTTCCGCAGCCCCAAGGTTCATCTGAGGTGTAGCCAAGGCCAGGCGATTTCGTCCATTAAATTTGCGAGCTTTGGCACACCACTAGGAACCTGTGGCACATATCAGCAAGGAACATGCCATGCTGCTACCTCCTATGACATCATAGAGAAGGTGCTCTTTCGTCGTCTCTCTTCCTACACTTAAAACCATCCATTATATCTTTCATCTTCTCAACTTAACGATGTGTTTCGCTCATATTTATACAGAAGTGCATAGGGAAACAGAGATGTGCAGTAACAATATCCAACAGCAACTTCGGCCAGGATCCATGCCCAAATGTGTTGAAAAGGTTGTCTGTGGAAGCAGTTTGTGCCCCAACGAGGGTCTGAAGGAAGGAAGACTTGTAACTTATACAAGTACGGTAATTTAACTACACACTTGCAAACAAGGAAGAAGTTGATAGGAACAAAGAGGTAGCGTACATGTAAGAAGGAAAAGTAAGGTTCTTCATCATCTAGAGGTTAGCTAAAGATTGTGGTATGGTTCCTCCAACTTTGTGAAAAGCTGTAGCCATCAAAAGGGTGTCATGGAAGAAACGTCCTTGTCAAAAAATTATGGTCCAGTAGTGGGGTGCTGTAATTAGTGATTTGTTTAGTTTAGGAAGTCTTGAAAGGTCCTAGAGGTTCCTGCAAATTTTGGGTACCTATGGTGAACTTTACAAGTAGGGCCAGTGACTTCTGCCTTTTTAAGTGGTAAGTGGGCACTGGTCATTTAGTGTGCTGTTGAGTAATTTACTTTCCAGTTTGTATTCCGGGGAGAGGAAAAAAGTTGAATCCCCCCCTCCAAGTTTGTTCATGTTAGGAATGTATCCTAGTATGATCTATCTTTCAGCTGTGTAATCTGTTTATGATCAATATTTGCAGAAAAGAAGAGAAAAACCACTAAATCTGTTCATTAGTCATAATCAAGCTAACAGGCAGATAGAAGATGGCATTGCTAATAGAAGCTAGTCAAAAGTTTTGAACACTTGGGGAAAAAGACTAGACATAATAGAGATGAAAGAACCCCTTATTGGTAGAATGAGATGAAGCTTTTCAAGCAGAGGTGGTAGCAACGTCCAAGTTCTTGTTAATAGTCTGCAGCAGCTCTTCCTTGTTGGCTCCAACGACTTTGCCGACGATCTTCCCCTCTTTCAGAAACATGAATGTTGGCATTGCCTCCACAGCCCAATCTTGAGCAACATTCTGCAATATACCACCACAATGAACAAATATTATCGCAGGGCATCATCAATTTTTCAGGTAGCTGACTTGTTTAAAATGAATTGAGTGTTGGGTGATGAGAGTGTTTATCGTCTGGACGTACTTTCATTTCATCGACATCAACCTTCAAGAAGGTTACAGTAGGCATCTTCTTAGCCAGCTCTGCCAAGTATGGTGCAATGAAGCGGCAAGGTCCGCACCATGTGGCTGTGAAATCAACCACCACCTGCAACCATCAATCAAATACCCCAAAATCATAAACACGCTTCTCCAATTCAATTATCTAAGATGCAATTTCCAGGGTGATCTCCCGATCTCCAATTTTCATCCAAAAACCAGAAAGTCAACCGCTTTCCATGGCGATTGACCGAATCACGTAACGGGAAGCCAATCAATCAAATACACAAACGACTACAAACATAATAAAACACAGCACAAATCAGAACTCGGCAATCTAAGCGTACCAGCTTCTTAGATTCGTTGGCCTTCTGTAGCTGAGCTTTCCACTCTTCAACGGTGTGGCAAGCGAATACCAATCCTTCCTCCGCTGCCATTTTCTCTCTCTTTTCACCTAATTCCTTCAGAAAAAATATTACTTTTCCCCTTTTGCAGAAACTGCTGAAACCAAACTTGCAGAAGAATGTAGCGAAGAATAAATAAGATTTGGCGGTTACACCTTGCCCTTTTGTTCCCTATAATTTACAATTCTACCACCAGTCGTTTTCACGCGATTCGCGATGGAGACCGTCAACCACCAAACGTAACGTTAGATGCGTGGGTTACGTATTGCGTACATAGCAGCTCGCACGTTAACTTTAATTATTCGATCAAGTAAGACCTCCCGATTACATGGCCCTGTCACAAGAGTCTTGATCCGACGGTGGTTATTGTCTGACTTCCGTTCACGATATGTTCTTAATAGGACCTCTGTCAGGGGCGGAACCAACGGGGTGGTCCAGGGAGTCTCGACTGACCCCAATTTTGGTCTGGACCATTAATTTTGGGTGTATATTTATAATTTTTACGAGTTCGGCTCAGGGATTGAGTTTGACTCAGTGCTTGGTCGTGTCAAAACTAAATGGACCCAATAAAAATTTCGATTATTGACAAGTTTCTTTGTTTTATTTTGTATTTTTTGAACTACATTTATGATAATTAATTAGTCTAAACAAATGAGTGTACAAGCAGAAGTTCAAATACAATTAGTCAACGAAAAAATTGGGATCGGGAGAGCCATCGCCATTGAAGGAGAGCAAAAGATGAAGGTGAGGTTACAATAGAGTTCAGAATGGAGTCGCAAGTAGTGTCTTTTTGAATATAATGGTGAGTTTATACATACTACAACTGGATGAGATCCTTGAAACAGTAAGTAGCCATGATAAACCAACCAACCAGAAGTACCATGAAGAACACCCAAAATGTTAAGAAAGTCATCCCACCCAATATAATCCCGAACACACTCACTATCACAAAGGGTAAGTACGATCTCAACATTGCTCCTGTATTCACCCAACGGCCTTTCATCAACAGCAGCAGTGCAAGGTTCACCACATTCCACCCGCCTGATTGGAATCCCAACCTGTTCAAGTTGTTGGCAACAAATGAATGGCAATTGCACGTCAAAAGACTGTATGCATGGTGCTGGAACTCCTGCGTCCCCTTGGTTAATGCACTGTCCCATGCCGATCCATCTTTTCCGGATTTTTGAATGCTGTATTGGTCCTCTTCGTCCTGGCCGATGAAGGCCGACTCGTGGGAGAACATGTCACAGTCCTGGACAAGATTCCAAGAGTCAGATCCAAGCTCTTCATTTGGTTAATTGATGCCAATACTACAGCAAGCTAGTTAATGAACATGAAATTTCCATATGGGGTTCAGAGATGAAGATGAAAAAGATGTTACCTTTTCCTTGTTGATCTGGAAGTAGCGTGTTACTGAACCGAATGCAAAATTATCGACACAAACAAAGTTAGGCCCTGCAAAGTCCAGGATCACACCATCCTCTCTGCAGATACCAATGTGGCCGATAAAAGGAATGAGCCATGATATAACAGGAAGAGGAGTCCAGACAATACAGTAAGGGAATCGAGCTCTATTGGGATCAATCTGCAAACTCCCTGAAAAGTTCTCGTCCAATATCCTTTGTTGCTCAGGATCCACTAGTTCCCCCATATCAGAGTTGCATACAACTGAAAATCAATTCAAAAACACCACAATGGTAAGAGATCCTCAAGATCCAAACACAACATGCTGATAACGATCTATCCTATCTTTATCGTCACATTAAAACATTACAGAAGAAGCTATTGAAACACTAAACTAAACCAAAAACCATCACATACAATCGCAATTCTTGGTGGCTAATCCATGAACTTCGTCCAATTTAAGCACATCGGCGATAAAAATTTCCCTGAGCAGATCCAAGGTCCAATTCCAGGCCATGAATGTCAGCCTACACCGAATTGCAAACAAAGCACCCCCCAAATCCCAATCTAACCTCAGCAATTATCTCCCACCAGACATCGTCCACCAACTAATTATATCACCACCGTTTCACAAAGCTAGATGTGGAAATGGATCAGACTGAATAGTCCAACAGATCCCAACCAGTCCCTCGCTAACCAAGCAACCACCTCTACAGATCGATGAAAACAAATCATCCAAACGGAACAAAAAACAAACAATAGAACAAAACGGAACAGCCAAACACTCCACAAAACACGCAGAAATGAAGAGAAGAAGAGATTGAGAGGACAGCAATAAATAGAAATGAATGGAGACATAGATCGAATCGAAATGAAGAAGCTCAGATCCGCAATAGAAGAGGTCATTGGAGAGTGGGAAATGAAGAAAAGAGGATTGAGTTGTTTACCTAATGAGATGGAGAAGAGGAGGAGGAAGGGGGGGGGGGGGATCCGATCTCTGGGACGAAGAGATCGTTGGTTACATTGACCACTCAAAGAATGAAGGAAGGAAGTTGTGGTTCACACAGATAGATCAGTGTCTGTGTGGACAGCTGGTCCATATCAGTTTCTGCTGTGACTTTGGGATTTGTTTGGAAATTGGGTTACTCTTAACCCACGCCCTGGATATCCGTATATTCTTGTTCCATTTTTTGGTGAAAGTATTCTTGTTTCATTATCCTCCACTTATATTACAAAAGATTGAGAAATTGCAAGCAAGAGATGTAAAGATACGGTAGATCGATAACGGAAATATAATGAATATCAATAGGTAAATTTTGATGTAGACCAGACCCAGCGAGAAAGTTAGTTGATCGGTTGCTTTTTAGATAAATATATTTAATTTTAATTATTTAGTTTCGATTCAAAAATTAATGAAAATTAGTAACCTCATAAAAATGTTGGTGAGTGAACTTGTCCTCCTCCATTAGAAACTGAATCGCAACTGTTAACCTATAAATAAATTCCTATCACACAAACTCATAAATTAATTCTTTTCGTTAAATTTTTCTCAATATATGGTAGTTTAGTTTTTTTAAAAAATTAACATTATATGACGCCCGATGAGTATCCGGCGATGAGCCAATAATTTTTTGACAAGTTTTCAACAACTGGATGACAGCTTTTGGGCGAAAGTTATTTTCTTTTGTAACTAATAGCTAAATTTTTTATGTATAATTAATTATTTTCAAATAATCGGTTATTTTCTAACATAACTTGATATATCTTACATAACTAATTTTTTTCTATCGTAACTAATTATTGGCCCCTGTAAATTATAGTAAAAATAACATTTGTTCAAAAAATATTGTATAGAACCAGCATGTCAATTTACTTCTTTTCCCGCCAAGACTTCTTCTTAACAGAATTAGTAAAACAACAAGCCATACTATGTTCTTCTTACTATGGTTTGTGATTATTGGATTTTGGATTACATTTGTTTGTACTGCCAAATTCTAACGGGATTACAGAGACGTCCAAAAAGAAAACTTGGTGATGTTACAGGTAGTGATGTACTAGTGTAACGAATCATTAATTGTGGAAGCTAAGAATTTCAACTCTAGAATCATCAAAATCTCCAGTCTGTGTCAGCATTCCACATCTCAATTTCTTCACTAATGCATTATCATCTGGTTCATTTCAACCTCCATTCACTAGTCACTTGTTAAAGGAAGTTACTAATGGCTGTTTGTTCTCCTCAACATCTACTGCTGCAACCTTTGTCTCTTCACTTTTCCCCCAGAGAACCATGTACAGTCCAGCTATTATCAGGATTGCTCCAACCATCCTGCAAAAGAACCCACAAAACCCAGTTACTAATTCCTTCCCAGTTGTTTCCTCAACTAAATTATAAAGTGACCCTCACCCTCCTAAGTGGAACTCTTCTCCTAGCACAATAGATGCCATAACAGCAACAAGCATGGTCTGCAGAGGAAGATACCCCGATACAAACACCGGTCCGCCTCTCTGGATCACCCATATCTGTATTCCAAACCCAATCCCTGATACAACTATTGCCTGCACCCCAAACCTCAAACCCTGTCAAGACTCAATCTTTCTTTCATTTGAAAAAAAATAAGAAACAGAATCTCACCGAGTAGAGAATACTGAGGAGTTCACCGGTTGAGTGGACTTGCCAAACCTGGAAATCTCTCTCAAAAATAAAGGCAACAACAAGGAATTGGAGTATGCCAAAGAAGCAAGTGAAGGAGTATACTGAGAATGGAGCAGGGTAGTTCTTCAAGATCATTGCTTGCAGCACTATCCAACTGGACCAACACAAGCAATGTCCAAGGTTGAACATGCAACCAAGACTCCAGCTTTTTTGGGCACTAGAATTAGAGGAGACCACCAAATTGTCGGCTGGGTTGTAAATTGTTGGCCCTTTGTACAAGGTTATGACTGATGTTCCAATAAAGGAAGTCAATGTGCCAACAACCTTAGCCATCCCATCTCTTCTGTTGAATTGAATCTTCTCCAGTCTGCAAAATTCTTTTTCAAGAACGGAGGAGTTTTTTAACAGATTATGGTTCTTTTAGTAAACGGAGGGGTTTGTTAAATTTGTGGTCACTTGCCTGAGTAAGGTAGCTAGGATGAAGGTTACAGCAGGGACAGCATTTTCTGTGGCAGAAGCTAATGTGGGTGAGGTGTTGTCTAAACCCAGTAGATAAAACAGTTGATTGGAACCTATTCTGTCACAGGAAAGCACCAAACTTTTTATCAAAATTTCTGCTTGATGGACTTGGGAAATCAACTTCAACAAAGATGATTTGAGATCATACATACCCAACAAATCCAAGGAGGAAAAACTGCATCAAGATACCAAATGTAAGTGGTGGCCTATCTTTTCTAAATGAAACACAAGGAAGTTTGCTTAAGAAACAATCTGTAAATTAGTAGATGAAGAATGTAAAGGGATTGAAGGAGTTAAAATGAAAATACCCTACTTCTCCAGGAAATAAGCAAAGGGGACAAGGAAAAGCAGAGCGACGAGATTCCTGTAAAGTGGGAAGACGAGCTTGCTTATTCCCAAGTTGAGTGCAGCTCTGAGGATTACATGGTTCCCAGCATACCCTAATTGGAACACTGTCATAGCTATGTGCAGCTTCATCTTCTCTGCTAAAGCCCACATCCTAACAGCCATTTGCACATTCAAAGGATGGATCGGATCGGATTGGGATCAGAGCTGGGAAAGACATTTATCTCCCGAGTTGTTTTAGTTCAGATGGCGCTTAAGTGTTGGGAAAAGGCACATGTTTTCTGTGAGGTGTCCCTACATGCTACATCTGAGTCAGATTAATCTTGTTTTGTTTTTTCTGACGTATGAGTATACGTCAATCCCTGTTAAATTTTTGCGGCCAATAAGTGGTTCTGTTGTAGTGAGAATTTTCATAAGTTGTAATTTAGGGTCATTGGAATCTTCCAAAATAACGTCTAAAATAAAACTATTGAATATCTCTTGCTGGATATATCGATAGATGATCAACTTGGCGCTCTGGTATTCATACAGCTATTGATGGTCGCCCCTCCGACAAATTCCTAGCTCCGCCCTCTGCTACGAAAGCGACGAAAGTGTTGCAAGACCATGTACATGGGACGCCGTTAAGTGAGCTGGTTATCAAGGGGAGTCCCTGGCCACTGACCATAGAGTTTGATAGACCCCTGACCCCAATGGCCCAATGAATACCACTGTCGACATGATGTGGATTCAAAATGCTCAATGGTGATCTACTCGTCAAAAGAACTTGGAGAATTCAACATGACCTATGCGTATGGAACTCTGAAGCATCATTAGAAATATTTTTGGGCACTTCAAATAGACCAATCCGGTTTAACCATTGGTTTAACCTTTGCATTACTAGCTAACCGGGTTGTCATGACTCACAAACAACAATTAATGCATAAATAAGCACTAATCATCCCGTCAAAAGGGTAAAATCTAGTCTCTCATCTAGTCGATATCTATCATTCATGGTTCGGCCTCTTCTCTTCGCTCCTCTTGCTCCTCGCCACACTAGTCATGATACCTTTCTTTCCTATCATTTCGACTTGATGATCCCACATTTGTATATAACATATAACATACGGAATAAATAGGGCCAGTCCTATTTATTGAATATCTCTAATCTTGAGCAGTAGAGTAATGGATATAATAATAAATCAACCAATACACCTCATGAAGCCTGAACCAAAACAAGTGCCAAGAGCATAGCAGATTGTCTCAAGTTGCCTTTCTGAGGTGTTTTGAGATTAACCTCCTATAATTTCTTATCTGTCAGTCCTAGTGCAAGCAACCTCTATTTAGTAGGAGAGGTCCACTACGACACCCCTTTTCAGGTCTGCACCTTGGATCGATCGATCTGATTAGTGTGGAAAGTTCAGTCAGGGTAGCATGTCACGGGCGTGAAAATCGGCATGTCGCTAGGTGACACTGGAAGTCCTGAGTGTGCTTAGTAAGCATGCCACGGCTGTGACGTCCAATGTCACGGTCGTGATCAGTTAAGCATAAAATCGTATTTTGGTACCATAATTAAGGAGTAGTTTTGGGCCTTTTTACTTCTCCTCTTTTGACGAACGGAAAACCTTGAAGGGGATTCCAGATTTGAAGGGTCCTACGATATCGGAGCGCCACAAAGATTCGGTGGAAGTTCGAGGTTGGTGCTTGATCCAAACAACCCTCTTAAGGTTCTGCTTGATCCACTGCATCAATTTTACATTACCATTCCCTTCTATTTGGGTGATGTGCTAGTACAATAGATGCTTGCAATTGAGATATATTGGAAGCATTTGGTAGACTAGAGGTAGTAGACCTTTGAGACTTGGTTTGTATATTTAGGAGTTGGTTGACTTAGTGAAGTGAGCTACGGAGACATGAATTTGCATAAATGAATAGGAGGAAGAGGGAAAATTGCATTAATATTTTGATGAATTAGATAGATAGCTAGCTAGCTACCTAATTTGATAATATGGCCGCCTAATTTTGATACAATTAAAAGTGATGGTCTAAACCCTAACGGCTAAGTAGAGAGAGTGGTCCTGTAAACCTTTTTGAGTTTTGATATTATTAGTTTACAACATGGGGGGATCACATTTTCTCTATTGCTAATTTGGTATCTATCTACATTAACCCAAATTATTGCTATTGTTAAATTTTCAAGGAGGAATTCCAGAATATTTCCAAGCAAATATTTCGCTTCACACACATGCACCCGATACCGAACCTCGATTCTAACCTTCAAACCCACCTCAAAATATCAAAATTTGTCTCTTACCGTGAAAATTACGACTCAACATTAGTCTATCTTTGACGCACACAAAAAAAAGACTTAAATTAGTATTTCAAAACATGAGGTACTTTTACTAAATTCCATTAAAGAAATCTTAAAGAGGAATTTTTGGGTAAAAGACGAGTTTGATATGTATGAAAGATTAATAGTCGCTTTTTTGGATAATAACATTTAGGTTTTTGAGTCGGTTATTTGGAATTTAATTAGGCCAATTAACTGAGTTTTGATCGTGGGTAATTTCCAATTTTGTATAACCTGCCACACTGGATGGGTGGGCCCAAACAACGATGCCACATCAGCAAATACTAACACCGTTTAGATAGACACGGATGGTAGGACATTTTCGTTACACGCGAAAACGAGAGGGACGGCGAGGTTATTTTTTATAAGGCGGAGACCTGTGTGTGATTCGGGTCAAACATAAGGGACAATTTCGGTCGATTAGCCCTTGAACTTGGAGTTTGGTACATTGGGTAACAAAGAAATCAGTCTAAAACACAAGCTGGTTGGGTTTTGATCATATACACACTCTAGCTAATTAAGTTGAGTAGAATTGAGAAGCTAATTTGTCATGGTGGGATCTAACTTATTAGTTCATATGGGTTGGTCAAAAGATGATCCTAACCGAACAAATAGGTGGGCAAGAAGCCAGAATACTCGAAATAGATTGGACCCAGTTCGATCAGAAAAAAAGTTAGATAAAAGGAATGATGGAGAGGGTCGATCGAGGGGCCGCATGCAACCCCAAAAGTACACACATCACATATATTGCATGCTAGGCCTCAGTCTTCAGATTTCCTATCACAATTTTATCTGATCCAATACACTGCAACCCGAATATTTCTACCGTCAGCTTTTTTTAATATTTGTCAGATTCATCGTCGTCATACTGAAACATCCTGTATTAAGTATTAACTCTAAACTCACCGGAGGCGGTGAGGTTTAACGCTAAACTCACCAGAGAAATATGATAAATTAATGTTGTAGCCAAACTTCCAACTTGTGCAGATTTCAGATATCCAAAACTCCATTTGGCTCGGGACAAGATTGAGAATACTCTATACTCAAACCTCCGACTCTGCTCCTCACCCTAGAAGCTAGCTCAAGAATTAAAACAGGCTGACAGCTGGGATGGCTATAGTTGTGTTTCATAAAGCATGTGACACACAACAGAAAGAAGAATGTGTAGGTAGAGAAGAAGGTAAGTAGGAAGAATTGTATTTTTTTGTTGTCTTGTAACGCAAATAATAAATGAGATGAGAAGCTTCGGTCCGTCGAACAAACAGAAGCCAGTGGCCGGCCTAAGACCACCAAATTTGCGACCCAAAACAAAACAAGACATCCATCCAAATCTTTTGCTTCTTTCGTCAATCTTCCATCATCAGTTCAGTTTTTACCATTTTAACTTTTACCGACCGAATTCACCCACCACCAATATCACATCACATGCGTCTCTCTATTATTATTACCCCAATTAAAATGTAAACAACGCGCTTCTCCCACTCTCACATTTATTGGGTCGACAGTGACTTCCCTTCATCTTAAGTTGGGCCACATGTTCTTGTACAACTTTTTCTTAGTTTTGTTAGGTTTCACGAGTAGAAATTGTTTAGTGTCCTCCGAAAACCGGTAGCATTACTTATGTTCGGATGATTGATGCTTCATTTTCTCTGTTTCCGGTTCAACCACGACGATTCAGTGCTTGGCATGCATGTTGTTTATTGGCATGTGTATATGTACATTTAGTTTAGTTGTTGAAGAAACTCAAGGCTTCAATAGGTATTGCGTGGATGGGAATTTAGAGATGGGAGAGTGGTAATAAAATGCGAAAGGGTAGGTGGTAATTAATGGATTGGAATGTTGATGTCAGAAAAGTGAAAATGTAAAAGAAAAAGAAGGTCAACTGTGGAGAAAAGAAAGAAAGAAAGAAAGAAAGGGGAACAAACGCAGGGCTCGAGAATGGGAGACAGACAGTCCTCTGCAGCAAACAAGACAACCCAATACCCCCACTACATTACAAAAACAAATACTCCTTTCCTTTCCCCCCAAAACCCCCCCAAAAAAGAGAGAGCCACTCTCTCTAGCTACTTGCCGCAGGCATCACATCAGGGTGTATTGTATTCCATTCCATAGCATAACAGAGCATTCCCCCCCTATCCTTCTCCATTCGGAGTTCTTCGTCTTCATTCATGGTTATAAATCTCTTTCAGTGAGGATTTCAAAACCGTCATCATTATTATATTAATTCGTTTTTACTGCTCATGCACATGCAGCAGAGTACATTGACATCCACGCCTTCAAATGTGATATTCGGGTGGATTCTCCAGTAAGGTTTGTTATTCATTAACTAACATTGATGGCGGTTGCTCAGAAAGAATACTGGGTTTTAATTAATGTTTGGTATAGAGTTTTGATTTTGGAGAAAATATATGCGAGAATAGGAGAAATGTAAAAAAAAATATTTCTTGATAGTTGAAAATGTTAGATTATTTTGTTTGGCATGTCAATTTGATAAAATAATGGGGGAAGACATCATGACTCACTTGTTTATTTGGGAAAAGTTGTAATCTTTTCATTTCATATAAATTCTCAAAATACACAAAACATAAGTAATTGAAAATTTTGGAGTTTTAAATATACACAAACTCAACACTATCTATCCGTAAACAAACATGTGTACCTCAAAATACAAACTAAACTTTCCCACAAACACACACAAATTCCCCTATACCAAACAGTTCCTAGGTTTATTTTGACATGAATGAACTCTCCATAATCATAATGTACTTTACTCATGGAGCACAATCCTTGAACTCAGCCCGGGCTCAACACACTTAGAAACACAAACCAACGAGCAAAAATAAAGTATATAAACTACTAGCTAGCAAGAATTGGGAACAACCCCTCATCTCTTTCGATGAAAAGACATTGTAGAAAACGTTGGTACGAGGATGTGGAGCACTGTTCCCGTAATTTATATTCCAATGTTTGATGCTTTTTAATTAACAGAAGATGCTGTTTCATTAGGCCATAGGTTTCCTTGTAGTTAAGAGCTACGTATACCTCTTTTTCACTGCCCAAATCAATCTACATAGAAAGATTACTACTTGCAGCTAATTAATTAATTTAATGAAAGATCGCTCTCTATTTCTCGCCACCACCACCAAGTGGGTTTTGTTAGTAAGAGACAAATTCAAGAGAAAATACAAAATTTAACGCAAATTTTTATAAGATAATGATAATTAACTAATTCACGGGGGGAAATAGAAGAATATCATGACCAGAAGAAAATGATTACCTAGGATACATTAGGGTTATTAGATATGTGAAATTACTAATCTGCCCTTACGTGACCCGAACTCAGTTCTTGAATTTTGGTCCCAAACTAGTTCCCAAATTTCATTCTCCATCCAGTTGCCAAAGTTCGGTCTCTACCTAGTTCCTCAATTTTACTCCCACCTAGTTGTTAAATTTTGGCCTTTATCCAATTTCTGAATTTTGATCTCGACCCTAATCCTAAATCTCACTCCCATTCAGTTGCTAAATTTTGATTATTACCCAATTCCTGAATTTTGATTCCGACCCAATTCTTGAAATCTACTCTTGACCTAATTCTCAAAATTCGATATTGACCCAATTTCTAAAATTGAGTCCAGATCCAACTACTCAAAATGCAGAAATCAAACATGATTAGTTGTTGAAATCATGTAACTTTTTACAGTTTATATTAGATACACTTTATTTTTGAATGGATCGCATATGACTCAGAATAGATGTAGTCATATAGATACGAATTTATGAATTTTGTGTACCATATAATAACAATAATCATAAGAAACAATAAAATAAGCAACTACTGGTTAACAACCACAAAACAGTTCCATGATTTCAAGCTTTAGATGGAGAAAATAGTCCAAACAAACAATAGGTCACCAAATAATGATAGGTCGCAGTATTGAATATCTAGCCAGAAAAATGGTATAATATTACATCCATGGCCATGGAGTTAATAAGCAAACAGGGGAGGAAGCTGGACAACACAAATTCTGCACTCTGCATTCTGCATCGGGTTGAAGGAGAAGATCTTTTCCCGGTAAGAAGATAACAGATGAAGAAATAAAACAAACTATTTATCAATATAAATACCAATTAAAAAACCAAACATCGATTAAAATAATGCTGGGAAACCATTATTAAAAACAAAAGCAGCGGGTTTTCCGGTGCAAAAAGGACGATAAGAAGAGGGGCAAAAGGCTGATTGGTGGACACGTGGACATGTAAACAACCGTCCGATGAGGATGCTGAATTTAGATGGGATGATGAGATGGGTGACAAGAACAATCCATGAGGAGGAGGAGACGAGTTCAGTAAAGTAAATCAATGGAGTTATTCATAATAATTGAAAACAAATTTAACTTTCAGAGGGAGAGAACAGAGAGAGAGAGAAGAGGAAAGAGGCTATGGCGGCGTTTGCAGAAAGAAGGGGTATGGGAAGCGGCTGCTTTTAATTCTGCTGTCTCCCTTATCGCAATTAAAATGCCTCCTCCCTCCTGTAATTTCTCCCAATCTCCAACGCCCCCAAAAGTAGAACAAACAAACATCAACTGCCACACCTCTCTGCACCAGTAGCAGCAGCAAGTAGCCGATCGAGCTTTGCTTTACCCCTTCGCTTGCTACCTCTTCACCTCTCTCTCCCAACCCAAAACTGCTTCTACGGTAACAGAAACCAAACCCCCGCCCAATTGCGTGGGTGCAGGTTAGTTGTTGCAACAAAAGGCGATCATCGATCGGGATTCATTTTGATATGGATTTTTGGGGTTTGGAGAAATGGCTGGTCTCTTCTCTTTAGGCGGTGGTGGTGGAGGAGGAGGAGGGAGGGGTAGTAGTGGAAACACAAATAATAATAATAATAATAACAATACAGAGATCACGCCGGAGAGCAACAATAACAGTAGCTGGTTCGGCAGCTGGTACAGGCCGCCGCCAAACACGACGGAAGACAATTTCCCATCCTCCTCCTCTTCCAGACCTGCAGCAGCTTTGGAGCTATGGCAGCAGCAGCAGCAGCAGGCGGAATTGATGCAGCGGCAACAAGATCTCTACTCTTCCGCTGCAGGTTTAGGAGTGGGACTCACTCATCATCACTTGTACCTATCTGCTGACCACCCTTCCTCCAGATCCGCCGCCGCGCTAATGATGATGCGTCCCGGCGGAGGAGGAGGACGAGGACGAGGGTCCAGCAGTACTAGCAACGTTGGTGGTGGAATTAGTTGCCAGGACTGTGGGAACCAAGCCAAAAAAGACTGCAGCCATAGTAGATGCAGGACTTGCTGCAAGAGCCGCGGCTACGATTGCCAAACCCATGTCAAAAGCACCTGGGTTCCTGCCGCCAAACGCCGTGAGCGCCAGCAGCAGCAGCATCATGTTACCTCCGTCCAACAGCCACATCAGCAGCAGCATCAAGTTGTTCCCAAGCGGCCTAGAGATCCAACATCTTCATCTCTCGTCTCCCCTCCTGGTAATCTTTTTATGTTCTGGTTATTTGTTGTCCAGATTAAATACTCCCTCTCTCATCTGGACTCACAGTTTCAGAAATTTGGTTGGTTGGTTGCGTGTGTAATGCAAAAGAAATCTGTACGTTACCCCCCGCCCCGTAGTAACCACCACCTCAAAATTCCCACGCCAACTCTGCTGTGCTCTCTTTTACCCACTGTTCTCTACTTCAACTGGATTATTTCACAGTCCAGAAAGAATATTTCAGAAACACTTTTTCTAAAAAAACTGTTCAAATTCTTCTCCACTCTTTGTGTCTGTAGAATAAAGACAGTACTCAGGCACAAGAATGGTATGTCTGTAGTTTACTACAGTATCGAGCTATAATCGAGCCGTCCATATATAGTGACGAGAAAGACTATGTTTTCCAGATGGTGTTGAATCTGATCTCACCGTTTGGATAGATGTTTAGTTTAGTTTATGCTTGTTATCTTGATTCTTACATTTGAGAAATGTATCACAGTATTGAGTTGAGTTTTCTTTTCCATTTCCTTCCCATAAAATAATCAGTATAATGATGATTATTATTATTTTTGTCCAATGCCACATTATTAGTGGTTCATTTTATCACTAATTTAATCTGGTCTAATTTTATTTTATTTTTATTTTGTGGAACTAGGGTTAGAGGTGGCAGTGGGGAATTTCCCGGCGGAAGTGAGCTCGGAGGCGGTGTTCCGGTGTGTGAGAATGAGCGGAGTTGACGATAGCGATGCACAGCAGTACGCGTACCAGACGGCGGTGAGCATTGGAGGCCACACTTTCAAAGGGATATTGTACGATCAAGGTCGGCTAGGTGGTGGAGAGAGCTCTAGTTACATGGCGGCAACTACCGACACTTCATCAGCCAGTGGTGTACAACCCCTCAATCTCATTACCACCGCCGCTTCGGCCTCAGCATCAGCGTCCTCCAACATCGGCAGCGGCGGAGTCACGTCCAATGCCGCCGGAGCTAGCTACTTGGATCCGTCCTCGTTGTACACTGCTGTACCGCTAAGTAACTACATGGCTGGTACGCAATTCTTCCCGAATAACCCGAGATAAGCGGAGGGTTAATTAGTTTAATTCCCCCCCTTAGATTGTAGCTCCTTAAATTGTTGTCTCTTTTGATTATTAAAATGTGGTAGTGTAACCGACCGGCCGATAAGAAAATTGAAAGAGGGAAATACCAAATCCAGAAAACCAGAAGGGTGTGGTCTGATTTTGAGTTTTAATATTGAGTTTCAGATTTGACATTACCAGGAGTAGTGCAGTGTACGTAGTGCTGAGTTTCATGAATCATGATGATGGATGGATGGATGGATGATAATTCCGTTTCTTTCTTCTTTTGGTAACAAGATGGGCACCATTTCTTTATAATAATAATAATAATGATATAGAAAAGATAGAAGATCATCAATATCTATAAAATAATATTTGTTTTCGTTTGCGATATTTTGGGAGGGTTGCTTCCCTGGAAATCCGCCTGGTGGAGAGCAAGCTTTTCCCTCTATGGTTGTACAAATCCCAGAAACCAACCGATTCCTGTTTAGCTCTTTTTTCTTTGTTTCTTTGTATTATTGGGTTGGTGTACTCAGCCATGCATAAGGATGGGGTCATGGCCTGCACTAACCCTGAACACCAGGAACCACACAGCTTGTATCAGTTCATTTTACAATTGTATCAGCTAAATAGTCTGGTAAACGACCGTACAAGAAAATGCAGTTTTAGAGATCATAATTATACATGAGCCTGTTTTATTGAAACGGTAACTAACCAGCTAGCCCTTACGGGAGACTATTAAAGCTTATTAGTGATTATTTTAGGGTTTTGATGAACGTTTTTGTACGATTCTTATAACTGTATTTTCTTATAGTTAAAATACCTTGTAGCTATGTTTTGGGATGGTGGATTGAACAATTATTATATCATATAAAACTTGCTGTCACATCTAACACGTGGGTATTAACGAGGCCACTTGGAGTTACGTTGTATATGTTCATTATTTGACATATTATGTTGTTTGGTCTCCGGAGAAAACGACAGGGTTTCTCCATCTCTAGCAACGATTAATGCCTTAATAGTTAGTTGCTTATATGCTAAACCACAGTGCAATTGTTGCATGCCATTACTTTATCTGCTTGCTATAGAAATGGGGAGATTGTTGTAGTTCCTTTTCCCAACACATGAATGTGACGATCAATGTTGGGAAAAGGAATGTCAATGTTGTGTAATTCGATTTCCCCTTTCTTTGGTTTTTGGCAAGCCTCATCGTCTAGGTTTGGACGTCTATAATTAATAACGTGAAGCTTTTTGTTTCTTATTATTCGTAATGCTTGCTTGGTGGAAGTCTGGGATTTATACTTTTTTTTTTTTTAGTATTGCCATTGTGGGTCGTGAACCCAATGAGAAACACGAAAGATAAACGGAGGGGAAAAGGGGATGAAAAAAATACCAAATGTAGATGATTCTCCACTCCATATGTTGATTCTGACAGAACTCAGAACCCAGGAATCTAACCACTGGTAAATTCTCCGGGGAATGAGATTCTGTCCCTTTTCTGCAATCTGTCATCTTTCACTAACTCCAGTACCTTTTTCTTCTAATATAAACATTACACGAAACTTTCTCTGTTGCTCCAGCCATGCGCTTGAATTCATCTTGGTGTATATAGTTGATTGATGGAGAATTAGAAACATGCATGCTAGCTCTGCTGCCCTTTTGAAGCCGAAAGCCAAGATTTGATTTAATTAGATTCATTACGCAAAATATGTCGGCAGAGTGGTCCCTTTATTATTATGTACATGAAAACCAACGACTCATGACTAGTTAGCAGGGAAGCACCATGTTATGGGAACTGTGGAGATGAGTAGACATTTCATAGAAACTGCAGCAACGTCAAAAGTCCATTGGGGAAGGAAGTCATAAAGGAAGCAGGAAGAAGAAAGTGGTTTGTTTCAAATCTTTCAATGGTTGTGGAGTCCGGATCGGGAGCTAGAGAAATGGTTTTGGGACCCGATCTAGAAAGCCCCTCACAAACTCCGGCCGTTTAAAAATTATGTCTTAGATTTAATTGCTCAAAATACAGAAGTAAAATTGATATTTTACAGCTATATTAAGTAGTATATAAGTACTATATTAAGTATTAAATTACAAATGTGCATACATTTTTGTATGAGTTTGTACAAATCTATATGCGGGTGGAGGAAGATGGAGTTGAGGGGGTGTCAGCCTGAACCAAAAATTACACTTAAACATCCAGCAACCAATAGTTACTAGCTACTAAGGATTGAACCTTGATCTCCTTGATAATATAGTTCGAATAATCTAAATTTTGAAAAAAATAATTTATCGGTGGCACATTCAAACATGACATTGATCGACACCTCTGAATTCAAATCCTGGCTCCGCCACTGCCTATACACAACTTGTATGTCTGATCAATACAACTTTTGTACAAAGTTGTACGACCGGACATCAGATCATATTTCCAAACAAAATAATAAAAAAACAAATTTAGAAATGTAAATTTTCGTCAAGAGAGGTCAGAATCGACAGGAAATGTTTCTTGTTACCGGAGACTGTGGTTTGACAATTGGAGATGGTTGGGTTCTAGTCCAACAAAAATATTTAAAATAATATGACAATATTGCTCCTAGTTAATCTTGGTCTTTAAATTATATCCTGATCCAAAGATCTAAATCTCGTCTGGATCGGAACTAAGAAGTAATGTCACAGGCTCGAGAATCGGACTCAATAGCAGTGGACATTTCGGGGTGTCCGAGAAAAAGGAGAAGGAGGGAACTAAGGGCTAACACATTGCGTTGTGAATTGTCTTTTCGATTATCCAACTCAACTCTCTGTTTCTACAAAACAAGGATATACTTACAGTGACGCTGGTTAATCAATCAATGTACAGTACTAAGGTGTTGAACGTATCATAATTGAAGGAATCCGACACTTGGAGACTATGATTTCATTTGTCACTAGAAAAGGATTGGCTATTGTAGCCGATGTGGCTACCTCCATGTAGGCAAATAGATAGAATATTTAATATCGTCCATAAATGGAAGTGATCACACAGTTATTCTCCCAAGATGAACCTTTGAAATTTATAGTACGATGACTAGCCCAGAAAAGTAACCGACCCATATGTAAATTTATGTTGTAATTTGGGTCAGTCTTGTATAATATATGTGCAGTCTTTGATACCAACATTGTTACAGATTCTATATGATTTCAAGCTCTTAATTTCTTTGTTTTCAAACGAGGTTCCATTGTAGAAGACAATGCTGATGGCACTGTGACGACTGTGTATTCTATACAAGCCGTGTTTTCATCCGTAGAAATTCAAGTGTTCAAATACAATAACGGTTTTTAAATTTAAATGCTTTTTTAATTTCGGATATTTCTTTTAGTTTGAATAATTATTTTTTATTTATTTTTTATATCGGGTAGAGTTTAGTATCTGTGATGTTAACCCTAATTCAATGGTTTTTATTATAAGGATGATTGGAAGTATGAATGTGGTAGCTCATACTACCCATTTGTGGGTCTGAATTTCACTCGTTAAGAGTGATAATCCTCCCTGAGGATCGTTTGACAAATTACGGATCTAATATCATTAGAACACCCCTTAGTATTCTAGCGATTAGAACACTATTAATAGTCATTAGATCTAAATATTATAGTCCAACAGTTACAATCAAAATGCACTTTTTTAGTTGTAATGTACCTAATCCAATTTGTTTTGGAAAATAAAAAATAGAAGGAAAATAAAATGGTCACAATCACGTTTTGTTCTCCAAAATCTCCCCCAAACAGTCATCTTTCTTCAAAAATAAATCTTTTCGACGATTGCGATTCTGAAAACGATTTTGACGTCAAACCCTCCTTGTCGTTTTCAGTGAGCGCCGTTACTTCCCAATTGACGCATGCCATTTCTTCCTAGCAAATCCTCAATCCACCAAAGCCGGTCGAGTTTTCACAATCGACGACCACCATCAAATCTATCACCGTCTGGAAGAAGTGTCGCCGCTATCGAAGAAGCAATGTCCCGTCGTCCAGCAGTTGTTCCCAGATTTACCAACCGACGTTCCCAAAATTAATGCACCTGTAGGAATCAAATGCAAGGGTTAGTTTTCTTCTTTCATGATTCCTCTGTTTTTCATTCTTGTTCTCTAGATCTTCGACTTCGGATGAGTTTCCGATTGGTTCTTTAACCTATATATATTTTCATTCTTTTTCTCTATTTTTTTCGATTCCGGATGAGTTTCCGATTGGTTTTTTAAATATATATGAGTGTGTGCGCGCGCACGCGCACGCTAAGTTTGTGCATGTTGATCCTTATTTAGGCATTGGTACAATAAGAGATCAATATATTAATTGATTTTCACGATTCTGATTTTGATTCTCTATTTCTTTTATTGATTTGTTGGTTGTCGAATTTGTTGCCTGAATATATTTTTAGTTGTTGAATTTGCACATATAGGTACTTATGATGCATATTGTAGTCGGTACCCATTGTTACATAAGAGCTGCATAGGTACTGATTGCTACATAAACCTAAAATTAACCAAATATTATATTGTTTGGTTCCTGTAATCAATCACCTTGGTGCGTGCTGTCTCATTGTATATATTAATGGTCCTATATTTGTTAAATGTGTTAAACAGGAGTTTTGAATCTATTGTTGGGTTGGTGGAACTGTATTTGAAAGGTACATCAGCTTCAAAAATTGATGCCTTGAAATCAATTGGGTTTGGTGGAACTACAACGGTACATCTTGGTTTGATGTGCGAGGATTTCAATCGGTGGGCCGTAGAAATTTACGATGTTGGAACAAATTCCTTTTACTTCATCAAGGGCGACGCTTTTCAATAACTGCAGAAAATGTGAAAAGAGTGTATGGCATAAACATAAACAATATGTTCTACAAATGAACTGCAAATACAATCAGAACTATTATTGAAAATAATGGATTTGAAATGTTATAAATTAAAGGCGGATAGTTCGGTGAAAATATACATCCGGTTTAAACGCTATATGACAAAATATTATTGTACAGTTTAAAAAAATATTATATTAATACCTAAATATGTAAAAAATATACAAATGGATCTCCCAAGATTTTTTATTAATTTAAATTAATGAAACCATTAATCTCCCACAATCTCACTCCCATAACGAGCCTTCAAGGATGTCCACAAATGACAAAACCAACTAAATCAGCATACAATCTTTCAAGGTTACTGAATAAACCACAAATGACGTATCAAGAGACTTGTTTGGGTGGGTTCGTGAACGTGAGCACGACGGCCGAGTCGAAGATGATGAGTTCATGAACCGTTCGATGGAGCTTACTACCAACGGCCTAGATATCGTCACCGGATCTCGCCGGCTTTTCTGTTCTTGAATGAATAAATAATTTTCCTACAGTGCAACTCCTAATTTTCTTCAGATAGCCTCACAATCTTGCTTCTCATCGCTTGTAATTTTCTCCTCCTTTGTATACGAATAAAATTGTTTATTGGATTCATAGATTCAGTAAAATAATCGTTTATTTTACATCAGGTTGGTTCGTTATTTTAAATATATTTTTTGGGAGATATTTCGATAATTTTTTTTTATAATTTGCTTTCTTTTAATCTATAAAGAAAAACAATCAAAATCAGAATCGTCTGTTTAATCCCCAGCACCGATGCATGAAAAAATCAAAGCCAATCAAAATAAGAAAATTACGAACAAGATGTTTAAATCAGTGAACGAAGACAATTCCTAACTAATTGAAGAAGATGATAAATTGTAAACTCTAATCTGATGCTAAATAACGAATTCGATGACAATATGGTTAAATTTTTTAGCGATGATGTTGGTAATTAACCAAAATTAAAGGTTTTAATGATATAAAATTCGGAAGAGCCAGTCAGACTTTGTCACGTGGCGTTTGTATCGGGTAAAAATTTTCACCGATATGTTACCCTAAATTAAATTATATCCTAGTTTGAATTATTAGTACTAATTATACCAAGGAGATGAAACAGAAACGTAACAAAACTTGATGTTGATTTTCGATCGATTTGGATTCATTCAATAAGCTAAAAACGAAAATAGCAATTAAAAAAACAAAATCGTCAAAATAAATTGACCCTATGTTGCCGCATATCCGACACCGGCAGAGAGAGATGGAGGCCAGACAGCAAATTCTAATTTACACCACTGAAATCGGCCACAAAGAAAAATTAAAAGCTAAAACTGAAAGAATTAATTTATTAATAAAAAAAGAAAAACATATATTAGAAAAAGAAAGAATGAATTAAAGCAAATCACTAACGGTACATAATTACAAAATCAAGCAAAATAATTGTTTTTGGGGTGAGGTTTTTTTTAACAATTCAGATTTGGTCTCCCATTTATATAGTTCAACACACTAATTAAAGATTAATCTAAATCAATAAATATCTTAACAATTAGAACAAAAAAAATTCTAATCTAAGAAAAATTGGACACATTAAATATTATTTGACTAAAAGCATAATAATATAAGTAGATCAATTTCAAAAAACCACGATTAATTATACAGTTTATCATCATCTTTTCAAATAATGTTTCTAGATGACTTCAGCATATATCTCACTACTCATTTTATAAAATTGGTAAATACTTATTTGTTTCAAAAGTAAAAATTGATTAATGTTTGAGATGGCCCAATGGACGGGCCCAGTTTCTAGGCCTTCTACTGAAGCCCATATGCGTGTCCACCGGCACGTACAACCACAACGAAGAGGACTCGTCGTTCCCACAAATCTTGGGAGGATAAATGAAGCCCCATGGTCATGGCTACCACCATATAGCTGCAAATAGAACAAAAACATATCGGAGGTAACATTCGTGTTTGTTATTCCAACAATTTGTTGACGTCTAACGTAAACAACTACATACGAACAGTAATTTTATGACATATACGAAAAGTTAAACGTGGTAGAAAAATTAATAATTTCATGTATGCAATGTCCCCTATATTCAATGAATTGGTTGATGAAGATAATTGTGTCAATCTCCAAATCAAATCTCAATTCCTAACCACTGGTCAAGGAATTTCGATTTCGATTTTATAATAAATTTAAACCAATTTGTTTGTGTTTGGGTAAGTAATTTGAAACAGAAAAAATTTGGAATAGTTAGAGATTTGAAATAGAAAAAATTTAGATGAAAGATGCTATTTTTGAAATACACTATTTGGATGTGTGATTTGTTGGTGATTTTGAATACAATTAGTGCAGAGATAAAAAAATATCTCTTCAAAAATTATTATCATGTATTCTCTTTTTGGTGTTCAAACAAGTGATTTAGGACAAAACGACCCACACGACTCGTAGGACGAGTCTCATTTGTCATATACAAACGACCCCTTAGTTCCTCACATGCCACAAAAAACTGACTGATAATCAGAGTCCTCCACCCCCAACTAACGACAATGGAAGAAACCTTCCTCCCCCTTCCCCGAATCCTTTGGATCTCTCACTCTGAACTTTTCCAACTCCGAAAGATGACCACACACTCCTTACTCAAACTTCTCCCTCTCACATTTCCCTTTCTGATATAATACACTCTCGCTATAACTTACACAACCGCCGAAAGAGGGGACAAAACTAAACACACAATGGCAATCGGACGGCCGTCTCGCTCCGGTAAGCGAGCCTCATCTTCCTCTTCTTCCTACACTTCCACTATCACCACCATTGCCTTCATCGCATTATGCGTCCTCGGCGTCTGGATGCTTACTTCCACCTCCGTCAACAACCCCCCTGCCACCACCATCAACAAGGCCGCCGTCGATTCCACATCCACCGCCGATGATGTCGCCGTCGTCGATCACGCCGCAGCCCAGTCTCGTCCCCTTGAAAATAATAACGCCAAGAAGCAGTCCGTTTTCGAAGATAACCCGGGCGATCTCCCTGCCGATGCGATTAAATCCGACGACAATAATAACAATCGTCAGGGAGATGAGAAGGTGGTGGCGGTGACGGCGGAGGAGGAGAAGGATAAGCATACTCAGATATCGGAGGAGAGCACTATGACGACTGCTCAGAGCGTGAATCAGCAGGTCATTTCTGAGGAAACGACGCCGGTTGATACTAAAGAAGTGGAAGAAGAGAAGCCCACTTCGGATCCAGAACAGGAACCACAACCTGAGGAGGAATTAAAGGCTGAAATTAATCCTGACGACACAACTCAGAAAATCCTGACGAATCAGGGAAATGCAGAGAACAAGCCGATGGAGACGGAAGAAGTACAGCAGAAAACCGAAGAAGTGAAATCTTTAGACGACATGCAACGGGAGCATCTGAGGAAGGAGGAGGAAAATAAAGGAATTCAGGATGCGGTCGAGGAGAAGCCGGAGAATAAGGTGACAGAGGAGGATCAAGATCAGAGGATGCATCAGCAGCAGCAACAGATGCAGGATGCTCAGAAGGTCGAAACAACGATGAATGATCAGCCGGAGGCGAAATCGGAGAAGGGTGCGGAAATTAATGAGAAAGCAGAAGAGAAGCAGATTTTCAGGGATGTGACGACTCCAGGGGTGCAAGTTCACCAGCTTGAGAATCAGGATCCTCAGCATCCTGTTCAGCAGAAGCCAAATGATGTGTCAAGTGGTGAAACCGCGACCGGAACTTCATCGGAGATCCCTAAGGAGTCGAAGGAGTCGAAGAAGTCATGGGCGACTCAAGCCAGTGAGTCGGAGAACGAGAAAGAGAGGCGTAAAGACGATGAACCAAAAGGAGGACAGGATTTCGGTGTTTCTTGGCAGCTCTGTAATGTTACGACGGGGAGTGATTACATTCCTTGTTTGGATAACGATAAGGCGATCAAGAAACTGAGGTATACAGGGCATTTCGAGCACCGGGAGAGGCATTGTCCTGAGGAACCTCCGACTTGTTTGGTCCCTGGTCCTCAAGGATACAAAACCCCCATCTCTTGGCCAAGTAGCAGAGACAAGGTAACTAGTTATAAATCCACTCTTTTACAACCTGACAGAAATTGGAGTCAAAATGAATGATGTAATTTGAAATAGTCTGAATTTGTGGGAATGTCAGATATGGTACAACAATGTTCCTCGCACACAATTGGCTGAATATAAGGGACATCAGAACTGGGTTAAGGTGACTGGGGAGTTCCTGACATTCCCAGGAGGTGGGACTCAGTTCATCCATGGAGCTCTGCAATACATTGATTTCCTCCAGAAGGTAGATCATTCAATCATAAAGCTTCAGTCTTTATAGTCTAGCTAGTCCAACTTTTCTTTCTGCAAGATTACTGTGGAAGAATGAATGTGGGTGGATGGTGTTTCTTTTGATACAGGCAGTTCCAAAGATTGGATGGGGGAAACACACCAGAGTGATTTTGGATGTTGGATGTGGAGTTGCGAGCTTTGGAGGCTACATCTTCGAGAGGGATGTTCTTACGATGTCGTTTGCACCCAAGGATGAACACGAAGCACAAGTTCAGTTTGCGTTAGAGAGAGGGATTCCTGCAATATCAGCTGTAATGGGATCCAAACGGCTGCCATTCCCGAGTAATGTGTTTGATGCTATTCATTGTGCTCGATGCAGGGTCCCCTGGCATAACGAAGGTCATTGAGACGGATTTTTTTCTCCCTAGTCTTTTTGGTTTTGGATGTTTGAAACCAGTTTCAAGATGCTGAAATTGATGTGTGCTTGTGCTCAGGAGGTCTGTTGCTTCTGGAATTGAATCGTCTCCTGCGTCCCGGAGGCTACTTTATCTGGTCAGCAACTCCAGTGTACCAAAAGTTAAAAGAAGATGTCGAAATATGGCAAGGTACGTTTGAGGAATATATAAAATCAATTATGAACCGAACCTCTGCCAACAACTAAAGTGTAAACTTTTTTCCAGCGATGTCTGCATTAACGGTTTCAATGTGTTGGGATCTTGTGACAATCAAGAGAGACAAACTTAATAAGATTGGAGCTGCTATTTACCGGAAGCCAATCAACAATGATTGCTATGATCAGAGAAAAAAGAATGTGCCTCCAATGTGTCCAAATGATGATGATCCAAGTGCTGCATGGTAACACATTTATCCTGTATCTAAATCCTTTTACAGTTGTTCAATAAACAGAGAGATGACTGACCAATTGAAGTTTTATGTTTTCTAGGTCTGTGCCGTTGCAGGCATGCATGCACAGAGTGCCATCCGAGCCAAGTCTCCGAGGCACTCAATGGCCGGATGAATGGCCTGCCAGATTACAGAAACCTCCTTACTGGTTGAATAGCTCTCAGATGGGGATCTATGGCAAACCAGCTCCTCAAGACTTCACAACTGACTATAAACACTGGAAAAGTGTGGTGACTAATACTTACATGAAAGGATTAAGAATAAGTTGGGATGGGGTGAGAAATGTTATGGACATGAGAGCTGTTTATGGCGGGTAAATGATTTTAAACTCGTATATATAGTATTACTGTTGCAGTCTCATAACTACTAGAAACTAAAAGAACACGTTTTATGGAACTTTTTTCTGCAGTTTCGCAGCAGCACTGAAGGATATGAAGGTCTGGGTTTTGAACGTGGTGAACGTAGATTCTCCAGACACACTTCCAATAATATACGAAAGAGGGCTGTTCGGAATTTACCATGATTGGTGTGAATCCTTCAGCACATACCCTCGGACTTATGATCTGCTCCATGCTGATCATCTCTTCTCGAAGCTAAAATCCAGGTTGACAAATTTCTGCATGGCTTCTTCACTGTCCAGAATAATAGCAAACGTTAGAAACTGTATGACTGACAAATGCAAGTTTTTTCTGCTAGTAGGTGCAAGCTCGTACCTGTATTGATAGAGGTTGACAGAGTGCTAAGACCAGGAGGTAAGTTCATTGTCCGAGACGAATCAGATACAATAGGGGAAGTGGAAAATATACTAGAGTCTCTGCACTGGGAGGTTCACGTGACCTTCTCCAAGGACCAAGGTGTTCTTAGCGGACAGAAAGGTAACTGGCGGCCAGACACAATTGCAGCTTCCTCATGATCTCAAGAGCCACGATGAACATTAAGACTGCCATTTTGTGATGCTGAGAAGACATAGGAGCTGTATTGCGATGGAACACGATATTAACTTACTAGAGAGTGGCTAGGTAAAGTTTAGAGGTTAGTTTGACAATGGTACAAACTTCTACAAACACTACTTGTTTGAAAGTATCTACAGAAATCATAGACAGAAGTACTCAAGGCATTCATCTTCGAGAAGGGTCAGCAGAATCTATGGCACGCTATAATGTTATTAGACTGATTTCCATAATGAAAACATACACAACATCAACCATCTCATCCTAACACAACATATCATAAAAATCGACTACATTGGAAAATTGTTGACGTATAATTTCAACCTCTACTAAGCATAAACTAAATTGCAACACATAAATTCAACTACACATGTGCTCTGCAATACCTACTTGACCAAGCGATCTAAATAGCAATCACACCTCCTCTCGACTTGATATGGGTGATCAACCATTAGTTCATTGTATAAGCTGTTAGCAGCGAGCATAATGGATGTCACATGATTTATTGTTTACATAGTCCTAAGGAAACAAGAAGTATAGTGACTACATGGGGCATTATCAAAGTTTGGGGGGCTTTGATTTTTATCTCGCAAAATTACAACGTGGATCAACCAAAGGACACCTTGGCAAAAAAATCCTTCTTCCATTGCGTTTTCAGTTCAACCAAATTTACCAGAAATTAATACAATCGAAAGAATCAAAGAGCGATGTTAATAATAAGATTGAAGGAACTATAGACGCGAAAATCCGATCGACAATTGAGGAATCAAGAATCTTAATTACGACCCAGACGCGTCTGCAACAGTTTCATACATCTTGTTGTAATCCTCCAGCTCCTCGTAATAAACGTCCCAAACGCATCTCACGCATCCGCTCCCGCAGCAATCTCCTGGCTCCGGTTTCTCCGGCGGCGGCGGAATCGCCTTCTCCGTCTTCTCCTTTTCCTTCTCTTCTTTCTTGTTTCTGTCGAAAGTCTCTGTTGAACCTCCGCGATCTGGCTCGACCTTAGCTTCCATTCTAGGGATAGGATCGGCGCTAAAGGTTGAAAGCTTGGGAGCGGCGACCCTGCGGTGGTGGTGGTGAATGGCGAGGAACGGTGATAGGATTGGTCTGAGGCTGAGATTTCTCATGGCGGAGGAGACGGCTGGGGCATTTTGTAGGTCAATGGATCGATGTGGTTTGTGAGGAATGGTTGGATGCGGTCGCGTGCACGATAACATCTGTCCGAGGAACAAACGAATCAAATTGGACTTTGGCCTATCCTGCCCGGCCGCCCGCCATTTTATGGGGAAGATGCCTCTCTAGTTTGCCTACGTGGCCTCTTTTTATTGGCTTAATCATTTGACTGGACCATATAGTTTTCAAACCAAGAAGTTGTTTTCCGTATGAAACGGCTGCAAAGCACTACTATCTCATTGTATTAATCCGACGAGAGGTAAAAAAATTCATGGTTTCATACATGACCCAATAGTGAATGTCAGTCCGGAGTAATATAATAAACCGAAAAAGAACGGTAAAACATCTATGAGTTAGACAATCGACCAAGATGATAAGATACACAAACCCAGTCTTGCATAATAAGGCTACGGACTGAAGCATGAGACTAGCGTGTTGATGTGACGGTTCTTTTGCTGCTTGTAAAATGAAAATTCGGATACTTTCGTTAAGGTTAATCACATGTTAGATATCTAGGGTTAAAAAAGGATTCTCATGACCGTGTTAAAGCTCTTTTCAGTCGTTGGATTCATCCGCAAAATGAGAGAGGAGCGCGCGGGGAAATGGGTTATTCATATGTTTGGATGGAGTTGCACTTTCTCTAATATTTGACGTGTATTGTCTACAAATAAATGAGCGTGTTAAACAAGTATAAAATGTACTCTGTCGATGTATACTGTATTGGACTGTGTACATGTACAAGTACAAAACATGTGTACATGCAAATGTACTCAAATATCATTTACAAATAAAACGAGTACGATAAATGGCTGGAATTTCAATTTTCCGATCGTTGGAGATCCCATTCCAGCCATCAAACCCAAATTCACTATTCATCCAATCAAATTCCAATTTCCCATTGAAGTGATCAGAGCCCTCTTTTATTCTCCCTGGAAAATTATTCTATTTATAAAAGCACAATATGAATTACTATTGAATGAATAATATTTAATTTTCTTACGATATAATTATTTTGAGTTTATGAGAGCTTTATTTTAAACTCGCATATCACCTTTTATAAATCACCTTTTATAAATCATGTGATATTTTTCATTTTTCAATTGACGTGAACTAAATTACTTCAACCTTTCATTTTGTTAATTATAAAATTATTTGTTCTACATTTTCGATAAAAAAAAATAAAACTTTCTACGACATAAAGTTAATAAATATGGTTACACAGTGGAGTCTGAAAACTAGCAAATAGCCAACCGAAAAACACAGTTTCTACGGAGTCATTTTATTTTCATGTATACAAAATAGTACAATTCCTTGTCCACAAACCTATTCCGCCGTCCTCTTCAAGCCCAGAAGCAGCAAGGCGAGTCCAAGGTAATCGAAGTTGTAAGCCAACTGGATGAACTTGAGCTTGAAGCTATTCCATGGCGGGTACCTGGGCTCAAGCTCCGGATAATATGCTCTTTCCATTACTGCTTTCTCATGGCTGAATGCCTCAAAAGAGTACTTCCCATGGTACCTTCCAAACCCACTGCCTCCAACTCCTCCAAATGGCAGAGAATCGCACAGAAACTGCACAATCAACGGCACATATATATAGATAGGGAATGGTGCATGCCACAGATTCCTGAATAAATGCTAAGCTACATATCAATCACCTGAACCATTGTGTCGTTGAATGTCACACCTCCAGAGGATGTCTCAGACAGAATCATGTTCTTGAGCTTGTCATCCTTGGTGAAAGCGTAGATTGCGAGTGGCTTCGCCTTAGAGTTGATGAATTCTATGCTTTCCTCAATGTCGTTCAGCTGTTCAAACATTGTCACATTACAGAAACAAAAGAACTTGGCTTTGGAATGATTTGGTTCATTTTTAGTTGTGATTCTTACAGTGATTATGGGAAGCAAAGGACCGAAAATCTCTTCAGTCATTAGCTCAGAATCAAGGGGAGGGTTCAGCAGGATTGTTGGGTCAATAAACCTTCACAAATAGACCATGGAAGCACACGTTAGTTACAATTTACAACTCTTTCCAGAAGATAATAGGGAATCAGATAATTAGTTAGAAGGTTTTGTATATATATACTCACTGTTGTTCCTCATATATGGATCCACCTGCAACAATTGAAGCAGAGATAGCAGGATCTGTGAGCAGACCTTTTAGCCTCTCGAAATTCCTTGTGTTCACTATTCTGCAAATGCTGTCTGATTCCCTTGGATGCTCACCGTAGAATCTCTTTATATACTTCTTTAACAAATCTATCTGAAACAAAACAAAAAAAAATATACAATTTTATTACGGGTTGTTTGGATGAGATATTTGAGTGTGGTATTTTGATCGAAATAATTTGTTTGGAGTCATTTGAGTCAAAATAACTCATTTGGCATCCAACATAAAATCTAGGGTATTTTGGATCGTGATAATTCAAATAAATCACTTTCGAATTATTTCAAATATCTTATCAAAACAAGTGATTTGGCAACTAAAACAAATCTATCTCAAAACAAAACAAATAAAAATATAGCATTTTTAACAGTTCATCATATGGTATCAAAGCTTTAAAAGATCGAGAGGCTTCCATTTCGGATTCTGATAGCTCCAATTCGTGTACATAACTGTTGAGAAAGTGTAAATAACTGGAAAGATGATCTCAAGACCATATCTAGTTAGATTTGATTGCGTGTTAACCCGTTGATCGGATTTGTTTAAATGATCAGATTATATATTTGGTGAGATAATTGTTAAATTATTTTTAAAAATTCATTTTAAATATAAAATGAAATTGATTAATTATTAAAAATTTCCAACTTGTTTGAGAAGGCAAATGTTATTAAAAATAACAGAATAGCCTAACCTAAAAAGACGAAATTGAGCATAGAGACAAATGAGTGTTCATCACAGAATTCTTTGTTTTGGCACGAACAAGGAGCATTGAGGATGATTATTTTATTCCTGAGGCGATCGATATAGTCTGTTGTGCATGATAACGAGTCTGTGTTGCGATTAAAGAGAGCGACCTAATTCACAATTCAAATAGATCGATAATCCTAATTTTCAATTTCATTTCTAACAATAACTTACCAAAAATTGTACAAACCTCAACTCATTCAAATTATTGAAATATAATATGATTCATGACTATCGAACTGCATATTGTAGGGAATGGAGAGCACATTTTACCAGGTGTTGGGCATGCTTTTCTTCCACAAGCAGATAATCAACACTTATACAAGCCTGTCCACTGCAGGGTGCCCATTTCCCTCCAACGATTCTCTTTGCCAGAACCCGAATATCATAACTGCTGGAGATAGTGGAAAGGTCGACAATGGCAGGGCACTTCCCACCCAACTCCAGAGTGACAGGTGTCAGATGCTGAGCTGCCGCAGTCATCACAATCCGGCCAACAGCTTTGCTCCCTGAACCAAGTTTTGGGAAAAGTGAAAAAGATTGAATCTTTGACATGTTTCCCGAGAAACATTGGCGCATGTTAATTTACCAGTGAAGAAAATTTTGTCCCATTTCTGCTGGAGGAGGAGCTGAGAAGTTTCCTTGCCACCTTCAATGACTTTAATGGCTGTAGGATCCAAGTACTTCGGGATGGCTTTGGCCAGGAAAGAAGAGCATTGTGGAGCCAGCTCTGACGGCTTCAGAAGTACTGTGTTGCCAGCTGAGATTGCTCCAATCAACGGGTCCAGAAGCAGAGCTGCACAAACCCCCACAAAAATTAACTTGTCTAGCAATTTGCTGTACAAAGAACCATTTCTTCAATGTAAATATTTAACCTTTTTTTAGTCTTTACAAATTATCTACATTTCTCCAACATTACATAATCACGATTTTGGGACTAAAAAACGACTGATAGAGAAACTTACAGATAGGGAAGTTCCAAGATCCCATGATCAAAACAACTCCAAATGGCTCAGACACAATCTTCCCACTCGCCGGGAAGAAAACTAACGGTATTGACCCCTTTGAAGGAAAGTTTCAAGCTTTTTTAATTAGTTTCTGAGATGAAGAGCCCTATTAACATCCAACAGTTATATCAAAGTTCAAGTTGACAATGATTTAAACAAATTTGCATACCTTTTTAGGTGCCATCCAATTCTTTAGATTGGCAAGGGAGTGATCGGCCGATTTCTTCACCACACCGATCTAACCAGGAAAAAGGGAAACAAAACCAAAATGAAGAACAATTCCTTGCGAGTTGAATGACTTAATATAAATCATTTTACAGTACTGTACCTCGTCTCTGAAGGATTCAACAGGGTGTTTACCGAGGTCCTGAAGAAGAACATCATAGAAAGTGTGTTCATTTTCACGAACCAGATCGAGCAAACCCTTGAGCTGAGTCTTCCTCCAGTCAAGGCTCCTCGTTTTCCCGCTCTTGAAAGTCTGTCGCAGCTCCCACAAATCCTTATCGATTCTTTCCTCCATTAACTATGCTAAACTCTTCTTTTTCCCTTGCAAGTTGCAGTGTACTGGGTGAATAATTTACGGGCAAATTGAAGAAAGGAGTTAAAGGTGGGAATTGTAGGGGAGGAGATGGCAGAATGGGAAGTGCTTATTCATTTAATACCGCTTCTCAACTAACTTGCGCTGCCAACCAATACTTTGGGGGGGGGGGGGGGGGGAGCGATTTTCAGCCGGAGGTTGTGTTCTATTTGCTCATTAATGCTGCTTGCATGTGTTCCCATTTGAAATTTTGAACTGACTGTAGCAGCGTAGTACTGATGGGAAAGAAAGAATACAAGGGTTATCTACTAACAGAATGGCCATAATTAGGATTATAAATCTTAGCTGATCAGTTCCCTCATTTGGCAAGATTGATACAGGTAATTTTTGTTTGTTGGTGCTAATGTTTGAATTTAGATTTGATAATGATGCTTTATTTGCATATATTACTTACAAAAGCAAATCTTTGAATTACTCCTGTGTGTGAGAAATGTATCACTGAGGTTTACTTTTCCAGATCAAAATGTTGTTGCTACCATTAGGTAACGGCAAATCTGTAGTAAAAAGACTTAGTAAAAGTGTTCACTACAACGTTCCAACATACAACGTAAAAATGTGAAATTTTTACGAACTTCCAGTCTTCCACCTTCACAAGGGATATTTAGTTGGGAGTATTATCTAGGTTTGGATTCATGTTGTGCAAATAATTGATGAAGTTCAACATCTAATTTATAATTTTGAATGATTTTTTGGATTGATTGACGATGGGCCAGACCCGACGACCTGTTTCCAGAGCGGCCCATGTGCACGAACTCGATGACCCGATCGTCCCAACAAACTGGAGTTTGACCCAGACTTGTCACACTGATGAGACATGTCCGCAGACACCTTATCTAGAGGTGGGTGTATGCCACCACAGAGACCAAGTTGTTCGTCTACAATACAACGTGCATTGGCAATCCTTGGTCGTCCATCTTCAACGACTCAGATTTTACTACCACCTACTCTCCCCTCACCAGACGACATATGGAAGCTTGCAGTCATGCCATCATGGTTTTATAATAGGCTCTTCGGCCTCCGCATTAAAGACTAAATACAACTTCTAACTATTTCTCCAAACCTGTAATACGTCGAGGTAATGCCTCAACGGGAGCAATACGCCTCATACATGGTACACTCCTTAAAAGGGCACATGCCTGGTATACACTGATGGCACCTCTCTCTCAAAATATGCGTAAACCATGAATGCTCCCTCTTACTACCTACAATTATCTATCTTGTGAAGAATTGTCGGCCGGATACTCACAAGGTGCATTAGCTCAAGAAAAGATATCATACTCAGATTCAAGAACCAACCCTCCAGTCGAATCAACTATTGTTTTGAACCCACACTCACAAATCAGAATATAAGAAGAGTAGCATGAAAAATAAGAGGTTTAATTTTTATATTTGGAGGGGAATTTGGGAGGAAATTGGTGGATCAAGTGATTTGGATAAAATTTCTTGTTTGATTTTAAAAAATGGTGGAGATTTGAAATCACCACATGTGGTCCCATCGTGATTTGGAGAGTGATTTAAAATCATCATGAGTTTGTTGTGATTTGAAGATCCTAGAGTGATTGGGTACAAAATGACATATCAACCAAATTAAAAATCAATAATTATAGCAATACCACTAAAAATATGAAGAATTGAAAAGATTAATTTTAGAATTAGAGAACAATTTAATCTTTTCTTAAATAAGTTAATTTAAATTTTTTTGTTTGAAATGTTAGAATTACTTTTAATTTTGAAAAATAAACAAAATATTTATAAAATTATTAACTATTTCAAATTACCTTTTTCCAAATCTCAAGTCCAAATGATGTTTTAAGAAAAAAATATAAAAGGGCCTACGCGAGAGGCTAAAATAGAAATTGACACTGTTTTTTCCACGTGTCAAAATGGTTGGTTGCAGCAATTAAAAGCAGTGAAGCTGACGAGCATCTTTTGCAACATAGTGTTTTTAAGCAAAATATCTTGTTTGATGGCAAAGGCGATTTCAGTATCATACTTAGCTACAAAACAATCAAACTTTTGTCCAATGTTGTTCGGTTCCTGATGTGGAAAACACCTCTTCTTCTTCTTCTTCGTCTTAATTCTGTTCAAAAGGGACCCTTCAGTGCTTTGTCAAAAGAAGAGCATCAGAGACAATGGTGCGTGGGAAGATAGAGATAAAGAAGATCGAGAACCCAACAAACAGACAAGTGACCTATTTCAAGAGAAGGAATGGCTTGTTCAAGAAGGCAGCGGAGCTCCATGTTCTCTGTGATGCTAAGGTCTCCCTCCTCCTCGTCTCCAACTCCGGACGATTCCATGAGTTCGTAGCCCCAACACCACGCTGGAGGAGATGCTTCATCACTACCAACAAACCTTAGGTCTTGATATGTGGGTCACACATTACCAGGTAGGTAACTTTGCTAATTTTGATCTAATTAGTGGTAGTTAACTAGTTATTGGTGTATTAAACTAGTTATAATCGTATGTAACTAGTTACACAAACTAATAGCTAATTATGATTACTGACGAGACTCCTTTTGTCGAGGTTCCGACAAAATTCCTTAAGTACCAGTTGTAATTAGTTCATTGTACGGTACTCTACTGTCACAAAATTAGTTAAAAATCGTGCTGAACATAGTTAGAGAGACGTTGCAGAGGATGCAGAAGACATTGATGAAGCTGAAAGAGCTCAACCATAAGCTCAAGACACAGATCAAGTAAGTTAATTAATTATTAGTCAAGTGTAGCTTCTTCATTAATATAGTAATGTTCACTGTGTTTGGTTCTCTATCATCAACAACAGGCAAAGAATGGGTGAGGAATTGCATCAGCTGAGATCAATCGATGAGCTTAGAAGCCTGGAGCTAAGTATGACTTCTTCTATCGATGCCATACGTGAAAGGAAGGTGCCTAAAATAAATTAGGAGATCCGTAACTGTGTTGTCTTTTTTGACTTTCAATTTATAATGCCCCAAGAGCATAAAGTCTTATACTTTCCTATTGTTTGTTGGTTGGTCGGGTTTTTTACAGTACCATGTGATCAAACAACTGACAAATATCTTATTGTACTTGTATAACTTTAGCATAAGATTAAAATGTAACTTTGTGTGTGTAACAATTTGTAGTAATTGAATTGGTTACCGGCCAAAATCGTCATAATATTTGAAAATATTGTAATACTTTATGTTCAATTTACAGAAATAAAGAGAGGCGATCAATAATAAATATTTTTTATTTTCGATTTCAAAAGGATGTTATGATTAGAAAGTCTTTAAATGATATGTTCTACCTTGGTGTAGTTTTCTTCTAATAAGTAATTTACACTCATAAATGATACATTAAAGGCCCCATAAAGGTTTAATTCAAAGATTTTATCCATATTCAAAGAGCAACTGTGTCTTCATTTTTTTCTTAAAATCCTCCTTGATCCATCCAAGTGTTGCCGTCGCCGCCGTCGATATTCTGATTGCGCAACAACCGTTCATTCGACATTAGATTTCTGCCATGCATCCTAGCAGAACGATACCCTGTGTAATAAAATGTCGACACTAGTGGTACTACATGGAATAAAATAAGTTTAGTGGTATCGATTGGTCTGTGTAATCAAACATCATTTTACATCAAAATATCACACATCTAAAATAATAAATAAATTCAACTTCTTTTATGGACTGTAAACTTGTCAGGTTCGCATATTGCTCGGTGTGTTATAGATTGCACTATCATTAAAAAGGTTTTCTTCTCGGCGACTTATCTTCGGCTACACTTACAAATAGTTATACATGATATAAAGCTACACATTTAGTAGTGTGATAAGCCATTCTCTCCATGTTGAGTTTAATCTCACAACTAGTATTTTATTTGTTTGCAATTGCTACCTCAACTGCTATCCTCCGGCGTTGCTAAGTGCTAAAGAATCCATGGTTAAGAATTTCGGATTGGATCGGCTAGTCTGATCGGTTCGATTATAAACTGGTCAGAGCTGACCGGTTGATGAGAATGGTCGAAATCGGCACTAACCCGGTTGGATCGCGAAATTTGGACGGTTTGACTGAAATTATTTGGCTGATTGGACTCAATTTTTATGGCTACACTTTTTATTCTTCATAAATGTGGGAATGAGATTCGAACCATGATCTTTCAAGTAGAGAGAATGAGTGATTATCATCTCTACTAATATCATAATTTGATTAAAATATGTATTTAATTAATAGCTAATTAACACTAAAAATAACATCTTACTATAAATTAAGTAAATTGTATATTAGATTTCAATTATTTGATTAATAAAAAATTTAAATCATTTATATAATTTGATACTTCTTAAAAAATTATTCAAAAACTATAATTTTGACAAATTAGATTATGATATTGAACTCTCTATACTCAAGTTTGATCCGGCTCAATCAAAAAATCATCCAATCCGATTTCACTATATTTATTTAATAATTAAAATGGTCCAACCCGATTTTGAAAATGATCGGACCCCAATCAAACTATCAAACCCTAAACTCCTAACCTTAACCGTTCAATCTCCGATCCGATTTTCAAAATCTTGAAATAATCTACCATTATATGTCTTTCGCAGCTGTCAGAAAGCCTGGCGATTCCAAAATAGTTCCCAGGTAAAGGAGAAGTCGCTGGTCTGTGTACCGAGTTGCAGATGAACCTCTCTACTGAGGTGTGACGACTTCGCTTTCAAGCGACGCCGTTAATAGACGGAATACGGAATGCAGTGGTTCACGTTGATCTATCTGGAAGGGACCACTCGGAAAACGAATATTTCCCTTCTACTGACGTGCGTCTGCAAACGGGAAGGAGGAGAAACTCGTGACATCGTTTGACAGTTTACATAGCGCCTGAATAAGCAAGATCTGATACACTTCATTGAAAACTCCCATATTGCCAGACTTCGATGCAGATCCGTACAATTGCGAGCTAGATTCCGTTCATTACTTGATGCTCCCGTCAGAGACTTGGCTTCACTTTTGGCGAGGCATAGATGTGGTAAGTGAATGGCAGCTCCGGCTGCGTCGTTTTCAGCTCGTATGCCATGGATTCCGGAAGACGACCTCCTGCTGAAGAACGCCGTTGAGGTACGTACATCTTTCTTCCAATTGAATTTAACTTCCTTCTATTGTTGGGAATTATGAAAATTGTGAAATTATGGAGTGGAATTGTGAAAATCGAGAATTTCATTCTCCAGATTCGTTTTTGTTGGAATTCTGGAACCCTAGTGCCTAGGCGTGCTCTGTTTCTGTTTCTTTCTAAATGAAGTATTCTGGGCGTGTCGTTAATTTGCAGGCAGGTGCTTCTTTGGAAGCACTTGCGAAGGGCGCGGTCCGATTCTCTCGCAGGTTTACGGTTCGGGAGTTGCGGGATCGGTGGCACTCTTTGCTCTATGACGCTGATGTATCGGCTGAAGCTTCTGTTCGAATGGCTGAGCTTGAGCTTTCTGCTGCTAATGTTTTGTCTTTATCATCGTCATCAAAGCTCCATAAGACCGTTACGAATAGGGAAAATGGAGAGTGTTCTGCTAAAAGGAAGCCAGAAATGGAAAGTATTCGACGAATGTACTATGCAATGAAGAAAAAGGAGAAGAAGAGGCGTAAGCAGTATTGGAGCGAGTGTTCTCCTGATTTCAGTTTACTCGGGGCACCAAAAGTGGATGAAACTGGTCTAACTTGTAGTCAGAACCCTGTTGGATTTGTTGTCAAGGAAGAACGTGAGGATATGTCTATGGAGATTCCCTCCTTTAAGCAAGATGACCTGGGCGCCAGTATTGTAGATGGACTTTTGGAGCTCCAGAGCAGCTGTATTGTTGCGGAAATGAAAGAAGCGGAAATAGTGCCAAAGGTTCCTCTGTGGGGAGAACATGAGGATACGCCTCCATCTGAATTGAAAGTTCATGGAAGTCCACATGATGAAAGTAAGGGTAAAGAAGCACCGCTGGGACATCATGATGATGCGAATGGTAGTAAAAATAACTCAAGTTTGCCGGATGAAAAGAATGTTGCTATTGATATTTCAACTTCCATCTTGGAATCTGAGTTTGCAATTTCTGACTCAGCGCTTAACTCTGGGAATGAAAAAGGGCTTGTTTGCATGGATTCAGATAGGAAAGATACAGTAGACATATCATGCATTGATAATGTAGATTCAGTGGTATCGAGTTGTTCGAATAATAAACACGACGTGGAAGCAACAAGTGTTGCAGGATCACAGGATGCAGTCGCAAAAGCAGGTCTATCGACAGCTTCTGGTGCTTCTCCTACAGAATGGGAGGTTGCTACTGATAAGCATAGCATGAATTCTGCTGATGTTAAGGAACCGGCATCCAACTTAGCACCAAGTACTTCTTCTGCTGAATCTAACTTCGAAGAGATTATGTGCGTATTAAACACTGAAGATCCTGAAGTTCCTTGCAACGATCACATTGTACCGTCAAAGCTCCGTGATTCTTCCGTGAGACAGACATCCTCGCTTACTGGTCAAAAGGATGGCACCGTGACTGAAAAAAGAGTTGTAAACTCTGTGAAGAAAGACAGAAATGTTAAAGCGTCTCTTTCTATCTCCCAGAGAAAGTGTTCAAATACACGTACAGTCAATGACACCATTAGTTCTGGGATGAAATGCAAGTCTTTTGATGGTAAAATCCAAGTTCCCGTCTTTGAGCAAGCTAGCATATCCACTGGAGGCCTGAATCAATCAAGATTACTAAAGCCTTCTCCATGTTTAACCACAGATGGGGTTCTAAACGGCAAGTTTGAATCTGCACCGGCTGCCTCTTCTCCGGTAGCCACTTTAATACCAGAAGGAGACCGCTCAACATTGGATGCGCCAGAATTTGAGAGTGACGAGGATGATGTTCCGTCCTTTTCTGAGATTGAGTCCATGGTAACTCTATGAAAATTTCCCATGGATAGGTGTTTCAACATATTTCCCCCCTTGTTAATTTAATTTCGGGCTTGCTGTTTTCCAATTTCCTCTGTTCTTCCAGATACTTGATATGGACTTGTGGCCTGATGATCAAGATTCATACCTTGACAGGGAAGGTATAGTTTCAATTTGAACACCCCACACTCCCAGTTCTTACATTACTTTAGTTATTAATCTCAAAAAATGGATGCGATCTTAACAACTTGTTTTTTAATAAATGAGTGATCTTAAGAATGTTAGGACTCATTAGTAGGTACTTTTGAAATGCTTCCCTGATAAACGTCATTACTTTGCTTTCTGCGTTTGAGGTTGAAAAATTCGTAACTAATAGTTAAATTTGTTTGTAGTCTTAAGGTATCAGAGTGAGGATAGCAAGAGAGTGATGATGAGGTTGGAACAGTGTGCAAAATCGTCCACAGAAAGAGCAATAGTATCCCGCGGCGCACTTGCACTCTTATATGGCCGTTACTTGAAGCATTATATGAGAGATACTGAGGTAAGGTTCTGTAAATATAATATACATTTCATAGGACGTTTTACATCCTTCAGAGTCGTCTTATCTTGGCTCTCCTGTGTTTTCGAGCCATCGTCAAGTTTGGTCTTCTGATGACAAACTCACTTTTGTAGGTAATACTTGGCAGAGCAACAGATGATATGGATGTTGATATAGACTTGGGACTTGAGGGACCTGCAAACAAAATATCAAGGCGTCAGGTAACGAATATAAGTTATTCATCAGTAAGAATCATCATCGATATTCAATTCGAAGGCTTGACAGCTCCATATCCGAATTGTTTTTTGTCAGGCTATCATTAAGATGGAAGGGGATGGATCTTTTCTTCTTAAAAATCTTGGAAAAAGTCCAATGTTTATCAATGGCAAAGAACTCCCAACAGGGCAGAGTGCTTCTCTCAGTTCTAGTAGTTTGATTGAGGTCAACTCAATTTAGCAGATATTATTTCCCTTTCCATCCTTGCGTGAGATGATTCGCTTACGCAAATCGTTGAATATGCAGATTCGTGACGTGGCATTCATCTTCGAGATAAGTAGCAAATCTGTTGCGAAGTTTCTGTCGAGAAAACATGGTGATGAACAACAAAAACACAAGGTAAAATCCGACCTGGCAGAAGTAGCTGTCCCATGATAGTTTGAGGAGACAAGCCCTTCTTTTGCACTCTTTTTAACTTTGTATTCATCATTAGCAAATTGTATTGACCTCTCTGTTGTTCAACGCACAACCAAAAACTAGAATGCTGGGAACATGACTAAGCCCCTTCCACTATGTATAATAGATTAGATTATATGTTCAATGCATTGGAACATATATAGTTTGTATCATTAGATTTAGCGGTGGCAAATTGGTAGCTGGAGAAACACTTCCAGAACTACTGAAAGTTGATTTTTGATCTTATAGTACCCTTGATAATGAAAATAACAAAAAAGGAATAATATAAATTATGTTTGATGCTGATTTCTTTTGGTGGTTGAAGAATGATGACAAAAGTTATACACAAGCTTTCGTCTTCATGTCCTTGTTTCTTTTAACTTTTATGTCTCGTGAAACTTGACTTATCACTTTGTAAAGGTGCCCGGTCTTCTGATGGAGGATGCTGGTGTTTGCATGGATTTGCGAGGGTACGGATTTGGAATCCGGTAATAACGTCGTAGAGACCCCGACGACATAATCGTAATGGACCATGATGACAACTGGACATGGTTGATTGTTATTAGTTGTTAATGAGTAGGGGAGAATATATGTTCTGGAACGCAATCCTCGCCAGAAAAAAGAATAGTTGGTTGATTTGTCCCAGTTAGTTAGACTAATTATTCACATTACTCTAACCACTACTCCTTTATATTGTTTTTAGGATGAACCCACAAACCAAATGCACGTCTTTAGGATGACTAGAGAGTACCCAAGCTGTCTTTGAAGGGATCGATTCCTTTCTGTATCAAATTGATTGCTGTTAGGTGTGGCGATTAATGAATGTCATTGATTCCAAGTTCGTAGGCTTTTGGCCTTGTTAGTGGGTTGGTGTCATAACTGTTCATTCCAAAGAAAAACGACATCCAAACTTCAAATGTACATCAGCAAAAAACAATGATAGTGGTTATGGGGCGTTTGTACAATGGACTGTTTTCTTGTTTTGGATGGGAAGAATCTTTGGTATGTGGACAAGAAGAAGTGGACATGTGAGTCCCTGAGTCCTCCTCCAAAAGTGAGCCACACTAACTTTGTAAACTGTCATTCATCTTTAAACATCGATCATTCCTTAGCCAGACAGAAATGTAAAGAAATGGAGCAAAACAAAACCATGTGGAAGGCAATTCCATTCAATGCCATTTCTCTCGGTTATTTCACGTATTTATTAATCCCCAGTTGTACAATTCTAACACAAAGAGCGGGAGATGAAGGATCTCGATGTGCTTCACAGAGGGTTGTCACACAAAAGAGTAGGTACGCAAAGTCTTGTCTTCATTCATCTCCCTTTTACTTAATTGCAGTATTACCAATGGGACGTGGTTTATTGATGATAATCTGGTAACAAACCCAAGACCAAGAGCAACCCATACTGATGAATAATCAATTATCAAATGCATAGCCAAAGTGTCCACTTTTCTTCACTAAGAAACAACAGAACCAGTACTGGATACTGATCATATTTCATACATCATTCAGCCTTGGAAGTTAGAAACACATTATTAAATACAGAGTGCCGACTTAAATATACAGCGAGACGTTGAAAAGAGAGAAAGGCAGAGATTTAAAATAGAAGAACTTGAAAACAAAAAAACAGTGAGAGACTGACTGACACAATTGCCCGTGAAGCAACTCTCAGCAGCATAAATACCAGCTCAAAGTCCCCAACTTTCAAACTTTACCCTCAATTTCACCAAATGGGCATTCTTCAATTTCATCTTCTTCTTCTTCTCACATTCACCCTCTTCCTTCTACCAATCCATGGCAAAACACATTGGAAAGACACAGAGGTACTAAAGCAGTTCAAATACAGCATCGACCAAACCTCAATAACTCCAGGCTCCTGTCTCAGCTCCTGGGACTTCTCCTACGACCCATGCGACTCCCTCTTCAGCGAGCATTTCACTTGCGGCTTCCGCTGCGACGCCGCCGTTTCGGGTCTCGGCCGAGTCACCGAACTCGCCCTTGACCAGGCCGGTTATTACTCAGCTTCACTCGACTCGGTTTCCTGGGAAAGCTTGCCTTACCTCCAAAGCCTGGACCTTTCCAACAATTACTTCAGCGGTCCAATTCCCGGTTCGCTATCCAACTTAACTCGGTTGACCCGACTGGGTCTGTCGAGAAACTCGTTCTCCGGCGAGATTCCCTCTTTCCTCCCCATTAGCCTCGAAGAGCTTTCCCTCGATAACAACAACTTACAGGGAGGAATCCCTGCAACTCTCAACGGGCTTGTTGGTTTGAAAAGGCTCGAACTTCAATCCAATATTCTATCCGGTGAGTTCCCCGAGTTGGCTTCTCTGAAAAATCTCTACTTTTTAGATGCTAGTGATAACGTCGGAATATCCGGGAATTTCCCGGCGGTTTTGCCGGCCAATTTGGTTCAAATCTCGATGAGGAACAATTCTCTACAAGGGAAATTGCCATCCAAAAGCTTCCAATTCGTTCCGTATTTGCAAGTCCTGGATCTGAGTCACAACCGACTCAGCGACTCGGTTCCTCTGACTCTGTTCGGAAGTCCTTCGCTCCAGCAGCTAACACTCTCCCACAATTCCTTCTCCTCCATCGAGGCGCCGGCGACGCTGACGACGCTGATTCAGAGCGAGCTGATCGCCGTCGACCTGAGCAACAACGAGCTCAGGGGATTCCTGCCGTCGTTCATGGCTCTGCTGCCAAAGCTCTCGGCTTTATCGCTCGAGAATAATAAATTCACCGGGGTGATACCGACCCAGTACGCGGTGAAGGCGGTTCTACCTTACGCCGGCGTTTCCCCGTTCGCTAGGCTGTTGCTGGGCGGGAATTACTTGTTCGGACACATACCGGGTCCGCTGATGGGGCTCCGACCCGGAAATTCCAACGTGAGCTTGCACGATAACTGCCTGTACCGGTGCCCGGCGGTGTTGTTCTTCTGCCAGGGAGGAGACCAGAAATCGTTAACAGAGTGTCGGAATTTCCAGCCGTATAATTGATTCCTGGAAGTTTGATCAAAGCAATAATGTAATATTTTGGATCAGTGTTGTACATTTGGTCGTATTGTAATCTCTGTCTCTTTGTAATTTTTGGATTCTCTTCAATTTAGTTTTAGTTACTTAAATATTGGAGCTGAAGATGAATGAATAAGAGTAGCTAGGATTTTCTAGGACTGATCGTTGATGACGATGATGGTGGCAGAGTAGTTTCTCTTAATTTGTTATTTTAAAAAATAAAATTGATTTGTCAGATATTCTGACATTAGTAAATTGTTTGTGCCCACGTGGATCTTTAACGGCAAAGAAGGAGAAGTTTGATATGGAGAAATGGGCCCAGTGTGGGCTCAATAATGAATAATAATAATAATAATAATAAAGAGAAATCTGTCAGCTTGCCTGCTGCTGACACAAGGAACATGTTTGGGCTAGTTGGCCCAACGGATACAAAAGTTATTGAACGAGGGAGGATAAAAGGCAGGGACTAGCTCTCGCTGGCTGGCTAAATTGTTTCTAGTATTTTTTTAATCGGAGTAAATAGAGAATTTCGGTCAATTTAAGATAACGGCAGAAAATAAATATTATATTAATATCTATTTTATAGGGTGTACTGAATTAATCCGAAACCTCCCAATTGTCACACACAACCCCTCCTCTACCACCTAATCCAATATGTTTCTGCCCGACCCCACCCCCTTCTCTAGTGATTGTACCTCTTTTTGAATTGAGTTGGATCTTTTACCTATCAGTGCATTACCATCTTTGATATTATCAAAGATCTATAGCCTCTAAATGTGAACCACTGAACCTGAAAGTTTTCTAGGGCATGGCATGAACTAGTCACGGCCTAGCATCATAGTTTGAGGTAACGGACGAAAGTTCATGTTTCAGTACTGACATACAAATAATTAGGTTAATAGTTTGGACTAAAACAAATACAGTTTGGAGCTTGACGAGGCCCCATAATTGTTCAAGACAATGAAGACATGGGCAGCAGATGATACATTTGACATTTCACGTCTGGGATTTGTTCGATTTCATAATCTGATTGGAATACTTCATCAAAATAAAAACCTTTAAAGCAGATGATACATTCGTTGGCCCAATTTCTTCTTGTTTTCTCTTTCTGTGTAAGCTCAAAGGCCCAACTTTCATGAAAACTAGGGTGAGCGTGGATTAAATACGCGGCCTTTAGATTTTTAATCTGACATTTTTCTAACTGAGTTATTCCTGTTAATGCATATTATTTAAGAATTAATGTATTAGTTATAAAGTTTTTATATATAGTTGAATCCCAAATGGCGGGTCTAAGGCTTATCCTATCTAAATCAATATCATGTGTCAACACCCATATGTATATAATAGGCAAAATTATCTCATATATCACGAACTATATAAATATTACTCATATGTATACCACCTATTTAAAAATTTAAGTGTGTCACCATGTATCATTTTTTTTCCAAATTTCCGTGTTATGGCGTCCCGTTCTGTTAAGTACCCGCTTACGGGGTTGGTGACAAGGCTGATATGATGACAGCCCGACATCCACGTAGAAAAACCAAATATTTTTTTTCCGAATACAAATGTTAAAAAACCTAAACTTTAATTTGTAATCCCTATTTATTCCGTCCCGTTCCCCTTCCTTCTTCTTCAACCAACCCGTCTTCCTCCTTCACCTGAATCGGAAAAACATAAAAGTACGAAAGTGAAAACAAGAAAGGGTGGAACCCAGTTACCAATGGTCCCCCTAGTTTACAGCATTATGACATTGATGATTAATTAAATATACAAAAGAGTGGAACCTAGGAACTACTAACCTTGTGCTGCTGCTCGTCCCCAGTCTGGACTGCCTACGAAGATAGCTTTTCGCTGGAGTTCGCTAGGGTTTCGCCAGAGGTAATAGAGAATGGGAGGAAGAGACTAAGAAGGATTCTTGGGTTTTGTAATTTTAAAACCCTGATTAAATTATTTACACGTTAGTTGCGCCACGTCAGCAGATTCGTATGTTGACTCAACTTTAAATTTCCATCGAAACTGTCAACGATTGATACTTAACAGAATGGGACGGCGTGATACGGAAATTTGGAAAAAAATGATATGTGGTAACACGTTTAAATTTTTTAATAAGTGATGTACATATAAGTAATATTTGTATAGTTCGCGTAATTTTACCTATATAATAATAAGATAAAAGAATGATGACAGTAGCAACAAAGTAGTAATATAAGTATTTGGGAATGGGCATAGTCCTGAAAAAAAGACTTGTAATGGTGTGGCGAGAATCAAACTCATGATCTCTCGCACCTGAAACGAAAATTATATCACTAGATCAAACACCAATTTGCGATATATTTGCTGATCTTTACTTTATTACAAATATTTTAATTAACACAGTCTGATAACATACAAGTCACTAAAACTGCTACAACTAATTAGGTTGGTACGCTAGTGAAAGATTTTTCAGAATTAAGCAGGTAAAAATGGGTTATATGTGTTTAAAAGATTGAAGGTTATAATGTAATGGGTCGTTTAATTTGACAAGGCTTATGTACTATTGTGGGGATTATGGAGATGTCAACCAATGCATGTCTTGTCTTCTCGCCGGTCTAATTTACAGAAACAGAATGGACATCACATCGCATCAGGGCCGGCACAAGCATATGCCATGTTTCCCACACTTCTTGATTTGGGTCCTTTTGAAATCTGGATTTCAAACTTGCTGTTTAGCTAAACAGCGTATATATACTTACTTAACTTCTCCATAACTGGGCGGACTGGAAATCTCATTGCTTCAGTGGCTCACTCTTCGAGATCACTGGTTTTTCTGTGCCATGACATCCTTTTGGACGGTCTGTGATTGTACCTTACCCTTGTAGGTGGTTGGACCATTTGGGATTTAATAGAATGATCCGCTTCAATGTTTTAAAAAAAGTACAGTAGAGTGTTTTTCCTAGACTATGAGATGTATTGTATTGTATTATCCCCAGTTTGATTGTTTTCTGTCCGAAAATAAACGAGATAAAAAATGTTATTACAAGCGTTAGAAAAGAAAAGAAATAGATCATTGTCAATATGTGAAATATGCTACGTTAAATTAGAACTCAAGACTTTCAAATTGTCAATGTAATTAGTTGTGTTATTGCAATTTTAACACGTAATCCAATCTTAGATTTTTTTTAAAACACTTAACCCTATCTCTATTTATACATTTTATAAGCTCATCTATAACTCGTATAAATAAAGTGTACATATACATTTAACTTTTCATCGACTAAACCAAACCTATATATATACATAAATGAAACTTTAAGCTATATATATGAAATTAATTTGTAATCGAAGTATATATCATATATAGACGTGTAGATAAGTAATATTAAAAGCAGAGCTGAAACGATAAGGGCTAGGTAGAGACGATGATGAACTCATGACAATGATTCCAATTGTCGTATGTATGCATGCTTTTGTGCATTACATTTCCCTCCTTTCAGTTTTGAACATATTTAACATTTTATTTTTCAAAAAAGAAGAAGATTAAACGTAAACTTACGAGCTTGTTGGCGGGGCCCGAATCCGGAATTTTGCAGCAGGAATTCCTGGGCCTTGAAATTTGAAATGGAATGCGTGACTCTCGCACTAGACTGCCGCTCCCCTTCTTCGTCGCCTCTTCATGCAAATCATGTGACCCATTTTTCCCTCTCTTCCACAGTTCGTGAGGCCGAATAGACTTTGAAGGAGACGAAGCCGCAGTGGCGGCCCACATCAACGTTGTCCTTTTAGGATTAGTAATTGGATGGATTTGTCGGCTCTTTGTTTCCCTGTAAAAGATTCGTCTTCAAATAATCGAATGTAATTGGTTCGGAGGTCAGGGAATGGGATCGCCCGTCGGTAGTCCTCACTCCATAGGTTAACTAGGTATATATATGCTTGTTTTGAATTTGAATATTTGGCCGGAATTGGTTCGGGATATGATAATATGACATGAGACGCCATCGCCTTGCCTTTGAATCAATGTTATGTGGTGCAATTAATAAAAGTTTGAGGGGAAAGGGGTTGTGAAGTCAGACGTGGGAAACTTTGAAAGAAAAAGAGGGTGGTGTCGATATCTTGTGGAGAAGGGGATAAGAAAATGAAGATACAGAAGACAAAAATATGAGGATGATGATGGATAAGGAATTAAAGTAACGGATTATCCCAGTCACCAATTGCATTATTGCCATCTCCTGTTACTTTTGCTGCTAACATCATCAACATCTCCAACTCGTTACTATTAGTTCGTCGACACATAATTGTATATCAGTTAAGCTACTTTATCGAGGTATTTCCTACTATTGTATGTTTTAACTCAAAGTAAGGTGACTTTGAGTTCGTTACCTAAAGAATAACTGTCGTTACGTAACAAATTATATTCTTACATAGCAGGTTTAATTTTACATGTTATTAGGTAACGGCCTTTACTCTTACGTAACAACTTAACTTTGCTTGTTATCTAAGGAACAACTGTCGTTACGTTAAGCTTGGCAATATAGTCCGAAAACCGGATACCCACCCAAAACCTATCCGGCTTGGGCGGGTGAAACCCGGTCAATACGGGTAATTGACGGGTACGGGTAGACCCGGTACCCGTTTATATCGGGTAACGGACGGGGATGGGTTTGATGGTATCCGCCCGTAACCCACCCGACGGGTACCCACCACTTAAAACGACTTCGTGTAACTATTAATACATATAAAATCAATGAAAGCTAATAGCTCAATCCCAAGAAAAAATCTATTTAATCTAACTAGTGTTCATTCATGTAGTTGGGAGAGAAAATGAGTATCGGAGAATACATATGTGCGACTGAATTTCTATGTTCAGTTATTAGCTCATTACATACGCCGGGAGAGGGTGTATATTGCATATAATACATGTTCTAACTCGACTTTTAAAAATATTGGAGATGTTGTGATAGATTAAGATTGTTCACATTTAAATGAAGAGCAATCGTACCTCTAATTAATTTATCTGATTTATTTTGGTATATTTTGTTCTTTTTGTTTTTAAGAATTTTAATTATTATGAGTTTCCACTCATATACGTCTGAAATTTTAATATTCTCAGTATCAACCAGTAATTCATATAGAACATTCCCATGCATTGGTAGTTTGATTGTGTCTAATTTCCCTGTGGAAAAGTCAAGAGTAAGGAAATGTCAAATAAGAAACCTTTCATTAGTTAGTTTGACTGCAGCTAAAGTCTCGATAAGGACATAAGTACATAACTAATGTTTCTGATAAGCTAATTAATTATACATATGGCGACATTAATTAATAAAAAAGGTAGAAACATAATTAAAAATTATTGATTATGCTCAGTGTATCAACATGCTGATACTAATTATATTTCTCCATTTGGCAACAAACCTTTGGGAGGATATATATGTAATGGCATAAAACTTTACATTTGGTAGATAGCCTGCAGTTTTCCAGAACATATACTTGCGTGATGGCCGGCAACGAAATGGCTTCACGGAGAACTCAGAAAGAAACTAATGCTCATTGACGGAGTTAGAAAACTGACAAAAAAAAGTTTGAAATTTGTATCTAACAATATTTGGTAGAAAATAATTAGAAATTTAAGGTAAATTTTTTATATCGAAAGTATATATATCTCCACTAACAATAATAATCAAAATCCTTAAAAAATATTGTTAACTTCATTTGATTATTATTGAAAGGGTTTAACATGGTGAAAAATCAATTTTTAACAATTCCTAACATGCATGTTAAATATTAGTCAATTTAAAAAAATTTATGTTAAAATTGGGCAATTTCCAAATGGGTTAATCTATTGAAATTGAAAATTTTCATAAAAAATATTTCAAAATTTTAAAATCTTCTAATATTTTATAGGCATGTTGGAAATGACTAAAAAGTCAAGTTTCATTATGATAACCTCTGTAAATAATAGTAAAATGAAGTTAAAAATTAATTTTACTTGGTGTTATGTTTGTGATAGAAATCTGCTGGCCAGTTTAGTATTTCGATTATTAATCTCTCAACTGGACTCCAATTGATACAAGGTCAAAGGTGTTGGAAAAAGATAATTCAATAACCTTTCTATCCATATATCACGAATCATTAGATTCGAAGAGACCAATGATATATATTCAATTAAAATTGACTCCATAAATACTAAAATATGAAAGTTTTAAAAGGTTTTTATTTATAAATGAAGAGAGTTTGGCCGAACCTCTACTTCCTTAACAACTCCTCCATTGCTCATGCTCACGATTAAAGGCATATGACCAAGTATTGGAGCGGATTGAAGCTTGATGACTAAGAATGCGGACCAACTCGGTGATATGACAGTATTTGTGTTATGCACATCTATTTTGTTCCGATTTGTGAATACCGGTGTTGGAAAATGATGACTCAAATAAGAAAGAAAATTGATGTTATTTCCTTCTCCAATTTGCACAAAAAAATCTAATATTCATATTGGGAACGATATTAAATTCATTGGTTACAGAAAAAGTATTAAAAATCATGTTTAATAATTAATAGGCATCATCTAGTATATAAATCAACATATTCAATTGATACATCTTGAGGCTCTCACCAGAGTCACCACCGCCACAATCGGCAACTATACCACCGGCCCGTCAATCTGGCCGCCGGCCACGGGGGAATAAATATTTGTTACCGGAGTAAATCATTTATGCAAAAAAAGAAAAGAAAAAAGAAAAAGAGATTGGTCATTGGAAAAGATTCCGTACTGTCTGTTTGTTTCTTCCGATTTTCCTGAGCTCTCTTTCACAGACTTCAGACTTTCTCTGACTCTTCTTCCTTTCTTGTTTTTTGTTTAATTGACCACACAATAATTCATAATTAAATTTATTTGGGAAAATAAAATAATGAAGAATCCAACATTAGTACTTGTGTTCGTACTGTATACGTGATGTTTCGGTTTCTTCCTTTTCTCTCTCTATTTCGTACGGCCGTTTGTTACTATCCTAACCCAAATATCACAATTCACAATTGTTAACATCTATACATTTTTCGACCCGTGTACCGATGGACTTATATGTGATTCGATTGGAAAGTTGAGTTGGCTTGAAAGTAGTTAGAAGAGGTTGATGTAAATGGGAGTAAGGAGTGTAGGTATATTTCAGAGACAGATAAGTATAATGGATGCGCCTAAAAGTAAGCGTGTAGGGTTGGAGTAGATGATGTGTTATAAATACAATGGTCATTGTGTCTTATATAGTTCTCTTGAGATATGAGATAGCCTAATTACCATGAGTGAGATAACGTACGGTTGATGACTAGCACCATTGCAAAATAAAATCTTATTTTAAGGATGAAGAACTCGGATGCGCTTAGGCATGAGATTTGATAGTAAGGGGAAGTTGGGCTTCAACTTGCATGACAGACAACCTATCCTTCAGATGAGATGAGTCGTCATATGACAATGATATATGGTGGCTGAAAAGATAAATTACGATAACTTTAAATTATTATTGAATATTTAAAATTTTTGGGTCAGTTAACACTCGTCAGTCATTGAATTTAAAACTATCAATATTGAGTAGAAATATTCCAATGTATATTTATCCTCAATATTATGTACACGTAATTTGTTTCTTCCTTTTTTCAGTTTATCTTCTTTTAAAAAAGTGATCTTTACTTCTTGAATAGTGGTTATAAAGGCAAACAAAATCAAAAGGACATGTCGATAATGCTAAGAAAGTTAATCTAGTGATTCAAGATGGAATGATAACGAGTATATTGAAGTAGTAACCCAATTAATAAAGCTTATTTCAAATTTTTTTTTTGTAGAAGTAACGTGAATTTAATTAAAGATATATGGTTGTGAAAGCCGAAAAATTGAAGAAAATCATTGCAGAAAATTCAAGATGTCAAGTGAGCGAACCGTCATCGAAATAAAATTTTAATAAATGATAATAATTGGCTATGTGAGAAGTTATGCGCTATAAAAAAATTGCAAGTATACATATAGACTAAAACCAGTGGTTGTTTTCATTTCCATTGAGAAAAATATCACTCCATTGAATTACTTAATGTACAAGTTCATCTTCCATATATATTTAATTGACTTACTAGCATGTTTAAATCGAGAGAATTAATGCCTTAAAATTAGTCTTCCTTAATTGTTCTCTAATTAAGTGGATAATGAGCAGCAGTGATGAGACAAAAGGGCGATGAAGAAATGTAATTGGTAATTCTGGTTATAAGAAAATTGTATTTGTCGTTTGGTGATTGCAGTGTAGAGCATCACTTTGCTTAGAAGGCATGCTCTGTCCCCCCAAATAACTTTGTAGTTTAATTATTAATAGTTTAGCATCCTGCAGGCTCATAATGAGTAGGAGTCGGATAAGCCTGTGTACAAATATGATTTTGCACTGATAGTAGTGTATTTTGCTTCATATACCCACAGGCTTAGGCTCCTTCCCCTCCATTTCTTTTTTAGAAGGTAAATACTGTTACTAGTGAGCATCTATCACATTTTAAAGAATTCATATCGAGAATCGTTTGTCGTACCAATGAAATATATTCACTCTCGTGAAATAGTCGCTTCAGAAATTTACAATTAAAAACTACTTTAATCGGTCCGATTTGTAAATTTCTCAAAATGAATGCATCATATTTGGAAGTTCAAAAAATCAAAGTCGCAATCTGGCCTGCGATTACGTGCTGAATTAAGTCTTTGAAGCCTTGGATTTATGAATTATAATCAAATTTGCTGTGTTTAAATAGTATGTGTTGGGTTTGGAAAATGGTGTCATCCATTATCCCAATAAGTGTTGAGAAAGTTGGATTCACTTCTTTTTACCTTAGAGAGAAATATTTACTACTTTCTTTAACTTTACTAAGTTAAACAGGTATTTGCAAGTCAAAGGCGCTAGGTAGGCTAAATGCCATCTTTCCACCTAAAACCCAAATTCAAATGAAAAGAGGTGGGAAAAATCAGAGAAGGAAAACATTTCATTAAAAGTTGAAAAAGGAAAATGCACTACAGAAACAATAAACAAATCAATAATTTTAATTTTAAAAAAGTAGGCTAATCAAAATGGACATCAAGAAGTAAAAGATTAATTCGATATATCAACTAGCCGTCAATCACAAAAATGTAAAATGTGACAGATTGATTGGGGTGTAAGCCGATTTAACATTGTCATTTCCTTTCGATTATCGTTTCATAAATTCATTGTCTAATATTGTGTGTTTGGGATTGAAATGTATTGATTTTTTCATAAAAAAAAGAATACATAACGGTATGTTGATATTTTGTTTTCATTCATAAGAGTTGTACGGATGTATCGAAGATTAAAAATAAAGGATCATGCTTTCCATTAAAGGATAATTTAGATTTATACATGATTCCAACAAGTTATCACTAACTATATAATGTTGTAAAAACTCATATGTCTTATTTTGTCGTTAATTAACTATTAAAAAAATCCTGTTTTCTAAAGTATAAGTTGCTTCATGAATTGGCAATCCCTGATTGGTCCACTTGGCATTTTCCACGCAAAATGACAGAAAAATGGGAGGTTTGAAGAGTCCAAGTGTTGCAGAAGACCAACTGAGAGAGAGGGGCAGTCCTCGTAAATTCAGACCAATTTTCCGCTCATTTATGAAGACGTTATCATAAAGTTCAAAAACCGTAAATATTTGATTTTATTAACTTACTCTCACCAATAAAATTTTCACCGCGCCTGTATAAATATAAATAACCAGGTTGAGAAAATAAAAAGAAAATAAAAAGGGGAAAAAAAGAAACGGACAACTTTACCCAGCTCACCTTCCTTTTCTCCCCACCATTTCAATTCCCCTCTTCTGCAACCACTCTCCTTTACCTCTCTTCTCCTTTATTTCTTCTCCTCTCTGCTACAGGTAACCCTTTATTTTCCCCCCCTATTTACTTACTACTGACCTTCCAGTAATCCAGTCCCTTCCAGTTATATTCTTCCAGTCTTGATTTTCTTTTTGTTCTGCTTAGTCAAGGTCCAGATGGCGTGCGTTGAATCGGCTTTGAAAAGCAGTGTACGTAAGGAATTGGCGGTCAAATCCACCCCTCAGGCAGCTGGATTTCTCGACGACCTTTGGGCTGTCCAGAACGGCACCGACGATTTCTCCGTCGATGAACTCCTCGATTTCTCCAACGAAGAAGACCTCGTCGCCGAAGAAGAAGAAGCCGAAATAATACTAGACTTGCCTCCAACGGCCTCCGTTTCTCCCAAAGTTGAAGACACTAAGCCCCTTCACAGCGGCGATTTTGGGCCTGTTCCCGCCGGTGAACTCGCTGTGCCGGTACGTTTCGTGTTTTTTGTTTTTCCCGAGCGGTTTTCGACTTTTCGCTCCTTTTTTATGTGGCTCTTCCGTTTGGGTTTCTGTTTAATTTAACGGAGATTAAAAAGAACAAAACTGCAATTTCTTTTAGGCGGATGACCTGGCGAGTCTGGAATGGCTGTCGCATTTTGTGGAGGACTCTAATTCGGAGTACTCGGCGCCGTTCCCCGCCGGTATTGTCCCTCAGAAGGCCAAGAGTGAAATCAATTTTGAGCCGGTGGTGGAGGAGGAGCCTTGTTTCAAGTCCCCTGTCCCGGCGAAGGCGAGAAGCAAACGGACCCGAACAGGTATTCGGGTCTGGTCTCTCGGGTCAACAACCCTGACGGATTCCTCCTCGAGTTCAACCTCCTCTTCGTCTTCCTCTTCCAGCCCGTTGAGTTGCCCATGGGTCATCTGCACGGTCAACACTCAGGGCAGCTTCAGCCTCGAACAGAACGAGAAGCCGGCGGCGAAAAATAAGCCGAAGAAGCGGCGGCCTTCTTTGGACTGCGGTAACAACAACAACAACAATAACAGCGCGGCTCCGCCGCCGCGGAGGTGCAGCCATTGCGGGGTGCAGAAGACTCCACAGTGGAGAAGTGGTCCCCTGGGGGCGAAGACTTTGTGCAATGCATGTGGAGTCCGGTTCAAGTCGGGCAGGCTGCTACCTGAGTACCGACCCGCTTGCAGCCCGACTTTCTCGAGCGAGTTGCACTCCAACCACCACCGTAAGGTGCTGGAGATGAGGAAGAAGAATGAGGTGCCGGGTCAGGCGGAGCCCGATTTGGGTCCGAGTGTAGTGCCCAGTTTTTGAACCGGAGGAAAGCGCTAAATTAGGGAAAGGATAGGATTGAGAAAAGAGATAGAACCGGGTCAGGTATATCCCTGACCGGGTTTTAGTTAGTGGGTAGGCTCGGGCAATTAGTGTACAATTGTTGGGTGGGTGAGAGAGTAGGTTCACTAGTTATGTGACTGACTAGGGGAGCATTAATCTTGTGCCGCTTTTTTCCTTTTTCTTCTTTCTAGTACTAATTTCAAGCTTTTTTTTCCTGTTATGCACTACATTTTTTTTAAAAGAGAAAAATATTAGAATTTTCAAATTTTGTTATTTCTTTTTACCCATTGCAAACCTCGATTACCCAAAAATAAAAAAGTAAGAATTATGTTGATTGAAGCTTTTTATCTTTTGGGAGCCGTTGGAGTGCAAAAAAGTGATGAGTGACAAAATTGGATGCTAAGCAAACGCAAGCACCACGATGAGAGAGAGAGGATAAATGGCTGTGGCGTTTAGTGCACGCTCACTATGGGCAAATACCCACCGTCGGATCGACGGTATGATGCTCTTTCCTTGATCATCTCCCTACTCTGAGTTGGGTAAAACATCGGTTTCGTTGAGTTACTTGTAATGAACTTACCCTGATGGTTGAGATTGCGTAGTCAGATTGAATATTGGAGATATCTTGTTAGATAGAAATTAATCATTCATAAACCAGAGACAGTGAGTGATTGTCGAAGAATAAATGGCTAACTTGGTAGAAAGAGAGCTATTTAGAGGTCAATGGGATTCGTTCGTTCCCTGGTGAAAAGGGAATCTTTTTCAATTGCCTAGAAGTTATGTTTCTCATTAGCTCTGCGTCTCTCTCTCTCATTTGCCGTTTTGGGAATAATACTGAAACAGTTAGATATACGCTCTCAGTTCACTTTCAGCTGTCCTGGTAAATAGGAAATTTCTCGGGGGAAGGAGACATTTTAGTCCAGTAACCATTTTCCAATGGCTAACGAGGTAACGACTTCACAATAACCATTTTAGCCAGATTCCCCTGCTACCAAGCTACAACTTCTGATAACAAGACAAAAGACACAAAGATAAAAGAATTCGGACGTTTTCCATTGTGCAGAAATGGAGAAGATAGACGTAGACCTATTGTAGTAACGTTGGTAACAACTAACAAGGTTGTGTTGTCTGCACACAACGTCAACGTTTTGGCATCTGTGTAATTTTTTATAACTAAGAACTAAGATTCTAAGTAGTGATTCAATGAAAGCTTTCGAGTTCCCATCTTTTCTGTGTCTCTCTCTCTTTGTAATCCAGTGCGTACAACATGAGTCCAAAGAGAACTCCCTCCCACGGTTTCATCGACAAATTCACTTCCCAACTCTACAATCTCACTGTGGGAAGAAGAGATGAGCAACAACTCAAAATCACAAATATTCAACTTTGGAATAGGGCAATAAAATGAATGAGGCGATTTCCTCAAGAAGGAAGCCAGGTAGGTATATTTCACTAGTGGATAAGATGAACAGTTCCATTTCCTTTCAAAATTGCCCAGTTGTTTTTTTGGAATTTTACTGCCTTGGTAATTATAATTAACTAAGAAACTCTCTGGTATCTGATATATGTACTGATATTGAAAATTGTAATTTCAAACAGATTTACTTAATCTCTAGTTTCTGTTGTTTGTAGAGTTGATAGGTTAGGTGGACAATATATACAAGATGGGCTTTCCATCAGTCCAGTGGGGTAGTATACATATCCAAAACTCAACTCCATCGTGGACCTATCTTCTGTCAATTAGTGATCTTCTCTAGGCCCAACTCTTTCTTTTCTTGCATGGACATGCTGTAGCCCAATTCTTCCTCATGTGTCCTTGGACAATTTACCGGTAGATCCAATCTTGTTAGAATCGAAATGTGCCCTTGAACCTTACTGATGTGGTTTTGGAATGTGACTGTATGGAGCTTATTAGTAAGCTTCATGGAACGATGGAAGATCGCACTGAGATGAGGATTCTTTATCGTAGCATTAATCATTACTTGATGGCTTTAGTAGTGGTAGTCGGAGACATTGTCATCTTGCCGTTAATATGGCTGCACATGTTATGGGTCATAGTGATGTCCTTTGCAATTACCCTATTTTGTGGGTTAATAAACCGCCGATTTTATTGATCGATCAGCTTTAATTTGATGATGTAACACCTAATTAAGATTAATAATATCTTGACATCGTGCTTCCTATGGAGATTCAATTCAGCCGCCACAACACATAAGTTGCTTATAAACAAAATCCAAATAGAGAATATATCGAGCGATGAAAGAAATGCAAGTTGTTTAATCTAAAGTTGGTCATGTGAGATGTTCAACTTCCTAATCCTTGATTGGAGTCGGCTGAATCGCATATAATCTTTTGTTTCCTTGTCACACAAAACAAACAGAGTCGCGTGTATAAATACGTAGTCTGTGCGGAGGTCAACAACGTCAACCGGCAGCATATAAACGCACACTGAATAATTAACCGTAAGCAAAGAGAAACCATAGCCATGGATATGCACGCTAATACGTTGGCTTTCCTGCTTCCTTTGACTGCCCTGCTCCTCCTTTCTTGTAAGTAGCCACCAATCATCATCATCATCTTCTTCTTCATCATCATCTTCTTCAATGTTACGTTTTCCATTTTGAATAGGTGGTGGCATGTCGCAGTTAAGCGAGTCGAGAGTGCTGGATCCGCACTACTCCGACAAGCTGATTGCTCCGGCAGCGGCGGACGGGGCTAGCAATTATGGTTCTGAAATAGGTAACACTAAAATCATTAATGCTGATAAGAACCGACTATGTTACAGTGACAAGGACTGCCAAATGTTCATTGTCTGCCCACCGGACCATTTCAAATGTTCTGCGAATGGATTATGATGTGATTGTTGTCAATAACTCCTTTCGAATGTTCGAGCTTATAAGAATTAACGGTGCAGTTTGTAGTTTTTCAGTAGTAATATACACTCCAGGAGTGGAGTAAACCAGAGCAAGTATAATCTTGTTTAGTTAAGCTTTTTTTGGAAAAAGCTTTTCGTTTTCTGATGTAACATGCATGTGTGTACTTTGCGCTGCAATTCTAATTCCATGCTCAAAGCCCTTTGAAACTTTGGTTGCACGTTTAAAATCTAAATAATTTCCAATGAGAATTTCTTAACTTCAGAACTGGGATGTGTCTAAGAAATTCGTGGTTTTATTTCACTTGGACGATGTGAACAATTCCATTTCCTTTCCGAATTACCCAGTTTTGGATTGTTGCTGCCTTGGTAATTACAATTAACTAATTAAACTCTTATATTGATAGTTTTCTTTTTGGTGACATGATATTTGATAGTTGTAATGGGAGAGTATATACAAGATGGGCTTTCCATCAGTCCAGTCGGGTAGTGGACATCTCCAAAACTCAACTTGAGCGTGGGCCTATCTTCTGTCAATTTCTCAAGCCCAACTCTTCTTTTTCTTGTGTGGACTGGCTGTAGCCCAACTCTTTCTCAAGTGTCCATGGCTTTCAATAAACTGTTACCGACAACAATATCTTTATATATTTTTTAAAAAATCACAAACTCTAATGATATCGGGTCACCAACTCACTAACACTAATTCATTTTATTGAATTATATAATTTTTTATAGCAAAACATATTAGTCTATAATCAGCCTAAGATAAGTACGATGAATCAAATACAACATTTAACTAATTCCAATACGAATTTGAGCCGAAGAAAATAAATCCTTCCATCCGTAAATCTGGTTGCTGGGGACGGCTAGGGTAACAGGGCAAAATTGGGATTGATTTCTTTCCATCCGATCCCCAGCTTCCTATGGAATCTATTCAGCCGAAACCACCATAATTTGCTTCTAACAAACTCCAAATGTCGATGAAATGAATGCAATTAAGTAGTTTAATTTACCATCCCACGTATATAAAATTAGTTCTACTTGTAGTTGCAATCTGTCGATTACTCCAACGTACGAGGTCCTGTGAGTGAGATCTCCAACTTCCTAATTAATCCTTAATTAATAGAGACGAGCAACTTGCAACATATATAAATACACACACTGAACCGTACGAAAAGAGCAATCATATCACTGCCTAATCATATTTAATTTAGTCATAGCCATGGATACCCCAGCTTATAGGTTGGTCTTCCTGATTCCCTTGGTTGCGCTGCTCGTCCTTTCGTGTAAGTATACAATATCTTCATTGAGATCGGATGGTTAATTATGAATCTTATATCATTTTATTATATAAATTATGTGGTGGCATGTTGCGGTTAAGCGAGTCGAGGGCGGATCCCTACTACTCCGACAGTCTGATTGCTCCGGCAGCTGCGGATTCTTCCAACGTTGATCATGTCTTCCCTGCTGGCCGTGGAAGTACCCAAGCTGCACAAGTGCCTAGTGATGGTTCTGAAGATAACACCGAGATGTTCGATTATTACGAGTTTCGTCGCCTGCTATGTACTAGCGATAACGATTGCGGAATATTCGTTGACTGCCCACGCGGCAAACATCCGGTATGTTCCGGCGGTGGATCACGATGCGATTGTGTTAAATAATTAATTCGTTTCCGAGTAATGCTCGAGCTAAGGAGGCGGAGTAGTAGTGAAAGGACTGCAGCCAATGCGGTGATGACGAGTAGATGGTTATGGTTGGAGTGACTCTAGGATTATAGATTTCCATCCGAGTACTCTTCCTTTTAGTGTATTTCCTTTTCACTTTAACATATTTTTAGTGTTTTTTCTGTTATTCCAATATTGTACGACCAATAATAATAAGTTTCCGTGTTCTCGTTATTTTGGTTGACGTTACCCTCGTCCATGTCAACTAAGGAATCCTAGATTTAGCACATCCAACTACCCAACTCAGATAATAAATGCTTTCCATTTGTCGTAATTTCGAATTTGGATGATAATTAACCACCACAAAAATGCATTTATCATCAACAAGATGCATCGAACGAGCTGTAGTGAAAGGAGGATGCCGCTCTCTGTTGGTGGATTTGAGGGGACGGTGCCAGCTTCCCCGTCGCTTCGGTCTCCGTTCTCTGCATCGAAATCAAGACGGGGCCGAGCTGCCGAAGGAAATGGTTTTGACGCTGGAGGAAATATGGAATGGCTATTGTGTAATTAATTGCAAATACAAGGACACTATCCAAAATTGAACTTTCCATCCCTTGAGCCTTGGAAAGCAATTTCCATCTTCCACGGGATTCTTGTTTCCATTGGAAATTAGATTCCAATTCAATGTTAGCAAAACAAACAATGGAAACCATATTTTCCGATTCCACTTTCCGGCTGCCGAACCCAACATTGGATTGTTGCTGCCTTGGTAATTACAATCAAATAAGAAACTCCCTGGTATCTGATATTGATAGTTGTAATTTGAAACAGATTTAATCCAGCGTGGGCTTATCTTCTGTCAATTAGTGATCTTCTGTAGGCCCAACACTTTCTTTTCTTGATTGGACCTGCTGTAGCCCAACTCATTTTAGATTTCACTAGATCCAATGTGATGGTCAATACCACTATCACATATTATTAAATAAATGAGTGATTTTTTTCTTAATCAAACATGAAATTAATAAATTATATAAATATTATTAAGTATAAATTAAATTCAGTTCAATTTTTTTTGTTATTATAATATAAGAGCACACCTAATGTAATGATCTTCTTCAAATTTTTTATAAGGAAAAAAACTTTATTATAAGTCATGTGTACGTAACAATTACTTACGGAAGAGCCGCAGATGAACATAAGATTTGAGTTAGAGGATGATATAGGGAAAATAATAACAACTTAACAAAAGGGTAAAACTCACTGTTAACAAAAGAATCGAGGGTTGAATGTTCTTCTTTCGGAGATATGGGGTCGTCGATTACTATGCCGATGAGCTGCATATGAAGAACTGAAGAATGAGTGAGGGCGATTTAAAATTCAGACAAAAAAGTTTCAGGATTTTTAGGATTTTCGACTGCGGGGGTATTTTCGGTATTTTTGATGTTTTTTAGGTTTTCGACATATTCGGTTATAATTAAAATATAACCGGTTATAATTTAAATATAACTGATTATAATTTAAAAAAATATAACCGATTATAATTACAATACAATCGATTACTAACCAATTATAGAAAATATAATTGTTATAATTTAAAAGATATAACCGGTTATAATTTGCGTCAAAAAAGTTGTAGGAGACTCGCCGGAAAAGTGACCAGTCGGTGACTAGAGATTTACCGAAAAAGCATTAGTCGGTGACTGGGGCCTCCCCGAAATGGCACGGGCCGGTAATCGGAGTCTTGCTGAAAAGTCACCGGACGGCGACTCGCCGGAAAAGTCGTCGGACGATGACCGGAGATTCGCCGGTAAATCACGGCCAGTAATCGGGGTCTCGCCGGAAAGTCGCTGGCCGGTCAACGTAGATGATGAGGTGGCAATACCCATTTATAAAAATAATAATTAAATAAATATGGTGAAAAGACTTCTATACCCTTTTATACAGATGGTTAGATCTAAAACCCGTGAGATCTAACCGTCCAAGATCATCTTGAATATCCTAGAATCCATTTTCGCCTCAATTCCAAAACTGCACCAAAATGAGTTAGAGGGTTATATATAAAGGGAAAATGGTTGAAAACGGAAGAACTAACACATATACAACGTTCCAATATATACGTATTGGAGCAGAACACTAAGAAATTCCTGCCGCCGGTCGTCCTCTGCGAGTCAAACAAGGCCAGAGCACACAGACAAACAAAGCATGCATGAGAAACCTGGAATCATATCTTAACTTGGCGTATTACAAAACATAATGTTGTTTTTAATTAATTTATATAAAATTATTAGATGAATATAATATATTATCCCAAACTCCCATCCGCTGTTGCGTACGCATATTCAAATGCCATCCGCCCAGTACATGGAGACACAACTCTCTATGACTCTATCCCCTTAGCTTTGTGGTATAAATAGTTAACCTGCGGAAATTACTGCTACTCCATCTGTCACCATTACAACTGCGAAAGCTCAAAGCAATCAACCAAGCAAAACTCAGTGTTATGGCAGTTTCTAACTCTTACCGCCACAATCACACTACTTTTGCTCTGGCTTTCTTCGCTTCTTTTTTGCTCGTTTCCAGTAAGTTTTCATTCTTCTGTTTCATTTTTGTAAGCCAGCTGTCGCTTGCATAAATTCAGTAAATCATGTAGGATTTCCAACAGATCTCTTAGTTTTTAAGAGTTTTTGATAAATATTTTTTTTATTAACCATTACATCTAAATAATTCGAATTTATTAGGACGGAATTCAGATTTACTTTTATATTATATTATTCATGAGTAATACATGCATGTACCCTCCTTATATACATAAAGATTAATTACAAGTTGTTGGGTGTTATTGTGCCTTCTTGCTCCAAAACTTAACTTAAGGATTGAGAATTTCCCTCACACTTATATAGTGCACCCAACCCCTTTCACTTTATGATGTGGGATAATCCAACAACTTCTTTCACATACATCGGTCCCTCAATAGGTATTATCCATCTATCGATTCTGACCGGATCACATCAGTTTTTCGGACGGAATCCAGGAAGTGTTGTCAGCTTTGATACAAAGAATGGAACATGCATGACGCATGCACCTTGTTTCCACATTTGTGGCCATTTATATGGTGATATTTTTGTGGGTTGTCAGGTATGCTGCTGATTAGTGAGTCAAGAACAAATCCTTTCATAGATGGATATGAGGACCAATTGCAACGACAGCCTAGTAATATTTCGCAGCGGGAATTTGGTGATAATTATAATGACACAGCTTCGACGAGGTCGGTGGATGTAGTACCTGATCTCGTCAGCGATGATAACGTCACCACCACCAACTATGAAGGTTGCAACAAAGGTGGCCACTGTGGTTGCAACAAGGACTGCAAAAAACAATGCCCTAATCAATGCGTAGAGTTCACCTGTAGCTGTGGACAGTGCTTATGTGGCTGTTAGTTATAAGGATCAACAAAATAACTCTTGTTTTCTCTAGCCTTGTCTAATGCGACATTTCTGTTGGTTACAGGCTACTTTATATTTAAGGAATAATACAATGCATCTCCACAACATCTATTTGCCTGCTGAAATCAATGGCAACTCGTTGGGACAGCTTTGGTTAGAAGGTATGCTAGTGATCCTCGGACATGACATAAACAAGCTTGGCATGCAGTGCCATTTTGAACGATAGATTCTAGTATTGCACGTTAGTCTCATTGTGTTTAGTACGATCGTGAAGCAGCAGTTTGGATGGCACTGCTGGTATTATATCGCCAAACAAACAAATCAGTGGCAAAACTGCAACATCCAACTCAGCCAAGAGGCGAATTAACCAGACAGTCAGAACATACTTAAGAGATGGAGCTCTACTCTATGTATCGTTGTAAAATACAAGCCGACTAGCTAAATTTGTAAAAATAAACAAATATGGCCGCTGCTATATCAAACTGCTAGAACAGTGGGGCCAACTTGCAAAATTCGCGCCACAAGGAAGTTGGGACGCCGGCCGTATGCGTGCACGACACTGCCCAACCAATCTCCTTCAAAAAAATTGAAAATTATATCGAGTCAAATCGTGATTCAGTATTATCCATTGCTTCAGTTTAAAAAATGTAAACTCATAACCCGATGTACATATAATCCAGTTCATCTGTTCATCTAATTTGTAACTTAATGGACATGTAATTCGATTAACTCAACATGTCACTCACACAACTCGTTCAAATAATATAATAACGTTTTCGAATTCCAACGTGATGTCTTATATGTTGTTAATATGATGAAACCAATTAAAAAAGAATTACATCTAAATATATGTTATTCTGATATTTTGTAAGGAATTGCATTTGGACTAATAGCTATCATGATCTTTTAACTCACAGTGGATGCAAACAACTAATAATTTGTCTTCCAGCGCAAAATAGATTCTTTATCACAAAATAATAATAAAACACAACTGATTAAAGGTTTGAAATAAATTACCAAACACTATGGAAATAGATTTAAATATCATACGATGACAAAAAAACTAATGAAAGAAAATAACATTATCGGCCAAAAGCCCAAAACAGCTCCACTAAAATATCAGTTTTCACAGAATCCGTTATTCAAGTCTGTAAAAAGAAAATTATGTAAAAAAAATCCGTGAATTAAGGGAAGAGGGGGAATTGCTGATGTGGCAAAAAATTTAATTTCAATAGTTTTATATTAATTTAAGATTAAAATAAAAATGTTCATTTATTGAAAATAAAATAAAGAATTATGAGTTTAATTTGTCCCATTCATGATTGGAGCAGTTGCATATTTTTTAAGGCGGATAAAATGTTAAAACCTCATTTAATCACTTTACATAATAAATTTATGGTTTCAGCACCACGGCATGAAGTAATTTAGGTAGAGCCCGAAAAAATTTGAACCGAACCCGAGGAAAACCCCTGTTTGAGCGGGTTGGATAAGCCCGGACCGGCCGGATTCTCTCCCATAATATCATACCCCTTGGACTTACTGAATGATCCAAAGATGTAGAATAAAATTTGCTCGGATCAACCAACGTTTTTTCCGTTGCTGAGGACCTTAACGTCTTTACCAATGATTACTCTGATTAGCCGGCCCAATGATCGGTATCTACAGTTTCTAGCAATGACAGTGAACAAAACGACAGGATCATTGTTCTACATACGTCCGTCTCCCGCAGGCAATTAACCTTTAGCTTACCTAACTTAAAACACCTCATTCGGATTTCTCTCTTTGTTAGCATATGAACAACGGATCGCACCCAAGCTGCCGGATCCCAATACACTTGTCGTTGAACTAGAATCTCTGACTGAGAGTCCGATTCTACAGCTAGGTAATTTCCTTCCTGGATTGGATCGGATTCAAAAGCAGTCTAAGCCATTGGATGTCCACATTATTTAAAGTTCTAGATTACTTAGGGGCAATATAATCATGTTGGTTTAAATATTTTTGTTGGACCGGACCACCATTTCTAGTTACTGGAAAGGTTGTCGATCAATTTTCCGGTCACACTGACCTCCGTTGATGAAAATTATTTCACTTTATTTTTCTGGAAATTCTTTTCGATGACCAGCCGTATGATTTCGTATGGAGAGTTGTACGGATCATACAAATGTGTATAGGTTTGTGCAAACCCGTAACGAAGAGTATACATTTTTGTATGGCTTTGTATTATATTAAGTACTATGCTAAGTTAATATATTTAGAATAGTAATTAGTATAATACTTAGTATATACATCGGCTGCAATTATTAGGGTTTTGGTGTGAGAAATGTCAATTTTACTCCTTTGTTTTCGGCCGTTAAATCTAAAGTACGATTTTTGGACGGTTCAGATATGTTAAGGCTTGATCCAAAAATCGTTTATCTTGCTCTAGATTCAAACTCAACATCCAATCTCTTCCAAGAGTCCGTGAGCTTGATTCCATGATCAGATATTAAAATACATAGAATGCTGATAAATAAATCTGCAGAATCCCCTACTCCCATGCTAACTTGTCTTTAAACCCTCGTCCCCCTCATTACAATTCCTGCAACCTAATATAAATACTCAGTTCTGAAACTCCATCCGAACAGCACATTACTAGAAACAAACACAGAGGAAATTAATAACAGAGAAAAAGGTCTCTACTTTTCCCATTAGCTATGAACAAACGCAGAAGCCAAGTTACGTTGCCGGTTTTGGTTTCGGTTTCGGTTCTCGTCTTTGCATGTAACGTTTCTTGTCATGCACGCCTCTCTCTAATTTTTTTCTCCTTCATTTCTGGGTTTTAATTACATATATGTTTATAACAGATGCAAATAATAATGCAGGGTGCATACTGTCAGTGGCTGCTACCAATGGCACAGAAATCGCAAGTCATAAAGACAAGGCATACATTTCGTCAGGCTGTTCGGTTGACAATGACTGTGATAACTGCTGCGCTAACTTGTGCAATGGGCACAAGGCTACTCAGATTACATGTTGGCCTCAATCTGGCAAGTGCTTGTGTGGTTGTGATTCAGGGAGATAAAACCTCATCTAATTAACAGCCCAGCAATGCATCTATAAGTATCATAATAATAATAATAATAAGTGAGGTTATTAACCAGTCTATATAAGTTTGGTTTTGTATCGCTTAACAATGCCTGCTGTTGCTTGTCACACTAATTATTTTCAGTGTGAACCCTTGTATTCGACTCGTTGGCCTACTAATCCAGTCGAGGAAATATTAATGAATAAAATGCAGCCCAAGTGGGACATTATCTCGAGTTATTTTCAGGCAACCCAATGGACTGCATCACTTAAGCTCGGGTAGTTAGGAGTCCAAGTTAGAATGATGGGCTTCAATGTCTTCAAGTTTTGGCCGTAACCGTGCAATCTAAATCTCTAACTGCATCCACAGCGCTAACAACCGGCAGTTTTGTGTCTAGAAGGATCAATAATATTGATCATAAAAATGAAAACTGGTCGTCGGCCATGAACCCCGGTTTGGCCCTGACATATTGCCATTAATTATTATTAATCAACTTTAATCAACATTAATAACCATTATTTTCATTAAAAATGCAATTGTTGTCTTGTCGTCTAACGCGAGGTCCAGACCAAAGCAGAAGCTGTCCGGCATCACCGTAGCCTGCTCCGGCGCCCATCCGACCACTGGCAAGAAAAACTAATTAAAGTGCACTAATTTTGTTAATTAATGGAGTTCGTAATGGTATTAATGACGTTAATTAGTTTTGTTAATTACTCAATTGGTGAATTAATGACGTTAATTTCTCAAACATTGGCCTTTAGATTGTCGGAAATTAATAGAATGTTGTTTTTAAAATTTTCTAACAAAAAAGGTAATAGTGTAATTCAAACTAACTAATAAGGCGATGTAAATTTGAAATGTAGAGCAACCAATAATAACTCCATCCAATAAATTATTAGTTAAGCAAAACCGATGAAGAAGCGGCAACTTTAGTTTTTGGAGCAAAATAATCCTTTATATAAAAATGTGATATTCTGTAAAATATTTGAAATTTAAGAATTACCTTACACAAACAAATAATAAATTATGAGTTTTGAATTGAATTATTTCAAATATCACATTCATAATCAAATATTTTAAATATCTCAATTACGAAATACTAACCTTTATTTCACAATGAGTTGCTAAATTAGATAGATTTGATGGTAACTTGATAAGTATAACAGGTAAATAAATTACGGAGATATTGTCATTGTCTGTTAAATTAGAGACAGGTTGTGGGTGGAACTAGAATTTGACTGCAATTATTTTGAATCAAATTCCTGAAAATTCGACCCCCTCCCCTAATTATGTCATGCTAATATCGGATTACGCAAATTTGTCACCTTGCTATTGAATTTGCCACCTTAATTTGCTAAATCCAATTGCAACTCTTGTGTGCAGCATCACCGGCTACCTTATTCCCACCATCCCTATTTTCATTTTTATTTTTTTATATGGTTCTCTTTTATGATTAAATCTTTTTTGGCCCGACAGACTTTAGTTTCGGTTAGAATAGAAAACTCACAAATTTTAATATTGGATTGAGTAAAACATTTTAATTGCAATTTTGAATAAAAAGTCCAAGAATTTTAATCTTGATCTAAATAGAAAAATTACAAAAACTTCTATTCTCGATAAAAGTACAAACCAAATAATACTTTTATCTCACAATCTGTTTATATACACAAGTCAAACTGGAATATGAATTATAAATAGTACAATAAATTAAAAAAGGTTGGAAACCCCGAATTAAACAAAAGCCCCACAACTTTGACTTTAAATTAAAAGAAATTCATAACATTGACTTTATAATAATTTTAAGAAACCAGCTTAAACAAATCCGCACAGCTTGTTATGAAACCGATCAGAAAGAAAATCACACAAACATGCATGGGTTCAATCTCCCAGGCCAATACAGAACCGGTTAAGATCAACAAATTTAATAGAATCAAATCTATTTTACCACAAAATTGGAGGACCGATTATTAAAATAATCTTTTTAAATTTGAGATGGAAATGGTCTTACCAACCTTAATTAGTTATTTTTCCACTAACAAGTACATCTTTTGCCTGATTTATCAACAATGAGGTATTTCAGAATTTTGTCATTTCAGTTTCATTCAGTTATTTTTGAAAATGTGTTCATAGCGTGTTTAAATTTATTTTCTAATGTTCACCGTCGATTCAATCAGAACATTCTCCTATTACGTTTGGAGAGAACATAATGTGAATCTGCTAATAATATTATTATAAAAGCACCCAAGAAAAGTATGGACAATACAGAAGAGAGAGAGCTTCCTCGATTCAAGTCCGATTTCGCAGATTAAACTCAGTTGCCTCCCGTAAGAACGAAATCGGCATTGCATAATCGAGTTGAAGGTCCTCTCGTATGGACGCCTTTGCTTTAGGAATGACTGTCTCTTAGTTTAGGTCCTCTCGTTTTTTTCGTTACGCTAATTATATTTCGGCTTCTAATTGTAAGTAATAACTATAGTTTTTTTTTATGAATCAGTAATAACTATAGTTGTAATGTGACATTATATGCGTTTAGGCCCACTTTTTTGTTCTGTACTCTAATTTCTGTTTCAAGCTGTGTTGTAATGTCACATTATATGCTTTTATCGTCGTTGTAGTATGACATTTCTTGTCTTTTTTAACACAAAATGTTGTTTTCCCCAAAGAAATGTTGTTTCTTTGTCAATATCAATAATGGTTCTCATGGTGCTACACGTGGTTAGTTTTTTTTCATGTTCCGATATAGTTTCTTTGGGATTATGCTTTGTCAGCCTCGTTTTATGTATTTGATGGGTTCAAATAACTAGTTACAACTGATATATAATTAGTTATATGGGAAAATAATTTATTATAAAAATAAATAATCAGGTTTTTTAAACAAGTTAAATTGTATTAAGTAATATTTACAAGAGGCAATAAATAATCAGTTACGATAGTAAATAATTAGTTGTATAAACCAATAGCTTGCTAGTTAGAATAACTCTATTAAAAGATGTAATCGACCTTTTATACAATTATAACTTATTATAAATTTTTGTCGAAAAACTCGTCAAAGACTCAACCATAGCAATGGCATGGAAAATTATGATTAAGAGTAAATAACACATGTGAAAAAACAAAAATACCCTTCTTTTGAATGACTAGTTAAGCTTTACAATGATTAAATATAATCATTTGTCAAAAAATAGCAGGCGTTTACTTATATTTTACTCCATAATTGTTTTACTTATCTATTTCCGAAACAAACATTACTTTGTAGTTTCGGCACAAACTTTCAGAATTCTTTCGACGGCACTGGGTCTGGATGCAACACCCCGTTCGTCAACACAGGAATTCAAAATAAAATAAAATAAACAAGAAGAATGGTAAACCACAAAATTGGAGAAACATTCAAAGTCGGAGTCGCCACCTACAATATGTCAATATCTGCAGCACTAATTGACCACCACACTTTTTGTTTTTGCAGTTTGCTCCCTACTCCTTCCCGGTTCTCGCATTTATAAACAAACATCAATATCGGTCGGACTGAGTTCGATAAACTAAACGATTAAAGTTATCATTGTCAAACTACTAAAATTTGTGAAATACCGAATTTATTAAATTATTCATGTCTTTAACCTATTAGCCACTTTAAATTTTGAAATATCATTGAGATTACTATCATCACTTACGAAAAATCATTAATATAAGAAAAATTGTTAAAGGGTAAACTTTGGGTGAAAAATGTCACCCAAAATTGTGGTAGTCGCTTGATAAAAAAATTAAAATATCTTAAGTCGATAGGTCGTTTTTCTAAGGAAGGAAATTTGAATGAAAAATATCATTCAATGATATTTTCATGACAAAAAATAATACTTTGTACCTCAAATATGGTAATATTAGATATCAATATTATCCAATATTATATTATTTATACAAAAAATAAATAAATAATACCATTTGGAAAAATTCAAAATTAATTGGATTATGTACCTAATTTTTCATTACCAAAAAAAAATTGTACGTAATTTGTACTTTCCAAATACTCTCACTTTCCTAAACAATGAATTGAATTGAAACAAATGCCTTAAAGAGAGAAAGACATACACAGAGCTCTCACGGTTTAACCTGATTGAGTCGAATTCTCAGACCAGTTGGGTCGAATTCTTACAACACTGATAAATACCCCAGCCCCCATATCTCAATTCCTTCAGGGTAAGTTAGCTTTGCACTAACCGTCCCCATTAAAAATTTAACTTTCTTTCATACTCAGTCTACATTCACTACTACTTCTCCGGCCAAGTATCACCAACCCCTCTCCACCGTCCGTACGTCCCCCGCCGCCGCCATGGAATTCCTCCAACCCATCCTCTACCTAATTATCCCTCTCCTCCTCCTCCTCATCGCCAGCCGCAGTCGTAGTAGCCGCCTCCCTCTCCCGCCGGGTCCCAATGGGCTCCCGATCATTGGCAACATGCTGATGATGGACCAGCTCACCCACCGTGGGCTGGCCCAGCTGGCAAAGAAGTACGGAGGAATATTCCACCTCAAGATGAGCACCAGCGTCCACGTCATCGCCGTCTCTTCCCCTGAAGTCGCCCGTGAGGTCCTCCAGGTCCACGACAGCATCTTCTCCAACCGCCCAGTCAACGCCGCCATAGCCTACCTAACCTACGACCGCTCCGACATGGCCTTCGCCAACTACGGGCCCTTCTGGCGGCAGATGCGCAAGATCTGCGTCATGAAGCTCTTCAGCCGCAAGCGGGCGGAATCGTGGGACTCAGTCCGTGACGAGGTCGACTCCATGGTCCAGACCGTTAAGGTCAACGCTGGCCGAGCGTTGAACGTCGGGGAGCTGATTTTCACGTTGACCATGAACATTACTTACAGGGCGGCGTTCGGGTGCAAGAACGAAGGACAGGATGAGTTTATTAAGATACTTCAGGAGTTCTCCAAGCTTTTTGGGGCTTTTAATATTGCCGATTTTATCCCTTGCCTCGGCTGGATGGACCCACAGGGTCTTAAGTCCAGGCTTGTGAAGGCTAGGGGTGATTTGGACAAATTTATTGATCAAATCATGGAGGAGCATATCGAGAAGAGGAGGCTAAACGGCGGCGTACAGGCTGACCATGCTATCTCTGACATGGTTGATGACTTGCTTGCTTTCTATAGCGAAGATCAAGACGCCGGTAAAGTTTGGGACTCCGACTCTCTTAAACTCACCAAGGATAACATCAAAGCCCTCATCATGGTAATTAACCAATTCTTCATTGATTGAGCTCACATTTGTAATTAAGTGATTTCATTTCTTTAAAAATGGTTTCCGTTTTTTCCATGGTAAACAATTCCTCAATAAGCTTAAATTTGCATTTAAGGGTTGTTTAGTTTTGAATTTAATTAAAATTATTTGAATTAATATCTAGAAATTTAAATTAATTAAAATCACCTAAATTTATGAAATTACTCATCAAATATTCTCCAAATATAAAAAAAAACGACTATGTGATTATTTAATTTTTTAATAATTTTACTTTAGACAAAAAAAACAAGTGAGATGGAATCACTCCATGGTAGAGTTGTGTGTTTGGTTATTTGGAGAGTTCTGGATTTGAATCCAACATATCTTACAAAATGAATACGAATATAATATTTATTTAATTTTTTTTATTTTTATTAACGGAGAGTACCTATCTATTTATAAAAAATCTAATTTTTTGAGTGGACAAGCAGACTTAAATTACAGTTAAATGCTGTCAAAGTATACGGAAAGAGTCGTTACAGTAAACTAGGACAATTTTGGCCAATTATACTGTTACCTTCATTCATGGATAAGTTGGGGATTTAATTTGAAAAGAAAAATGTAAAGACTAAACAATTACGGGGTTGGTTGAATCGGTATATTTCAGGACGTTATGTTCGGTGGGACAGAAACGGTAGCGTCGGCAATCGAGTGGGCCCTGGCGGAGTTAATGAAGAGCCCCGATGATCTACGACGGGTCCAGGAAGAGCTGGAGGAGGTCGTGGGACTGGACCGCCTGGTGGAAGAGTGCGACTTCGAGAAGCTGACCTTCCTCAAGTGCGTGTTGAAGGAGACGCTTCGCCTCCACCCGCCGATTCCTCTCCTCCTCCATGAGACGGCGGAGGATGCTGAGGTGTCCGGCTACTTCATCCCCAAGAGGTCAAGGGTCATGGTCAACGCTTTCGCGATCGGACGAGACCCGAACTCGTGGTCTGACCCGGATTCTTTCAACCCGGCTAGGTTTTTGAAGGATGGGATGCCCGATTTCAAAGGTGGTAATTTCGAGTTCCTGCCGTTCGGGTCGGGTCGGAGGTCGTGCCCAGGGATGCAGCTTGGATTGTATGCGCTGGAGCTAGGGGTGGCCCACCTGCTACACTGTTTCAAGTGGGAGTTGCCAGATGGGATGAAGCCGAGTGACGTGGATATGAGCGATGTTTTTGGACTTACCGCGCCACGCGCAACACGACTCATCGCTGTACCAAGCCTGAAATTGGCGTGTCCCTTGTAAATGCATGCACAAAGTAAACAGGAAGAAAGGAGGAGAGTCAAAACGACGACGAGCTGATCGTTGAATTTGATTCTCGTTTACATGTGATTTCAATCCTTTTGTTTCTTGTTTTTGTGGGGGTTTTTATTTAATTTCTTTCTCTCTAAAAATATCAACGATGGAAATAATGGATCCTACAGAGGGAAAATTAATAATAAGGATTTTTTTTTTGGTAAAAAGGAAAAATATTTGGTCATGAATCTTTTATTTTCATTATCTTGCTGTATAAGAAATATCAATGTGAAGAAATGTTTCAACAATTAAGCTCATACGTCATAGATTCAATTTTTTTGTTAGAAATACATCATAGATTCATAGTTATACAATACAAATAGCATGCGATTAATTTCTTAATTAATAATTAATACCTTATTAACAATACCAATCACTACGTAATGACAATCTAAAATATTTTCCTCAACGACCTAGTTAGTGCATTGCGTATGCTCTAGTGTAGGAATTCAATATTAGCAGAAGCAAATTGTTACGAAATAACGGATGGATGTGTGTAGGGGCACTCGCACGTTCGTAAACGGTTACTCCCACCACTACAAGAAAATATACCAGTAGTGACCATATAAAGGGACCGTAACAAATTACCGTCACTATATATACAAATCTGGTCACTAAAGGCACTCGCATATTTAAGAATTCCCGCTCATCAGCGAAGCGGTCCCCAATAGAAAATGACGGATCAAGTTGTAATTTGCCACTGATATAATGTGTTCTTAAGAGTTAAAAATGTATTTTGTAATTGTGAAACCCTTTCTCCAAAGAAAATTAGAAACTTCTTCAAAGTTCAAAACTTTCATCTTACCCGATATCTATTGAACTTTTGGGATTAGGGTTTGTTCTTTGTTATATTGTTGTCTCGTCCCTCTTTGATTGATAGCTAATAGTGATGCTATTCGCCACTTTTCAAGGCTTTGTTTCCGGCTTTCTGCCCAAACAAGTTTGCTCGCCGATAAGTGCTGAATTTGTGATTCATCAAGCTTTTACCGCCATGCCATTCACCAAGATGTTTCCACTGTGTGCACACTTGCATGCTTTACTCACAGTTCGGCATGGGACACTTGCACTTTAAGCGTAGTTTCACTCGCACCTTGACATTATACTTCCACTTACATATTCGCGCAGAGACACTTAAAACTTGACAAAAGCAAGGGGCGGATCAGGGGGAGGCAGGGGCCGCCACGGCTCAGGGCAATTTTGGCCTTGAGCCGTAAATTTAAATATATATTTATGATTTTTTTGAATTTGCCTCGGGGGAATTTTAAATTCGATTTAGTGTTAAGATGTTTTTGCTCAGTACTTGATACATAGTAATCATAATTTTAGCTAAATACTTGAATTTACTATTACTTGATTTGAAAAAATTGCCAGTGACTAGGACAACTTACTTTAACTAAAAATAACACCTCGAATTTTTTTTTTAAATTATTTTAACTTAGTATTATATTTAAAAAAATATTTTTGAAAAATGGTTACTCATCAGACAATACACAAAAATCGATTCAAATCCGGCTCAGTGCACATTTCCATCTTGAATCCGCCATTGGATATAAGTTCACTCACACCTTAATATAGGGACATTCGCACTCTAACATAGTTGTACTCATATATATCTCGACATAATGAATTCAATTAATATTCGATTAAATCCAAATGTGGGATTCAAAATCAATACTTTAAGCAGTAGTTCCAAACATCACCTTGTTTTGAGCTGAAGAAATATTACATGAATCCCAAACGCAAATCACAAATGATCACCATTCCATTCATCCACATACCAACAATAATATTATTATTATTATTATTATTATTTCGAAAGAACAATATTATTTTCAAATATACGAAACTAAAAAATGATTTGAAAATATTGAGCTTCGGTCTCTGTCACTCCACATCTCAACCACCACCACCACCACCATTTCTTACTCCAACCCCCGTGATCATCATTTTATTACAAATGATTCCTTGTCTTCTCCACGGTACGTTGTCGTTTCATCTTTGTACCCTCCCATAGCAAGTCCGAGCTCGAATTAATTTGCCAGCTCTTCGTTTTCTCCACAAGAATTCCTCAGCCAAATCAATGGCGTCAATGCCTCACGCCAGCTTTTTCAGTAGACGTGGACAATCCACAACTTCATATTTCAACATTTCAAATAATAATAAAATCTTCATATTTTTTTGCACAAAAGAAATAATTTGATGGGCACCGTTCGTCAGATAATTAAATTTTTGAACAATCCATGTGAGACCGATAATACTATCAACAAAAGTGTCGGAATAATTATACATTCTGACTTTAAACCTAAAATCTCTAAAAATAAAATAAAAAATTATAATCATTATAATTTATTTAGCAAAAAAAAAAAGTTCATATTTAAAAAAGTACATGGATGCCCTTTTATTACGTGGCCACTCATATAGATTCCCCATAAATGTATACATTGTTGACGTAATTGCATGGGGCAGAAGAAATGGCATGTGCCTGTTGCTGCTATTTTGACAATTTACTTATTTTTTCTGTAAAGAATTTTAAATGTTTTCACGTTTTGGTATCGGGATTTAGGTAGACAATGATTTCAATTTGTAAAATATTTGGTTTCTTTTCTTTCGAAATTTCTAACTCCTGTTTTAATATTACTACTATTGTTCATAAAATAAAACTAGTCTATATATTTCTGTATATTAGGACACTCTTTATATAACTTATACACAAGTAGAAGAGAGACTTATGGATGTGGTTTGGTGGCAGAAAAATCTAGATGCATGGATGAAGGGTTACAATCCAACTGATGATGTGTATATATCTTGGTGGAGCCGACAAGAAATTAAGGTGTCCCACACCCTTCTCAATCAATGATTCGTTCCGCGGTGAGAATATAGAATGAAATTTCAACGCTTTCATACTAAAACTAAAAATTAAAATTCCAACAAAATATATTTTAAAAGTTTACATTTTGATTCTCATCCACGTTTCATTTTATATTCCCATCTAAAACCATACACGAGGGAATTAGCTCATGAGCATAGCATATATACAAATAATAATATATTAATTGTTGAGATTTGCAATGATGAATTGTATATTTATTTTAAAAAAATTAACAAATCAAACAACCATTCAAACAAGTAGGCGCTAGCTCCTGGGATTCTGAAATTTGTATTCTTTGTGTTGTGCTAATTGGAGTATGTAAGTATTATTAATATTGATGCTAACTAGGAGCACTTAATTGCCACTGGATCAAATGTATCAAAATCTTTGACTCACAACTTTTTCTTTATTATATATTTGGGTTGTTGTACTTGTACTTTTCTTCCTTTTCATTAGCTTACGCTATGCTGCATGGCCTTTAATATGAGCTAGTATGCCACTCTACTCATCTGCAAATATAAAGTGATTAATATGTATAATAATAATAATAATAATATAAAACCATGGTTATGTCAAGAACCACCATAACATAACATGTTTACACAATTTATTAACAAGCTTTCAAGGTTTTCAGAAGAGGTGAGGTTTGTACAATTTTACGCAGTAAGTTATGTGCAGGAATGGGGGCTAACGGGATTCGGAAAGGAGACCTCTCGATCTGTTAGGCTCTGATACCAAGTAAAAAACCGTTGCATTCCAATAACTCGAGTTGTTGAAAAAGGATTTTGATTGATTTTATGGGTCGTTCGGGTAGGTGATTTTGACAGGTGATTTGGACATGCAAAGAGATTTTGTCTCAACAACATCAAAAAGAGAAGAGATTTGAGGATATTTGAAATCACCTTGTGGGTCCGGAGAGAATTTCATGGGCGATTTCAAATCACTCTAGAAAGGTAGAGATTTCGAAGAAAAAAGGGGAGATTTGAAAATTTTAACCAAAATTTCCCGTTATTTTGTTTGATAATTAATATCACCATAAATAAATTGAAGGCATATTTATATGTTTATTTCTATTTATTTCTGTTGATGAAAACAAATAATTGGAAGAGTTGATATACTTTTGTGGTCAGCACTCAGCATTGATCAGCTAGCATTATATCATTCCCAGTTGAGACGGCAAAGGCAAGCAAACTGGCAAGGATAAATAAAAACTCATTGTTTCATGACAAACAACAACAGTCTGGCTAGAGCTAGCTGGCTGGTTTGAGTATGACTAAAATCAGCTGCACAGTAATTTAATACAGACGCAAAAATTGTAATGATGAGTGCTTTGCCTATATAGGACTCTGGTAATTAATTAAGGGCTAATGATGGCACAGCAGATGTCATATATGGATGGCCTTTCTATTATCTTGGTTGCAATTAATAATCGATTTTCGGGGCTGTACTGGTAATCCCTGCAACTGATGGGATAAGATTATAGTCTGAGAAATTGAGAAATAATATATATGGGTGAGAGATGACATCTCATTTTCAATCCATCTTAATTACTCAACATATCGAATATGACTTCCCCCCTCGCCTTTTGAATCCTCAACATCAACTCCATGTTTCAAATAACTACAATTTCAAGAAATAGCAAGCGGATACAATCTATGAGTCGGCTCAAGCAGCAGTACTGAGATCGATGTCCACAACGTATTTGAGAAATGTTAATGAGCAATGTCACGCGCCATTGAGCGGCCAGCTCCGTTAGTAGACCGGCCGATCGAGCAACCTGTACATGGAGACGAGGACCACGTAGTCGGGAAAGCTAGGACTTCTGATGATGGCATGACATCGCCAGCTGATCCACAATGATTACTCCGGTGAGAAAATCAAGAGAGAACCACATCAATATTGCCCTTGGTATCTACCTGCCAAATATCATATAGAAAACATCAATCGCAAACATTACAAACAACGAGGAGCTCCAATACATAATTATATTATAAAGACATGAATATATTGATCCCACTTTATATAAAAATATGAAAAGCCAAAGAACTAAAATGGACCATACAAAGGAAAATCCAAAAGGCACCAAAAGAAGCCAGGCATGAACTCTGGTGTAGCGTGGGCTCCCAACTTGCAAACGATTCGACCCACCTATTTTAAGTATTTATTTTTGTATTTAATTATTTATAGCATTTCAGTTATAAAAGTTGACGAGACTGATATATGGTCAAAAAACAAGAGCCAGCTGATTAAATAAAGGGACGACGTAGAGATGTTGAATTTAGTAGTAGCACATGATGCATGTCAAAGTGACTTTCCCTGTAAAAAAGTCAAAGTTTAACAACGCTACGATCGACGACTATGTCAGCCTGACGTCTGTGCTTATAATAAACCAACAATTTTTCTTCTCCAAATTACCAACCATAATTATTAGTGACCACCCACGTTGCCAGACTTCAAAGATGCAGAATTTATGGGCTGAAAGGGACGGAGAGATAATAGCCCATGTCTGTTGGAGAATTCAAAAGGTGGGCCTACTTTACATACTTCTGGAGTTCTGGGCCCATAATGCCGTTGCTCGCTCATCGTTGATTTTCATTTTATTTCGAGTAGAGTGGAACTCTAATCGATAGGGTGAATATTGGGTGGGTTAGAGGTGTGGTGATAAAACCAACTTACTCGCTATTTGATGGATTATTTTTTGTAGACTTACACCCACTCGATTAGTAACGGTGGGTGATTGTTGGTGAGTAATAACGGATGATGGGTGGATTTGGGTGGGTTAGGTGGATTAATATAAACTCTACTAACACATGAAATCATATTAGTTTTTGACAAAAATAAGATAGTTGTGACTCACTTTTCATCACTTATGAACCTTAATGTATTCTCAAAACTAAATAATACAAATCATTAAAGTAAAAGTAGTATTGTCCAAAAAATTTATAAGGAAAGATTTTTTTTAATATTTGTGCTAGAAAGATTAAAAATAATAGGAAAATTGTAGGTTTCGTCCATTAATATATTAGATTGGTGGGTTAGACGGGTAACCACAACCCAACCCAAATCCAAACATATTAGATTACGTTACGACGAGTGAGTTTAATGGGTAACCCAAACCAATACTTACCCCTATTAATTGGCTTGTTAATCCGAAACTAATACATTAATATTAAACATGGTGAAATCACGTTCGGAAAGTTATTCTTGAGACAGACAGTCTTATAGCTTGCCAAGCCATTGCCCCATTGCTCTGATAATTTGTGGGATGATGTTACTGAGAAGGGTTATTTTGCTCGCTAGTTTTTTTCGTTCTTGTCATGTGATCTACTTTGTAAGTGACTTTTTTTTGCATAAAAAAGTTAAAGAATCGAGTTGTCTACGAATTTGCTTGTCACATAATGATTTTTGTGCATGGGGACGGTTAGAAATACAAAGAGATTATTGGAAAAATCCAGTAACATTTCCTTTGTCGATTCTAGTCATGTTGTATATTGAAGAGAAAATCAAAGGAAAATGGGTAGGTTGACCGGTTGGGACTCAACTCAGGTTTGGTAATTATGGAAAAACATATACCCAACTTCCAACCCTAGTTAAAAAGAGTAGTGGTTATCAGCTTGGCTCGGCATTCAGTAGTCAGTAGGCCAAGTTAATTTTTCGGGTCCACCCGATTTAAATAACTATATACCTGTAATATGATTTTACGGGTCATCCATATTTGAATGATGTATTTTGGTTTAAATAATTCAAATTAAGTTATTTAGGTCAAAATATATTGTTTCCTATCCAAAATAAAAATCATGGTATTTGAAATAATTCGCATCGATGTATTACAAATATTTAGTTATAAATGTGGAATTTGAGATAACTCAATTCAAAGCTATCAAAATTCATAAATTATTACTATTTTATCAACCAAATAAGATAATTCTTACACCTGAAATGTTTTAAACCTAAAAAATACCTCATTTTTAAATAATATCATTTTGCTCTAAAATATTTCATCAAAACAAACCAAAAACTTAGGCACCAAGTTGTAGGAATGGTTGTGCCGCCTGGATACGGTTTTTTTCCATAATGATAATTTCGTGAGAGTAAAAGGATATTTAGATAAAAAATAATAAAATTTAAATCTCTATCTAAAGAATAAGAATTACTAACAACTCTCCAGGAAAAAAAATTAAAAGCCAAGCTTACCACAAAATACACGACTCTACTGGCAAAATGGTGGACAATCCGAAGAAATTAAAGAGCCCAAGCCATCAAATATTTAGTCCATTTTGTTAGGATGCTGCTTTGAAATTAACCTCTATAAGAAAGTCTGCATAATGTCTAGTCAAGTTCGAACCAACCATATAATTTTTTATTCCTTTTCGATCGGTGTCATGGACAAAAACTATGTAAGACCAGATAGAAAATAATTATCAAAATATTTTAAATTAAAAAGATTGGTAGGTATATACATAATCATGGACTAGATTGTTAATCTGTGACCAAAGATTCACAAATTCTTTACTAGTTAGTTGGGGACCATCCACACAAGCAGAGAAGAGACGAGCAATGGCCTTTTAACACCAATAAAAAAACAAGGCAAATGCTAATGTTTGTCTAACATTAAATATTTGTTTGTCAGAGTAAATTAAAATTCTCAGTAATATAAAATAAAAAATAATAAATAAATATTATATTAATGTTCATTTTGTATGATTGTGTTAGATTTAAATTCAAAATCTCCACATCATCAGATATACTATTTTATCATCGAAATAACTCCACTAAAACTCGTATATAGAGCATTAGTTAATTACATCAAGATGCGAACGACAGCAAGACCCACGGCAGAAATGGAGAACAAAGTGCCGACGAAGTACTTTGTCATATCGTATTTCGCTGCTTCCCATTGGGCCTTCTGTGAATGCAACTCCTGCCAAAAGCCCAAGCCCAAAACCATCCCCACAGCCCTTTAGTCTTATTGTGGAAAAAGAAAAAACTAAAAAGTATTTCAATGAAATATAGTAGTCACCCACCCGGTCAAACTTGTTATCCAGGTTAGTGATTTGAGTACTTTGATGTGCCATGTCATCACGTAACCTCCTGCAACAACACAATTTCATTCATCATCGGCCACAATTTTATTTTAAAAAAAGGAGTGATGAAAATTGTCACAATTACCCTTTCTCAAGGTTCCAATCGAGTCGTTGACCGGCATTGACCTTGTCTATTTCATGTTTGAGGTTGCTTCGGGTCTTGTCAATGTCATTTTGTGTTTTCTCTGTGCTCTTCTCAATCGCATTGTGCATCTTCTCCGCCTCATGTTGGAACAATGAGAAATGATGTTCCTGTCTGGTTTGAATTTCCGTTTTGAACTTACACAGGTTCGTTTCTTGGATCATCTCCGTCTATATACATAGCAAACGAATTAATTAGTTATATATACATAAGGGAATCGTATTAATGGATGTAAACGTTTGATTACGAACCCTCTGCATTTCGGCCTTGGAAACAACTAACTGCGTCATATTTACAAAGCTATCATTCAAGACCTTCGTCATCGCGGCGGTTATCACTTCCGCTTGCTTCGACGGCACTCCTCCCTCCTCTAACATCCGCGCCTGTAATTCAAATCAAAGGAAGAACATTCACAATTAAAGAAAACCAAAAACTAGGACCAATGTAGAATTTGAAAATGGAGAGATGAAGTAGTACTAACAAGTGCTAATGTGTCGACGAGGAACACGTGATTTCCGTTGGCTTTAACCAGATCGGATATCTTCCGGTTATAACCACCGAAGCGGTTGCAGAATTTACTTTCTACCGGTGGAAAACTGCCAGACACAGCGGCACCAAATCTAAATCCTCCGTTTCTACTAATCATCCCTAATTGGCCGACACGCCTACAAACAACGGCTACAGCCATCGTATTAATTCTTCAAAAAACAAAAAAAAAAACGGTCCTAGTTTTGATTTCACAGATTGCACGCTCTCTGTGCCTTCCTTGGTCTATAGTTTAGGCAGCAAGGCGCAGGAGATTGAGACCAGGACTGCGAGGAAGACGAAGAACACGAAGGCCTGCATATCCTGTTTATGCTAATTGAATTATTGATTGGTTGTTGTTTCTTTCCCCTCTCTCCAATTCGTATGAAAGAAGAGAGTAATTTTTGGATTAACGAGAAAGGGAGGGGAAGGAAATGGGATGAGATTCGCCATTTTTTGTTTCTTTATAGCCATTGGGTATAAGATAAATTTAGAGAGGATTCATGGATGGCGGGAATTCGCGGGAGCGGAGGCGTTGAATACAAGAGACCACCCCCGCACGTTTCCCAAGAAAAAACCCGTGAAATCCGTTTTTTGAATCTGGTTAACCATTCGATTGAGCCCAGCCCATGTAATCCTTACTACGGGCCTTTAGCCCCATCACAATTAAGCCTGCTTGGCCCATCCATAACATAATACGGTGTAGACAAAATAAATATTACATTAGTATTTGTTTATGAAATAATTTACATTCAAATTTAATATACTCAAATTGTTAATACACAACTCTATTACCAGAGTAATTCTACACAGATCATCTAGTGTAATACTTATTCTTGGTGCACAGAGCTATGTTTTGTAGAGAATAAAAAGTTTTTTGCTTAAGAGTTTTTTGTCTAAGAGTTATCAGACCAATGAACGAGTAAGGCAGTATCTAATATTAACACAGCGAGGATAAAGCTAACAAACACACTTTTTTCATGGCGAGAAGTCGAATTTCTCAAATATTTTTAGAGAAATTAGAAATTTCGAAAATATAAGCAGTAAAAAAACATGTATTTACGAAATACAAAAATTGTACATCATTACGACTGAACAAAATACAAATTTCCCGGCTCTACACCAAATGACCCATTGAAGGAACTAAAACAGAAGGTAAGTCGAATTTGTGCACTCTGCAGGAAGAAAGTAAGCAAAAAATCACATTTGAGAACTTATGAAGGCAATACAGTACAGATGGATCATGTAAGGTGTAAAACGAACCACACAATAATACATTTACCTCTCATCATTTACGCCCTTCTACTGTTCTTCTGCAACTAATAAGAGGCAGGGGCCTGGATTTTATTTTATATCGAGAGGCAAAAAGACACTGAACTTAAAACAAAAAAAAATGATACACATCGGGAATTAGTCGAGCAAAAGGGATATGTCGATGAAGATGATGTTGATCCCTGCTTCCTTCCTACCAACTGGATAGACAAAACCCTTGAATCCTCTGTCACTCTCTCATTTCGGACGTCTTTTGTACGGGAAGAATATGTCTTCAACAGTGTCTTTTATCTGGTTCCCTACTCTCCTCATGTTCCTCGTAACTCCTGACGCTACCAGGTTAGCGTTCCTTGTAAACCTGAAAGACGAAGCCCCAGCTGCTTTGGTTACAAACAGTGCTTATGCACGGAACATAAGTTAGTCGCGTTGGAAGTTGTATCCACTTGCCTTTTTAAGAAGTCGTCGGCTGGAAACTGTGTTGGTTTAGGCGTCTGAATCTGAGGAGGACGTGACTCCCGCTCTTCTTCAAAACCACAGACAACAAAAATGTAAGTCCGAAAACACATGTAAGATGTAAATCTGTTCGAAATTGAACAGAATAGTCATGGATTGTTCTGAATAGATGACAGCATTACTGGGATTTCCTATAATTAGTTGATTCATTGTTAATAATAGAAACTTGGAAAAAAGACCCTGGAAATCTCTACCGGATTACGAAGGAGCCAGCAGCAAGGGGGGTAAAGACAACCTTTCTAGAAAAAAACATAGTTCTGCACCTTGTCTATGGTGAGCAGGAGCTGGACTATGGTGAACAGGAGCTGGACTGCGAGCATCCGTGGCAGTCACTGGTTTTCTATTAATGAGAAGCTGCAAAATAATCGGTACTAGTCAGACTAGACTTCCTACCGTATGTAAAAGAGTACTGAAATTACTTTCCCTAGGCGAAAACATATAGCAACTGAAAATGATAGGGGTTACCGGTTCACGTTAACATGTAGTGCGAGGTTTAGCGATGGCATCAATGAAAGATGAAAGTTCTAGATACGCCATAACAAGCAGGTAATTGTTGAAATAAAACGAGACACTCCATAGAATGAATTATTGAAATTTCATCGTGAAAGAAGAGATACCTCCAGGCCTAAACAGACAGGTAATTGCGTCTTTGACTCCTGTTTATCTGCTAAATGGTCATCCTTAATGTATACAGAATATCCCGCACACCCGTAGTAGAATTTACTGTTCTCTACACCAACTGCCTCCTCATTTTTTCCAATATAGTTTGGCACTAAGCATTAAACATCAGTGCATATCAGAGTGTTAATAGAGACTAAAAAGACATCCATCAGCAATAAGACCACCTCAAGAATTCAATTGCAAGGCAATAAAAGTAAGCACAATAGCTTCAAGCAACAAGTCAAATCACCAAGCTGTAAGTGGTTCAAAATTGAGCTTAAGGAAGCAAATCAATTAGCTTATTGACTACAGAGAAGTTCACTCCAATAGAGAAAATACAATTTTTCAAAAGACAAGGCAAGACCTTCACTCATATAAGATCAACAGTTCAACCAGAGTAGTGGGATGAGACTTCAAGAAAGACTAGCTCTCCATAGAGGATGGTTTGGGGAAAAGAGATACTGCCAAAAGATATATGAACCAGATAAAGGTGGATGGAGTATTGCTAATTGATGTCCTCTGTGTTGTTGTGATTCAAAATCAGCTTCTGCAATTTATCATTCATTGCATCTATACAAGCAACGTTTCGGATTATTTCTTCACTCGGTCTCTCCATCAATAGACCACACACAAGAGATACACAAGACTGTATAATTACGTAGAATTTATGTGCAAGTGGAGGTGAATTGAAAAAGTTTAAGGTCAGCCCTTCATCAGTATTTCAGAAGATTTAGCTGAATGATGGATCAGCTAGTCCTAATCAGCTCATCACAAGCATTTGCATATACAATGCTTCGTTGCTGCTTGGTTCCAGCAAAAATTTCCAATGAACAAGGCTGGTACAGGATAGTGGAGGTGATTTGGCATTTGGTTATGATATTTCATGTATTGAACATCTCGTGTATGCCAATGATTTTGTTGATCAATTCCAGATTTCATCATTAAAAAAAAAAAGAACAACAAGGATGATGCTGGTGAAGCAAAATTGGAGGAAACGGTTCAGTTATTCCACAAGGGATGATAGATAGGTTAAGACAGAGCAAAGATACTCGCATGGTTGTGAAGCTTTAGGATCAACCGTGTTACTGTTTAGCGTTTAGGAAAGGAAGCAAAGAAAAGAGAAGAGGGGGAGCAGTTACCGGAAGGGAGGGTGCGAGGGATGCCGATGCATCGAGGATTCTTGCCGTTGGATTTGAGGGCGGTAGTATAATAAAGGTAACCCGAACAGGATTTCCCCTTCAAACCTCCTCCGTCTGCTGCACGCTTGACTTCCTTCAGATTGTGGATTTGATTAGCTTTCTGATCGTCCTCGCCTCCGCCACCATCGAATTCTTTAGTCGGCTCCATGGCGGTCAGCGTATTTCTCTTATTCTTCTTCTTCGTTTCTTTCTTTTGCTGTTAATTTGGGCTTTTTCCCTTTTGTTTCTCTTTCGCCTCTCACGCTACCGCTTAACGACGCCGTCCAGGTCGAGTCCCCACGTCTCCAGATTCCGTAGGCATGGCCTCTACTTCATTTTGTCTAGATGATTTGGATGTCACTTATATCATACATTAAAAATCTGTTTAACCGAAATTAATTCGGTAGGTGAAATAGTCGATATATTTGATGAAATCTGATAATCGGTTAAAATGGTTAAACCATCCGTCGGTTAAATGAAAAAGTGAATTTATCTCTAAATCATAAATGATATTACCCCAATTTGGCATCAATCTATTGGTTAAATTAGTCGGCCGGTTAACCCACAGTTATTTAACCATGACGGTTGGTTAGTTAATCTCCGACCATATTCGGTCAGTTAAGGAGGTTAGCCGGTCAGTCGTGAAATTTCTATTTTAACTGACCAAAACCGACAATTAATAACCGAATTAGCCAATTTTTCATACCAACAAACATGAACAATAGAATATAACAGTAGACTATAGTCCTGATCTATATAATATTCCTCAACACGAACTTCAAACAAAATTTCGGAACTATAACAAAAGATCGAAGTTTGCACTAAATAACTAAACCCCGGGGCTAACAAAATATGATTTCTGAACTTTTCGATCAAATGCCTTGATAACACATGGAGAACCAGTTACATCATAGTTTGTTTGGAATCGATATTAGTTGAATTTCCCTCGAAAAAAATATAAAAGAGAGAAACAGATACGAGTTGAAGAATCTAAGTGCCGCGATCAAACTTGCTTATTGCTCACATTCTGTTACCAAAATCAGCTTCATGATCGACTGATTTCCGTCAACGGACGCATATTGTTTTTACATACAATTACAACATCCACGAAGAAGAGGGAGTGTGCATTCACTTCAGGCCTTTGCTTTCTAGTGGTAACCTTTCCGCATTAACATGTACAAAACGTGCTTCCACTATAGTACCAATACACACAGCTCCTGCACTACTCTTCTCCTTTCGAAGCACCAGGGCGTCGACTTGGGCTCAAGGGAGCGTTCCTGAAAACTGGGAAATACGTGTCCAAATCCAGTTGTTCCAAAATGTCCTGTGTGGCCCAGAGATACGAGGAGTGGCCTTCAATGTATTCAGTAACATCAACCTGCAGCAGAATCAGTTTCGTTTTCGAAATAAGATGGACTTCCACAGAGCTCTCTCAGTTGAGTAAATAAGGGATGTGAAGGAATCAAACTTACATTCTCAATTCCAGGGACTTCTATTGGCTGAATCCCGGCTAAGCCTTGTGTAAGTAGGCTGCCAAGGAAAAAGGAAACATATTAGCTTACAGAGGATATCAATGCCTTTATGCGTTTGCTTTCATAGTTAAGGAACAAAGTTTATATAGATTATGATAACAATGTGATTCTAATCCCATACTTTGCTCGGAAAGCAATTCCAAGCATCCAGTCGTTTGTTGAGTAGGCATTCACAAATCTTCCTGCTACCATCTGCAATAAAGTGAAAGCAGATGAGACATCTTTATCGGTGGTTAGACAACAATGCGGCACTGCCGAGTGAGTGTTGGCTGACGAAAGAATCACCTTTCTTGCAGCTTCCCAGTTCTCGTCTTTGATAGCCACGGGAGCTCCCAGGAGAACAACTCTCTCTACTAGTTCAGCTGTTGTTTTTGCAAGAAATGCATAAGGATCTATCAAATCATTTTACTGCATGAATCTGATATTATCAGAGTTATTACCGCTGTGTTCTGTTTCGGCCAATGTCTGGAGACACTTGAAGATCACTCGAGCTCCAAGCGAGTACCCCACCAGCGTAACAGGCCTAAATGATTTAAAGATAAATGATGAGGATCTTCCTTTTACATTATCAGAAAAGAGGCCAGGGATAGAGTTTATCACTACCATAAACTACGTGTTTAACAACGGTATTTTATCTATTTTAACAGTGAATAGTCCCCTGTTAGAAATCCACCGTTAAGTTAAGTAATGGTAAATATGTTAACGGCGGATTTTTATCTATTGTTAAACTAACAGCGGATTTTATCCCCCGTTAAAACTAACATCGGATAAAATTCACCGTTAAACTTTTTGTCCGGTAATAAAAAAACACAGAAACCCAGCTCGTTCTTCATTCATCGTTTTTCCAGTCATATTTTTTTTTTCTTCTTCTTCAATTCTTATTCGGTTCTTCCTCTTATTCTTCGATTCTTCTTCTTCTTATTCTTCGATTGTTTTTTTTCTTCTTCTTTGATTCTTCTTTTCCTTCTTCTTCGATTCTTCTTTTCTTCTTTGATTCTTCTTCGATTCTTTTTCTTCTTTTTTTTCGATTTTTCTTTGATTCCTCTACTTCTTCAATTCTTCTTCTTTGAATCTTTTTTGATTTTTTTGATTTTTTTTTTCAAATTTGAAAGAGTTGAAGGAAGAGATTTCAAATTTGGAGGAGATGAAGAAGAGATATGGAAGAGATGGAGGATATAGTAGAAATGAAGAAAAGAGGAAATTAAAAAATTTGGAAAAGAGAGAATGAAGTTTGAAAATTTGGAGATGAGGGAAAGAAGGAACTGAAATTTCAAAATTTCGGACAACCTAACAGCGGATTTTTGAAATCCGCAGTTAATCTAACGACAGTTTAGAATCCGATGTTAAATATTCATTTTAACAGCGGATTTTTTAAATATGCTGTTAAACTAACGGCGATTTTGAATCCGCCGTTAAATATGTATCGTTAAACTATCATTTTCTTGTAGTGTATAGGCGAAAGCTACCTATTCCCTTGCACTCCGTTTATTAGCACTTCAGCAAGCAGCTTCCCAGCTTTGTCAGTCCTAAAATGGTGGGAAACACAAACACAAGAGCATCAATTTTGTCAATAAGATTTAAGGAGAGTCAACTGGATGCATAAAAGAATAGCTCCATGTAAGAGGGAGTTAGCCCCACAAAACCCACAGGATGAAGCAAACCTATCAATGGCAATTGTCCACGTACTGTCGATGAAGCTTGTAGCTGAAAGTATTGTTGTTGGCAAGTATAGGGCTGCCATAAGTGCGGCCATCACAGTCAGCATCGCACCTTGCCTCATCAGCTGTGATGCAATTGCTAAAAAGATAAAAAAAATGTCAACAACAATACGAGCTGAGCTCACTTTATAAGCACTTTACTATATAGCAGGAATTTGGTATGGAGAAATTACTTGACGTAAACCAATCCTGAATTGCAGTGCTAATTGCAATTAGATTCTTTGATTCCCACTGCAGAGCATACCTAAAACATTAGTTGGTTATAAGTAACCACTTCGGATACATAATATGTAATGATGCATTTTAAGAAAATGAAATGAGGCATGATCCAACATCATTCAAATCTGATGAGAAATATGGATGAACATACCTCTCCAAGTTGTCAGTTAATCCTTCCCACGGCTTGAAGAAATCTTCCTCGTCAAAGATAAATCCAGATATCATGATTTCAACCGCTAGTCGCTGGTAAGAAATATATCAGAATCACAGCATCAACTTTAAAACTACCAACATGCAGATTTATCAGATATGCAAGACGAGCAAAAGAAAGACTACAGCCTCTAGATAAACAAGCTTACGCCTTGATTATGGCTGTCTCCCATCGTTTTGAACTCAAATTCTTCTATGCTTCCAGTTCTTCGAGCCATCTTGGTCCCTGCTAGGCCAGCTCCGGCAGCTGGCTTAATTGAAATATGTCAAACAAAAGGCTGGAGATGTGAACTTTTCCCTTACATGAGATTATTCAGTTATTCTTGAGCACAAGATGGCATGATAACAGCATAAATTGAAAGAAATCTATTTGTCAGAGAAGTGGACAGAACAATTTCTAACTATACTTGAAGAGAAGATCAATCCGGCAGTCCCCCTATTCAAAAGGTAAATTGATAGCACAGACTCCCTGGATACTCTACATAAGAGTTTTCAAAACCTCCAACGATTTTTATGTCCCTTGGGTCAATGTGAAATAATTTTCATTTAAGTTCTCTATTCTCATTAGTGTTTCATGTGACACAGACTCGATATTTGATTTCTTTCACGAGCATGCCAACCCAAACTGCCTGGTAACTTGGCATGAGGAGGGAAATGTTCCCGGCTTACACACAGCCAAAGCTTGCCCAAGTCAGCCTTATACTGAACCAACATAGCAACAGGAAATGGATGAACTATCTTAAAATTAAAATTTCAAGAGCAGGCAAACATTCACCTCCAAATGATGCAGCAACAGCAACAGAACCAGCTACCGTTCCTGCAGCTGTTGCAGCTGCTGCGAACCCACTTGCTCCAATCACAGGTATAAGAGTGCCCAAAGTTGGAGCTAGGGCACCAAACCCTGCAGCAATTGCAGGAGCAGCTAAACCTGTTGTATGAAAATGATGTGAAAAGACACCAATAAACTAGTTAAATGGTGGGTCTTAGGCCCTACGTTATACTGGAAACACAAGAAACAATTAAAAGAAGAAAACTGGTCCAGTATGCCTCATTACCGCCAGTAATCGCCATTAAGGCTCCTCCAGTTATTGCAGCTGCACCAATGATGCTACCACGTTTGATTTTAGCCCATTTGCTTGAAGATTGGGTTTCTTCCTTTGACTCTTGCTGTTTCAGAATAGCCATTGCTGAGCAAGCTACCATTGTCTCGACGGCTTCCTATAGACAAAGTAATGGACGTGGGTATCAACACTACCACAAATCATAATTTGACGGCAAATCATTTTTGCATGATAAGTATAAATCACACAAAATTATTCTAATCAAGGACAACTATCAACCAAGTTCACCAACCATTTTTATCCAACTGATATCCAGCCATGTTGACAGCAGCCTCAAAGCCACACGATGTCTAGCATCATAACCCTTTCTTCGCCTAGTACTCGACTTGCTGTCATTGTGTATATCTGCCAGGCAAGCTGAAAGAAGCTCATAAAGAACTGTGACTTTCCTGTGGTAACTAATCATCATTACCTCTTCAATAGGTTTATCATCAACTTTGATGCTCGAGTCCTTGTCCGGACTCCTAGGGCTATTAGAACTAGGCGTAGTAGAGGCAGTCTCATTTGGAGAAAAAAAAGGTACGTCCGGAGCATCAGAATCAGGTTGCTTATTGTCAGAGGATAATTTCTCACGACACTCATTTTCATACTCTCGATGCTTCTTCTTCTTAGACCTGTACGACACTCGGTTAGTTTCCATGGTTTGTTCTGTAGCATCAATAGCTTTTGACAGAGCAATCTCTTTATCAGTATTCTGAGAAGGGTCGTCGCTGTCTTCAGTAAGTAACCTCAAGAACTGGAGGAGACAGAAAGAAGATATCATATGGACAGACGATCAAGTAAGAAATGGACAAAGAAAGAAATGAAAGCACGTACAGCTCCAATATGACGCCTAGCTGCAGCAGAACCAGCTGTCTCCTCCAGTCCAGACCATGCAGAAGAATCGATCTCCAAAAATCTGGTCCATAGAAGTTCAATTCAACACAGTTAAACACGGCTTGGACTTACATGCTCTGAAACTCTGCTAAAATGTAGAATAATTCAATTCAGACACAACCTAAATCCTTCATTCTAACCAGACGATCAAATTCAATAATTGATGAAGCAACGGGCAGTCGGAGAAGAGGAAATTGGACCTGAAAACGAGGCGGAGGAGACCGGATTTCTCGTGAACCCAAAGATCAGGATCCTCGGAAACGGAGTCGCTACTGTTACTACTAAAACTGGCTCGATCGGCATCGCCGGGAACTTCCTCGACGAACAGGCCCAATGGGCGGGTTTGGTGGATCTGCGCCTGATGAAGAGCTAGGGCGAATAATGCTCCGGCGGCGTACCTCTGAGTCGGAGGCAGAATCGACGGAGTAGAAGTCTCCATGTATAGATGCAAAGGAAAATTTTAGATGAGAGCGCCAATCTGCTAAGTAAATTCCGCTACAGTCACGGAGAACAGTAATACGCGCTGGAAATTTGTTGATGTAGTTGAAGATCTGTGCATCGGAGCCCGTCACGGAAGGCGGTTTGAATTGAAAATGGCAATCCATTTTTATTATTTTTTATACGTCGCCGTTCCCCGCGTCAAATTTGAAAACGACAAAATAGATGTCTGATATGACGAGTTGGATTCCAATAAAATTGTAGTCATTACTCATTAATTAGGTCGGAAAATTGAACTTTCTACTTTGTGAAGCCAAGTAGCAAGACATCTCGTTTTGCATACAAAAACAATTCAATATTATTATATCATACGATGGTTAAATTTGATTGAGCCAATCATTTCATCGCTATAATTATTTATTATAATAGACAGACAATTTATGTATAATTATTTATTGTCGAAACAAGATCAAAATGTTACTATAAAAAAATTAATCTTAAATCAATCGACAATGACATATTCAATTCAACAATTACTAATATTTATGTGTATAATTAATTCAATTTAAAAGTTATTCCGTAAATTATTAATGCTCTGTGCAATGTATTTTCTTACGAACAATATATTTTTTCAACAATTAGGTGAAAATTAACTCATCGCCTTATTAAAACACTGTAAGCCCTCCACCACCGGCTTAAACCAAATACTCTAGCAAAAAGAGGAAAGGGAGATTGAGGAGCTGAAGGTGAATAGAATCCTATAGTACGCTTGTTCAAAGGAAGGAATGAAAAAAACAATTGTCTCGAGCCTGAAGAAACTACTAATGGAGTGTGGACTGTGCTAGAATTGCTAGTGGAACTTTGTACAACACTTGATGATGATGATGCGTGCAGTAAAAACACAAATACAAATAGCATGTAACTTGAACATGTACATGTGCACAATTATTATTCTACGCTCTAAACTCCCCACAAGCTCTGATTAAATCATGACTCATCACACTTGACAAATTGCAGAGGAGGACACTTTTATAATTCATAACAAATCATGGAGCCACTCATGGCCATCAATGAAACCAAGTGAAACAAAAGGCTCAGCCTCAGCATCAGTAAGCTCCCTGGACCACGGAACCCTTCCTCCAAAATTAGCTCCTGGACCCCAACATTTATACTGCCCGTAAAACACAGTCCTGCCAAACACAAAAAACGTCAAACTTACTCATAATTCAGTCAATTAAAGTTCACGGGTGGCTGAAGCTGAAACTTTCACTTACATTTCTCTGTTTTTATCTCCCCAGTCGTACCACCCTTGCGGAGTGATAATCTTATCCATGAAAGTGTAAGCGAACACTACTCTGGAAAAAGACCCCCATGCCCTTCCGAGGTACAGAGCTCCGGAGCCAGTCACTTTGCATTTCACGAATGAGAACCCTGTTTCCTCCAGCAGGCTCTCCCTCTTCTGCGCCGTCAGAGCTCCGAAGGTGTTGGTTATGGCGTGCAAGTGGCAGTTCTCGTACAGAGACAGGCCGTTCCCGAATACGAAGTCTACCGATCCTTCGATGTAGCAGTGCTTGAAGTAGTGCCTCCCTAGGTGGTCGTACAGAGTGTCCTGTGCTCCGATGAACTTGCAGCCTATGAACGCCGCGTTGTCTCCTGATATCCTTAGCGCCACCGCTTGCTTCCCTAGTGCCCCTGACGGTGGCGGAGGCGCATTGTTCTGTAGGAAAAATATTAAAACCAATGATGATGTTTAATGTCAAGATTTGTATTGTCTGATAAAGCCAGGGCCGTTGTGGGTCAAGTCGCTCATGAGCAGGTTGGCGTTCGGTTCGAATATACAGCTCGTTTGTGATTCGTTTGATTTTAGATGAGTTAGGGTAAGTTCAAGTCGCTAAATTTGCAAGCTGACTCGAGCTCTAGAGTTAATTCGAATACTAATTTGAGTATATGGATCATATACTTAAATCAATAATGCAATATATATGACAAATTATATATAATTTGTGGTCTTATTAATGAAAATGTGAATGCTATATTGTTCGGGGTTAATTATTTTAATTGAGAAAAAAGAAATTTATAAATTTTAGGATAGTAGTTTTTTAGTTTTTAAATTGAGAAAAGAAAAATTTGTAAATTTGTTTTTCAGTTCGATTTATTAATATATTTTAGTGTACAAACTTAAAATCCAAGCCAAAATGGACTCATCAGAGATTTTTAATGAGCGAAGTTCGAGTTTAACTCGAGTTTGGCTCACAATAAATAGTTAACAAGTCACGCTCGAGCTCATCATGAGCTAAAAATTTTAAATCGATTTCCTATTCTAGTCGAACTCGTCTAAAAAAAAAGTCAAATTTAAATCAAATAAAATTCAACTCTGCATCGATTCGTAAATCCTTTAATAAAGCTAATAAGGAAAAAGTTGTGTTCTTTACTCTTTGTCTTTAGTACCCTTAATTAAGTCTTACAGAAAAAGTAACATCTGAATTTAAGGAAAAATGACCTTGAAGGTGATGTTCTCGGCAATGAAGTAAGGAGAATTGACAGCAAAAGTTGCAGAACCAAAAGTTCCCAGAGGATGCCCATTGGCCCCAATTCTGTCAGCTGTATCATCCCACTCTATGATGGTCTTCCCAGTACCAGCTCCTTTCAAGGTTATGTACGCCATTGTTGTCGGTATCTCAACCTTCTCCCTGCAAATTAATCATCACTCATCAAAAGACGAGATTTTCCAAAATTCCTAAAAAGCTCTGTTCTAATATAAAAACCACCTCACCTGTAAGTTCCTTTGCCAATGGAGATGACAACTCGGCAGTCATTCACTACAGGGATGGACTCTATGGCCTTACGCAGAGTCGGGAATACTCTGCTTCTCGACGTTCGTGAGTGTTTCTTCTTCTTCTTCACTTTCAAAGTCAAGCAAGGCCTCACCTTGTTCATGGGTTTCTGAAACAGAGCATGCTTGTTTAAGGACGATGCCATGCTCTTCAGCCACGTGGAGTAGCCGCCGTCTGATGGTTCAGCAATAGCCAGCGTGTTCCTGTCTTCAGGGGATGATAATTCCTCTGACCCAATTGGATCAACCAGCAATAACATCAACAGAAGTAGCTTCAGCCGCATCATCATTAGCATTTGGAAAGGGGGAAAGAAGGTATTATGTCTCTTCAGAAGATAAGAAAGAGAGAGGATAATATAGTTAAGAAGAACTCTGCTAACAGACAACAATGGCAGAATAGAATAATACAATAAGGGTAATATGTTGTCTCTCGTTAGACGCTTGGTTTACTCATTGGAAGGACCTGGCAGAGAGACTGACTGTCAGGATGACGGTTGTTCCATCTTGTCTGTTGTGTTCTTTGCCAGAATGTAGAAAATTCTCATATACAGGTCATGTTTTTGCTTGCTTCCAAGAACTGGTGGACTTATTATCAGAAACATGAAAGAGGGAGGAGAGGTCCGCAAATGAGATCTGTGTTATGTGAAAGACATTTGGGTATGGTGTTAAATTGTTTGTGTTGAAAATGTAGACTTGATGGCGTGAGAAGTAGTGGGTAGGGAAGGAGGCAAAGGCAAACAGCAACATGTGTGTATGGAAAAAGGTTAGTGTAATTGTCCAGAGGGAGTGAGTACTGAGGGTAGTTCTGATATCTATTTGTGAGAAGGTGGCAACATGGGAGGGAGAAAGGAGAAACGGTTTATGTGTTGGTTTTGGTAAGGATGAATGGTTTTGATGTGAGATGACAAAAGCTCCATGTTCATGATGAAGATGTGACACTAGTTACGTCCTTTTTTTACATCACTATAGTAAAATAGTGCTAGGTTATTGTATAAGGTTGATGCCAAAATATGGAGAGTTACTATTAGTCTTCTTAGAATGTGAAATTTGATTGTCCTAAAACGAAGAGAAATAACTTAAATAATATAGACGTTTAAACAATACCCACTCTTCTTTTTCGATGATAATCACAATTAATCACTTTCAATTACCATTATTTTTTGAAAAGAAACTTATTTTCGGTAGTGGGGTCAACCGACGAGGATTGATTGTGATTAATCTTAAGGAGAAAGAGAGTGACATGATGAGAAATCTTGATTTAATCTCGAAAAAAGTGGATTGGGTTATGGGTTTCTGACTGAGAATTAGCTATAGGTAAAGTGAGATATGACGTGGACAGACACTTTTAAATTAATTGAATAAGAATGTTGATGAACTTTGTTTTGCCGGAAAAGTGAGTTGCAAACTCAGAGGGCAGGGATAGGACGGATTTATATTTTACTTATTTGAAGGTAACATGTTATGTTACGTAAAGAGAGAAAAATTACAGTGACGATGAGATACCATACTAAAGAAAAAGAGAGTAGTGTCAAGATAACAAAAAACCACATGTGCCCACTAGATAGGTTGTGTAGTTATCCATACGAGATATGGGGAAGGTAAACAAAAGGTAGGGACTGAAAAAGATTGATACATTCTGATAGGAGCTATCAAAATCTAATGTTTTTGGTAGACGAAGTAATCATACAAACTACTTGCGTTGAATTCAAAAAAATTGAAAATAATTCAAGGTAAGAGATGTTAACGACATAAAGTGCTTATCGAATTGTCAAGAACTCAAAAACTAAAGATGCCACCAAATGTGGAGCCACTTGCCCCATAGCCGATACCAAAGACCTACAAGCTCGATGCACCACCGACCCAATAGCACCATAACCCGAGTAACAAGTCACGTGGATGGATTTGTTAGGTTTTCAAACGTTTGAGGCGCATTTGTTATGTCAAAAGAAATAGAATGATTTTGTACGAAAATTGAAATGTACGAGGATTACAAACGCTATCAGTCTATCGTCTTCAACCGAAGTCCAAACTTCAGCCATTTCCATCCCCCTGGCCCTCAGAATCATTCCGAAGGGTTTAGCGTTTCTCCTCCATCTTCAAGACTCCGCCTCCGCCTTTCCGCCGCCGAAATCCTGTATCTCTGGCAGGTAACTTCTCGCTGCGTCTTATCCGTACTCAATCGCCACATAAACTTCAATTTCTTTCCAGCAATTGAATTGTAAATTCATTACCGCTTGCCGATTGTGGATCCTTTCTACTTCCGTCTTTACCTTAAATGCTGTTGATTTCGCCAAATTTCGTCCTGTCCAGTAGGGTCTGGATTGCCAAAGGTCTTAGCTTCCCGTTTGAATTATGCTTTGTTGATAGAGGCTCGGTGTAGAGATGAGTATGTCTGGACTGGCTCTTACTCCCACGAAGTGCGGTCCCCGGACGCCTGTAATTGGCTTGACGTGTTCAAGCCGTCGAGCTTCTCACTTTTCCTGTGTCGATAGAACTCGAGAACAGAAGATTGGATTGCCCCCGGTGCGAAGGTATTGTGTTTTGACTTTTGACTTCCCTTCAACTTTGACTCAACTTCATGGGCCGGTGGTTATGGGAAATGATGAGTTTGTCTGGTGGTGCTGTGCAGAAGTTGGGATGCATTGGTGCAAAGATGCAATCTGCGGCGAACTTACATAGTCAAAAGCGCTATGGATGCTTCCTATGGTGGAGATAGGACGGATAAAGAATCTGGTACTCATGAATCTTCTTGGTGGAATGAATCAAAATTTTATATATCTTCTGTTTCAATGTTTGATGAGGTTCTTTCTTTGTTTTAGCTGAAAGGTTGTTTTAATGCCAACAAATTGGGGAACTTTTCAGTCCAAATAGAGAAGCTTAGCTTGACTGTTTAATGGGGCCTTTACATTGTTTTAGCTGAAAGGTCATTTCAATGTCAACCAACTGGATAACTTTTCAGTTTAAATGGGGAAGCTTATCTTTCCTGCAGACCTGATGGCATGTTTCAATGTCAAGAATCTGTCTCACTAACAGAATAGTGTCCAATTTTTACTCACTGAGCCGGTTAAATTGTTGAACTTTTTCAACTATATAATATGGATGAGCTTAGGAAGTTAGTCGATGTCCTGGTATGTGTTTCCAATTCTGCAACTATGTCTATGGTAGTATAATGTAGGTATATGGACCTCCGTCGACATTCTTTTTTAGTGGAATGAATTTTCTTCTTCGAGTGTTAGCCACATGAATATATAACATTGTTCCTTGATCACATATCATACCAGCAGCATTTGCTTCAGATTTGATGAACTCATGAATGTACTTTTTTGTCGATATTGGTATGGAATTTGCATTACTCATCCCTTAAAGCTTTTATCACAATTGTCTTTGCAAGCAGCTGTTTTCCCCAGAATCCATGTAAGGGACCCATACAAACGACTTGGGATAAGCAGGGAGGCCTCTGAAGACGAAGTTCAGAGTGCAAGGAACTTCCTGATTCAGAGATATGGTGGACACAAACCAAGTGTGGATGCAATTGAATCAGCTCTTGATAAGATAATCATGGAGAAGTATCATGAACGGAAGAACCCAAAAATTGACCTCAACAAAAAGGTCAGGGAAGTAAAGCAATCCCGGTTTGTGCAGGCTGTGACAAACAGATTCCGTACTCCATCCACAATGGTTGTTGCTAAAACAGCAATTGCATTTCTCATACTTGGAGCTCTCACCGTTCTGTTTCCAACCGAGGAAGGTCCAACCCTTCAAGTAGCAATCTCTCTTGCTGCTACTATGTATTTCATATATGACAGATTGAAGAGCAAGCTCAGAGCTGTGCTTTATGGGTATGAATATGATTTGTTTCCGCTTCTCTTTTGCCTTTTTGCCTAATCTAATCCAACTCTCTCTGAAATGGTAAATCTTTAAGCGTGTGATTCTTGCCATGTTGCAGGGCTGCAGCTTTCATTTTCTCATGGCTGATCGGAACCTTCTTGATGGTTTCCGTGATTCCTCCGTTGCCGATAGTCAGAGGGCCGAGGAGCTTTGAAGTGACGACATCACTGCTAACTTATGTGCTACTATGGGTTTCCTCCACCTATCTGAAGTAATGCTGGTTCTGAAGAAGTAATTGATCCGTTTGAAAACTGCAATTTTGCTGGAGCTGAATGGCTAGACTAGTTACTGTTGATTATCTAGTTGAATCTCCCTATGTTTTCCTGTTAGAGCGTCAACACTTGAAGCAAGCATTTGAAATTTTTATCGGTGGGATTGAGTTGTGTAGGGTAAAAATGCTTGTGGAAAGGAAAGACTTTCTGATTGTAGTTGAAGAGATGTAGAGCTAAATGAAAGTGAAAATAACCTCATGTTGAGGGTTTTTACATGGTCCTTAGTTTTTTTTTCTTTGGCCATACATAGCTCTTTTAAAAAGATTTAGATAGTAGATATTACAGCCACGATCTAAGGATCTAATCAAGCAGTGAGATTAATTTTAACGCGATTTAAAACATAAAAAAGTCTTTCACGCCACAAATGGACAGCTTAGTTACCTTAACCACCACACCAACAATAAATTTTGAGACACGAGGATGGGGTCGGTCCCAATCAGCTTAGTAGATTATTAAATATTACTCCCGAGTTTGATTCTTACAGTTTTCATCTTTAAGCTTGTCTCCCGTTGATCACCGAGTCCCACGTGAAATCGACGGTAAGTAATTGGTAATGCAGAGTTCATGGGCAAGAGTCGAAATAATTTTATGCATGGATGAAATTTTTTCGAATTATGTAATGTTGTTGGATTACTAAAGGGCTAAAGGGATCTTCTAAAGGGCAATTCACTAAATTCTTAGCTATCAATAAAGTCAACGATCTTGTACCTTTCACTTATTGTAATTACATCAGACGGTTTAAAGTTTTCTGCCACTTATAGTGAGCTCTGGGCTTCAGAAGCTCCTACACGTTAATAACATCTGGTCCAGCTTTCTGTACAATATATCGTAGTACAAATTACAGTACAAAGATCGAAACCCAAGGCGTGAAGCCAGTGAAAGGAGTCGTCCAGAAACACATGGATCTCTGCAGGACTACAACAGTTACATTGCCATGTAGCCCCTACCACTAGAGACACACTCGGACAACCACAAGTCCATGTGTTCAATGATCTTTTGCCTTACTTTCTGCACCGCGTCAGGCGATGTGCAATTCTCTGCATTCCCTGAAATATGGAAATCGACAATGCTGAGACCAAAACAGGGACAAGGGAAGTCTGGTGGTAGCACTAGGTACATTCTGCATACCTTCTATGTTTAGAGGAGATTGAGGACATCCTCGCATATCAGTTCCATGGCCACAGTTGTGACAAGTTATCAAGTACGAAGGCACTGGAAATTTTAATAAGTATGTGTTAACTCAGATGCTTAGTTACACACGGATATGAAACTTCAGTGACCAGAACATTGATTTCATTGCAGATGCATGAGTTCCAAGGCCAGAAACAACATGTAGTAAGGCTTAGAGGTCAAAAACATAGTGTATGGGGATCAGTCCAAATTTGCTTTTAAGAAATGCAATGCTATAGATGACAGGGACCAGTCCAAATTTGCTTTTAAGAAATGCAATGCAGTGTACTTACTTGTCGAGGATGAAATCTGTTTAGATGCATGCCGCCAGGGATCTTGTGAGCCATTTGTAAATACAATCTTTGAACCTGTATTATGCAACAAGCCATATATGAAGGCAGCCAATGGTCAACGATCAAGATGGAAAGAACAATCCTTGAGGGTTCGTTTGGGTTATCGGACCCAGAAATAGGTGGAAACAGAAAATACATTAGTCCTTCCATCAAGACCCAAGGAGGAAACAGAAAATACATCAAGTCCTCACATTTTTAGTTGTATTGATTTGTTGTTCTATAAAGCAACGGCAGGTCAAACTTCAAACTCCTAAATTCTGTATAACTTTGAACTTTGAAGGCAATTAATTAACCATATTCATTTTATGATTCTGACTAACGACACTAAATTGTTGCAGTTTTAGCTTGAAGTAGCATTAGATGATTATGCTTAAAGGAAAAGGATTTTGTCTAGACCTGCAATCTTTGTTCCCCCATAATATATGTTCGTTGCATCAACCTCAGGATAGACGCCCTCCCCAAAAACGTTCTTGCAGAGGTCCAAATGGTATCTGCGACATATCATCAAGTAAATTTTGTTGTCTAGTGACTAGTTGAGACCAAGAAAATAAGGAACCGGGATCTACCAACTTCTGATGAACGATAAACATCTGATGACTAAAAAGGAGAAGATAAGACTTGCCTTGTGTCAACTTTTGAAGAACGAATGCTATCATTTGCTGGAGCCACTTGAAAGTATGCAACTTCAGTACAAACTTGGAACCACCACAACCGATCGGAAGAATCTTCGGTGAGAGTGGGATCTTTTAGGTGGGTCTGATCATAAGTTTTAACACTGGTCCCGAATGTTCCAAGAAAGTAGTCATTTACATACTTGGCATATGCAGCCTGCACTAAATTTCATCAATTAGATAACACGTGTAAAGCAACCAGCAACATACATATGGCCTCAGTGGTTTGCATGGTGCCTATAAAGGAAGGTCGAAATAAAAAGATAAAATTGATGAACTTAATTAATCTAAGGAACTTCCTAACCATATAAGCCCCCAATTTCTTAAGAGATATGTCTCTGGTTCAGCCAATCTCATGAACCAAAGTCTTGAACTATATCAATGCATGTAAGTAACTCTGTATTTTTTGTTAAAAGTGCCCAGTTAACGTGAACTTACCAACAGATCGTCTCCACCCTTCTTAGCTTGAACAAGCGGATCACATAATACATCTGGATTCCCATACTGAAACTGGAAAAGAAGACAGCGAAATTGTTAGTTCTAAAATATGTAGAGCCAAGTGAAACAAAACACAAAAAGAGCTACACTGACCCCAATAACTGCAGCATCCGCTAGAAAATACAGGAAATCACCATCAATGTTAAGCTGCAAACACCATCGGAAAAAAAAAAGAACGGGGAGGGCTTAGAAAAGATTAGAAACCGAACAATGATTCTATTCACCCATTTTTGGTCTGATAATTTGCTCAAAACAATCTTTGGTCCGAGAAGAAAAAACCAAACCTCGGTTGCACCAAACAGTGACTTCACAGATTCTGTGTTTGATGCAAGACCTTGATCAACAAGCTTTGTAACATCCTGAAGGGCTGCTTTACATTCAGGACCAGCTGACACACCAATCTGCATAATATATGTTAGATGAAGGTTTTAACCATAGGAATCTAAACGTTTAAACAGAGTTGAAAAATTATAATACCTGCTGGTCAAACTCTGTATAGTTATAAACAGCAAGAACAACTGCCGAACTAGCAAGACTCCCGCATGTTAAGTGCGGGAACTTCAGACGAAACCATGCACTAAGAGCCCCGGAATACGAAACACCAAAGAAAAACCATGGATTTTCCACTCCTGTTCTGTTAAGTTTCACATTCAGCGAGTCCTACATAGCATACGACAAGATACGTCACAACAATGGAAAATATGTGCAGACATTTCTACTCTCTTGACACATCCGAAGGATTCTAGTTCTTACAGTTGTACTGCATATTCTGTCAAATGATCTTCAAACAAGAAAAATAAAGGAAACAGAACTGAGAAAAATGCAAAATCACTTGCCTGATAATGCTGCCTAAAAATAGCCAGGTCAAAGAGTGCCTGCTTGGATGAAAGGTATCTCAAATTTTCAGTTTCTAAGGACTTAAAGGGCGAACTTTTTCCATAATATCGGTGTTCCAGTGACACAACAGCAGCTCCAAACTTCTTTGCCAGAACCTGTATAAGCTAATAACGTTTAGTTGAAACCTAGAACTAGAGTATCTGATATACACTGATCTGATATTCAATCAAGTGCCTAGATTCCACAACTAACTCCTAAATCCGAACCAGAACTCCCTGGATCAGTTAGTAAGTTATTGAAGGAAAGAATACGACTTACGCCAAGATAGTCATTTTGTATGCCACTGCAAGGACCTTCCCCACAAATTGTCAGAAAGATGGGTCCATTGGGAGCTCTGAAGTGGTCCAAAAACTCATAGTAGCGCTGCTGGAACCTCCGGTGATCCTGCAAAACGCAAAAATCAGTCAAACAAGAACATATTCGTACACAAACACACAAAGCCAACTGATCGGAGATTAAAACCTAACCCAAACCAGATTCAAGCAGGAACCTTTGCATGAATAATATAGAACCCAGGTAACAAAAAATCAGAACTTTCCCGATTAATTCAATATCAAAAGGCAAGAGTTGAAGCAAAGGAGAGATGAGTTACAAATGGGGAGAAATGATCGAGCGTCTGACTGAACCACAATTCATTAGTAGTTAAGTACTTGGAGGCAGCGATTCCAGTGAGGCGAGGGCGGTTAATCAAAGCACGAGATTCGAGAAAGCCATAAGACAGCGTTGAAAGCATAAAATACAACAGAGACGCAACCAACAGGAGCGACTTCATCCTATGTTTGCTCTCTTTTCTTCTTCCTCGGTGGGTTAGTTCGTGACGCCGAATTCTGGCTCCACTTCTCTGTCGTTCACCAAATCCCCTCCGATGCTTTTATTTTTCGCGATTGAGGACTAAATTCTTATGCGTCCCGATGAAGCAAAGGTTTTTCTCCAGCCAAAATCCAATTGCGTTGCAGCTGAACTTAGTCAGTAGTCACATACAGTAACGACGGTCAACGGATAATATCACTAATCCAGTCACTCCAGTTTGCATAAACTAACATATCAATCACTTAATATTTAATAATTCATAACTCGATTATTAACTCGATAATATTTCAGTTTAAAATTTCATTGGCTACATGCCTCTATATGAAGTTAGGAAATTTCAATAAGTTAAAAGAGATGTAAAAATGGTTGATAAAAATATCTCATATATAAATATCAAAAGGTTGAAATATTATATTAGGTAACACGAGACATATAACTAAACATTAAGTAATGTAGGAATAACATCTTGTGGCGTAGGTGTGTGGGAATGACGTCCCATATTTCATATAGGGATGGTGTAAAACTATGAGATGCAACATCTTGTACTAGAAATGAGCAATTTAAATGTAACATAGAGACCACGACGTCGTAAAAAGAAGAATGACCTAAAAAGCAATTAATTTTTTTTGAATATTATCAAAATTCTTATTATATTTATTTTTGAAAGAAAAAAAATATTCAAAATATTTTTTTATAGTAAGAAATCTTCAATATAAAGAACATAAAAATGAACTCAAAATAGTAGACAAAAAATACAAATGAATTTGAGATGATTTAAAACTTTGAGACTACGTACCCTGTTAGTGATCAACCTTTGGATCGATGTTGTAGCTGTAATTGGCTGTAGCACAGATTCTGAAACCTGACTTCAACATATGTGCTCAAATCTAACTTCACTTACTTCAGAAACTGAATACGTACGAAAGCGACGAACCTCCAATATTACCAAACAAAAACATATGAAATCACTACTGTGAAACTGTGCAAATTCAAAGTCTCAAGTTAATATTGCAGAATAGTAACAAAATCAAACTAGATTTGGTATAAGCATAATGTTTATCTTGTCACATTGATACAGTGGGATTTGAAAAAACGTCGCATGAATTTCCAAAATATAATTTTATTTTGATCCTTATATATCTTCTCCAACGTGAATGTCATCTACCTTATAAATACAATTACCAAACTAAGGTTTACATTTCTGGTATCGGTTCGTTTAACCTCTGTATCTAATAAAAGGAGCGAAAGGATGAGGGATTGTTGTATGACTTCTATTTTTCCCTCTGCTTCTGCAAAAAATTCATCTTCATTCACTTAACAATCAAAATCAGTCGACTAGGTTCATTCTGGTGTACTGTCAGGGGCCAGGATGAAGCGGCTTCGAGACTCCGCCGACGTGATAGAGCAAATCCTGATGTACTTACCCATAAGGGATGCTGCCAGAACCAGCATCTTATCAAAAGACTGGCGGTATCGTTGGAGAAGCATTCCTCAACTCGTGTTCGATGCGAATTTCGCAGCTACATTCCACAACGATCACTTGCTGGACAAGAAAAAGGTCATGCTTAGCATTTACAGAGCTCTGATAGCACATGATGGCCCCATAACCAAGTTCAAGCTCGACATTCCTGGATTGAACCCATCTCCTCAGATTGACCTGTTGATGCCTTACCTCACAAGCAAACAAGTCCAAGAGCTAACCCTTCTCGTTGACACCGACGATGACTACGCCAAACTGCGTGCCCCTTTGTTCTCAGCCATCAACTTGAGGCGTCTGAAATTGCAACGTTGCGAGTTCACTGTGCCATCTTCCTTTGTCGGGTTTAGTAAGCTTACTTTCCTTGAATTGAAAGACGTAATAACACCTGACGATTTCTTCGAGCATTTCCTTCCGATGTTTCCGGTGCTAGAAGAGTTGAGGGTTGCTGATTGTGAAGAGATAGAGCCTGTATTCGTATCGCCTTCCCTCAAAACGCTTCTTTTCGAATCCTGCATTTGGAGAATCTTCTTCAAGCATACCCCGCTTCTCTCCGTACTATCTGTCATGGATCGTTGTGGAAAATCTTATGCGGAGACCATTCATGAAGGTAGCAATCCGGATATGGTGGCTCTTTTTGCTTCTCTTCCTGCTCTACAGGAGCTGAATCTTGGCACTGAAATGCTGCTAGTAAGTTAATTGTTTGTTCCTAGACATCGGTGTTTTACTTGGTTTTCCTTGTACTCATTTTGGTTTCTACAGTTCCTTGCTGCTGACAGTCATATCCCACGCCAGCTTCCTACAACCCTCCACCACTTGAAAGTCATCAAAATACCTCATCTATTCCTTGACAGCTCATCACAGGCGCAGCTTTTTATCTGTCTGATCAGGAGTTCCCCTAACTTGCAGCAACTCACAATTGGGGTTGGAAATGAGAACTTAAAATCTTCTCTGAACTGTATAGAAGAAATGCATGTTAACTCTACAGATTCTTTTTGTTTATATAGGTTGACGATTATGATGAAGATTATCGGGATTACGAGGTGATCGCTAGTCTGCACGAGCTGTTGGAACCAGAGAACAGTTGCGGAGTTTGCTGTATTGAACGCCTTGAAGAGCTTAACATTCACGATAGCCGCGGGACAAAAGTGGAGATGGAGCTGGTGAGGTTTGTACTAGCCAATGCTCCACTGCTGGTTAGGGTCTTCATTCAGCCTGCAGGACAACTGAACTCTACAAAGAGACTGGAATTCTTGAAAGATGTGATGCTTTGTAAGCGTATGTCCGAAAAGGCGGAGGTCAAATTGACTTGATACTATGAAGATAGCAGATGGATGGAGAACAAACACCACTTATTTCAATAAATGTACCGTACAGAATACATCAAACGAAAACCACAGCAGTTCAAAGGAGAAACCTAACTCCGGTACAAAACCAGTAATGCAATAGACTTTCGATGTCTTTTTTTGGAACGTGTAAAGAGGAATAACTTTACACAACAACCTACACACCTCAGGCAGAATCATCATCTAACCTGATAAATATCAAGTGACCACGAAGAAAGACTCAATTTTTAATCGGCCCTGGATTGACCTGCTCGAGACGAGAGGATGATGCCGACAATGAGACCATACAATGCCAACGCCTCAGCAAAGATAAGAATCAGAATCATTCCCACGAACAGCTTTGGCTGCTGTGCATTAGCCCTGCAAAATCAGATAAATCAAGTATTCAGAGCCAAGCCAAGCCAAGACAAGCAAATGATATGGTTGGATCCTATGAGGAACCTACCAATTAATTCATCTCTTAAGCTTATCCTATTCATAATGGAAAGAGAAAATGGACCTAATTTGTAGTCAATGACTGTATAGCTACGAAAAATGTTAAAAGAAATGAAACTAGATTTAGAAGGAAGTACCTGACGCCGGCGTCTCCGACGATGCCGATGGCCATCCCAGCAGAGAGTCCGGCAAGCCCACAGGCCAACCCGGAGGAGAGATGAGCGTATCCGTCGAAAAGGTAATACGATTTGGCTTTAGGGTTAATCCCAGTGCTGATGATCACAGCGATAATCAAACCATAGATACCGAGGACTCCAGCCATAACAACTGGAACAATCGACTTCATAACAAGCTCCGGCCTCATCACCCCCATCGAAGCCACTCCGACACCGCTCTTGGCCGTCCCGTAAGCAGCTCCCATACCTAGATCATTACCAAAATTAAAGAGAGGATCGCAGATCTGAAATCGAAAAGAGGGATTGAAGAGATTTACTTACAGGAGAAGACGAGGGCCGCTGCGGCTCCAAGGAAGCCGAAGAAGGGTGCAGTTTCATCGCCGCTGAACGTAGATGCCATCTTTCTTCTCCGACTGAGATATTCTGATCACGCAATAATCCTTCTTGGAAAGATGAACAGAGGATCAACAAACGGTGTCGAGAGATTTGCAGAGAGAGATCCTTGGAAATTATGTGGTGAGGGGGCTATGTGAGTGATATTATCAAGCCCACTTTTGGTTTCTGCGAAGCCCATGGGCCCGTCTTAATTAACCCGTGAATAGCGATCGTGGTAGTTAGTAGTTAGTACTGCCTACTGCGTATGGTCAATTTAGTTTTGTACAATAATTTTTATCCTTTTTATTTTGCCATAATCCGGTGTATGACAACCTTTTAACCACCGGCAAGTTTTTATAGAAGTTTTCCGGCTACTCTTAACTTCCGTCGGCCAAAATTATTTCACCAGTTGGAGTTATGTGAATAGTTTGAAAAAATTAAATGAAATTTCGAATATCATATTAAAGAGAAGGCTAACTCAATATGTCTTTATAGACCGGATTTTCTTTTCTAAAGATGTAACCTTTGAGGCTATTCACTTTTTACGAAAGGGAAAAATCTATTTGACCTTGAAATCACACGCGAGACGAGCGGGCGGGTAAACCTTAAGACCTTACATTAGTTTTTGGGCATAATTTATTCTTTTCTTTTGATTTCCTTTTCCATAATGGAAAAGGAATATAAATCAATTCGATTCGATCGAAAAACTCGTCTGACTTATCCTCCACGTAGAAGGGAATTTTCGAGGGCTTCTTTACTTTTGTAAAAATAGAGCAGCCTAACCCTAGAACAAAATATACGAAAAAGGTGAGCAACAATAGATTGAGAATGTAAAGAGAGAACTTCTTGTCTTCGCACACGAGAAGTATAGACTGACTATTTTATCCTGGAGGCGCCCGGTAGATAGTCTATTATGCGCGATTAAGACAGTGCGGAAAAAAACATCTTAAAGAAAGCAACCTAGTCCACGACTCAACCAAATCGGTAAACCTTGATTTTTCGTGTTCGGTTTCTAACATCACCTAAGTGTTCACATCACCTAAATAAACACTTATTTCACCTAGAGGGGCTGCTGAACCAATCTAGTCTCTTTACATGTTACAACCACAATACAGTTACAGTGATTCATCATAACACGTGAAATGCTGCCTTTATGGAAACAATCTGGGTAGTCATCGTACTATGACCTATACACTATGGTTCGAAGTTCAATCCTTCCATCTAAAAATGACATCTTTGACTTAGAACTTCAGTAATCAGATGGAATTTTACGAGTCGAACTGCTACACAAAAACTACAATCCTTATTCACCTTGTGTTCCAACTATTAATCCAGAGTATTCAGAATGACTACAAGCATTTACATTCTACCGGTGATTAAACACCAAGATAAAATGGCCACTAGACAAATGCATTTCATTCTCCACATCTATGAACAAATTCACAGAACCTGGAAGAGCACTAGGACAGCAAAATCACTATTCATTCTATCAGTAAATAAACGGAAGAAATGATCGTCGATTGCGAGGATACTCCTCGAACTTGTGTAAGTACCACCTCTGTGTCTCTGCTGCTGCAAATCCAAGATTAGCGACCTGCAAAACCGTTACTCGCTAAGAAAGATTCAACCATACTTCTGGTGCAGATAAAAAAAAGCCCGAGTTTGAACAGGGAGAGAGAGAACTTGCCACAAACAGAAGAAGCAACCACATCACAAAGTCGGTGCCCCCACTTGCAATCAACAGCCCTGCATATATAATCTGTTTTGCAACTCAGGAGTGATTAGTATCCAGTTGATTGTTTGGTTACAAAGGAAAAGACATTTGTATTCGGATTAACGAATGAAGTTGCATACCATCTCAGCTAAGTAATGTGGGCTCGAAACCAATTCAAACCAATCCCCACGAGGAATTGCATAGTCATTGGTTTGTTCTCTCCGATTCCCTCTCAATGAGCCCTTCAAAGAGCAAACCAGAATAATGAGTAACGAAGCAAATTTAACTGCAGACCATCCCTGTTGCAGTAAAATGCTAACAAATAGCGCTCTATGTTAACTCTCGAACTCTGTTCATTCATCCTACAGTAATATGCACAGCATTGCCCATAATCGCTCATTTCCAAACCAATCTACCCGATCATAGAGTTGGATATAAAGTTTGAACGATTTGATGAACGAATGTTAGTCGCCATGAAAGAATCCAATCCATCTAATTAGTTGAACGAATGTTAGTCATCTTAATTGTTAGAGAATTCACCATAACAACGTTCATTAAATCAGGCAAGTCTATTCCTTTATACTTCAGTAAAAGAAAAAGTTCATGGCCATTTCATTGCCGGTTTCAAAGCAAAATGAAACGTTAAGCCACAAGCAACACAAACTAAAAGTAGAGAAGGGAAGCTAACCAAAATTCGATGACATCTAAGCTGATGAAGCCATCCCAAAAAGAAAACCGCAGCACCAACCCATTGGCACCATCCCAGCTTCAATATAGGCTTCACAAACGCCCTCCAATCAGTCCCATCACCGAATACAAACGAAGGATCACCCTGTTTGCTTTTAGCATTCAGCTCCACAACTTCATCAGCTGCAAAATTCAGAGCCTCCAAAGCACAAAAGTGGCAGAGTGACAGTGGAGCAGCAGCGTAGAAACTGAGACACACCACCAAAAACAATGCTTCAACATATATACCACAAGGCACACAATTTTGTCTAATTGAAAGGAAAAAGAGGAAACTCACAACAGTCCAGTTAGATAGCCAAGAACATGCATGCGAGCTGAAGTACTGTACTTGAACACATAAATCGTCTCGTAAAGCCGCCTCGAGACGTGAGATTCCATCAACAGCAGCAAAAACACCGACACCCATACCTTATATCTGTGCTTCGCCGTCCGGGAATGCGTCTTGTGCAAAGATAACAACCGGGAGCCGCCACCGCCGCCGCCGATCAAGTGAGAAGCCGCCGTCGAGAAGTCCAGCGGATCATGGACAAGCGGCGCTGTTTGGGCGGCGTAGTTCCAAGTAATCACCAGTAAAAAAGTAGTCGAGACCAAGCCTAAGGCGTAGAAATGCAGGAAAAACCTCTGTGGCACTGTGAACTTCTAAGCTAACGGAAAGAGCAAACATCAAATTAGGAAAAAACCTGGAAGAATAAGAAATCACCGAAGCTAGCGATGATGCTTTTTAATTTTATTGGTGTCGTCTCCTTACATTAGAAGACGATTTCATGATTTTGCCTCTTTTAGCGAAACCTAGTAAGAGTTGGTGGAGAGCGTTCAGTTTAGAGATGGGCAGTGAAGCGACCAGTATCGGCAAGGTACCGACGACCCACGCAGCTCCGAGCAGCCGATCGAGCCGTATCGCCACCATCTTTCGCTGGCGAATATACTGACTTTCGAATTCAACGTTCAGGTTTTCGATGGAATTGATAGAAAGTCGAAATGGCGGAAAAGATTGGGAGAGACAGTTTTTTTTGGATATAACCGCTAGTTCGAACTTCGAACCGCTATGCTCAAAGGCAGAAGGCGGCACGTAGCACAGACGTGGCCATTTTATGAGCTGGGCCAACGTATGTGTTTGTAAGGCTTTCGGCAGAAATAATCTGGCCCAAATAAATAGTCACAATGGCCCAATTCTTCCGGAGAGGTAAGTTGGTTCACTGGCCTATATTCCTCGTAAATGAACTCAATAATGCCACAAAATTAACAATTCATGAAAAAAACTTATGTACATATATATACCCAATACACTCTTGAGGTAAGTTGTTTTTGATATATCATGTTTAAAATTAAAAATCGTGAGATTCTTATTTAGTGTTTAGAACAAAGCTCAACACTCACGAAGTAAGGTGCCCAGACAAATATCAAAATTTTTAGTGTTGATTATAAGTTATGATTTCCGGGTTAAATTGTGTATATAAACCATACATTTAACTTTACAATAATAACGTTATTCTGCGATCTGTTCAAATAAGGCACGACTTCTTCACACTCACACACTACACGTCGTATCATGTAAACAGAAATCACATAACTTTTTTTTTCAAGTATGATTGTCATGTCTCGCCTTTTACTAATTAACAACACAAATTTGACACGACACAACATCTTGCAATGGAGGGAAATCATCATAGAGTTTACCAAATGTTCATCAATGCAGATCTCATAATTGCAATTAGTCAATAAATCTGAAATCCCGGATCCGCAATTTTTTTTTTAAATAATGTCGAAATAAAACGTGTTATTATAATTTCCAGAAAAGTAGAGCAACTTTAGCCTTCATACTCATCAAATGAATAACAGGAAGATGATTAGTTTCAAAAGGAAAGCAAATGAACTGTAAAAAATAGAATGGAAAAGGAATAATAATCTCTTTTTTGGTAGAAAAAGAAGACGAGAAAATGAAAAGAGATACAAGTAGGAAAGCAACATGTTTGTGTGTGCAATTATCTATTTAACCCAGTCAAATCCAAACGCGTAGTGTAATAATAATAATAATAATAATTGTTAAAAAAGAAGAATAAGATAAAGTAATAATTATCCTTGCACTTTAATTATGCACAGAGGGAGTAACATATAACAACAGTGACATCTTCCTATCTAGAGGAAGAGATGTCACGGTTGAAGCCACCCCAACCAACAACCAACTTCCATGTTGTCAATTCTGATTTGTTACGTAGAAACGGACCCCCTCCCCCCTAACTTGGCAATGACACTTGTAAATTGTTTTATACTGTACACATAAGTTTTTGGTTCTGAAATTTTTTAAATATTACGTTCCGGTCGGAATCGATATTTAGTTCGGTCTAAAACTCCACAATCTACATTGTATATTTTCCTATATGCGAATGCGGGCTGGACCAGTGTAGTCTAGGTTTTGCAGAATTCAATCTGGTATTAGTCTATATATAGTCGATAAGTTTCATAAACAAAAATTCAACATCCAACCCACGACATACTATTGTACATATATTATGATGATTCTATAATAAAATGAATGTAACTGGAGCCTCTGGAAGTTCATGAATTATGATTATCTTGCAGAGAGCAGTTACCATTTGAAGCAAGAGAGTGAGGCAGGGCCTAGATGTGTGATTTTACTTAACATGATGATCATTCATTATGATCTAATGGAAAATGACACCTTACTAGCTATTAGCTACTGAATTTAATTATTATTATTTCAGTTTTAATCTAATCCAATTGAAACAGGCCAAAATTTACAACTCAAAACATATAATAAATAAGAAAGTAATGAAATGTTGGGTTTTGTCAATCATAGTAATCCAAAATTGAAAAGTTGGGGTTTTCCCTCTTTGGCTTTCCTTTTCATGTGTGGTTCTAGAATGTGTTGATATTGTAACTAATAACTATGGCACTCAAGGTCTTTGAAAGGAAGCTTGTGTTTCACAGTAGTAGTTTGGGAACATAATTAAAAAGGGTGGTGATACCCATATCAACTCTAGTAGTGGAAAGAGATATAATTGTTTGGGGGGGGGGAGTGAGACATAAAGACAAGAGTGAAGTTGAAGAGTTTTGTTTTTGGATTGCCATTCATTGTTTCCCCCAAAAGCTTTTTGTATATATTCGTCCACATGTAGCAATGGTGAGCTTAAACCATGATTAGTTTTATGTCCTTTGATGTCGAAATGAGGAGGGAGGGTTTGTAATTAACAATGTTTTCACAAACCCTTTATACAAACTAAGGTTTACATCAAGATTGTTTATAGTGTATAATTTTACAAATTTTTCATAGATAATAACAACAACTACATACTGTTGTATTATTTCATAAACAGGTTATTGAAATATAATATTTTACTGTTAAAATTTATGTTGTATGGATATTGTTTTAAATATCAATTTGATGTCAATTGGAGCTAAATATTGGAGCTAAATATACATGATTTCACTAAATTTTAGTTTGCAGTCACACTGATCACCAAATTAAGTTATATTCATCAAATATCACCAAATTATAGTACTGTTTTCTTACCTACCATTTAATTGTTATTTTTTTTATGAAATAATTATGTGATCAACACAGTCAACATTTAAGAGATGGGTCAGCTGCCGACTCATCAATTTATCAAAAACCACGTTTAAATATTTCAATATTTTTTAACTTTGAAGAAGGCTATTGAAATATATTCAATAAATAATCATCGATTGACCACCACAATTCAAATATAGTGATACCAAAAGAATCAAACCAATTTGCCAAGTTGGCATTTTTTTATAAAGCGATAAATTTTTTATTAAAGATAAAAAACTAAATTAGGAGCTCAGAACATACAAAAAAAAGGGATTAACTAAACTGCAATATAAGTTAATTTCATTATCGCCTCTATTCTCGTCCAAACAAATTGATTAAAAAAGCTAAGCACAACTTATATAATAGTTTGTTGGCCCAAAAAAGAAGAAAGCAAAAAAACACATGAACCAACATACAAATAAAAAAGTTTAAGGAGGTTCCCTAATAAGAGAATTATGCATTCATCTTCTACAAACTAAGTTGATATTTTAAAATGATGAGTTAGCACGTAACCTATTTTTAAATGTACCGTATTGAGCCACATAAACATTCCGTCTAAAAAATAACAGAATGATAACTAAAAAAACAAAATTATATTTTAATAATATCTGATAATCATAAATTAATATGACTGCAAACTTAGTAATACCTCAACGTATTTAACTCCACTCAAGATTTCAAACTCTAACTGCCAAGAATGTGGAAAGGGAAATCAGCAAGTTACTCAATTAATTAATTAATTGAAAAGGTGGTGGGTGATGTGATGTCAACTAAAGGGCCAAGCTAGGGTTGAGATCCTAATAGGGTCCCCTTCCGATTCCTTTCTCCGCTTACGCTAACCCCCATTTCCTACCCGCCTTAATTTCTCTCTTTTCTTTTATTAATTATATGTAAATTTTGCAGCCGAGTTTCATAATTTAGCTCTAAAATTGATAACCAGCTGAGTGGTGGCTGAAGGGTCCACGATCGGTGGGAGAGCGATAGAAGTTTGATGATGCGGTCCGCCGCCATGAATGATAGCCACGGCCGACCACCACCCTCCTATATGTGGACTTCTTCAACTGAAATCTAACTCTTTAAGCTAAATTTTTCACTTTTTCTTCATATGTATAGTATACTTTCGAATGATCATATCTTCTTGTCCATTATATTATATTACTCTCGATCCAACTTCTAATTCCAACCAGCTGGTTAATTCTGAACAGAGAAAGGGTTCGTCAATGTGTAGAGCTTGGAGTAGGCTTAGGATCAATACAGGGTTCTTGTGGTTTACAAACAATCATGAAAACATAATTATGATATATAATGAGATATACGTCGGTTGGCCAAACAAGTTATGGTTTGTCGCTCAAAATGGGTTAATTGATTGATTTGAGTAAGAAGTCGGCTTGATCGAGGCGAGTTTAGGTCGGGGGTTTGTTACCGGTCAAAATAAGAGTCAATCATCCATCAAAACAGCAGATAACCCATTCCAACATAACTCTTTACTAGAACCACTTTATTGTTCTACCCGATTCTTTAAGACGGAACATATCTCTTAACCCTAATCCATCCATAAGATAACCAAATTCCTTGCCAGCTGCGAATCCCGGGCGCCCAACCCTTCAACGAAGTCTCTAAGTACAAGGAAATACAATTCCAACGAACGTAACAAACGGTCATCAAAACCTTTAAACAGTCATTAATGGGTTAAAACAGTCTGGTTAGGGACCATTTTAATCAGACGGTCCCATAATTACAATCCTTAAAACTAGCCATTAAGCCGAATTCTCTCAGGTGAGAGACATTTATCCTTCCATCCATTAAGCCGAGCAGCAACTCGCTCTTCTAAGAATCGGAAACTAGCCACCTTGGAGCGAGCAAAATGAGTTGGCAGACCAAGATAAAAACCCGCAAGCGCATCATCCGGAACGACCAGCTGAAGCCGCATCTCAGCTTGCAAAGAAGCTGGTGTATTCGCACTAAAAGTGATCGTGGCAACTAAGTTGATGTAATGCCAGAAAACAGCTATCAAAGTGGATTCCCAACAAGACCCACGCAGTTGAAGAATAACTAACATGTATCTGTTAATTAAGCCATCCAAAGCCGACCACACTACATATACTACTGCATATGCAATCATAATTATATAGAGGTTCACATCAAGGTCGGTAGATTCCCCACTCTCCATTCCTAGATAACCCCCCCTAAATTCTTCTTTATTAACTATCTATTTCTTTACAGAATCTATGTATAAAACCCATCTTCTTAATTACAGTGATCATCAGAAAATTAATTATAGCATATTTCCTTAATGCAATACACCTCAGATTGAAGCTAAGTATATATATAATTTGTTATAACGGATGAAAGTTTATTAATTTATCCTTTGTAATGTTCGCATGTGCCTAATGTGCAGGTTAATCATAATTCATGTTAGGCTTCAACAGTATTTATCTTTTTGGTTACTGCATCGGTGGCACCGGAAACGTATGTTTCATCTTCGTGGTGAATAGTCACAACTTAGGCATAGAAAAACACAGCGTACACGAATGTATTAATGCTTATAAACGATAAATAAATTTGAGTGGACATAATTTATTATTGTCTTTCTTTGAGAAATTTTTATGATGTATTGGTAATTCAAACACCGGTAATCGAAAATCGTAACAACGCAATGCAGATCACACGATTCAATGATTTTTTTCCTTTGAAACAGATGAGAAAGTAAAAAAATCGGGAATTATGTGTGAGAACAATTGAAGGAGAGCAGAATACATAGGAATCATAAGGTTACGACCGAACCGTTACATCTCTTAGGTATGTTGGTTAGGATTGGCGGCACGATCCGAAAAACTACATCCTTTTATTTGATTTGAATTGAAAAACCGACCTGATTTAGCCGAGGTTTTGGGTTGAATCAAAATCAAACCAACCCGCGGTTGGATAAAAACACTAACAAATATGAATTTCACCCTTCTCTTTTCATCCTTCCTTCATTGACACCATATTCCTATTCCTAACAATCACCCATATATATGAATGGAGAATGCTATATTTGAAATTTGTACAAAAACCTTTGTAATTTGTAACTAAACCCTAATAGCATATGAATAAATAAATTTACCTTTGAACTTACGTATGCTTGGCCTACGTACGTTTTCTTTACCATGTCCGGCGATGGTATTTCCATCCCCACGAGAATACGCAATGCCTTGTCCGGAATAGATTGTCTACAAAGAATCATATATCTCTCCAATAATCTTTCCCTTTAAGTTAATTAGTCACTCCGCATATTTCATCTTACTGGGTTGTAATTACCTCCCCGATCTCTGCCTCATCACATTAAATTAAGAGGTAGATCGAAAAATTGCTTCAAAGGCAATGGATTTATGGAACGATTTTCATTCCAGCTTTTTTTGAGCCAAACAACAAGCTACTCATGAGTGGTTTGGTTTGTTAATAGTCCGGTTCGATCCTCGCGGTGAGACAAGAAAATAAGAAATAATAAGAATAAAATGGTGTAATTGCTTTGCTTAATTGGAAGAGAATGTCGGAATAAAAAACACATTTTTTCCCAAGGAAAAAAGGAATGACACGGAGGGGGGTGGGACCCGCGAGTAGATATTGGGGGGAGGGGACTGGGGACAAGCATCAAAGCCATGCGCAATTAAACGGTCCTCCTCCTTTCTTTCTCCTCCTTCACACACACAGAGCAGTACTTTCTTTCTCTCTCTCCCTCTATCGCCATCTCCAATCTTCTTTTATATTCGTCTCTCATAGCTTCCACTGAACCCTTACCTAGCTATCATAATCTCCTCTCCCTTTCCTTTGGTCATCATCATCATCTTCTTCTTCTTCTTCTCATCTTAATTTCTTCCGTGTCTGTTAACGAACCCTACCTAGAATTTCCCAGAAGTGTTATTGCAGTACCATAATTCATCAGTAGTTCAACAGGCCGCCACCGCGTACACCTCACTCCCCGTTCAATTTGATCAGGTAATTCATCAATGCCTTGCATTATTTTTTCCCTTAATTTCTTTCTTTTTTGGAAGAGGAAAGGTTGCTAGCTACTGCTGCTAACTATCGCTCGAATGACCCTTTTTTACTGTTAGGCTATTCCTTTGGCTTAAATTGAGTACTACAATAAAATGAAGTTTTAGTGACTATAATTAAGTGACCATTCCATTAAATAGTCACTGATTTACTGGTCACTAAAAGTCATTGGTGACCGTTTCGGCCTACCTGTGACCGTACAATTACGAAAAACGCTACTTACCTCCAGGTCACTAAATTAAAACTGCATTTTTTTGTAGTAATTGACCATTATGTTTAACTAGAGTGATTAATAACTGAATTAGTATGTCGTAAGGTAGGTAGCACATCCCCATTTCATATATACTTGAGATGTATCGATCTGTCTCCTAACCCAATTGGTCAAACATTTTATATGGATACACTACCAACAACAAATGCTGATGCTGAAAACCTCTCTTCTGGGTTTACATTCAGTTGTAGAATTATATATAAAGGTAAGCCTTCAATCTCACTAACAAAGACGACTGACTGTACATGACAAACCCATCTCATCTAAGTCTGCATAAAAGCAAAAACCTAAGTTTTCAGTTGGGACCGGGGCTTGGAATGAATGTCTGCAGCAGTCTGAAAGTCATAGCTGAACTCTCCCCTCTGTTACAATTAGCTTAGCTAGCTAGACATGCATCCCCCACCAAACATGCATTCTTCTTTCTTCGATCTCGTCTTATAAACCATCACTCAGTCATGTAACTCAGCTCATCACAATCACATCTGTCTGCCAAAAGAATAAGGGATCATATTCATGGGTGCAAAGTGAAAAAGGGGTCCAGTAACTAGTAGCATCGAAGATCGCAAAAGAAGGAAGAAAGATGAGCAGTAGTAGCAGAGTAGTCTGGTGCAATATGCCATCAATATTCTAGACAAACAGACAAACGCCAGTCAGAAAAAAAAAAGTGGGTTATTTACACAGCTTTGTTTATTATTTCTTCTTCTTCTTCTTCCTCTCCCTCTTTTCACGGTGATCATCAGCATGACATAGAAGAATAACGACAACACATCACTCTGCACCAAGCACTCTCTGTCCGCCTAATCACTAACACCAACACTCTCTTTTGCTTTCTCATCTTTGCTTCATCAATGGCTTTTTATATCCAGTTCCTCCTGAAACAAAGCTCCTTTCTTTCTTCCTTCCTTTTCCACAAACGCGCGTGCCCATTCTCACTTTTGATGACGTCATCCTTCTTCTTCCTGAATTCCTCTCTTTCCATGCATTAATTGAATATTAGACAAGATAACATACAAATTATATCCTGTTCTGGGGAAACCAAAACCCTACCAGAGCCATGTTCCTCTAGTTAATTAACTATAATTAAATTACCCTCGCCAAAAAAGTTGCTTTTGTTTGCTTATGCTTTTTTAATTTAATCTAGTGTGTTTTTTTCTAGGTTTTTGGGTTTGTTGGGAATAGTTGAATTAATAATTCAGTGTTTAATTACGAAACGTTTATGGGTTTTACGGTTTGTGGGGATTGGGATGATTACTACTATAGTATTATTATATATAGTAAATTAATTAATTGATTAATGGGGGGGAAGGGAATGGGAACCCCGTTGTAGCTTGATGCATCATTTCTACCATTCAGCCAACAGAAGACAACATCATTGCTTACCCACGTCGACCTCCATACTTGTGTTTTCACCCCCGTTCGTTTCTCTATCTAAGCTGCTAATTAACCCTGCACCACTCACCGCCTACTTATATTATATATTAATAAAGAGTAAATTATTACCGGCGGGCCAACTAACTCTTATCATTTTTTACATGTTCTTCTTCTCATCTCTCTTTCTCTCAGTCTGTCTGATACTAATAGGATGGAAACAATGGAGTCGTCATCCTGTGTGCCGCCAGGGTTCCGGTTCCATCCGACCGACGAGGAGCTTGTGGGTTATTACCTCAGGAAGAAAGTCGGTTCCCAGAAGATAGATCTTGACGTCATTCGCGACATCGATCTCTACCGTATTGAACCCTGGGATCTCCAAGGTAACTAATTAACTGTACCCTTTTTTGTAAAGTTTTTCACTGTGGTTTTTGTACGTACAACGAGTTAATGGGGTTTTGGTGTTATGTTGTAGAGAGGTGTAGGATTGGGTACGAGGAGCAGCACGAGTGGTACTTCTTCAGCCACAAGGACAAGAAGTATCCGACAGGGACAAGGACTAACAGAGCTACAATGGCTGGCTTCTGGAAAGCTACTGGTAGGGATAAAGCTGTCTACGATGACAAAACCAAGCTGCTCATCGGCATGAGGAAGACCCTCGTCTTTTATCAAGGACGAGCTCCCAATGGCCACAAAACTGATTGGATCATGCACGAGTATCGCCTTGAATCCGACCATGATGCTCCTCCCCAGGTAAATTTTTGTTTTTTTATATTTATTTTACGAATATTCTCAGTTTGGATAATTCAGTTCTTTTCTTTCTTCCTTCATTTGAAAATAATCGCACTATTAATAAAATCTTTAAATATAGGTTATTAATTATAGAACAAACCAATCTTATGAAATGAATTTCAAAGTCAAATTAGCAATCAAAAGAGTAATTCGGCTTGTGTCAATCGGTTAATGAAAATGGAAAATAAAGAAAATACCAACACAAAGCTACTAACAAACGTTATCTCTCTTGCCTTTGCATCACCACTAGATTTATTACGTACACACCTTAGAAGAACTCACTTTTAGAAAAAAAAAATTGAATAACCTATTTATAAATAGTTATTCATTTCATAAAAAAATAGTTATTCATAAAAATATTAATAATTAATTTTTATTTAACATTTTGTTTTTGATTAAAAAAGCTTGGGATTAAACGGTTTTAACTATTGGAATTAACCAATTTAATACATAAATTAGCTTAAATTATATTGCTTATCACAATAGTGCATATATCGTATTAGTCATCTTGATTTTCCCATTTGATTTGTATCCTTGCTTTCCAGAAAAATAGTAACTCAAAATGAATGCGTGACATTAAGGTCAGAAAGTAAACTGATGGCTTTCATGGCTAAGCTAGGGTAGCTCATTATTAGAACTAAGACTATTGATATCATGGATGGTTTGGAAAAGCTAAATTGGTGCCTTTTTACCCAGTCTTTTCTCTTGGCCTTTAGAGGACAAAGATAATCAGGAGGAGATATATATCCTCAGTCTTTTTGGATTAACTAACCCTCTGGTCTGAACTTTTCTTCTATCCCCCCCCCCCCCAACCCCACACTTCCTTCGACAACCATACTAATTGTCTCTGCCTTTAGACCTACAAAGGGTTGGGGTCACCTTGCACAAGAGTTGCAACTTCAACCCAATATAGATGATCATGCATGTTAAATTCTGTTCATGTTCTTTAGATGAAGTATTTCGATGATATTTTAACTTAAATATCTCATTTTAAATTATTTATATCAAAATAACTAGGCTTGGCATCTTGGTCCGGAAATCGGAAAAACCGTCTGAATTTGATCTGGTCAATGCGGGTAAAATTTGGTTTGACCGAATGACGGATCAGATTTGGATTAATCCGAATCTGAAGGTGACGGGCGACGGGTGGGTATCGGATTCACTGGTATCCGATCCGACTCCATCCGAAAGTATATATACCGGCAAAAAAAACTATAGATTAGTTTGTTTTATGTTTTTGTTGGAGGGATTATTGTTTGGTTTATGTTGCTAGTTACTACAATGGGTTTTGCTAATGAAGGCTGTTGAGCAAATTTAGTATTTTGGATAATTTGACGGTTGTTTGGTTGATTTTGCTTTGGTTTAAAATCGGTTTTCAATCTTAGATTAGTATGTTTCGGATCAAATTTGGATCTCCGACTAAACCCGAAATTCGGATTTGGGCGGGGATGATATCAAATCTAAGTCTGATTGCTATAATCGGCGGGGATTCCCCGAATCCAAAAGTACAACGGGTGGGAAATGGATTCATACCAAGTCTACAAATTACTGATCGGAAGGAGTTATTAGAATTTCGACTAATTTGATCTTTTTGTTTACCAAATGGCATTAAATTAACTCATTAGCCAAAACAAGATAATTCATACACCATAATCTTGCAAAATAACTCATTTAATCTTGCACCTCATCAATACCACATTCTAAAAAGGAAAACATACAAAATAACTCATCTAAACAACCTTTAAAGTACATTTCTTCGATAAAGTGAAGAACCAATATATACCATTTTTTGGATGAATAATCGATTTGTAACATTCATAACTCGAGATGTTGAAAGAGAGATTCAGAATTGGTAATTCTAACATTCCCTAACAGTATAACATTAGCACTTAACTGTAATCGTCAATTCTTTTTGGGATCGGGGCTTTGGTTTCTTCTTAAAAAATTATCTTTGGTGTGTGTATAGGAAGAAGGATGGGTGGTTTGCCGGGCATTCAAAAAGAGGAGCACCAATAAGAGAATAGAAGGATGCAGCAGCTACAACCTCCAGCAGTACGAAGAATCATCAAACGACCCAATAATTGATCACCATTACTACACCGCACCCCCTCCGCCACGTCAGCCATCCATGCCACGTCATCACCAGAGCAACAGCTTCTTGATGGCACAGCAGGGCAGTAGCTTGTTGTGCAAGCAGGAGATCATCCTCAACGATACCATTATTCGACCTGCAGATACTACTAACACTACTTTCAGTACTGCGTTTCTCGACGATTCAGCGGAAAGCTTCCTGAACGAGCTTCCCCAACTAGAAAGCCCTAACTCTCTGCCGTTGATGATGAAGCGACCAATGACGGCGTCCACTTCATCCTCGGCAGACATTGACAACACCAACAAGATGATGATTGGCGGGAAAGTGAGGGATTGGCGGGATCTTGATAAGTTCGTGGCTTCCCAGTTGAGTCAGAATGATGATGAGTTATATTATAATAACAATGTCGGCGGGGAGAGTAGTAGTGGTTTGGAATTGCCGGAGTTGTTGGTGTTGGAGAGTGAGAGTGGCTTCTTCAGCTCCAACTCTGGACCTTGTGATATTGGGATATGTTTATTTGATAAATGACAAGAATGTTGCTGCTTTGAACTTACTAATTAATTAGGGCTTAATTAGCATATTATTATTATTATTATTCACGAGCCATATTCCGAAGGTGCTTTTTTTATATATATAATTGATATAATAATTCTGTATAAAATGTATGTTTGTGGAGGAAGTGAAATTTGATTCTCTATCCCTCTTTATATGAATTATCATACATAAAGATTTGTTTTTTATGTTCTTCTCGCAGTCACATTATTTTGGGCAAAATTCTCACGCAAGTTACAATGTATATCTCACATATTAACCATCTCAAGTTGTCCCAAATCGAACCACGAAACTGTAACATCCTAGGTAAACACTTGATCGAGGGACAAAATTGAAGAAATACATGGAAGGTGGGTAATAATGTATTTGAAAGGAAAGGAGGGTATGTATGCAGTAGGACTAAGGAGTGGGCTTTTTAGAAGTTAATGGTGGGCCAATGAACTTGTCTAGCATGCGCCTGGGCATGCTTTGTCGACTCTCTTTGTTTACAATGTAACACAAACCAATTTCACTTTAGGTTTGTGTTACATTCCAGCACCAGCAGAACAAAATCTTTTATGTTTTTGAATAATGTCAAGGCTACTGTATTCACGGCCATTGATTAGCTAAGTTGCAGCTGTATTATTATGGAAATTCTGCTCTACTAGCTTACTTGCTAACGTATGGTCTGTCTCCCAAACTACAAATCTTCATGAAATAGTGCAGTTGTTGGTGATACGTGCTATAAATTCGAATATTTAGATGGGTAGAATTAGTGTTAATGTTTGTGCCCAGTAATTGATTGGACCAAATTTAAATTGTGTGACGTGGGACCATTAAAAAAATGCTAATTGCCATGCCTATGGATATACAGATGAGTGCACTTTTCACCCTTTTCTCCCCTAAAATAATGTACCACTTGTCACTATGTCATTATATTACTTTGTTTGTATACGTAGCTAAAGGACGTTTAGTTTGCCCATGCCCATTAATTTGACCTAAGTAACACATCTGCCCAAGGGAAACTTCCAAAATACAATTGACTAGTTTGTAAGTTTTATCCCAGTAATGTCATTTATGCTTGATGTCTGGTGTATTACAAACTACTAATACTTGCGAAGTAACACACCCTACTGACCAGATGTCATACTTGCTACAAATTATTCCCAGCTCTAATCACACATAAAAAAGTTTAATGATTAGTATGCACCTAATGACAAGGTTTGACTCTCCTACGATTCACGAGACTACTTCCACGAAGATAAAGTCATGTTTTTCTTGACTTTGTCGGGAAAATAAATCATTTGAGTTTTGATAATGCTATGGAGAATAGTCTTTGTAAGGAACATTAAACAGTCATGTCCATAATAAAACCCACATCACAAAACACTGTACACGCCTTTATGCAGTAATTGGTCTGAATTTGGTCAGTGTGGAAAATTGACACTTCAACCGAATTTTTATGAAATGTGCTTCATGAATCATAATGAAAAATGATTGATTATGGATAACCCAAATAAATTCCCCAGAATCACCCATGCTTCCTATTCTTCTTCGACACATAACAGTAAACAATGGCCATGGAACCACACCAATGATAATCATATATACAATTTGATATCCTAAAAGTAATGATACCCTCTATATTAAAAAAATTAAATTTTAAGCATTTAAAATCAAAAGTCTTTAGAATAAAATTTTAAACATTAAAAAATGATGATAACACCCTCAAAACTAAAAAATGATGCTAACACTCCAAACATTAAATCCTAACCCTCAAACACTGCATCATAAAACTCAAACTCTAACTTTTATTAATAAATCAAAATTAATAGACCCTAAACCCGAAATATCAAACTCTAATCTCTAATACTATATCCTAAATCATAAATAAAAACTTACAACTTCAAAAATCATAATTTTAAACATAAAATATACGAAAATGTGATATAAAGATTACCGATATCTCTAAGATATCGAAACATTTCGATAGATAAAAGTCATAAATCCAATGGTTTACCCAAAACTAGAAAATTAACCAAAAGAAAAGCTTAACCAATTTTATTTTATTTTATTTTGGAAAAAGGTGAACCAAAATTGGGACAAATTACAGCCCATATTTTAAAGTCCCTCTTTCTCCAATGAAAGCCCACTGTTAGTTTAAGATCCAATCAAGAAGGAATTTATTGGGCGTAGACTACAATGGGCCTTTTGGATGCTCAGCCGAACAATCAGGCGGGCTCAGCTTCTCCGGGCATAGCTGGCCTGACATGAAAATTTCAGCGACGGGAATTTACCCGGATCCGTCTGCCAAATACGGCGGCCGATTCACAGTCACACTTGCCAATATGTCGGTTAAAGTAGTTAGATGAACAGCTATTTCATCAAGCAACAGCTCCCCCAGCTCGTCGGAACGTGGCGCTAGCAGAAGATAGTCGGCAGGACGGGGAATTTCTCGACGGAGGAGCTATAAGATGGGCGCTTCCGAATCCACTCTCTCAATTTCAGAGGTAATGATAACCCCTCTTGTCAATTTTCTCTCGCTGCTTTCCAGCAATTTGAGTTTTTGAATTCGTGTAACTTACACTTCTGTTCCAACTGGACGTGAAGAAATACGCCGACGAAATTACCACAGTTTCTGAGCGGTCAGAGAACGTGGATCTCCTCTCCGAGAGGCTGAAGTCGCTCAAAATTGTAAGTGTCGGGTGTTGCGATTGAAAAATTAGGTCTCCCTGGATAGAGTTGAAATTTGAATTTGTTTATCAATGGGATTGTAACTGATTTCCTTATGAACTATGGATTGCAGTCGAAGCCGCTGCTAACATCTTCTCCGAAAGAAGGTAGCTTAACTGACATTCTTGTGAGGAAGCCCTCTTCTTCTACTACTCCCGGTGTGTAGAGACGTTTTCATTTCTTTTTGGTAGGTTTTGGTTCGTTTCACGTTTATAGTTTTCTTGAATTCTCGAAACAGAAACGGAGTTTCGTTGGTGATGAATGTAGGTGTAGTGGATCCTAAAGTGCTATTGGACCTCTTCTCAATGTATCGCGTTTGGCAAGAGGAAAGGGCACAGGAGATCAGCAAGAATCAGGTGCTTCATCCTTCTTGCTCCCAAAATTCGCATTTTGTTATGCTTTATGGAGATGGTTGCTCTTGCATCCCATTATTTTAGGGTAGGTTTTTCAATAGGAATCATGATTCCTAGGAGAGTCGAGTTAAGACTAGTTTGTTAATAAGCGCAATCTGTTCCTCAAACTCACCCTATGCTAATCACTCAACCTTAACATGCTGTGTTCAGCGAAAGATATCTTGGCATGAGTCAAGAACTTGGTCCCCTACGACAGATTTATGGTTTTTCATAAGGATTAGTTACTTCTTCATAGACGTAGTGAATTCGCTGCAGTTTTAGCAGTTCCATTGGGCCGTGAGTTCCTTGCGACCACTCATTTCCCTATAATGTGTTGGATATCCTCTCAATGGTTTGAGTTGTAACTGATATGATCTGATTTTTGCGTTGATTAATCAGTCTGGCGATTTGAGAAGTACATAATGTTCCTATAATCATCTTTTATTATTAGATATTTATTGAAGCAAAACAAGTTGTTAAGAGATAACTGTTGCAGGATGAGATCGAAAACAAAATAGAAGTAGTAGATGCTTTGGCGCTCAAACTACTTCAGCGGTTCAATCACTCAGTCTCAACAATGAGAACTACTTCTCAACATCTGTCAGGAGGTAAAATAATGCCATGGAAACTAAACCTTTCCTTTACCCTTTGCACCCTCATTAAACCCGAATATGATCTCCCCCTTCACAATTTCCATCACACTTTGCCGTATGGTTCTAATTAAACCTTCTCTTCACAACACATGCAGTTCATCCCCTGCAGGTGGAGATCGGCGAGTTGAAAGGGAGGATAACGGAGGTGATCAACAATTGCGACGCCCTTTGCAAGAGAATCGAGAAGGAAGGGCCAGAAGCTCTCCGTTCATCCGTTAAGCCATTCGTCGTTCCCACTCTTACTGAATCAAACATTGGTAATGTTATACATGGAAACAAGCCTTCCAGCCAAAGTTAGTCACTAATTTTCCGTGGATATTCGATCCTTTTCAACCACACAGCTGTATTGACATAGAATAACGAGGGCAGCTTGAACAAGGTTACTACAAGGGCTGTGCTATTCTTTTATAGTCGATAAACGCAGTTCATAGGGATGGCATCAACTAGTTAAAAAAAAGGTCATACTTAACAGTACATGCTAAGGTTCTTTCGTCTCTCTATTTATTATCAAGTTTGTAACTGTACGAATTCTGAGTTCCATTGAATGTGAGATTTGTACATGCACTGTCTGACATCATATTTCTTTATCTCTACTGGTTCCGTTTATCTGATTCAGTAACAGCCAACTCAAATACCCAATCTGCGACGAAAAAGTGCTTCTAAAAAGGAACCAATACAGCAAGAACAGAGCAGAACTAGAATACGATACTTCTGAAGCCTGGAAACAAATTTGACTACTGATATTCTGGAAATATTAACCCTGGAAACCCAATAACAAACCCCAAATAAGGTACAGTCTCTGCCTCTGCATCCATAAACAACTTCTTTAAGACATCAAGGCTGCTGCTGGGCATCCATGTAACCAGCATCAACCAGCACTTTCTCCCTTTTGGCCAACTCAATGTCTTCATCCACCATCATCTTCACCAGCTTCTCGAATCCAACTTTGGGCTTCCATCCCAACACCGTCTTGGCTTTTCTGGCGTCACCCTTCAGGTTATCAACTTCCGCCGGCCTGAAATACTTCTTGTCGATCTCAACGTGATCCTTCCAGTTCAGCCCCACTGATCCAAACGCCAACTCCAGAAACTCTTGAACGCTGTGCGATTCCTCAGTAGCCACCACGTAGTCGTCGGGCTTCTCCTGCTGTAACATCATCCACATCGCCTCAACATAGTCTCCAGCGAAGCCCCAATCCCTCGACGCCTGCAGATTCCCCAAGTACACTTTCGTCTGCAGTCCGACCTTGATCCTCCCCACGGCTCTCGTGATCTTCCTCGTCACGAAATTCTCCCCTCTCCTCGGAGATTCGTGGTTGAACAAGATCCCGTTGCAGGCGTACAGACCGTACGCTTCCCTGTAATTGACAGTGTACCAATGCGCAGCACATTTGGATGCAGCGTAAGGGGATCTAGGGTGGAACGGAGTGGTCTCCGATTGAGGAGGCGGAGTGGATCCGAACATCTCGGACGATCCAGCCTGGTAGTACCGGATGTGAGCGCGGCCGGTGTCCAGGATATGAGATCTGACCGCCTCGAGGAGGCGGAGGGCTCCCGTGGCCACAACGTCAGCGGTGTAGTCGGGGATCTCAAAGGAGACGGCCACGTGTGACTGGGCGGCGAGGTTGTAAACCTCGTCAGGGCGGATGGTGTCGAGCCAGCGGCGGAGGGAGGAAGCGTCGCTGAGATCGGCGTAATGGAGCTTCATCCGAGCCTTGTTGATGTTGTGGGGATCGATGTAGATGTGGTTGAGTCGCTGGGTGTTGAAGTTGGAGGACCTCCGGATGAGGCCGTGGACCTCGTAGCCCTTGTCGAGGAGGAACTCGGTGAGGTAGGAGCCGTCCTGGCCGGTGATTCCGGTGATCAGAGCGATCTTTATTACCGGCGGAGATGCGTCGCCGTTGGCGGATCCGGATCTGGAATTGTCATTGTCAGTAGCAGCCATGGTATGGGGGGAGGGGAATCGAGAGAGGTTCAGTTGACGGAGTGAGGAAATGGAAGAAGACGCGGTTTTGCTGTAATGGAGGGATTTTGATTTTATAGACGACGAGTCTGGAGAGAATTTGACGGATTTGCCCCCCGAATATGTAAATAAATCATGCTTCCAAGTATGGTTATTTATTAATTTCAGACGAAACTGGATCTCGATTTCATTTGCGACTTTGTACAGCGGAGAACGTTATGTGCCTATTCAAAAGTATAAACTGTCCACAGTGAAAAATATAAACACATATATTTGGCTTTCTGTACGCCATTTCACAACTAGTAGCCTGCTATAAACCAGCAAATTGGTCACATATGGCAGACATGTCAAACTGTAATTTATTTGTAAGGAAGCCAAATCTATAAGGTTAACGGGATGCACATTGTGACCCCGGTCACGATCATTGCGTTCCTCTCCGTCTCATCTAACTTCCAGTTGAGGATTTTCAACTAACGGAACCGTCTATTATGTGTCGATGATTTTTTATCATCTATAATTAATATGACTTACCGCTGCAATGATTTTTTGTAATTACTGGCCATGTACCATATCTCAAGTCCCTGATCAGAAGAACTTGAACACTCAATTAGACATTATGCAGTGGAGGGCTTTGAGGAAAGGATGAGTGTTTCAAGCTTTGCTTACTTATTTACAGTTTTCGAATGTCATGATAATTGATACCTATTATTATGAATTTAAACCTCAAGTAATGACGCAATTGGTCATTAGGAGAAACGAACGGCCATCGCTAATTTGACTATTCAATGGAACTTTTGGGGTCATTGGTATTGTATGTTCTATGGATTGACTATTCTTACTAGATTTTTTCTATCTCGTATGCATCGGTGACGGTCCTTCAACGTCTGCTATTGCAGCTCTGTTGATACTCTAATCGGCAATGTACAGTGATATCAAATTGATGAGTGTAATGATAATTAGTGCAATCATTTAAATAGTTATAGATCAATTATATCGTAATTGAATTATGTCATGTTGTTTTAATGAGTAGTTCAATATTTAATTGATATTACCGTTAAATCGATACAATATTGAAAACAATACTAATCGAGCATCTATGGTGAAATCATGACATTGTTGGGAAAAATTGTGTTCCTTTTTTTGTCTACAAAAGTTGTTTCCCTCTTAAATTGTTAGGGAATGATGATTCCGGTCACATTTTCTTTTAGCGATGTTGGGATGTTGTTGATTTTGATTTTGTGGAATTTGTTATCAACTATTTCAGAAATTTTGAGTTGATTTTGGATATTAGCTAGACAATGAACGTGCTGATTTCTAAAGCTAATCAATTGGGAAATATGAGATAGTTTCGACCCATAAAACCATTTTCATCACAAAATTTATTTAAAAATTTCAAATTGTATTTACATTACCACGTCAACAAGTTTAACAATTTATTTAATAAATAATTTTCAACCACCTCCATCCCTCATTTGTTTAGAAATTTCTATTCATCATTTATATATTCCTTAACAATATTTTTCCACCAATAATAATAGATCTTTTATAATATAAATCATAATTATAAATATTTTTTTAAAAAAAGTGGTTCATTTGCCTATGTGGCTCTAATTGACTTTCTACATTATAAATTTTTTTAATTTATCAAGTCTATGTAGCTCTTTAGTAAATACAATTTAGATGCCACCTCATCCTTCACATAATTTTAGCAATTGATAAAATTTTGTAATGAAAATGCCCTAAGTCTGTGTAGCGTTCTCTACCATACCTTGACAAAATTCCTAGTAAATTGAATTGAGGGATCCATGAATCGGCTCATTAGTCTCAATCAGACAAGTTTCATTTCGAGTCGTTAGATTACAAAAATATTATTATCTTTTTGGAGGTGATGCATACCATGAGATTGAAGACCGAAAAATAAGGAATGCTAAAAATTAAATTGGATTTTGCTAAAGATTATGACATGATTGATTTAAAGTTTGTGGAGGATATTTTTGTGCAAGCACACCTTCCAAACAACATTCGTATTACCATTGTCTGTATCCATCATCCAAATTCAGTGAAGTTAAGTTTTAACGGAACCTTTTAAACATGGATGTGATTTCGGCAGAAATGTCATCTTTCCCCTATGTATTATTTATTTGTGTCACTTCGATAGAAATATCGGTTCGCCCGGACCGATTCTGAAAAGCTGAATAATATCTATAGAGTATAGAGATCGCTTGGGTGTGCCAAAGGTTGGGAGTAGTCTGACGAGAATGATAAACAATAAAACAATTAATAAAAGTAAAGTATTCGTCCAACTATTACTCAGAAAAAAAGAATTATAAATTAGAATAATATGATTCCACAAATTGGACTTTTCCATTTTCGTTTCCGCTTTCTTCCGGTCTTATTATCACGCGCCTCTTGTCCGGAGAAATTTCAGATCTCTTCCGAGTCTTGACTCTTGAACGAGTGAAGGACTCGGTAGTCGTCTGTAATAATTTCGTCTTCTCTAGCTCAACCCGCTTTCTCCGCTTCTCAGCTCCAACCCTCCAAATCCGGCCGCTAGAATCTTGGAGCAGATGGCTAAGAGATCCGTTCCTCTCCTAAAGCAACTCCTCTCCTCATCCACCTCCTCTCTCCGCGAGTCATGCTCCTCTCGCCTCACCTCTCAACGATCCGTCACCTACATGCCCCGTCCCGGCGACGGTACTCCACGCGCTGTCACTTTGATTCCCGGTGATGGAATTGGACCTCTCGTCACCGGCGCCGTCGAGCAAGTCATGGAGGCGATGCACGCTCCTGTCTACTTCGAGCGCTACGAAGTCCACGGGGACATGAAGAAGGTGCCGCAAGAGGTCCTCGATTCGATTAAGAAGAACAAGGTCTGCTTGAAAGGAGGACTCGCCACTCCCATGGGAGGAGGTGTTAGTTCTTTGAACGTGCAGCTGAGGAAGGAGCTTGATTTGTACGCTTCACTGGTGAATTGCTTCAATCTTCCTGGATTGCCAACTCGCCACGAGAATGTTGACATCGTCGTGATTAGAGAGAATACAGAGGGTGAGTACGCCGGCCTGGAGCACGAGGTCGTCCCCGGTGTGGTTGAGAGCCTGAAGGTATTGGTCATTTCTTTCACTTTCGATCTGCTTGTTTGTTTGATTGTGAAGGTTTTGAATGATTGAATCCTCAATTCCAAGGTTAGAAGAATTTTCATACTATGTGTTTGTTAGGTGATTACGAAGTTCTGCTCAGAGAGGATTGCCAAGTACGCTTTCGAGTATGCTTACCTGAACAACAGGAAGAAAGTGACTGCTGTCCACAAGGCAAACATCATGAAGCTTGCTGATGGCTTGTTCTTGGAGTCTTGCCGAGAGGTTGCTACCAAATATCCTGGTATTAAATACAACGAAATCATCGTGGACAATTGCTGTATGCAACTTGTTTCCAAGCCTGAGCAGTTTGACGTCATGGTAAGGCATCTCAGCTCCAGTCCTTATATTCAGGGAATTCTCTACTGTAGCCACTCATTAGAGTTGAATCATGTTATAAAAGTTTCTTGCTGTGAAGTAACTTACATTTCTTAATGCTGAAAGGTTGTTAAGTAACATTCAATTCCAGACTTTGGAATTTGGATGCAACAAGTGAAATAACTTATTTATGTGCGTCCCACTTATCTTTAGCTGGTCTGAGCTTGTTGATCGATGTGGTATTGAGCTATATCCTGTGAAGTAACATGTCTATACTTTCGATGTCAAACAACTTATTCCTGTGGATTCCGGGCCTGATTACCTTAATGCTGATGAACTATATATTTTGTTTCTGTAGCTGGTGCAATAATACCTGCCGAAAGATCTTTTCGAAACTAGGAACTTTTATGTAATGCATCTAGACGACCATATGTTGGCATGTGAATTGAGATGACAGAGTAACTACTGATGTGTGATTACCAATATCTTTGCGAAACACTGAGTTGACAACTGTTTTGTGATGAATTGATCATTGCCTTGTTATCCACTTCTCTTACCTGAGAATTCTCAAGGCTGCTAATGATACTCCGATGCTCATTGAGATTGCTCTCTCTCTCTCTTTTGTAGGTCACACCTAATCTTTATGGAAATCTAGTTGCAAATACAGCTGCAGGTATTGCTGGTGGCACTGGAGTCATGCCTGGAGGTAATATATTGCAAGTTTCTGTTTCTCTCTTTTCCGGTTAGTTTAGCACCAAAACAGTGATTTACTTGTTTAGGGATGATGTGTACCGATCTAATTTTGTCAATTCCTAGCAGCAAATAATGAGCGACTTTTCTGATGATATTCGCTTAGTAGGATGACTAGGTTGTGAAAGTAGCTTAAGCGGAATCATCAAACCTGAGCATATGGTGTTATTATATACATTAATAATCTCGTTCTAAGGTTATTATAAACCTTAACAGACTCTTGTGTATGGATGTGCATCGTGTATCAATTTCTTCTTTGTCATTCTAAGGGGGGACTTGGGAAATACAGGTCGTTAGTGTATAATGCAAGTCTCAGTAAGCAGCGAGTACTCATCCTTAAGCACCACTGAACTCTTGTCCTTCTGTCAAACATCTTCCCGTTTTGTTCAATTTGATATAGTTGAAAGGATATTCAGCAAGATATAACTTTTTTCCTCCTATCTTGTTGTTTAAAGGCTACACCCCTTTTGATTGGTTCTGCAGGTAATGTGGGAGCTGAGCATGCAGTGTTCGAGCAAGGTGCTTCGGCAGGAAATGTGGGGAATGACAAACTATCGGAGCAGAAGAAGGCGAACCCAGTAGCTCTGCTGCTCTCATCAGCCATGATGCTAAGGCATCTTCAGTTCCCATCGTTCGCCGATAGATTGGAGACTGCTGTGGTAGGAGTGATTTCAGAGGGCAAGACCAGGACCAAAGATTTGGGAGGCACTAGTACCACCCAAGAGGTCGTTGATGCCGTCATAGCGGCTTTGAAGAACTGACATCCCCCGGGAAACACTTGCTTCTGAGAAAATAGACTTGTGGATTGAGGAAGAAATTTCCTTACCGTTCATTATTCTTCTACCTTTTAAAAAAGTTGTTGACATTTCCTGCATGCGAGAGAAAGCTGTGCAAAGCATATCTGTATTTTGATATTTCCCCACCATCTCAATAATTTTCTTACTTGAAAAATGACAAAACATGAATTGTTACTTGGATCGACGGGATGTATAGGTTGGTTCTGGATTTGTTGCAGTTATGCAGTCTGACGATGGTTACTCTTGTCGTTACCAATCTCTTGATTTGTTCTCCAAAGGTTAACTTTGGTTTTGTGTTATCAAAGTCAGAGAGTGATCTTGTTTAGGAGCGTTATGAGACTGATAAGTTGCGTCACTCAAGACCATCGGTCTCTTTCGGGTGGCACAACTTATCCCAGGCCATCTAGAATCACTATCTTTGTCTTCGGGATATAAATTCTACAAATATCTATCTATTGGATATATGATAGAGTTAATTTTACTTAATTGTCAAATATTTTAATAACCTTGAAAGTTTGATCAGGATTACACATTAGTCTCATAACTTTTAGATATTACGATGAAATTTTATTATTGTGAAACGCGCGGATTAGAACATGGTACTATAAGCACTTGTGGCAGCATTTTCGAGCAGAGTTGCCACATCACCAGTGACACAAAATATATAAAAAATAATAATGTCTTATGGTTTGATTCGAATCAATGGAGCCCAAACCAGAATTCTGTTAAAGGCTAAACACAAATAGCAAGTAATAACTTTGACAACACACACATTAGCTCAAAAGGGAGAAGAGAATTCACCAAATGCAACATCTGATTACAAAGGTATCGATTGTACATCTGCTGTTTTTGGACAAACATGAACATCCAACTCAAGGCTTCAACCTCTGGTTTCTGTCAACACAAAGCACAAAAGCTGCCCTAGAAAGCAACCAGCTTTACAGAACCATATATCGAGAGAAGAGTAAAGAGCACCAAACGATGAACTAAAGTCGGGGAACTAAACCCATCTCCATTCTCTCGTTATCCCAATTGAATCACATGCCTCCCAAAAACAAAAGAAAACAACTTTTTCCCAACTCTTATCCAATGAAACATAAATCCTATAGATACCACCGTGCTCCACACAAACCAAACAAAAAGATAAAATCATATAAAGGACAGAGACGTGCAAAAATACAGCTCAAATCACAAAATAAAAATCCGAGTTACCATTCCTCAAATACACCATATTGTTGTTATCAAATAAGACATGCATGCAGGGGCGATTTGGTCCCATTTTGTTGTTATGAATTAAATTTAGGAGTTGATGAAGAGGACGTGGGAAATCAAGTTAATACATATTTATTGTACGATATGACTTTTGATGTGTACACATTTTTTATTTTCAATCCTGTTTGGGCCCATTAATTAGTGCCGTTATTATATAATTGGTGCATATTTCTAAATGTAGAATGAATGCAAATGAAAATTAGTTGCGCTGCATTTAAAAGTGTTTTGAAAAAATAAATATTTCAAAAGGGCATTAATTTTTATGGCATTTCCATCCTCAAATTTTAGTTATGATTAAAATGAAGTGGAGGGTGATATATTAACAATGATTAGGGATGTGTATGCACTTGCTAAATTAACAATCTTGTTAATTTTTAGAAAGTCAGTTAATAATACCACATAAGCTAAAGTATAATTTCCAAAAAATATATATATGAGTAGAAAATATTTTATAGATTATTTATTTATTATTAGTAAAAAATGGTATTAAAACAGCAAAAATAATCATTAGAAATTGTTAAAATTTGTATTTGCAAGTATGAATATAGTTAAAAATTGTTCAATAAATTAATTGCTAAAATTGATAATATAACAATATAAACATAATTAAAAATTACTAAATGAATTTTAGTAATTGGCCTAGCTACCCTATCGCTCACCACTTTTTTTATTAGTTTTGTTTGATAGTCAAATAAAATTGGTGGACAAGGGACCAAGGCCCAATGGGTAGTGGGGAGGAGTGGGTGGAAGGCAGTCTGGATTCATCAATGTGTGATATGTACGTAACACTAACAACTACATTATTGTCTCAAAATTTAATTCCTGACAGCGCCAAAGTTTGCTATACAAAAGGATCACAAATCAGTCACAGGCATCACAACAACAACAACCAAACCAATTGGAAGGAACACATCAAAAGCCAAGAGAAAGTGTAGAGTTTTTGTTTCTATCATTTCGTGTCGGAGCAGTACTCTGCACTCTCAATTCTCGGCATGACTCGAACATGGTGTCGATCATGCTAAACATACCGAAGTAAAACCTCCAACGCTAGTCATAATCCATGATTCTTCTACTGATGATGATACTTCTCAATCATCACTTCCCAATAATTCGCTAAATTACGAAATGCTGTTATCCAACGGGGACATCGGGTTCGAAATCGTTCGACCGAAAAGCAAATTCGATCCGATCAGCGTCAACTACACTTCAGGCACAACATCAAGACCCAAGGGAGTCGTGTACAGCCACAGAGGAGCATATCTCAATTCCTTAGCTACACTTTTCCTCCATGAAATCAGCTCCACCCCTGTTTACCTATGGACGGTTCCTCTGTTCCATTGTAACGGGTGGTGCCTTCCCGGGGGGATTGCAGCTCAAGGAGGCACAAATATCTGCCTCAGAAAGGTCACTCCAAAGGCAATCTTTGACAACATAGAAATTCAATGTGACTCATTTGGGAGGCGCACCAACCGTGTTGAACATGATCACGAAATCTTGCATTCGCGACCAGAAGCCACTTCCTCACAAAGTGAGAGTGGCTACCGGAGGCTCACCTCCTCCTCGAAAAGTCATTTCGAAGATGGAAGAATTAGGTTTCCACGTGACTCATTTATACGGCTTAACAGAAGTGTACGGTCCCGCAACTTATTGCGTATGGAAACCCGAATGGGACGATTTACCTCTCGAAGAGAGGGCATATTTGAAAGCGAGGCAAGGAATGCAGCACGTTGGAATGGAAGATGTCGACGTGAAAAATCCCGAGACGATGAAGTCTGTGCCTCCCGATGGCGAAACTATGGGTGATGAGTGGATATTTAAAGATGTGGAGGCTACTCAGAGGGAATACAGTGATTAGTGGATATTTAAAGATGTGGAGGCTACTCAGAAGGCTTTCGAAGGCGGGTGGTTTCGAAGCGGGGATCTGCTGTTAGGCATTCGGACGGGTATATAGAAGTGAAGGATCGTTTGAAGGATATTATAATTTATGGAGGGGAGAATATTTGTACGGTTGAGGTGGAAACAGTATTGTACACTCATCCGGCGGTTGATGAGGCTGCTGTGGTTGCACAGCCGCATGATCATTAGGCGCAAACTCCCTATGCATTTGTGAAGCTGAAAAAAGGGTTTGACGACGTGCGTGCTGGAGATATAATTGAGTTTTGCAGAAGCAAGTTGCCTCACTATATGGCTCCGAGGACGGTCGTTTTCTAGGAGTTGCCGAGAACCTCGACTGGGAAAGTGCAGAAGTTTATATTGAGGGAGAAAGCAAAAGCCTTTCCTATGGCTAAATGATAATTGTTAAACTACATAACATTGTCTGTAAGAAATGCAGCAACTTTCTGACTAAAATATTACAAAAGCAACTGTTTCATGTAAAAGATAGATGCAAAGAGGGGTTTTTTATTTCTGGGTTTTGGTTAATTTTGTCTATGATGCTGGATGCTTGGCGAGATCAAGGCGAAAGATGCTGTCATGGATGAGGTTGCCAAGATACAAATGATTTCCGATCTTGTATCCAGTGGTGATGAAGCGAAGTTCAGCATCATTGTAGTGAGCAACTGGTTTCCCATCCAAATCCACCATGAAAACCCCGCTGTTCTTCTCCATGTGCAGTGGTTTTATGTACTTTTCGAACATTAATATAGCCTTTCTCAGTAGAGGGTGTTTCAAAGAAAACTCTAACTCGGCAGTAATTCCCTGTCACCATTTACAAAACACAGAAAAATATATGCTTAATACAGTTCAGACAAGGCTGTTCGGTTAAAAAAAACTCGTTCCAGACTCGACTCGAGAGCGGAACTTGAGCCACGGTATGTACGACTCGATAGGTTCACGAGTTGGCTCGTGTTCGAATTTAAATACTAGCTCGAGTATATGGCTTGTTAGTAGACTCAATTTTAGCATAGTCTTTTTAGCTCAAATGGCACTCATAATCATTATGATTTTAATGAGCAAAGTTTGAGTTGAGCTTTGGCTTGTCAAGGCTAGTTAACGAGTCAGCTTGAGTTCGACACTAGCTAAAATTTTATAGTTCGAGCTCGAATCAAGTTTGAGCAAAATTCAGCTCCCCTTCTGTTTCTAAAAAAAATAGAATGAGCCATCATCAGAAACTGGAAAAGAAAGTGGTGGATTTTACCGCGGGGAATGCAATCCAGTAATGTCCATGGCCATCATAATGGATGTTATCAGGCAATCCAGGCAGATTATCAGCAAATTTCTCCAGTTTCCCCTTCTTCTCCCCTTTTATGTAATATTTCCTACACCTTCTCCTGCAATCAATCATCTGAATCATTAAACAAGTGTAAAGCTCAAAACAGAGAGTTTGGGACTAAAATATCGGGAAAAAAACAAAAATTTTACATGGGTGTTTCACAGAAGACAAGGGATTGTTGATCGGGCGAAATCTCTATTCCATTAGCAAAGTAGAGATCTCGCAGCATCACTGTAGTCTGCTTAGTCACAGGATCATATCTCAGCAGACGACCATGGGGCTTCCCTCCCAAAATATCGACTACGGAATCAGCCACGGTGTATTCGTAAGAAGCATCCGTGAAATACAAAGATCCATCCTCTGCATCTATGGCTACGGCGTCCGTCAACTTGAATTTCACTCCCTCTGCTTCGTCCGTCAGAAGCTCGATTCCTCCGTCCCTGCTACTCACTCTCAGTAGCCCCTGTGTAACGCCAATTGGAAAAAAATATCCAGAAAAAACGTAAAAAATCGTAACAAACCAAAGAAGTGAGAAACTTGTGAAAATTGAAACGGGACCATTACCAGATTGAGATATTATTAAGGTTGGTACTCACGAAAATTGAGTGGGGCCACTTACCTTAAAAGCATCGGCTACGATCAAATCGCGGTTAACTCGGTCTAGGGCGAGTCCGAGGGGTCTGCCACCGGTGTTGACCCAACTAGACACGGTTATATCGCCGACCGAGTCATTGACCGTGACTCGCTTGATCCAACCGTCCGCGCACCCGGTGTAGATGACTCCGGACTCGGAGTCGTAGGCGATGTCCTCGGGTCCGTTGACCTGACCCTGACCTACTAACTCGAAGCTTTTGAGGATGTTGTTGTTTTTGGATGGCGCTTTCAGGGGAGGCTGAGTCAATTCGTGGAGGGGGAGGTGAATCGGGTCGTAAGAGTCTAGTTTGTAGACGACGGCGGCTAATAGCACCGGGGTGAATAGCACGATGAGGAGGGAGGTAGTCGGCCAGCTGGCGGAGGTCCGGCGACTCTGCGGTGTTGGCTGAGGCGGAGGCATCGGGCGGATTGGGCGGAGGTTGGTTACCGGGAGTTTAAAATGTAGTATGATTTGATGATATAGGTGTAGGATAGACTGATAGAGGTGATTTGGTGAACGGAGCTGGTGATATTTCGTAAGATTGATGACGAGGACTGAGGAGAGAGAAGCGTTTAGATGACGAGGACTGAGGACAGGAACAAAAATTAAATACTGAAACGAACTCGCTCCATTTTTCTTGTTGACCCACTATAGGTCATGTGACGTGGCAGGTTAGTTACGTGGCTGTTACTTGTCACACCTCTTGCCACGTGTATTTCTTGACATTGCCCCCATTTTGCCAATATAGCATATTCTAATTTTACAGTTTTATTGTACGTTAGCTAACCTAGAAATTAAGATAGCACATAAAAATATATATTTTATTATTGTGTGAGCAGTTTACCGTATAAAATCATCTACAAATACAAATTATAGGAGGGATGCATGAGCAACATATAACATATGTTTCGTTGTAATAAGATGGAAAGTACCAACTTCAAATTTTGTTCATATTCACCTGATAATTTTATACCGAAAACATCAAGCAAAATTTTAAATATAACCAACATTACCTATTAAAAAAAATATGTTAATCCGGACAAGTTTATATGAGAAAGACTTTGATGTGATACAATATTGCTGGATTCAAATAATATTATAAAAATAAAATAATAAAATATTTATTTTTAAATATAAATGAATTCAAACATAATTTATCTATTAAATTGGACGGTAACTTTATTTATTTTTTACTCTGAATGAATTGGGTGACATCTTCTCTGTTGTTGAATAATCATGAAATCGTCTCCATCCATGATCCATTTCTAATCTAATAAGCCGATAGGTTCTTAATAATAATAATAATAATAATAATAATAATAATAATAGAAAGCCAAGAGGTTAAGAAGACTGTCAAATCATGTTAATTGACTTTAAACGCATCGTCAGTGTCACAGTCACCAAAGTTAAATGTCATATTTCCTGACTTGTTTGTTTGTGCAGAAACTTCGTGATTGTCATATTTTTTGTAGTGACTTGGTCTTTGCTGTACGAATATTGACGTCTTTTTATATTATTCCATCACGTCTCCCAGAAAGATAGCTCATGATTTGAGAGGGATTGGAAACCAAATCTGAAATCTCAAAGTTATCTACACCATCTAAACAAGTTAGGTGACCTTGATTCGGGATTAAGGATCGAAATCTCTTTGATCTGATCAAATAAAATATAGGCAGATTTTAAGGAGAAATTAATTATAAAAATTTTTGAAGGGGAAATTTTTTTGATATTTTAATCTGATTACACTAGGATAAGATGATAAAATTTATATTAAATAATCTAATTTTATTAAATTAACACCGCTCAATTTACTATGGTGTCGGATTTCTATTCTAAGTTGATGACCAGATCACAATCTCCAACCCAACAAGAATATAAATTGTTAGAGGGTGTGCATAATCATACTAATGGTGTACATACTATTTAAAAAGTCGGTATTACTATTCATACAAGTATTTCCGCATTATTTATTTGGTTATATATAATTTATATACGGTACATCGCTAATTATAAAAATTCTTTTAATACTTATATAATATATATATATATACTATATGTGTATAAAGTTTCATTTTCATATTATTATAAAACCATTTAATTTTTTTATATTTATTTGATGCTTCACATACTTAATACGTATTACATGTTTAATATACATATTTTAAAATTTTGGATAGATATTTTAAAATTTTTTTAATATTTAATAATGAATACAGAACTTTCAAATGTATTTAAAAAAACATATAAAACCTGAATGTATTAATACTATACTATACCCATTACCGTATACCGCATTTTACTAAAAAGCCCCCACCATGCAGCCCCTTTCCTCATTCCCTCCCATCCCAACATCTGCGTATTATATATAACGAACTTACCTCCTCCCCAAATCTCACATCACAACCTTCACAAACACTTCTAAACCAAGAACCCACAAGAAAAATGGAACGTTCAATTCGAACCAGTAGTACTCCACCAACTCTCGTAGTTACATTGGCGCTCTTGTTTATAGCTGCCACCGCAGAGAACTGCGAGAGCCAAGCAGGGAACGCGGTGTGTCCGGGCGGCCTATGCTGCAGCCGGTTCGGCTGGTGCGGCAACACTGCGGATCACTGCACAAATGGCTGCCAGAGCCAATGTACTCCGCAAGGTGATGGTGGGGCCACCCCAACCCCGACCCCATCCGGAGGAGGATGAGGCCCATAATTACCCCAGCAATCTTCGAGGACATGCGCAAGCACCGTAATGACGGTGCTTGCGAGGTTAGCAGGTTCTACAGCTATGATGCTTTCATCGCTGTTGCTCGGTGCATCAACGGATTTGGCACAACCGGTGATCTCAACACCCGTAAAAAAGAGCACGCCGCTTTCTTGGCCCAGACCTCCCACGAAACCACCGGTACATACATTCTACATATTTTATTTACTTTTGATAGTTCAAGTGACAAATTATTGAATTAATTAGAAGGTATAAGGAAAGGGTGAGAATTGGCCGTGTTAAACTGGACTTCGAATAATCTAAAAGTCTGAATTAAATCAAATTAGATTAGATTTGTGTCTATACAATTGATAATACATAGATTTAGGTGTTCTGACTTTTTGGAGTGAAGTCCGAAATGTTTTGGCCCAAACCGGCCCAAACCAAGAAAAACATATAAGAAATATTAGACCACTGTTGGAGTATCATAATTTCAATAAATTTTATTTTTATTAATTCAGTAAGAAGACTAAAGTAATATACATAACAACAATCAACAAATAAAATGTACTTCAATGATGCATATTATCATAGGAGTGGAAAATTCGATCGTATTTAACCCTATAAATCGGACTTTGACAACCCCAAATATTCGTATTAAAAAAAATCACACCTAATTCAAGTTTGTATAAACCACATCGGTTCGAGTTTGATTGGATCGGACAACCTGATTCTTTACCCTCTGTCTTAACTTTTAGTTGCATGTTCCAGGAGGATGGCCAACGGCACCTGACGGCGAATTTGCGTGGGGTGTTGTTTCATTAGAGAGGGATCGTTCAACTTATTGCACAATACCTAACGAATGCCCATGCGCTGCTGACAAGCAATACTACGACAGAGGACTCATCCAGCTCACTCCGTAAGTATATTGTTTATTATTATTATTGATTTCATATATATCATAAAAAAAACTGGAGACTAATTGGGTTGACTTTGTATGGTTAACAACTATAACTACGGGCTAGCAGAGAGCGCAATTAGATAGGATCTGATTAACAACCCGAATTTGGTGATAATCAACGCCGAGATATTATTTCCGACGGCAATTTAGTTCTAGATGACTGCTCAGGCGAACAAACCGTCAAGCCATAACGTGATTGTTGGATAGTGAAATCCATCTGTGGCCGACATGACAGCCAACAGAGTTCCCGACTATGAGATCATCACCAACATTATCAACGGCGGTCTCGTGGTGCCGACCCTCGTGTGGAAAATAGGATTGGGTTCCACCAGAGGTTCAGCTCCATTCTCGGAGTCAACCCTGGCGGCAAGCAACAATCAAACCCCCTTCAATAAATAGGACAATCAGCATCATTTCGTTACTGGTCCATGCGATATTTTAATAATTGTTTAATATTAAATAGAGGTGCCGTAAAACTAAAGGAAATAGATAAGCCAATAGCAGTAAATTTGCAATTCAATTATATATATTAATTATTAATAATAATTAAAAATTCTTGTATTTTCCAATTTATAATAATTAAAAATAAAATAATACAATGATCACTTTACTTGATTAATTTCAACCAACATAAAAGCATTAATGTTTTTATCTCATCATATATTTCAATGTTTGGCCTTAGGATTTTATCTTTTGATTACGATAACAACTTCAACATACTTACTCCATTACCAAATAAACTCTATTTGGTATACAAACAACCTAATCTCATTTATTTGGCTATTATTTGAAAGATTTAACATGGTGATACCTCAATTTTTAGTTGTTCCCAACATGCATGCCAAATATTAGGCAATTTGAAAATTTGAAAATTTTCATGTCAAAATTGCCAATTTCCGTGTGTTATACAATATACCATACAAATTGACCATTTTCACAAAAATATTTCAAATTTTTTAAATTAGCTAATATTTGATATGCACGTTGAAAATGGCTAAAAATCAAGTTTCATCATGGTAATCCCTGTAAATAATGACCAAATGAGGTTTAAATCAATTTTACTTGGTGTTATGTTGGTGTTGAAATTTTTCAAATCGGCTTACTTCCTGTATGTGTGTGGCGGAAAACAAATAGAAATCCAAGCTAAATTTTTTATAGTCCAAACCACATACATGATACATCCCCACTAACAATACCAATCAAAACCTTTAAAATATATTTTAAACTTCATTTGACTATTATTTGAAGAGTTTAACATGGTGAAACCTCAAATTTTAATCATTCCCAACATGCATGTCAAATATTAACTAATTTGACAATTTGTAAATTTTCATGTCAAAATTACCAATTTACGTGTCTTATATTATACAAATGGACCATTTTGATAAGAATATTTCAAAATTTTTAAATCGGCTAGTACTTGACATGCGCATTGAAATTGGTTAAAAATCAAGTTTCATTATGGTTATCCCTGTAAATAATAACCAAATAAAATTAAAAATTAATATTACTTAGTGTTATGTTAGTATAAAAAACTATCAAATCAGCTTACTTTCTACGTATATGCGATGGAAAATAACTAAAATTCCAAACTAAAATTTTCAAATGAGGCTACTTACCTACAATACCCTAAATATGCATAAATCCAAATAAAGGATTTACTAGCTAGCTGGCAAATTACGACTTGCAATTTCTCAACATAGAAAGGTAGGATTTGTGTAGAAAAAGGATAATGATAAAATTATGAGAAGTTGTTGGCTAAAATGCATACGCATTGCGTCAAATTAATTCTCCCCTTATCCCCAAATTAACCAAGACAACCAAATTTCTCATCACGTTACTCGACTCTATACTGTTGAAGGAATGAGTCAGTGAAGGCGTGCGTCGTCAAACCTTTTTAATTTGAATTAGAAAAGTCCACACCTCCACCTTTAAATAATTATCCCCAATTCTGTTATATACAAACCCCACCCCGCAGCCCCTTCTGTTTTAGGATACATTGGATATGAATTGTATAAATAAAATATTAAACAATTATAGGTAAATACAATACACAAGAATAATGCGTGTAAAATATTACCTATAGGGACGTGATGCTATATCCATTTTAAAATCCTATAACTTATATTTAATATCACATTTAATATACCATAAAGATACTCGCTTGATCGAAACATGCATTAAGCCGGATTTGAATCGAAATCCAATCGTCGAATAACTAATTTAATTTTTTTTAAACGCAATACTAAATTAAAATATACAAAAACTCATTTGTTGTGTTCTTTTTAGTCAAAACAAATTGTTCTTAACTATTGAATGCGCTACCAGTCATTTTTAAGCCGAAGTTAAAATTTCCCTATGCCAAACTTAAACTAAAAATATACTTAGATTTACGGCTCAGGGTCGAAATTTCCTTAAGCCGTAACCTCCCGATATTCACCCCCGACGATACCGAGTACAAAATGCTAAATCTATGGCACCGGAGACACGCGGTTTCGAAAATAAAAAGTACATCCACGACAACATAACTCATTTTAAAAGGTTTTTGTTACAATGAAGTATATTTCTCACCACAATACAATATAATAAACAATAGAACCGAAATTTTGTACCGATTTATAATTAAAAGGAGTCTCAATATATAAATATATATTTCGTCTCACCGTGTGGCAAGACTTTTTCCTAACTCATAATGGTTAGGGAGCTGCATCAGCTTGGAGGCCATGTGCACAATAGCCGGGTATTATATATAAATGACCTTTGCATCCTCCCATTTCCCACAACACATTTCACAAACACTTCAAAACCCAACACCCCAAATAAACACACAAATCAATGGAACGTTCAATCCGAGCCAGTACTCCTCCTCTAACTCTCCTAGTTACATTTTCCCTCTTGTTCATAGCTGCCACCGCAGAGAACTGCGGGAGCCAAGCTGGGAACGCCGTGTGTCCGGGCGGCCTATGCTGCAGCCGGTTCGGCTGGTGCGGCAACACTGCTGATCACTGCACAAATGGCTGCCAGAGCCAATGTACTCCACCGGGTGGTGGACCCACACCGTCCGGAGGAAGTGATGTGGGGTCCATAATCACGCCAGAAATCTTCGAGGACATGCTCAAGCACCGTAATGACGGTGCTTGCGAGGCTAGAGGGTTCTACAACTATAATGCTTTCATCGCCGCTGCTAGGTCCTTCAACGGATTCGGCACCACCGGTGACCTCAACACCCGTAAGAAGGAGCTCGCCGCTTTCTTGGCCCAGACCTCCCACGAAACCACCGGCGGATGGCCGACGGCGCCTGACGGCGAATTTGCGTGGGGGTATTGTTTCATTAGGGAGACAAACCGCTTGACTTATTGCTCATCCAACGAATGGCCTTGCCCTGCTGGCAGGCAATACTACGGCAGAGGACCTATCCAACTTACCCAGTAAGTATATTATTTATTTTATTCTTTTTCCTTAAAAAAATTGTTTTGGAGACAAAAAGATAGAAAAAAACTATCAAAAACATTCTTAAATAATATTTAAGAGCCTCACAAACCAATAGATCGCCTTTTATCTAACTTCCGTACTTATTAAACTTGAACTCATGACAAAAACGAAAACAACTAATAAATCTCCCCAACAATTTGCTTAGTGTCCTCTCCAAAATACCCAATAAAAATCAACCCAAAACACCAAACATATACAACTCAACAGGCCGATAATTATTATAAAGAATCTATCATTTATTAATTTAGGAAATAATTAAGTTGTTGCCTCGGAGGCTCAGACATTTTATTTTTTCAAACAGTTTATACATTTACTTATGTAAATAAAAGTGCATCTGGATTAATAATTCGTAATCGGCATGAAAATGTAATGCGTGATGATAGAGTGTGACAAAAAACATTTAGTCATTAATTTATTATATTCTAATTGATCTCATAATCGCTGACTAATTACGTTGACTTTTCATGGTCAGCAACTACAATTACGGGCAAGCAGGCCGGGCAATTTCACAGGATCTGATTAACAATCCGGATTTGGTGGCGACCAACGCTGAGATATCATTCCGAACGGCGATTTGGTTCTGGATGACTCCTCAGTCCAACAAGCCGTCCAGCCACAGTGTGATCGTCGGGCAGTGGAATCCGTCAGCGGCCGACAGGGCAGCCAACAGAGTCTCAGGTTATGGGGTCATCACCAACATTATCAACGGCGGCCTGGAATGTGGTCGTGGGGCCGACCCACGTGTCGCTAATAGGATTGGATTTTACCAGAGGTACTGCACTATTCTCGGAGTCAACCCTGGCGGCAACCTTGACTGCAACAATCAAACCCCCTTCGCCTAATTAGGATCTCACGAGTAACAATAATCAGCATGGCGTTTCGTTACTGTCCCTCTCATATTTTAATAATTATTCAATAAATAGATGTGCTGTAAAAATAAAGGAAATACATATATGAGTCGTTTTTAACTTTTTTTTTTTTATCAACACACGTAACGTGTACGTCCAAGAAGAAGAGATAAAGTGGCATCCATATTGTATTCAATGTATATGCATGTATATATACGTAAGCCGGAAGCACATTTGCAAACATATTTGTCTTCAACTCGACCGAATTCCCCATGCATGCAGCTCTTATCTACAGCTCCTACAGATGCATAAGTTCAATGGATATAGCTAGCAAATTACGACTTTCCAATTCTCAACAAGTGCATGATGGAAAGGTACGTTCATCTAGAAAAGGATATAATGGAATGAGAAGACGTTCTAGGCAATTGTCAAGTTTGGTCCCAAACCGGCCCTAGCGGCCAACGTAAACGCCAACCATCAAAACCATCCTTGCTCTGCCATGGCTCAGAGTAGCCGCCGGTTGTCGCCAAATATGGTGGAAACCAAAAAGCTCAAATTTTATCTATATATTTATTTGCTTCTCAAATTAACATTTTTTTTGTCCGTTACAATATCAAGTATGAGGAAATTATTTTCATCCATAAAATATATCAAGAATGGTTTTATTGGAAAGGGAGATGAATGGTTGAGTGATGTGCTAATGACATACATATAGAATAATATTTGTGTGTTAGTTTGAACATTAAATGTGTTGTACAATACTTTTAGATAAAATCACATCCTGATTTGTTGTAGACTATATATTTTGAATTGTTATTTTATAATCGTACGAAACATTAGTATTATAATGTTGACTTTTTATTTTATTGATAGTTTTGACTTTTCTTATATGTAATTGCTTTGTTTAATATAAAGAAAGACAGTACCCGTTGATAAATGTTTGGCTCTGCCGCTGATCCTCCCATATAGCTCAAATCCTCACTCTCTCACTACCACAATAACTCGTACTCTCATTGTTGTGAGGTATAATATTCAGCAGTCACATACCCAAAAAAATCCAACTATCTAACTTTCAATAGTCGAACCAGCGGGCAGATAGGCTCTACTCTCTAGTACTAGAAGTTGTTCACTAAAAGACATACGGATTACGTCAAAATTCCACCAGAAAAGCATTTTATTTGAATCAGAAAAGTCCATCACCTCTTCCTTAAATTAATTATCCCCTATTAATACATACAAACCCCACCGTACATCTACGTACTATATATAACGAACTTGCCTCCTCCAAATTCCCACATCTCACAAACACACCCAAAAAGACGCACAATATGATCGAACGTAATTCAATCCGAACCAGTCCTCTAACTCTCTTTATAGCTACATTCGCACTCCTGCATGTAGCTGCCACCGCACAGAACTGCGGCAGCCAAGCAGGAAACGCAGTGTGTCCGGGGGGCCTATGTTGCAGCCAGTGGGGCTGGTGTGGCAACACTCCCGAACACTGCACAACTGGCTGCCAGAGTCAATGTACCCAATCAAATGGTGGTGGTGGGGCCACCCCCAACCAGACTCCTTCCGGAGGAGGTGACGTGGCGTCCATAATCACGCCGGCAATGTTCGAGGACATGCTCAAGCACCGTAACGACGGCGCTTGCGAGGGTAGAGGGTTCTACAACTACAATGCCTTCATCGCCGCTGCTAGGTCATTCAATGGATTCGGCACCACCGGTGACCTCAACACCCGTAAGAAGGAGCTCGCCGCTTTCTTGGCCCAGACCTCCCACGAAACCACCGGCGGATGGCCGACGGCGCCTGACGGCGAATTTGCGTGGGGGTACTGTTTCATTAGAGAGAGAAACCGGTTAACTTATTGTTCATCCAACCAGTGGCCCTGCCCTGCTGGCAGGCAATTCTACGGCAGAGGACCAATCCAGCTAACCCAGTAAGTATTATTTATTAATTAAGGGAGAAGTATGATTAATATCAATTATTCACGCACATTCATTTTTATTCTCGTAAATAATTAAGTTAACTTTGTATGGTCAGCAACTACAACTACGGGCAAGCGGGCAGGGCAATTGGGCAGGACCTGATTAACAACCCGGATTTGGTGGCCACCAACGCCGAGATATCATTTCGAACGGCGATTTGGTTCTGGATGACTCCTCAGTCCAACAAGCCGTCCATCCATAGCGTGATTGTCGGGCAGTGGAATCCGTCGGCGACCCACAGGGCGGCCAACAGAGTTCCCGGGTACGGGGTCATCACCAACATTATCAACGGCGGTCTGGAATGTGGTCGCGGGGCCGACCCACGTGTGGCTAATAGGATTGGGTTCTACCAGAGGTACTGCTCCATTCTCGGAGTCAACCCTGGCGGCAACCTTGACTGCAACAATCAAACCCCCTTTGCCTAAGGGTTAAGAATAGTTGGCATCGTCTCGATACTATATTTTAATACTTACCAATAAATAGAGGTGGCCACTAGCGTACTGTAAAAATAAAAGGAAATACGTAAGGGGAAATTTGCAATTGAAGCAGCTCAATTGTAACTATTAAATAAATAATAATATAATAAAAACGGATATTTGATGAATGTGTTTCAGTGAGTTTTTTTGTTGGTAGTATTGTGTGTTTGCGATTTCAAAATATCGAGTTATAGTTCGGCCAGACTCCATAAATAATCACAAATTTTATGTTTATTTTTCTCCGACCGTTGTTTCGTCTAACTTCAACAGCAAAAAATCTTTGGTTAATATTTTTGTCGCCATAAAGAGGTACAGCTGTAGAGACTATCATCTACAATCACGAATAATATGCTCAAACAATACTGAAGTAATAGGATAATTTGGTGCACTATATTTTTGTATACTAGGTTTTGCTTGTCGTACAATGCCGCAAAGTCTTAAATTGGAATTGGTACCACTTTTTTCACCCGTATTTCGTAGGTTACAGAGTAAATAACTATACAATTATGACTATAAGATTATTTTTATCCCAGAAATTAATTAATAATTCATTAACTTTAGTAATTCATTCATGAAATTTTAGCAATTCATTCATGAAACTATTTTTAATCACTTTCATCTCTAAAATCCTTTAGAAATTTCTAAAAAAATTAATTCTCTTGGAAAAGTGTTTCAATATGCTTATATAGTGGCTATTGTTAACATAAATGCTTTTTTAGACTTTTGCAGGGTGTAGGGCGGATTTATTCAGGACTCCTTGACCCCTATATTTTGGAGTTCCTGACAGTCCGGGACGCTTGTTCGTGGTGCTTCCGGCAGGGATAGTGGCAGTTGACATTGAAGGTGATGCTGAACTGGTCCTTACACGACTCTCTCATGAGACGAGCAGATGTGTGGGTGGTGGAGCAATCATCACAGAGATTCTGCCATCGGATTCAGCTTCAGGTTGTTCGGCAGTCTGCTAATAAAGGTGCCCACTCTGTGGCGCGTCGTGCTCTTTCATATCTCTCGCGTTGTGTTGTGACCGATCTCACAGCCTGGGTCAATCTATAGTTGTTTGTGTTTTCTTTCTATCTTGATTTCTCCTATTTGGAGCTATCTATGACAAAAAAAGTGGTTCGGGATATTTGATCGATGGGTGATGCTATATATAATCTGTATTTTAACATAAATGGACTAATATGCTCTTAATAAAAAAATTATTTACTATTTTGCTAAAATAAATCTTATTATATTAGTTATCAATACCATAAGAGTTTTATGAAAAACGAATAGTCGAAGAGAGATTTTCGAATACGTTATTGCTAAACTCATAAATTTTCTGAAAAGTGGGAAATCTTGTAGCTACAATAGCTACAATTGTTGATTTTTTTTTGATCAAATCAAAGACATCAACTTCATTAAATCACAATAACATGAGGCGTGCAGGGATTCCAATCGGAGGTGCAGTCCTCATTGACCAGGCTGCATAGATCGCGGGTCCTTGCAAAAGCAAATACCTCAATCCTTTCTCTCCAATAAACGGACATCCTAACTGGGTTCATCCGTCTAACAACGACTACTAAAGTGTATAAGAGCAACCGTGTTTAAGAAAAGACACGAGACTAGAAAAAAGAAAACAGAAACCAAAATGAGTACAGCTGGACGGTGATTTGATGCAGTGTTTTTGGCGGTTTCGGAGTCGGTGGTTTCCGTCCATGCATGTCCCAGTTTGACTGAGGTTGCGTTGGTGGTCGGTGGTGGTGTCGTGGTTGCAAAGGCCGCCAGCGTCGCGATGGAAGATGAGCGACCACCGTTGGTGGTGGAGCTGTCTCAGTGCCGGAGATTTGGCCTGTCGCGCTAGCCACGCGATTCATTGTAGGATTTCAGCCGTCGGTTATGATTTGGTGCGACGGTGGATTTTTTCCGGGTCTGGGAGGTTGGTGTTGATGGGAGTGGACGGTAGGGCGATGGTGTTATCAGCGGAGGAGGAGTTCGTGGTGAGATTTGGGTTGCGACTAGGGTTTTTTGGAGGGCCATAATCGGCTTTGACAAAGCTCTCCTACGAGAGATAACAAGGCATCTTAACAGCATGGATTCAAGGATCGAAAAACGAAAAAAACAGAAGAAAATTGAAGAAACGAGATTGGCTATGGCGGCTAGGGTTTGGCGACTCTCATTGAGAGAGTTTTCACGAGATCTCCGACTTCACAATACGTAACAACTACCATTGTTGATTAATACGATATGAGTTATTTTAGTAAAACAGTAAATATATATTTTATTAAGGGTATCATTTACGAATCGTGCGAAATAAAAACCGGACGGTATATAGAAAAATGCTTGATGGAATTGCTATAGATCTGGTCTATTTGAATTCTGTGGGCATAGGGCCCAATTATCATCGTTTAGCCCAAACATCGGTAAATTTATTCAGCCTAGCCCAAAATCGACGATAAACCCTACTTTAGTAACGAATGCGAAAGGTTTATGATCAGAACGCAACGCCGGGAAAGAGGGAAAAAGGTTGCCGGAGAAAAGACAGAATGGGGAAAATCCCGCTATCGTTTCGTTCAGCAGTACCATCATCATCAGCACTGATCAAAAGTGCTCACGAATCTCAATCTATCTCCGACCAGCCTCGTCAATTTCTCAAGAAAGCCATCAAACGGAAGCCTACCAGGCCTTCAGCAGAACAAGATTCTGCTCGACGGCAGCACCATAAACCCTTGGTGAACTCACCGGACCTCAATGAAGCCAAACGCCTCTTCAATTCCCTCGTCGCGACCGCCCGCGCCCCGCTGGAGCTCCGATTCAACAACGCATTTCTGCAATCCTACGCCTCCATCTCCACTCCCGACAAGTCAATCGCACTTCTCCAGCACATGTCCAAAACCCTAGCTTCCTTCTCCCCTGACCGCTCCACGTTCCACATCTTACTTCCGCACGGTTCCGCCTCTCCAGACTCCTCCCTCGCTCTCGCCACCGTTCGCCAGATGCTCAATCTAATGGTCAACAGAGGCTTCAGCCCTAATCAGGTCACCGTCGACATTGCTATCCGGTCACTCTGCTCAGCCGGACACGTCGACGAGGCAATCGAGTTGGTAAAGGAACTTTCGTCGAAGGATTGTAAGCCTGATTCTCACACCTACAATTTTATCATCAAGTCCCTTTGCAAGACCAGGGCTTTGAGCACGGTATATGCATTTATTAAAGAATTCAGCAATTCTTTTGGGGTGGAGCCTGATGTTGTTTCTTTGACTATATTGATTGATAACGTTTGTAATTCCAAGAATCTGAGGGAGGCTACCATGTTGGTAGGTGTTATGGAAGCATTTGGGCATAAGCCCGACTGTTTTGTGTACAATACCATTATGAAAGGTTACTGTGTGTTGAGTAAAGGGAGTGAGGCTATTGGGCTCTATAATCAAATGAAGGAGGAAGGTGTGGAGCCTGATATGATCACTTATAATACCTTGATTTTCGGGCTGTCGAAATCTGGGAGAGTGAGTGAAGCTACGAAGTATTTGAAAGTCATGGTGGAAGCAGGTTATCTTCCTGATACTATTACCTACACATCATTGATGAATGGTTTATGCAGAGAAAGGAATGTAATGGGTGCAATGAAATTGTTAGAGGATATGAAGGAAAACGGTTGTGCTCCAAATGCGCGGACGTACAATACTTTGCTGCACGGGTTATGCAAGGGGAGAATGTTGGAGAAGGGAATCAAATTGTACGGGATGATGAAAGAGGTCGGCATGCAGCTTGATAATGCTTCTTATTCCACGTTTGTGAGGGCACTTTGTAAGGAAGGTAAAGTTGCAGAGGCTTACGAGGTATTTGATTATGCTGTGGAGAGTAAGAGCCTGACTGATGTTGCTGCTTATACATCTTTGGAGACTACCCTGAAATGGCTGAAGAAAGCTAGAGAGCAAGGCCTCGCTGTCTGATCAAGTTACAGAACACACCCGTTTTAGGAACGTCTTGTCAGTGGTGGATAAAGCAATATCACAAGGATTCATTACAGGAGTGTGGAGTTCACAGAATCACTTGTTCATACTTTCATAGTATTGGAAAGTACCTGAAGGGCTATTATGAGTAGGCGGATAGTATATGAAGAACCATGGCATATCCCGGCAGTTCCCCCGGTAAGCCATCTGATGACGACTTGGCTTACTGTATTGTTTATTAGATTCCCCAGCGGATATTAAGAAACCAGTTGTGTTATCCAGTGAAACCAGATTCTTGGACCGATTTCTCTGTAGGAGAGGAACCATATAAACTTGTGTTCCTGATGTCTTTGCTGATTCTCCTCACCTCATTCTTTTTCTTAATACATTCAAAGCTTATTCTCTGTTCACCTCCTCTAGTAACTAAATTTTGAGTAAGTTGTTGAAATCGTCTGAAACTCCATTGTATGGCACGAGGAATCAATTTTTTGTTGTAGCAGGTGTGTCTCTGTGTAGTCAATCTCTGATCTTTGCACAAAAAATTGCGGCATTAAGAAAGGACACGTCCAAAATGTTCCAGGTTACATGCATGTATATGGTCATCAGGAGAGAAATTCTTGCCAAACTAACCACCACTACCTACTCCACACTTTTTTCATATATGCTTGATTCTGCATACTCCACTACATCGTTGTACCTATCTCAACATTCTTGCAACAATTAAGCATCTTTTTGGTTTGTGAAAACACAACACTACTATTCTTTTAGACATTCAACTCGGACGTAATTAACGAAATAATAAATGACTTGTTTTAGTGGGACAAGATGATCGATCAACAATGTCGAATATCAATTTTTGGTGGTTTAAGAGTTATGCGTCTCTCAGTAGTGATGTTTAAAATAAGATCGAAAGGTGACAAAGTGGTTTAATGTCCTCAACCAACCAACCTCTTTGAAGATTTCCCATAAAAGACAATGCAGTTAAACCCCTCATGGGTTCATTAATATGAATTTCGGTGGTGCAGAGCATTGTACCTGTAGATAAAAAAACACAGCCAAAAACTTGCATTGTCTCCTCTTTGTCTCCCCAAATGTACAGTCCATGCAGCTAGCTAGGAGGTTGCCGATGCCCTCATTACATTACTCCTCACATGACGCCCAATATAGGCAGCCTAGCTAGGTGGTATTCAGTGCCATTTCCCCATTGGATAGTGCCAATAACCGATCAATTATTAACTAACCCACCATATATATGCATGTGTAATAAATTCTTTGTATTCCTAACACCACTATGTCTCCATGATTGATGATTCATTACTCTATTTCTTCGTCAGATTCTTCCAGCCACAGGGTGGAACTTATCACTTGCTCACTAGCTCACTAGCCTACACCTACTTTTGACCACTCCGAGCAGTAATTGAAATAACCGATTTTCCATATGGGACCATTCTTTATTTTTCTCGCTCACCTCAAAATACAAAACTACGATCGATTTGACAGTGATGCAAATGAAACTGATGGATTCCTAATTTGTTATATCATTCATCCCTCTAGCTAGTTGACCAAGTATAGTTTCTTATACCTCAACTCGTCTTTCTTTCCCAACGCAGTCTGACTCCCTTTTGTTTTTGTTTTTCTAGCTAGTTGATTACCCCTTGATGGGTCAAAGGATTCGATCTGATTACCCACATTTAGATGTTGAGACACACTAGCAATTTGCCAGCCTGCTGTGTTGGGAAATGGTTCCCACATCTAAGCTTATTTTTTCATCCTTTTCAAGGTAGTGTCATATAACCAATAAACCAATGATTAGGAGGAGGCAACAATCCTGCAGGTGAAATCATGGCTGTCATGCCTCCTCATAAGAATCACCACCAAACCTTTAAACAAATCATCAAACAAATACCATATACGTTGCAACCCTCATACCCAATAGAATATAATAGACATGCATTCATCTCAGTGATATACAGAGGAAAATGGAGAAAGGGGTTAATTGATAATTTGGAAGGTCTGCTGCTGTCTAAATTTGGAACAATATCTCGCCGACCAACATTAATTAAACCCCATCCATTTCTCACATGCATGCTCTTCATATATCCCTCCATACTTATAAACACATTCCACAAGCTCATTCATTCATTACTTGGCAAATTAGCTACTTCTACGTACACAACTAAAACACATTTGGACATCATCACCATGGCAATCTATACATACATTGCACCAGTAAGGTCAATCAGCCTACCTAATTCCAGAATCCACCCCACTTCCCTCAAATTCCAATCTACCCTCACCAAGCTCAAATCATGGGAATCATCTTCTTCACCATGTTCAACTTCACAAACACAGCCTATACTAGGACACGATATCGAAACAGGATTGGCGAGGCTCGTGGAGTTGTTCGACCGAGTCGAACAACTCCTCCAATCTCCCCTGGCCAGGAACTCATTACAACACCACCATCAAGAAGTAGAAGATGCATTGGAGGGCTCGGTGAGACTGCTAGACGTGTGCAATATGGCCAAAGAGCTAATCCAAGCAATGAAGGATCATGTCAATGGACTGCAATCGGCATTGAGAAGAAGGGGAAATTCCAGCAGCATACATGAGAACATCCAAGCTTACTTCACTTTCAGAAAGAAGGCCAGGAAATCTGTGACCACGTCACTCAGACTGCTTTCGAAAAAAATATCCCACCGTGACAACAACCTGGTCATTCAGTCAACTAGGGAAGCGAGCAGCGTTGCAGCTTCAGTGTTTGAATCTCTTTTCATGTTCTTATCGTCGCCTAACAGTAGGGGATCATGGGCGGTGATGAAGTCGAAGCTGGTTCGATCTGGGGAACCGGTTCTGAGTTTTGTCAACAACGAGGTGGGGAGTGTGGATGCTGCTCTGTGTAAGTATACAAAGATTAATGATGTGAAGGAAGTGCAGAGGAGGTTGGAGGTTCTTGATGGATGTATTCAAGGGATTAAGGCTAAGTTAGAAAGCGTGTTTCGGTGCTTAATTAAGAATCGAGTTTCGTTACTTAATCTTGTTACTCCCTTTTGAGATACGATTGATTAGTAGTTTCGTCCCAAATGAGACATGTACAAGTTGTAGTGTTAAAGAGGACATTCCTCGTAGGCATCCGATTTTGTATGATGGGTGTTGTTGAAGAAAACATGCTCTCAATGAATTGATTGAAAATTACATTGATGTCGATAAATTTCTTCTTACAATTACTACAACTAGGAAGTTTGGTGTTCTTCAAAGATCTCCCAGACTTTTCTTCGCATGAATATAGAGTATTGAGAGTTGACTTTTCTTATATTGGAAACAATGGACACTGGACAGATGGTCTATACACAAATTGGGACAATATTGCTCCAAGCGTTTGAAAGAAAACAACCTACTCCACAACTGAGTTCGATTCAATTCGATATCAATTTCTAACCATAGAATTGTAGTAAGCCACTCGAAGAACCAGATAAAACACTTGCAAACAACTTAATCCGAAGCCCACGACGACTGGAGAACAAACCACTTCAAATTATGTGGGCCAAATAACAACCCTAATCCGAAGCCCACAAGGAAAACAAAGAATTTCTTTTAGGGTACGATTCTTGATATTATATATCGCATACCGCATGTATTTTACTTTGAATAGTCCGTATATATGGACTAATATGCCATTGATAATTTTTTTTATTTTGCTAAAATAATTCTTATTGTATTAGTTATCAATACAATAAGTGTTTTATGAAAAGCAAATCGACCATAAGAGAGATTTTTTAATATGTTATTGCTAAATTTATAGATTTTCTGAAAAAGTGGGTGAATTTTGTAATCACCATTAATGATTAATACGATATAAATTATTTAAACAAAATAATAAATATGTATTTTATTAAAAATATATTAATCATTTTATGAACTATATAAAGTAAAATACAGACTATATATAATAATATATAGCTCTCCTCTCATCTCTCTCTGGAGTTTAGCCAAATAACAACCCTAAATCAAAGCCCACTGTGTAAAGAAACCCTAAAGATTTTCAGGTTCGTTATGTCAGTAGTTCCAGCTTCTTCTGTCTGTATCTTTCCTCATGCCGTCATGCTTTCGGTTGGTTTCTTCCTTCTCTAATTGTATCCCAATTTTAGGTCTGATGCTATTACTATTATTGATGACCCGTATCAACAAGTTGTTGGGTCTTCCATTGTGGTTGGATGTTTTGAAGATACAAAAGCTTCAATGTGTCAATAGTAATATTTACTAGTTCAGCGAGATTTTCTACTGCCAAGTTCTTAACTTTGTCATGTCATATTGGTTTTCCTCTGTTTTTTACCCTTCAATGCCATGTCCTATGCTAGGCTCAGCTTGATTCTCACTGGTGATCTCAGCCATGGATTGAACACCTTCAAGCTGTGCTTCTAAAACTCGCTGTTTGCCATTGATATGCATGTGATGGTATGTGTCTGTTAGATCGCCACTGGTTATCCTTGATGTACACAAGTATTCTATATATGTGATCTCTTAAAACTCAGATAAAGTTGCCATGTTTTTATTGGCCTCCTCATTTGGTAGTGCAGGGGTAGCTATTTGGCTCATAAACTAACTGCATAGTGCCACAACCCCAAAATGTGTAATACTGTATAAGCCCTCTTTTATTACACTTTAGAGGAACGACAGATCATGGAAGCAGGAAAAATATGCTGCAATATGCTGATGCCAATCTTTATAAGTTATCCCGGACCCTCAGATGATGCAGGAACTGATTTCCAACAAGCATGGCCACTTCGGAAAGCCACTGCTCAAACCATTTCTACTCATCCTTGCTAGAGGCCTCATTGTTTCAAAACACTGGAAGTTTGATGCGTTCTTTGGCTTCCGCTAAGGTTATGATTTCTTTGTGTTCCGATTTCTTTGTTTTCTGCGGTTGGATAGTTTTTCTTCCTTTTTGTAGTTCACGAATCGCAAACGTAAGTTATGTTTATCCAATTGCAATGAATCTATTTGTGCATAATCACGGATGTGCAATGTCTAATTATAATCAATTTTGAGTTTCGTGGCCATTCAATCTAGTTAATACATAATAGAGACCGTTTCTCGTAGGCATCGGATTCTATATAACGGGTGTTTTGCTGTAATATTGTCAATAAATTTGTTGAAATTATTTTGGAATTAATAAACTTCTTCTTGCAAGTTTTCCACTCTTACAAGCCCAAATTTTGATGGGGGGCCGCCCTTGCATCTCAATTCTCAACCTGATTCATTAGGATTTTAATAGCTCAAGAAACTACCAGAGTTGAAGCCATCTCGATATCTTCTTTAATCTCCTTTGCCTTAGATCATATGCCCGGAAATTAACAGACACTAAATCTTCTCCTCTGTTCTTAAGCAGATACTTGAACCAGATATGAAGTATCCAAAAATGAACAACGACGATGAATGAAATCTGAAACTTCTGCCTTCGTAATGATATTTTGGAGTTAAGCAAGGTACATTGTAAGGACAATGTACGGAGTCAAGAAAAAAAGAACACAAATTAGACAAGAGGAATCATGTCCCCCTACCATGTGGAACACCAAAAGACAATAGTGTTCAGGGAATTTAGATACATGCCGCCCTACTGATTAACAGTAACCTCCAATGATTAACAGTAACCTCATATCTTTCTCCCATGATTAAGTTCAATGAATGGGTACGTTGGTGGACAGGAAACGGCCCATTGGAGGCAAAGTCTGACGCACAAACTACCGCCCTCTGCAAGTAGTAACTGATAGCTGACATTCAAACCGTCACGAGAAAACTGAAATCTTGTCAGGCGTAAATGGAATGAAGTTTTGGAAGAGTATATACTCCTAATTACAGTGCACTATACTGTCTCTTAGTTGGTAATATGGCTAGCAAGTTGCCTCTGCAGTTACAGTAATATGCCATTGGTGGTCACATGGTAGTGACAAGGAACACACTAAGCTAGGCTTCGTGTTCCATGGCCTTGTGTTACTCAACTTGCCCACTGCATCAAACATGGACGGCCTCAGCACTGTCTCCCGCAAAATCCACGGTAGCCGACCACCGCAAACCATTGCCTAGGATTGTCAATTTCATCAATTAGCTCCCTTATGAAAGGTTCCTGCAGTAGTTAGCACGGGACAAGGTATGTAGCAACATTATTATGTTCACCTCGTGCCATTAAAATGTTATCACGACACTTGTAAAAAAATGGAGACAAGAAGAATCATGTCTTCGCATCACCATGTGAACCCCATTGCGAGGTTTCCTTTCCAAATAACATACCCACACCAAACTTAGTTAAAATCTAATCCTCTGGAAATTATTTATCCAACCAACTAGGAATATTAAACAACATATAATTACATTCTTCATTTGTTTATCCCCGCCCTTGTCTAATTGTACTCGATATGATCAATTAGTCGATCCTCCAGCTAATGTGATCAATTATTTCCCCCACGGCCTAGATTCGTGGCCTAATTTCAATCACATACACCTCCTAAATTATGCAATTAACAAATCGGGAATGGAGAAAATATGCCATATTTTTTAATAATCTCACTATTCATCACGATTATGCCACGTGTCCTTAACTTTTTGGATTTCATCAGCTGCATTATCACTGGGTTTGGGCCTGGCTACACTTTCAGGGCCCATTGCATTACTCATAAATCCGGCTTTTTGGAGTTTTAGATAGCCCCTTCGGAGATTCGGAAATAAGAATAGTCAAACACACAATTCTGACCATTTACTCAAAGAGTGAGGACTATTGGTAATATTTTTGAGAGCTATCTAAGAGTCAGGTGTGTCATTGAGTGGGCAGCTCCATTACCCGTGTTAGTGAATAATATGAATATCAATCAGAATCATCTCCCAACAACTCGAGTTATTGGGATGCAAAGATTCTTGACATGATATCAGAGTCTTACATGACCAAGAGGTCTCCGTTTTGAATCCAATAGTCCCCAATTTGTGCACATGACTTATTGAAACTGTGCAAACCTCATCTCTTATGGGCTTCCGTTTGAGGGGACATGTTAGTGAATAGTATAAATATCAATCAAAATCCTCTCTCAACAACTCGAGTCTCGAGTTATTAGAATGCAACGCTTCTTAACAATCTAATCGGCATCCAATCTGGAGGCAGATCGCTAGCATGAACACAAGGAGCTATCAAATCTTTAAATGATAGAGTCACCACTTGCCAAGGTGATAGGCCCAGCACGGCAGTGAGTTGCCACCATATTAGCGTCGCCGCCAATTCAGCGTAGCCTTTGATGTCTACCTTCAAAACCATTGCACGATTGCACTATAAACATGCAATTACCTCACATTAGAATCAACCAAAAACAACAAGCATGTTCGTCGTGGTGTATGGTTGAGCTAGGTCACGTATGTAATGTTGTGACCACAATTTCATTACCTATATTAATATTCTGTGAAGAATTAGGTCATCCAACGTAAACGGTGTCAGCTCAAACTGGTGCACATCATACTGAATGCAACTGGCATTGCATTACGTGGGCTAAAGTGACGACGTGTTACTTGAACACCCCTGTAGAAAAGGCCCACATTTTCCTCAGCAATTGACAGCAGAGCAGCTTCTGAATATTTTAAGATTATGATAGCCCTTACGTGGCCACATTACTGCTTTAATTCCTTTTCCCGAACAAGCCTTCTTATCCAAGCGACCCGCTCCTCAACAAATAGAATAGCCCCACGTGAACAGCCAGCCGCTAGCCCCTCCATCCTTGTTCATTCATTGGCCAGCACTCAGTTATGGCTCCAGGCACAAAAAACCATCACTAGCTATTAGCAGCTAGCTGTGCACATATGGCAACTTAAGAGACGACGTACGTGTCCATGCTACGTGTACCACAAAATTAAATACAAAAATTATGGAGAAGCTAGAGATTATACAAATAAACGTTTTAGGTGAACCTACAAAACATAATTTAGTAAATTAGCTGAATAATAATAATAATAATAAAAAAGGGGACAAGAGGAATACAATCCACTCGTGCACATCATAATATAATACTTGGTTGGTTTAACCAACAGATTACATGTTATCATATTATTAGTACAATGTTAAAGCTAGATCTAGATCTTGAAAATGAAATAATAAAGAAATACAGCATTGCTTGGTCTGTGTTTCTTCCCAATAATTGGAGACTGTAGAGTATTAGTAATGTGGTGGCAGTAAGATAGGCAAATTAAGAGGATGACTCATTCGCCTATCTTGTGTAACAGCCGGCCACCTCATTACCCTATGTTTTTCCCATGCAACATTATACAATTCCAGAATCCTGCATTTTCAGATATGCTGCACAATCACGCTACACCCTAGCCGAATTTGCAGGTCCAAACAGGAAAAATAATATAAATAAATAAAACAAAAGAAAAGCCCATCCGGCCCATCCCTTTCATTTCACATGCTCTCCCCTAGTATATATACACACACATCCACATTTCATTTTCTATCGACTCAAAATACCAATTTGAATTCAATCTAAAACTAAAACATTAACAAGAAGAAAAAATGGCAGCCAAATTCCAAACGAGATCCGTCAGCTTACCATCGCGATCCCACCCTACGACGGTGAAGATCGACGAGGAGCTCCACAAGCTGAGAGCATTCAACGACGTTGTAGCATCCACATCTGGGTCGTCTTCTTCGATCTGCAACGCACTTTCAGGTTTGGAAGAGGTCTACAACTGCTTTGAAGAGCTTCTTAACATGTCGTCGACTCAAGAAGCTCTGGCTCGCAGCTTAAATGGAAAATGCCTCGAGGAGTTGATGGACGGATCAGTGAAGCTTCTCGACACTTGCGAGGTTTCCAAAGATGTGATATCAAGGTTGAAGGAGGAAGTGGCAGCACTTCAGTCTGCAATTCGAAGGAGGAGGAGTAAAGGAAAGAGTTTCGAATCCGAATTCGAATCCTCTGTTTCGAGATACGTCTCGTTGAGGAAGAAGGCGAGGAAAGATGTGAAGAAATTGTCTGCTACTTTGAAACTGATGGATAACGGGAAAGCGATTCGTCAGATTGATGGCGAGGAGGATGCGTTCGTTCGGGTGATTAGGGAAGTGAACGCGGTGAGCGGCGGCGTTCTGCAGTCGGTGCTGGGGTTTGTTTCGTCACCGGTGGCGAAGCAGGGGAAACAGACAAAATGGGGGATTGTGTGTAAGATTGTGAGGGGGGAAACGAGGACGGCGGCGGCGGCGGTGGGATGCGAAGAGAATGTGAACGAGATTAAAACTGCCGATGCTGCTGCGTTGTCGTTTTACAACGACGAGAAGGAGTTTGTTCAGAGGGAGCTGTTGGGAGATGTTGAAGGGAAGTTTGAAGATGTTGAGAAGAGGTTGGAGAGTTTGTTCAGGAAGATGATCAAATCAAGAGCTTCTCTGTTGAACATTCTGTCTCAATAAGGCTACTATTAGCTTGGGGATCCTGGTTTTATTAGAGGATTAAAAAGCTTAGAGATGATGCTGATGATAGATATATATTTGTATATGATTCAGAGATTTTTGTAAACTACAATTGAAATACCAACGAGAAGGACAATTCTTCTGTGCATATCCTGGGCTTTATCGATCTCATGTTCTTCGATACTTCAATTCTTTCCACGTTCATGAGAAATCGAACATCGATGAAGTTTAAGAAATAGTAGACTCTTGACTCTTAATATTTTCGAACGGCTGCATGAGTTTCGATCACTTATCTACTGCCGGTATGGGTTTATAGTAGCGAATAACTAGTTATTCAAAAATTCACCGGTATGGGTTTATAGCAGCGAATAACTAGTTATTCAAAAATTCACCGTTTTTAGAAGGGAATAACTAGTTATTCGATCTTCTTGACGAATTAATTAGTAACATTCATACAAATGAAGGCTAATTATCAGTGGAAGTGGGAGAGTGGACCATGGCCATGTTGCAGAGCTGTGAACAAGTCAATATCATTATGATTATCCAGTCTAGCTCTGCCATTATTGCCTCACCATTAAACCCTCTCCTCTGTTCTTGTCGCTAGCTATCTCTCTCTCTCTCTCTCTCGACAATAACTTTGATATTTGTATAAATCAAACTCCCCAAAATTACATCACTCCATTGGTCCTTGCTGCCAGCAAATTCGGCCACAGGCAACCCATATTCTTTTGTCCATGCCCGCTTCAACGTGCTCCTGTGAGTAATGTAACGAACATACTCAGATTTTTTTTACGTTCATAATTAATATTTCCTATATGTATTTGGCGGGTAGATATCAAAGGCAACTGAGTTTGTTTTTTTCTCAATTCGCTCATCAAAACACACGTTATGGAGCTGGTAATGTTATCATCAAAGGTTCTTACCTCTATGCATATTGCTTGGCAATCAACTAATAAAGCTACCCACTCAATAAAATGCAAGATAGATCTCACATATTAAATTGATTTTTAAATTATATATATATTGATCTCTTGTTTAACCTATCTATACCAAAGAAAAAATTACTCGGTTTTGGTAGAATAGGTAGAGTAGATTAGTAATAACCGTGTGAAAGAAGCGGGGGAGGCCGTGTAGAAGACCCAGAAGAAATGTGGATGGCCCAGCTCAAATACCCAACACTATTGATATATGATGACCCAGATGTTGAAAATGCCCTTTGGCACCACCATAAAGCAAGCAAAACAACCCCAAATCTCATGCTTCCGGGCCCTATGTACGTGTTTTAAAATACTTTTGAGTTAGTACTACAAATAGATAATGTGCAATATGAGAACATGATTTGAGTTACAACTTACAAGATTTTCATTTTCAAATAATTTAAAACCATAACACTTTCGTGTTGTTCCCCGGCATGTGGGTAATTTACTGATGATGTTTGAATATGCTATTGAAGTCATGTCGATGTGTGATACATTATTTTTGAACCCTTCAATGAAAAGGAACATATTTACTCAGCCTATACGTACACTTTTTATTTTATTTTTCTTCTGAGCTCATAGGGTAACTCTTCCAAGTTTTGGTGAATTATTTGTTTTGACAACTCTTCCAAATTTTGGTGAGTTATTATATCCAACAACGACATAAACAAACACTACGTACCATTTGGGTTCAAAACTTGGCTGAAGAAAGCAGTTATTGGTGAACCCCTGGGTCTAAAAGAAGCCCATTCAAAATGAATTAATTTTCGGATTAACTAACTGTCGAACCTAAAGCTCATTACGTGAGTACTCACGACAATTGTTTAGTACATGTAATATTTAACCTATTACAAAAGGATAAAGATTGTTATATAAAATTTACGTGACAAATATGTATTTCTTACATAATATGTTACGTAAGTTTAAAGCTTCTTACGTTAACTTACATAATGACAATTATTTCTTAAATAACATGTAAAATTTGACAATTATTTCTCAAGTGTAAATTATTATTATGTAAGATTTGAATAGGCCTATACCGGAGGACCTGTACTACATAGTGTAACAACTAATTAGTAGCAGCCTTCACCAATGGTCATATTTTCAAACTCTGCACTACGTGGCGTGAAGAATGGATTTTTATCCCGCTAATCAAATACCCATAACTAAACCATGTAACAGTGAATGATTGGTTATTTTTATGTTGGTGTATCAAACTATGAACTAATGACTGAAATAAAACAAATCAAAATGTAAGAATTCGAGTTTCAAAGATAGGATGAAGGTTGTTCGGACTCGAATCCACACTAGCTAGCAATGCATAGATGAACGATATGCAATCTCAATTATTCAAGTTATAATGGCTTGGCGATTTCCTACGATAGTTTTAGATTACTCTCGCGCCTCTAAGAATCTATTCCGCTCGACTGTGGACTCCTCTCTCGAGCTAATCTACACCCAAGAAGAACGCATTAAAGGTGTTCGATGAAATGCCACAACGATAAACGATGTAAAAAGCCTAGATTAAACACTCCTCTCTCGAGCTAACGAGTAACCTAGAGTTCTTCCTAAGCGACCTATCAATCTATGTTCCTCTCGGACCCACAAATCAATGATGATGATTCAATCAAGATGATCAGACGAGAATGAATATGAAATTAGGTTTAGCAAGAACACACGATAATCTTGAATAACATTGATAGCAATATCAAAGGTTTAGAAACACATCATCCATTCAAAAGCTAAGCTAAAGTTTCATCTAATCCAAACAACACAAAAGGTTTAACCGCTCGTGATTTCGGAAAATAAATCACAAGAGAAGAGAAGAAAAACCGGAGAAAACGACATGTTCTTGGTGGAAATCCCAATCTTCGACTTGATGATTCGCACTTCGCTAATTGTGATTGATCCTCTCGCTTCAATCATCTCTCTGGAGCCCTAACTCTCTCTAAGAGCTCGAAAATATGTGTATTATGAAGTATATAAATTATGAGGGAGAGCTGGGCTTTTATAGAGAAGGATTTCTTGAACCTGCTGGATACCAAAAATGCGCCCAGTATAGACCAAAAGCGAGCTGCGCACTTTTGGTATATATAAGGCGCATTTTTTGTATAAATTTCAGAGACCTGACATCTGATTTAGGATCAAAAGTGCGTCCTAACAGACCAAAAGTGCAATGCACACTTTTGGTACATGTTAGGCGCATTTTTGGTTTTTAACGCCGATTTGGTGATTTCTCCATTCGTTGATGCTCCAATCCTTCCTTGCACTTCATACAGTTCCGAATGATGCCCCGATGTCGCCGTGTTCTTTGCATCAATTGAATTTCTGAGTGATGAGTTATGCTCAAAATACTAAACAGTGCCGTTTTCTTCCCAAGTCGAACGTTTTGAGTTGTTCCGGCCTCTCCGTCATGTCTTGATTTATCTCTTAACGTCATAAGACACCTGAAATGTACCAAAAAAACATACCAAACACCATAACACGGTCTCGAGGGGTAAGAGAACCAAACATGTACTCAAAATCCTGAATTTGAATATATTTTGACACACAAAATATAATTTATAACGAAAAAAATTGTGTCGAAAATACAACACATCATGGCGCAACCTGAGCTACACGGTGCAGTGCGGGCATCGTCATTGTTTATATAATTTTCTTTATTTTGTTGGTGATTGTCTAAATTCGTTATTTATGTTAAGGTCACAAATACAAATATCAAAACCCCTAAAAATAATGAAGACTTATTTCCCATTAATATTTCTACCAATACTTTCCGTCATTCCCTATCACCTTCATACGTCCAATCATAAACTAATACCCCTCGATCGAATCCTCACAAAGATGGTTGCTGGTCATCAATTTCATTATCAACCACGTACTTGAAACAGTTACCTAAAAGGAGCCATTGATGCATTTTGTATCATGTATATATGGATGGTGGTTATCGACTTCTCCCTTATACTACTGTTCCATAGCTATCAGACTGGTGGTGGCTGTGAGGAGCTTAGCCTCTTGGCTACTGTATATACTTGATAAGTACTTGTGATAACTACCCACGTTAGACAGTATTGACACTGACTAGAGAAAGCATGCACTGTCATTTTCTCTTTTCACACCAGTAGCTAGGGTGTTCATGAATCATGCATGTAATCATTCAGGCTGTGGTGGATCGTAACCCATCATCAAGCATGTATAATCATTACATTTAATATTAATTGACGCTTAATACTCTCTAATTAACATCTCGTTATATCGCTTTCTTTGGTTTTTCAATTATGAGCTCGTGCGGAGAAACTCATCTTATCATCGTGCAATCTATCTACATCTTTAATTATCATGCAGTCTGTCTACATCAATTAAAGTAACATATCTGTTTATATGGTGATTTACTAGGTTTGATGTGTACTATATTTTTGGTATTTTTACCCTAACAAAATTCAAACTTTCTCTTACAATTTTAAACAACATACAACCATTTTTATTCTTTAATGTGAAATAACCTAACAATCTTTCCTCATACATCGATTTTTCGATAAGTATTACTCATTTACTGACTTTGGCCGTATTACCATCCGTTCCGTAAGGTATTATAAAATGATTGCACATATTTTATAGAACTTGGACGGATATGAATTATTATGATGCCTTTTATTAAAAAAGTAAAACGTTGTTGTGTTATCCTTTAATAGAAAATAAGTGGGAGGCGTACATGGATATTATCACATATGATCTGTAAATTGAAAATGAAAACTCAAGTCGGCCGATAATGAAAAATATTGAAATGGCAAGTTGTCGTTAGGCAGCTGACAGCTGGAAGGAAACAAACGAGACCATGCCACTCGTGCAACGCTATTAAATATTAATTCAATTGACTAATAATACGAACAAGTTCAACTCTCATATCTTTCTAAATCTTTTGTCACGAAATAATGCATATTATAAATTGCCAACATACATACAAAGTGTTTCTTTGTGTTTTTAATATAAGTTGTCAAGTCTATCCATCATTATCTTGATGTAGAGACATTAAAAGGGTTTATTAGTGACTGTTTCATATGAACGGTCATAAATTTATTGGTTACTAAAGATCAATATTAGTACCAGTTTGAATTTATTAGTAACCGTTTATGAATTTAGAATGGTCAACCATGACACTCATATAATCCTAACAGTCTCACTTGACCCAAGTCCACATAAAATATGGAATGCACTAATAATCAAACAGTAAACGACAGAAATTGACCTCCAATGCACCCAAGTTTGGCTTACTAATCTTGCGACAAGTGAAGAGTCCACCCTAGCTACCAACAGCAAAAGCAAACCCTCTTAGTACCATGAATTCCAAAAGCCACATAAAGCTCTTACTGAACGTGCCAATTCATTTAAACAAGTAACCAAATCTCGGATATTAAGAGGCCGTCTTACTTTATTTCATATAATAATAATAATAATAATAATAATCTTATCACAGACCAGAGAGAGCTCCAGATCTCGTTCTAATCCAGAAAGAAATGGTTGAGTAAGGAGGGGCCACGCCTGCTTTAATGGGGGGGAGTTTGCCTGAGTTGGCAATTTCTATGAATCGAACCGCAAAAAGGAGTGGTGGGATGATCTTGGCGGTGCGTATTATTTTTATTTTGTTGGTTTCGTTAATAATAACAAAACAAAATTATGAACAGTGAGATGCATCGTACCGCAGGCATGAACAGAGGAGAGTGAGATCAGTTCAAGTGCCCCATAAAAGATTTGGTGTCATCTCTTTCTTCATCATCTCATCAAATAGACCTCCATATATGCATGCCTCCCCTTTACTTCAGGTGGTGACACGTACCTGGACATCCTTCATTTTTTTTTTCCAAATTATACATAATTTTATATTGACTTGTTGCTGTTTGGTTCTAAACCAAGTTATATATAAAATAGTGTCTTTTCAAATATCTACGGTTGCTCCTCAAATGTACTAAATGGGGATGTTGATTTTGTACGTGCATGTACTCACTTTGGATGAATGGCATTGGCATATATTGAATATCATGTACGTACTAGACAGAAAATTGATGTGACATCTAATGAAAATCGTCTAATCTCAATTATAAATATAAGTACAGTCTCCTGCTAAAAAACATTAGTGATTAGTATATATGCACGTAAATAATACCGAATGCACTGGACTCCATAAAGACTATAACCTTGTTAATTGGTCCACTACATTATTTGGAAGGGAAGAATCAAGATAACAATCACAAACAAAGGTAAGAATCGACCCAAGTCGTGAGATCGACCTCAACATAGCTAAGACGATATCTCACCACTTATTGAGAAGCTCTATTACCTGCAAATGCAAAGAAAAATACAACCGCTGAAAAATCTAAGACTTCTACAATGATATATACCATCTACCGTCTAATACTCTGATATAATAACCTGTAAAACACCGACTTCACGTATCCCATATAATTCATTACAGTAGAAATTGAGCAATGTTTCCTATGAATTAAAGCAACATATCCTTGTCATGTAGTGATGTTTATTTTTATTTCAAAGAGTATTTGGCACCCTACCGTAGAATGAATGCCCTACGCAGCTGCACTCACATGTGCATGCCCCCCTTCTCATATCTTATAACACCCAACTTCCCTAGCTAACTACATCCCCACTACACCCTTTCCAATTTATATATATATACTTACATTCATACTAGCTAAACCCCCCCCCCCCCATCTTCCAAGTTCTAACTAAGCCATTTGATCAACTCTATACACTACTCTTCTCCTCAAAACTTACACCATTATTAATCCTTCTCCCTAGAAAGAAAAAATGTTGAAGATTGCATCGCCAAGGGCGTCCTTCTCCTCCTCCACAAAGCCAATCCGATCCCGCAACCTTCGATCCATAAGCTTCCCGGCTCGCTCGAGCTCCAACGTGCAGAAACTCGAACAAGAGCTCAACAAGCTGATAACCTCTTCGCTCGAGCCGCCATCGCCATTGTTACCGCTAGACCAAGGCATCATCGCTCGCCTCTCGAGCGTTTCGGAGGTCTACAGGCGCATAGGCGAGCTCCTGAGCCAGCCTGGTGCCCACCAAGCCTTGACTTCGCACGAAGACAGTCAGTGGGCCCACCACACGTCGGACGACCTGATAAGGTATCTAGACGCGTGTACCAACACGCGTGACACTCTCCTGGCTATGCAGGAGAGCGCCAGAGACCTGTTGTCGTCCCTTCGACGGAGTATCAAGTCGAAGGGATCGATATCGATTGAGTGTGGGGTCGTCGAGACTTGTATAAGCAGCTTCCTAATTCTGCGTAAAAACGCAAAAAAGGAAGCTGTCAAATCCCTAGCCAACCTGAAGCAAGTCGGGGCTAGATTAGACAATTACGGCCACGTAGGGTCATTAGGTAATGACCTTTACACGGCCGCGACAGTGGGAGCGGTGAGAGAGGCGAGTTACCACACGGTTTCGGTTTTCGGAGAGCTTCTCTCGCGCCTCTCAGCGAAGTCTTCGAAGACCGGAGGCAAGTGGTCGCTGGTGGCGAAGCTGGTGCATATCAAAGGGTGCGAATTCGAGAGTGGTAGTAAGAAGAAGATGAATGAGTTGGAGAGCGTGGTGGCTGTGCTCCATGAGCTGTGCTCGTCGATCAAGGATTCAGATCAAGCCGAGGGCAGCCGTGATTATATGGCAGTGGTTGAATTGGCACAGAGGAGGTTGGAGGTTTTGGATAGGAGTATTGGAGGAGTTGAGAAGGAGCTTGAGTGTTTGTTCAAACGGTTAATTCAAGCTCGAGTTTCCCTCCTCAACTTGCTTTCCCACTAAGTATAGATCGATCATCCTTTTGACTTGTAGAGTATTTGAGTTTTCATCCGAATTTTTTGAGGATTATATATGTTTCTCGATCGGGATGTACTTATTGTTTCTTTCGTTAATTACTTGATTAGTATTTGTAAGATGTACAACTGCTGATGAGAATCTGTACATAAATGTTTAAAGAAGTTAATTGGTACATATATCCTCGTATGATCTTGTCTCAAACGTCCACTGTCAAGTCATCTGGAATTAAGGCGAATATCCAAGGAATCTGTGTAAGGTAAAACTTCAAATCCCCTTTAAGATGCCTGTTCAGGTATGCAACAGCTGGTGAGAGCCAAACCAAACTACCAAGCACATATACCATCGAAAGTCGTATATTGACGAATCACAAATCATTGAAGATGAATGTTGATACTACAAGTGAGGTATAGCCGAGGTGGTAGTTCCGCCGGCTTTTAGGCTGGAAATTTCTAGTTCGGTCTGCTTAAATAAGTACCAGAGCTGAAGGTCGGCAGCCACAAGGTTTACCTGACTCAAATAACGACTGGAATAAACAGCAGTTCAGATCGAATAAACAGCCACCTGTAAGCATTGCAAGATCAGACCCAGCATATTGAAACATTTTGAATTTGTGGCTCACCGTACCTATACCAAAACCATGTTGCGATCATCATTGTGCTTTCAGAAACTAATTAATATCACTTTGACAATAATTAGAGAAAACTGAATTTAGCAAGGATATGAACATGTCCCTAAAAATTGAAGTCGTAAAGAAAAGTCAAATAATAATACTAATTTTCCTGAACATGCAAAAGTTCCATGGACTCACAAGGCATGATCCAGAAGTAGATACTGTGTGTAAAAAGTGTTATCAATTCCAAACATCACATTTTTTTAAGGGATTGAAATTTGTATTTCGAGTCCTTATATATAGAGAGATTTTGAACATAGCAGTTCTCACACCATTTCTTAAATTGTATTACAATAGTACTAAGAGCTTCCTGTAAGACAATCACGTATGGCGGATGAAAAAGTGGTCTTTTGTACGTGAATTACACTCCAGGTAAACAAAGGGAATTCAAGAAAAAAACAAAGAGTTCCCTCTGTTTACCTATAGGGCAATTTACGCAAGGAAAGACCACCCTTTCATCCACCATACTTGATTGTCTTAAACAAGATATTGCAATCATGGTGCAGTCTGCGCAGTACAGTGTAGGCTATACCATTATCTATTTTTAAATTTCTATTCAATCTCCTCTAAACTCATTATTGCATATTAGTTCGTGCCTACCAATATAAAAACTCGTTTTCCTCATCCAAAGGCAAACCTTTCTTTGGATGCATGTTGGTGTTACCTTCACTCCCACCTTCAGTTCTGTTTTCTAGAAAGTTATAAAAACGTTGCTTTCCCTTCTCTCACGTATTGTCTTCATTGTGTTTCCAAATCTAAATAAATACCAAAGAAAGTAATTCGGAATAAGTACCTGACTAGTACTAGCTATGCTGCATAAAGGTTGCACCTTCTTGCAATACGACTTTGCTTTGGTGGAGTTCCGTCAGCCATTATATCTTCGACACAAACCTGCTTTTGCAAAAGAACAAAACAACTTATCACACAAGAAAAGCAGAACAGGAAGCAGTAATTTCTGAACGTATCAATCGGTATGACTTCTACATATATATGAGAAACTGAGACACATAGATTAAGTAACAAAGAAAGTATTATAAGTTCAAAGAACTAAGGACAATGTTTCTGAAGCAATATTCTTTTATGCAAATCTAGATACTTCTCAAGCTAATAATACTATTAACACCAGGTGAACAACAGGTCCTGGTGAGTTTTCGGTCTTTCTCCCGTCTTTTCTAATCTCCAAAATAGTCCTAAGCAAACCACAACCAGCTAGAGGAAGTGCTATAAGATGTTTCAGTACCATCAATTGACAGTGAAAAAGTGAAAGATAGCACATTTGAACTTATTGCAAACACCAGTCACCAAAGTTAAAGCCAAACGGCAGCATAGATCCACATGACGATTACCAAGAAAAGTGTAACGATTGAACCCAACCTTAATTAACTTGGCATGAAGAGCTGTAACATTTTTCAAGGATTTCAGTGAGAAACCGTGGTCGATAAGATGAATGCAGTGGGCAAGAGAAGGTTTAAGGATCCTATGGTTGTGATTCACGAGAGGGTACATGGAAATAATGGATCTTATAATTGGTCACTGGAGCAAAGCAGAGTTCTTCATAGCACTTTCTTAACCTTTCAACTTGATTCACTGAACTACCTCATGATTCTACGCCAGAAGATGCTGAGATAACAAACTGATAAGATATTCAACGATTAGTACGCATCTTTATGTTAAGACAAAGCCCTAATTCACTATGACAACTCGAAGAGAACCTCGTGAGCTACAATGGGTCAGTAGTACACTCTAAAAGTTGTATAATCCGGAATCTCGCAACATCAGTGCATACTAAATGTATATAGTTTATACTGAATGCAAATCAACCAAAACCTGTTTGAATATCTGGATCGAAGATTATGATCAATCAACAGAAACAGAGGGGCCTAATTACTCAACAAAGCTGTGGAAAACTGACACACACTACATAAGGAAATAACCACTTTTCAATCCCAGAAGACCAATTAATCGAATCAAGAACAGTAAGAACATCCTTGCGATTATAAGATCCCCCCTAAGAGATGGGAAAAAACTCCAACAAGATTACCTCATATAAAAAAAATATGTTGCCACCCAGATCTCCGTAGCAATTCACGAACTATTTGCTGCAAACTAAAGCTCGAACCGAACTAAAAGGTGGCCCGGCAAGGATGAGAACGTGGCCGGAGTGTATCGACGGCGAGTAGTTTGTCGGAGTTCAGTAACTTAAGACAGACCGTTAGTCGACTGTAGGCTGTAGCATGAAGTTTCTTAATGGAGCTTTTTTGGGCCTTTCTAAAAATAGCCTCGTCCACATCAGGGCCCAGTCCAAGCTGACTTTTGAGGTTTTAGCATCGAGATTCCGAGATCGGCCCAGACCCACAAAAAGTATATCCCACGAGTTGGAAAATTTATAATTATTGTAACGTAACGGCTATATTTCTCTCTGTCATCCACCAGATCGCCTCCAACGCACAATTGTTATGTCGGCGTACCTCAGATGCCTTCTCAGTCGTTTGATCAACCCCATATAAAAAATACCATCAACCAAAAGGACCGAGTCATCCCAATTTAATTGAGTTTTTATTTTCTTTCCCAATAAAGCCCTTACTTCGCGCTCTCTCTTCGTCCCACTTTTCTCCACTTTCTCTCTCTGTCGGCCACTCATCACTCCCGGCCACCGCCATGACCGTCGCTAGTGTCGCCGTTTCCTCCTCGAAGAAGTTGGTGAAGTTCACTCTTTCAATCTTCCGTCCCCGTTTCAATTCTTCCAAATGGTACGCTTCCGCATTTCTCTTTCTTTTTCTATCTGCGTCAATTTCCCTTTGGAGTGTGTTGATCGGTGTGGGTTTTCGTTTGGTGGGGGACGAGCAGTAAAACGGCGGCCAAGATGACGGTGTCGAGGATAAAGCTTCTGAAGAACAAGAGACAGGCGACTGTGCGGCAGATGAGAAGAGACATTGCTTTGCTTCTCCAGTCCGGCCAGGATGCCACTGCTCGTATCAGGGTAAGTGTTGCCTTCTATTCTACAACCCTAATTTATTCACTTCGATCATGGATAATGCTTAGTTCCACTGAAAATCTTACTTATACTGGGATTTAATTTTGATTTTGGCTACACCAATTTGAATTTGGGTTTCCTCTGCTCCTTTAATCTATCATATTGCCAACATTTCCAAATTGAGTTCAAATGTTGCCGATAATGCTTTAATCGCTTTTGAGCTTTATATAAGGAATTGTCATTTGTCTGCGTGCATAGGATGGCCCTCTAGGGTTTGGGGTAGTCATAGTGTAAGGATTGCCTTTGGAATAGATTGGAAAGAATAACTGAGGCGTGTTTCATGGGTGTATAGGTTGAGCATGTGATAAGAGAACAGAACGTTTTGGCTGCAAATGAGTTCATCGAGCTCTTCTGCGAGCTAATAGTGTCCAGACTTCAAATCATCGCAAAGCAAAGGTGTGTGAGTTGTATCAAGTACTAGTGTCGTTATGTTTATGCCTGAGATATATGTCTTTCTCATATGCTTTGCATCTGGTTTGACCCGTTACCAGGGATTGTCCAGCGGACTTGAAAGAAGGAATTGCAAGCTTGATTTTTGCAGCCCCAAGGTGCTCTGAGATCCCAGAACTACTTCAATTGAAGGATATTTTCGAAAAGAAGTACGGAACCGATTTTGTCAGTGCTGCAGTTGATTTGCGACCTAGCTGTGGTGTTAATCGTATGGTAATTACTCTCTTAGCTTCACCAATCGCTGCCCCGATACTTAAATATGGTGCTGAAGAAGCTTTTGCCTTGGGGAACTTGAAAATAGTTGGTTTCTTCTTGTAGTTGATCGACAAGCTCTCCGTTAGAACACCTAGCGGTGAAGTGAAGCTGAAAGTTCTGAAAGAAATTGCGAAAGAGCACCAGATCGAATGGGATACAACCGAGTCCGAGGAGGAGCTCCTTAAGCCCCCGGAAGAGCTCATCGTCAGTCCATTTCTCCCTTCTCTGTTGTTTTGTGAATTTCCGCCTCGTTTTCCCACTCACCAATCTTTATGTGTTTCTTGTTATTCAGGATGGACCTTCCTCATTTGCCGCTGCTTCAAGCTTTCCTGTTAAGCTACGTCCTAATTACTCTTTTCAAGCAGATAAACCAACCGTCAGGTAAGATTTATCATTTATCACTTTGACATCGCAACCAAGAACTTCAAATGATAGAGGTATTAATTAACCTGTGCTTTGATCTTTTTCCAGATCAAGTAATGAAGTTCAACCCGGTAGCACTTATTTTGGAGATGCGGCAACTGCTGCTGATGCAGCTGCAAAATCTGCAAAGCAAGCAATTGAAGCTGCAAAAGCTGTATCTTACTTGGCTAATAGGGACTTGAATCAGACCTCTGGATCCAATCATAATGTGAGTGCTCCTTCAGGGTTTGGCATGCCAATGAACCTTCAGATGGATTCGAATCAGAGCTTCAATGGATCTCATTATCCAAGCAATGAAGGGACCATACCTATACAGGGCCACTCTGGCCGTGTCAATCGGAGGCACAGCTACAATGTGGCACCAACAACAACACGGAATGATGTCGATCAACCTTCGTACAGAAGGTACAGCTACAATGACACAAGGCCAGTCCAGGAACATGACCAGTCTGATGACCATGGGACAATTGATGATGAAGGCTCCTCCCCACATTCTGAACTCTTGTTTGACGAATCGGAATGCGATGAAGAAATTGAAATGGAAGAACCAAGTGGTAATGCTCATCCTCCACCACCTATGCGACCTCCACCGCAGGTTCCTACAGGTCATCATCATCCTAAGTTGCCAGACTACGATGAGATTGCTGCACGCTTCGAAGCTCTGAAATGCCGCAAACCAAAGCCTTAGATTTTCTGGGTTCAGTTTTGCTAAACTGCTGTTTTGCTCCATGTTGGATGCAGTTTATCCCCACAGTATATACAAAATGTGACTCGCCAGAATCTCTATAATATTCATAGAAAGATGTAATGATTTGTAGTAATACGTAACTTGGTGATGATTCTCAATACGTTTTCCAGGAATTCATTAGAACGAAATTGAATAGTGTATATTTTCGTGTTCATGACTGAATATACACGTCGTCTGGTTTCTGATCCCTCTTCTCTTCCAGACTACTGGTACACAAACACTCAAAAGTTAAGGCGGCTCACAAACCGAATTGAGCCAAATTTCACTATACTCACATTTGGTTCATTATTTTTTAGGCAAGTTTGGGCTTCAAATTGTTAACTCGTGCCAAGTTTGAGTGTATTCAAGTCTGGCTCGTTAACTACCACAAGTCATGTTTGAGTTAACTCACGAACCTATTGAATTAAACAATATCATGACGCCAACTTGACTTATCTAAAATGGAATCAAATCATGGACGAGCAGTTTTTAGGTAAACACCGAGTTAGCGATTTAGCTCATCAACAACCAAAATCACCATTCATTACGAAAATCTTTTTGATGAATATTATTGGGGTAAGTATTGGCACAAAAAGTGGTCTCCTGGTCATAAACTCAAGCCAGCAACTTGTTCAGTATCGTCTGTAAAGTCACACTGGTCATCACTCTATTTGTTAACTTCCGTTCTTATTTCGCTCAAGTTCTGAACCTGATCAAAGCTCTCCTCTCCAGGGTTGCAGCACAGCACTGAGAGTTATAGCAGAGCACAAACAATTACAATGTCAAGAAGACGGTTCCATTCTCTCGGCACTGTAAAATCCTTACAGAAAGCACAAGTGCACAAATCGGTCTTTCTTCTAATCAGAGTCCTCATCGTGAATATTCTACACAGAAATGTGAGAGAGGTAAATATACAATGCAGGAAAACTCTTAGCAACAGCGGCAGCTCAAAATATCGAAGCAGGTATAAGGCCTCGACTTCTCTTCAAGCTCCGCCGTTGAAGGTATCCGTTCCAAGCTGTATATGCTTCTAGGACCCCAACAGAAATCATACAAGTTCCCACACACTCCCTTACTGAAGGGATAAACTCTTTCAGGAATACCCCTGGAAATCGAAGATCAACAGTCAATGGATTGATTAGTCAGAAGAAACTCCCATCTATGAATGATTGCAATTCTCTGTAAAAGATCTGAATCGATGTCTCAGTACAAAAGTTGAACGTATAAGCTCAAAACTGTATATGATGAAGCAACATCCAATGACTTGACACAAACTTCCAGAAAGGGTGCTAACATACCTCAAATATGGTATTCGTCTGCGTCTTACAAGTTCAAAGGTGGTCTGGTTTGTCAGAATAAGATAGCTGTACCAAAAGCAAGATTATCAGTGGGTTAATTTACAAGACTGATACTTCCTGCAGCAGTTTATGGACTTTATCCTTCAATTTAACAAAGTCGAAGAAATATAATCATAATAATGATGGAACATTGATGGCCAGGGGTAAAAATGCATGGATTTTCAGAAAGCAGCTTCAGAGTATCATGCAACAAAGCAATACCAGGTTCGGACTGGTTAAAAAAAGGCTCATAATCCTTCTTTACCTATGAAAAAGCAGAAGGAGATGCAGAAATAGCAAGAAGAGCGACAAAGTAATCACCAGCAGTAACACAATCGCATACTTCCACCTGAAAATAATATGGCATAAGAATAGTACCATTCCATTGATGTAAAAAAAATTATAAAGTAGAACAGGGGATCCATAAGTTATCATACCAAACCCTTGAAACGTCTGCCTTCACATACGTGATATAACAGATAACAGTCCACAAGCCCAATGCTGTTTCCAAACAGATGTACCACCTGAAGTACTTATATAATCAGAACATAAAAGATTGAGAATCGGTGACACACTGAACTGAAGCAAGGGGAATATGGTAGAAGCATTCCAAGCAGATATAACTAATCTAAAAGGACAACCATAAATAGACCTCGCAACTTTAGAGAATAATAAACAAAACATTGTAGGGCTGCTTGACACATAATATACACAATGAATTTCGTGAACTGAGTAACAAATATACCACCTAATCAAGATTATACAAAAAGTTTGTCATGTGAACTGAATGACAAGTATACTTGCAGAATTTGGTGACTGGAGAAAAGAAAGACGCCAGCTTACCAAAATCGACAATGATTTCCCTGACCAATGCATGTCCCAAGCCAAACACAGTGATGATCAAACTGGAGAACACATTTGTCGCAATCATGACAATGCTTTGCTCGTGGAGGCTGCAATTGCATGAAATTTAGGTTAGACAACAGCCAAAGCAGAGCCATGATTCCTAAAGAGATAATAAGACATTCAATAACTACCTGCTCAACGCTGCAGTAGGAACACGTGCAGTTTCTGCAAATATCAGAGTAAACTGTAGGTTTAAAAAGTGAAAGCTAATAGAAACTAAGGGGTTGTGTACTCGCATGACCCATAAATCTCACAGACACTGTATCAGTTGCCTGAACAAAAAACATCACGTAGAACCTCACAAAAGAGGCAAGACTGGAATTCTATTCAGTTGTTTGCAGGACACTTTATAAGCCCTAGTAATTAAGAGTATGGTCCTACTAGATACCCATCCAGCAGATAAATTTAACGTTTACCACCATCGCGATGGAAGGGAACAACAAAATTATCATATGTCCAAACAAAGTACAAAAGGATATAATTAATTTGATTTGCATTATAAACCAGATACCTAGCTGATGTTCCAGTGGGATACAGATCCAAAACCAGCTTTGTCCATGGCATTACATGACTTCCGTGAAGCAGTCTACCTTGTTGAGCAGCGTCAATTGTTATAACAAAGTCCCCATTTTTACTCGAAGCAGGCTGTCTTTGCTTAAACACGAAAAAAATAGACAATTAGTGTCCCGAACCCAACACCAGCCCCCTCAACAAAACCAGCTTGCAATCAATATATGCTCCTCTAATCAGAGATATTGCAAAATCAGCACATACTTTGAGGCCATTGCTGCCTGCCTAGCAACTGCATTTTTCTCATTGAGGTCCCTCATTGCATCGATGACATAGCTACAAGAATGAAGGGTGGAAAAGAAAGGGAGGCGGGCAGAAGATTAATAAGATTGGATAATGAAATGAAGAAGTTCAACTGTGCAATGTCTTGAGCATAAGGGAGAGCAATGGGGCTAAACTTACCCCGGAGACGTACTGGAAGTAATGAAGTACTGAACCAACGTTGAGAAGAACAACAAGGCATACAGAGCAGTATACCTGAACAAAGAAAAGGCCGAATGAAGGTAAGTCAGCAATAGCTACGAGCCCCCTTCGCCCCCTTCGCCCTTAGACCAACAGTAAGTAGTTTAACTAGCTAAGCTCCTATACTACACCATCTTGGTTTATAAAAAAACCACCCTAACCCCTCCAATTCACCAAAGGAAACTGACTTCTACAGTGTGCATTCAGCAAATGAAATCTGAAATTCCCTTAATTTTAAGCTAATTCGGCGCCAGATGTCAGAAGCGTGGAGATGCATACCAAGGCTGTTGCTTTGCTCTCTCAATCAAATCAGTGTCGAAGAGAAAGAGAACTCCGGCATAGAGTAGATGAAGCAACACCAATGCCAATCTCAATCCCAACGAAGATCTCCTCCCTGTATTTAGAACTGACAAGTTAACGAAAACAAAAGGACGAAATCAGGATAATTTATCGGGGGGCAATCGGGAGCATACCGGGATCGGCTAAACAAGGGAAGACATCGAGGAATCGATCGAGTGCACGATTGAAGGCGTTGCGGCATGGATCGAGAAGCCCCATGGAAGCAGTAAAAACATCAAAAAAAGGAAGACGGAGCAGGCAGCAGGGGAAGAGTGAGGAGGAGCAAAGCAAGTGGATTAAACTGATAGGGTTTTCCCCTACTATTATTTTAATATTCCGAAAACTTTCCCGCAAACTTTCTCGGACTGGAAGAAGAAGAAGAAGAAGGGTTGATCATGTTTGCGGCTGCCGAATGAAGAAGGATCACCATTCACCACCACCGTATCGGTGATTTGGGGGACGGATGGCGCTAGATCAGTGGCTGTTGCCTGTTATCAATTGTTTATTATCTCGTTTCTTGTTGTTGTATATTAATGGCGCTACCTGTAAGCACGACTCGCCTCTTCATCAATCCAATCCAATCCTCCCTCAATAATTACGCACATGTTGTTACAATCAAAACAATGTTGTTTGCTATTTCTAAACTGTGTAGTAGTAGGCAAACTACAAGAAATATGGTTTTATATTTAAATGATTGTTTCAACTCTTTATGCTGATAATAATAACAACACTTGCTTCTGGTAGATGGTAATATGGGTAACAAAATTTAACATTTGTGGTTTGTGGGTAATTTGTATCTTTTTTTAATGTACGAAACATTTTTAATGACCAAAATTATATAAATGAATACAACGATATAAATTTATGAAAATGGTACAAATAAGAATAATAATAGACCTAGAATGATTTAGTTAATTAATTTGAATTATACATAAATTAAAATGCATTGTGTCGGATATGACATATATTAATTTTTCTCAAAATATTTAAAAAATTATATAATATTGAAATCTTAAATCTACTGGATTGAGTTATGATTAGAGAAAGACTCTCCTAAATTGTAGGTTAATGTTGTCTTCGTTTTTATTGGAATGAATATTATCAAATATAAAACATGTTTAGCAATATGTTTAATAATTATAAAATTAAATACTACTGTTCATAATGGGATATTCTGAATAATCTCTCCTAGTTTCATGTGGATTATTATTCTTGCTGTATTTCTCAAATTTGTCCATTTGGCCTAATGTTTAGCATTGATGGGACCCAAAACACATCTTTTAGCCTTTTTTGTCATTTTGCATTTGTGCATTTATTTTATATTTGTTAGTAAGGAATCTTGTGTTGGTGTGCTGTAGTGGCTTTCTTTGCTCAAAATCTATTAATTTTAATTGGATATTATATCATTCAGCTTTAGTTGATTAATCAAAAAGATTAGAAATCTATCCATCAAAACAATAGAAAAATTTCAATATAAGCTTTATTATGGGTCATATTATGAAGCGGCATTATTAATGTCATTCTTACCATAATGCCGCTCACCAACATCAAACTTAGCCATGAGGCTATGAATATTACGGTACAAAATTCTAAGTTTGTGTGATTATCATTTACGTGATTCAAAAATTCTGTATCGCAGCGAAACTGTCACTTTCCATAACAAATTTAGAACATTTGTGTCTCCAAGCCATATGGAGTCCAAACTCGATGGCAGCAACCTTAGCAAGCGCCGGCTCCCATATGCCACGACAGTTCAACACGACAGCCATCACAAATCCGTCGAACTCATCACGAATAACAACTCATGCCCCTCGTCCCCTCATTAGCAAAAAAACAGCATTGGTATTGATCTTCATTACCCCATATGACGGTGGTTGCCAAAGGGTACTTGTCAACCTGTAGCGGCCTGGACATAAGGACATTGAAATTCCTTATAATTTTGTAGGTACAAGGCTGCCCGCTGTACAATCTCGCACTCCTGCAATTTGAAAATGTTAAATTAACAAAATGAAAATGTGAAATTATTTAAATCATATAAATTGAAAAATTGAAAACACCACAAAATCCAAAAAAAATAATATATAAACTTAAAATAAAATTTTTAACAGAAAATTGAACACTATTCATTAAATAGTGATTTATGTTATACGTAGAACTTTGAGAACTTCATTTACTAATCATGTTGAAGTGCGATATGCACGGTACATATTTTGTAAAATATAAAACAAAGTATGACAAATTTTTACAAGGAGTAGAAGGGCAGGTTGTGGCTTATCAACTAATAGCAACATTGAGATGTCCGTCGAAAAAAAACCGTGGAACACTGGACTTCCTTGAGGCACTCGAGTTATTAGAAAAGGGCTACACAGTTCAAAGTGTTATTATAATGGTCAGCTTTCAAATTGTTGCACGAAAAGCGTTCGCAATATTTATGAACCATTTGAAGAAATGTGAGATTATGGGGTACTGCATAGAGAAGACCTTTACTAGGAAAAGGTTTAGGGGGTACACGCGCCCTGCCCCGAATAGTCAGTCAATGCCGTTATTGATTGTAAATAAAGGAAAACAATTGGCGACAAATTGCAATTTCTTTTACTGAAATATCCGTAGTCAGTCTTCCATCCCGAACAGCGCTACCACAACTGAAACTCAAGAATGATCGGCAGTTTACGGTGGGAAGATCTCCCCGACGACCTGTTGGCAGCTATCGGCCGCCTTATCGATTCCCGCATCGACATCCTCCGGTTCCGTTCTGTCTGCAGTTCCTGGCGCTCATCCGTCCCTCTCCCTAACCCCGACGAACAAGTTCCTCCTGTTACCGTCAAGCTTCCTTACCCGGTTGACATCGACGGAGTCCTCGATCAATCCACCATTTGCAAATTTCAGTTTCTATCTCCGATTCAAACCTACTCCTCCTCCTCCCAGGGCTCTTCCTCTTCTTCAGACCCGCCGCCGTCCACCCAAGGGTGGTTGATCAAGGCCGAAGAGTCGCCACGAGGTAAACTGCTGCTTTCCAATCCCATCTCAAACTACAAGCTTGACTACTCTCCGGATCAATTGAACTTGCTCGACGTTCGTCTCGTCCAATTAAGGAATTCCTTTCGCCTTAGTTTGCAAAGTGGACTCCCTACGTTCGAGGTCAATAGAGTCGTCGTGTTTCCACCATCCACCGGCGGCCAATTGACTCTCGTAGCCATTTACTACGAAGGCAAATTAGGGTACTGGAGAAGCGGAGACAAGACGTGGACTCTTATAGACGACAAAAACTTCGAGTACGACGATATCATACCTTACAGAGGCCAATTCTACGTCGTCGATAGGTGGGGGACGGTGTCCTGGATCGATTCCTCCCTCAAGCTCATCCAATACTCCCCGTCGCTGTACGGATGCGGCAGTCAGAAAAATCTGGTGGAGTCGGACGGGGATTTGTACGTGGTGGATAGGTATCTAGATCGAGAGAGGAGGAGCTGGAAAGACGTGGAGAATGCTGTTAACAACAGTTCTGATCCAGCTTCCTTCCTGGTTGGCAGAGGAAGACGTAGGAAGCTGAGCCCAAGGGCTACTGATTTCAGGGTTTACAAGCTGGACGAGGAGTGGGGAACGTGGGTTAATGTGACATCATTAGGAGATAGAATGTTTGTTCTGACGACAGAATGTTCTCTATCTGTTTCGGCTGCAGAATTTGTGCAAGGGAAAGGAAATTGCATCTACTACTCGGATGATGGTGACTATTTCGCTAGAGGGGTGTTGATTGCTGAGAGTGTTCGGGTGTTTCAGTTCGAGGATCATAGCATCGAGAAACTGGGATTGTTGCCTTCAGGTTTTGATATTTTCCTTCCATCTGCCTCACCGGTTAAAGTCACAGCCACAGGTGAGGCTGTGGCTGATTTTCTTTGGAGGACCGGCCTCGAATGAACATTGTAAGTCTTTCTGATCGTTTCGCCTGGATTTATATATTGCCATAATTGATCTTTTACAATATGGGAATGGAATGATTAAAGACGACCGGTGATGTTTCCTTTTTGAGCTAGTCCCTCAAGCATGCAAGCTAAGGGAATAAGTTAGATACCAGAATTGAATTTGACCCATTATGTTTTTTTGAATAAGAAGTCTCTGCTTACCTTATGGTTTTTTGAATAAGAAGTCTCTACTGGTAAGCATATTACCATGTTGGTATCAACGCATAATGAAATGAGACGTAGTTTGAAGTTTCTTATGGGTGTTTTGCCAGCACAATAGGACTGATCGGATTTGTCATTTATATTCTATTGCAGTTTATGGAACTTGCCTGTTCTGAGTGTACTCCTTCAAACAGTTCAACGTTTGCTCTTCCTGTGAAAAGATTGAAGCTTTGAGAGGGACGGTGTGACCCTGCATATATATCAGAACTCTTAATAGTTACTAGATCTTTAGTGTAAAATAATTGGGTGAACTTAGTAATCTGCTTGCTCATATTGACATATTTATGGAATTGCCTTTGTCGTGTATGCTTTGTTCATAGCAATATTTATGAACTATGCAACTTCGTGCATGGATTATATGCTTAATCTATACTCTATATTCCTTTGCCCCGAACACCGCAGGTCCCTTCTTGGGTTTAGGCTTACGTTTGCCTTGGCCGACGAATTCCAGTCCCAGAGACTGGCAGTAGTATTCCAATTCCAGAACTGGAATCATGTTGTTTCCGGAGAAACGCTTACCAACTCCAGAGACCAGAGGTCCTCTCAACCTGCAACTTCTTAGTTCTAATACATGCACAAGTGTTCATTGCCGAACAATGAAGCTCTTGGTTTGATTTATTGCAACAGGGTAAGACATGACATTTGAATATTTGCACTTTACAGAGGAGTAATTTGTCTGCTTAATCAGTAACATACCATCAGGATCAATCAGAGCCATTACTAACATGTTTCAGAAGTGCGTTGGTAGACTGATGAGCGAAGAACTTCTGCCTTAGTTGCACATATGGGTACCCTATGAATGACAGGAAGTTGGCTGGCTTGGACAATGACAGTATCTCGTACCACACTTGCTTCTTCTCATCCATTTCAACTGAGAAGCGCTCTTCCCCAGCCTGTCATGGAACAAATGAACCAACAAACTCCACATTACAAAATTCAGCAAAAGAAGAGCAGCCAAATACCAATTATAAGCAACCAACCAGCAAGTGGCCGTGGAGGGTGCCGCTACCAAAACCAAACGAAGCAGTGGCCTTCTTACGATTCTTGACATCGTTCACATACACCACCTCAAGTGGCATCATCACCCACGGAACGAACTCCTTCAAGCAAACGCAGAACTTTGCCCCACTTTGAACTGGGGTTTTCGGATCGACGAATGCCCAATTCAACCCAAAATGTCTGCAATGCAACCAACCAGAAATTCATGCTCCAGTTTGTTTCCCTGAACAAAAGAAACACACACAGAAACACACACCTACTTCCATGTCTGAAGTGCCGACTTGCTCTTCTCATAAGTCTCCGCACCAGAGCCAACTAGAACCCTTGCATGGTTCAGCAAGAAACCATCTCTCACGAGGTCTTCGTCTTCTTTGAGGGATTTCAGCGGCTTGGCAGAGGCTCCTCTGTACTTGGGATCATAATTGAAGCTACCGCTCCTGGGAATTCAGAGTAGGAAATGAAAATAAGCATAACAAGAAGGAACCCAGTAGAGAAAACTATAAAAGGAAAATTAGTATTTGAGGAAGGCTGTTGATTTATTACTTCTGGAGGCAATCCTGCTGTTCCTTCGGGGACGGTCGCGACCAGCTCAAGAAAACCATCTCTGCCAAATAGTGTTCTTAATTCAATTTCAGTGAGAACTGAATGAAACCCAGAAAATTCTATGACCTTAAAACTACAGTTAGATAAGAGATTTGTTTACCTCTCGCCAGCTGCGTGTATGCGGATGTTTAAGTTCTCAACACGCGTCCTTGAGCCTTGCTCGACAGTCGATAATGGCGCATCTGTGTTCTGAAGTTTCAGGGAGCGGTGGAGTGAGAGAGCATGCCAGAGTGAAATGGGCTTCAAGCCTCGGAATTTTTTAGCCCAATAAATCTTTGATTCTATTCGGCCCATGTATTAGCCCACGAGATTTGAAACGATGACACTCTCGTTGAAGCGATGTCGTACTGGATGGCGCCGAAATCACCGTTGTTTTTGGCGGATGAAATCGAAAAGTTGCTCCGGCTGCCGGCAAATAAAACACTCGTCACCTCATTGGCCTGTAATTGCAGAGCGAGGAAAGCTAAGCTTGCAGGAGAAGCTATTTTTGGGGTTTGGAAACAAAGGCAATAAGTAAGTAGGGTTTTCCTTCCTCCTCAAATAGGTGATCTCATCCCAATGTGGCCCTAATGAAAAGAATTACCATTCGAAAAATTGTTGTTTAGCGAATTGAAGATTGGTGGAGCAAATGAAGAAGTCGTTGTTTCCGGTGAAGAAAGCATGCGGTGGCGAGAAGCAGATAACCGCGAAGGAAGGTCTCGTGAAGCTTTTGAGATGGCATTTTGGCCACTCCGATTTCAGAGGCAAACAGTTGGAGGCGATTGAAGCTATTTTATCTGGTGAAGAAACACTGCCAACTTACTTCAAAGTTTGATCATCTATTCGAATGCCTTTTTCTGTTTGCGGTTCTTACTGCTTATGCGAGACTTCCCTGTGGCAGGAAGAGATTGTTTTTGCCTCATGCCTACGGGAGGAGGCAAGTCGATGTGTTATCAAATTCCTGCATTGGCAAAGCCTGGGATTGTGCTTGTGGTTTCTCCTTTAATAGGTATCAATTGAGCTGTCTGTTGATCTTTTCGTTCATAGCTGGCATATCTGGCAAAGTTTGTACTGGATGTGTATAGGTATCTTCTTGATCTTCACTAACTGCGTTCTGTTGCTGTTTTGCTGTTTGCTATTTCCAGCTCTGATGGTAAGTCCTTTGTATTTTTTTCACTTCTGCTCCGGTCCTTTATTCAAGTCTATTCATCATCTACTGAAGGAACTTCACAATGTTAGAATAATTGAATGTTTTGTGTAGGAAAACCAAGTGACTGCACTGAAGGAAAAAGGGATTGCTGCTGAATTTCTATCTTCAACTCAAACAACCGATGTCAAAAGTAAGGTGCGGAAGTTTTATCTTAGTGACCATGTCTTTCTTAACTTCTTGCAACAAGTTGAAGGAGTCGAAAACGTGTATTCAAAGCTTTGTTCGTGTAAGCACCTTATTTCTCTGAATTTGCTAGATTCATGAAGACCTTGATTCTGGAAAACCATCCACAAGGCTGCTTTATGTAACCCCAGAATTGATTGAAACATCCGGATTTATGTCAAAGCTCTCAAAGATGCATGCTAGAGGGTTGTTGAATATCATTGCCATTGATGAGGTACTTCATTGCAACAGATTCAATTTCATCCTAAAAAGAGATGCTCTTTTCTTTCAACTCTTCTTTTTCACCTCTAATTTCAGGCACATTGCATCTCATCATGGGGCCATGATTTCAGGTTTGTCATTGTTTCATACAAGGCTAGTTTCTCATCTTTTTGTTCCTTTCTTCAGGAAATGAGAAAGTCAAATGAGACACTTGATTGTTGTCTAATCTCCTATCCATTTACCTGTTTCTCCCATAGAATTTTGTGCATTGTTTTGTTCAAACCTGAAAATTTCTCTATACCTCAGGCTCAGCTAATACGAAGGCTAAGCCTTTTTGTCTTATACTCAGAAACTTTAGAACTTGACTAAATCATATCCATAACTTCTTTTATGGAACAGGCCTAGTTATCGCAAATTGTCTTCCTTGCGTACTCGCCTTCCAGATGTACCGATACTGGCTCTCACAGCTACTGCTGTTCCAAAGTACGTCTGGTGCAGCATACATTTTTCTTTAATATAAAGCTTTTGATTCATTACTCTCTTCTTAACGAGTGACACAATACTATAATATCTCTCTGAAGAAGTATCGGACGAGTGATTATTATTCTCTCCGATTGGTTCATTGTTTGCAGAGTTCAGAAGGACGTAATAGATTCATTATGCTTGCAGAGCCCTTTAGTTCTCAAATCTTCTTTTAACCGCCCCAATATACATTATGAAGGTAAGTTCCTGTGGCTTATCTCATAAAATTGTTTCTACAACTATAAGAGGTTAGATTTCAGAAGACAACAGTGGAGGTTAGTATAAAGCAAAAGTTTACAAGAGAACAATATTTTTCTTTTGAGAAGAAACATGGAGAAGAAAGTCTTATTTTTCTTTTCAGGCTGTAAATTTTTTTTAAGTAAGTTTTATGTAGTAATGTACAATTCTTACGCAGTTATATTATTTCCGCAATGCAGTAAGATACAAAGATCTTCTAGAAAATGTCTACAGCGATATATCTTCTCTGCTCAAATCCAGCGGTGATGTTTGTGCTATTGTGTACTGCCTTGAAAGAGCAGTCTGCGATGATTTGGCTGTTCGTCTTTCCAAACATGGCATTTCTTGTGCCGGTAGTGATACTTGGAAACTTATTCAATCTTTCCTTCCTCTCATACGTATATTTCTTTGAATAATAAGTTCTTCTTCTACCTTATCTTACTCTCAGCTTACCATGCTGGCCTGAATAACAAGCTGCGCAGCTCTGTATTGGATGATTGGATATCTTCAAGAACACAAGTTGTTGTAGCCACGGTGGCTTTTGGGTAAATGATTGACCTTTCTTTTTGTCCACGTTACCCTTTGTGTCTAACAACTTATTTTGATCATGGTGATTCCTCTTTTATTTGCCGAGTCATTTCCATCCAATGCTCAGTACTCGAGACAGCCGTATTCTTTCAGGATGGTATGCAACTCATCTTCTAGCCTCATACACTGTGATAGTTGCATATGAAATTCCTGCCGTATGATGTGGCTTACCAATAATAATCTTGCAGGGCATAGATAGGAAAGATGTTAGACTGGTTTGCCATTTTAATATACCGAAGTCAATGGAAGGCTTTTATCAAGAATCAGGCAGGGCAGGGCGTGATCAATTGCCATCTAAGAGCATTCTGTATTATGGAGTTGACGATCACAAAAAAATGGTATATTTCCATGAGACTTCTCACGTATTATGTTAGTTCTGTATCAGATTTAGCCTGATGGTTTGGAAGCATATCGCAGGAGTATATTATAAGTAATGCTGAGAGCAAGAAAGGCCAGCCCTCAGGTTCACAGGAAGAGTCATCAAAGAAATCCCTTGCTGATCTTAAGCAGGTGAATGAATGTCTCTATTCATGTTTTTCACTTTCACAGTTAGTTGGACCAAAGGGTTTAACAATTAACACGAAGTGTGCATGACATCCAGATGGTTGAATACTGTGAAGGTTCTGGGTGCCGTAGGAAAAAGATTCTTCAAAACTTTGGGGAACAGGTGATCCCAGCTTCTATCTAATTTCTTGAGATTTTGTAAGTAACAACTAATTGAGGCTCATATCTTATTATATCTCTAGGTTCCTTCATCACTATGTCAAAAAACATGTGACGCATGCAAGCATCCTCACCAAGTTACTCAGTGCTTAGAGAAGCTGGGAACTGTTGGTCGACAAAGAAGCGGGCCTTCTCGAATATTCATGAGCAGGTGCCTCCTTTATACTGAGAATTTAAGCGTTCATGTTTATAAAAAAATAGACTTGGTCAATTGTTTGGTTTTTCTTGCATCAGCTCCAATGACATGGTAAGCGGGAAGCAAATGTCTGAGTTCTGGAATCGTGACGATGAAGCCAGTAGTTCCGACGAAGAAATCTCCGATTGCGAAGGTGATTCTTCCCTTCTCCATCCTCGTATTCGTGATACCCACTTGAAGTTTACCAGAAGAGCGGGACTGAACGAGAAGATGGAGCTCCTGGAAAGAGCCGAAGAAAAATACTATGGGAACCAAAACCAACAATCGAATAAGCCCAACAAGAACGCCATAACTGAAGCACTGAGAGATGCCAGTAGAAAAAGACTATTAGATTCCCTAACGCAGGCCAACCAGCGTCTTGGCAACCTAAGGTACACCAGTAAAAGATTATTAGTCTCATCAGTTCAGTTCCATTCATTTGTCATCAATTCATCATGCTTGATTTTTGCTGCAGCATTGAGATGGAAACATCTGCCAGCTTCCTTGAAAAGCAGTGTTTCAACAAGTACGGGAAGGTCGGGAGATCTTTCTATTATTCTCAGGTCGCAAGCACCGTAAGGTGGCTATCTACTTCAACAGCTTCGGACTTGACAAATCGACTCGGCAATACACCTTCGAACGAACCGGTCAGGACTTCCCCAATACCCGCCAGCTTGCCAGTACTTTCACAAGTACAGCCATCGCCAGAAACAGAGGTTCCTGCCATTGAATCATGGAGTTCACCAGCTGCAAGCACTCCACCTACACTGCATCCTCCTGCCTCCACAAAACTCCCACAAATCCCTTCTTTCTCAGAGTTTGTCAACCGAAAGAAGTCAACAATTCCCATCAACCATTCAAGTTCATCACACGATTCATCTTCTCCGAATCCCAAGAGACAGAGGAAGACATGATACAGCCCTTTACCTTTTAGGTTGTATAAACAGAAAACAGAGGAAACCAGATTTTCCAGAAACAACTGATGACTGATATATGTAACTTCCGAAAAAAGGTGATGAATGTTGAACTGTTTGATTCAACATCACAATTTCTTGTCTTTTCTCGTCTTCCCCATGTTTTCTACAGAATATTCACAAAGATCGGAGTTTTTCCCTCCCTAGACCGAAAATCCAAAAGAAATGAAAAAAGAAAAAGATGGCGCTTTCGCTACGAGATGCATCTCATGGAGTAGGTGGAAACAGGGGAATCCATAATGGCCATCCTGCCGCCGCTAGCTCTGGGATGATCACTCTCAATTCCGTAATCCATCATCGGGCGATCTTCCAAATCCTCGTCGTGATCGGCCACAAACTCCGGAATCTCGACCTCGTTCCTCCTGATGTGCTCCCAAAGATAATCGAGCCTGCTAATGTATTTCAGCTTCCCGTATAATCTGCAGAAACTCACCAAGTGTTAATTAATAATTAGACGAGCATAATTAATTGGAGATTTGAATCAGGAGTTCTCAGCTTACCCTCCGGTGAAGAGGAAACGGCCAAAGGTGGCGAGGAAGAGTCTGGCCTGAAGGCCTGGGTGGACGAAGTAAACGGCCTGGAGATTATCCTTCGCGTTGGCCGGGATAGCATCGTAGACCGATCGGAGCGCGGATATGCCAGGGAAGTTATCCGATCTTTGAACCCCGGTGTGCAGGTACAAGACTGTGAACGGCTTCTTGCTCAGCTTGGGGAAGATCTTGGTCTCCAGATACTTCTTAAGCGCCTCAGCTGTCACCAATCGTGCTACAAAATATCGATGAGCAAAAAGAAAAGAGAGATAAGAAACTCTAATTATACAATCACAAGAACAGAAAACCAGAGAACGGGAGAGGAAAAAGCATCTTACAAGGAAAATATCTGCCGATGATCCGCAAAACCTTGAGACCGCGCTTATCTCTGCCGTGGATCCTGAAAACCTCCAGCTTCTCGAGAAGCTGCAGCTGTTCGGACTCCGAAATCTGACCGCTGCACATTCTCCCGGTTAGCCGGCGGCGAGGAGTAATTAAAGTATAAAATGGTTAATAAAAAGCGAAGAGCGGAAATAAAGGAAGAAAAACGATGAGAGGGATGGGGTGTTTTCCTGGGGAAGAAGGGGACGAAATATAGATAGGGGGTAAAAGAGGGAATATTCTACAATATATTCCCCTAGCTTTGGATACGGGGACCCGATATAAATAACAAATTAATATTCTGGCCTGATCCGCGATCCTTCCTTTTGTCTTAAACTTCAATCTTCTTTCTCTTGTCTTAACTAACAACCTACCATCTAGACCGTCCGTTTATTTATTTATTTTTGCTGTTTAAAGGTCAAATTGTCAACAAATAGCGGGAGTCTCCGTCAATTTTTTAATGGGCAAGCAAAGCCTCACTAATGGGCTCGCTTAACTATGCTTCACTTTTTTAATGGGTCTGTATATTCTTTATTTTGGGCCCGAATTCTAGGCCTTGTTTTTTTATCTTTCGGCTATGGGCTTATTTTTCCTTGTTTTCTCCAAATCTTCAATTCTATAAAGAGCCCGTCGCATCACTGAATAGGTGGCTTTGTTAGCAATCGCCGGACAACCTGCATCCAAAAATGAGGATAGATCTTCTTGTATGCGAGGATTTCTACAATGATGACATTGTTTGCCGCACATCGGGTGCTCCGTTGCCTAAGTCGGGTAAGAACCATCTCTACATCACCTTTAATATCCACATGTCAAACATTGTGTCAGAGTCATCACTCACAACCAGAAACTCCAAGATATAAAGGTCAAAGATTCTAGATATATATCCTCCCAACACCTTCTAACACCACTCCTCCTACATTCCGAACAACCAACTCCACTGCTCCACTTGTCGGGGCCAAAACCGCCCCATCAACGTTTATTTTGAGATGCGAGGCCAGAGGAGGTGTCCAGCTGGAGGTGGCGCAACCGGGACCGGGTTCAGCGGTTGCCGAGAGGGACTTATAAAGCAAGGAGCGTTGTCCAACGTTTGGTTTATGTAGGACGGTAAATGACTTGAGTTAAGTCAAGCTTGTGTTAAAGTTTAGCTTAGTTTAATAATTTTAAAGGAACTGCAAGAGAAGCAACAGGGTATAATGCACGAAAGTGACATACTACATAGATACATACACACCCACAAGGTCCATTATTACTGTCTCCCTTCACTAATCACTACTATCTATGTTCCAGTAACCATGGAGATTATGGTGTAACCTTCTGTACAGAATAACTATTAAATATCTCAATCCTCCCTATTCCGTCAAGGTTGGACTAGACAATTGATTACCGTTTAGCTGCTGGAATCCAGATTTCTCCGCAAGCTCAGATAGGGTAAGCTCCCCACCTATTACCTGCAACCAGAATATCCAACATAGCCGGCCACTTCATTCAAAACCGTAACGGATGAATTATGGGTTATCTGAACCGCTGCATTGTTTTAATCATATAGTAATCACCGGTTGCTCACCTCGCCATTAATCACCCATGTTGGGAATCCCTTAATGTCGGAGGCTACACATTCGAGGGCCATTTTCGTGTTTTTGTTCAATCCATCTGGGAAACATTCCAGGTAGTTCAACTGCTTGGACGCCTCTTCTCCAAACATCTGCATCATAAAAATAAATCAACTCAAGTAAGGAAAAGGGTTAATTTCAACAATTGATCACTTAAATACTAGATCATGAAGTATATTCACACTTATGAGGCAAGTCGTGCAAGTACGTAGTCTAATGCAGTAACCATTTCCCACAAGTTCCCAGCTTTCTCAATCAAGCACATTCAAATGCGTGTGTTCATAGGGAAGAAGTAAAGTTACCTGCTTTTGCTCGATACAGTGAGAACACCAGAACGCCCCGTACATTTTGGCACCAATAGAGCGTAGATGCTTTGCAAGAGAGACGGTAAAAGGAGTTGATGGGGTTGTTATCTCCGTTGGAACATATTCTAGGTTGATCTCAGGTTCCCTACAAACAAAGATAAACCCAGAGAACAGTATAATATCAACATCACAAATGGAACACTAATGATCATGACACTATGTGGTTAAAGCTTGTGAAAGGTTTATTACTTGGGCATGAAAGGTAGAGGAGCTCCGTATGAGAATCTCAAGCTAGCAATTACCACACTCGCAATAAACAACTGTGAACCCAGTGTCTTCTGTGTCTCCTGCCAGCCAATATCCTACAATCCACAATTCAAACAGATCCCCCCATCATCAAAATCATATGCAATTCCAACTTACAGCCGATTTTCAGCGAAACGGAAAGGGAGCAAGGACTGAAGCAAACCTTAATGGTTATTAAAAATAAGCTAAATGACAAGAAAGCCGAGAAGAGGCAATAAGGACAGGATTCTCCAGGGAATTGAGTTGTTAAGATGTAGAGAAGATATCCACTAGTAGCTGCCATGGAGGTGGTTGTTCCAAGCAAAATTGCCTTCCAACCACCAGTCTCTCCAACCCCAAACGGCAACTTATTGGTAGATAACTGCAGACTGAGTGCAGCTACCAAGCCGTAAGCAGCCATCCCAATCAAAGGAAGAGGAACCCCTGAACCCCCAAATTCAAAATTCAGCAAATTCAAAAACAGGAAATCCACTTCATTCTACATGAACCAGCAAGGAAATTCCGTACCGAAAACGACGGAGTAATCACTGGAGAGAATGTCGGTGCATCCACCCGCAGCTCCGGCATCAAGTGGACAAAATGCAGTGGAATTAGTGAGCTTAAGGTAAGTCAAGTAGGCAGTTTCAGAGAATCCTATGCTCCCAAGAGCGGCAGACCAATAGAACGAGGATGATCTGGAGGAAGAAGGAGGAGGAGAAGCAGTCGTTGAAGAAGTGGAAGATTGGGAGGATGAAGTTGCTTCAGATTTGGTGTCTGGGGAACTCATGCACTTCACTCTCCATCTCGATTCCACCTTATGAAAACGCATCAAGAGTCGATTAGAAATCAGGAAAAAACAGCTGAAGTAGATCGGAGGAGACAAGAGACGAGGAAAATGATCGAGTACCTTGAAGTGAAGTGAACCAGCAGCTGCAGTAGAGGAGGAGGACGGGAAATGAGGACGGAGGGAAGAAGGAGCGGTTGAAAAAGAAGAGGCTCGTGGAATGAGTTGAGCAGATGAGCAGGACGACGACGACGAGATGCTCATTAACCTCCTCGCCATTGTTGGACTGACTCTGTTCTGAATCTGCTTCAGAAAGATTGCTTTCGAGTTGAAAAAGTATATGGAAGAGGATTAATCAACCGTTCAAATAGCAGAGAAGACAAGATGAGCCCGCGTGTCAAGAAGAGCCCATGGGCTGATTCTAGTACGGATTAATGGGCTTAGTCAAGTTTATCAGACATTACAGCCCGGCCCGATGGGGAGAAAGAAGCATCGGGAGGTGTGCGTTGGAGATTGGGGATAACGATTTAAATGGAGGAGGCGAGAGGTGGGGACTTATCCAATCCAGGAGGTGCAGACGTGGCAGAGGGGGACCCACTTGGAATGGATGTGTGTGAAACAGAAAGGACTGACGTGGCGGTCATACCTTCTTCAAGCAAAGCGCAATACAAATTGGACAAATTAATCTCTTCTCCCACCCTTTCACTCTATATAAACACAATACAGAACTTCAACAAACTGATCATCAGAGAGCTAAACATAGAAAGGAAAACAAAGCTAAAGAGAGAAAAATGGAATCCTGCAGATCAATTGTTTCGTCCAGTACTGCTGGTTTGACCGCCGCTTCGCTTGCTCCGCTTCTTCACCTTCCTTCAAATGTGAAAGTCTTCTCCAGGGTACAATCTCATTCCCAGTTGAGGAAAATACCAATTACTAACAGCAGGAGGAGGATCTCAAGATTCTGGTAATTGGGTTTTGATTCTTGTTGTTAATGAATTAATCTATCGCATCGGAATACTGAATTTTGTGTTTGTGTTGGTGAAGCACGAAGGCGGTGGTGGGGGAGAACTTGAATGCGGCAGCCGTTCCGACATCAGTGCCAGTAAGAGTAGCGTATGAACTTCTGCTAGCTGGGCATCGCTACCTTGATGTCAGGTTCGTAAATTTCTTAACACTTCTATTATATGAAATTCATGATGATCACGTGATTAAGAAGCAAAGTGTTATTATCGTCTGAATTGGAATATTTTTAAAAAAAAACCAGGACACCGGAAGAGTTCAGCGCAGGACACCCAGAAGGAGCAGTCAATGTTCCTTACATGTATAGAGTTGGTTCAGGTAGCTTCTCCATTTTTCCTTCAATCAGTGGATGTCATTATTAGTAATGTTGGTTTTGGATGTAGTGAAATGTGGTGTTGAAATCCCATACGCAGGCCTTGGTTTTTGGTATACATGACGCATATCCTGAAAAAATGTCAGGTTTAGGATGAAACCGGTCCCACTGCTCCAGTCCACTTCTCATTTGTCTTCCATAGCTCCCTTCTATTATTGTGTTTTCATTATTTGCTTTCATAGTTATATACTTGTATAACGATTGACAGTACTTGTATAGGAAGGTCTTAATCAGTACTGCAAAACAGAGTAGACTTTGATGTTGTGTTAATTACTCTTGTTGTTGCAGGTTTGGCAAAGAACCCAAAATTTGTAGAGCAAGTTTCATCACAGTTTGGCAAGTACAATGAGATCATTGTTGTGAGTGTTGCTGGAAGAAAACCCATCTTTCCAAACTCTTTTTCAATTTCAATATCCATGGATTCTCCAATGCATCCTCTTTATTATAAACTAATCAATGCTAAAACAATCTACAGGGTTGTCAGCTGGGGAAAAGGTCTATGATGGCGGCAACTGATCTTTTAGCTGCCGTAAGTGGAAGCTACAGCTCCTTCCTCCTTCTGGGCCTTCTATGTGACTTCTATTAATTTTTGTTAGAACAGAGCAACTTCATTACCAGAAATCATTTCAAAGCAATCTCATTGCTTTGCTGTGGGGGGTGCATGCAGGGTTTTATGGCAGTGACAGACATAGCGGGCGGGTATGCAGCTTGGACGCAGAATGACCTCCCGACTGAGAAGTAACCAAAGTTCGGATCTCTATTTGCCACACAGAGATCATGATGCTCGTTTGCAATTGAGATGGATACACGTATGTAAAATGCGAAAGAAGAATGAAACAGCTAGTTTTAAAGTAACGCTTCATAAGGAAAGAAGAATGTAAAGACGAATTGCAGACGCTTTGTACATAATAAACTCTTTTACTCCATATCTGCTCCAAGCCTCCAATGCTATGTGTCAATAAGCAATAACTTCATCTACAAGAAAAGACCTACTACTATTTTCTTTTCTTTCACTGTTCTATTTTAAGTTGTTTTGTCGTGAGAGACTGCGACATGGCACCTGTTATACTGTGACATCGTCTTCTTACCAGTCGATCACTCAAGTAGAAGCAACGACTTGAGGAACTTGGTAGAACAATGCATTCCTTTGACCGAATGGAATGACCAACCGTTTGTTGGGTGGAACGGAAAAGACAAATTTATCCTTACCCTGCTACTTTCCATTGAAAGAAAAAGGCAAACAGTTCTACAAGGGATCAACTGCCATCCATTGTTTGTTTTTTGACAAATTCTTTTTACCTATATCTGTGTTGGTCGACTGATGGTAGTTCACACAGTATTTTCCGACGTTAGGGATGGGTTTAGGTGCACTAATGATAAGAATGGATGGAATTAAAGAACGGATGGATTAGTTTGCACTTTCAAGTTTCATGGATGGATTTTAATTTTTTGAAGGGGTTGGGTGGAGAAAGAAATTTCATCCTGCGCACGTCCTACACTGGGCACTCTCTCCCTCTCTAGATCTCTATCTCAACAACCAAGCAAAAAAAACATGCTGCCCACCAATATCCCCTTTGCTTCGACGTCAATTCCCTCTGGACTTCAGACCGCGTGAACACTCCAATATATCCTCGCCGAAACTGGAGAGCTGAAAACACTCAACTACAAAAAATGAGGATGCCTAAGAACTGGTTTAGCAGGATCGGAAGAAAGCTCCTGAGTCGCCGATCCTACGGAGAACGAGACGCTGTCATCCTCCAATCCAATGCCGCCTGCAATACCTTGGACATGGACGACACAAAAGCTCCGCTAGCTTCAAACAATCTAGCATTGGCAGCAATCAAGATCCAAGCCACTTTCAGGGCTCACCTGGTACGCTTCCCCCTTCCCACGCTCAATTTACTTGGCTCGTGTATCAGTGGCAGCCGCAAACGTGTTATCTCTGTAAATCTCTCTCTGCAGGCAAGGCGAGCATTTCGAGCACTCAGAAGCTTGGTGAAGGTGCAAGCGCTGGCTCGAGGGGTGTACGTCAGAAGACAGTCTCAGATAGCTCTTCATTGTATGTGTGCCCTTGTCCGGTTGCAGGTCAGAGTTCGTGCCAGACAGCTCTTGGCAAGATGTACTGATGAGTGATGACTAATGATAAATGCCGGTTTCTGTTTACTTGATAAGCAAGTTGTAAACAGGTTTTCTAACTCCCGCACTGAATATTTAACGTATCATAAAAGCTAACATTTATATTGAGAAAAAGGAAGGTAACAGAGAAGACAAAGCCGAAACTGCGCCAAGGCAAAGCTCTGTAGTCTGTACAATTGCATAACAAAGCGAAAATAAGGTTCATTCTGTTCTGATTTACCAATAACACAGTCTAATGGTGGCCTCTCTTGAACGATGAGAAAAACCCACCGGCGGTTCGATCCTTGCGACGACCTTCCTTCCCATCTCCAACCTGTTTCAACGGTTCAATTGTTTGTTATTGCAAGATTGAACACAGAACAAAGGCACTAGGACAATTTACTACCTCTTTGGCGATTTGCTGAAGAATATCTATGATTTCACAGAAGTCAGGCCTTTCTGTTGGGTCCTGTCTCCAGCATCTATCAAGTAGTTCCGCAAGTTTAGGTTGAGTCTCTTTCGGAATTGTAGGACGCAAACCCTATTAACAGGTTAATAGATGTTACAACTAGAGCAGAATGTCTGAGAAAAAGCCTTACCAGGAAAGTTCAGTAACATAACCATAAATGTTACCTTTTGCACCACGCCAACTGCTGCTTGCAATGGGGTTAGGTATGAGTAAGGAAGCTGGAAGTAAGACAAGTTTAGTAACACACGTTTCAGTTTTGCAACAGATCGTATTAACTGCATATTAATGAGTACTTACCTCTCCGGTCAAAAGCTCCCACATCACTATCCCAAAACTGAAAATGTCTGCCTTGTGATCATATGGTTTGTGTTCAATCACCTTCACCCAGTTAAAAAAGAGTAACTGTTAGAGCATGCTAAAGGAAAATAGTCAATTCTGAGGTGAGAAGAGGTTTTATCTCGAACAAAATACATGCCTCGGGAGCCATCCATCGGTAAGTCCCAGTTTCAGCAGTCATTACTCCAGATTGCGTCTGTACTCTGGCTACCCCAAAATCAGCAACCTTAACTACCTATCACAAATCAATAAAGGAAGAAAACGATTAAGAGCGAATCTAAAAATTAAAAATGCAAGATAAAAGTTTAATCTCTAGGCTGTTTGATCAGAAAAAATAATTGATGATTAACGAATTCAATAGACAAGTCTTACTTCATTTTCATCCATCAGAAGATTAGCTGTCTTCAGATCTCTGTGAATTATACTATTCTGGTGGAGATAATTCATTCCCTTTGACACGTCTATTGCAACTCTGATTAAGGATGGGAGTTTGAAGACACCATCGTGCTTATGCAGAAAATCATATATACTTCCTCTTGCCATGAATTCTGATTAGGCGAAATACAGCAAGAAAATCAATCATTAGAGCACAGAATGACGGTTGCAATTACGTAGAGAATGGTAGATTTTACTCAAAGAAAGTGACAAGTTTTCAGTAAATGATGAGATAGGTATAGCTACCTGTCACAATACACAAATTTGGAGGTTGAGTACATGCTCCTATGAATTGCACAACATTCTTATGCCGAACTTTTCTGCAAAATATTCAAGTAGTTTGAACGTTTTTATAAAGAACGCTCACAGTGAAACGAGGTATAAACAGGAAATAAGACCATCACTCAGACCTCCATCTCTAGTATTTTCTTACTCAAGTCAAACTCAAGCAAAATGTGCTACAAATCAATTCTAGACAGTGGTAGAGAGGCTTAGGTCCACCATACACTAACCAACGTAACACAGTAAATCATTAACAAACCTCATTATATAAACTTCCTGCGAAAACTCTCTAAGCATTTCCGCACTGACGCGCTCTGGCTTTAGGACTTTAACAGCTACTTCCTGACTGCAATACGTGCCTTTGTATCTGGAGAGTTTAAAATTAAATAAACAATTAAACATGGAAAACTCATTAAAGAGAACAGAAACTTGAGGAAGACTAAATCTCACTTAACAATAAGAACTTACAGATCACCATATGCTCCGGATGCTACTTTGTTTTCAATTCTTAGCTGACTGTTATCAATTTCCCAGACATCAGTTCCATCACATGGTATCTCTATGCAACCAGGAAGAGGCACAACCCTTGTGTTATTGACAACGTTGATAGCAGAAATACAAGGCTGTTTAGGGTACTGCTGTTCCTGCAAGAAATCGTTGAATATTAAATCAGTAAGGAAAATTGAAATCGATATGTCATATCCACGTTAAGATCCATAAACTGGTACACCAAAACTGTTCATTATCCTATATGAAACATCTTGCCTTAGATACTCCAAATGTATAAAAACATTTACTCTTAAATCGTATACTCCAAATGTATTCCATTTAGTGAACTAGCAGATATTTCTAAGAAAAAACTTCAGAAATACTGATTGTTACTGTCTGAGGTTTTCAAACTAGGAAGCTTAGTGACTAACTAGTTACCAGAATCAGTGCCAATGTCATGATAGAACACGCAGTATAAGCAGATCAAGGATAGAATAGGCTGTCACCACTACCACACCATAACAACACTTTAAAACTAGAATTATCCTCTGGTTCTATTGAACTTCTGGTTAGCTCTCCCTCCACTGGAAAGATTTTTACAGCACAGCTGTAACAAGTTCACTTCCTTGCCATATACACTGGCAAAGAAACAAGGACGGGAAAAGAATTATATAGATGCATACAAAAGCAGGTTTCTTTGAGCTTTAAAGGACCTTGCAACCATTCATGAAGAACCGGTTCGAGTACAAGCACGGTAGAAACATAATCAGATGCACACTTAAAAGTAGAATAAATGTTTATCAGCAAGCATCAACTGATGCTTTTAGTCCAGTCATGATGAGCTAAAAAAGCAACTCCAGCATTTTCCTCGTCAACAAATTAGCAACAGATATCGGAAATGTCCTTGACAACATACAGAAATGGTAACTGCGGAATAAGGTCTTATTTTAGCGACTACCTTTGAATTCAGAATTTCCTTCTCCAAAGCATGTCTAAGTTCCTCGGTCTCCTGATGTTGCGAAATAAAAGGGAAGGACATTGATGATGCTATGATGTGAAAGGTGGTAGTCTGGTAAGCTTAGCAGCAATTAGGGATCAAACAACCGTACCTCATGAGGCCAACCATCAACAACAAAAACGTCAAGTGAAAACCCATCAACGGTAGAAAAGGCGTGGGCTTCTTGTATATTCAATCCAATTTCAGCAAGCAAGGAAGTCAACTGGAACATTATACATCAGTATCTATTATTAGCAGAAGAATGAGAGTCAAAGGAGAACCAAAGGAGATGAAAGGAGAATGACAGAGTAACCTGACTAAGGAGTTTGGGTCTGTCTACAGTAGAAAATGTGATCTCATGCATGGGCCTGCAAGACGGCAATGATTTTTGTATGTTGACATGAGAGAACATCTAAGTAACGTGCACCATAATGCCAAAGCTAGACAGTATTAAGATGAAAGAAGACACAATAGCACTGGTGGATTTTCTTGCCATTTGATCTTACAGCCAAAAATGAATCTAGGACATCTCACTAATAAGGTTGAACTCACCAACCGGCTGACAGCAATGGATGAAAGGACTACGAGTGATGAGTCAGGATACTGTAAAGTCCTTACCTGGCATCAATTGATGTTGAATTTGCAGCAGAATCTCCATCTGCAACATGATATCTATGTGTGAGCACTTCAAGATTAGATGATGAACCAAATGTTGGAGGAGGATGGGTGCTGCATACAGGGGAGAAAGAAAATAAATTACAACTTACAACTAATATAGATTATCAAGACAAGTAGATAATAAGTATCATGTAGCAAAAAGAATGAACATACACATGTTTACTTGAGACAAAAGAACTCTGAGCGTCTTCTTTCAGGGAAGAATCTAAATGTGAGGAATCAAGAGCTTTTCCATTCGAGAGTGGATAGACCTAAAGTGAGGAAACGAAGAAGAAACAACCTATATATATATCAAAGCATCAATGGTGCGAGCCAACCAAATTTCATGAGCACGAGTATGCCCAAGGAATAAATGTTAAACGAACAATTCAGACAAATTGATCTACTGGCCTATGAACAACTGGAGTGGAAGTGCTCACCTGCACCAAACGAACTTCAAATGCAAGTCGATTAGCAGGATCTTCTGCCAATTGCAACAGCCTCTTGTGAGTAAGCACGTCCTCTGCCCTCTCAACATTCACGTCTAGAGCATATCTATTGTAACAGCGAGAAAAAATACACAGGATTAATCATCAATTGTACCTGAACAAGTCACGGATTCAAAACTCTTGAAGAATAAACAAGTACAACGAAGAATCCAATGGCATGAACAGTAAAAATAAATCATTCAGAAACCGAAATTCACTTGTCCTGTATTGTCTGACAGCATCCAAGATTCAAGTTCCCGTGATCCAGACGATTCAGCAACGCACAATTGAACAGAAAAGTGACGCAAACATGCAAAAGAAATGGAGCAACAAAGAGAAGAGGAAAAAAGGCAGAAGAAAAGCGAAAACTAGGAATCTGGTAAAGTAACTGAAAAGCAAAAGGAAGAGAGGCGGACCGAGCAGGTAAGCGATTGAAATGAAGCCAGAGCTGATCGTCAAAGCCAGGAAGATTGGCGTCTTCGTGGCCGGAATCCTGAATTCTCCTGAGGACCTCGTTATAGACCTCCAGCTTCTGCCTGTGGTGCCGAGGATTAGCGAGGGAGAAGGAGTCGGCCGCTCTGCTTCCGCAGCTCTCCAAATCCTCCTCGATTGCCATTGAATTTTGTTTTATATAATAGGAGAGTATAAAGAAATAATATCGCCGCCGCCGACGACGATGGCTGTATCCGACGAAGAGGGCGGAGAATCAGAGAAGGTGAAAGAGAAATAGAACGGGAAGCTTCAAGGTAGAAGAGCTAGGTCAGTAGAGTAGGAACGATCTGGTATAGTGGCGGTGTGGATGAATCCTAAAGAAAAAAAATTCGACGAGGGATGGGAAGTGGGAAGAGGGAAAAAGGGTGAAAGCAGAGAGGAAAGTTGCAGCGGACAAAAGCTCTAATTAGCCAGAGAGCCCGCAGAGAGAGACAGAAGCTGCTGCTGCTTTCGGTTTCGGAGTGTTTGTTTAGCTCCCTTTTCTATTTCTTACTATTTTGTATTAGGCCAATGATCTGATCACAATTCAAAATAATAATGTTTATTTCACCATATTTAAAATTTTAATTACTTCTTATTGGTTTTTCAATCAAGATTTAATACATGAGAGTTTGTATATACGTGTACGGTGTGTACATGTAATAGATAAAAAATTATTTTATCTCGTGTAATTACCATGTATGGTCGGATATAAACTCACATGATATGTACACATATATTTTATATGTTTGAGAACCGGGTCATGTACACGTATATAATATATATACATGTCTACGCGCTTCTTACATGTCTTTGGACCATTTCCGATTTAGGGTTAAGTTTTACCATGTATCATATTGTGATATCAAAATAATAGATTGTTTTTAAGGTATTATTAATTGTATTTACTCAAAGAACATAAGCATGAAAAATCTAGATGATTTTTTTCCAATGATGATTCATAAAAATAATAATCACAAACAAGGAACAAAATATTTGACGTGGGCTTATAAAAAAATGTGTTCATGAACATTCATTTTGGATGGATTTATTTTCTCATCTGTTTTTTTTTCTATTATGGATTAGTATATAAATTAGGTTTATAATGCTCACATATAATTTTTCTTTTTTGGCGGAGGCTCACATATAAGTTTAATGCAATGAAACTCGCCGCAGAAGGGAAGAATCGGGTCCAGTTCGAGACTTTCGCTATTTCAGTTCGTTCGGCAGACTACACCTTTGTAAGTGAACCGTATATTATGTCAGTAATAATATAATTAGGCGTGATTAGAAAATATATTACGGTCGATTTACTATGCGGCTTTTATCATATTATTATATTTAAGAAGGTTGATGTAGGATGAATTTAAAGGAATTGTATCATGAACGTATGTTCATTGTTTTTCGTATTAAATAATCCAAACAACTTTAATTTTATTTTATCAAATGGAATATAATTATCAAAAGAAGTAGAATACGTCAGTGTGGGTCCACGTAGCTACTACGTAACTTTAGTGCTGGTAGTAGGTCATCCATGATCCAACCATTCCCAGTTCCGGACATTCTGGTTGGTTGGATAACCCGTGGAGTCGAACATGGGGCCCGGACTAGTCAGCGCCAACTACACCGTTTCTGCATATGGCTAAGCTTGTATATAATTTATGCTACACAAGAAAACCAAGGTATAATTTATGTGTATTTTAAGAAATAAAACGTTTGTATTTGATTGGGTCATTTGGATGTACATGATTATGTTATTTATTTTACGCAAGTGTTATATAGTTTCATATTCTTATTAGTTATTCATCAAAAAAAAAAATTTATTAATTGTGAGATGTTATTTATAATACGAGGAATCATAATAATACACCATCTTAACTATTTAAATCGACACGAATATTCATTGAAAAATATTAATATGAATAAATAAATAACGAGAAATCTAAAAGGGGCGAGGATTGTGAGATCAACACAACAGATCAAAACTTTAAGAAATAACATATTAAAGATGATCATGAACTCCCATGGTATGGTTTTTCATGCCTTAATTTTCAGCGAATTTAGGAAGATGGATTATTACATGGGTTGAACTTTATGGAGCTACTTTTGGTGTAAGTCTAGCTTGGGATCGTAGATACCGCGAGATACCGCGAGATGAACTTGTAGTTTGATTCGCAGTGCCTCATATCATGTGTGCTTGGGAAATCTCTTGATGGCTTTCGCCATTTATCATGTATTCATGAAGCTAAGTAGTTTCTTGTTAGAGATTGGGATGTGCGTATTTCACATATCTTTTATAAAGGCAACCGTATTACAGATTCCCTCGCACACTACATGCATTCTCTCCCCTTAGGTTATAATTTTCATGTTCCTCTTCCAGTTGTCATTTTTTATTACTTGATTGTATCCATGCAAACATGTTTTAAGCCTAATTTCTTTGTGTTATTTCGACAAATAGTTAAAATTTAACATATGCCCTTTCTACCCACAAAATAAATTAATATGACATATATTTTGATAAAAAAATATAATATAACATATATCATCACAAATAAGGTGTGAGTTACATATCCGTATTTTAACATAAATAAATTAATAAATAGAAAATATAAATAAGCCCACAGTCTTAATATATAGACTAATGTATTGTCCATATACACAGTAATTGCAAGTTGTAAGTTGCAAATATTTGTATATATGGAATATCACGTACGTTTGTGGGCATGCCACTCTTGAATTGTTTATGATTAATCCAAAATGGCAGGAACTAACTGGAATCACAACACAATCCACCAACTCCCTCAACTTGCAATTATGTTCGCCTAAATCCAATGAAATTGATTTCACACAAAAAATAGTACCATTTCCCAAAATTATATTTTATGGCACTGATTTTAAATAAGTTTAACAGAAATTAATCATGCGTAACATTAATCGCTAAAATTGACGGAAAAACTAATTCCGTCGTGACAGGGATGAGGATGAGGTGAATTTCCACATAAACACAAGAATATCCCATATCAACTGTGACTTGTTCAACCATGAACCGGTTCTGTAATCCGGTATGTGTCATCCACCCTTTCTCAACCCTTTCACCCATCATTCATACAAACAAACCCCTTACCCATCATTCACTCTCCTCTCTGTTTTCCTTCCCCAATAGCATAAACTCCTCTGTTTCTCTCTACCCAGAAAACATAGCACAAAATGAAGTCCATTAAAACCAACAGCATGAAGCGCCTCTTCTCCTTAATCCGTCACACTCTCGAAACAGAAAAAAAAACACCACCACCATGAATCCATCGGACCTTCGATTCTCACCAATCTCGAAGCTTCCCTAAAGCCCACATGGAAACGCTTCTCTTACGACTGTATCTCCCTTTGCAACCGACTCCTTCAAATTGTACAACATCGTAGGCATATACGCGGAGGTCTACAAGGGAACCCTCCGTCGTCGCACCTACCGCTGCTGCCGCGTCTACCATTATCAAATCCATTAGCTTGAAGAAATCTAAGACCTAGCTGCAAACCCTAACAGCCAAGGATTCAATCAACTACTGTCACATCTTCTTTTTGGCGGCTTTTCTTAGGATTCCTGTTTGAGCTAAATGAAAGATAGGCTAATTTTTTGTTACAAAAAGATAGGCTAAAATCAAAACAGATCGCGTCAGCAAGGTGGGGTGAGGAGAATCGAGGGAGTTAGATTGGAAAATCGGAGAGATGGATCGCATAATAAGTTGTTTGTGTGGCGGAGATCTTCAATATTGTTTGCGATTGAAGAAGGTTATGTGGTGGTTCCTTGTACCGAAAGTCTTTCTGACAGATGCATCAAACATCGTATCTAATGGTGTTAACGACGGTTCAAGATATTTACAAAAAGGTATATCGATGGAGTAAAAGGTGCATAGATGAGTGGTCCTTTTGAGGGAGAGATTGTTGTGAAAATAACCTAAGTATCACATTGGTAATTAAATTAGTAGACATTTGCCTAACTTAAAAGAGTCCAACAACCAAACTAGTATGAGGCTTTTTGGGATGGAACTCAAAAATAAATCCTTGCGGATAATATTATACTAATCGAAAAGGTTGGCGAGATGGCGATCTGAACTCTATTGTCGGTACTTTCTGTTTCTTTGATCATTTCTTAACTCTACAATGATTCTTTGTATTCTTATTCAATTTTTCATCTTTTCCATCAATTCGTATTTCATTTTCTCTTAACGAATCACCGTAGAACGGAACCAACTTAATCCAAACATGATGTGTGAGTCCTGCCGTATGAACATTGAAAAGAAAACCGCACTCAATTCCTTATCTCCTAATTAACTAACTGGAATCTACCTAACTGTTTTGGTCCAATCATAAACCGTGAATGGTGGTTTATGATCTCTCACCGATCTGTGGGCTGGTTGGCTGGCAGCCAGCACGGGGACCGGTGCTGTTGGAGTCGGTCAAACAAACCGTGAGTTGACTGAGATGAAGCACATAAATTTGAAGAGATCTAAAACGGAGGCAGAGGTGTGAGTTGGCACAGATAGAGAATGGACGAGTGACTGAGTTGTAGTAGGGTGCATGCATCCACGTGGAAATGACCATTCCCCACGTGCTCGGCTAATGGTTTCGACAGAAATGATGGTGTAGTGTAGTAAATGTGGCTTTTTATTCCCCCGTCTCTATCTGAATATTAATGTCAGCTTCAACTTCACATTTCAGACGTTTCTCTGAAACATAAAACATTTGGTATTTTCTCCGATGATGCAGAAAAGACGAAAGTCTATATTTCTTTTATTTTATTTTTAACCGGTTCGGTTATTAAGCCCATCTAGTAGTTGGGCCTTTGACCCTGTTTCGTAGTTTGGGGTTTAGAAATATAGCAGTTAGATGGATGAAGATGTGTTCCCAAGTATTATTACTCATTTTGTGATTTGCAATCGATCAGTTTATCACATTGTGTTTATGAAACTAGTAGTTGCCCTGCGATTTGCAGGCTGCAGCGGACAATTCTTGTGTAACATAGAGTAAATAAATTAGGTATGAACAAGGACGGAGTTAGGGTTTTCGCTAAGGGGTGTCTTTCGTTTTTTATAAAAAATCAACTATATAATAAAAAAATCAATAATTTATGAAATACAAAGTTAATGTCATAAATATTTATACAGTTATAAAATAGTAGTTTAAAATAAATCTTTTACAACAAATCACGATGCGGTTTTATATTTTGAAAACATTGCAGAACACATTTCTTGTCTAAACGAGTCCATTCGTCGGAAGGAGAATCGATTATGTCACTTTCTCCGCATGAGTAGTAGTTTTTTCGAACCTTGAATAAAATCAACTTTAGAATATGACGAATCAACAATTACAAATCAAATTAAATAATCTACATATCAAAATCATATTAAAATTATCGATACTTATCAGAGCTGTCAACAATTACAAAGAGTGGATGGAGTCTTGGAGCCGAAATTGAAACATAAATATAAAGACCAAAATGTTAAATAAAATTGAATGACTAATATATCAGAAATGTTTTTAGTGTAAATGGTGATGCTGAATGCTTAGTGATTCGTCTTTAGTTCAAATCCCAACAATACATATATGTCTGATATTTTTTTTTATTTGCCAACAACCCCTTTACTCTAATATAGCTCCGTCCCTGGGTATGAAAGAGTCTATTCAAATATAAGACAAAAAAAAATAAAAAATTTTGAGCAAAATTACCAAAAAAACTGGGTGATTTGTGAATGTGGATAAATAAATTAAAAATCAAAATATAAGCGATGTCTAGTACTGTTGATAGTATTAAAAAATAATGAAGTGTAAGTATTGAGTCATTTTTTCGAGTTAAATTTTGATCTCGAGGAAATAGACCAAGTCTGGCCAAAAATATGAAACAAAATGTCATGAAATTTTTTAAATAATCTAAACCCAAAACTAAATCATGTCTAAATCAAAACTATCATCATAATTTGGTATTTTGGGTTCTCCACCAACTTCTGTTTGAAAGAATGAATTATTTGAGCGGTTGCGGGTCAACTAGACATGTAGAATGATAATATCACAACCACAAACTGCAAATGATTTAAAAAATTAGCAAAAAAATGTCAAAAAAATATTATTTAATATTAAAAAATTATTTAAAAATAATACGTGACATTGACTTTCCGAGTCATTTAACGATATTAGGTCCATGCCAACCCGTCGACCGAACAAATTAACAATAAAATATTTTTAATGAAAAAGTCGATACCTCATAACATAAAATTATTCAAAATCATGATAATATTTTTAACACCTAAACTGGTATTTTTTAAAAAAATTAAAAAAAAAACACCACCAACTCTGTTCCCATGAACAAAATCAAAAGCTATTTGTCCGTATTGAAACATAGTTTATAATCCAGTAATTGGGATTAATATAATTGAAGAAGGGGAGCTGTAGGTATATGTAAGCATGACAGAGCAATGACCCTACTCGTCACCCTTGCAGAGCTCCTCCTAATGGCTATCACGCCAGGACTACTCAACCAATCTTAAGACTTTGGCTCACAGAAAAACACAACAAAAGAATCATTTATATAATTATTATTCAATCATATAATCCCAGCAATCGCAGTCCCAAGCGCTTACATGATTGTTCAGGTCTTTAATTTATATTTAATCATTCATTAATTGGTTTGGTGGATTATGGATGCTTATCTCATGCCTTAATTCTTCAGGTAATTTTTTTTTAAGGTTACATAATTTTTGGGGTCTATACTAGTCTGAGCACCTGAAGGTGATTCGCCGTAGCATGTAGCTCATGTTGCTCCGTCCTTTTTGGTGACTGAAACGGCTTCTCATCCGAGCTATTTTCTATATCCATTTTATCTTCGACCTCTTCCTGCATCCTTCGTTTTTTGTCATCTCGAATCAGCAGCTCCTGATCTTCTATTTCACGAGAAGCTGTCCCAAAGTCCATATATTTGTTCTTATCCAGAATGTTGGCCGCCATGCATACGACAAGTTTTTGGGATCCAACTTGTTGCGGAGGCCTTGGTTGAGATGTTGTAGGGATGATAGTCTCACAGATTATAAGATAAGGGTTCATTGATGACTGGTTACCAACTCTGATAGAGTCATCCCAACGCCGAACAATTTGATCCTCCGGAATTAGGAAGTGGATCCCGCACTGTTTGTCAACATATCCCAAAATACCACAAATGAAACAGAAGTGTTGCAGTCTTTCATACCTGAATTTGTATACGACCGAATCATTCCCGAACCGACACACTAATCTTTCCTTCTTGAGAGGTTTCCTGACATCCAATAGAACTCTGACTCTCATATATGGTTTTGCAAACGCTATCACATTCTTAGGGTCATAGCGGTCGAACTCGTCGATAGCTCGACCGACGACCTCCGAAAAATAACTAAACAGCAAGTCGTGTACTTGCACCCATAATGCTACCTTAAATAGTTCGGCTTGTTTTGCTTGCAGTTACAACCATGGTTATGAAAACAAGGTTTTGGTTTGAGGGTGGTGGTGATTTGAGAGGGTGAATAATACTTTCAAACAAGAAGTAAAACGATTTTTATACAAGAATAATACAGCGGTTAATATCAAAGTTAGATAAGAGATTTGCAAATAATACACAGCGTGGTGAGGATTTTCGACCGGTTTTATTAGAGTTTCCCTCTCTAGAAAGCAATAACTTTTCTCCTATTTAATAATAAATGATAATTATAAAACAACAGAACAATGATGAGAATAATGATTGGTAGAGAAGAAAAGAAAGAATAGGCAAAAATAAATAAACACAAAGCGGGCGGGAGGCAGGGTAATGGTATGGTATATTGCCGTATGGAGAGTTTCTTTATTTTCAACGGTGAATAATTATTTTATATAAGTCTAAGAGGAAGGGGACGAATCAAATGTCCGTCTTGTTATAATTCTCCTCTGTCTTCATTGATCGTTATTCTTTAGGGTTCTTTGCCATCCTGCATATTAATCAGAACAGAACAGAGATATCTATCGTCATTTATCTTCGCCATCCTGCATATTAATCAAAACGACACAAAACGAAGAGGCCCTGCCTATTAATTCCTTAATCTCTCCAAAATGAGCATGTTGGTGGGTAGATGTCTGACTCGGCAAGGGAGCCAAAGGGTCGTCGTCGTCGGCGAAGTTGACGGTGGCTCCGGCGGCGTTCGTCATCAACAACAACCAGCAGGTTGCATGGGATCGGTGAGGGAGCAGCGTTCAAGGTTTTATGTTGCGAGGAGATGCGTGGTTATGCTTCTTTGTTGGCACAAATACGGGAAGTCTTAGCAACCACGCACCTTCTTCATATCCTCGATCATCTCTTCAAAACTTGTGATCAATTTTTGTATATATAAATAAACCTCTCCTGTCTGCATCTTCTTTCCGATTGGGATTGATTCGTTTTGTTAATAGTTTGCATTGAATTACCCTGTTCTTATGATCCCCCGGTTGCGTTGTACATACTTTTGACAGAAATATGGAAAACAGGGGATCAAAAACGAAAGAAGAATTTCGTATATGGGTTGTTCATAGTTTTGTTCACTCTTCCCCTCAATGTTTCACTTGTTGATGTTATTAAGCAAACTGGGGACATCATTAGCCATACAGTTGGTTTTGATTTGGCAATTATTTAGGGAGCTAGAGGTCTCGAAGGTTTGTGTTGAAGTTGATATATCGAGGGAGTAATTCTCTATATTAAATTTTGTTATATTTTGGGCTTAAAATTAAGATTTTTGAGGTGGTAGGTTTATGTTTATGATTCAGGTATAGTGCTAAGGGTTAGAGTTTGCATCTATTAAATTTAATTTTTGGTTAAAAATTTGAGTTTGAGTTTATAATGCAGTGTCTGAGGGTTAGGATTTAGTGTTTAAGGTGTTTGCGTCATTTTCTAGCGTTTAGGGTTTACTATAAGGACTTTCGGATTTATTTTTGAATTTTAAAGTTTTTCGTATAGAGGGTATCGATACCTCTATAATACCAAAGCGCTTTAATTTTCGATAAATTATATATGACATATTGATATTCTCTCACACTTGTCATCGGATTTCAATAACTCCAACACAAATATAATGTTTATGTAAAGGTCAGATTCAAAATGAAATAAAACATGTCAGCATTATTGTCATTAGATTAAAACAAATATAACAAAAATAATATTTCTAAAGGAAAAAATATATTTTTAACGTTATAGAAATTTAGAGACAGAACTGATATATAGGGAAAAAGAGAAGCAAAATAATGTTGTGAGAAAAAGAAATTGTCAAAATTGGATATGAATGAAGGAAGAACTTAACAAGTCGTTAGAATTGGATTAAATTGAACTTGGGCACGGTTTCATAAGAACATAAATGAACAATTACATATGTTAACAAGTAGGTGGAGTTACTGTTCTTAATGAAGTAAAGTAACTCTTTTCTACCTTAATACTTGGTATGTCGTTTAACGTTTCAAGTTCTCCATGTTCGTGATGAATCAATTACCAAATTTGTTTCGAAAAAAGTTCGCGATGTATATATAAAGTAGAAGGAAAATATTATCACTCATCAAGTCCATTCTACCATGGAAATTGGACAACTGAACACATTATGTTGGTGGACTCTGTTTCTCCACAATGTTCTTGGTACAATTGCAGTGGAAGTCCCCTGCTACTTCATATTCGGGGACTCTTTCGTCGACAACGGCAATAACAACCGGATCACAACTTCGGCTAGAGCCAATTACCGGCCTTACGGAGTGGACTTTCCCAACGGTCCTTCTGGGAGGTTCTCCAACGGCAAAACAACCGTTGATGTCATTGGTACCGTACCTGTCTTAATTACTGATATTCCAACTGTTAAATTATTTAGCATTGGATAAATTAACGATTGTTTCTGATTTTACAGCTGATCTATTGGGTTTTGATAACTACATCCCTTCGTACGAGGATGCTAGCGGCCGGGAGGATGTACTGAAGGGCGTGAATTATGCATCGGCAGCGGCTGGGATTCGAGAGGAGACGGGGAAGAATCTGGGAGGGAGGATCAGCTTCAGCGGCCAAGTGAAGAACTATATCGATACGGTGTCGGAGATAGTGAGATTGGAAGGAGATGAAGATAGTGCGGCTAGGTACTTGAAGAAGTGCATTTACTCGGTTGGGATCGGGAGCAATGACTATTTGAATAACTACTTCATGCCGCAGTATTACAATACTGCGAACAGGTTCACCCCTAAGGAGTACGCTGATGACCTCATTGAGAGATACACTGAGCAACTCAAGGTCAGTATGGTCTTTTATCTTACTAATTGAGTCATGGACATTGCTTTCTCGATCCAATCTAGGAGAAATTTGGGTATTTAGATCTCTACATTATCTAAGGACCAAGATTAACTAGGGTCGATATGATCATATTATTTTAAATATTTTTATTGGACCTGAATTCGGCTATTTCGGATTGCCGGACCCCATCTCCGATCACCGAAAAGTTTTCCGATTAATTTCCCGGCGATTCAGACATTTCGTTAAAGAAAATTTTTGTACCTAGAACTTGATCACCGTCGTCGGCGTTACGTTTCAGTAAAAAAAAGAGTTCCCATGAAATATTTTCTGATGATTGGAGCATACAAATGTGTACAAAGAGTTGTACGGATCATGCAAATGTGTATAAGTTTGTACAAATTCATACAAAAGTGTATACACATTTGTATGAGTTTTGTACAAAGTATAATACGTAGTAAACACATTTGTACGATTATAAAATGCCAACTTTGTCCTTGTATTTTCAGCCGTTAGATCTTAGGCACAATTTTTGGACGGCTGAGATTTATGAGGACTTTTTGGATCGAATCCAAAAGCCATTTCTCTGGCTCCAGATTGGTACTCGAGATTGTGCGTCTATTAATGTCTGTCTTGTTGTTGGTGGCAGATATTGTATAAGTATGGGGCGAGGAAGTTTGTATTGAATGGAATAGGGCAGCTTGGGTGCAGCCCAAGTCTACTGGTTAGGAATAGTGTGAATGGAAGAACTTGCGTCAAGAGTGTTAACAACGCCGTTAAGATCTTCAACAAGAAGCTTCGAGCCCGTGTCGATCAATTGAATGAGAAAACCCCTGATGCCAGGCTCACCTATATCGACACTTATGGGATTTTCAACGATTTGATCGACAACCCAAGAGACCATGGTAAAAAAATGTCCCGTCATAAAGGACTGACTTCTGACTGATATGAATTAATATTTGATGTGATGGCGTTTTCGTGGGATTTTCAGGGTTTGACGTGGGAGATCAGGCTTGTTGCGGGGTGGGAAGGAATGATGGGTATTATTTTACGTGCTTGCCGGACCAAACTCCATGTCGGGATAGGGACCAGTATTTGTTTTGGGATGATTACCATCCTACGGAGGCGGTCAACACGTTCGTCGGCAGAAGGGCTTACGATGCTCAATCTTCCGATGATGCTTATCCTTACGACATCCACCATCTTGCGGAGCTTGAAATCTGACCGCGATGCATAAAAGACTGAATCATAACTAGCCATTCTTCATAGTAGAATGTCTCATCATTACACTACCATAAAATAGTCACTCAACTCTTTCATATTACAAAATAAGTGTTTGACTTCACCAATAACTCTTTTCTTCCTCTCTCTCTCTCTCTCTCTCTCTAACTCGCTCCTCACAATAAAACAATGTTTGGTCGCACCTAATCCTAATCCTCAATTTGAAACTCTTGCTCTCCCCAACTCCACCAAACACCAAAATGTTTGGTCGCACCTTCACCAACAGTCCCAATGGTGCTTTTGCGTTGAAGAAATACATTGCCTTACCACCACCGGCGTTAGCAACCGTCCTCTTTACGGCGGTTGTTCCGTTAAGATTCGGCACGGAGACGATGGGTAGTTAAGGTCGTACGTTGGTGGAAAAACTTCAATGTTTTTGTTTCGCAATCCATAACTACGATGGTGGAGTAGGTAGTTCTTGTACAATGCGTCATAATCCACAATGCAGGTACGCAACGAGGCAGGAATGAGGCTTGAGTTTCCAGTACGACATGCTACGACAATGTTCTTCTTTAGCGTGTGGAAAGCATCGACCAAAGTTCCATCGTCAAGATAGAGCAGTGGGTCATGGGAGCCGATCAAAATGCTAATGACTTGAACACGTTGTTGATCGCATCGTCTGTCACAGCCAATATATCTTCCTGGTCGTGGGTGTTGCCAATAGCCTATTCCTGACAAGGAAGGGCCAACAAACGTTATAACCTGTAATTCAAAGTGGCTTTTAGTCTCTCGTAATCATACATGAAGCTCTCTTTTCTAATGATTTTCTTGTAAAAGTTAAGAAAAATGAAAATCGTACTTTTATTTCGAAAGCTCAAACAAACGACTCAACCCAGTCGCCTGCCGCTGGTACACCGCTCAAGCTAAAATGATCGAGCCAAAGCTATTAGAGTCATAAACACAGTTCAAGTCCATAACCTAATGTAACTCATCTTTGGTCAAAACTTGAAACTCGTGTCAAAGGTATATGGAGAACAAGTTGAGTGACCAAAGTGTTACTTTGTTGGTCCAAACTTTGAAACTCGAGTCAAGGGTACATGGAGAACAAGTTGAGTTACCAAAATGTTGCTTTGTTTGTCCAAACTTGAAATTCGAGTCAAGGGTACATGGAGAACAAGTCGAGAGAACCAAAGTGCTACTTTGTTGGTCCAAACTTGAAACTCAAATCAAGGGTACATGAAGAACAAGTTGAGTTATCAAAATATTACTTTATCGGCCTAAAAACATCATTTTGCATCGCCTTATTGATCTAAAAGCATCATTTCGCTATCATCTTATCGGCTTAAAGCAACGTTTTGCCATCACCAGCTTGTCGAGTTAAAGTAAATGTTTTGCTCTCGAGCCTTGTCGTCTTAAAGCAACGTTTCAGTATCGCGTTGTCGGCCTAAAGCAACGTTTCACTGTTGCACATTCACGGCTTAAGGAAGTGTTTCAGTCTCGCACCTGTTGCACAAACCCTAAACTCCTCGTATTATTTGAACACACAAAATTGTGGGCAATTGATAGGCTCTACTGAAATTATAGCCCAATACGTCAGTCTAAAGAGCCTTAAACCACAACATGAGCTTCACAGCCCAAGCCCAATAAAAACATGTATGTACATACTACTACATTCACACACAAAAATAGCACGTACTATATGATAGTACAAGTTTTTTTCTCCTACAGAAATAGGAGAATTCCCAAGGCAACTCACTTCCTCCCAGGATTAGTTAGCTACCAGAGCATTAGACAATATGCAACACATCAAAGAAAGCCTTTCAGCGGCCATTATTGAGGTTAGTCATACTCCTAATCTCGTTATCTTTACTTCACGTATCTTGGAAACCTTAGATTACAATTACTCATATACATCTAATTCAGACAAACACCTATGCTCCGGGGTGGATGTACTAATGTTTTTTCCTCATATGCTTTCAAAGAGATTTGAACCATATTGTTGATTTTTGTATCATTTAAAATTGATTTTTCTATTGCGTAACCACTTTAGGAATCAAATAGAAATATAGAATGTGGGTTTGCATTTGCTGTCTTCATCCTCTCCCCCAAATGTCCTATAAATTGCACAAATTACACACCTAATCTCACCACCACAGAAAAACAAACATAGCCTTTTCTTCTCAAATATTATTCTATCGACCCATTTAGTTGTACCAAACAATTAAGAAAAATAAAGATGAAGGTTGCTTTTGCAATAGTGTTGTTGACAATGGCACTGCTCATGTTTGTTCAGCTGAAGACTACCGTCGACGCAGCCACCTATACCGTCGGCGACGCAGGAGGCTGGGGATTCGGTCCTGTCAGCAGTTGGCCGCAGGGAAAGAGTTTCAAGGCCGGTGACATACTTGGTACGTAGCAAATTTTCCTCTCTAGTACTCAAACTTGCATAGAATATCAAATATGCATTTCTTGTATTTGTTTATGTTAATTTAATTGTTGGTTTTGTAGTTTTCAAGTACCCGTCGCCGCTGCACAACGTGGCGGTGGTTGACAGTAATGGTTACAGTGGTTGCACGGCGCCGTCGGGCGCTCCGGTTTTCAGTTCCGGCAACGATCAAATAACCCTCGCCAAAGGACAAAATTTCTTCATCTGTAGCATCCCTGGCCATTGTCAAGCTGGCGTCAAAGTTGCTGTCAATGCTGCTTGATTAGTTAATATCAGTGCTCAATAGTAAGAAAAACGATGAACTGAGTTATCATGGGTTGTTATATGTAATAATTTTTTACACAAAGGTAATTAAAAAATTCCGTTCAACCCCCTCCAGTGACAGAGTTTAAATCGGGGATTCGAATAGTCTGTTCCTCTCGTGCAAAAGTGACATATAAACATACATATTTGTTGAATCTTGTAGGAAGATAGAGATCTGAATTGAAATTTTTATTTATTTATATACATATTTAATACAAAATAACAAATTATCAACTCTTACACTACGCCACACAACCCACACCACCGCGCAACATACGTTTGCAAATCAAGCAATTATTTCCGCGGCTTCCACTTTGAATGAAGTTTGATTTTTTAAACCCCCATACTTTTGATAATGGCACTTTAGTCACTCTATTATTCATATTTAGTTTAAATTGATTACCACATTCATTAAAATGCACGAACCAGTTAAAAAGTATGTTACTTAGTAAAGCACAACCGAGCTATCACATAGCTTTTTGCTCCGCAAAGCATAACAAATCGCTTAACAAAGCATAACTTCATTTTGTACAAATTTGACAAACAACATTCAAGCTAAGTAAAGTAGGGTGACTCATATACATCTAAGTGAGACAAACCTATGCTTGAGTTTGAGCCTAACATGACAAACCTATGCTTGAGTAAGAATGGACTCAGAGTGTGATTTCCCTGTGCATATGTCTTGGAATAACAAATTTAGTTATAAATTAGAATAATTTTTATTTCAATTTAATAATATTTTAAATTTGACCGCGTGCTGTTTTCGATCCAGAATCCGTCCTTATGCTTGAGTTTGAGCCTAACAATAAATACTATTGCTGACCCAAATCGACCGAGGCTGGACAAATTTAGTGTTTACTTTGTGATTATCCTCGTGATGAATTATAAACTCATGTATTGAACCACATCTAGAATTGATATCTATGTTGTTTTAAACTCAATGAAATTACATTGACTCGTTTTTAGTCCGAATATTTTAACCATTTTAAGCCTGACTCTTACCATACATATGCATTCACCTATATTAATCAAGGGGGCTCTAAAATTAAATCTGAGTGATAACAATTTGGCTGAAACCAAATAAGGTAATTAAGTAGATTTAATTCTTTAACTGAATTGTTAGGTTTTGGATACTAATTTTGTTGGATTTTGAAATTAATAGTTGAAAATGCACTTTTTATGGAAGTCCCAGGCATAACACATAAATGTAATTAAAGAGTAATAGATTTCCATTCATAAAGATTTCAGAGTGTTTAAGTTATTAATTAATTGCATATCCCTCAAATTAATTGCGGATTTGCAATTTTTGTCTCCATCCTCTCCCCACTGTCCTATAAATTGCACAAATTGCACACCTAATTTCACCACCACAGAAAAACAACCAGTAGCTTTCTTCTCAAATATTATCATATTCACCCCATTAATTAGTTGTACCAAACAATTAAAAGCAAAAAAATGAATGGTGTTTCTGCAATAGTGTTGTCAACAATGGCACTGCTCATGTTTGTTCAGCTGAAGCCCACCGTCGACGCAGCCAGCTACACAGTCGGTGACGCGAGCGGCTGGGGATTCGGTGTCGGCAGCTGGCCGCAGGGAAAGAGTTTCAACGCCGGCGACACACTTGGTACGTAGCCAATATTCCTCTATAGTACTCAAGCTTACATTAATTAAAATATCAATATATGCATTTCTTTTTTTTTTTTGTTAATTTAATTGTTGGTTTTGTAGTTTTCCAGTATCCGTCATCGGCGCACAACGTGGCGGTGGTCAACAGTGATGGTTACAGTGGGTGCACGACGCCGCCGGGCGCTACTGTTTACACTTCAGGCAACGATCAAATAACCCTTGCCCAGGGACAAAATTACTTCATCTGTAACTTCCCTGGCCATTGTGAAGGTGGCCTCAAAATCGCTGTCAATGCTGCTTGATTAATTAAGATCATGTATGCCGATGAAGATCGGAACTTGGCATCAATTTAAAAATATTTTACAAGTATCTTAAACTCAAAACTTCAACCCCAATATATTTTCAGAATTCCCATAAAATTATTCAAATTACTTGATTAACCCTTTCGTCCGTAAGATCGTATGTAAAACACTCGACCAACCTCCTGGCAATTTCCAACGGTTTGAAGTCCAACGGTTGAGTAATTAACATCATTAATTCACATATTCAGTTTCAAGAATTGGAATTAAAATTAAAGCGGACTTTCCGGTGCATATTTGTAGCGAAAGGTTACATATTTCTTTGGAGAACGCGATTTTAATTAGACAAAATTAGGATGTTCAAAATGGCTTTTTGTTCAACTAATTTGGAAAGACAAATATACGGTACAAATATACACTAGAGTCTCACCTTAAAATTTAATTAAGAATGATAATTAGATCTAAGAATTAAATTTAGGCATGATACTTTCTTATATCACGATTATTTTCATACTTGCAAGAATATACACGACCTTTGAACGTTATTTGGTGTGTTTCGTGCTCAGTAGGAAAAATGATTGACGTGACATTCAAACCAAAAAATATGTCGTGTCAAAGTTGACATAACATATACTAAAATATGGCCTTCGAATACGGCAAAATCTTTGAATATTACCAACCAAATTGTATGAATTCGAAGTTTCAAAAACAACTACGATCTCACCTTAACAGATCTCCATTCATTAATTAACCTAATAAATGTTTGATATCACAACCCAAACCACCCTTGCAAATTTCAGAGTCTCAAATGAACCGTCCCCACAGACTTCAGGCTAAAAAGAAGACTAACCCACAGACTTATAAGTTTGTTACAACTACTTGAGGAATCAAATTAATGATATCGATTTGCAAAATTTTTGTCTCCATCCTCTCCCCACTCTGCTATAAATTTGCACAAATTACACACCCCATTTCACTTCTCCAATATCATTCCATTGACCCATCAGTTGTACCCCCAAAAAAACACCAGAAGCAAAAACAATGAAGGGTGTTGTTGCAATAGTGTGGTCGACAGTGGCACTGCTCATGTTTGTTCAGCTGAAGACTACCGTCGACGCAGCCAGCTATACCGTCGGCGAGGCAAAGGGTTGGGGATTCGGCATTGGCAGTTGGCCGCAGAAAAAGAGTTTCAAAGCCGGTGACACACTTGGTACGTCATTAATATTTCTCTCAACTCAAACTTACAAACTATAACTAAATGCAGTTTTAGAGACTGTAAGTACTCATGAGACTGTTGTATTCAAACGGTCACTAATCAACTGATACGGTCCCTAGAATTGCATATTCTTGTAGTATATAAATATATGTATTTCTTGTTTTCCCATTGTTAATTGAATTGTTGGTTTTGCAGTTTTCAAGTATCCGTCAAATCTCCACAATGTGGCGGTGGTTGACAGTAGTGGTTACAGTGGCTGTACGACGCCGCCGGGCGCGTCGGTTTACACTTCCGGCAACGATCAAATAACCCTGGCCAAAGGACAGAGTTATTTCATCTGTAACATCCCTGGCCATTGTCAAGCCGGGGTCAAAATTTCTGTCAATGCTTCTTAATTTGTAATATTAGTGCTTAGTAATAATAAAAGATGAGGAACTGAGTGAGTTGTCATGGGTTGTTATATGTAATATTAATATTTTTACATAAAAGATTGTAACTTTTTGGTTCAACTGTCCGGTGGGTTTAAATCAGGGACTCGAATAGTCTGGTCATAACTCTCCAAAAACTTGATCAAACATCTTTCTTTAATGGAAAAGTGACATTTTAACATGCCACCATTGGATAATGTATGCCGACGAAACCGATCTTTGTACACGTGTATAAGTAAGTGTATGTGAGTTTATACATGAATGTGTACAATATAGAAACCATGTACTCCAGAAATATCAAACATTGTATTACTGGCCAAAAGAGAAGGAGTGGAGCATTAAAGAATGGACATTGTACATACTCTGAAGATACCAGAATCATTACTGGGCAGAAGAGAAGTAGCTAAAGCATAAAGGAACGGAGAAGATGGCTATTCCAAATCAAAGACCACCTGAATCAACAGAGATTGATGGAAATATATTGTACCAGATATTCCCACGGGCATTAACAACCCATTAGGAAAGGGCAAAGGCACCAGTCCACAAAATGCAGTAAGATGTACCTATCCAAGTACATGGCTGAGGAAGAAACTTAGTAAGTATATATAACTCAGATATTCCGATGAAGGGAAATGAATGGAGTGGACAAAATGTCTGGAGAGTAACAATGCCAAGCTATTCAGGACCATCTTATCGGTTAGCAGGACGGCCTTGATTGAATCCAATTCCACTGTAATCTGAATGGAAACAGTAAGATGTCTGCACCACCAAAACAACTAAGAATCATGAAAAGACTCTGACATGTATTTCAAAGCTTAACAGAGAAAATAATCATGAGATATCAATCAGAGTAGCCATGGGAAGGCCAGGTGAGCGGCAAATAATTCTCAACCCACTCACCCACCTATCAACCGTGCGACTATTCCGCTTTGGTGGGAATTCTCTTTAAGCTCAACTCCGTCTACTGTTCCCATGGCTTTGGTGCGGCTGGCATATTGTTTGGTTTGAGTCGGTTAATTCGGTCAGAGATCAGTTAAAATCGGTTATTTAACCGACTGATCGGTTATCGACCGGTTAGTTTAACCGTAGCAAAAGGTGTAAAATGTTTATGCAACGGAGAATATTGGTTGCGAAAGATCTCTGATGATACTACTACGGAGCTTTTTCATCAGGGGCACTCCCTCCCTCCCATTTAGAGTGCACCGCATTTCTTCTTTCTTTCCTGAAATTATTAACTGTATCAATACTGACACATTATTTAATCACTACTAATAATAATACCTTTCTACTAAAAAAAGCAGAACATGTATTTCTGGTTGATGTGTGTTAATAACCAAACATCCAATCTCCTCGAATGAATCTGCAGATAGCACAGCTTTATATTCCACTTCCCTTATTTTTTTGTTTACCCATGAGATGCTCACAAGTCCTCCTCATAGCCAGACAAGTTTACCATAGAAATAATCATCTCAGGAGATGAATCCAATGCCCCCAACAACAAGCAACTCCAACATCAACCCTTCCTTTATATCGCATTCCCCCTCTTACCCACATATCCCCTTAAAATTCCACACAAGATTCCCTTCATTCCTTTCCTTCATTCTTCCTCTTTCTTGGCTCTCTCCTATGAATAACTCGGACTATATAAACATACCACCTCTGCCCTCTAGCTTAGTCCCCGACGAGGGCTCCCCCGACTGGCTCAACAAAGGCGACAATGCGTGGCAGCTCATCGCGACCAATCTGGTCTGCATCCAGAGCGTTCCGGGGCTTGTCATTCTCTACGGTAGCGTGGTCAAGAAGAAATGGGCGGTCAACTCGGCCTTCATGGCCCTCTACGCCTTTGCTGCCGTGCTCCTCTGCTGGGTATTGTGGGCTCATCACATGGCGTTCGGAAGTTTGGGGAAGAGTCCCTTGATTGCGAATCCGGCCTTCGTAGCCACCGGAAGTTTCCTTCTCGAAAGGTCGAAGCTTGGATTTGTTCCTATGGCCGACTTTGTGTTTTACCAGTTTGCTTTTGCTGCAATCACTGTCATACTTCTGGCCGGTTCCTTGCTCGGAAGGATGAATTTCTATGCTTGGATGCTGTTCGTGCCTCTGTGGCTCACCTTCAGCTATACCGTTGGAGCTTATGCCATCTGGGGAGGAGGGTTCCTTGAAGATTGCATTATTGATTATGCTGGTGGCTTTGTGATTCACCTCTCCTCTGGCGTAGCTGGTTTCACCGCTGCATATTGGGTAGTTCATTTTTATTCCCACTTCCCTCCTTTCGGATTCTGATTCTTTATAGGAATCTGCTTTAACATTGTAATCAACAGGTAGGCCCACGGCATGCTCAGGACAGGCAGCATTTTCCGCCGAACAACATAATTCACATGCTGGGAGGAGCAGGGTTCCTGTGGCTGGGATGGACAGGCTTCAATGGTGGATCACCATTCGCGGCAGGATTAATTGCTTCACTTGCCATTTTCAACACCCATCTCTCAACTGCCACCAGCATCTTGATCTGGATTTCCCTCGACATGATTGTCTACAAGAAGAGCTCGGTTGTCGGAGCTGTCCAGGGGATGATGACTGGACTTGTCTGCATCACACCTGGTGCGGGAATAGTCGACCCGTGGACTGCTGTGTTGATGGGGGTGCTGTCAGGTTCATTTCCATGGTACACAATGATGGTATTGCATAAAAGATGGACCTTCTTCCAGACTGTAGATGACACACTTGCCGTGTTCCATACACACGCTGTGGCAGGTGTCATGGGAGGTGTCCTTTCTGGTCTCTTTGCCAAGCCGAAACTCCTCAGGATTGTGTACCCAAGCAGCACGTACGGTACCGGATTGGTTTACAGCTTATCTGACGGCAAATTTGCAGATGGGCTGAAACAAATGGGATGCCAATTAGCGGGAGCGGGATTCATTACTGCATGGAATGTGGTAGTAACGAGCTTGATTTGTTTTGTAATTGGAAAGATTATAGATCTTAGGATGAAGGAAGAGGACCTTGAGATTGGAGATGATGCAGTGCATGGTGAAGAAGCTTATGCGCTGTGGGGAGATGAGGAAACGATGCTGAAGCCTCGTCGTCTGAACCCGAGAATGCCTTCCTTTTGCCTAAGGAGAACATGAGAACCAATGCAGGTGAATGGTTGTTGCGAGATCGTCCAAAATTTCTTTGGCCCCTGAAACATTTAACAGGCGTGAAACAGGAATGTAAATGTTCCCTATTTCAGATTTCTAAAGAAGAATAAATTGGTATTGCCTGACAGATAATCCACTGTATATTCATTTGTACCCTCATCAAATTCACACAACTCTTATAATATCATTGTCCCTAAAAATTGCAAAGCACTGGAAGTAAAAGGCATCAAATACATGACTAGCTCTTATGATATGATCGTCTTCATTTTGATACATAGAAACATAACACATGTTGCTAAAAAGTTTCAGAAATGACTACCGAAGGTGTCTTCCATAATAGCTGTTGCAGAATATCTTGATGCAACTGTGACTCTTTCCCTGTTGCAGAAGTCATAGATGTCTCCCTGTATATCTACTCAATCATGGGCGGAAAAGAAATAGAACGGGAAAATAGAAGCCACGGCTTTCTTGCGACAACTCGTAGCTTCAACATCAGAGAACTTGTACAAGAGAAAAGGATGCTCTACCCATCTTGAGTTATAGTGACAAGTAAAATATACCTGTTTCATAATCCTTATTACTATTTTATCTTTCAGAGATTACAACAACATACAAGTTCTTCAGATTTGTACTACATGAGCATCTTCATGCATGAGAAAACTGAGTATCAGAACGAGTTAAGGGAAGCTTGGACTTCATTTTTCATTGACGAAAGTTACTATCTTTTAAGTGTACATGTCTCCATGAGCCTCAAAAGGAAGTATACTTACACTTATATTCCGCCAGAAGAAGTGGCTGGTATTACCTAGAGCATCACTGGATAAGATTGTTACGGAATATGTACTTCGTGTCACTTTAACGGGATATAGCATAATATATCAGCAGAAATGTAGCAAAATGCCTCGTTCCGAGACTTGATCTGAAAGCAAATTACATCAATATCAGCAGCGAAATTACTGTTTTCACTTTAATCAAAGATAAATCCAAGTTACCTAAAGAAAGCAGGCTATTAATCCTGTCTTGACTTCCGAAGCTCCATTAGTCTGTCCCTCAACCTAGCTGCAGATTGATTAAACACTTCCAAAAATGAAACCCATGGTATTGAGAAAAAACAAGTACCATCTGAAGAAGTGGGAAAAAGCTCAGATTTTTCATACCCGCATCATTGTACCTCTCCTCGTCTATAGCTAAATTCATATTCCTGACAAGAACAAGCTCCTCAACAAGTAAATCCGGACTATCTTCAGCACTAGAGACAGCAAACTCCGGTCAGATGGAAGATAAGCAGCAAGTGATAACTGGTAAAGTACAATGCGACTTCGAAAGCACCTTCGTACCTGTCGAGGGATACATCGTACGCGGGTCTTGAATCACGTGATCTACCCATTCCATGACCGATTTTGATCGCATCAGAAATTACAATCTGCCTTCTTACGTAAATTGGAGCCTGCATTGAATACAACCGATTGTAACATTCAAAGATAGACCATCTGAAAGGCGTAGCTTTCCTCTAAAAGTTCAGTGAACCAGAACCGGACTTGCAAACTACACAAGTCAATACAGTTTAATTGCATGCCTAAATTTAATAACCCGAAAGATTATATGCTCTATCAAATAATGCAAAGACATGATAGTCCCATTTACAATACCTTGCATCTGTCTGCCAAACTTAAAGCATCTGAGGGCCGTGTATCAACACTTAGCATATCCATTTCCCCTGGCTGTATATAGTAAGCTGCATTAAGTACAAGCTCTGTCGGAAAAGTTATATTTAGAATTCTCAAATTCTGGGATATATAATCACCTTGCCAATATATAATCTTGAGATGTAAGTATTCACTACTCGCTCAGTGATCCTCACCATTTTAACCTGAAACGCAGATATAAAAAGTGAGAATAGCCAACTACATTTCTTAATTTTCTACATTTTGAAACAAAGAAGATGGATGCCTAAGGAAGAACTGGCAACTTTGAAATGAGTTAGATCCATACTTCATGGTCTAGCTTTCCCACAATATTCTTCATCACCTGGAAATGATCCGGACAACCCTGCGACCAAAGCCAGTCACAAATTTAGAATGCCACCAAAATCAAGCAAACCAAACAAAAAATCACAATGATCCAAAATCGTACTCCACTACTCTCTCCAGGGAGTGCATCCAGAAGCTTGTCAACGGCAAACTCCCCTGAAAAGAAAAGGCAACAACTAATTGCACTCCACGCAAAACAAAGTTGCAGACCACGGCAGCTGGATTACAAACTTGGAACTTACCGACGGAAATCGGAAGCAAGAAGTCGCCATCACAAGAAATCCTAAGAAAGATGGTCGGATTCTTAAAGCGACGGAGGAATTCGATTCCAAGGGTTCCAGGATCAGCTCTGGTCAACCACCTCCCCTGTAGCGAGGAAGGAAACAATTTACTGTACGACTGCCACGTCATCTCGTCCAGGAAGCCTTGCCTCCGCATTCGATGATGAGATAGTGTCTCTGCTCCGAATTTCAAGCCAAACACATAGAATGTTAACAAGTGAGAGAAAAAATCAGAAATATATGTAGAGGGAGTGTCAGACCTGGAAGGAGGAGTGAGGCAGGGAGGAAGTTAAGATCGTCGCCATTATCGCCGACGGAGCTTCCACGAGACGATTTGCAGCAGATGAGGAAAGGTCGGCGTGCGCGGGAATGCGATTTGCAGCGATATCGAAATGCGTGAAGAGAAGGTAGAGGAGACAAAGATGATGACGATGAAATTAAGGAGGCGGGAATCGTATGATCGCTGGGGACAGTTTGGAAGCGGGAGAGTGACGGCAGGTGGAATCGAGAGACCATGATCACTGGGAAGTTACTACTGAGCAGTGATGGAAGTTTGGTAGGATACAGATGGATGGATGAATAAATAGGAGAACTGAAGCTTCAACGAGTAGTATAAGACGACACGGAGGAGAAAGCGAAACAATTTACATTCTGGATTGGGGGATTTCTCAGGAAGGAAACAAGATTACGAAACGATGCAGAAGAAAGGCGCACTTTGGTTTTAGCTGCTCTTCATCGCAAAGAGATCGAGTCCCACTCGGCATCACAGTTTCAAGGTGATTTACCATTTACCAACCATATCGCACCTAATTATATTTTCGGGCCTACATGTACACTCAAAATGGGCTAATGGGCTACAAGTCTACAACAAGATGGGCCCGATCCAAAGGAATCGGAGGTCCGGTAAGGTCGGATTATCCGGAGCTGAAGAAATGACGATGTTCGGGTACTAATTTTGGCAGTTCAGAGCTGGGTTTTCTAGCCAAAGCAGCAGCAGCAGGAGTGGACTTCCTTGGATACAGCTTCAACATCTTGATCAGCTCAAGAGTCCTGGAGTTTCGTCCGAGATGAAGGCAGAGCTCCAGCGGGGTTAAACCGTCCTGCTCAGGTACAAAAGCCAAACGAGTCATTACAAATTTGAGCCATCAAGAAAATTCAGTCATGAAGGAGTTGGGTTTGGGGGGGGGGGGGTGGTGGAGAGTAATTCTACCTTGTTGGTTAAGGTCTTATCAGCTCCTTTTATGAGTAAGAGTTTCACAATGTCTGTCCTTAGAGCTTGAACGGCAAGGTGCAAAGGGGACCAACCATCCTAATTACAACAAAAATGGAAGGAGGTAAGCCAAGGAATATTGTGATTAGGCACCAAGGCATACCAAATACAAGCAAAACAGAAGCATACATTGTCCTGAAGATTTATGTCAACGTTATATAGGAGAAGTAGTTTGATTGCCGGAATGGATGCTGTCCGAACAGCATAATGCATCAAGGTAGCGCCATCCTACCATCAGAAAGCAAAACAGGATTATGTTAATTCAAAATATCTAGTTTTGTGACATTTATGATGCAGAAAATACAAGCTTTAAGTTCTTACTGTATCTCGTATGAAGGGATTTGCTGATTCTCTCAATAGATAGCTGGTGATTGCCTGCTTTTTACCAATTATGGCTTTGTGGAGAGCACTCATACCCTCCTGCATAATTCAAATTCAGAAGAGGAAGATATCATTAATTATGTGATAATCCTTGTAGTAACGGAGCGGAAATTGAGAGGAAGAGAGAAAAGAAGGCATACTGCATCTACAGAATTGATGTCAAGGTTATGTTTCAGTAAAATGTTCATAAGATAGAAATCTCCAGATGCTGCAAGTGTGTGAACAGGTTGCCATTTGACCTGCAAAAAGCAATTAATCACAAACAGCAACCTAGTAAGTGAGTGAGTACCATTTGATCCTTACAACACAAACCAAGATTTCAACTTTGGATTAGCAACCTAGATTTCAACTTTGGATTAGCAACCAAGATTTCAACTTCAGATTAGCAAGTTAATTTCATCTAGCACTGGATTATAATAAGCCGAGCAATAAGAACAAGAAGAACAAACTCACACAGGTAGCAGCTGATACATCAGGGATCCGTCTGTTGAGGAAAACCTTTTCCTCTTTGGTGAACAACTTCCGGCGGCCTGTTTGTTTTCCATGGGATGTTATTGAAAGCGAATTCAAGCTATCTATCAGCTTTTTGAACAAAGGATTTAGAAAATACCGTCTGAATCCTTATCTTCAGGGTTGTACTTGCCATTCCTGAAGAACTCATTAACATGCTCAAAACCCTTGCCGTAAACCGCCCACCTCGGATTCTTAGGCGCAACTCGCTCAATCTTCCTATTAACAAATCCTTCCTCATCCTCGTCGCTGTCGTAAAACCCTTCCTCATCCAAACCTTCTTCTTCTTCTTCTTCCTCTTCTTCGTCGTTATCGTCAGTTTGAACCAGCGGCTTCAACTGAGCACGCTTGGCCTCACGGAAGGCCTCATAATCCTCCAAATTAACGTTCCGAATAGGTGTCAAACCTCTGGTCTTCCTCTCCAACCGGCTATTCTGCTGCATCTCCTGCGCAATTCTGCGCCTCTCCTTCTTGTTAATGTTCATTTCCGCCTGCGCTTCTATCCACTCGTCAGGGACCAAGTTCTCCCACTGGACCTCCGCCTTCTTTTTCTTGCGGGAGATCTTGGCCGATGGCGGGGGATCGGGAACGGAATTGGTATCGTCGTCGAGATAGGGATCCTCGAATACGCCTTCTTCGAAGACGAGACAGTCCCCGATGGCATGATCGTCGTCCGTGATGAGAGGAGAGGATTGGAAGGAAGACGAGAATGAGCGGAACCTTCTAGGGAATTTGATTTTTCGAATTGAGTAGAAGCTGAGAGGAATGGGGAAGAGCAAAGGTGAGCGCAAGTTCGGAGGTGCTCGTGGTGCCGCCATTTCCATTCTGCGAAGCTAAAAGCTTAACAGCTTGATTTGGAAAAAAGAACAGCTTAGCTGCTTCAAGTCGCTGAAGATTTTTGTTTTCACTTAAAGAGGAAGTTTCCATTAGCATAGGCCCTCTGGGCTTAATAACACTATCCCAATGGGCTAGAAACCGGATGTATGAACTCGTCTCTATTCGGAGAGGCCCGTGTAAACTAAGAAAGCAAGCCCACATTCTCTTACTATTTACTACCAGAGTTTTAGAACGCCCGTTGTCCGCTTACTCTATAATAAACGTGTATTATATGCATGCTAACCCGTTTAAAAAGGAAAATATTGTTTTATGTTAAACGTTCGAGACATCAAATTTATCACTTTATTTTAATTCACATGTAATATTTAGTTTGCTTACTAATAACACCCATGGAGTAGCCTTCTTCCGCTGTTTCACAACTTGACATAACATTTGCCTGTTTTGGTACCGTTACAGAATGATCCCACGTCCCAACAGCCTAACCCAAACTCACATACTAGTACTCTTGCTATTACAAACATCGTTCGAGACAGGTACGGAGTTTAAGGAGACCTGGACCGGTACCTCCTCGACCTCCCACCACCGTAAGGAGAGTGCCTCGGAGGAGAATACTCGCGGCCACCTCTGTACGGGGACCGCCTTGGAGACCTGCGGTACTCGTCATGCCTCGGTGACCTACGGTAGTCGTCATAACCACTGCTCCCACCACTACCACGGTATCTACTACGGTCACGATCGCAATCATGATGCCCATCTACAAATGCAGGAAATGCAGATTCATGTTAGAGGATAACAGAAGAACAATTCAATGTCATAACTACAAATGATAAACGTACCATCCCTTGTGCTCTTTAGACCAAGATAATGCCCTGGAGTTGGAGTCCTTGGTCGTTTCCTTCGAGACTGAAAGGGGCAAAGGATAAACCGAGTCAAATTTCGTTATAGACAATCTTCACCTGCAGCGTTAAGTGTGATTTACATATATACAAATGTGTAGAGCTAGAAAGGAGAAATTTTAATGAGAGAGCTTAAACCAACAAAGAGAAAAGGAGGAACCACGAGGCAACAAATACTACTTTTCCCTCAAGTAAGTGCCAGGTATGCAATACCATAAAGCTGATTAGAAAGTTGTTGTGAAATGTCCGTTGATTAGTTGAGTTGGAAATTCAATGCTGACGTTGTATAGTGTTGGAACAATATAGTTGGTATGTTAGATGATCTCAAGCATTTGAAAAGAGCTGTTTAAGCTGGTCTCAGGCTGTTTCACTAAGTTGGCATGGATGAAGAACTGATTGCTGCCAACATAGCTGACACAAAATTGTACTGAGTTCAACCTGAAAACCTTTAAGTCAAGAACATGTATACGTGGAAAACTAATTAAGGGCCATGGTAATAACAATACCTTTTCCACAGTTATATATCGTCCCTCCAGAACCGACTGGTTGAGATACTTAACGCAACGATCTGCACCATCAACATTCTCCATTGTCACAAAAGCAAACCCACGAGAAATGCGAGTACGGGGCTCCACAACAAGATGACAGGCCGCAACCTAAAGCACCAAAAACAAAATGGAGGATTAGATAACAATATAACATAACTTCCAATCAAGGAGCAGAATAGGAACCCAAAATGGAAAAATGAAATATTACAAGCTGAATAAACATAATGAATCTGTTGATGGAACAAGAAGACCAACCTTTCCCTCCTTCGAAAAATGGTCTTCTAGTTCCCTTTCAGTTACCCTTGTAGATAACCCAGTCACATAGAGAGTATCTCCAGGATTAACAGCCTCGGTCCTATTGTAATTGCAATGAAACCATTAGCCAAAATAAACGTCTACAACTATAGACAAAATACCAATTGAACAGAAGACTGAACAAAGCCACTAACCTCTCTCGGCTTCTGAAACCCAGTGAAGCAGCAAACATCAGACATCCAGAGAGATAGTGAGAAAGGTAAAGACCAAGATACATGATTGGTCATTTAAAGAGTAAAGATTAAAAAAAAAACTTAAAACCACCTGCCACGACTGCGAGAGGGCGATCTGCGCCTTGGTCGCTCCATTGACCTTGACCGGGACCTGGACTTAGACCTGGATCTAGACCTTGACTCTTGCCTCCATGGAGATGGTGATCGCGAGTTCCTAGTACACCATAAGTTAAGTGATTAAAAAGCAGAACCATCACACCACACAACTAAGTGGGTTCACAGCAATAAAATAAGACAAAATTAGGAAGGAAAATACTACTTATCAGTATCCATAACATTCATATAGGAAGCATGATTGATTCCAGAGCTAACGAAGTTCAGAAAGAGTAACCATCATGAGTCAATAACAAGAAGTGAAATCATACACCAGACACCAACCCAAAAGCTAGCGAGAAAATGAAATGGTATCCAACTACATTCAGTAAAAAAAATCTAGATCCGCTTCAACAGTAGACCAAAACTACCAACAAGAGTTGGAGTAGCAGCTGCAAGCTAGGGTTAAAGATCACAGCCTTATATATGCAGTACATAAGGGACGAAGGGCAGAAATCAGAGGAAGATAGTTGGGGGTCACACTTTCAAGGACGTAAAGGGAAGAGCTACCGATGGCCAACAAATCGAGTGAGATGCTAGGACAGACGAATTTATCGAGGATCTTAATGCTTAAAGGATAATCCAAAAAAAATCACATAGCATTCAAGTATAAAAAAACTAAGGACTGTGACAGATTGATAGTGAGAACTCACATACGAGGAGGAGAATCCGCCTGCAGCATCATCAAGTAAGAAGTCGCGTAAGATTATGAAGCTACTATGACGAATTACAAGAACAGAAGGAAACTCCAAAAGAAACAAAAGAAACGGGAAGAGACCTACCATCCTGAAATCAGAAAGAGGGAGCCGAAATCGGGACAGTAGAGAGAGTTTAGGGTTTCCGGCGAATGGAGATTCAACTTCGTACAAAGTGCAGCAGTAGAGAGTAGACACGAAACACGTTTTGGAAATTTGAATATTTCATTCTCTCAACGATCCACCAGTCAGTCACCGGATGGATATGTTTCTATTACTGGGCTTGGTCCATCATTAGCTCGTCTGTTACTTGGGCCTCTGATACTGTTACCGGACAAAATAACGACTAATCATCTGTTTTGGGGCTCCTGACAGTCCGTGACACATGCTCTGTTTTGGAGTTCCTGACAGTTCGTGACACATGCCCTGTTTCGGAGTTCCTGACAGTCCGTGACACATGCTCGTGGTGCTTTCGGCAGAGACTATAGCAGGTGGATATCGGCAAGAATTTTCCAAACGAAAGAATCAGGAGAAACACAAAGATCCTCAACTCATGTACACAAAACAATACAACTCCCTCCTAATCGTGTACTTCGACACAGCAATAAACAATGTTGTAAAGAATCTAGTTCACTTGACAGACACCCCTCCCATTACATACATAAAAACAATACACCCTAAAAAACCATAATGATTCAGTAATTCATTCACATTACTACGTGTATGGGCGCAGGGGAGGATCATGTTGTTAGGATGTCGGGGATCTTAATCGAATGAGCTCCGACAACACTGCCACCGACATCGGGGAAGGTCTCACTTCCTGAGAGTGAAGTTACCACCCCATCCATGTCAACTTGGTATGGATACTTGAGCAGATGTCCCTGCAATTTTTCAAAACTGGGAGCTGAGAATCTCTTCCAGTTCTCTTCAGCAATGTTATTTACCGTTCTCACGCATTCCAAGCTTTCTGGATCTTCGTATGTCTCCTGTAATCCACCGAGATGCTCCGCCCATAGAGACATTCTGTATCCGTAGATCTGCATATCATAGGTAACACACTAAGTTATAAAGCTCTGTACAAGAACACTTGATCAGCCGTTTGGGAGAAACACTGACCTGGCCACGAGGATGTCTTTTCTTCACAGCCCAAGCATGATGTGGTTGATATGCACCCATGGCAATCTCGGTGTCTTTGGTGCCGGCCATGGATCTTTGGTTGATATTGGCCGATCCTATGATTACATACTCATCGTCTACCACCATGCCCTTTGCATGAACGTAAATCATGAAGCGTTGATGTCTTGTGGCTTCGCAGACCTGATGGCAACACCACAAACTAAATGAGTTTGTAATGGTTGACTAATGTTAAGCTGAAGCGTAAGAATCAAGAAACAGATATAACTAATAGAAAAGGAATATAGAAATCAATGACATTGCCAAAAAAATCGCTTAGTTGAATAATCACGTTTAGAAGTGTGATCATGAGAAACCACTTCAGATCATATTAACTAAGATTTCAGCAAATAGTACTATGGTTGGATTACCTGTTGACCATTAGTACCATTCAACATTTCCGGCGGAGCTTCCTCGGTCTTACCAATGCAATAGAAATTGAGGTAGTCTTGAGGGTTTTCCTGAAGTTGCATAGACTTTAGTTCATTCGCCACTACATTGTACATCATGCTAATGGTCTGGCTCTGTAGAATTCAACATTGCAAGAGTTCAGAAATACTAGTTCAGCATGTTATGAGATTCTTGGAAGATTCAACTATAAACTCTATTGACTACCACCTGCCAGAACAGAATCTCTTGCACAACTTCAGACTTTGGGTCTCCTTCAGGCCACATTGGCACAACAACATACACCGCAAATCTTTCGCGGGCTCTAATTTTCTCGGCAATCTTCAATGCCAGCTCCATTGGTATTAGGTTATCAGCTCCTGCACATGATACCACAAGGAATCAAAACTAAATATAGTGTACGAAGCCCGTAACTGTTGCATAGTTTATCACAACGAGGTCGGCAGAAAGCTCAAGACCATGAAACAAACAGATAGTATATTGAATAGATTCAATAAAAAATTAAATAAAAGTCCGAGACAATGAAATCTTAACCTGCATTTTGGTATGAAGGCCAGCCATACGATGATCCGAGAAAATACTGATTCTCAATGTATATGAAATGTTGTGCAGATCTGATTGCCTGGATATATGCTGTCTGTATGCTTTTATCTATCACCAGCTTTTTTGAACAAGTGAGATTCTGCAATTTGAGAAACAGAAACAAACAGCTAATGGGTATGCTAAAATGTTGAGCATATAAATTGCCTTCTACAGCTGACATTTTATCTGGAACGAAGAAGAAGAAAAAGACAGAAAAGTGTGTGATAGTTCTACGTACCATTTGCTGACATTTACCAATAGTCTTAGGAAAGCCCTTCAAGGATCCAGAGTCTATAGACCGGAAAATCTTCAAAAGGGAAAATCAATTATAAGCCAGTAACATTATATATCAGAGATGGGAACCACTTGAGTTCCAAGGCATTACCTGAACATGCCAGTTTTCAGGATCATCTTCACGACAGACGTGTACTATGGGATCATCTTGAGGAATTATTGTCATACCTTCTTTTGTTACTTGAAGAGCAGGACTTACTATCCATGAGATTCTTTCTACCTTTATAAGAGCATCATCGTTCCAATGTGACATCTTTTTTTTTAAACGAAGTCCAAACTCCCTCCACTTTGTTGCTTTCCTCCAACGCTGCTCAAAGTTTATAAGAACATCGTATGCAGCAGGCCCATCAATCCTAGAATGCAAATCGTGCCATGGCTGCCTAGGTGCATTTGTCCCAGCCTTGAATACGAATAAACCAGGTAAGTCGAAACAATGTAAAAGCGCAAACAGACGTGCCAATCAGAAATCTATTCAAAACCATTTCTAGTCCAAGAGAAATTACTCTTACATTCTAAAGCTCTTTCAAGGAAATAGTTAGATGGAATAAAATGGGGCAGGCACTTGCTACTACATACACTAGAGAATGTAAATGTAATGAACTTGCCATATATGACCAAGCCAAATTGGATTAGGAACACTAAAAAGGAGAGATTTTGGCTAGTCAATACTCACAGCAAAGGTAGGATTGTGGAAATCATCCTTGAAGCAAGTATCAAGATCATGAAACAGACGATGCCCAGGGGTGTCATATCGCCCATCACACAGATCAAGACCTCCAACAAATGCAGTTAGCTTCCTGTTGTTACCAGAAGCCTGTGTGTCCACAATAACACATTTTTGATGATGTGTGAAGACACTTCCAACGACCTGCAAGAGAGCACATAACAAAATAAACAGCAAATTCCACAGCAAAAAATGAAGTAACTATTCCTAACCAGAGTTATCCTCAGAACAGTACTCTACAAAAAAGACGACTGAATCAAACTTCACTTAAGACAAACAAGCATTAATGAACATAATCATGCAAACCCAATCAGGCCACTTGGTTTCTGTAGTAGCATGTTTTTATACCAAAAAACACCCTCATTTTCTCCTCCTCCGTGTCCTTACGGTAAAAACAATTCTTCGTTAGATTCAATATCAACTACAGAAACCTAGTTCCCATCAAACGCACACATACATTTCTATGAGCGGCAAAAAGAACCTGACATGTTGTTTCACAACACTAAGCTTGCTGCTGGCATATCGAGGAGACAAGACACAGATAACTGAAGAATGCTTGAAAAACTTTCGCGTCTCTTCATCATGAGTCGCCATCACCCCCGCCTGAATCCAATATCTATAACAGATTAGTCAAGCATAATCCACCACAACTTCACTAAGAGCTTGCCAACAAACATACAGGAATAGAAGGAATGTTTCAATGGTGTTAGCAGGGATTTCTCACCGTAGAGAGGAAGAATTTATCATGGGAGGTTTTGTCATCCCAAACCAGCAACAGAACCCTCACACCTTCTTCGGATTTATACTTGAGCAACTCACCAAGAGTGAGATCCCCTCCTCTGGGCAATGGCCTAGTGGGCTCTCTAACCAGCTTAATCTTATGGAAAACAGACCATCCCACAATGTAGATCATATGGTGAGCCTCGGAGATGGCATAGCAAATGTCCTCCCAGCACTTAGGCTGCTTATAAACCTTGCCGCCGTCAATTGGAATCTCCGGCAACATGTTATCAGGAACATGAGCATCCTGATACAGCGTAACCATACTCGCTTTCCTCAAAGGGAAGTAAGCCTGTCTGACGCCACCATGGTCAGGATCACCGGCAATGCCGTGTTTGTAGACCGGATTCTTCTCAACAGCGATAAACTTCATCTCGAGCCTCAACGCCGTGTCCGGCTTAGCCGGCTTGCCGTTGGACCCGAGAATCGGGAACCAGCCGCTGATAACTTCCCCAGTGGCGATCTTCTCGGCGGGGATCCTAGCGATCCCGACGCACTGAGCGCCGAATACGTCGTCGTCCTTGACGTGGAATTCGAGCTCGGCCATAGGGTGCGCGAGCTGAACGAAGAAGCGGTAGTCCCACCTAGGGTTTTGGGAGTTCTTGACGACGTGAGTGCGGGCGACGGTGGCTTGAGGGACGACGACAGTGACGTAGGAGTCGGTAGTGATGATGTTCCTGTGCTCGTGAAGTTTGGAGTCGCGGGGTTCTCCTCCTCCGTTTTCGGCGTCGGATGTGGCGGGAGGAGCGGCGCAGAAGTTGCAAGGGGCGAAGCAGCGGCGGAGGCGCTCGGAGGCTAAGTCCATGTTGGGGAGCCGCCGGGCTTCGATGATGTGGAGTTCGAGGTCGCCGTGGAGGTAGATGACCCTAGGGCTGGCGGAATCGTCGCCGGCCATGGGTGATCGGCGGGTTTGCGGTTACTGATTGGGGACGGGGAATTGAAACGGATGAAGACAAAGAGAGTGAGGGGGTGGGAATGGAAGGTGGAGGGGAGTGGTACTGATGTTATTGTTTCCTTTTTCGGTTGCTGCAAAATGGGAAATTAGTGGGCAGTTAAGCTGAGTTGGGTTTTGTTTAATCTTTAACAAAGTAAAAGGTCAGTTTTATATACATTTGTCTCTCACCAAAGCTGTCATATTAATATATGCGGCAAAAAACTTGAAAACGACCTGATTAAAGGTATATTATTAAAAATGTTACTATGATATCGATATAATTTTTGCGTCGTTACCTTTCTAATATTTAGCCAAATATGTCCTATTTTGGACGAGATCGATCAATGGTAATAAGATGATTTTTGGATTTTGCTTATCGGAGAGAGGTTGAAGGTTAGATGGGTGAAACTTAAAGCAGTTGCACAGGATTGAAGGAGGCGGAGGTTAATGATGTGAGAGGTGGGAGACATAACAAAGGTGGAGGAAGAAGGAAAACTAAAATGTTTACTTTTGCCATCTCATTTAACGTCGTCGTTAAGTCTATATATGGTAAAATATAAAAGAATTTAACGGTGGAATATTTTTTACTAAATATTAAAAAAATTCATGACACATAAATTATATTAATATTACAGTGATACTTTTGACGATATACCTATACGTCATATGATCTTGTAGAGTGTTTTGCATTAATATAATTAGTAAAAGTAATGGTTTAGCATTCCATCCCTCGGATTTTACAGAAAATTAAACCAATGATGGCATGAAAAATGATTTGATTTAACCGAGTAAACAGATAGTCGACCATAGTTCACACGTAATTATTGGTGGGTTAAAGAGTGGGTGGGGATGCGACGTGAATGCCATTCCATTTGTGGGAAGATAAAGACTGGTTTGATTGATGAGGGATTGGGGTACGTGGGTAGGGACAAATGTAGTTGAGATTGGATTATTGAGAGGGCATCCAAAGCCCATTGGGAGATTTCTTGAAGAAGAGGAATGATAGATAATGATCTCTTTGTCCCAAGTATTTTTCACATTCCGTTAAAAATTATTGTATTTTAATAATTCGAGTTACTGTATAAAAAACTTAGGAAAATTGTATAGTAAGTATTAATATGCCCCCTCAAACAGAAGCTCTTAAAAGAGCGCACAGCTTCACGGTGTAAGGCATGTACACGGAACGGCGTTGTCGGAATACGAAATGGAGACCTCTCGATCTTCTTAAGGTCTTGATACTATGTCAAGAACCGTTACATATTAATATTTGAAACTATTAAAAGAGGGCTCAAATAGATTTTATAGTATTCATTAGATAACATGCTCAAATGTCTGAAGCAGCGGAGACAAACTCTCTATTTTAGATACATGGACATAAACAAACGATGATGATATTGAGATATGCTCACAAATTACGTTATCAATTGGTTAGTATATACCAAATGTGCCTGTAAAGTAGCCAATTGTCAGGAGGCTCCAGTTCCCAAGTGACAAGTTGCGTAGGGTTCAAACAATACCATGCTTCTGCACAGTATACACAGCGAATGAAAATTCAAAAAGTGAACCTAGCCAGGCAATTGATTAAAGGAAAAGCACTCTATCAGTTGGTGGACTGCCTACCTGGCAGTCCCAACTGGTTACGTTGGCCACATCAACATCTAAAAGAAACACATCTCATAACATAAAGGGTTCTGATAGCAAGTTCACATCTTTTTCATCCAAGGTCAAAGATTCAACTTTGGTACTTTGCAGCAGAACATTACAAACACAACGCCCCATATATACTTCCATGAATGCTGCTTACCTTATCCCCTCGACATGTCATCCCTCGACGTAACTGCAGCTATTCTCCAATCGAAACTCTGCAGCTCTCTGCGGCCACTTGTGTATAGCCTCAACTCCCCCAACGTTGGCACATTACTCTTCTCCGGAACCACACCCAAGGATGATGACTGCTTCTCCTGATGCTTATCACCATCCCAGACACCGCCGTCTTTTTCTTCCTCGCCACTTTGTTTCCTCAGCTTTCCCTTCTCCTTCATAATGTGAATCATCTCACCGAAACAAGACCCGAATCTTGATTCTCGCCCTTCATCCTTCTCCTGTTGCTGCTGCTTGATCTTCTCGTCCTTGATTTCTCCAAGGCAGGTAATTCTCGGGGAGGCAGGTTCCCGCCTGTCAAAGCTCCCTCTTCGCGTCCTTCGAGCTTCGTTAGGGACCAAAGACGGTGCTCTGACCGCCCTTCGAAAGATCGGTTTACGTGCTTGCTGAGTTCCAACTACCAGAAACAATGATGGGTTATGGGTCTTCCCCTTTCGTTCCAGCTGGCTCCACATTCCATAACCCAGAATACCCTCTGTTATGTTCTCTCTTCAGTGATCAAGTATTATATCAACAAAGGTTTCTCCTTGACCACTTCCCCTCAGCCGGCCAAAACTGAAATCACATAAACCCAAAACTATTATATGGAGGATCCTAGTTGCACTTACAATCACTGTCATCAATCAGATTTTGAAGACTCGAGCACTTTGTAAACACAGCCTGCTCGACTCGTCAAGAAAGAAAAGAAAAGCTTCGGCCACCAATCAACATACTCCAGACGGCAAGCTTCCTTGCACTAGCTTCCAAGGACTACCTGACGTAATATTTACTCAGCAATGACAAACTCATACATAGGAACATCGTTACTTATGGTTCATCAAATATTAGAACAAATACAGAGTGCACTTGTACAAAATTTAGTTTACATTTTCAAGACGGTAGTCAATTCCAAAACAAAAACCAGACCGTTCTGATGAATTCAAACATTCGTAGTTATAACTTCTAATGTTACATCTGACACGACCAAAGGTACAAAATACAGACCCACACCACCTCTTCTGCCGACCAAAACTAAGAATCAAAACCTCATTGGATCTTATACAGAGGCTCTGCATATCTGAAGATATCTCCTTGGATTCTGAAACAGCCCCTTGATGTACTTTACGTGTCAGCTTACTTGAACATCGAAACCGATACAGCAACCGGATCTCACGACAATATCCAAGCATTCCTACATTCATCCTTGATGCAACGAGTTCGAGCAGAACCAGACTTCATCCAGCTAAGGACCCTTCTATACCTACTTCTTCCCATGGTCGGCTTTCCCATCACCCTGAGTACTTCTGAAACAATCCCTTGATATACTTATGGTGTGTCAGCTTATTTGAACTTGCAAATCGATACAGTAACTCCCATCTCCCAATAACTATTTTTCGTTGTCTGAGAGAAATTGATGCAACACGGTTGAGTAGAACCAGACTTCATCCAGCTACGGACCCTCTCTCTCTCTCTCTACTTTTTGCCATTATCATCTTTCCCGTCACCCTTGGCACTTGGCTGAGGCGTGTACTGACCCGTAGATGAAGGTGAGTACCCCGGCGCACTTGGTGAATATCCTGCACTTGGGCTGCATGGATACCAAATGAGAGTTAGTCAATGATGTTCCGAATGAAACACTCTCAGGATAAAAATGTATAGATCTGTAGAGGTCTACCGACTATACCTGTACTGAGGGGAGCTTGGGCTGTAATCCGGAATCACAGCTGAATTATAAGGACTGGAAAATGAACAAGTTCAGTATCAATGACGTGAAAGGCGGACAAGAAACAAATGATGGAGACGGCAATAACAGAAGGCCATAATTACCTGCTGGGACTGTACGCCGGGCTCGATGGGGAATACGATGGAGATGTCGGCGAGTATGACGGCGACGTCGGACTGAAACGAGAGAACTTCAACAATTAGCGACAATAGATTGAAACCATCACCCACACAAACAAATTACAGGAAAATTGCAAGAGTTAGGACCTAGTATTTTCCAACTTTGAAGCGTACCTGTAGCTTGGGGAGGTAGGACTGTAAGGACTAGCTGGAGATAATCTGGGACTGCTTGGTGAATATGCAACCGAGGGACTGTACTTTGCCGACTGTGGATTGTAACTTGGTGAAGTCGGGCTATAGCTCGGCGACGTTGGGCTGTAGCCCGGCGAAGTCGGGCTATATGCTGGTGAAGTCGGGCTGTAGCTAGGAGACGTCGGGCTGTAGCTAGGAGACGTAGGGCTGTAGCTAGGAGACGTAGGGCTGTAGCTAGGAGATGTCGGGCTGTAGCTAGGAGATGTCGGGCTGTAGCTTGGAGATGTCGGGCTGTAAGCTGGCGATGTCGGGCTGTAAGCCGGAGACGTCGGGCTATAGCTTGGAGACGTCGGGCTATAGCTCGGAGACGTCGGGCTATAGCTCGGAGACGTCGGGCTATAGCTTGGAGACGTCGGAGAGTACGATGGGCTTGTAGGAGAATAGGCCGGACTTGTCGGGCTATAGCCGGGAGAGCTCGGACTATAAGTCGGCGATGTAGGACTGTATCCCGGAGAGGTTGGGCTGTACCCAGGAGATGTGGGGCTGTACCCAGGAGATGTGGGGCTGTACCCAGGAGAAGAGGGGCTGTATCCTGGAGATGACGGACTGTATCCCGGCGATGAAGCCGGTGAAAATGCCATCCCACCAACGTAGGGTGAAAATTGAGCATCTGAGACAGGTGAGAGGCGCATACTCGGGCTCAGCAAATAGTTAGGAGACATCATGCCGTCGTGATAAGGAGTCCCTGATATTGGAGAACGCCCAGGTGTTGTGCCGAAATCCAGACCTTCCATGTAGCTGGGCAGCTGCAATTCAATAGCATTCTTCAACATTTCATCATTCAGATACAAGGCACAGCCACCAGTGCCGATAGGTGCGAGCTGACCCAGCATTATATTCTCTGTCACACCCCTCAAGTAATCCGACTCTGCATAAACTGCGGCATCAAGGAGAATGTCGACAGTTTCTTCAAACGAGCACCTCATCATTGGACCGGTATCATTCCTATTGATACCGTGCCGGGTAATTGCCATTAAATGACCCCTATATGTCATGGTATCACACAATATAGCAAGATGCCTGTAGTTCACATATGATCCATCAAAAGATATAACAACACGGAGCTCGTCCAGGAGAGAACGTCGTACGGCCTCAATACCAATCACTTCGATTACTTCGATCAAGTGATTGCTGCTTGTCCTTTGGGCATCAACACTTTCATGGCACATGACTGCCAAGAGATTGACACCTTCTGTATCCAGCATCCACTCCTCCGCTGTTCTAAACCCCTCGTTCTTATCAAACTTGCTTACTTTACCATGTTTAATGAAGACTTTGTTGATATCTGGAATACCTCTTAGAGACATTTCCGTCAGCATGTTACTCTCAATTCTCTTCAAGAAAACATCATCTTCAGCTGAAGAATCTAACTCCCCCTTCGGGGCTTCATCATTCATGATACGGATACGAAGAATGAGTTTTTCAGCATTGTCATCATTGAAAATGCAAGTTAAATCATCGTCGAACTCTTGATTGATTTTGGCTGCAATGTCAGCCATGTTCAGCTTCTTATCAACCATCATTTCACGATTCAACTCTATGCGGAGCAGCCAAGGAGATATCTTTTCAGGTGCAACCTCTTCATCTGGCATCTCATAATAAGATCTCACGAAATCAGCATCTTCTTCAATGATTGTACTTGTAGGATCCGGGTCATACCAAACTTCTGTAGCCTGTGTAACACTCCGCAGCGTAGTATACTCCAGGGCACATTGCACATTTTTAGCTCTCTCCTTTGTCTGGCTACAGTCAGAGTGAAGAAAAACAGAAAGAGATGGGGTCTTTATGTTCTTAGCTACGTTAATAATCTCCCTCAACCTGGGAACACCAAGGGTGACATTCTTTGCACTAACACCAGCATAGTGAAAAGTATTCAGAGTCATCTGAGTAGCAGGCTCTCCAATGGACTGCGCTGCAACACAACCAATCATTTCGCCTGGTGCCACCAGTGATTGTAAGAAACGGGACTCTATTTCACCAATAACCCAATCAAAAGCTTCACGGCTAAGCCTGTATTCCTGTAGCACCCTCTTACTTGCCAGTGTGCTACGGAGCAAGATTGAAAAGAAGAGAGTAGCATTTTTCTGAGCTTCCACACTCAACGGATCATCACCAGGAACAACTTTTAACCTTTCCTGCAGCTTATCAACAGCTTCAACAGCCTCCATTGGGTGAATATCAGAAGCCTTCCTCGTATCAACCTTAAATGTCTTCTGAGCATTCCAGATTAGCCTCATTAGGTTAACTGGCAAATGCCACGAGGTGTCACCAGTGGTGGCAATTTCGGTACCAAGTTGCAGCCTGTCCCCTTCAAGCTTTGCAACTTCAGCATCAAACACATCCCTCAATTCTCGGATATTCTTTAAATCCTCAACATGCTCGGGCAACATGTAGCTAGGATTCCAGTTTTCATCATCAATTTCATACCGGAAGACCCTATCAAACTCTGCTTGTTTCATCTTCAATGAATCTAACTTCTGTGATTCAATCCAGACAGCATCCATGCCATCTTCACCGTAAAGGAACTGAATGACATCCCCCAAAGAGTTCCGAACAGTACCATCATACTTCACCATTATATCTTCCATAGCTTTCACTAGCCGCCTCTGTATGTATCCAGTCTCGGATGTTTTCACTGCAGTATCAATGAGACCCTCCCTACCTCCCATAGCATGAAAAAAGAACTCTTGAGGTGTCAATCCACGGAGGTATGAGTTCTCTACAAATCCTCGACTTTCAGGTCCATTGTCTTCCTTTGTAAAGTGGGGCAAAGTCCTTTCAACAAAACCATATGGTATTCGTTTCCCTTCAACATTTTGCTGACCCACACAAGCAGTCATTTGGGAGATATTAATAAAACTCCCTTTTGATCCTGCAGTAACCATTGCCTTCAGATTATTGCTCTCTGATAAACTTCTCTGTGCACTACTTCCAGCATCATCACGAGCTTTGTTCAAGACCTAAACAAGACAAGGCAAACAAAGTGAGAAAAGTGGCAGAATAGAGCAAGTTCATGGACAGATTACCAAAGGAACATCTGATTAACATAAGTACCTGATTCACTTTGTTTTCAAATGATTCATTCATAGTCCGCCCAGGTTCAGGCTCTAAATCCTTATCACGTAAGGCTCTGATAAGTTCTTTCACCTTGTTTTTGGCTTCTGAAATAGTTTCATTAATTTTTTCCATTGTAGAAGCATCAGCAATTGTATCTCCAATCCCAATACTAAAACCTTGTTGCAAAAGCCAATAATTCACAAGCCACTGGGTGTGTCCCAGAAACTTCCTCGCAGCATCAGGACCCACTTCTTCCCTGAAGAAGTGAAAAAGGATATAGATTTCCTCTTATCAGCTCTCTAAGACCCAGGCCAAGGATTCAAAATTTTCATTGAAAATACAAAACTACCGGCAAAGTTATTAAAATTGCATACCAGACAACATGAATCAAACTTCCACTAGAAGCTCCAAGAGTCTTCTTGCAAAGGGTTCCAGAGAGCAACTCTCCCTTCTCAATCCGAACCATAGTGTCTCCAGGGGTAAGAACTCCCCTTTCTGAATCAGTGTGCCAAGCAGAAAACCTAATCAAATTGATCTGCTTTGGTATGATAAGATTGAAGACTTGCTTCCCAGTCCAGAGTGGCCTTGGCTTCAAAATAGTTGGAGCAGGCACTTTCCCATCAAAATCTTCCCACCACATTAAGATATTCATGAAAACATCCTGCAATCAAAATTATGGACACAATACATATGAGAACAAGAAAACGCATCAGTTTAAACTATGAATAGCAATGAAGAAAGAAAAAAATAATTACTTTCTCAATAAAAGTATCCCTCTTGGTAATCTTGCGACATCCCAAGAGCGAGTCCTGCACAATTCCCATGACAGGCCTGTTAGCCTGAGGGGAAACAATGCACTTTGGCACCATCATTAGCTCCAACACTTCAGCTCGGGTTTCAAATGATTGTGGCACGTGCATATTCATTTCATCGCCATCGAAGTCAGCATTATATGGAGAAGTAACGGACAAGTTCAAGCGGAAAGTTGAATATGGCATGATCTTTATTCGGTGACCCATGATGGACATTTTATGGAGACTAGGTTGTCGATTGAAAAGAACAAAGTCCCCATCATTTAAATGCCGCTCAACCTGCAGGAGAAGAATGATTTTTTTACACATATGACAGAGCAACAACAGTAAAAGCAACATCGCCGTTTTAAAAACATACCTTGTAACCTAGCTCGAGATGATTATCACTACTTTTCTTCAGGTACCGAAGGTCAAGTCTCTGACCATCATCCCTTATTATATATTTGGCACCAGTTTTACCAGGAGGAGGATGGGGTCCATTTTGAACAAGTTCCTTTAGTCTGTTTAAGCAAAGAATCCTTAGTAACGACTAAATAACATCTGATCACTTCTGTTTCCATGCTTTTTAGTTGGAGGTTGGAAAAAATAGTCACAACTCAAATAAGTTAACAGGACAACAGAAACAGAAACAGAAACAGAAACCAAACTCAGACCTTTCAATGTTATATGGAGTAACAGTTTCGGGATAAGTGAGATTCAAGGCAATACTCCATGGTACTCCAAGTTGATCAATGTTGATGGTAGGATCAGGAGTAATGACTGTACGAGCAGAGAAGTCAACACGTTTTCCCATTAAGTTGCCCCTAATACGACCCTCTTTAGCCTTAAGCCGACTGCATATTGATTTGATCGGTCTCCCTGATCTCTGAGTAGCCTGCAAAAAATAAGCAACCAGGTGAGTCAAAAATGAATTATCAAACAGTAAAGGCACATCTTTAAAAACAGACGTACCCTTGGCTGTCCAGGCAACTCATTGTCGAAATAAGTGGCAACGTGAAATTGCAGCAATTGTGCATATTCAGATATGATGTGTGCAGGAGCCCCACTCGATTCCTGTCTTCTTAGATGCTCATTGTGTCTGATAATCATAGCCAGCTGATGAGTAAGATCATCCTGGTTTAGCAAAGAATTGATGTTAGAAACAACATCCAGACTGAAATCTAGCAGTACTAGTTTAGAGTAAATTCCTCATCCAGGAAGGACGTTTTAGAATTTATTTGAAGAGCAGAAGCTTGCCTCACTCCTAGATGATGTATCCATCATGACAGATGGTCTCACAGGAGGTGGTGGAATTGGAAGAACTTGAAGGATCATCCAGTCTGGACGTGCATACTTAGGATTCAGCCCCAAAAGTAGGCAATCCTCATCACTTATTCGCTTGAGAACACTAAGGACCTGAGAAGTAAACAAGTCCAATTAGCGGCAATTCACAAGTCAAACTAGATGGTTGACGACATGGAAATATTACTGACTCTTTCTGCTGTAAGTGTCTGTTTCCTCTCCACGGGTTCAGGCATTTGGTCCTGGTCATCACTTTTCTTCTTTTGTTGCTTAAATTCGGCATTCATCTTCATACCTTCAATTGTAATATTTGGTTGATTAGCGCCACAACCACCACGGCTCTTCTTCAGTGGTGCATCATCATCTTGATTCTGGGACTCGATTTCATCCCCACCTTCACACTTCTTCTTGTTTTTGCAAGCTTCTTGAATCTTTCTAAGTCTGTTTTTTGGGTTTCTTATTTTCATGGCTTGTTTAAATTTGTGATCATCCTGTGGTAAATCGATAAACAATAAGTCACACAACGAGTGAGATAGAACAAAGAAGAGATTCTTGCACACTGGGATTAGCCAATCTATATCAAATCAAGCACAATGCACCAGTATAACAAAAAATCCCGAGTTGAAACACCGTTTACGCCAAAAAGGTAGCATATGGTTCAATGGAAGCACACGATTCAAGCTCACGATACCTCGTCAACAAGAATCTTCGAACAATTGAAGCAAACACATCTCATTATGGCAAGCACAGTCTTCATGAACCCAACATGATACATGGGTTTGGCAAGCTCCAGGTGTCCAAAGTGCCCAGGACATTCCGCCATGTTCGCAGCACAAGTCTCACACTTCATTTTCCTGTCAATTGTTCCCAACCGAGGATCACTGAGACCGGCTATCTTGGGCTTTCCCCGTTCTGTAGTCTCACTATGCTCAATCTGGACAACGGACATTTGCCTCTGCGAACAGCCAGAAAAACAACAGGAAAAAAAGAAATACAAGCTCAGAAACAAGGTCCGCCAGCTCAATGCAACCAAATCATAAAACCCCATAAAGCTTATTCATTTATTCGCCGCCAATCAACCAGCAATAACTCGAGAACAACCAAAGTCCAACTCAAAAGACACCCCCTTGCACAGACCTCCCTCAAGTAAACAACTCTCGACACCAGAGTAAGAGAGAGGGAAAACGTGAAACGAAGAAGAGGGAATTACAATCTCGTCAGGGCTGAGGATGCCAAACTGAACGCATCGGACTTTGGCGACTTCCGCCGGCGAGAATGGGAATCGGACGTCCATTGCGGACGAATTGATCGGAGCTTCTGACCTCCGCTAGGGTTTGACGGAAGAATAAGTAAGATGTAAGGATTGAAGCTTGATGCTGTCCTTCTTTCTCAAGTTTTACTATCAGTGTAGCTTCCCTTCAGGAAATTCCGGTTTTGTACCGTTGGGCTAAGCTTGCAGTCGAGAGATCGGCCGACAGCAAATAGCTTCCGCTTCTTGCTAAAGGAATTCTCTGAATCGAGAAGTCTTCATCAAACTCGAAATCTGAACCCCAAGGTGTGTATTTATAGACGGATGAAGGCAGCCCTAACCGACTCATTGAGAAATTTGCTATCCTGCGCCAGGTGGCTAATGGGTGAATTTCACTGGGCCGGTCCATTAATTGTTTCGTATTGGGCTGGGCCAATAGCTCACAAAATGGGTTATCCAAACATGCTAGATCTTCCCTATTGTATAAGCATAGCAAAATTCAGCAAGAGCCAGCCATGAAATGAGAAGAAAATAAACGCCGAGTACAGTCTGTTAATGTTCTAGGTTCAAGTATAATTAGTAATTACTACATCAGTATTATATTTATTAATAAGATAACTCAAAATTTCAAACTTGCGTTGAGAATTGAACTCACTTATATTTCGTGTTAAAGATCAATATTACGTTTCATGTCTCTTACATTACCTCAATGACCATGGTCTTTTTTCGGCAACACTTGACTATACCGTATGTAAGAAACCTTCAAATATTGACTTAAAAACATAAGGAGTAACACCGTCAGGCTATATGGCTCGAGTGGACTTCCTTTGTTGAACAATTAAACCTTCCCCTTCAACCGAAGATTTATGCTCATCGGTTGTTCACCATCAAGCCAACAAAGGAACATCAAGAGTAATTGAGCCTCGTATTCCTTACCTTATTGTCGGGTTGGAATTTCTTCTCAACCCACATCAACTTTGCAGGCTACAACAAGATTCGCTAACACATACAAGTCTTCACATTCAAGCCACATCACCAACATAAGTACTCACCTCACTAGCCTATCAACTCACTCCGAGCCTATACAATCATTGGTGGAGCTACTCTTTTTAGAATAATCCAAATAAATAATTTTTTCGACGATAAATTCAATGGAGTAATCTTGAGCTTCTATTAATGAAGAAATATTGTTGAGTGATGGATGTACCATGAGCGCTCCAAAATCTAATTTAATTGAAAGGTGAGCTAAAGCTCATCCCAACTTTCTTTATATCCGTTCATGTATCAAAATCTTCAAGCGAGATTGAAGTTGGATTTTAAGATTGAAGACGTTAAGGCATTTTAATACTATTCATTATGATAGTATTAGAAATAAATCAATAACGAATTTAGAATTTATCGATCCCGAAACTTACCCTTTTAGTTTAATTAATTAGTTTGCATAGGTTCATAGATGAAGGTTAAGAGTAAATGCTGAAACAAGCTAGAAAGATCAGATGAGATTGAGAGCCTTTTCTTAGTCGCTTAGATTGGTTGGTTTCTAGGAAAGGAAAAATGGAAAATCTATGGGGCATAAGAAAATTTTGGAAATACGTGGAGATTTTGACTTTTCCTTTTGTCTCAATGTTCATGTCTTTACAAAGAAAGTGGACGCAGCCAAAATAATGATTCGATAGGCTCTGCATTATGATCGATGACATTGTTCAAAGAAGGGGTGGTTAAAGGTTAACGTTGATGGGGTATTGTTTTTCGGAGAGTGATGCCACAATGCACGTGCCGTCTTATGCGACTTGACAGGAATATATTTGGGTTGCTGTCAGTCGTTCTTTAGTGGTATGGTTTCGATGAAAGAAGGAGAGGTGTTGGCTGTTTTATTGGCACTCATATGGGTGATTCGGGGACACTACCATTATGTTCTTATCGAGACGGGACAGTCGGGAGGTTAAGCACAAAGTTTGGCGATATCATATTCAACAGTCAGTCGCTGCTTCGTTTACATCCTAATTTAGAGGTTATTGCTCATCCTATTGTTAAGCAATCTCGTCACTTGATTATTTATATTTCAAAAATGATCCTTCATCTTGATTATTGAATGCGTTACGCAATATCCGTTTGATTGATATTAACAAAATTACGAAATTGGTGGTAAAAAAACACATACAAATTAAAATACGTACCAATATTGATTTGGAAAGTTGTGTTTCATTTCATATGTGTTTTATGTTTTGGACATATTTTAATGTACTCTCCAAACTGGAAAGTACATATGATGTCAGATCGATCAATCTCTCTCTATCTCCAGCTGCAAAAAGTCGCCGGTTCGGCGGAGACGAGACAGAGTCGCCGCTTTAAACACGCTTAACACAAACTTTAACCTCCGCAATTAATAGATCCGGAACCACATCCATCCGTCCCTCCGCATTTCCGCAGCTCAAGAGCAGAGCTTTCACCAACATCTCATCTTATTCTTCCCCATCTTCCACTCAGAGATCTCTGTTCTTATCAATCGATCGGATTCGGATCTGCTCCTCTCGACCTTCCCGTTCTCTGATTGAATTACATCACAGAGCAAGAAGATAAACAATAAAGGCTCCTTCTTTTTGCCAATGGCGAAAGCCAGATACTCCCGGTTTCCGTCTCGGAAATCCAGCTCATCCACCATGATTTTCACCATGCTCCTCATGTTCACCTTCGTCATTCTCATTCTCCTCGCCCTCGGTATTCTCTCCATCCCAAGCAATTCCGTCGGCTCCAGGAAAGCTCACGATCTCAGCACGATTCTCCACAATCAAGACTATAGGTCAATTATCTTGTTTTTGCTTGCTTGCTTTCCTGTTCGCGGACTCTTCCTTCTCTTCTCTACTTTCTGATCTGATTGTTGATGTTTGTTTGCTCTGTGTTGTTTTGCAGCGGCGGCGACGATGGTCAAGCCGAGCCTTGGGTTGAAGTCATCTCCTGGGAGCCTCGTGCATTCGTCTATCACAATTTCCTTGTGAGTCCCTTTGATTGCCACGCCTAATTCGCCTGCTTAGTTGAATTTTGCTGTCTGCGTTTGTTGGGAATTGATGCCGTATTTGGAATGTTATGCCGTATCCATTGGTTTGAATGTTGCTGGAGCTTGTAGTGTCTGGTCATCTATTTCCGTAGCTTCATTCCGCAGTCAGAATTCTTGCCAAGCCTCATATGGTTTTGATGGTGATTTCAGAGCAAGGAGGAGTGTGAGTACTTGATCAGTCTTGCCAAGCCTCATATGGTTAAGTCCACAGTTGTTGATTCTGAGACCGGAAAAAGCAAAGATAGTAGGTTGGTTTTGTTTTTCTTTCGTAGTTTTCACGGGTCAAAGCTTCACTTGGCTCGTCCTTTTTAGCATCTGCAGCTTCCATTTTCCTTAAATAGCTGAAAGCTGTTGTTTTATATGTAACCCACAGAGTTCGGACAAGCTCCGGAACATTCTTAGCTCGAGGCAGGGACAAAATCGTTCGAGATATTGAGCAAAGGATTGCTGATTTCTCATTCATACCCGTAGGTAATGTAGTTTGTCCTTCAGTTTGGTTATATAACTTTTTTGTGAGAATGTCCTCTAGAATTAGAGATTCATTGGTTCTATCGATCTTGAGTGAGAATGTAACGTGTGATATAGCAATTCAAATTCACTGCTTCTTACTAAAACTGAACGTAATGTACAGACCATGGGGAAGGGCTTCAAGTCCTCCACTATGAAGTGGGGCAGAAATATGAGCCTCACTATGACTACTTCATGGACGACTACAATACCAAGAATGGGGGCCAACGCATAGCTACTGTTCTCATGTACCTGTAAGCGAGATGGCACTTTCCCTGTAAAATCTTTTACTACAATTCAGTTCCCAACCATCCTTTTGCACAGGTCAGATGTTGAAGAAGGCGGTGAGACAGTTTTCCCTTCAGCAAAAGGGAACTATAGCGCCGTCCCATGGTGGAACGAATTATCAGAATGTGGGAAGAAAGGACTATCAGTGAAACCTAAGATGGGTGATGCGTTACTTTTCTGGAGCATGAAACCTGATGCTAGCCTGGACCCTTCAAGTTTGCATGGTTAGTCTAATCACTCTGATGCTTTACCATTTCTATATACGACCGATTTCTTTCTATAACAGCCTATAACTGAGTATACACTCTAGGCAGAGTTCATTCTCTGGGAAAAGATGTCACTTTTATTAATGATATTTCCATTCTGGCTTTCTCCTCTTAAGGTGGTTGCGCTGTGATTAAAGGGAACAAGTGGTCATCTACGAAATGGATGCGAGTGAACGAGTATAAGGTTTGAGGTGCAGTGATGAAGGTAAGGTCTGGGAGATGTGTAAACATAGTAATCAGTTATATATATCACCTAAAGTTTGACTGTTCTTTGGCATCCGTCTGCAGGAAAGAAAGTGTAATCTTATTCAGCCTATCAAGTGAACCTGTAATCTTATTACGCAGCTGGGTTGTCGACTTACCATAACCTTCTTGGGGGTTCCCTTGTGTCCGCTGCCAGTTGAAAATAGTTCTGATTAGAGTTTTTTTTTGTTACAGTGAAAAGCAGAAGAATATTTTTTGCAGTATTTGTTATTGCGGATAGTGAGTCCATAATTCCATAATTTTGTAGTCTTTGTTATTGTGGTATGGTTGATTACATTTACTGATGCAGTTGGATACAGAAACCTTGAAGCTGTGGCATAACTTTTCTGATTTCTACTACCTTTTGCTCAAATGACATAATTACGCAATCAGTAGGCTCTTTGCTCAAATGACATCATTAACGCAATCATCGCTGGGTTGACAAAATAATTTAAACCCCAAACGACATAAACCGGAAATAGAAATAAGTCTTTGGATGAGTTATTTCGTAAATGAGGTATTTTGGAGTAAAATTTCGTATTATTTAAAAATGTGGTATTCTTGAGGTGTAAAACATTTAAAATGAAAGAATTACCTTATTTGATTCACACGAAAACAATGAGTTGTGAGCTTTGAATTCCGAAGTTTGAATTGAGTTATTTCAAATACCACTTTCATAATTAAATATTGAAATAACTTGATTCAAATTATTTGAAATACCACAATTACGAAATATCCTAATTTTTATTTTAAATAGCAAACGAATTACTTTAACCAAATAACTCGGTTTAAGTTATTTTGATTAAAATACCTCATCTAAACGACCTATAAATACTCGCGGTAGCTGTGGGACCCAATTTGTAGCAAAAAATATTTGCACATGGATTAACGGATCATGCAAATTTACTTATTTTGCTGCGACATCAGCATCTTATTATACAAAAATCCTATTCATCATTTGATCTGACAATAGATTAATTAAGACGATATCTATAGTCAATAGGATGAACAAAAGTTAGATCTGTAATGTTGAAAGTACACCTAAGTACCATCACCAGTTCCACATAACATTTCACTTTCAAACAAAGGGCACTGTCTCGATTTATAAATTATGAAAAATCCTCTCCTTCACCCCAAAACCGTTAATCAACAGCAGAAATCTAATATCATCCCAGTTCATAGCTGGATATTTATTTCATTAAGAAACGGCTGGGGTCACTTTGACAACACAAATCTTCTCAACGCTCATTTCCCCCACTCTCTGTCACAATGTGCTCCCTCAATTGGTGCCAGAACAGATGCAGATGAAGCAAATTAGCCAATGATACTCCCCCGTAACCATCATCATCTTTACCATCTTTACGTATCCCTTCATTGGTTCAACCCGATCAAGTTTCTGATCACGTACTGCAGAATGCCTCCGTGATTGAAATACTCGAGTTCAACCTGCCACGACCATCAATATATTAATCCTCTTCCTCAGCCATTAAGTAGAAGGACTAACGACTAAAAGTTTCGGTCAGTTACCTCAGTGTCGAAGCGCAATATGCAGGTGAATGACTTGCCATTATCTGTAGTCACCTTCACATCTTGACCAGGTCTGATTTCACTGATGCTGCTTGGTAAATCAATGGTGAAACGCTCGTGACCGGTCAAGCCAAGCGTATCGGCATCCTCTCCAGCCTTGAAACACATTGGGATGATTCCCATCCCCACCAAATTACTACGATGAATTCTCTCGAAGCTCTTTGAAATTACGGCTTTTACACCCTGAAGAACAAATCCAGATTAGTGATCATGCAAGACAGAATTCCAAAGTTTTCGTGACGATTGAAAACGTACCAGAAGCATTGGACCCTTGGCAGCCCAATCACGAGAGCTTCCACTTCCATACTCCGCACCAGCCAGAATGATCGTGTCTTGTCCTTCACTCTTGTACTTCTGTTATCACGAGACAACAAGAGTTAGTATCTCCCGACAGGAAAATATTTTACGAATTCGGGAAATATTGAAGGCATCTAGACATTATTACCAAAGCAGCATCAAAGACAGATAGCTTCTCTCCCGAGGGAATATGGATTGTCTTGGGACCAACTTCTCCGCCCAGAAATTTATTGACGATGCGAATGTTGGCGAATGTACCCCTTGCCATTATCTCATCGTTACCACGCCGACTTCCATAAGAGTTAAAGTCCTTTCTGTCAACCCCACGCTCCATAAGGTACTTAGCTGCTGGACTGTTTTTGTGGATGCTACCAGCAGGGGAGATGTGATCAGTGGTGATACTGTCTCCAAAGTTGAGAAGGCAGTAAGCATCTTTCACGCTGTGTGGTCCGGGAGGGGACATGGTCATGCCCTTGAAGTAAGGTGGTTCGTGTATGTATGTTGATGCTGGTTCCCATTCATAGAGACTCTTTTCAGCCACTGATAGTTCGTTCCACATCGGGTTTCCTTTGGTAATGGCTTCGTAAGTAGCCTTGAACATATCTGGCAGCACATTTGATTGTACAACCTGTACCCACGCAACAATAGAGGACATGAGATTCAAAGGCTATAACCAAACAGCAAAGCAAGGGCAAAAGGGACATTATAGGAATGACTCACCTCAGCAACCTCTTCTGTCGATGGCCAAACGTCCCTGAAAAATATCTCTTTCCCGTCTTTTCCTACTCCAAGTGGTTCCGTTTCAAAGTCAATGTCAACCTTCAGGATAATAATATCAAACAGATTTCGACGGTCAATCTCCAAGCCAAGTAAATAATAAGATACATTTTCCTAAGTAAACGGGAAAATGTCGCGCAGATGACTTACTGTTCCAGCAAGGGCGTATGCAACCACGAGCGGAGGGGAAGCTAAATAATTGGCTCTTGTCAAGGGATGTACACGGCCCTCGAAATTCCGGTTACCGGACAGTACAGCTGCAGCCACCAAATCTGGAAATACAGAAGAAACAATGTTTTAACTAAACAGAACCTTAGAAGACATAATGATGGAGCGTTTCGATGTTTGAAGAAACCAAGTGTACCATTTTCTGTAATAGCTGCTGCTACTGCTTCATGAATGTCTCCTGAATTTCCAATGCAAGTAGTGCATCCATACCCAACGATATGGAATCCTAGCTGATTCAAGTACTTCTGCAAGCCACTGTAAAAAGACAGAAGTCAAGACAGTGAATCTGATTATCATAAAAGCTGCAGAGCAGTTATCTGATTTACCTCTTCTGTAGGTACTTAGTGACAACACCAGAACCAGGAGCAAGACTCGTCTTAATCCATGGTTTGACCTAATAAGATACGGAATGTCAGAATAAGACAATGTCAAATGGTTGCAAATCAAAATAATCCCTGATAAAAAAGATGATCCTAACAGCCATAGGAAAAAGTAAACTAAGCACAACAACTGACAAGCGAACCTCCAATCCTAGATCACAAGCTTTCTTCGCAACCAATGCAGCTCCAAGCATCACACTAGGATTCGAGGTGTTGGTGCAACTTGTGATAGCTGCTATGACGACATCACCGTGTCTAAGTTGAGCACGAGTACCAAGGAAATCAAATTCTGCAACCTTTGTCTGTGCTTCCTTTGGCACAGCAAAACCCTGGATTGAAGAAGATAAAATTCGGGTTTCATTACACAAGATAACAGGATGGCACGGGATGGGGGAACTATATGCAGTAAATAGCTCATTCATGTACATTCAAGCACAATAAATCTCACCTTAAATCCCACCCTACTGTCCAAGCATGAATGCCAATCAGATTTCATTTCTTTTATCGGAACTCGGTCATGTGGCCTACAAAGCATTTTCATTCTCAGTGGTGGACATCACACATAGTTTGGAAAAGAAGACTTCAATACTTTAACGCTGTAAACGGAAAACCACACTTATTCCTATCTTTTACCTTTTAGGCCCTGATACACATGGTTCTACTTCTTCAAGCTGCAACTCTAGATAAGAGGAATAAACTCTGTCCAGTTGTGGCTGAATGCAAGAAACAATATCTAGGTGTGAGGGTTTTACTTTCAATAACGATATCTTGCGAATGGTGGATAATCAAACACAAGGAATTAAGTGTCAATTTCATTCATACCTCACTGTAGTCCACAAACATTTTGTTTGCCCTCAAGTATGATTCTATCATGGAAACCTGCATAATTGCCACTACTAATCAGTAAGTGCCTACAGGGTACAGGGTAAAAGTAAACATATACAACTCACAGTCTCATCACTTCTTCCAGTCAGCCTCAGGTATTGTAGTGTGACATGATCCACAGGAAAGAAGCCCATGGTGGCACCATATTCGGGAGACATGTTCGCAATAGTGGCACGGTCGGCTAATGACAGTTCACTCATTCCCTCACCTTAGCACAGGAAAAAATTGAAACAAAAAATGAGACAGGAAGTAGAGCAGCCATTTTGACTGTACAAAATGTCAAAGTAAATAAACCAACACACTTTACCATAAAACTCCACGAACTTGCCAACCACCCCATGCTTCCGTAGCATCTGAGTTACTGTCAGAACCAAGTCGGTAGCTGTGACACCATTTCTCAGCTTTCCTGACAGCTTGAATCCGACAACACCAGGGAGGACCATGCTCATAGGCTACACGGAAAATTGATGAATGAGTCAGATTTAAGTAGGGAACTATACTGCACATTGAAGAGGTAGCATGTGACAAAAATGATTTTACCTGGCCAAGCATTGCAGCCTCTGCTTCAATTCCACCAACTCCCCAACCAGCAACACCCAGACCATCAATCATAGTTGTGTGTGAATCTGTTCCAACAACGCTATCAGGGTACAGCAAGCCTTTGGTGTTGAATACAACTCTCCCAAGGTATTCCAAGTTGACCTGAAACAACGAAGACAAAGAAAAACTTATCTACAATGCATCGGTAAAGTACAACAAGAATGAAAGTTTTTTCTATGAACCATACTAGTTGAGAAGTCTTCAATGAAGCCACAACATATAATTTTCTTTTTTTATGTTAAGCTATAGGAATTAATTTAACGATGCACCCTGCACAATCAAGAAGAGAATAGAGCTTCCCACCTGGTGGACAATACCAGATCCTGGAGGAACAACAAGCATGTTGTCAAATGCATTTGAACCCCATTTAAGAAAAGCAAATCTTTCATTGTTTCTTTGGAACTCAAGTTCCATATTTAACTGCACTGCATTTTCCGACCTTGCCACATCCACCTGAACTGAATGATCAATGACGAGATCAACTGGAACCTGGCACAAAAAATAATAATTCACCCTTTATGAAATGCAAAATGCAGTATTCATCCAAAGGGAAAAAAGAACAAAATGCATCAATCTCAATGAGACCAGGAACCACACTAGAATAGTGAATGAAAGCACATAATATCTTATCTCACCAATGGGTTAATCTTATTAGAATCGCCTCCCAGTTTGTTCATAGCATCGCGCATACAAGCAAGATCAACAACAGCAGGAACACCAGTGAAATCCTGATAGCAAAAATCAAAACTTTATCATCAAATGATCAAGAAAAAATAAAGTTCAAGAAGAACATATCTGACAAAAGCCAGCTAGTCACCTGGAGGAGTACTCTAGCAGGCTTGAAGGGTATTTCAACAAGTTTAGGAGCACTGTTCTCCCAGTCAATGATCTTCTCCACATCATTACTCTTAACCTGGAACTCATCACAGTTTCGAATGGCTGATTCCAGAAGGATCCTAATTGAGTACGGCAGCTTCTCTGCAGCGAAACACACAGGCAGTCACCCGTCAGCTTCACATTCTTAAAAGCTCAAATATTCCACAACAAAACAGCAAACTTCAAAAGCTGGAAAGAGAACAGAAAATGTAAAGAGGACGTTTTTAAACAAAAAAAAAGAACTTTTCAATCCAGAATATTCATAGTTAGTACAAACATCGACAACATTTACATTTATCCTCCCTCGCCACCACTAACATCAACACGAGATTAAAGCTTACTAAAAGAAGTGATGCATCTTTTCTACAAATGGATCCTTGAAGAAGAATGAATTAGTGGTATGTATTAGTGGTGCCAGTCCAGATTCCGAATAAAGTTTCAAACTTTTTGTCATGCATTCACTCATGAAAAGGATCCTCAACTATTCCGGATCATCTGTGAACCGGAACTTAAAAATCACAAACTACGAGAGACTGTAAAGATATCTTTACTAACCGACTCTGGGATCATCGAGAGCGGGCAAGCTGTAGTACTGTCCGAATTCACCACCATCGGGCTTCTCGAGTGTCTTGAGGATGCGATTGAAAGGATTTTCGCTCACTGGGGAAAAAACGCAAAAGAAGAAGCCATCAAATCAAATGAATCAAACAACCAAATTCGAAAAACAAATGATCGTAAGGGAAGAACCATAAGAGTATTTGGTGATCGAGCGGCTATACCCATGTTGAGAAAATTGAAGAGATTGCAGAGAGGTCAGATCCAAGACGAAGGAGATGGGGAGGGTGAAGTTTGAGCTGGGTTGGTAGGTGGGCACTGGGCAGGATTGTAAACTAGTATTCCTTCTCTGGCATCCCGCATTTTTCTATTTCCTTTTTAATTTGATAATAATTGATTGTTTGATTATACGTTGGATTACACGGGGAGTGATCCACTGATCTTCAGAGAAAGTTCACATCTTTATCAATGGAAAGAAAAAATTGCACGATTGTTTTGAAACAGACCCAACCAGTTATTCAAAGATGTACACTTTCAAACTTAATAGCATAAGCTCAGGTTCAAGCCCATCACAGAACCAAGCAGTTCGATGTTTGGCTCAAGAATGGTTAAATTAATTATATTTTCGAGCTGACTTGATTGAACTCTTAAAATGATTTGATTATGGAGTTTGCGAAATTTAACTTTCATATTCATATTTCGTCTAAAAAACTCAAGAATATGATGGTGAATGATTTTTTTTAATGACTAAACGTTTAATATATAAAGTCAAGTCCATTTTAAAATATTGTGAATCGTTTTGATAAAAAAGGGGTCCGAAGTTGGAACAATGTTAATTAGTGGTTTGATATGGGGATGACATCAAACGAATCAACGAATTAATGAGTGAAATCTAGTTTAAGACAGATACAATCTTGAGTATAATGGCTAATATTCATTTCCCACCCAAACAAACTTTTTAGTTGAATATTAGATATATAGAAATGAGCATATTATATTCAAAAATCAAAATGATTATAGGAATATACCTTATATATTCATTTCAACGATATTAAAATTCTTGATCAATACAAAATAGAAACCAGAAAATAAACACAACATTGGTGTCCATTATGGGATGTGTTGGATTAGAACTCTTAGTCCTCCAATTTAGGTCACCAGACATACAACTCTACCACTAGAACAACTTCATTTGGACAAAACGGAACCATGTAATACAATCCAAACCACTATTGATGTTTAGTCGAAGATGGATTTGACGAACATGCAATTAAAAGAGATAGGAGAAGAAAGAAATACTATATTATCGGTGTTTATATGTAAAGTTTGTTGAATTCGAACCCAAAACCTCCTAATCCCAAATTACCACCACACAACTCAACCAATTGTGCTAACCGAAGGGCTCCTGTTTGGACTTTCTGTATCGTTACATTAAATTGTTTGATTGATACTTAAGAATGTAATTTAGAAGAACAATCGTTTTTCGATTCCTCAAATAGCCTCCTCCACGAAATTCCTTAGATGATACTCTTTTCTTACCCCCTCTTTTGAATACCATAATTGCTAACTAATGTCCTTAACTTTTATTGTCAACGAAGCAAGAACTCGTCACATTCTCGATATATAAAAAAATACCAAAATCGGTCAAAGAAAAAGATTATAAACGAATGGTTAGATGCATGAACAACTGACAATTGTAGTTAATTAGATCCATATCAAATTCCCTTTTTCCATCGGGGAACAACAACTACCTAACCCTATCCATCTTTCTCTTTTGCTGGTAAACCAATTGATATTTTGTGTTTTATCATCATACACACCCTGCAAAACCATGTTCCTTCCTCCATGCATATTGTTCATCATCGGGGTAAATCTGTAATTTAATTTATCAATGAATGAAATTGGTAGCTTCATTGTACCTGAAACCAACATTCAATCATTTTTAAGTTTTTTTAGAGGGGTGATTTGGAATTGAAGTCTGTTTTTTTTCTGCACTATTTCTGATATGGAGTGATGATAAGATTGTAAACTAATGTGACAATCAAAGTGGAGAAGGAGGTGGAGGTGGAGAAAGAAGAGGGGTTAAATGGGAAATACTCAATTTGGAGACATAAAAGAAACGCCATCTTATAAGCATAAATTAAATTATGTAGTGTACAAAATAAAGAAAACAATTTGGTGTAATATTTCTTCAAACAGATTATGAATTAGTGGGGAATAATTGCCTTAATAATTTTTTGAGTAATTTGAAATTTTAAGTTCTAAATTGAGGCGATAGATCAAAGTGGTATTTTAAGCCAATTTTCTAAAAATCAAAGAGGGTTTTCGAAGGTTATGGAAATGCCGGTCGGTCGACAAGAATAGAAGCTTTTCCTCAAATCCTTGTTCTAAAAAGGATGGCCGTAAGTCTATAACTCCATTGACCAACGACCAACGACCAACGTTGTAATTAGAGCAAATAAGCGAAAAGCTTTACAAGGACCAAGATCATGGTTGCGGGATCTTGGCTCTAGTAACAAGGCACTAAGGTTACGACGGCGGAGATATAAATCCATTAGGGAAGTATCAAATCTAAAACGGTAAAATTATGGCTTCAATATCAAAGTATTAAAATTAAAACGGTGAAGACATGGCTCCATCAACAAAGCACTTAAACCACAAACTGAAACTAAATCTTATCATGTAATTGGAAGAGAAAAATAAGTTATGGTTTATCATGCTAGATTTCTAGTGACGTTGAATAGTTTGTGTTTAGTTGACCTAATTAATCACAAAGCGCCGTAGTTTCCGGCGCTGCAAATATATTCTTCTCCCAATTACTGTTGCTACCCCTGCATCCTGGGCCGTTAGATCTTGATAATTAGATCTAATGGCTGGATGTATCTTCCGGTATCAAGGAATGGCTTTCCTCGCCACCAATCAGAAGGCCCTTTTGTGGGAGTTTTGCCAGAGTCCGATTCAAGAGTAATATGTGTCTTTAATCTCCATGTGCTCTAAGAGTCTAAATTAATTTAAAAGAATATAATTATATTATTTTAAATAATTTTATTGGATCTGTATTCAGTCATTTTCGATTGTCGGACTATCATTTTCGAATATCAGAAAGTTTCTTAATAATTTTTCTGTTCATTTCGACCTCCGTTGATAAAAAAAATTTCACTCGCGTAATCACTGTCGTCGAATTTACATTTCTAAAAGTTTTTTTTGTTTTTTGTAATTTTTTCGATGATCGGTCGTACAAGTTTATAGGGAGAGTTGTACGGTCATACAAATATGCATATGTATGTACAAATCCCTTACACACGTGTATCAAATATCTTTGTACAAGGTGTAATACTAAGTATCAATACATTAAGTATATTACTTAGTATAATACTTAAATACTTAGTATACACATTTGCATGGGTTTGGAGACGACTACAATTATAAAATTTTGGTGTGAAATGTCAAACATCCGTTAGATCTAGGGTAATGATTTTGAGACGACTGAAATTTGTTAAGACTTCATTGATTAGATCCATGAGTCATTTTTCAGATTCCATATTCGGAATAGCTAGCTCGAAGTTTGCCCTTGTAAGTTGTATCTATTATTGACATGGCATGAACCCATTTCGTATCAGTCTGAGACAAAGACTTGACTGGGGAGTATGAGTCTGATAATTTGGATTTGAAACTGTTTGGGAGTTTTGAAACATTAATTAATCAGATGTTTCTTATGCAATAAGGAATGTAAACGATTGCAGAGTGGGATGGATTTGATAACTGAAAGGAATTGATGGTTTCGTTTATTTACTCGAAATAAGGAAGGAAGTGGGGGCAACCAATTAAGCAGACCCAACAAATAATTGAATGCTAACTCTTGTTATTTAGTATTTGTGGCCGTCACTATCTGGCCTTCTGTTTCATGATATGGCATATCAGACAATCATTATAGTCCTCCGTTTTTTAAAATGTTGATTAGGGTGATGCAATCCAAGATCATGAAAGAGTGCGGTTATTGAAAATGTTGATTAGGGTGATGCAATTTGAGAAGATAGTCGTGGGTTCATGGCTTGCCAATGACATTTTGTGGCTTCAAGAATAACAATCGCTTCTACTCCTGTTGCCGATGAACAGAAGAAAGTTCCATTCGTACCTTCACAAAGTTGTTCATGAATGTCACAAACGACTATTCCATAAGTCATCTATGGAGAATTGCAATGAATGATCCATCGCATCGCAGTAAATACTCTTGAGAGGGGTATTTGACAGTGGGGAAAAAAGTAGATGGTTGTTGGTAGAATGGAGGTGAGAAGGTGGTGAGGTGGTAGCATTTGCTTGTGACCAAGCTTTCAGGTCTCTAGCAACGATCAAATCTGTGGCATACACTGATGGATGCTCCTTCTTGAAGATGCAATCATTCTGAACTTTCTATTCCAACAAAAAGTAGCAGTAATTTGCACCTGATTTTGTCCCAACCTACCCTGAAAGGCAAAGAACCATTGTATGAAATCGCCAGAATCATTACAAATGAGTAGCGTCGCGCAAAGTCCGGGTAAAAGCTCCGCGACACCGAACGACCATAAAACCTAGTTCATTTAAGAATTTAGATCAAAAGGGTTTTATCAACTAGTTTCTTGTAGTAGTTTCGGTGGCTGGACCGGAGCTCCAAGGACCGGCGGCGGAAGATTGTGCAGGTGCCTCTAACCCATTAGATCTTAAAGATTAGATCCAACGATTGAAATTTATTTGATGCCATCAAGAATTTTGTATCCTTGCTGTGTATCCATAACTCCTGCTAGCGAGATACTTTTCTGATTCCTTTGAGTCAGAGAGATATTATTTTGTTATGAAAGAGTTGGAGAGATATTTTCTCGTAGGCCATCCCCACGGCGGAATCATTGAAAATTATTTAATTATTTATTGTATTTTTCATTCAACCAATATGAAGAAAAATCCGACCATTCGGATCCACCCACCGGCCACCCCCATACGTGTACCCCTTGTACCTTTTTCTCGTAACAATTTAGTTATATTTCAGGAAAATTAATTTTATATACATTAAAAAAAAATTATAAAGTCTATAATATTCATATCTTGTTTACACTGCATTATTTGAGTATATTTGAAATTATTATATTATATAAAGTAAAGGTTAATTACTTAAATAGCTACGTAAGTTTGGGGGCATTACATACTAGTTCCCTAACTTTTGAATGTTGTATAGTAGTCTCGTAACTTATGAACAGGCTGCGACAAGCCAAGTCCACCACATTTTCCAGTCATTTTGTCAGATAAGTACTGCCAAGTCAGATTCAATATTTGGATTGGCTTAAACCAAACTCCCTCCATTCAAGCCAAAAAAAGCGAAAATTAAAGTTTTTTTCATCATGATTTCTTCCTCCTCTTTCTTTTTATTTACTTTGATTTACCACGAATACACGTCTACGTTTACTTTTTTGTGTTTTGTTTTCCGAAAATCCATACAAATTCGAAGAAAATGTCGCCTCGGAAAAAAAAAGAGAAAAATCATAGACAAATTTCCAAACTGTTTCTAAAGAGTCACAGTGATAACGAATTTTTTCGATGAACACATCTAATAAGATCTCTTAAGGTTATGGTTTTGATTAGAGATATAGAATAGGGACAAATGATTCTTTTAAGTGAGTATAAGTCATTTTGGTTTGATCTAACCTCTTAATTATATTTAATCTATCATGGTAGTGCTAATATGACAAATCTGCCGAAAAAGTTACATTGTGGTCAGGAATGGTACCACTGTGTAACCTGTTCCAAAAATAATAAAACTGTTTAAAAACTTACATGACTATTTAAATATTTTACACTATAAAGTATAAACAAATAAATAAATAAAGACATAGCATCTCAATTAATTTTTTCCCGGGAGTAATTATTATTGGTCTGCAATCTATCCCCCAAAATTTCATATTTCCCTAGAGAGTTTGCTTGATTTAGACTTTCCTTGGTCTCTCCCGTGGCATTGAAAGCGAAATCGGTTGTATTGTATTTTGATAATTTCAACAAATTCAAAGCTCAATAAAAGTCTTTACGGGGAGGAGGTACAAGCACAGACAATTTCCAAGAAGAAGAAGAAGAAGCAGAGGGATCAAAGGGAAGAGAGGAGGGGCCAGAGAGACCAATTAAAAGAGAAGAAGAGAAGAAGAGAAGAAAGAAATCTTCTTTTGAGGGGAGGAAGGGCTTTAAATGCGAGTTGGTTGATGGCAGTCCTTCTTCCTTCTTCTTCTCCTTCTCCTTCTTCATCATCATCATCATCTTCCTACCCTCTCTCTCTCTCCCTTAACGCCTAAGCTTTATCATCCATTAAAACCCCCCCTTTCCTCTCAAAACAAACCAACAAACAAACCCTCAATTTCAAACAAACAAAGCCTAAACCTTTTTTGTGTAGCTCAATCCTTCTTTGTGGTTACCTCAATCGGAAAAAGATGGAATTCTATCCATACCCACCTCGGTTCTCCGTCTCTTCGTTGCCCTGCTGTCGGAATTTCTTCGAGAAGGTTAAGGAAGTCTGCAACTTCGCTCTTTCTGCCGTCATTGGGAATGTCTTCTCTGCGATCCTCACCTTCTTCTTCGCATTAGGTTCGTTGTTTCCTCCTTATCAAAATTTTTGTGTTTGGGAATGAAATTCGTCCTATTGGGAGATTCTTTTCTGCATTTCCTGTGTTAGAACATCAAATTTGATATCTATCTGCTCTGTTAAATCTGGATTAAGCCTGATCCCGATGTTGTATTTTGGACATTATGGCAAAATCAGGCGCACAATTTCGTTGGTGGGTTCAATAATGCAGGGTTGTTCTTTTGTAGGTTTCATTTATTTTTCTTCTGACAAGAAACGTGCATTTGTTAGTATAAAAATATCTTGCCTGCTACCAAAACATGGGAAGCTTCATTCCTTGTCACAAATTTTCTTATTTCCCTAGCTGAATGGATTATGTCTTCATAATGATGTGCAGTGGGGACCTTGTTGGGAGCCATGACTGGAGCTTTGATTGGTCAAGAAACTGAGAGTGGATTCGTTAGAGGTGCTGCTGTTGGTGCTATATCTGGTGCTGTTTTCTCCATTGAAGTCTTTGAATCTTCTCTAGTGCTTTGGCAATCAGATGAATCGGGGATCGGATGCATCTTGTACTTGGTAAGGAAGTAATTTGCTACAAGATCTTGTGGAAATAGAATGTGTATGCTTCAAAGAATCAAGCTGTTACTTACCTCTTCCGAATTGGCAGATTGATGTCATTGCAAGTCTTCTCAGCGGGAGGCTAGTACGCGAACGAATCGGTCCTGCCATGTTAAGTGCTGTGCAAAGTCAGGTAAACTTGAATACATTGATTCATCGTTCAATAAGTTCGATATCATCAAAAGATTAGTTCTTTTTGAATTTAAACAAGTTCTGCTCAGATGGGTGCTGTGGAGACGAGCTTCGAGGATGTTCCGAACATATTCGACACCGGTAGCACCAAAGGACTCCCAGGGGATTCGGTGGAGAAGATACCCAAAATCAAGATCACAAACAAAAACAATGTGGATGCTTCTGGGGATAGAGTTTCTTGTTCAGTTTGCCTCCAGGTAGCTTTCCATCTCATCCCATTCAAGTTTGATACTTTCCCAGGTGTACACTACAAAGCTTGACAGTTAATGAATGACATGGACTTATCTCTTGTGACCGTGCAGGATTTCCAATTTGGAGAAACAGTTAGAAGTTTGCCACAGTGCCACCACATGTTCCACTTACCTTGCATAGACAAATGGCTCCTCCGGCACGCTTCTTGCCCTCTTTGCAGAAGAGACCTGTAATCTTTGTCGTCACTGTAAAATCTTCTTTTTCACCACTGATTTACCAGCTTCTTCCCACATCTTTTGTATGTTTGATCATCATCATATTCAGATGATTAAATCCCCTATGCTTTTGCTTTGTTGGTGGGGGCGGTTTGGTCATGATCTAGATTTAGGAGGTATAATCTAAGTTTTATGTATAAAGAAGTTTTGAGATCATATTAAATAGTCCTGATCTTATGAGGAGATTGACCAACAAGAGAAGGTGATCAAGTCTTTGTCAAGCTGATCATACCATTCATTTGGGGGCCATAGCTAGATATTTTGGCCAGTTAATGAAATGGATTTCACAGTGACAGAAGTAATTTGGAGAAGTGGCTTAAGTGAAGTAGCCACGCCATAAAAAAACACAGAGATCACATCCTCCACCTAACAGTCCATTTTTTAGTATTTACCAAGGTTTCCCATATAGAAGCGGTATTATTGTTCAGAGGGAAACCACAATTGTTGCTGTTAATGAATCATTATCATCATCAGTGATTAGGGACAACAAGAAAACAAAGACGCAACCATGAATGAACCATCTTTAAATTTCAGGCCTTTAAAGGAAGTTTTTCATTACCTAACGTTCCATCTTGTATCTTCAAACACAGTACGAAATGCTCAGATTCCTTTTTGTGTTTGCTTCAAACTTCATACTGCAAGAACAGAACAGCAAGAAACCATGACTGGGAAAAAACAAAAAAAAAGAGACCCAGGTTTTCAGAGAAGATTAAGAACTGTTGAAAAGGGACGAACAAAATCCTGACAGTTGGGAAGAAAGAAGAAAAGCTGACATTGGCAATGGCCAATGGTGAGTCAAGCTAACCAACTCCAACCCATTGGTTAGTTTCTTGCTAGAGAATTAAAACCAGTTGGTTGGAAAGTAGAGTTTGTTTTAGCCCCTGTGAAATTAGCTACTACTGGGTGTTCCGTCAATGGTTGATCAATGGGATCAAACTTGGTTTTCTGTCAATGGTGGATCAAACTTCAAAAAGACCGGCATCATGCAGCACTGGGTACGCCGTACCCACTTTTTTCTAATCGGGTTGACTTTAAATAACTGAAGAAGAAGAAGCAATTCATCTAAGTCCGAGGGGTGAATAGATCGAGAATAATAGAGCGAATAGAGAATTGAATTGAATGGTAGGGTTTCGGTCAATGCAACATAGAAGACATAAATTAAATATTATATTAGTATTCTTTTGTAGGGCGTGTTAGATTCAAACCCGGGATCTCCAGATCACCAAACACGCAATTTTATCACCAGAGCAATTTCATTTCAAAGTCAATTGTCTCAAATTACCATGAGTTTTTGAAAAAGATAATTATAATTAGTTTTTTTCGAACAAAATTATTTATTTATTAGAGGGAGAATTGGGTCAAAATTACCCACAAATCTCATTTTGAAACATATTATTCATAAGTATTTGTAATATAACAATATAATTGAAAAAAATGTGTTCTTGGAAGAGAAAGTTGAAATATTTGGTGTTTAGAGAGATAACTTTGTGTGACAAGATGAGGTTGAGCATCGAGCAAGAAATAGTTTCTAGAAAAATCATTGGACATGTGTTTGGGCTCACAAAACATGTTTTTTAGATACACATCTAACTTGGTTAATATTCATACTGATTATGAATAGATTTGGTAAATTGGGTGAGTTAGATTGATTTGGATGGATAATTAGGGATTGTAAATTATTTTGTAGTTGAGTTATGCGAGGAATAAATCGTTATATTTAAAAATTAACATTAACTCTAAAATTTCAGAACGGGTTGCAGGTTATTCCATGTTACAAACGCTTTGAATTATATAAAAAAGATATATGACACATTAAAATTATACTCAAGTTTAACTAATTCAAGCTAACTAACTCGAGCTAAAAGAGTAAATGAAGAGAGTAAGATACAAGGGGATTTTCGGGCTCTTGGCCAATTTATTTTCGAATCTTGATCTTCGATATTATGTAATTTTGTATATATTTATAAGTTGGTTAACATCTATTTTATATGCAACTCAATATTTTTTAATTTTTATACAATTCAACCTAGTGTATTGAACCATTCTGAATCCACCGTTCTCGAAAATCCAGACATCAACACGTTACGGTGCTGAGCAGAAAGAATAGCATGAAATAAGAAATTGTGAACGCAGTACAGTAGTGAGAATTGACCGATGGAATGTCCAACCCAAACTAGAAAAACCAAACACAAACACAGCCTCTAATTTTGAAAAAAAGTAGCCACCCCATAGCAAAGTCATTGTACAACAAGTGAAGGAACTAACACGGTTCACGGAGCTGAACGTGGGGCTGCAATTTTGCAAAAGAACAAGTTGGCTTTTGGTTTGTAGGAAAACGGTTGGCAAGTTATCCGTCGGTTTTGTGATCATCAACAACAACCTTTGACCATTAAGAATATTCATGTGATTACCCTCAATACTCACATGATCTTTACTGTCCAATTTATTTACCATTAAATTTGTGAGTGGTGACAAATGAACACATTTTCTTCATTTGGATGGCAGTCTACGAGTCAAGTCGTTCGCTCGCATGCAGTTTGATGTTTGGTTTGGAAAAAAACTCATTCGTGATTGTATTCGATTTTAAACGACCCAAGGTTGAGGCGAGGTATGTTCGATTTGATAGGCTCGCGAGTTAGCTTGAACTTCAGCTTGAGAGTCAACTCGAATACTAATTCGAGTATATGGCTGGTCAATAGACTCAAGAATGCAACATGTGTTTTGACTCAAATACCATATGCAATAAAACATAAAACATGTGTAGAAATTTACAAATTTTAGGATGTTTTATTTTTTTAGCTTGATTTGTCGATGCAAATTTTTTTTATAGCATAGCTTACAACCTTCAAATTCAACATAAATTGGACTCTCATAAGGGGGTTTTAATGAGCGAAGTTCGAATTTGGCTCGTTAAAAGTAGCTAACAAGTCAAATTCGAATAGACTCGAATTTGAAAAAAACAAACAATTTCTAACTCAAGTTTAAGCTTGAACTCGCCTACAAATTAACAAATCAAATTTTGAACATGATAAAATTTGACTCGATCACTTACTATTTTTCTCTTTATAAGAAAATGACGACTAACTCAATGACTTCCTCTTATTACTGAAACATCAAATACTATGAACCACGAAAGGCAAAAGTAAAGTACTGAAAATTGAAGGCATGAGTGATGATGAGTGAACAGAATCACATGACCCACCCAGCCAGCTTAAAATTGATGGTTTGCAAATATCACACCAAACTTCATAAGTACGTAAGTGCATCATCACGTCCAAGTTCCAACCAAGCAACTTTCAGAGTATGAAATAAAGAGACAACATGACTTCTTTTATTGAATCTCACGTGGATAAAAATTATTCAAATTGGTATTAAAAATAAAAATAAAGTTATTGTGAAAATAAAAACAATGGATCACATGAAAAAGAATCACTGATCCCCATTTTCTATACGAATACAAATCGTTAGATCACTGAACTAAATTTAACATTTTAGCACCTGAATGGACTAAATTTGAGACTTAATTTCGAGTTTTATAGCAATTTAATACTTTAAGACGTTACATTGAAGCAATTTTGGTGTTATAGTTTAACGCTTAACCCCCAAGAATTGGAGATGGTCTTAGAGACCACAAGTTAAATAAGAAATGTAATGATATATGGTCCTAAATTACATTTTATTTTGTATTAATAAAATTAAATTATCCTTTCTTCTTGGTATATTAATTTGTAGAATAAGGTGGTTAACCTAAGAGGTGCTGGTTTGGAATTTAGACGAAAAAGATTTTTAGTACGATTTTGGGCAGTCAGATTTTACGAGTTTTAGATTTAACGATGTATAATAAGGGTATGAAAGTTTTTTCGTCATATATATTTAATTTATTATTTTTATAAATGGGTATTGCCACCTCATTGTCGACGTTGACTGGCCCGCGACTTTCTGGTCACCGTCCAGTCACTTTTCCGGCAAGACTCCGATCACCGGCAAGTGATTTTTGGCGAGACCCCGGCCACGGGCCGATGAGCGAATCTCCAGTCACCGGCCGGTCACTTTTCAGCTGAGTCACCATCCGGTCACTTTTCCAGCAAGACTCCTATCACCGGCCGTTGACTTTCCAGCGAGATCCTGATCACCAGCCGATGATTTTTCGGCGAATCTCCAGTCACCGACCAGTGACTTTTTCACTGCACCGTCCGGTGATTTTTCCAGCAAGACTCCAATTACCGGCCGGTGACTTTCCGGCGAGATCCCAGTCACCAACTGATGATTTCTCGGCGAATCTCCAGTTACCGGTCACTTTTCCGGCGAGTCACCGTCCAGTGACTTTTTCGGTTCCAGCGAGACCCCGGTCACCTGACGATGATTTCCGGCGAATCTCCAGTCACGGGCCAGTCACTTTTCCGGCGAATCTCGTACGATTTTTCCGACGCGAATTTATAACCGACTATATCTTTTAAATTATATTTTTATAATGGGTTATAATCATGACCAATTATTAAAAAATATAACCTGTTATAAAATGTAACCGGTTATATTTTTTAAATTATAACCGAAAAATGTCGAAAATCTGATTTTTTTTTGAAAATATAAAAAATGCTCTCTCACAGTTGGAAATTTAAAACTTTTTTGTTTGGATTTATTATCGCTCTCAACTTAAAAGAGGAATCGATCTGATAATGTATATATTAAATTATCCACATTTTACGGATTCCGTGACATGTATTTGGTCGACTTTGCACAGCCTGCTTGATTGTCAAACGGATTGCCGCTCTAATTAAGCAATTATCTTATTTTAGGTACATTCCGCCCACATTGACTTTCTGGAGGATTTCAATGGGAAATCGTTGGATTTGGAAAATGAAATCCTCTCTTTAGTCCAGTTTCTCCGAACAGCGGATGATATCTTTTATCCGCCCCCCAGCGGAAATATTTTTAAGCTGCGGCATCGTCCAAGTTCAATCTAACGATTAATTATGAAATAATATAATTTTTTTTATTTTAGAATACAATTAAGCTGATAATTAATAATTCTATTTAACAATTATATAACAGACTTGTAAAATAAATATAACATACTCGTAGGACATAATAGACTTGTAACACATGATAGTGACATGACATATTCATAGCATATAACAATGGCATAATATACGTGTACCATGTTTATAACCGTGGCATAACATACGTGTAAACGGTTATAACAGTGACATAACAAGTTCGTTCGTATTGTGGACATAACAACCGTATAACAACTGTATTTGAGATTTGTTTAGATTCTAAGAGTTTTCAATTTTTACTTTTTATTTCAGCCTTTGAATTTATCGATTGGTTAATCGGACAGTCTAAAATCTTTCAGTTGGAGCGGAAAAAAAGACATTTCCGCCGTTTAGAAAAATTATCTTCAGTCAACTTAGCTACCAATTCAGGTGAGGGTTGCGGTGCTGTACTACTACGGTTATATTACAGTCATATCATGGAAATAGGTTGGAATATGATTGGGGACTACACTAGTTGTGTCAACTCTGCTAAATTATTATATTTATGAGTCGTTTGGATGTATGATTTACGATGATTTTGATTTAATGAAGATGATCCCAAATCACCCGTTTAAACACTTAAATCGAGGAGGCATTACTAGAGTAGTACATGACAGACGGATACAATGCTGGTAATCCATAACGAATTGCGCAAAGAGTTAATAGACTTACATGAGTCCGAATCAGGCTCCAGTAAAACCCTCTTGAATCCAATTTCATAAAATCACAGCCGTTCATTATTTAACGCTAGATCAAACGGCTGAAAGTTGGAGGGTAAATATGTAATCCCAATTTTCTCTTCGTCGCCTATTGTGTGAAATCTTAAACCATCTCCAATGCATAGTTTCAAATGGCCAAAGTGCTAAATTATAAGATTAAATCTCCTCCAATGCATAAAGCTTTAAATGATTAAAAGATTTCATTTTGAGTACTATATTTAGCTAATTCAAATCTCAAATGGCTAAATTTAAGACTTAGTGAAATTCACATAATTTGCTTTTAATGGCTATTGGTGGATACATTTTCATAAAAATTATCTTTTATTTATTTATAAAATAACTAATATATTATTTTCCTTCATATAAAATATAATTTGTCTCTAATTCATCTATCCATATAAAAATATTAACCTCAAACATGCTAGTGTGTTATTTGTCTTCTTCGTTGCTTATTTTGACACTTGCGTAGTTCACAGTGCATGATTCCATGGTTGCTCTTAAATGGTCGAATTCAAAGTAAGAGATGTTCAATTCACAGGACTCATACGCACAGTACTGGGTAAGTTTTGTTAATAGGGTGATGTGATTGATAATTTGGAGATTTAGGGTTTGAATCTCGTTATATTTCATAATTGATATTTAGGGAATTTTTAATAGATTTTCTTTTATTGAATGAATCTATTGGCAGTGTGCCTTTCTCGGGTTCTCTCGTACGAACTTGTCCCCTTTAACATGCTTTAGCAGGTGGTGGTGAAACAAACATATTCATACCTCGCTAACCTATGTGTTTTGGAGCCCTTGATTGTTCGTAAGGTTGTGATTGGTGTTTCCTACAGATATTTGGCAGGTGGACATCAAGGGCAATGCTGAGTTGGTTTCTCCCGATTCACTCACTGAAGCACGCGTCATGGAGTTGGCGATGCTATCATCAAAGGTCCTGACCTCCTTGCCTATTTGGTCCTTGGCTCCATATGCAAGTTTCTCGGTGGTCTACTAATGGAGTTGTCCACTTAGTGGCGATTGGAGTCACTCATCACTTAGTTGTCCACTTAGTGACAACTAGAGTCACTCATCATTTGATATCTCCTATGCTGTATTGAGATTTATTTTACAATTTGAGATGTTTCTTAAATTATATTTGATTGTTATCATGATCTCCCTTATGGGGCTATCTATAGCCGGAAAAAAAACGGAGTCATATACGCAAGATTTTAGTTGAGTGCTTTGAAATCGAACACTATCTAAGTTCTGGGGGGGGCGAAAGTAATATTTTTCCATTCATTATATTGCTACCAGCAGCAGCATCAATGCATCATCATCAGCACCGGAAGATCCATTGACCTGTGAAAATGCCAAAACTAAATACAAAAGAATACTTCATCATAGCATAGCAATTAGCAATAATGTGTGAAAGAAATCGTCTAACAAAACCAGCTAATTTGGTAACAAAGAATTTGGATTCCTCATCATACCTTCTTTAAGTAATGTAATTTAATCAAAGCTCAAACAGTAGTTTGGGCCGGCAGCAACTCCATTCTCTTGTCATCATCGTTACTTCCAAAACTTTCATTCCCCGTTTGTCAATCCTGGCGTTTCCATCTGACTGAGTCTGTCCCAATGATATTAAACCCAGCGGATCATCATCATCATCACTCCACAAAGCTCCTAACATTTTCAATGGCTGCTGCAGAGGGCAGTGCTAGCAGTCCCTGCCCATCTCCTAAAGTAATCACAAGCTCTTCTCAGAAAAGGACAGATGGGTTCGCCGCGGAACCGCCGGGTTCACATTTCCGGCGGCAGGGTGATTCAGGCAAGCACTTGAAACTCGTGTGGTTAGGCCTAATTGCAGGGATTGTAGTTGCAGTTCTGTTGGTTGTTGTGGTTATGCTTACGTTAGCTTTCAGGAAGAGGATTTCTCGAGGTCGAATTGTCAGGAAAGGTAAGCACAGAAGACCTGAAATTAACGTTTAATTCAATTTACTCATTATGTGGAATGTTATGTCTCCCAAAACTTCGAGTTATTGGGACGCAACAGTTCTTGACATGATATCAATGTCTAAAGACCGAAGAGGTCTTCGTTTCGAATCTCGATTGCGCACAATCCATCCACATGACAACTCGAGTTATTGGGAAGCAACACTTCTTGACATGATAGGTCTTCGTTTCAAATTTCGATAGCGCACAATCCGTGCACATGACTTACAGATGTTGCGCAAATCTCCGTTCTTCTGAGAGCTTACGTATGAGAGAGCATGTTAGTGAATAATGTAAAAAGTACAATCTTGAACCTATTCCAACAACTCGAGTTATTAGGATTTGGGACCAAGGTTGTTGACATGGTATCAGAGCCTTTAAAAACCTAAAAGTGTCGGTTTTGAATCTTGATAGCCCTCAGACCTTAGCTCTTTTGAGAGCTTCCGTTTGAGGGGACGTGTTAGTGAATAATGTAAAATCCAATTTTCAACCTCTCTCGAGTTATTCGAACGCAACCGTGGAAAAATTTGATGGACAAGTGGTGGTTAAATTCAGGAAGCTTGAAGAAACTCAACCTAAAGAGATTCGAAATGGAGGAGTTGGAGAGGGCAACCGACAATTTCAGTGATGAGCGTCTGTTGGGTTCAGGAGCCTTTGGGAATGTTTACAAAGGCTTCTTTCAAGATGGAGGGATTACTCTGGCAGTTAAGAGAGCTCATGCTAATTCTTTCCACACTGATGGGGAGTTCATAAATGGTAACGATTGAACTTCCAATGCTCTAAAATTTTGATGAATTTATCAGTATGAACAGTTTGTTTTTTTGGTGAAGCAGAAGTGATCTTGCTGTCCAAAGTCAGGCACAGAAATCTGATGTCATTGGTGGGATTTTGTGAAGAACCTGGTGAGGGTTTTGAGCATCTGCAACTGAAGAAGAAATTAGTTGTATGCAATTCGATTATTTCTTTTTATTTCCTGCAATTTTTTTTTACTGATAGGCAGTAAAAATGGTGTGATTTGGTAACAGGGCCAAGAGGAGCCAAGATACTGGTGTATGAGTATGCACCAAATGGGTCTTTGCTGGAGTATATGATGGGAAGAGGAGGGAAGCAGTTGACTTGGCAGCAAAGAGTTAGTATAGCAATTGGGGCAGCTAGAGGCATAGCGCATTTGCACGACGGGATCCAGCCTAGCATAATCCACCGCGACATCAAGCCGAGCAACATCCTAGTAGGGGAGAATTTCGAGGCCAAGGTTTCGGATTTTGGGTTGGTGAAGTCGGGGCCAACGGGTGATCAAACACATGTTAGCACTCAGATCAAAGGAACTCCAGGATACCTTGATCCTGCATATTGTTCCAGCTGCCATCTAAGTCAATTCAGTGACGTGTACAGCTTTGGAGTGATCCTTTTGCAGCTTGTGACTGCTCGGCCTGCAGTTGATGCATCCAGAAGGAACTCTAATTACCATGTTATTGAATGGGTAAGCAAAAGCTTAATGTAAAATATATTTATTTATTGAGACCAACTCCAAAAAGTTGACAACTTTAGATTACAAATACCATATGCAGTCAAGGGCAAGCTTGGAGAGGGGTGACGTTGAAGATATATTGGATGCTAACCTTATGGTGCAATCCTGCAATATGGATATGATGCTGAAGATGGGACAGCTCGGCCTGAGATGTGTCGAGAGGATTCCGAAAGACCGTCCCACAATGAGTCAGGTGTGGCAGGAGCTGCAAGAAGCTTTGTTCGAAACGACAAGGATCACTCCAGGGGGATCTTTGACCACCTCTAATCAATCTATTAGTCTGGTGTGCCAATCGCTGCAAGAAGATTCGTTTGAAACGACCAGGATAACTCAAGAACGATCGTTGACCACCTCAAATCAATCGAACGAGGAGAAACTGACTGGATCATGTAGAAGCATTGCGAGTGTGAACGGAGTTAGGTTTGAGAGATTTAGCCTCGACATGGATGCCGGTTCTTCTGTAGGAGCAACAAGCTTAAGGTTCTTTGAGGATACCAGTATAGACATCGATCTTCTTCGGAATAATATCGATAGAACCGTTGAGGACCATAGGTAAGAGTACAGTAATGGGATAGTTATCAGATCATACCATCTTGTACAAATTTATGAATTGTTCTCCACAATTCAAGTGAAATCAGGCTACTTTCTATGATCATTCTCCATGTTCAGCGAATCGACTAGTTACTGCAATTTCGAATTCACTGGCCAAAAGAAAGAGAAGCAAAATCCACATCAAGCAAAGGTGTCTGTCTCAACTCTCACAAGTAATTTACAAGAACAAAAACCGAACACAAGAACAGAACTTGGTAAGAAGAACTAAACAGTGAAAAGGTTTGGCCTACAGGAAGAAGAATATAATATTTTGACAATGGAAGTGTCTGTCAGGTAGCAAAGCTCCTATCTGTTCCCCTCTTTTTCTTTCAGCACAATTAAGATAAAACAGAAGGCACAGATTATGTCTTGTGGGGGGTTAAAATGTTACATTTTATACTAATAATAATTAAAAAATATAAATCAAGGGTAGCAGCAGCACCTTCTCTTCTTATTATAGAGGGGGGAATCATCATGGCATTCCAAAGAACAAGTTTGTAGTAATGTTTGGTGTGTGCAGAAATGAGAGGGAAAAGAGAGCTTCAGCAGTTGGTGTTTAGTTCCATTGGCGCTAGTGTCTTTGCAGGCAGGTGAATCCCACCCCCTCGGACCGATACAGTCGGCCCTCTAGCCGAGCTAGCTCTACTTACGAGATTCGAGTCGAGGAATACGACCACAACCGTGATGTCGTCATGGAAGTGCCTGCGAACACCCCGGTCAATCTTCTTCAGATCCGAGTACCTCATTTCTCTCTTCTTGGCTGCCTCGAGCAGTGCGGCTTTCACCAGCCTCCTCGCAATACCCTGCAAGTTGCAAACAAGTGTGTTTTTGGTCAGCCATCGGATCACGACTCTGAAAATTGCGAAAATAAGCAAGTGTGCTTACATGGCGTGGATGGTTTTGCACTATGTCAACTGCATCTTGATTGCTAAGGTGCTCCCACAGCCCATCAGATGCAAAGATGAGGAATTGATCATGAGGTTCGAGTTCATGCTCGGTGATAGCCGGCTCAGCACTTAATATCGGTCTCTTTATAGGATCTCGGAGCCGGAACTTTGCATATAGTGGCTCTCTGTTGAACTCGGCCTTCTTCAGATACACATCACCGATCGATCTCGAAACCTGCCAGCAGAGAACCGCTCTAAGTATATGGAAAAGAAAGTAATGAAGGTAATAACTTTAGCATTCTCGCAATCTCATCGAAGAACCAACCAAGTTAGTAACTTTAGCGTTAACGAACTTCATAACATGATCTAAGCAAAGTCCAATCTTCTAGTCTCTTTTCACGAGACTCTCATTTGCTGAAATACTTGAACACAAATCATTGACCAGCTGGATTGATTAGTTATATAATCTTAAACCAATGAATCGAAAGATCCATACATAGAACAAAAGGACAACACTTTCCTCTTCTGCCATATCCAATCAAATCCTGACCTGAATCTTAAACATGTAGATCGACAAGGGCAATGTGCGGTGGCAATCAAGATGATAAAATAGACACAAATTTTGATACAAACAAGTATTAACGATAGATCAGAGGATACACTAAGTAACAAGTTATAATTCCATGCTGGACTGAACATAAACAGCAGGTATACCTGAATGAGGCCTTTGACACGCCATACATTATGCTTCAAGACAACAATATGCTTATCATCCGGGTGCAAAGAGTGCATCTCTTGTCTAACCGATTCGATGCTGACATTATGCTCGGATGATAGCTGAATAGCAAGAACTTCACCGGTTGCCTTGACAGCTTTGCCAAGCACAGCTCTGGAATCCCCAACATTAGCAATATAAAGGGTACCTCCACATATCACACCAACTAAACAGCACGATCCAACGGCTGCGATTTGAGGCTTCATCGGCCACTGTTTTGTTACGACAGAGTGGAAACCATCTTCCGTTGCTTGATACGCTTTCTTTATCACGTCCACAGATATCGACTGTTGCTCCGAAGCAAAATCTGCTAAAAGAAGATACAACAACAAAGACACAACAGTCATTAGCTCAGCTCTTATGGCAACATCAATAAAGATTCCTCCTTTCTTATAGAGTGTATATATGTCTTACTCTTTAAGTGCTGGAAGAGATGATCGTTGACGAATCTCGAAGTCTCGGGTCCTCCATGACCATCATAGACCCCAATGAAGGTTCCGTGGGGGCCGGATTCGAGTGTGCTCAAAGGGCCGGATTCGAGCTGGCTCTGATCCTCCAGCAAGTTATTGGCTTGAACAACAGCCATAGAGAATTCACCAGTCAAGTGGTGACCGGAGTCTTTGTACCAAAGGAGTCCATCTTGCCGGCCGGCTGAATCCGAACCTGAGTGGCCGCCAAAGCCACCATCCGAGTTCGGGCTCCAGCAGGTCCTCAATAAGTTCATCAAACTTGATAGCATGCCTCATCTCACAAAAGGCAGCCTCAATTTCTTCCACATCCAATATCTTGGATGTCAAATAAACTCACCCTCCCGCAGTATCTCTCTGCAACACCAAAAACCAATTCAAACATCAGCAAAATGAACTTGATCATAAAGAATTCCTAGTCAACAATCTAATTGACTTGACAAGACGTAACACGCAGCTTAGTCAGAGATTGAACCTAATTAAGAGGACAAACAAAGCCAAATTACAAAACCTAAATTCCACATTTTATCAAAGTTCTCAGCTTTTCCATTGAGCACAAACAGAAAAGAAACCAAAAACTCACAAAGGTTTCTATAAGCAGAGTCCCCTCGAGCTCAGACGTGGCGAACCGGAAATTCACAACACAGGAAGATCTTAGACAAGATAAGAGGCAGAAATTGGAGTGGAGATAAAGAGGGGATAGATCTACAGATCTATTGAGGCCAAACTCAATAAAACCCAGATGTTGAGACTCTTACGATGAACTGACTTCTGATGCTGCTGATGATGCAGCTTAATGATTCGAATCAAAGCTTGGACGGAAAAAGAAACAATAAGGTTTGAGGATAAGAAGAAAAATTGAGATAGGAAAGGAGCAGAGAAAGGGTTCGATCGATCACTAGAGAAAAGAGAGATTTTCAGGAAAGGAAGTAACTTTTGTTTTTTGATGGGTTTTTTTTTCGAATTGGCGAATATACAGAGGAAGAGGAAGAAGAGCCAACAAATCGATGGCTGAAAAGCCAGCAAAGCAAATGGGCAGAGATGGGGTCCACGACCATGGAGATTTATATAGGAGGTAGGGTCTGCAAAAGGGAACAGCGGTGTGTTTAATATTCGGCAAACTGTAATTTTCGTTTCAGAAGATGCTCTCTGGAATAATGTAAAACCCAAAAGACCAGGAAAAACAACTTCTTAGGTCTTATCAGGGGAGAACAAGTTTGAATTTACCAACAAATTGAATGGATTTGTATGTGTTTTGAATCGGTTCATGCCATAGGTTGGTATTTGTAAAGGACGATTTAATGGAAGATACACCTTGTGAGCATGTCATAATTAGAGATGGAAAATGGAGTTGAATGAAGGCATGTGTATAGTAATTTGGAAAGAAACAAGAAAAGATTGACGTAGGTGAAATGTCGGCCATGACGTAGCTTGCAGCTGTGAGTTGCATGATCTCGATCGATTCCATTCTCTCCACCTTGTTTCATTTGTGGCCTAATTCTCAATTATAATTTCCAAACCACAACGATTCTCTCTATTAATTAAGACGGTTGGGAGACACGACACCATATACTTTTGTCATTCCACTTGTCGGATTGCTAAGCTCGCCGGCCATTTACAGAGGAGAGGAGAAAGATAACAGTGCCAGGTTGCGTGTTGATAGGGGCATAGGAGTAAAGCCAGCACCACCGGCAAGCAAACAATGACCCAATTTGGAATCATATTTCTATCCATCTATCGAAAAGTCAGTTTTTAATTAATTTGATATGACTATGCATAGGTGTCCCAGCAGCTGGAATTCTGCCAACACGTGTTACCTCTTACTCACCAACAACTGGCACTCTTCTACTCCTTTTGGCCTAACTACTCAACTCAACTCTGATATTTTTCTTATTACTTTTGAATTTAAAACATAATTGTATTTATAAATATTCATATAACCAACACTTATTTGTTAATACATTAGTTCAATAAATTCATTACCTAATTTAAATGTATATGAAAATTAAATATAATTTATTTACTTATCTTTCCTCAAAAAGATTTAATACGCTGTTCTTTGACTTCAACGATATTCTCTTTGATTCATAACTTTTTATATGAATAAAAGTATATGCATTTTTCTTTTCATTTTGAACATTTGGTTTTCAGTTTGTGTAGTTTTTATTCGAAAAGCAATTATAATCGTTGAGAATAGTTATAAACATGTAGATATGATGATGAACTAATTTTATCACCAAAATAGAAATATGATATGTATGATTAATAACCATTATGACGGAGATGAGGAAAAAAACCCGTCACCTCTCATATGAGAGTTTTCATCGCGGCCAAAACCCTAACCGCAACCTATCGCTCACCATCCCGCAATCCAACCCCATCAATAACCTCCACTGAAATCATGACCTTGGCAAAGCCAAATATGGCCCCTATACAAAACTCTGGTCGAAACCCTACCACAAAACAGTCATCCACCATGGTCGACGCCGCAATCAATAACCTGTCAACGCCTCCCTCCACTACGGCGATCGATAAACATACTGGTAACAACACAACCTCCGCCTCGACCACATCTCGTTGTGTGGTCACATCTGATCGCAGGGTCGGCACAAATGGAGCGAAATCCATGCCAGCTTTGCCGACGAATCACAGCTCCAACAAGGGGTCGTCGGCGGTCACAAACCTGTCACTTGCACAGCAGGCGGCCTTCACCTCAACGTCAAGAGTCACAATTCCGGTGACACCACAAGTCTAGGTCCCGACTACTGACTCCTCGCCGTACAATGCCGCATCAATCAACTTACCGCCCGAACGGCCAGCGGTCCTCATCCCTGAGCTGGCAGCGCTATCCCTAGCGGATGTTGTCAGGCAACCACCAATATGGGAATATGAACTTTGCATCACAGGGACTTTTCTCACGAAGAAAGAAATCAATTTTATGGATATGAAGAAGAGTCTACCAAACACTTGGCAACCAATTTGTGGGGTGGAGATTACACAACTGGAAGACCACCGTTTTCTATTCCGGTTTACACATGAAGTTGACGTTTGGAACGTAATGTACAACGACCCTTGGTTTTTTGACAAACAACTACTGATTACTTATGAACTCCTACTGGAAGACAATCCAGATCAGGTACCGCTCCAGAGGATGGACATGTGGATATGTATCCACAATTTTCTGTTTGGGTACCTCTCATAGGAAGTAGGAAAACTACTAGGAGACTCGACGGGAAAGTACATTGCATATGACGAGAAGAAGTGCATCGCCTACCCTAATGCCTACATGAGATTACAGGTCGCTTTGGATATCACCAAGCCTTTGCTTAAAGAGCGTCCAGTTACTCTCCACAGAGATGTCGAGATCACATGTTAGTACAAATATGAGCGACTACCCAAATTTTACTTTATATGTGAAATTATGGGACGTGTGGAGAAAAAGTGCAAGTTGAGACTTGAGTTCTCAGACGAACAGCTAGCATTTCAATAGGATGACTCTATTAGAGTACCTACCTAGAAAGAAACCCATACCAAGGCTGCTAATAGATGGGAACTTGGAAAATCAAGAATCGGCGTTCATAGGGAAACTCCTCTCGCCGGCAGTGCGCCTAAGTATCCAAGTCCAATGACAGTCACTCTCAAGAATTGAACATCAATAATTCAGTTGAAAGAGCTCGTCATTGGCCAGGGTTCGACCATTGAAATTGATACAACATAAGCTGATGCTAGGAAGAGAAGACGCCAAGAGTTGACAACATCAAACTTTATGGAGATAGTGCTAGAAGAACGATTCTCCAAGTCTCCAAAAAGAAGCGATCAAGGAATGCCATCTTCATCGCCACTCCTTGGTCCCCAAAAAAGGGCAAACCAACCACATTGATTCGTTAGTTATACGGTGAAGAACTAGCCTCCCTTAGCCGTGTCCTCCTCGCCGGGCTAGCATTGTTCCCCTCTCTTCCCCGCTTTCCTGTTTTCTTTAGATATATTTTTGAACTCTGTTTACTTTTCGTGTCGTGAAACTGTTTGGATGTACGATGTTGGAAAGAAAGGATTGAGGTGTTTGCTTTTGCAAGCACCAACGATCCATGTTAGCCTCGTTTTTGAGGACTCCGATAAGAATTCATGTATGCTTCATGTTCTTTTATAATTCATGCAATATAATATTATCAATTTAATCCAAAAAAATCCATAAATAAATAATAATTATACCATAACCATAACCTTCCGAGATGATCATTGAAGTCACAATATTATAGAGGTCAGTTTCGTCAAGCCATACATTAATTAACCCTTAAGCCGGCTTTCTTACCCTTGTAAATTCTAATGCTTTGAATTTTGAAATTGAAAGTGCCGCAGCATGCATTATACCATGAAAAGCATTTGATATATGATACGTAAGATAAGACATCAATAAGCAGACAGACACATTCTAACCCCACCGTAACGTGTCCAAACCGGAAGGCTTGCGCGTGCAGTTGATCCATCCACCGCCCAATCACAATAAATACATGTTCTTATCTCAACTTCCGTATCAACATTTCTTCTCATTTTGCCATTACCTAACTACTAGTTACGCTCATTCTTGGCAAGATGCTTGTAGTCTCCATGTCCACATTTCTCTAAACTGGCTAAACATATCCACACACTTTCCGTTGGGAGGCCAAGCTGGATAGACTCCATAAAAGACACAATTGAGAAGGGAAAGTGAGAATTGGTATAACGAAACTACTACAAATAAGACTAGACAGAATATAAACGAACTATATATCAAGACGATTTTGATTACGCAGTTTGAGATAATCGTACATTGATGGAGCTTAATGACACTAGAATCAACCAAGAAAAAGGTGATATAAAGTTATAACAAGAAACCTAAAATTTAACTTTCGAAGCGAACAAAAACACGTCACAACAGAGAAAAAGAGATAATATAAAGAGCAATTAGAAGAGGAATATTTATAGGTATCGGAGTAGTAGTAAGAGCCCTAAACAAACTAATCAATCAGCACTAGAACACCACAAACTCTAATGGAGCACCTTCCTTTTTTCTCAGAAACATAACAGAGAACTCAGAATATGAATGTTTTTTTTCCTCGTCTAATGGCTAGGGAAGTGAAACACTTATATACATCAGGTTTTACTCGTAACGTAACATTCAACGCTTAAGAAATCGGTTCAAGCACCGTATGATCCGACTAATTAATCCGGATTAGGTTTGGTTTGAGCCAATCATTATAGACAACGGAAAAATGTTATTGCTAGGGATATATGACTAAACGGGGTAGGATTAGGTCGGTAAAAAGAACACAAAAGTTTGTGGTAGGATTAGGTTGGTAAAGAGAACGCAAAAGTTTTTGGTAACAATGAAAGATTGACGATAAATTGTTAATGGAATTTGAGCGTATAAAAAAAGTATATAGAGAATAGTGTTTCAACTCTGACATATATATAGATTATTTGACTGACATTGGATATGAGATGATATTTGATTTTTGGTGTTTATTTTTATTTTATTTTTGATTGTATTTTGATATATTAATATCGTTATAATATATTTTGAGTTTCTAAAAATAGAATAATTATAAATGAAAATTATATGCATTGCGCTCGAATATTCTTACAAAAAATTTATATAAAAAAGTCAACTAAATACATCATGCTTCAGTCAACCATGGACACGTCAGCTTCCCAGTCAGCAAATTCACGCTGACTAGACAGTCAAATAAGTCCAGTTTAAAAAAAAAACGAATCGTCTCTCAGTTTGTCCGAATTCCTTTCCCTCAAGATAGGAGTTCGACTATGAAGAAGAAATCTCCCAATATCTTCGCGTAAACCCTAACTCCCTCCGCGGATCCAATCTCATGGCTTCGCTTCTATCCCCATTTCTCATCTCCCCCGCCAATCCTCCCACCAACCACTCTTCCTCTCCTCCGCCATCCCCCAGCGATGGCGGTGGCGATGACATCGATATCCCCGATGCTTGGTACGGCAACATCCAGTACCTCATCAACATCTCCGCCATCGGCTTGTTCTTCTGCGTCTTCATCTTCCTCTTCGTCAAGCTCCGCAGTGACCACCGCAGCATGCCCGGTCCCACCGCCATCCTCGCCAAGCTCCTCGCAGTCTGGCACGCAACTGGGAGGGAGATCGCTCGACATTGTGGAGCTGATGCAGCGCAGTTCCTTATAATCGAAGGCGGAAGCTTCGGCGTGTTATTGTCGATAGCTGCTTTATCGATCTGCGTCCTACTCCCGGTGAATCTCTATGCCGGGACGGCGGTGCTCGGCGACCAGTTCTCGAAGACCACGATTAATCATATCGAGAAAGGTTCTGCACTTCTTTGGGTACACTTTTTGTTTGCTGTTGTCGTCGTGGGTTTAGTGCATTTTGGCATGTCGATGATTGAGGAGAGACTTAAAATCACTAGGTTTAGGGATGGGAATGGGAATTTGAGTGATCCCAACGCGAATTCCACTGCTATCTTCACTATCATGGTGCAAGGATTGCCTAAGAGTCTAGGTCCTGATAAGACTTTGTTGGAAGAGTACTTTAGATTGAAGTATCCTGGGAAGGTTTACAAAGTTATTATGCCTATGGATTTGTGTGCGTTGGGTGAGTTAGCCACTGAATTGGTCACCGTTAGGGATGAAATTACTTGGCTGGTTGCCCGAATGGACTCTAGGCTGTTACCTGAAGGAGCTGATAATGAATACTCAGGAGAAGGATTTTGGGAGAAATCTAGAGTGTGGATGATTTCTGTTTGGAGGAGAGTGAAGAATTTGTGGGATAGAATGATGGAGGGATTGGGTTATACTGACGAAGATAAGCTAAGACGATTGCAAGAACTGAGAGCTCAACTAGAAACTGATCTGGCTTCATTTAAGGAAGGTCGTGCACCAGCTGCTGGTGTTGCGTTCATTGTATTAAAGGATGTTTACACGGCTAATAAAGCTCTCCAAGACCTTAGAAGTGAGAGGAAGAGGAGGTTCGGCAAGTTTTTCTCTGTGACGGAGCTGCGATTGCAAAGAAACCAATGGAAAGTGGAGAGAGCCCCTTTGGCAACTGATATTTACTGGAACCACCTGGGAACTACAAAGTTGTCCTTGAGGTTACGGCGGATCTTTGTGAATACGTGCCTATTGTTGATGCTTCTGTTCTTTAGTTCTCCTCTCGCAATTATAACTGCCCTGCAGAGTGCTGGCAGGATTATTAACGCAGAGGCAATGGACAATGCCAAATCGTGGTTGGATTGGGTGCAAAGCTTCAGTTGGTTTGCTTCCCTTGTGTTCCAGTTCTTGCCCAATGTCATGGTATTCGTGAGTATGTACGTAATAGTACCCTCTGCACTTTCTTACCTCTCCAAGTTTGAACAGCATCTTACACTGTCAGGGGAGCAAAGAGCTGCACTTTTGAAGATGGTTTGCTTCTTCCTCGTAAACCTAATCTTATTGAAAGCTCTGGTTGAATCTTCTCTAGAGAGCGCGATTTTGAAAATGGGCAGGTGCTATTTGGAGGACGGTGAAGATTGCAAAAGGATCGAGCAATATATGAGCGCATCGTTCCTATCAAGATCCTGTCTTTCTTCATTGGCATTTCTAATCACAAGCACTTTCCTTGGGATATCGTTCGATCTATTAGCTCCAATGCCTTGGATAAAGAGGAAAATACAGATGTTCCGGAAGAACGACATGCTTCAGCTTGTACCAGAACGAAGCGAAGACTACCCGTTGGAAAATCAGACCGCGGTGGATAGCCTCCAGAGACCGCTGATGCCGAATTATGCATTCGACTCCCCCACACTCAACCGAAACAATTCGGACGGGCAAGATCTTTCTGAATATCCAATCAGCAGCTTGAGCAGGACATCTCCCATTCCGAAGCAGAAGTTCGATTTCGCTCAGTATTATGCATTCAACTTGACGATCTTTGCCCTCACGTTGATATACTCGTCTTTCGCTCCGCTGGTGGTCCCTGTGGGTGCGATCTATTTTGGATATCGGTACATGGTGGATAAGTACAACTTCCTGTTTGTGTACAGAGTCCGGGGTTTCCCTGCTGGGAACGATGGAAGGTTGATGGACGTGGTGCTGGGCGTGATGAGTTTCTGCGTCGATCTATATCTTGTATCGATGCTGTTGTTCTTTGCGGTACAAGGTGATTCGGCAAAGCTGCAAGCCATCTTCACGCTTGGGTTGCTAGTAGTGTACAAACTTTTGCCTTCAGATAGAGACTATTTCCACCCTGCACTTTTACAAGGCTTTCAAACTGTTGATAGCGTTGTAGATGATGGACCCGTTGACTACGAGGTTTTCTCGCAACCCACGTTCGACTGGGATATGTACAGTCCTTGAATTTCTATATTCACACTGCTTAGCTGTAGCAGTTAAGTTGATTTTATTGACCGTTATTTCGGTTAATCCTCTTGGTGTTGTAGTGTATGCATGTGACTCCTTGAATATATACAGATGGCTTGTACTTCAGATTTCAGATGCCGCAAGATGCGTTGGCCACATGACAAGTTCTGAGAAGAGAACATGATAGTTCCCAGATTTCTGAAACTATTCAAAATCTGAGATTTCGAAACAAAATTCTCAATTAATTAATGAAACGGATTCTTTAGTCTTCAATCTCAATATCAATATTTGGCCAACGTTTTTTCTTTAACGGAGTGATCAAGTAAATATAATTTAAGAATCGTTTTGAGTCGTGAGTGAGAGAGTCTTTCACGCATTATTGTGTGGAGAGTTCCATTAACAGACACGTCACTGTGAGGACCAAATAGGAAAAGAGGCCAGATTTTCTAATGATGGCATCGCCAACTTCATAATGCGTGCCGTCAAATACAAGCTTGACGAACTGCCAGGGGCTCCAAGACATATAGATAAAAAAGACTTAAGTAGATAAGTTTGTAAGAAAGAACTTGAGGAGGCATAAAACTGATAAATTCACTCAATAAGAAAGAATCGATTAAATATTTTATGAGTGTTCATTATAAAGTGTAACTGAATTTGAACTCTAAATTTTTAAATTATCAATTACACAACTCTACCGCTATCGATGGAACTATCATATCAACTCCCGCTTAACAATTTATTTTACAAAAAATCAACTTAACACTTGCATAAAATAATTTGGAATGAGCACACTAGCTAGTATATTATAATGAAGGTAGATTCTCTCTCTAATGTATGTCACCCGTTAAAATAATTGCAATTCAATTATTATCTCGTCTTTCTGAGAAACCTCTTCCCTTCATCTCCTTCCTTTACTTTTCTTGTTCGCCGATGAAGGTTGTGGTGACCGGCGCATCAGGTTACGTGGGTAGTCAACTATGTCAGACTCTATCACAACGAGGTTATTCCGTCCGGTCACTGGTCCGTCACACTAGCGACGTCTCCTCTCTGAACTCTGCCTCTGATCATTTCGAAATCGCCTACGGTGACGTCACTGACTATGGTTCGCTCCTCGAGGCCTTCCACGGCTGCGACGCCGTATTTCACGCCGCAGCGATCACCGACTTGTGGCTACCGGATCCTTCCAAGTTCTTCGAGGTCAACGTGGAAGGGGTGAGGAATGTGGTGCGAGCGGCTAGAGAAATTACGACGATTAAGAAGATCGTGTGCACTTTGTCGGCGTCGGCGCTTGGGCCTACCGACGGTCGCGCCGCCGACGAGAATAAGGTACGGACCGCGTACGTGGTTATTGTTTGCGTTTTACTTTCGCAAAGATGGAGTTTTGTTGCGTCTTTGATCATATTGTTTGGAAATTGGAAGAACTAATTTTGCATTTAAAAAGCAAAAATATAATAATATTATGTTGAAAGTTAATCTGCAATCCCCGACAATAAAAAATTCTACAACACTAGAGAAATCTACACAAATCTCAATTACCAATTATTTAATTAATTATGATATGATATTATAAAAAAAAACTAAAAATGAGAGCCACAAGTCAGTTAATTAAAAATATTTTATTAAAATAATATTTAGCTACTAATATATATATATGTCTTTAGTCTTGGGCAGTAAATGTAGAAAAACAAAAAAACAAAAAATAAAGAAAAGAGAGAAAGATAAGAGACTTAAAAAAGGTGGGCAAGAGACACAAGTTGTCTTCCACATTCAAGAGAGGTGTGAAAAAAATTGTGAGGAGTGATCAACTTGTAAAATCAAAATAGTTGAGTGATTATTTGAGTGAGTTATCAAAATAATATATTTTTTTCGATCCTAAATTCCGCTACATTTCCGCTAACGCCCTAATATATTAATATTCATTACCAGCCCTGTATGGCTGAGCCTGAATATAGAGCCTTTAACAAATTTTAGTAGTCTAAAACTCGTATTTTAGATTAATCGGCTGAAAATACGAGATAAATTAATATTTTATAACATATAAATGTGTGTATAAATAAGTATCATATACTTAGTAATAGTATTATATTTTGTACAAAAACCATATTATTAATATGTATTCACTTCTATATAAGGTTATATATATATATATTGTATGATTGGTAAAACTCTTTATATAAAATAAAATTGTGTGTCTGGTCTTTGAAAAAAATGCCCAGAAAAATTAATATTTTTCAAAAACGGAAAATCAACAACTGTGAGCGCATGAGTGAAAGAATTTTTGTCAACGGAGGTCGGAGTGACCAAAAAACTGATCAGAAAATTTTCCGGTGATGAGAAAAATGGTCCAACGATCAGATGAGTTCTAATCCAACAAAAATATTTAAAACAACATGCCCCGGGTTAATCGTTATTGAACCCCTTAAATAATGCGAAGATTTAAATACTCAAAATACTCCTGAAATCGGATGGAGGAAGGAAATTTCCGGGCTCTAGAATCGGACTCCTGTATGAATGGTAATGACATCTGAATTTTATTTTATAAAACAGGTACACTCGGGGAAAACATTTTCAACGGACTATGAGAGGTCACAAGTGGCTGCACTAAAGGTAGCCATGGAAGCTGCAACAGTAGGAGTACCAATCGTCGTGGTCTATCTCGGTGTTGTTTATGGCCCTGGAAAACTAACTTCCGGCAACCTTACCGCTCAAATGGTGAGCACTGTTTCAACACAGTTTGAGTTATTGAAATGCATATAACTATTCTTAATATGGCATTAGAGTCTTTAAATCTCTCAAGTCCGAAACTAACAACCACCAATATCATTAATTTTCAGCTGATTGAGTATTTCAACGGAGGCTTGCTGGCTAGAATCGGATTCAGCAAGGATGTGTTCTCCTTAAGCCATATCGACGATGCAGTACAAGGGCACATTGCGGCGATGGAACGAGGGGAAGTCGGCGAAACGTACTTGCTTACCGGAGAAAACGCATCATTTGCACGAGTTTTTGATTTAGCTTCCAAAATCACAGGAAAGACAAAGCCCAGAATCACAATTCCTTTGTGGGTCGTTGAGATTCTTGGGTGGTTGTCAGTGCTTCATTCCAGAATTACAGGACAACTCCCTCTCATCAGTCCACCGGTATGTATGTTGCAAAATAAAAACATAATTCATTGTTTGAAATTCAATTGCATGGCTAGTCGTTTATGATCTCTGTTCTGTTCATCTCTCTGTTTTTTTTCTGGGTTGAAGGCCGTAGATTCTTTAAGACGGGAATGGGAATATTCCTGTGAGAAAGCAAGAAGGGAGTTAGGATACAATCCTCGAGAGTTGGAAGATGGATTAGTGGATCTGCTCGTGTGGCTTAAGGGCTTGAAATTAATACATTATTGATCATTTGGTTGGCTACTCTGCCCATTAAGTTGGATTAACTGAAAACAGAGTAATGTTTCTTCTTGTATAAGTGAAGTGGTTTCGGTGATAGAATAATGTGGTTGATGACTTAAAAGTCTTAAGTTTGAATTAAGTATACTTTACAAAATGAACATCATTGTTATGTATACTTTCAAATTTTCTATCTTAAGGAGTAATGCTTCTTCTTTGCTGTATAATTGTATAATTAAGTTAATGAATTATGACATCTAATGGGCCATTCCGGTCTGAGTAAAAAGTTGTATCGATTTGGGTTTATCGGTTTCTATAAGACCAAATCGCTTAAAGAGAATCTACCAGTCAGGAGTTAGACCAAGACAACCTTATTCAATTAAGGAAGCCCTGTCTAATAATCAGATGGATATTGTGGAAGTTGTTGTTCGTAACCTATGGAACTAATGCAGAAAAGAAAATCAGACTTTTGCAGTGCATAATTAAGAATCTTGCTATTCAAAGATGAGAATAAGAGTTTCGTTCGAACTCAATTGAATGTACATATGACGGGTATATATGTTAAACAAAGAAGTAAATTTATTCAGATAGTCACAAATATGATAACTAGGTAATTTACTATAATAAATCGATAATTTAAAATCGTTTGTACAAATTTAAAATCCTATCGTCCATGAATATAAACTCTTCTCTCGAATTAATATTAATGGTTGAAAAACGCACTAATTAAATATGTTGGAAGAAATACCATAACCACAGTAAGTCCATGTCAGCTTTTGATGGCGCCAAAGTTTTCAGTTGTTGGACTAGCCGTTTGACGGGATATCTAATCATTTCCTCAATCCCCAAAAGTTCAGAGATCAATTTAGTGTTTCCGCTGTTGTTCCGCTGAAAAGATGCCGTCTTTCTTGAAATCCCCTCTCTTCTTCCTCGCTTCTTGCCTCGCCGTACTCAGTAGCAGCAGTCTCACTTCTTCTTCTTCTTCCAATGGCGGCCGCATCTTCACCTTCGAGATGCACCACCGCTACTCCGACACCTACAAGAACTGGTACACTCGCGGTGCCCCCCACTTCCCTCCTCACAACTACTGGCCCAAAGAAGGAACCTTCGAGTACTACGCCGCTCTCGCCCGCCGCGACCACTTCCTCCGCGGCCGCCGTCTCTCCGACGAATTCCCCCTCGCCTTCTCCGACGGAAACTCCACCTTCCGGATTAGCTCCCTGGGATTGTACGTTACCGTTTTAGGGTTTTCTTGGCATTTTTCAATTTTAGGGTTTAAGAGATGGTTAAAAAAAAGTGGTTTTTGATTGTTACAGCTTGCATTATACGACGGTGGAATTAGGGACGCCGGGAGTGAAATTCATGGTGGCTCTTGACACTGGGAGTGACTTGTTCTGGGTTCCTTGTCAATGTAGCAGATGTGCTCCTACTGAGGGATCTACTTATTATGCTTCTGTATGTCTCTCCGATTTCCCCCTTTTTTTTTCCATTTCGTTGATGAATGAATGATAAATGAGTATTGTGTGTAACAGCAGGATTTTGAACTAAATATGTACAATCCTAGTGAATCATCAACGAGCAAAAGAGTCACTTGTGATGATGACCTATGTATACACCGCAATCGTTGCTTCCAATCTCTAAGCAACTGTCCTTACGCAGTATCGTATGTTTCTGCTCAAACGTCTACTTCAGGGATCTTGGTGCAGGATCTTCTGCATTTAACTACAGAAGGCGGTTATTTTGATGTTGTCGAGGCACCAGTGACGTTTGGGTGTGTGTTTATCTTTTCCTCATTTTGAAGTTATGATTCTGTTGTAAAGATTGAGACTATACATGTTTTGAGTTTGTTCGTTACGCAGATGTGGACAGGTCCAGAGCGGTTCGTTTCTAGACATTGCAGCTCCGAACGGTTTGTTCGGGCTTGGGATGGAGAAGATATCAGTTCCAAGTACTTTGTCAAGGGAAGGTTTGATATCGGATTCTTTTTCAATGTGCTTTGGTCGTGATGGCGTTGGAAGGATCAGTTTTGGGGATAAGGGAAGCCCCGACCAGGACGAAACTCCGTTTAATCTCAACCCATCACAGTAAGTGGTAATCTAATCTCCACCATTTCATCATATACCAGCTGTTCCTTGACAAAGTTTCAATGTGTTGCAGCCCAACTTATAATATCACAGTGACGCGTGTTAGAGTAGGTACGACCACAATTGATGCTCAAGATATTACAGCTCTTTTCGATTCCGGGACCTCTTTTACTTACTTGGTCAACCCTATCTACTCGAGAATCTCTGAGAGGGTAAGCATTTTCGTCCATGAAGATGCATTTGATTTTTCCTTCTCATGAACCTTTGTGTCAGTAACTAACTCTGTATTCCCTTTTGCAGTTCCATTCACAAGCAAGGGATAGCAGGCGTGCACCTGATTCTAGAATCCCATTTGAGTATTGCTACAATATGAGGTTAATGATTCTTTTCCTTCTAAAGGTTCTATTTTTCATCTCAGCTCTTACTTGTTTACTGTTATTGATTGGAAGTGATGCACAGTCCTGATGCAAGTACTAGCTTGATACCAAGTTTGACTTTGATCATGAAAGGAGGAAACCATTATACCGTCTTTGACCCGATCATTGTCATCTCCACTCAGGTAACTGTTATGTTCGTTTCGACTTCTAGTGATGATCAGATTTACTAGCGTTCCATGTTGATGGTTGTGTTGTTTCAGGGCGAGCTTGTATACTGTCTGGCTATTGTAAAGAGTGCAGAGCTCAATATAATTGGACGTAAGTCTTGCAGCCGAAGTTATGGTCTTTCTGAGTTCATTACTTATAGCGGCTTGACTGAGCAAGCTGTGTCGATTGCTGTATTGCAGAGAACTTCATGACAGGTTACCGGATAGTGTTTGATAGAGAAAGACTCGTTCTTGGTTGGAAGAAGTTCGATTGTAAGTGTGATTGCGTTTGCTTTAGGATAAAGTTCCAAGCGTTGTCAGATGAAAAACTATAACTTTGTTATTTATTACATCATTGACAGGCTATGATGTTGAGGAATACACAAAAGTGCCGGTAGAGACGCGTACATCCATGGACACACCTGACGTCAACTTGACTAGTGCAGAAGAAATGGAAACTGATAACCCTGATACTTCAACTGCACCATCATCACAAGTGTATATTATAGAATCACTCGCACAGAAAGTGAGTTTGTTTTTCTTGCTGCTGACTTCGTGGGATTTTGTTGACTCTTTATACCACAGCTTGATGTAATAACTTTGGTCAATCTACGGCTGGTACATATAATAGTCAAACCGCGTTGGTTAGTCGTAGCGGGAGAGATAGGGTAGAGTGATTCATGGGTTGTTCGAGAAGATTCTGTGTGTACGAACATGGAAAGTGAAACGACATCCATTTCTTCTTCTTCTTCTTCTTCTTCTTCTTCGTCGAGTTATGTCTGGTAGGCTGCTGATGTGGCAATTTGTCGCCAATTGCGTGCTGGGATTGCGTCATTGCGATACATATTTGATTGTTGAAAAGAATTGAAGATAACCCACGTAAGAATATAGTTTGGTGAACTAACAAAGCTACATTTGTTATGGAAGTTCGGTACAACAGTCTCGATCATACAGCTGTTATCCTACCTGATCAGATGAGTTCGTAAACTGGTTGGTGTTAAATAACCCGGTTGATTTAGATACGATCGATACTTAACCAATGAGGTGTTGACATCTGTCCAAGTCAGTAGAAAAGTCAAAAGAGGGCGATAAGGAATTCTTGATAAAGTATCAGCCTTTCGTTTTCCATTGGAATGAATATTCAAATACCCAAAAAACAAATCCCATTTTAAACCAACCCAAAACCGACATTTGATCCAATTTTTTTATTGGATGGAAGGCCCTTCTTGTCCACGAACAAATATGATATTTGGACGGTTATAATTTAATTTCAACAATTCCTCATCCAATAACTAAAACTAATTTGAGAGTATATGATGAAATTTACTAATTTATTTTAATTTTTGAAACTCAAATTTTAATATATATAAAAAACATTTTCCTCTTTTTTTGTCGTCTATATTTTCTTGCTCAACCAATTAATTGTTTATTTATTTTATTTATTTCAAATTCAATAAAAAGAAATCAATTTGAAAAAGGTTAGAAGCGGCAAATTTAAAAAAATAAAAAAGAGTAACAATCATATATATAAAAAAGGTCTTAGACTCAAAGTTATTACTTTATTTTTCTTTGTGATATATACGCTTTTTATCAGTGATTTGTAGCTTTATTTTCTCCTTTTGTATCATGGACAAATAATTTTTTTAACAAATGAATATATCTGACTGCAGTATGTTTTTCTTGTTTGTGTGAAAATTTAAGATGTGTTTAATGTATAATTCTTCGTCTAATAGTTTTTTTATAAAAAATTATTTCTTTTTACGTGAGTGTTATGTTTATGTTATATTATATTATTTATGTTATATGTATGTTACAAGTTAGTTGATGTTGTTAGAATGGATAATTGGAATTCTTATGCATTGGTGTAAGGATTAAGCAATTTTGAGAGCCAATGTTATATTTATTACTAGTTTATTTTAGTTTTATTATTCTTCTTGCAATTCCATAACAAGTAATATAACAGTTATATAATAAACTAGACATAATAGTGATAATAGTATTGTACATAATCATATAATAGTTATATAAGTGTAACGATATTGATATAATAGTTGTGTAAAATAGACATAACACTATAACTTCCCATTTTATGATTCGCCTATACCATCTTCAAAGATTGTTGTGGTTGTAAACCTATCAAATGTTGAGATAACAGTTTTATAATAGACTAATAAAAGCAGACATAATAGTGTTGTACATAACGTACTACTGTATTGGACATAACAGTATTGAACATAACATACTACTAACGCGGATATAATAGTGGTACAAGTGTAACAATATTAATATAACATAGACATAACAACGATATAACAGTATTGTACATAATGTACTCGTAACGCGGATATAATAATGGTATAAGTGTAACAATATTAATATACCATAGACATAACACTGATATCACAGTATTGTACATAACATACTCGTAACACATATATAATGTACTCGTATAAGTGTAACAATATTAATACAACATAGACATAACAATAATATAATATCTCATCTCATAAAATGACATACAACCAATTCCTTGGCAGAGGGACTCTCGGACTCAAATACATGGTAATTACCAATTCCAACTTGCATGCAAATTTCAAGATTTATAATTTTAACGAAACTAAAACAAAAACGTAAAAGAGGACACCTTCATTAAGAGAGTCAAAATAAAAATTTAGTAAATTATAAATTGATAATTAGAATTTAATTAAATCATGAATTTTCATAAATTCATTAACTTTTTAAAGGCTCTTATGAATTATCATTAAATTATAATTTAATTTTTTTCCAAAAAGAAAAATCAAAATGGATCACATTATACTTAAAAAATAAAATAAAAAACATTTGTGAAGTGAAAATTATATTTTGAAAAATAAAAAATATATTAAGATTAAACTAAAATTAGGGAGATAATTATAAAAAAAGAGAGATTATATCAGAAAAATAAATAATTAATTATTTCCCTCCATAACTTTTTATTTTTCCGTTTATTTATTTGGCTCCGAAAATACCCCTAATCTGTCTCATTTTATTTTCAGCCATTAGATTTAGTTTTTAGACAATCTGACGGTCACAAATCTATCCACGACTAACGAATAAAAATACCTATCCGCCCCATAGAAAAACTGGTTTGATCCATGTACGATTTCCTTTTGACCTTTACGCGCGGATTCGTCTTCTTTCACAGTAGCAACAAAAAATAAAGTGAAAGAAAACCAACTCATTCATTCTCTCTCAAAGACTCGTATTCTCTGTGTCAAGAACTTTAATTTCTGCCGACTTCCCTCGTTTCCGCTGGAGAAAAAAGGAATCCCATCAGAAAGCGGAGCTGGGAATTCGGTGGGAATTGGATTTTGTATCTAAATTTGCTTGCTTTTTCTCATTTGATTTCCTTTTATGGCTTCTTCTCCTGGATATTTTGCTCTACTGGTGGGGATCTTGGTTCTACTGTTGGGCGACTCCCCTTGCTGGGGATTCGGAACAATTGGGTTTGATTTCCACCACAGCTACTCCGATCAGGTGAAAGGGATGTTGGCTGTCGACGAGCTACCAGAGAAAGGAACTCCTCACTACTATGCTGCCATGGCCCACCGAGACCATGTTAATTGGAAGACTAAACTCCACGGCCGTGGCTTGCTCGATGATGATCAGACCACCCTGACTCCTCTCACTTTCGGCGACGGCAACGAGACTTACCGCCTCAATTCCTTGGGATAGTAGGTTCCCCTCTTGCTTTACTTTCTCCCATTTTTGTGGGGTTTTTTTGCTTGCTGAGAATTCTCCGGTGTGGTCAACGGTAGTCGTGATGGTTAGTCTTGTTTCCGGTCGCCGGACTTATTTGGTAGCACGTCTCTGTTCCTGTTTGGTCGTTTTTGGTTTGAGCTTCAAGTTAGTAACTTTAGTGAATTATATAAAAACAATTTGAATCCTCTCCCAACAACTCGAGTTGTTGGGATGCAATAGTTTGTAACATGTTGTTAAGACTCGCAAGGATTCATTTTGGATCCTAATAGCACCTAACGCATGTACATAAGTTACTGAAGTTGTGCAAACCTCAGGTCTTATGAGAGCTTTCGTTTGCAGGGGGATATGCTTGATTGATCATTTGATTAACCTTCCATTCAGTTGAACACCAACCAAAGTAACATCCTAATTTTGGCAGCTTACATTACGCCAATGTTTCGGTCGGGACACCAAGCGTGTCGTTTCTAGTAGCATTGGACACTGGCAGCGATCTCTTCTGGTTACCCTGTGATTGCAAGAGCTGCGTTCGTGGCTTACAGACTTCATCTGGCCAGGTTCTGATTTTCCCTGTTTAGATACATTTACTAGTTCCCTTGGAATCAGTCTTGGTTCTTTGAATCTGACGTTTTGAGACTTTCCTGTTTTGTTGATGACAGAAAATAGACTTCAATATCTACAGTCCAAATGCATCATCCACGAGCGAAAGCATCAGTTGCAGCAACAGCTTGTGCCCCTCACAAGGGCAGTGCCCTTCCCCGCAGATCGATTGCAAGTATAAGGTTGAATACCTTGACAATGGTACTTCATCCACCGGAGTCCTTGTTGAGGATGTGTTGCATTTGGCACCAGATGTGACTAAGTCTAAGCCTCTTGAAGCCAAGATCACATTCGGGTATGCTCATGAGATTTTGCTTCCATTTCTTCTGATTTAGATGGTTAGTGAAGGATATGTAAGACACTGTTAATGAGTAATATAACTATAAATCTAAACCCTCTCCCTGCAACTCGAGTTATTGAGATGCAACGGTTCTTAACAGATACGGTGGACATGATGATGATGAGTTTGATTTGTTGCTTGTGCAGTTGTGGTCAGGTGGAGACAGGTTCGTTCCTAGACGGGGCAGCTCCCAACGGCTTGTTTGGGCTCGGGATGTCCAATGTGTCGGTTCCTAGTACTTTAGCTAGAGAAGGATACACTTCCAATTCATTCTCCATGTGTTTTGGAGAAGATGGGTTGGGAAGAATCAGCTTTGGAGATACAGGAAGTTCAAACCAAGGCGAAACGCCTTTTAATCTGAGAAAATTGCAGTAATTTACTTGATTCCCTTGATTCTTCTTCGGGTTTGAATCATGATCGAATAGGCAAGACTGATGCTTTTTCATGTTATGGTTTAACAGTCCGACGTACAACATCAGTATCGATCAGATAGTTGTGGGAGGAAACACTGAGGACATTGAGTTGTCAGCAATTTTCGACACTGGAACCTCGTTCACTTACTTGAATGATCCTGCTTATTCTGTTATAACCAAGAATGTGAGTTCTTTTTCGTGATCAGATTTCAGATACTTTCTCTCTACCTCTGGGATGATCTGATTACTTACAGTTTAAACGTTTGCATTTACAGTTTGATAGTTTGGTCAAAGATCCGCGCCATTCTTCATCGTCAACTAAACTCCCTTTCGAGTACTGCTACGAAATAAGGTCCGTTCCGTAGTCCCCTTTGAACGAACCTTCCTCCTCCTCTCTAAATTTTCCCTCTCGTAAAATTTGCAGCTCGAACCAGACAGATGTGCCTACACTCGATCTGATGATGAAAGGCGGACAACCCTTCAACGTCACCGACCCTCTAGTATTCGTTAATCTTCAGGTGAACTACGGTTGCTTGTCCCTAATTGTTTCCACCGGTTTTTATAGCCAAAATTTATTCCGAAATATCGATTTAGCCAACCTCCAGACCAAATCACAAATTTAGACAACTTAGGGTATCTGTACTGCGTGGCGCAACCTTCGTTTAACAAATTTTAAAAATTCGTCACGGTTCGATGACGGAGTTAAATATCTTTAGTTACTATATTGCACGACGCAATCTAAGTTGTCTAAATTTGTTATTTGGTATGGAGGTTTGGCTAAATCCGTTTCCACCTGAGGAGCATTTCACTTAAAAACCCCATTTGCTGCTTCTGAACTCTGCAGAATGGCGGTCTTTTGTACTGTCTAGGACTGGTGAAGAGCGGCAATGTGAACATTATCGGACGTGAGTGTTTGTTTCATTATCTCGTTGAATTGAACGCATCTCTGTCTATGTCGAGGCTTTGCTTATTGAGAGATCTTCCCTGTGTTTTCTTCTGCAGAGAACTTCATGACTGGTTATAAAGTCGTATTTGACCGAGAAAGGAATGTGCTTGGTTGGACAACATCAGATTGTTACGCCAACCGCAACTCCAACAGCTTACCGATCGGCCCAACAAGCTCTTATGCTATTCCGCCAGTTACAGCCGTGAACCCGGAGGCCACAGATGCCGGGAGGAGCAATACCAGTGTTTCATCAGGATATCATTCAACACTGCAGCTAACATCATTCAGTTTCGGAGTCGTCATTGCTCTTGTGGTCTTCTTGTTGGTTTGATTTTTGGCCTCGCTGATTTATTCCCCTGCGAGTCTTAGCCCCCTCACATATAGTTTATACATACGATATAGGCATTATAATCAGAGAGTAGTTTCTATTATGTAGTGACTTTGTTTTGTATAACCATCATCACTCTTTGTAAATTCTTTTCATTGAATAAAATAGAGTTTGCTACGAGATTCAGAGTACAAAACTGCGGCCCAAAACTTCGATACGAGATTCAGAGTAAAAGATACAGATAAAATATGACTAGTTTGTCGAAAATGTCTACTGGACAACAACAGTCCAATGCCTGGGAATCAATGACCTTTGGCTTTCTTCTTTACTGACTCAACCAGGTCCCCACTTCTAGCTGAACGTTTCGATTTCTTCTTCTGTTCTTTCGTAGAAGCCTTGCTATCAAAAGGCTGCTGAAGTTGTTTCGATTTCATCTTAATGGACTTGACCAAAGAAGATAGTCCGTGCTTCGAATTCTGACGTGGTTGATCACCAGAGATGGGTGGTTGTTCATTAGTTGTCTCCAGAGCAGCAGGTTCTGTCTGCACTTCCGTTTCGTGTTTTGGCTTGCGGGATTGCTCCCGATCACCTTTGTGCTGTTTTTGTGCCGTCTGCCTAGCATAGGCAGCACTCCTGCAAGTTTCCCGATTTTAACGACCCAAATGAGTAAAGATGTAAAAACTACAGAACTTGAATTGATACATTTGTAGTTGACGTAGTACCTTTTGAACTGCGGATCCGTTGGATCTAATGCGAAGAGAGGCGAATTGAAAAGAGCTGAAAAGCGAGGGTCGTCGTAATCAGCAGTGGGTATCTTGCTCTCATCTGCTACTTCTCTGCCCTTTTTACCCTTTGCCTTCTTTGGCTTCATGTTATATCCTTTGGGGGCATCGTCAGCCCGTTGATCATCAGCAAGTAATAACTCAAGCTCCGCTGTCGTTGCTTCAGATTGTTTCTTCTCTTCTTGAGTCTGTGACTTTCCTTTCTCACCTTTACCCCGAGCACCTTTCTTTTTCTTACCACCTTTATCTGCTGGTGGGTCCTCAACAAAGAAGTCATCTGCATCTTGAAAATCTACTTTATCATCAACATCTGAATCACTTTCATCGTCTGATGATGAATGCTTGGACTTGGATTTTTGTTTTCGAGCTGCCTTTTTTTCCTTCTTTTTCCTTAGATACTCTTCCCAAACAGTTTCGGATTTCTTATCCTTCTTTTCCAGTAAACGTTTGCTCAAGTTCTCCAAGTCTGTGTTGAAAGTAACCTCCATCTCCTGGGCTTCGTCATCCTCCTCTTCAGGGTCTGAACCATCAGCCGACTGGATCAGAACATGGTACTTAGCCTTTTTTGAATCATCGCCATTCTCACTACTGTCACTTTCACCCTCATCAGAGGCTAAATACTCCCGGAATTCCGTTTCAGCTAACTGCATGGATGGAGAACGGAAAAAACGTACAACTCTAAACTTAGAACACAGGTTAATTAGCATAGAGACACAAATGAAGAACAATGTTATAATTATCCACCTGATCCTTATTAAATTTTCTGTTCAAGGTCTTCACACGCTGGGGTTCATCTTCATCCCAAGAAATAGGTATGTTGCTGTGCTGCAAAGCTTTAGTGTGGAAGTCGATCCCATCATAACTTCCGGGTGTCTGTTAAAAAAGGTTCACAATTCCTTACATTTTGTGAAGAAAAGAGTAGAATACCATCTCAGAACTAGTGGCATCGTTCAATAGAGCTTAAGCTATGGCTTTAAATTAAAGCAACTAAAATCCTATTAAGCTATTAAGTACTATAGAAAAGAGAGAATGAATAATCACAAGTCATGGAAACAACACTCATCAGACGCTTGGACAAAGATCTATCACTTCTAAGGGACAATGGACTAGATAAAACTAAAGCTATTCTACGTAAACCTATCTAACAATTAACAATGGACTAGATAAGTTTGTACACGGAGAAATTAAATCTGCAGCTCTTATAGCATATGCCTAAGGACTAACAACTTGATGTCCAGTTCAAGTCATGCCTCCGAAACAGATTTGTCAGTTTATAAGTTCACTTGGAAACCTACTACAGAAACTTCTACAACTGTCAGACGGGTAATACAAAGTCCAAACAAAAAGACCACCTCAAGAACTAGATACCAAGTTGTTCATGTTCAATATTCTGCTAATATTATCACTTGTAAGCCTATGAATCATTCTCTTCTTATGCAGTTCTCGCATACCTGTAAGTGAAAATCGTTGTGTATTAGATTAACCTTTTAACAATTACCTCAGTCGCAATGTCTCGAGGTGGATGCTTAAATTCCATGGAATCAGGAATAAATCTCAAATCAAGAACATTGGAAGATCTCTCAAACTCAACTCCGTCACACTCCTTGTAAATTTGCTCTGCTGTTGCAACTGAATCACATTCCACCACAGCAAAGTAATACCTGAGAAGTTTGTTTGAGACCAAGTTAAACATAGAGAGAAGATTGTTGGGAGTACTGACTCAGACCAGTGATTTACAAGAATTCAAACAGCTTTTACTTTGACATTACCTGAGCCTACTTTTTTCATAGGAGCGTAACTTATCCTCATCTAATTCATCATCATTGTTATCGTCTTCATCTTCATCTTTATCTTTATCCTCGTCGTCAAATAAGCCAACAGGACCGTTAACTTCTTCTTTCATGCGCTGAAGACCAAATTCCGTAGGATATACAGCTACAGACGAGATAATTCCACCATTTTCGAGAAATGATCTTAGCACTACCAATAAATCGACAGCCTGTTCATCCAAGACACGATAAAAGTAAGCACCAAGAACCGTCCTGAAGAATAGACACTCTTAATAGCTTGCCTACATCAGTCGCCTTAACTATAGAAGGATTTACTAATCACATACCCTAACATGTCTCCAGTCCATATTGACAGCAGCCAGCCTTCTGGTTCCGTCTTCAACAACTGGTATGTTCTCCACCTGTTGCACATTTAAAAAAAATCGAGCTTTAGATCAATTACAATGTGAAGACCGATAAAACCTAAAAGAAATTTGAATGTTCTAAGAAATTCAAAAAAATTATAACCATCAGCACCTCAACTTCAGGCACATCGTCCTCAAAGACCAACCCGGCTCCATCTTCTTCATCTGTAGTGGTATCATCATCTTCACCTTCTTCTTGATTCTCATCATCCGAATCCGAAGACTCAGCTTCGCTGCTGGACTCGCTTTCCGCAGCAGCGAGAGCAGGTTTTTTCCTCAATTGCTCCTGCTCAATCACATTTTCATCTTCACTTTCAGTGTCTTCCTCCTTCTGTTCCGCTTTCCCACTCTTCATTCCCTCACCTTCCTCCATTTGATAATAATGGCGAAGAGCACTCGACGAGTCCTGCTTCTTCCGCCTGCCGCGCTTGTCTAAAGGAGCGGAAGATCCGACGAAGTCCTTATCCTTGAACACCCTGCTGAATCGAGAATCGATGATGACCTTCGTTGTTTTCTTCGGAACTTTCTGGAACCGAGGGTCGGTGTGTGCGGAAGCAAACCGAGGATCAGAAACCATATCGGCGCTGCCGCCAATTCCAGCTATCCCATCGCTGTTGGAACCTTCGGGTCGTTGCTTTCTTACTCCACCTTTCATCTTCTTCTGGTTCTGCTTCTTGCCGGCGGCGGTATCCATGGCTGTGGAAGAAGCGCAGCGAGTTCACGGCGCTCGGATACTCAGGGTTTAATCAGCTGGAGGGCTAGAATGAATCATCAACATGTACAGTCGTTTGTAAAATATGTCAATGGAGTCATGGGCCTTGGGCCTTCAAGATGCAGGCCCAACAAATTTTGATTTGCCTTCGAATTCGACCTCTGCACCTCTGCACGTCCTGGCGGCCGACTCCCCCTCATCTGAGCTCCTGGCTTCCTGCTCGTCTAGCACTATTGGCGTCCGGCATCAACGGTCAGCCCCATCTATTCTCCAGTCTTAATTTCTCTGCTTTGTAATCAGTATCTTCGTTGCAGTTCGCAAACAAATTGGATTTCCTAATTCCTATTTCAATTTCAATTTCACTAGCAGTTCATTTTACGGCACTAACTTGAATTAACTTGTTGTTCTTGCAGTGTTGCTGATTTGTTCAAATGTCGAAGAAGGGAGTTTGCCTTCTTGCTGTCAAGTCACTAAGCACTTCTCCCAAGCTGCGCTTTCCCGGTGAGGCTTCTTGTCCAATCAAACCAACCTTCTTCTCCAGAAACCTAACCACAGCTCAAAGCTTAGAGCTTCAACGCGAAGATTTTAGTGGTTGCCCTCCTGGAGAGAACCAAACCCCTTTAGGTTCATGGAATAACTCAAAGCCTGCAATCGGCTTAAACCCTAATCAAGGTTTTGTGGGCAGCCCTGGAAATCCATGGAGTAATCAGGATAGGCAGAACGGTAACTTAGGTCATATGGAAAACCGTAGCAGTGTCCATCAGAACAGTGCTATTGAGAAAAATGGATACTTTGATGGGAATTCAGGATATAGGAATGATCAGTTTCAGTTTCAACAGAACGTACAAGGCAATGTGCCGAATCGGTGGGATTCGGGAGGTCATTCTCAACAGAACGTGCACGCCAGTAATATGCAGAATTCATGGAGTCCTGGAGGTAATTCGGATGGAGGCTATAGAAGGAATGATAATTTACAAGGTTCTTTACCTTCCCAAGGAGGCTTCGATAATTACTCTTCCCATCATGGTCAGCATATGCAGTATGGGGTGGATGATCGTTATGCTGGTGGTGGTGGATCTCAACAGAAAGTGCACGCCAATATGCAGAATTCATGGGACCAGCATAATCGTAACGTTGGACAATACCAACAAGGCATTGCCGGGGTACAAAGTGGTGCAGTAGCTTCTCCTCAACAATCAAACAACAATGATGGAGTTGGAGCTGGGGGTTTTGGAGGTACAGTGGATGGAGATCCCATGGAGGAGATGGATAGGTTTTGCAACGAGGGCAAAGCTAAGGAAGCGGTCGAAATGTTGCAGAAGTTGCAAGGAATGCAGGTAACTGTGGATTTAGATCGTGTTTTGAAGTTAGTTCAAGTTTGTGGAGACTGTATGGCTTTAGCAGAGGCAAAGCTTGTTCATGAACATATTAAGCGTGCAATCCCATCACTTGATATCAACACTTATAACAAAATCCTGGAAATGTACTCAAAATGTGGTGCAATGGAGGTTGCATTTGATGTGTTCAACAAAATGCCGGAGCGCGATTGGATTTCTTTTGATACAATGATCACATGGCTCGCGAAGAATGAACTCGGGGATGATGCAATCGACCTGTTCGCCGAGTTTAAGCAAGCTGGACTTATGATGAATGCTAAGATGTTTATTGGAGTCTTTTCTGCTTGTGCTGCTGCGGGAGATATTGACGAGGGAATGCTGCACTTTGCTTCCATGACACAGGATTATGGTATCGTCCCAACGATAGATCATTACATTGTCATTGTGCAGATGTTGGGAAGTGCTGGATATCTTGATGAAGCATTAGAGTTTATTGACAAAATCCCTCTCGAACCAAGTGTAGATATCTGGGAAACCTTAATGGGTCTTTGCAGAGTTCACGGAAACACAGAGCTGGGTGATCGTTGTGCTGAAATAGTTGAGCAGCTGGACCCCACTCGTCTACATGAACGATCGAAGGCTGGTCTTATACCAGTTAACGCTTCTGACATTGCTAATGAAAAGGAGAAGAAGAAGGCTGCACAAAACCTTCTAGAAATGAGGAGCAGGGTCCACGAATACCGAGCAGGGGATAGATCTCATCCTAATAACGATAAGATATATGCTCTGCTGAGGAACTTGAAGGTTCACATGAAAGAGTGTGGTTATGTTCCCGAGCCGAAATTTGTACTGCATGACATAGACCCAGAAAGCAAGGAGGAAGCCCTTCATGCACATAGTGAAAGGCTCGCTACTGCCCAAGGCCTTCTCACTAGTCCTCCTCGTACTCCGATTAGAGTAATTAAGAATCTGCGCGTGTGCGGTGATTGTCATAATGCGTGTAAGATTATATCAAAGATCGTCGGCAGGGAGCTGATAATGAGAGATGCAAAGAGGTTCCATCATTTCAAAGATGGTGTGTGCTCGTGCCGTGATTATTGGTGAAGAAATAATTGCACCTCGAGATCTCCTTGAGCTGGCATGTTCCTGAAACCTGCTGTTAATTTTTTGCCTCGATGAATTTTGGTTCTGGAAACCATGTAATTGAGATTCTGAAGGTTGCAGCAAGAGAATTGAAACCTTTTTTACTAGCTGGTAGTAAACAATAACAACATTTTACTAGATGGTATTTAATTGTGTAACTACATTTCTTGAAATGTTGATGCTAAGTTACTGAGAAGATGAATGTCCACTCATGAAACACCTTGCAGAGAGACAGCTGTTGGTTTGATGGAACTGCAGAAATGAAAACAATTTCCAATACCAAAAACCATCATATGTACGTTTCAACATGAACAGAGCAACGTCTGTATTTGATCAAGAAGCCAGAAACAGAACTCAAACTGTTTGAACAAAATAGTGACAAAGCTCAGGCATACAAATGCTCTCTGTTGAAGAAAATCGGGCACTTGCTACACACTGGAGAATCTAGAATCTACGAGCATGGCGGGTTCACAAGTTTCCCTCCTACAGTCTGCAGTTCTTACAAGGGCAAGAGCAAAACAGGGCAGGGGATGAACTCTGCCAGCAGGTTGGCATCAACATGCTTGGAGTGAATTGCTTCCATGCTTATGACCACCAAATCCAAGTTCATGTCATCAGCAACCTCGCCAATAATGGCTGTAGGCTTCTTTCCCTCCCCAAATCGCTCCAGCAACTTAAACTCCTGGAACCCAACTGCAGTTAAACATAACGTCTCATCAATTCATTAGCAGTTCAAACCACAGACAACAGTAATGGCAGAATAACTATGAATCTATGATACGTAACAAGCACATGATATCCCATTGGAGATGGTCCTAATGCCGTCAATGATGTCTATTGCATCCCATGATGTTCCAAAATCATGAACAACTCGCTCAACTTACTAATAACTTGCTTCATTGTTCCTTTTGACAACTTAACAGAACTAGAGCAAGTCCCATACCTTCAGAGAGGTGCCACCGGATGCTTGACATTTGGGTTTCATGTTCTGGAAAAGTTTCTTTCTGCCTTTCATCAATCACTACAAAGAACACATTCCATTTCGTCAACAATACAGACAGCAAAAACCAAATCAAATAATTCTGCTTTCAGCTGTTACCAACGACTGTGATATCCGCTTCATATTTCTTGGCCAATGCACCAGCAGTTGCAGCAGCCTGCAGTTGAAACCAAACCAATGCCACAAACAATCAAAGACACCTCAGGGAAGAAATCACAAGTCGCAACACTAATTGTGCGAAGAATCGTAAAGAGAGTGAAAAGTCACTTCTCACCTGTCTAGTTCCTTCAGAAAGGTAAGGGTTGGTATCGGTGATCGGCAGAAGTAAGTGCTTGAAACGGGTGAAAGCATCCGCTACACTCAAATCCACTTCAGATTCTGATCCCTTGGCCTTAACTGCACATAGGAAAATCAAATAAACTTGCGGTCACTCTCATCAATCAACTAGCATTTAACGAACTACATTCAAATTCTTCCTAGTAAGGTTCCTGATGAGCGAAAAGGGATAAGGATGATAAATCGATTACCCTTTTGTCCGATTCTGGAGAAGACTGGGGATTTGCGCGGATTAAACGCTAGGGAGCAGCGAGATGAGAAATGAGCTGGAAAAGAAGACGACTCGGCAGCGGGAGATGAGCTGGAGAGTGAAACTCTGCTTCGATTAGAGCAAGTATCGACGGGAACAGCGAGCAGATAGTGAGCAAACGCCATGGATGATGATGATAAACCGATGATGACGATTAACAGAGAGTGAAGAACCGAAAAAACCAAACGAAGGAAGAAAGACCGATTCCAGAAACTTTTAAAAATGACTTAAGAGGGATATGATCCGATGGGACTAGGGTGTACCCGGCCTCAATGAGGTCGCGCTCTCCTGTGGGGCCATGATTATATTGGACAGTCCAGCGCATTTTTCGAATAAGGAGAATCGCATCACGACGACGGCCCCAAATAACAGAGATGGAAAGCAAGAGCGACGACGGCGACTCGGCGGAATCGGGTATGACGACGGTTTCCGTACATGAATTCGGCGACGAAGTGCCGCCGGAGCTTTCCATCTCAATACTCGAGGTGATTTGAACTTTCCAGAAGGGGATTCTTTTTGTCTCGAGACTGAGATGTAACTGACTGGACAAGTGTTGTAAACTTGTGCAGGATATGAAGGAGGAGTACGGGCTGTTTGTGTGGCCGTGCAGTGTCATTCTGGCCGAGTATGTTTGGCTACAACGGCCGCGCTTCTCCGGCGCCAGAGTAGTGGAGGTAATTTTGCTTTGCGATTTACAAGGGATTTATGTGTATGTTGATTGATCCCCCCTCTATTTTGCAGCTTGGGGCGGGGACTTCATTGCCGGGAATAGTGGCAGCCAAGCTGGGTTCCGATGTTACTCTCACCGACGACGCCAATAAAACCGAGGTTTATGAAGCCGAAAACCCTTTTCATGATACTTCTAACATTTGGGATTATTTCTGCAAATCTTCAATCTTTCTGATTTAGTGTTTGGCAGGTGCTGGACAACATGAGGAAAGTGTGCGATCTTAACAACGTTGAATGTAAAGTAAGCTAATTTGCCAATTGCTGATTCAATCTTTGTGGTTAGTGTTTTTGAACTAGTGATGATTTCTTCTTCCGCAAGGTGTTGGGACTTACCTGGGGAGTGTGGGAGTCGTCCATATTCGATTTACAGCCAAGTTTCATTCTAGGGGCTGATGTTCTTTACGACGCCAGTGGTCAATTAAAACTTCATTCATTGTTAGTTCTTTCTATGTGCAGCAGTTTAGTTAGGTGATCAACTTAACTCGATTTCTTTTGTAGCTTTTGATGACCTGTTTGCGACGGTGACATTTCTGCTTCAGAACTCTCCGGAGTCGGTGTTCGTAACAACGTATCACAACCGGAGGTAATTGTCAAATTTCTCTGTGGTTGATTTCTGTCTCTGTAGTGCCTTGTGGTATCCAATCACACTGTTTAGCTTTGGTTTCTGAAATGTGATGCAGTGGGCATCATCTTATCGAGTTGTTAATGAAGAAATGGGGGTTGAAGTGCTCGAAGCTCGTTGATGGTTTCTCGTTCATGCCAACTCAAAAGGCATCTGGATTAAGTGGCAATATTCAGTTGGCAGAGATTATATTAGAGCGATGATGAACAACGTCTACATTCGGGAGACAATGTGGTTGAATCAACTAGGCTAGAAGAATGCAGAAGATGTTTCATTATATTCGATTCACCGCTTACCAAACAAGGCCATAACAAGTTACTGTTCTCCGTCCTTTCCTACATTGTACAATACATACTTCAACCTCACCTGTAATCACATCTGATGTTTTTCGAGCTAATACTTGTCACATCTTTCAGCTTTTTTTTATTAACATGAACAATCTTTGTCATTGATTAGCAAGTACTGGATTAACCACAATGCTAATCAGTTTCCAGCAAATATACATATCCCAATAAAAGGCAGAATTTTATTAAGAAGCTTCTGAGAACATCAACACTTAAAAATGTCTAAACTACAATACATAAAATAGATACTCATCTCAAAAATCCAAATAACATTTTGGCATTTTTTTATACTCAAGCTTAAAGTGTAGCAAATAACCTAGGTATAGGACTCAGCCAATGAGTAGCTTGTTGTCTTCCAAAAAGGAATAAGTAGGCACCTCCAAGTTGTATGGAGCAGGGCCCTTCCTTATCCGGCCGGAGATGTCATAATGAGATCCATGGCAGGGGCAAAACCACCCGCCGAAATCACCAGCATTCGGCAATGGAATGCAACCTAGATGTGTGCACACCCCGATAACGATAAGCCATTCAGGGTTCTTCACCCGGTCACCATCTGGCTGTGGATCTCGGAGAGATGCCAACTCAACACTATTTGCCAATTGGATATCATCTTCTGTTCGGCGCCTGATGAAAACTGGCTTACCACGCCACTTCACAGTAACAGTGGTGCCTGGTTCGATGCTGGAGAGATCGACCTCGAGCGATGCCAATGCCAGCACATCCTTACTGGCAGACATACTCAGCACAAATTTCAGGATAAGGAGACGGATCAGTGAAGCATACACAAATCTACCCCCTGAGAGCACGAAATAGGCGAATGCCCTCTTGCTTGGGTCACCTGGAGGCATCCGCTCATGGTTGTACTCATCATATACTATCTTAGGTGTTGGATTCTTGAGAGCATGAACTGTTGCAAGGGTTCCAGGAGCTACACCTTCATCATCTACTGTGGCAAGCGAGGCAAAACCTGAAATGAACAATATGTACAACAGAAGCGAGCCTTTAAGTTCACCGTTTATCCAAATAATCAATCCATCTAAACTAAGGACTTCCAAAATTTCCCATCTTTTTTCTTAGCATGACCACTATAAGAAAGAAAATTAGCTCTTATTGTGAAGGAAAACCAGGCATAGACAAGAACCGCCCTTTACCGTTTACCCAGATAATCAATTAATCCAATTAAGGACTTCCGAAAGTTTCAATGTTCATTCTTTCTCAACACGACCGCTAATGAAGAAATTTTGATATTATTTTGAAGGAAACCCAGAAAATGGTGCCTGATCGAGAAGAACAAAAAACCAAATGCAATCACACAAAAACAAATGCATTCGCAAAAAAACAACTACACCTCCTCACGTCCCGTTTCCAAGGAGGAAGACGAGATCTGGATTTTCAGTCCAATTCTATTGCAGAGATTATAATTCTTCTCATATTCAATCACATATTACCGGATTCAACCAATCATCTATTCCTTAAAATCAAAAGCGAAATGAATCGACACAAGGGCGACCAAAAGAAAACGGGAGCAAAAGACGACCCTAACCTCGGTGAGAAAAGTAATAGGTGGCAAGGCGGTTGGCCTTGAGATCATCGGATGAATGCGGCGAATCAGGGGAAGCTCGATGAAGGGGATTCTGAGTCCCGATGGCGGTGATAGCCTGGTTAGGCCTTCCCAATGAGGGAGAGAGAGAGGATAGCCGCCGCAATCCAACCCTCAACATCATGCTTCTCTCTTCTTCTCGATTTGTTTATTCTTCGCCGGCGGGCGCTGTTAGATGTCTGATGAATCGTGAAAGAAAGATGAACAGAGCAAAGGAGAGAATTAGAAAGAATGAATTATCTGTTATTTAAAAAATGCAAAAGTAAGGCTTATATGATATCCCAAACATTGGCTTATTAACAATTTTGATACTTTACCTATTGAAAGGTTACATGTTGGTACCTTACCTATTATTTGTAACCAATTAGTATGTTATCTATTAAAACGTAATAGTATGGTACTTCCATTAAATTTCCGTCCATAATTCCGTTAACTTGCTGATGTGACGCCTGCCGAACTTTCGATCAAAGTTTGATTCGAAGAAACCGTTACTTGAAAAGTTTGATCCGTTGCAGATTTGGTTACTCGGGGGGCGATTCGAAGAAACTGTTACCTGAAAAGCTTAGTATGTTGCATGTTTGGTTACTCAGAAGGCCAATCATGAATACATACATCTAACTATGAATATCGATCAGGGGAGACGGATTCAAAGTGTGGAGTTTGGAGAGTCGTTGCCCTTTTGTCCAAATATAACTTTGGAAAGTTGTTGCTGCTACCACTTCTCTCCTACGATCTTTTCCAGAAATCAAGACCTTGAGGGCGTCTTCGTTCGAGGATTTACAACAAAGCATGATTTTAGGGGAACTTAACAAAATTGTGGACGGAAATTGGATGAAATTATCATGTTGTTACGTTTTAATAGATAAAGTATCAATTGATTATAAATGATAAATAAAATACCATAATATACAAATTTGATAAATAAGGTACAAAAATGTTAATAAGCCCCCCAAACATTTGGGCTTAGCTTATATACAAAAAGGTCACTGAGCTAACTCTAACCCAACTAACTAACAACATAAGAAACTAGTAACGGACTATTCTTTTAACATTTGTTAGTTCGAGAACTTGTTGAGAGGATTTTGATTAAAATATATAAATAAATAAAAAAATTAAAAGGAAATGAGTGGAAGCAATTTGCCAATTTACCATTCTTTATTACCAAGTCCACAACTATCATTATTTTCCTCCTAAGAAGCCCAATGTCTCATTGGGCCATTGTCAATTGATTTTCATCACTTTTTTTAATTTTTACGACTTCATTTTATATAGCATTTTATTAAAAGTAACGATTTGAGTTCAACCATCCATCAATCAATAATAAAAATGCACTCAATAGTGCTAAATATGTGTTGGCATTCGCCTTCCACGACACCCAATAACACTAATTACTTTAGTTTCCTCCCATATCTCATAGCAAAAGACAAAAAATGAACTCCTCCAAAGACAAAAATTATGATGCATGTATGAGTATACTACTCAATATACTAATAACAAAAGACAATTTGGACTTAATTTGGAGATACTAACTAATCACTACTAGGAAACAAAAAATGCCAAATCAGGCAGTAATGCTTGTGAGTTGTGAATGTGGTGCCAATGTTATATAGAAAGCAGTCATACACCATGCAAATCCTATGTTCTCAAACATATCAATTATACCCGTTTATTATATATATTCATCCAAAAGGTGTTGTGGTAAGATTGACCATTGTCGTGTGACCCTGCTCGATTTCTTTAGATAATTACACAAAAAGATATCCAGGTAAAAAATAGTAAAATATATGCATCTATTCAACGGATAATGATAATCGTTAACAACCCTCAGTAATATTTAAAAGTTTGGCGTGCGCCAAAAATAGTTGGCTCTGTTCAGGGTTGACCCTCCTTAACATGTGTCAACATGCTCTACAATACGAAATTTTAAATTTTTCAAAACCCTGAATATTTTAGATGGACAATATTCAATTTAATAATTGGTAAAAGAATAGAGATGCTAATTATATTGTTCACATAGAATCTACTACTGATGTAGTGGCTATCAATTGTTTAGTCCACCTTTTTCTTACTATCAAATGGTCATAAAAAAAACTTGAAATAATAGGCATAAATTAAAACTGGTTTGAAATTTAAACTAGCATTTAGTCATCTCTATTCAATGTCAATTTTAACTCTTCTTGACCCGTTCTTTGGTCACTCTCCCCTTGTGTAGCTGAGCTTAAAGCGATATCCTTGTGACCATGAAGTGGACGGCTGGCCTTGGGTTCACCAAGAAGATCTTCAGAACATGTTCTTGTCTGCTTGTTAAGCTTCCAACCTTCACGATATTATAGAAAAGGGCAGGCTATGATCGCAATTGACAATTGTTTTTTTTCTTGTAACCCCTTGTGTAAGGTGGTGTCTGATAGGAGATGTAGAAATCCCGCGACCCATAAACTTGCTCATCGTCGCTTGTTTTTCCTTAACTTCATCCATTTCGGGTGACGCTTCTCCGGACTAGCTCTCCAAGCTAATTATCACTATTTGCTTTTTGATTCATTAATGAAGCTTCTCACAATATTTCGAAAAAAAACCAAGCTATCATAAATCAATATGGTAACGTAAGCTGAAAGCTATTATTTCAAATTAATCCATTATTTACATGAGTTTCTCTGCATTCAGTGTCGTCGTCGTCTTCCTCTTTACATCAGAAAAGAACAAAATTGGGAAGTGACCATAAAATACAACATACCACAAATCAAAAGAAGTTTGGTTTGAGAGATGGTGATTATCAGACAAATGACATTGAGAAACACGACATCCTTACGTTCGTTAATTGAGTACTAATTAAATTAAACATGGGTTGTTGCTGCAGAGGCGGTGGAGGCAAAGGAAAACTGATCGGAGAGATGGGAGGAAATGAGATGATCCATCTGCTCCTTAATGAACCGTACGTCATTCACCAATGGATTCTCTGTCCTCCCCGGCGGCGACCCTGAATAGCCACACGACCAACAACAGCTGCATACCTCTGATCTTTCCCCTTTCTGCAAATATTTACTTATTCGTTCCAATTAATGAACAAACTACGAAAAGGGTACAAAGGGTAATTAATTAAGCGGCCGAGGTACCTTCTTGTTGTTGTTGTTGTTGTTGTTGTTGTTGTTGTCAGGAATGAGGCTGAGAACTCCGACGTACTTTTCAGACTTGTGTTTGGAACAAGAAGGGAGTGGCGGGTTGAGGAAGTCCGGCATCGGAGAAGGCTGAACTCGACGAGGTTTTGGGCAGAGTGGATATGCTCTGTTATTATTGCTTTCTTCTCCACATCCTGAGGAGAATGATTCCCCAAGCCCACTTCTCTTATTGACTCCACGATGCATCTTTATTTCTGAGACCTTTCTGTTTGTAATAATCTCAAGGTACCCAAGAGAACGATGATGAAGTTACTATATCACAACCAATGATCAAGAAGAAGAGAGTTTAATTTTCTGAAGACAAGAGTGATGCAATGAATGTGATCTGTGTGAGCCTGATTCAGGCAGAGTAGAAATACAGAAAGGATATTATGAGTGCTGGATGATGAAATGGGTTTTGTCCTTGCATTTTTTGTGTGGAGAGTTGTGGTGGGTGCTACTGATGCCAAGGCCAAAATTGGGGGGTTTCTCTGAAGAATGTTTTGCTTGGCCCAGAGTGGATTTTGGGAGTGGAGGGGTCAAAAAATAGAGCAAACTTGGTCACATGCATTTGAGCATCACTAATTCACTCGATTTATCACTCGATTGACATGTAATCTTATGAAATTTATGATTTGGAGGAAATGAAAATCTAACTTCTTAAAAAGAGAAGTCTTATTCATATAGCTATATATTTATTTGTGTTTTTCGAAGTTTTTTGACTAACCATCAAGACTGAGATTTACTATATGATATGTCATTAGTCTAATCATACCATATTAAATTCCAGTGTACATTATTTATATATTTTAATATACATACAAAATATATTACTTATTGTTTAGAAATAGAATTATGTGTTTGATAATATGAAATTCTCGAATTTAAATTCCAACTCATCATATTCCTATAAACAAACAATAATAAAATATTTCTTTACTTTCTTCTATGGGGAAGTTCCCTAACAAAAACTACAACAGGACAGGTTCAGTCATCCACTGAACAGGCCAACGCCGGTGTAAGAAATTACTTACTCCTAGTCAAACATACTTTGCATGGGCATGAACTTATGTTATGGTCATACTTGTTGTTGTTAACTTGGGCTTATAGAAAGAACATTATGTGGGCCTTGGTGGAACTGGAAGGATTGATGGATTATCTAATAAAAACTATTGGACCTTAATTATTGGCCCATGATCTTATTGTTTTACAGCTACTATGTATTTGGGGATAAATTATGGGTGACAATTTCATATGATATATGTTAAAAAGGAGACAAAAAAATGTAAAAATATAAGTAAAATAAATATTATATTGATATATTAACCACCAACAGACTTATTATCAACTAAGCTACCCCACTTAAATAACGATGTCACAAGTGTTAATTAACCTGTTAACCAGCTCTCTCATCAGCCACTACAACTGTGGCTCAATTAACCAAATTATGTGAATATAGCATGCTTAAAAAAAATCAACAAACATTTTTCATTATGAGCTTTGTTGGATTAAAATTGGATGGTGATAAAAAAGTTCGCTCCCTAAAGTCACTTTGTTTGAATCTAATTTTTTCATTTTATCGAGAAAATACTGAAAATTCTATCTGACTTTCAATCCGCCAAACCACGATCCCATACGAGAATATGAAACCATGATAAAAATAAACACAGAGGAGAAGTAATAAAGACAATATTTGGAATAATATTGTAACAGCAACCCGGGACTAGAATGGTTAGCATTGTGGCAGTATAGTAGTAGTGGGAAGGAAAGAGGACTTGTACTTTCTGGTTGGCTTCAATTTGTTTAGCTCTGGTGGGTGACCCAACCGATGCAACTTTTACTCTTCTTCTCTACCTCGATCTCTATTCATCTCTTCTTTTGTTGGTCTTGATTTGAAACAGCCTAGATAGATTGTACCTTCTTCTGCACAACACTCTATAACCCAACGGTTAATACCTGTTGCAGACATACATTTGAGAATCAGAATCTCTTCTTCTGTTCTGAGTAGTATAAATTTTCTGATGGCTTCTTCTGGGGGTGGTGATGACTCATCATCATTCATGGTGGTGTTGTCTCTCTTATTATTACACATTGAAAGTTGGGTTTGGGTTGTACACAATTTTTGGTCTGTGTTGGGTCCAAATCAGCAACACCAATGGCCACTTTCTCTCTTATTTACTTCTCTCAATCTATCTATCACCTACTGTCTGCCACTGCTAGGTGTAATCAAAATGTGTGTACTTGTAGCTATTTGTATTACATAAAGTTACCATCTTTGGCTTCCTCTGTTTCCAACTATCTTGTTCAATGTTCATCCTCCCTCCAAAACTGGTATCAACCCATTTTTCTTGGGTGCTGATTCCTAGATCCGACCGCCGCTGATGGATCCGGCCGGATTCAACGGTCGGATGTGTCCAGCTTGTTTTTTTTCGTTTTTTTACCTACACCGTATCTTTTCGGTTTGAGTTGGTTTTAGATTGAGTTTTCGGTTACGATTTTGGGTTTTTGGGTTTTTTATTTTGGGTTTGATTTAGAATTTAAGGTTTAGGGTCTAGAGTATTAGATTTTCAATTTGGATTTTAAACTCAATCTAAAACCAACTCAAACCGGAAAGATATGGTGTAGGTAAAAAAATGATAAAAAACAAGCTGGACACATCCGACCGTTGGATCCGGCCGGATCCATCAACGACCGCCAGATCTAAGAATCAGCAAGTGATGATTTAAATGGAATCAGCACCCAAGCTCTACTATCAACCCTTTACTGGAAATATGAAGCTACATAGATGCATATAATTGGTAAAACTGTGCCTCTCACAAAAAGCCATGTGGGCTATTGATAGGTATATATGTTTGATACTTGGATGAAAGTAGCAGTACTGTGAAAAGGTTAGATTGGGAATAAGCATGGAAATTATAGAAACAACAAGCAAGCTGGTAGTACTAGTACTGATTATTATAAGGTACCCCTCTACAGAGAAAGAAGAAATCAAAATGTGTACAGTGTGATAATAATAAGAAGGATTTTGGATTGGAGGTAGCTGCTGGATTTTACTGATTTAGGGCAGAGAGCAATATTGCACTAGTAGTACGTGATGCTGCATGCTAACAGCTGTCTCTCTGTTTTCTTACAAATATAAAGTAACCAATGAGTATACCAACAAACTAAATAGCCTAAACTGGACCACAGTATCAAACAATGATTTGTTCTCTACATGAAATGGAATCACCAACGGGGAACAAAAATATATGACACTGAATTACTGAAATTTGTTACTTGCCTAACTCCTCTTCGCAAGAAAAGTGTGGTTGGGGGCACTTCTAAACCACGATTTTGATTACTATATTGTGATAATGACTGCAATAAACAAGAACAGGTTATAAGCAAGCTACTATATTAACCCTAATCATCTGCTAAACAAACTAACTAACTAACACTGACGATGATGGCTTAGTTTGCATAAGCTTTTGATGCTGAGGGTCCTCCTCTTAAGAGTTTGATGGGGAGATAGAAAGAAATGGACTTTGTTCTTAATTTGGTAGAGCAGAACATAAAGTGCAGATTTTCTGCAAGACCTTGTTGTGGAATCAGCATTGAAATCTTAAGGCTACAGGGGAAGATCTGTCAACTGAAAGCTGATGGATGATAGATTACCTTGCTTGCCAGTGGCTGCAGTTCTCTGCAAATATGAAACCCTCATACAACACTTGGCCTTCTCTCCCATTAATAAACTAATAACTATAGTATCTACCACCTGCTTGCTGCTTCTACACAAAATCTCATATAATTATTCTCTACCTTCTGTGGTCTGGCCAGGTTTAGCAAGCGATCCAACCCTTGTCGAACCCCCAACTTTACTGGTTAGATCTTCGGTCCTGTTATGAAAACCTTGCCTTTGCCACGTTAACCCTCCCCTTACACCTTGATTCACTTCCCTCCCCCAGTCCGGTTGGTGTTTGTAAGGCTAAGATGTTCGTTGGTGCCGACTGTAATATGGAAGTGCTCTATATCCGTATAGGACTACGCTACTAAGTAAATGTAAATGAATTTATAATTAAATAAATTTACTAATGTTGTTGTTCAAACGGGTGTTCTGGATGTCCAAGCAAGTGAGCATCATGGCTAGCGCCGCACTATTCAGGACCTCGGTTCATGGCTATTTTCAAACAGTAGGTACTAGTAACATTACCATTGAGTATCGTGTTAGGTAACAGTTGGAATTTTCAAAATGTGTACAACGCATCATTCATTGATGTGTGTTGCGATACCTATGGTACAATTTTTTTAAAATTTTGTTATTTGATTTGAGTTCGAGCTAAATTCATTATTTCATATTAAAATTTGACCAACTATTTATAAAAATCAGTTTAAACTGAAGTAAATAAATGTGTTAGAATTAATTATATTATATTTATAGAAACATTCATAAGAAAACCCAACCTATTCGGACAATACAAAATTTGATTCATTTTCTTGGAAATATAAAATATGGCACTGCTTTCTAACGCTGTTAATAGAATTTGGTCTAACATTGAATTTTTCCACTTTCGTTTCCACATCATACTTTATAATGGTAACATTATGTGCTCCTAAAAATTGTTTAGCAATTTTTAATTGCCACATTTTTTTATTTTAACAATTGATTTTTTAATAATTTTTAATCACTTATATCCTTAAAATTTGTTAACGATTTCTTATATTTAGAAAAATATTTAAAAATGTTTTTGTGTCATGGCTAATATAAAAGTTTTTTTTATAAAATTAGTCCATATCCCATGTGGCATTGCTAATAGAATTGCTAATTTAGCAATCTTGCTAATTAGCAATCACCCTTACATCCTTAACAATTGCTAATAAACGTATCACATTACCCTCCAAATCACTTAACAATTGCTAAAACACTAGGGATATACACACTCTAACTTGGCTAATAATTATTTGTACCGAAACCCATTTATGATTCCCTTGGTCCCTTTATCTTCGACTCATTGCCAAGTACTTTGTATGTTTTGACACCACAAAGAGTCACAGCAGTATTAGTGTTTGCTTCCACTTCTGTTTGGGATTGGTCGCACAGCAAAATAAGTATCAACTTTGGCTTCGGTTTCTCATCATCAACTCATATTTAGATATGATTATGGATAAGCATCTGTATATAAAAGAGGACAATTAATGATGTCACAGTTTAATGATTTCTAATCAATATGATACCCATCCCATCCTTATTCGAAATATTTTCTTTTTTTTGTTATCTTATTCCCAGTCAAGAGAGTAGAAGGTGACGGTTCCAGTGAATTCTCCGAATTCTGATCAAGAGTGAGCAAGTTTTGGGTTGTGTTTGTTTTGGCAATATGAGTGTTGAAAAATGGAAGTGTTGTGGTGGAGAATGGAAGTCCTTATATTTTTGTAGAGTTGGTTTACCCATCCTAAGACTTGTACCATATCTTCCCCAAAACACTTGAAATTGGAGATAGTAAGTCACCTTCTAAGAATCGCTTTTTAAAGAACCCGTCGCAATGTATTACCGTAGAGAGGTAGGACTTTAAAGTGGACCCATGCATAGACCCACCACACACATATCTCCATCAGCATCACATCACATCTTCAATACCCCAAATAGCAGCATCAGCAGCTAATAGACAAATCAAAAAATTGTCCTTCCTTCTTACACCCAAAAAAAGAACACACAACTCCCCCTGGAAAACCCACTGTCCACCATTCACCACACTTCTTCACCTCTTCACTCTCACCATATCTACCCCCCCCCCCCTCCACCCCCAATGTTGTCATCATCTTCCACCTCTGGCGACGACAACCGCCGTCACCACCACCACCACATTGCCGCCGCATCATCATCCTCCACTTCCTCCTCAGACCACCATAATACTTCCTCCTCCCTAACATTTCACCCCCAAACAAAGTCCAAAACCATGGAAGAAGTGTGGAAAGACATCAACTTATCCTCCCTCCAAGACCACTGCCATACTCCCGGCGGCGACCATGACCTCGTCTCCCTCACCCCTCCGACCAGACCTCACCACCACCACCACCACCATCAAAATCCAAACTTTATCTTCCAGGACTTCTTCTCTCGCCCATTCGACCAAGACCCACCTCCCAGAATCCCCTCCGCCGCCGCCGCGGGACGCGGCGGCGGCGGAGCCAGAGCATCTCCTCTGCCTCCCCACGTCACTCTCCTCAGCCTAAACTCCAGCCCTGGAGGCTTCGATTTCCTCCAGAACGACTCCTCCGTCAAAGACAACCACCACCACCACCAACAGCAACGACTCGACCCATTTAGGCAGTTGGGTTCCAATGACTTCTCTTTTCACGGTCAGCAATATGACGGTCTGGATTCCTCTGCTGCAGCAGGGCTTATTCCTCTCCCGCCTTTCCAGAAGAAAAGGGTTCAGGAATCCGACGACAGCAGCGCTGGCGGCGGAGGAGGAGGAGGAGGAGGAGAAGGAGATCGCCGTCACAAGCGGATGATCAAGAACCGTGAGTCTGCTGCTAGATCCAGAGCTCGCAAACAGGCAAACTTCTCTCTCTTCTCTCTCTCTCTTCTCTCTCTCTCTGTCTTTATCTAGTTGAAAAAGGTGGAAACTTTTCAATTTCTATCCATAAATTTCCTTCCTTTTATCTCCAGGCGTATACCAATGAATTGGAGCTGGAAGTTCAGCATCTCATGACAGAGAATGCAAAGCTGAAGAAGCAACAAGAAGAGGTAATTCATTAATCAACATAAATACTCTGTTTGAAACATTATTGGGTTTTTATGTTTCTTTTATGTTTGGTTTGTTGCAGTTGCGGTTGGCTGCAGCAGTGGCTCAGGTGGGCAAAAAGACCACTCTATTCCGGACGTCAACATTCTGAGATTGTGAAGAATGGGAAAGAATAAGAGATAGATTCTGTTTCCCTCTAGTAACCCAAAAAAGGGGAAACAGCGAGCTATCAGTCTCAATGCTCTATATTAAAATAACCCCTTTTGACCTTTAGGGAAAAACTAGGAAAAAACAGACAGGTTCTATTTTTTGAATTGTTTAATGTAGAATGGTGGGGAGCTGTCTGCGTCTGCAATTCCCAAACTAGCAAACATTCATTGAGTATTATATATAGAGTGGAGTGGGATTTTGCTGCTGATGAATGGGTTTTTTCCAGAATTGGGAAATAGCTGCTGCTGCTGCTGCTGCTGCTTTTGGGGTGTTTGATGACTTCTGCTGGTTCTTAGATGGAAAGAAAGAAGCAGAAAATTTTGTACATTTGTGAGTTTGCATTTGTGTTCCAATGGTTTTGGAGCTTCACTGCTGGGGTAGCCTTGTTATTATTATTACTATTTTGTTGCTGTTAAAGGGTTGCTAGCTAGATGCTGTGCTGATGCTGAATGAAAACAAAAGGGTTTTGCACTGTTCTATGGTTCGAGAAATGGCGGTGGGTCTTTTTCAATACCTTTAACTTGGCTGTGTTGTTGCTTTAAATGTGGGGAGTAACGGGACCGAATGTACTATATTTGGCTGTCATAAAACTATTGGATGCCATGCTATGCTCTTTTTCCAGGTTGCTTTTACTTCTTTTGGTGGGTTCTTTAGTGTTTTGGTGTCTGCAACTCTGGACACCAACCATACCACAATTTAGTCATGTACAGTTTGTTAGCTAGTATTACTTGTTTTTGGTACTTCACAACGCTATAAATGTGCACTGTGCACCTGAGCATCTTTCAACCACTCCCTAGAAGTGCTCTACTTCGGTATGGACAACAACTTTGTTTCGATTCCTCCAAACGGAATTGTAGAATTATGAGGTCACTGCTAACATTGGTGAAACATGTGTATTACTAGATGTTAGCGTGTAGAATATCAGTTAGAGATTAGCTGTTGTGATTGCCTAATCACAGCCTACAGTAGTAGTAGTAAGAATAATCCCTGATTTGAGGGATTGAGATAGAGTAGGATAATAGTCTACATGGTTTCCTACATTACAGCTCTATCTTCTTGTATATATTCCTGTGTATCTAAGATAGTGAGAATCAACACAAACATATTCTGAATTCTATAGGAACGAATAAAGAACTCAGCGAAACGAAATTTATGATCAAAACCATATCTGTATTTGTTATTTTAAGCGAGTTCAAGTGATTATAATGTCATTAGTTTTGGTTTTTAAAGAAGTATGATAGTTACAAGGAATATGTTGGTTCATATCTCACTACTTTTATTTGTACTTGTGATCCAAACCAATTTGCAGTTGGATCTATATATATACACTGTGTCTCAATTACATTGAAATGGATCCCTAGCTATCTACTTTATAAGAATGAAGGTCATTTGCATAAGATCAAATTTCACAATGGCATATGAAGATTTATACTCCAAACAAAGCAAGATGTCAAAAATATGGGCAACTTCGTTTCGATTTCTCCAAACGAAATGGACAAAGCATACGCGAAAAAAGTCCAATATTTTAAAGCATTCCCCATTAAAAATCCAAACTTTGCAGCACTATCCTGCTCGATTAGCTATCTCTGTTGGGGCGCAGCGGACGAGAATAGAGTAAATATATTGCACTAATAAACCACACACCGTAAATATTTCCCAGGTAAGTTGGAAGTGGCGGTAGTCCGCCACACTTAAAATCACTATGGATGGGTGATTACCACCGCAATACCATAATGACGATAATTAAGCCAACCTCCTTAGACCAATTTATCGTGGTAATATTAATAATGCAATATACAACGAATATTCTCGAAATTGCCAAGCACAAAACAAGTAAGTAAATAACACCGGGATTTACGTAGTTCCCCTCCAATGCGGAGAGTACATCTACGGCAAGAAGAACGGCCTACGAGCACTTCTTCACTATAACAAGGTAGCTACAAGGTGATCCGAGCCGATCCAAAATAGTGTCTCTCAAGTGTTTCCCAACCCCGAAACAACTACTCACTATTTTATCGCTCACAAGAAAGTATTTCTACCACGGTAAAACATTTACCGGGACTTTCTACCGCTCACCTATCTACCCAATTGAGATAACTTATCTCAATTATTAAACAAGTGAAAATTGCTACACTACAACACTTAGAGAAGTGAGAAAGGAAGAAGAGAGGGATGATTGAAATGGGATGCACTAGCTTCCCTTTTATACTAGAAATGTGGGGAGACCAATTGAAAGCAATTGGTTGTGACATCCAATTAGTTGAATCCCCAACTAATTTCCATGTGCACTAAATTGGAGGTGGGGGTTAATATTGGTGGGAATTCAATTAGTTGGTTAGAGATCCAACTAATTTTGTGGTGCTTTAATATTGGTGGTACATATTTTTGTTGCACATCAATTATCCGGGACCAACAATTCTCCCCCTCCCGCTAATTAAGACTCTCGGTCATTCCCGCTGCGATCGACAATACTCAAACTTCTCTCTTGGAAGACTCTTCGTGCACATGTCAGATCCATTCTCATCAGTATGGATCTTCTCGAGTTGTAGTTGCTTCGACTCCACCACATCTCGAATCCAATGATATCGAACATCGATATGTTTGGACCTAGAATGAAATGTCGAATTCTTCGCAAGGTGTATGGCGCTCTGACTGTCACGGAACAATCGCGGTCGTTCCGTTGGAACCCAAGTTCACTCAAGAACTTCTTCATCCACAGCGGCTCCTTGCTAGCTTCCGTTGCGGCAATAAACTCGGCTTCGGTAGTGGAAAGCGCTACACACTTTTGTAGCCTTGATCGCCAAGAAACAGACTCCCTCGAAAATGTAATCGGGTATCCGAAGTGGACCTCCGTGTATCAACGTCACCGCCATGTCCGCATCCGTGTAGCCGACAAGTACGGGATTAGAATCTCCAAAACAAAGACAAAATTTGGAGGTACCTCGAAGGTATCTCGAATCCACTTCACGGTACTCGCCAGTGTTCCTTTCCAGGATTTGAAAGAAACCGACCGACAACTCCGATTGCGTGAGCAATATCCGCCGTGTACACACCATAGCGTACATCAGACTTCCCACTGCTGAAGCATATGGAATACTTTCCATCTCCGTCTTCTCTGCATCAGTAGACGGACACTGTTTGGCGCTAAGTTGAAAGTGATTAGCAAGAGGACAACTAACCGCTTTTGCACCGTACATGCTGAATCGTTGGAGTACTTTCTCAATGTACTTCTCCTGCGACAACCAGATCTTCTTGGCAACTCTATCTCGTGCAATCTTCAACCCAAGAATCGCTCGCGGGCCCCAAGTCTTTCATAGCAAAAGACTTGCTCAACTCCTTCTTCAAGTTGTTGATTCGGAAACATTCCGGCCAACAATCGGCATGTCGTCAACATAGAGCAACAAGATGATGAAATCATCATCACCGAACATCTTCACGAACACACAATGGTCCGAAGTAGTCTTCTTGTACCCTTGCTTCCCCATACCGTACTCGAACTTCTTGTACCATTGTCGTGGTGCTCGTTTCAAGCCGTACAAACTTTTGATAAGTTTGCACACGAAATCCTCTTTTCCCTTCTTCTTGAAGCCTTCCGGTTGCTCCATATAGATATCTTCCTCCAAATCGCCATGGAGGAAGGCGGTCTTCACGTCCATCCGCTCAACTTCCGAGTTGAAACTTGACGCCAAACCCAAAGACCGTACGAATGGATGTCAATTTCACCACCGGTGAAAATATCTCATCAAAGTCGATGCCCTTCCTTTGATCGAAGCCTTTGACAACGAGCCGAGCTTTGAACCGTGGTTTACTATTGTGTTCTTCATGCTTGATTTTGAACACCCACTTGTTCTTCAAAGCTCTCTTCCCCTTCGGCAACTTCACAAGCTCAAATGTGTTGTTGTCGTGTAGGGACTTCATCTCATCCTCCATTGCTTCCATCCATTTATGCTTATGTCCATCCTTCATAGCTTCCTCGAAGCTATCTGGTTCTCCCCCATCAGTGAATAAGACATATTCATTTGATGAATATCTGGTAGAGGGTTGCACGACTCGTCCAGATCTCGTTCGGGGCGGAGAACCTTCGGCGGCTGGCGGTTGATAATGAGAACCATCATCATCATTAGGATCATCAGGCTGAACATCAAGGGGGGCTTCAGGTTCAGCTACCTCTGGATGAATTTCTCCAACAGCAGGTGTTGGAGGCTCTAGCTTCTCGGGTATTGAGCTAGCATCAGTGTTAGGAGCATCTCTCCCAACCTTCTGAATGTCTTCGATGGTCTCATTCTCCATGAACACAGCATCACGACTCCTAATGAGCTTTTTCTGGACAGGGTCAAAGAATCTGTAGCCAAATTCATCTTGACCATATTCAATAAAAACACACGGTCGTGTCTTGGAATCCAGTTTCGACCTCTCATCCCTCGGAATGTGAACAAAGGCCTTGCAACCAAACACTCGAAGATGCTTGTACGAGACATCTCTTCTCGACCAAATCTTCTCGGTGGCTTCAAAATCTAATGGAACGCTAGGTGAAAGGTTCCAAACATGCACTACGGCAAGTAGTGCTTCTCCCCAAAAAGAGTGCGGTAACTTCGAGTGGGAGAGTAAGCACCTGACTCTCTCCATCAAGGTTTTGTTCATCCGCTCCGCCACGCCATTCGGTTGCGGAGTCTTAGGAGGTGTAAACCGATGTCGGATTCCCTTCTCTTTACGGTAGGCATCGAATGGCCCAATGTACTCTCCACCATTGTCCGTACGTAGACACTTCGGCTTACGGCCGTCTCCCTCTCCACCAATGCAACAAAACGTTTGAAAACGTTTAGCACTCGATCTTTCGTCTTCGAACATATACCCATGTCTTCCGCGAGTGATCATCAATAAACGTAGCAAAGTAACGTGCGCCACCAAGGGATTTGGAATCCGCTTCACAAAGATCCGAGTGAACCGGATCTAGCACGTTCTTCGCTCTAGAAGGTGGAGACCTTTTGAAAGCAACTCGATTTTGCTTTCTCGCCAAACGATCGACGCATCTCTCCGGTGGACATGATCCGGTCCGGGTATAGCCTTTTTCTTCGCCGGCTTTACCATGGACTTCTCGCTCATGTGGCCAAGGCGTTTGTGCCACAACGCGACGTCGTCGACAATCTCCGTTGAGTTTGCAACTTCTAGGGAGATCTTGGCTTCGTCACGTACGGTTTTAGATCGCTTCTTGCCTCTCGCCACCACCAATGCGCCTTTGGTGAGTTTCCATTGACCGTTTTTGAAGGTATGACAATAACCTTCCCCGTCCAGCTTGTCCACGTAAATCGGATTTAGACGCATGTCCGGGACATGTCTAACATCTCGCAAGACCAACTTCGCACCTTCCATTGTCTCCAGACAGACATCTCCTTTGCCAACGACCTTGGAGAGGTTTCCATTTCCCATCCTTACCACACCGTAGTTGCCCGGTGAGTAAGATGAGAAAAATTCACGCCTTGACGATACATGGATGGTGGCACCGCTGTCAACCACCCAAGTGGTCTCCCGGGTTGTCGGGTTGACAAAATCTTCATCATAGACAAGCATGAGCTCCTCAACAACATTAGCATTGTCACCATCGGCACCTCTTGTTTTGCCTAAGTTGTGGGCAAAACCTCCGGATGTGTCCCTTCTGTTTGCAGTTGTGACAAGTGATGTTTGCATACTTGTTGGACTTCCCTCGGCTCTTCCCTCGCTTCTTTGAGCCTCTCGACTCACTCCTTCCTCTCCCATCCACAGCTAGAACGTCTGACTGTGATGATGAGGAAGAGACACCTTGAGATCTTCTTCTCATCTCCTCGTTGAGAATTCCGCTCTTGACATCCTCCATGGTGACAACACCATCTATGGCAGAGCTCGTGATTGCAATCTTCAAGATTTCCCATGATTCTGGTAGGGATGCCAGAATCAAAAGAGCCGTCACCTCATCTTCGAGTTTTAAGTTCATTCCCGACAACTGGTCAATGATCCCTTGAACGTCGTTCAAGTGATCGGCAACGGAAGTGCTCTCTTTGTATCTCATCTGCACCATCTTCGTGAGATAAAAGAGTTTGTTATTGCCGGTCTTTGAAGCATAAAGCCCCTCCAGCTTTTTCCAAAGCTTCAAAGCATCTGTCTCTCCAGCGATGTGGTTGCGTACGTTATTATCGACATGGTGTCGAATGTAACTACACGCCTTCTCGTGCTCGCGCTTCCAATCCCCGTCACTCTTAGCGGCTGGCTTAGTGGACGATGACAACGGTTGATCCAAATCTTTCATCAACAAGAGATCCTTCATCTTGCTTCTCCAAATATGAAAGTTTGTACCGTTCAAACTAACCATCTTGCTTGGCGTTGCCTCCATAATGAACCGAGCTCTGATACCACTTTGTTGGGGCGCGGCGGACGAGAATAGAGTAAATATATTGCACTAATAAACCACACACCGTAAATATTTCCCGGGTAAGTTGGAAGTGGCGGTAGTCCGCCACACTTAAAATCACTATGGATGGGTGATTACCACCGCAATACCATAATGACGATAATTAAGCCAACCTCCTTAGACCAATTTATCGTGGTAATATTAATAATGCAATATACAACGAATATTCTCGAAATTGCCAAGCACAAAACAAGTAAGTAAATAACACGGGATTTACGTAGTTCCCCTCCAATGCGGAGAGTACATCTACGGCGAAGAAGAAACGGCTACGAGCACTTCTTCACTATAACAAGGTAGCTACAAGGTGATCCGAGCCGATCCAAAATAGTGTCTCTCAAGTGTTTCCCAACCCCGAAACAACTACTCACTATTTTATCGCTCACAAGAAAGTATTCCTACCACGGTAAAACATTTACGGGACTTTCTACCGCTCACCTATCTACCCAATTGAGATAACTTATCTCAATTATTAAACAAGTGAAAATTGCTACACTACAACACTTAGAGAAGTGAGAAAGGAAGAAGAGAGGGATGATTGAAATGGGATGCACTAGCTTCCCTTTTATACTAGAAATGTGGGGAGACCAATTGAAAGCAATTGGTTGTGACATCCAATTAGTTGAATCCCCAACTAATTTCCATGTGCACTAAATTGGAGGTGGGGGTTAATATTGGTGGGAATTCAATTAGTTGGTTAGAGATCCAACTAATTTTGTGGTGCTTTAATATTGGTGGTACATATTTTTGTTGCACATCAATTATCCGGGACCAACAATCTCCTCTCTACCACCTCTGCATCCGTTTCAGACTCAATCTGCATCAAGTACCCCATACCCACCGCTCGAGCCTCAACACCCTTGGCCCCAGGACACCCAGCGCATTCATCACTCGGTAGGCTAGCATGGTTCCCATTTCATCACAAATACACATACATGTACCGAATCAGGTGTCACGTTAGCAGACACCCTTGCGTCAACGTAGCATTTTAGAGCTCCGCACGCAGGAAGATTCCATTCCCCGACATTCTTGAGAAAACAAGTTTGCTTTCCTTCTCTCTTTGCAACTCCATGGCTTGATGCCGTTAGCATACTAATTTGGTTGTCAACCATACCAACCCTAAATCCACCATTGCTTTGATTCTCGAGTACTTCTTACCACTTGTGCTATTAGCCTATCAAGGAGAGTGAAGGATAAAGGATGGGAATTGGGACATGGGTTTTTTGTTGTTATTCAAATTTAATTTCAAGTTTCCTAATTTTCAACCATTGGCCATAAGTATTACCAAGTCATCTCCAATTTACCCACACACAGTTGGGGCCTCTCTCCTTATCTTGTTGGTCTTTTAGGGTCCACTATGTCCCTTTTAAAAGTCTTTTTCCTTTTCTTCCATTTCCTACCCTCCCCATCATTCCCATAATGAAATTGATTAAACCTACTTTGAACCTTTCTTAATTAATTAGTAGGACAACTAATTAGCTTTCTGTCGCCAACTTCCGATAATGTTTGGTGATTATTAGCATCATATTTAGTTTGAGGTGACTAATTAACTCTTTTTTTATATATATTAGTAGTTCAATTGATTAATGATGTGCGGGTAGCTGTTTACGTACAAATCATATTGAAGTATTTTATTTTAGAGCGATGAAAATAAAAAAATCCTAAAGAATAAATGACCGTTTCATTTTAATTTTCCGGGCAAAGAAGTCCAATCTAAATATTTGATTTTAAAGTATTATTGTAACAGGACCTTTTCATTAGCAATCTTAATACTCATTCCTTACTTCAATCCACTTTAGTTTTTGTCGAGTATAAACAATCTTAGTATAATTCCCGGCAATATGTCAACGTGTGATATATCAAAAGCAATGTCCACTCACTCAGTTGGCCTCATTATTGGAACCACTTCTGATGCTAAAGAATCTTATCATACATTTCACTATATCAATTAACAATCCGGTGTCGTCCAGCGGTTAGGATATATATCTATATGGCTTTCACTCAGGAGACTCGGGTTCGATTTCCGGCATCGGAATCTTTTCTAGAATTTCCAATACTGTAGTTTACTTTTCAGCACTTGATAGAGACCGAACTTGATATCAACGGCCTGGAAAAAAAGAAACCCAGAAATTGTTACTCTTCTAGTTAGGATTTTCTATGGAGAACCAGCATTACGATCTTGGGACATAGATTCTCCAGCGCCTGCGCACCTACTTTTATGCATTCATTTCCTGGAAATCATGCAACGGACACCGGGTGACCAGAGTCCATCGTGACAAACAGATGCATCAGGTGACTCATCCACAATCCTGCTGTGACGAAATCAAACACTTTTAAAATCCTTGAATACGTACTTGACCCAGTAGCCAGCTCGATGAACAACATTTGAGGGTTAGCCGGCGGTAATCATGTGGATCAGATGCTCATGCTTCATGAAGGATCGTAGCGAGGAGGATGGTGCGGATTTAAACGGTTGATGGATTCAGAGAGCAACAATGACTTGAGAAAGAATAAGCAGTTTGTTGCAGCTCAACAACATATGAATGTGTTAGATTGATGACTGACTACCCAATACCCAGATCTCTATTATGTCCTGAAACACAATTGATTCAGGAAGCATTAATCCAAAATTTCAAGCAGCATTTCCCCAAAATCTCAAACCAGTACAAGACTCTGGCGTGCATTGCATCATACATTGAAACTGCTGGTATGAGTGTGGTACTACTACGTTAAGAAACCAGCAATATCTTTTGATATCGCAGCTAATTTGAAAGCATAAATTGAGAGAGACAACTGAATGAATCGCACAAATTTCAGCTATTTTCCGTAGAAATTAGACATCATCACATTCTTCAATTGGATCTCCAGTTCAGTTGAACCAGTAGTCAGTGAGTTGTAGCTGGATCCCCATGGTTATCATCGGCAGCTTCAAGTATCTTCCCATCTCGAGGTACCAAGCAAGGTATCCCATCCTTTATCTACAAACAAATAAACAAAACGCAAACTTGCAGCACGGAATCGGAGATACAATAGATTCTCTCAACCCCAAAATTCTCAACCGGAGATACAATCAACACAATTCGAATTGGGGTACAAGGCGCAAAAGAATTTGTAGAGGAGAAGAACTCACAGGAAAAGAGACGCCAATGGAGTCGCTGATAAGGGAATTGGTTTCCTTACAGTACCTGGAAAAAAGGCGAGAGCTTTTGGTTCGATTTAAAAAAAAACCCAGAAAAGGGCGAGGGAAGCAGTAAAAAGAGATACTAACGACGGTGACCTTAAGGGTTGCTTGGAGAGTGGGCAGACTAGAGCTTCGGAAAGTGTTTTCCCGATTCCATTAGCAGCTTCTTTCAGCATCGCTTTCCCCAACCTCACCATTTTGCTTTTCTGTTTCGTTCTTTCTTCTATACAGTGAAGGGAGCCTAATACTACTGTAATTTGTAACTGAAACGCAGCGTTTCGGAGGGCAGTTCTTTATCAGTGTTATCAGAACCAGGCCAGACTGACCGGTTCGATATAAAATCTGTGTTGTGTAAACCCATTCCTGCGAGGCTGGATTCCATGGTTTTTTGTGAAATTTGACGGTCGAAGCGTGTTTAGATATTATTAAGGATTGATATAAATTTGGATAAAGAAATATTTATAAAGTTAAAATTCAACTAATGGGATAGACTTCTAACTAGAAAATCGAAAATATGTAAACTAATGGGAGAATATGGACGATATTAGTCGGGAAGGCTGGATTTTATGATTATCTATATAGATAACTTATTGGACAAATTAAGATAGCAATTATAAAATAAAATTCTTGACCATTTTCTCGACGGACGAATTGTTTGACACATTGCCGAATGTCTCGGAGATGGAGCAACAGGGCAACATCAAGGTAGGATAATATTTGTCTATTGACGATGTCACCCTTGAACAACAAATTATATAGTTACCTAGCTTGTAGAAGGTCAATTCAATATCCCTATATAATATGAGATTGTTGATTAGCTTTCTTATTTGGCCAAGAGATCCGTAAAATAAAATTTGGTCAAGAGTTAATGATGCGTAATTCGATTAACTTGTGAAAACAGAATGATAATTGGCCCGTTTAAAAAGTACTCGATTAACTCATTTAAGAATTTTTTTTACATTTTTATAACGATTTGAGGTTTTGAATTAACCGCATGTTAGCTTTCAATATTAAATAAATATGTTTTGAATGAAATGAAATTTAAATCAAATATATAAAAATCGGTGTTATTAGACTCGAAAAATTATAATGAACAATATTTATGAAGAGAATAATATATTTTGAGTAAAAAAAATATTGTGAAAGAAAAATAAATGAAAAAAGAAAAATAATTTAGTGAAAAGGAAGGTGAGATATGATTGGTGGGATGGAGAACAAAAAAAACTAATAAAAATCCATAAAAACGCCATATGTCAAACGAGAAAAACTATATTCCTACATATATATTTTTAGATTTACCGTCAACCTCATCTTTGGCAAGGCTATGCTCGACTGTCAAGCTATTTCACTACTGAGCAATCATGTATCACTTGAAATGAACGACTTCTCTTTTTTCTGCCGGAGCATACTCTTGACCTCAAATCGAGCTACGAGTCCGAGTAGGTAGGAGGTTAGGAGAAGATGGGCGCCTGGGATTAGAAGGCAAGGAACTTACAGGAGTCGACTCTAATCTTACCTTACTAGACCTAATGTGTATTCCTCTTCTATCTCCTTATGTCATCTGCATTTGGTTGAGTAATGATCAGTTATGTACCAATTGTAATTGCTGGATCATGTTACCAAGCCAGTGAAGTTGTACAAATTCCAGATTGTGGAATGGGAATTGCAGTGACAAGAATACATGTTCAATATGAAAGTGATGAACAGATGGAAGTCTTAAAATAATCATCTCCTTAAACATTCTGGACTGGCACCAAATCTGAAGTCAATTTATTTATCTAAAAACACATTGAATGGAAATCACTACACAGTATGATGTAAACTAGCTATTTCCTACAGAGAAGGAAGAACTTGGTTTAGGGTTCGAATGCCCACTGGTTCTCCTTGCGAACCGCTGCCTCTTCTTCAGGGGTGAAATCATTCTTGATGTTAAAAAACGCCCTTGCCTCCTCTGGACTCATATCCTTCATCATGTCTGCTACAGTCTGGCAGGTTAGATCCAATAGCCCCTTGATGTTCAAGTAGTTGGCAGCCTGTAAACAAAAACACAACCAAATACAGAGCAGAGTATAAGCTTCAATGTTCCAAAACCCTAAATCAATTAGATCTACAATGAACCAAGGCAGAAATTTGAACAGGGAATTGCACACCTGGATAAGATCGTAGAGAGTGGCCAGCTCGACTTTGACGAAATCGGCTTCCCAAGCCTTGAGCTGCTCAGCATCGGGTTTAGGGGTTTCGACATGCTTCTTGCAGTACTCGATCGCCTTCGCAAGGATCTTGCTGTCCACGTTTGGCACAGGGATGGATCCACTGGCGCAATCGTCCTCGATTATGTGCTTGATCGTCTGTGACTCCATCGCGACTGCTTCCTCGATTTTGAACGACTGGCCGTCGCTGCTCAGCAGGGTGAACTTCCTCTCCGTTGACATGGTTGACGATGGTACGACACTAACGTTAATTACTCCGAAAAATAGTACTCTGTCTCGTTCTCAGTCTCTCTCTCTCGCGCGCGCTCTCAAGGTCTGATTCTGTTGTTTCTAGCAGTTCTTGGAAGATCCTCAAGCCCCGTAGGGTTTATATAGAAAATCCCATGCATAAAACTTATCCGCCAAGGAAACGGAAAATAAAAAAAGGAAAAAAATTATTGTTTCCACGCGCGAGTTAGGGATTTCCGTTTTCAGCATAGAAATTATAAAAGGATTTTTAATTTATTTCAAAATTGGATCTCTTTTTTTCGATTAAACGCACCGTTATTAGTGATTCTCATTAATAGAAGCATTGGCTGAAGTCTTACGATCAAGTATATTTGTCGAATCGCGGAAGGTAAACTCCACAAGGCAAAATTGGATCTCTAATATTGTAGATAGGATTTTTTATAGATGGGAGAAGACCATCTCTTGCAATTCTTGGGATTTATTAAACGTTTGGGGTTTAGAATGTTATTATTGTAAATATCATTCTTCTCTTGTATCGGTTGTTAAATCGGTCGGGTAAAATATCTGAAGATCCCAATCGAGCCTTTTATAGAGCCATGTGAGTGATAAGTAGGCGGAGGCCAAATCTTGGTTGTTGAGGATGAAGGGCAAAAAATTACCTAAACTAACAGAAAGGGCAGGCGACCTGTGCTCACTGCTCAGTACGACATGTCCCTATCGACTGATGGGGTTGAATGACCCCTAACATAATGGACTGGATGGACATGCCCCATCATAGTGAGTGGTAGCAGGTCTATTGGTCAACTTGCCATTTGTCGGGCTAGTTGAACCGTCCGGTCCGGGTGAACTGCATGATTCGGCATTCTAACTCGTCGGGTTGGACTCTATGCCCAATTGACCGGGCCTTGTGGTTTGAGCGACTCATTGAAGCTGTGAAGGGATGTGATTACTACCAGTATCAAACAGATCCACACTGTGTTTGTTAAACATGGCTTAAAGATATAGAATGAACATAACTATAGAATGATTCATACAACTTCTAGTTCATTACACAATATGTGCTGGAAGTTAACAAGTGTTTCTTACAGCTACTTTACACCCAGACTAAGACTCTTACAATCAAACGCTCTGCTGCTGCTGAATTGGACTAAAGAGAAGAAAAAAAAAACAAGATATCCCATTCATTTTCTGTAAATAGCAGCCCATTCATTACCTATGTTATGTTTTAGCTTTCATGCTATATATCGACACACTGATAAACCAACCAAACATTGGTAAATCCTTACCATCTTAGGATTCCATCGACTGCGACACTGGAGGGCTTGTTTTCGTCTTCTGAGGACCTGCACAACAGTTCATCATGTCAAAATTCAACCTACTTCTCGCCATTCTTGATAATTCTGTAGGAAAATACGTACCATAAGCCCCTCGATGCTCGACTTCTCGCCATTCTTGGACAAGAGCGCAGCAACAGCACATCAAATGTGAGAGAAAATCGTCGACTAAGCCACCCTGAAGAATCATAATGAACACAATCATGTCAGTAAAGCATAAGCTTATGCAACCTTGTCAAACTTGGACAACACGTAAGTAGCGGAGGAGGGTATTACAGAGATGTTAAACATGTTGCGGAGCTTCCTTCTCATGCAACAGGTGTAACAGCAACACGAAAGTATTAATGAATATGCCATCAACTCGTTGCATGCTTCTCCTGAAGCTGCAGAAGCACAATAGATCACAAAGTTTCTCTATTTACAGGTTCAAGGGTAGTAGGTAACAAAAGCCAAGCTAGCCACTTACACATGTGCCTGTCCGAAGCTGCAGTGGCGACCCTCGAGAATGTACCACAAGGATAAAAGAGTGTCTTTATACCTGCAGATGAACGGGGTGAGATGTGAGTATCAACTTACGAGACGGTTCAATTTTTCATCGACCATTTTAAGGTGTAATTCTGATACTTGTAGCTCAAGAAACATGCTCCGCAAGTTAAACTGACTCAAAGTGCATATTTCCGAGTTGCTAGAAGAACAAAAAAACAGGCAGATCTCGCTGCTATAACAAGAATGCATGCTACTGCCATGAATTCAGACATGAAAACTGATGCTGAAAATAACAAAATCATTAAACAAGGCATAAAGACCTACATAGTAGAGGTTCCGAACAACAACCAAGCAAATCAGTGTGCCATTCTTCGTCGTGACTAGAAGTAGAACCTCTTCTTGTCAGCAAATCTTGCCCTGAAGAAACTGAGGAGGTGTTTCTGCAGAGAAAAGACTCGTTTCAGATTTCTGAACTTCAGCTGAGGTTGCAAGAGTTAAATACTTTTTGGTCTCTTTTCTACACAAAGTTTGGTTAAAGCATCTTCAGGTACGAACTTAAGCATTCAGCTCCTATATCAGAACGAGACTAACCTTGAGGCGGTACGAGAATCTTTTTTGCTGGGATAGCTGCGATCAAATGTACTTTCTTTCTCACTCACATCTGATAAATTAGGCTCCAATCTCTTTGAAGCCTTCTTAGGAGAACTCTTCTCGGGGGGAACATTTGCTGCTGCAGTTTCTGTCACTTCCAGCAGGTGTTGGATAACCTCACATTGGTTGACATCCATATTTGCTTGCGACATTTGTAGCTCCATCTGTAGCTTCTCGCTTTCCTTTTGCAGAGCTTCATTGAAACACATGTTCGGATACGAAGTCGAAAGCGTTTTCTTCAACACCGCAGTTTGATCTTTTACAGATTCTGATTTCAAGATGAAATCTTGAACCTTTCTGTCCTCTTCATCCAACGTGTACTCGCGTTGATCCCTCTCGATATCTTCTAGTCTCTCCTGCATCATAAATAACACAACTCATCATGACACAAGTTAATGTCATGAACCATTGTATCCCAATAATTCGAGTTGTTGGGAGAGAGTTCAGATTGGTTTTTATAGTATTCATTAACAGTAACTCATATAAATGGGATTATCCAAATACCTAAACCAAAAACAAACTTCACAGAATGGTGAATTATCCGAATAAGATACAAACAACTATCATCCTAATTCCTAGGCTCGAGCATTGCATTACCAACATCATATATAAGAAAAACAAAGAATCTGAAACAACACATACCCTAATTCGAGTGTTGTCAACCAGCGTGATGAGAGGAATGAGCCTCAAGTAGCGATCAATCTCGTTCTGTGCTTTTCGAAATTGGTAGACAATGTTCCATCCCATAGCAAGTAAGTAGAGATAGCTTTTATCCTGGCAGCTATTCACCAAAATATAAGACCTCCTCAGTGCATCTTCAAGCTGTTCAAGCGGCTCCCTTGTCACAGGGTACTTCTTGAGCTCTGAGATCTTAAGTTGCTCCAATAAACCCCCAATCAACTTGAGATGCTGAGCAAACTGCCTGCAGTTCTTCTTATGCATTCTGGCAGTGCTCGCCGCTTTCACTATCAAGCCAATTAGCCGCACTGCATCAAGGCCAGTGATCTGTGCCACATTTGCAATCTCCCCGAAATTACCCCAACCTGACATCTTTCCTTCCCCAACGGTATACAAACTAAACCTGCTCCAGGAAAACAGACCAAATCAAACACAAAATGTTCAAGCAGAGAATTTTAGGGAAAAGAAGAGTGTGGATTTGGGTTTCTTACCTATTGACGTCCAAATGAAACAGTTTAGCATAAATGGAAAAGTTGGGATGTTGAGGTAGCTTCCCCAGCTGTTACATTCCCCATCAGAGTAAAAAAAGAAGTGAAATTGACGAGGTAATCTGATCTGAACAAATTTCCAGGCTTGGAGCTTTCAGCTGCAACAGAACCACAAAGAAAGCAGGAACAGTTGAGAGAAGGGAAACAGAAAGCGGCAGTGGATGAGAATTGTGATCCATACGCTTCTTGACCAACTTTGCAAAGACCCACAGAAGAAAACCCAGAAAAGCAAAAGGAAGATGTGTAATTGAGGGGGCAAAAAGGGAATGCAAAGGGAGATTTCTTGAACTGCTCAACCCAGTAAAAAAGCAGAATACTTGAAACCCATCAATATTTTTAAGAATTTGGACTCACCGTTTTTATTTGATTAATGTATGTGTCGCCGGAGTTCTGCAAAGCTCAACCTGACACCAACCCACCAAAATTAAAAAGAGTCAACAAGAAACTTCACTTTACAAAGCAGGGGAAGAGCAATGGAGCATAAATGGGAACAGAAAATCACCAAAAGAAAAGTGAAAAAGAGTGAAATTCAGTAGAATTAACTCTGATTTACCTTCCCTCCATGCAAATACGGCTGCACAGTTTTCAACTCGTTTATTTAATTGTTCAAGTTACAGAGATGGAAAGAGAGAGAAGGAAGGCATTGCTTTGCTCAGTGGGAAAACGAAGAAGGAACAAAGACGTCTGACCAACACGAATCTCCTGATCTCAGGGCTTTCTCCTCCTTGAAATGGGAACTTGGTATGCGGAGGAAGAAGATCCGGCGGAGTTACAGGAGCAGAGAGAGAAGACGGAGAAGAAGAAGGAAAATGCTGAATCCCACACAGTTTTCTCTCACATCAGCTCTGTTTTGTCATATTTCTGTATGGGAAAGAGTCCATTCGGTGAAGAAGGAAGGAAGGAAGGAAGTTTATCCGATCCTACTGGCGTCGTGTTGCCGTTCACAGCCGTGGACAAAAGCATGGATTTTGGCACTGTGCAGAGTGGTATTACCAGAAAAACAGAGTGGTGTTGGTGTTGGTGAAATGACGGAAGTAGCCTTGTTGACGATTATGTATTTACGAGGATTGCCTCCACTTTGTTGTGGTAGTGGACCAGTAGTGGAGGGTAGGGTAATGGAATAGTGAGTCAGTCACGAGGTGTCTTGAAACTGTTATCAATGGAGGAAGGGAAGGTATTTGTTTGGTTGGAATTCACTGTTCATAACTATAATAGTAATTAAGAAGAAGTAGCTCCAGCTGGCATATTCGTATCCTCCTTTAATCAGCCTTTTTTAATTATGATTACTTTTCCTCTAAACTCTCTCTTCTACGTTTTAAATTTTATTCATTCCTTTTCGTAAAAGCTTAAAAAGTACATCTAACTTTTACCCAGAAAACAATAATAATGGAGTTCATTTTTTTTTTAATGTGAGCACGTTTTTTGGTGGTCCACTATGCCAATATTATTATATCTCAAGTTATTGAGTAAAAAACAAAGTTTTGAGTCAAAAAAGAAGGATAGATATTTCATAGGGTTGATTGTAAATATTGATCGAGAAAGTAGGGAGTATGTTTGAACGAAACTCAATGGCTATACAATGTTTTTTATATTTTATTGTGAAATGTCTTAATATTTAAATTTAGAAGTTAGAAATGACAAAAAGGTTATTGGAACGGAAAAATACCATTTTCTTTATAAGATGCAAAAAACTAATTGAGAAATTTATCAGTGTTTATTTATTCCGTCGCCATTTCGTTGCCGCCGCTGCCATTCCGCCAATGTTTCGTCGTGCCGATGTCGCCTCTGATTCCGTCGCCATTTTGAAGTTCGTGAATAAATAAATAAAATTACCTTTCTGGTCGCCGCAGTCGTGCCGTTGTTGCCGCCGTCGGCATTCGGGGCCAATGAGAATGCCGATGGTGTATCAATACCATCTTATCTCTCATTTTGGGAGGTATAACAAAATTAGTGAACAACATTGACTTTAGATTCACATTTGCAACATACTAGTCAGCATATTCACTTCAATGGGTATTTTGACACATACATGCTCTAACAGCCTAAGCAGTTCTCACTACAAGCAAAACTGCACAGAACATGGCTCTCGAAGTTCGAGCTAACAAATGAATTTTCTCCAGAGACGTAGTTCATCCACCGACAACCCAGTACTCCACGAACACAAGTTACACAGACGATGCACTTAGAACTCTTGCAATTATTGATGCTCCATCGAAATCGAACCATGTCCCAAAACTTCACCAAAATTCACCAAAACATCGAGTGGCGGGGGGCATCTTCGACATTTTCACCCCACTCCTAAATTAAGATTGAGAGTTTGCGATATTTTGGTTGGGGTTTTGCATGCATGCAATCATTTCTAATCATCATTATTCATCTAACCCTCAAAAGCTACCCGACAAATCAATTTCTGTCATTTGTAACAAATTGGGCTCCCATTCGACGAAACTTAGGCCCACTTGAGGAGTTTTGGGCTAGACTGCATTGGATCCGGTTATTCAATATGATGACTAGCGGGCCCACTTGATTTAAGTGAAGTAAATGAAAGCCGCTCGCAGTCAAAATTTTCACATGACCACAGCAGCGGCAATCACGCGCCGATTTATTCCTCTCTGTCTGTGTGGACTTCAGAAGAAAGCACCTCACAGTACTTGATCTATTTTGGAAATTTTTAATAATGGTCCGTAATAAGTAACTAATTACCCATAAAAAGTAGTTAATTGACACAAGAAGTCACTTTACCTGAAAAAATGAAGATAATAATTATCATTGAAACGAACGCCGCGGAATCTACGGAAACCAACGCCAAAACAATAGGAAATCACTATTTGACGTCTAGTTTTTAAATTAAATGGAGTTCTAGATTTGGAAAATATGAAATTATTTAAATTTATTTATTCAAAAATCTATCTTAAACTTGGTATTATTTTGCCGGTTGAGTCGAAATTCTGGCCAATAAATATTCGGTCGGAGCCGGATTTCGGCCGCCAGATAGGGCCAGCCGGCCGGCGGTTCCAGCCAGCACTTGTTGGCAGCCGGAACCGCCAACAGGATAGTCTTATTGGCCGAAATTTCGATCATGCTGACAATATTTTTAATTATTTTTTTAATTTTTAACGATCTTTGTTAATTATTAATTAGATATTATCATTCTTACAAGGATTTAACAACCTTAATATTAAATAATTAAAATTAAAAAAAATTGGGCCTGCCTGCCGTCGGTTTTGGCCAGGAACCAACTCGGCCGGCCCCAAACATTTTTGTTTTCAATTTCGTACTTAAACGGAGGCTCAACTTCGATTTCTTCTTTAAATCTTCGTTTGAGGGTGTTTGAGAGTGTTTAGTTCGTTGATATATATAACTTCTTACATATATTTCGATATAAGAATAATAACGTAATTCACTCTATCTAAAACGTTGTTTAATTCGAAAACTAAGACGTGGTTTAGGGATTCAGGGCTTTCCCTCTCAATGTCTCTGCTCAACATTTTGGCGGGCATTCGTAGCAATTCAAAATCAAACCAAAACTCCTAGCTGCCATTCCCCCCAAATCATTCATCATTCCTCTCTCTCTGAATTTAGAAAGTCTCTCTTGCCGCTCCAGGTTTGCTCATCTAATAGATACCCATTCAGAGATCTGACCGTTCTTTTTTGGTTTCATTTGGATAGTTCTTGTTGTCAATTGATTCTGGTGACTAAGCGTTTAATTTTGATGTGATGAAGTGATTTATTACCTCGCAGATGATGTCAATTTGAAGCTGGAAGTGGTTGATATCTGACTCATTTTTGGAAAGGTTTGTATTTTCGCTCGCTAACTTTCAGTTCGACTTCTCGATGAAATGTATGGGATTGACTGAAGCAGTTGAAAATGGTTGCGGTTTCAGGGATTGGTTACATTTCGGTTTGTCGTGTACTTGAAAAGCGGGGAAGTTTTTAAGTGATGGGGAAACTGTTTCCAAAAGATGGGGACTCAATTACACCCAGACAGAGGCGATTGCGGTGTTCGACTGGAAAGTACCTGAAACCTGGTGCGCTAGCTCGGCTGCGGAATAGCAAAGCATCAATGAGAAAGTCATGCGCTGATGTCGGCATAAAGAGGGTTTCTTTGTTTGGCACCACTAAATTAGATGATGATAATCTTGCGATTGAAGATAAAGTTGCTCCGGTTGAGAAGAGTCCATTAATTCTGTCGCCTGTGGATCTGCTTAAACAGAAGCCCTTCATGAGAACACCTAAGACTCCTCGAGCTGAATATGGTGGATCTGAATCAAGGCTAGAGTCTCTTCCCATGGAGTTGTTGGTAAGAGTTAATCACTTGCGCTGTAGATGTGTAATGGGCTTATAGCATGTGGTGGCATTTGGGGACTTTGTTTTGATGAGTGATGCGTTTGTTAGATTTTATCACGTCATGGTTGAGCATATTTTCTTTACATTATGGCGATGATGAAGTTAGTCTTGTTTACCAGCTACCTAAAAAGATCTTGTATGTTTAGCACTAAGAGTTCGGTTTATCCGGTTCCAGTAACAGATGAAGGCATTTATTTCTTGCTATAATGATCTGTTAACCCGTTATAATCTCATGACTCCTTCAAACAATCCATTTATCTTTTCTTACCTTCTAAGAATGGCTGGTATGTCACCATAACTAGTCTCTGCTTTCGTTATAATTTAGGTTAAAGTATTATGTCACCTGCACCATGACCAGCTTAGTGCAGTCTTCAAGGTTTCCAATAGGATTCGAAAAGCTGTAAGTCCCTCTCCTTATGATTCAGAGTTAACAATTGTGACCTGTGAGGATGGCAATATAGTTGACTTTGTTTGCAATGGTTTTGGACAGGCTGTGATTGCAAGACAGTTCCATTTTGATTATACCACCCCAGATCGTTCTAGACAAGAGATGCTAAGAACAATAACACCACTCCCCATAGAAAACTGCCCTTTTGTTGGGTGAGTCAGACTATACTCTAAGCTGTTCTTTTTTCCAGTGGTGTGTTGAATAATTTTTGCTTCAGAATTACTAACTTCAGATACTTGAGAGACAATTTCAGGAAGGGAGATGGAAAGGCCATCTTCATACCGATCCCACATACTCCAAAAGCACCAAGACACGGCCCTCGACCACCTTCCAAACTCAAAATCGCAGATATAAAGCAGACTGCAGCTGTTCTGTTTCAGGATCCCGCCTTGCCCCCCGCTCCAAGATGTGTAGTGGTTTCTGGTTTGTCAAAACCCATATGCAAGTCTTTGGCCTCTAATCGTGTTCTCTTCTATGAGGATGAGCTGTGCCACGCTGTTGCTCAAAATAAGCTTCTCTAGTCGGTTATTTCTGTTGGATTTTATTTGTCTGTTAGATTCCATTTCTCTGTTTTGTCTGTGTGTATAGTCTCTGGCTCTTTCTCTAGAGTCTATAGGTAGTTATAGTTCGGATGAAGTTAGTAAGTTTGTGTAGCTGTGTTAGGCAAATGAGTAGGTTATGGATCTTTTGGAGGTGTCTAAAATGTGGGAATCTTGGAGCTATGTAGTTGTACATTCTTATCTCTTAGTAAGAACTTAACTAATTCCGAAATACAGTTTCTTGAATCTTTTCTTATGCATATCCCTGCAACTACTGCTTCATTCTCAGTCACGACAAAATCTGTATTGAAAACTATTGTACATTTGAAATCAAGAAAAGAATATCCATTCTGTGAGTTGCAGCTATTCTGGCTTTATTGAACCAGTTGCCTCAACTTTGGACCAAGAACTTGATGTACCAGTATCCCAGATGCTGTTTCAGTGGGATGATAACTGTCCCAGAACAGGTATTTGGAGGCGTCAGAGCAAGTGCCTGGAAGTATACACAGCACAGCAACCTCGATATTTCCAGTTCCGCAGCACCCCCTCGAGACCTCTTTGAACCCTACAGCACAGAGGAGAAGAACCTTAGAAACTCCATCGAATTGCAGCTTGAAGGAGAAAGAAGAAACAATGATGGGTTTGGTTTTGCAGATGTAATTTACCATATGGAGCAGGATTTTGTATAAGGGCAATGACAGGATTGTAGAGGTCAAAGAGCACGAAGTTGGCACTTGGAAGCTCTGCATTCAACTTTTCAACCAACAAAGACAGCTTGGAGTTGAAAAGCCTGACACGTCTGTTCAGGCTTTCGTAACAAACCCTATTCGGTCCTCCATCGAGAACTCGAATGGCGGGTGCACAGCCTGTTGGAGGTAATGTCAGCAACCCAATTCTCCTTGCTCCAAGTTTATACAGTTGCTGTTTTATTAAATCATGTTAGAATATCTTTCCTGTTCTTCATACTGAAATGAACTTGAGATACGCCATTTTTTGTTGTGTTAACAAACCTGATAAAAGTCTGAAGCCAGGCTGATCATCCGATCAGTGTAGGAGTTCTCGTCGTAGAAATCCTGCACCAAAGGGTACATATTGGAAACATCATTGCTTCCTATTACACTTATGTATGCACTCTGGGATATAATAGATGCTGTTCTTTCTTCCCCAATAGCTGCATTCATCTTCTGGATGTACTCTCTTAGGAAATCTAACTGTTCTGTGATTTGTATTGCATTCTTTTCTCATCATGGTAAAAAAAACAGGCCTCAAGTTAGTTTCTCAAAAAGAAGAAGAAAAATGGCGTTAAGAGTTGTCTTACAGCTAACTGGGAGGTGTGAGGGTCGTAACCAGCACCAGAAGAAGCAAAAGACACACCGGTAAGCAGTTGCTCAAGCTCTAACGTAGGATCCAGATACGGCGGCAGCAGCGTTTTCACTCCAAAGATTTGAGCTGGCGGAGAAAATGAAGTCAGAGACGCTTGAAAAGAGACAAAATTGAAAACCAAAGTTGGTATAGTTTCAGAAGAAGGCAAAAAGTTTTGTTTTTATCGTTACCAATGAAGTCAGAGACACTTCTTCCATTGCTGAACCTCCCGGTTGGGAATCCATCAGTGAAGTCTCTGCCATAAGGAGGGAAGTTGCTCTTGGCAATGGTGATTGGGATGTAGTTATTGTTCCCAGTGTCGACTAAAGAGTCACCAAAGACGAAAACTGCTGGCACAGTTGCCCCGCCATTAATACTGCTGCTATTTGCTGTAACAATCATGTCAGCAGCTGAACTGATGAATACAAAAAAGAGGAACGCAACAGCAGGAGCAGCCATTGGAAGAAAATGCATCCTTCTCCCAGACTGAGACTCTGTTGTTTCGATTTATTTCATATTTATAGATGAAAAGAGTTTGCATCTGGTGGTGATACTTGCTTACCCGTGAGATGGTAGAATCCAATGGCAGCTTTTCTCTGTTTGGGATAAATTTTTGATTAATTATCACATGTTTTTATATTGAGGTATTAATTTTCACATGTTATCTTCCCCGAATCCTACGGAGTGGCTAAGTAGTCTTTGAATTTTGCATGCTTGGTTTCGTATACATTATGTTATGGACAGGACGTGACAATGGGGAAGCATCAGAGTTGCAGCTTTCGCACGATTTGGCAATAAATTCTTCTCACGATGCTACGTCCACTTCATTGTTTTGCAAAGCAATAATGGGCGAAGGTACTTGGTCGGTGGCCTTCCAAATCTTATACCATTTTATTATACTAAACTAAATACGATTATTTTCATCACTGGAATCGAATAGCAATTTGTTATAAAATTTCGACATTAGTCATTTCAAATCACATATTTTTGTGGATGGAGCTATTCGTTCTTAAAGCGACTGCTCCACTGGAGTTGTTTTCAAGGATGCAAGTGATTATGCTTCAGGTGAAGTGATCCCACACATCACAAAACCAATAATGTTGGAATTCATGGCTATTCGGCGAGTCTTGGCCTATCCGTTTACACAAATTCCATCGAAGTTGCTAGACTAATCAAATCTACCATTATCGATATCCGTGTTGGATTACTCCTCTCAAAGTGTCACTACATTATATCACTTCCAAATTAAGAATCATACATGTTACCGAAAATTGGCTTTTATGTACCTTTACTTGACAACAACTAATACATATCTTTGCCCAACAAATTTTGGATCAAACAGCACACAACTTATTATTTTGTTGCAGTAAAAAATGAAAAACATCCTGATGCTGTTACTTTTGTTTCGAAATAACAATGATTTCCGCTGCCGGGGTTTGAACCCGGAATGACTTCAAATTTTTTGTTATAGGCATTTAGCCCATTGGCTACAGCGGATTAATCTTCCGAAACTGTTAATCATTGAACTAGTTCACTCAAATTTGGAGTAAAGGATTGATACGTCATGATCTTAGCTGCTTTTTCAGAGGGATGGAGAAGCTGTCCCAGAACAAGTACTTTGAAAGCATCACTGCAAGTCCCTGGAACAGCACAAAATACTCCTGCCTCGAGATTCCCTGTGCCACAACATCCAAACTTAACCTCTTCAATCCCTGCAGCCATTAAACACAACACATATACATCATAAAGACATTGAATTTAAGAAAAAAGAAGCTGCCTTTTTGGGTTTTGAATGATTGATTGATTACCATATGAAGCTGGATTTTGAACGAGGGAAAGCACAGGATTGTACAGGTCAAAGAGCACAACCCTTTCACCTGGAAACTCCTTGTTCATCTTTTCAACTGCCAAACCCAGCTTGGAGTTGAAAAGCCTGATGCGTCTGTTGATCCTTTCTGAACATTCTCTCGGTATTCCTCCTTCGATAATTCTCAATCCTGGCACGCATCCTGTTGCAGGTAAGTTCAGCAACCCGATTCTCCTTGCTCCCAGTTCATAGTATCGCTGTGAAATGTTTGTACCGGAATCTTTCGTGTTAGGATGGATCAGATAATAGACACATATGAAACATGCATGTTTTGATATATGAACACTACAAGTAAACGTCAGTTTAACCTGATGGAAATGCAGAGCGTAACGGATGAGTAGATCGGTGTGCGAATCTTCGTCATAGGAAGCACCAGGGATAGGGTTTGTAATGTCATTGATTCCTAGGAAAGTCATGTATGCACTTTCTGATATGATGGATCTTGTTCTTTCTTCCCCAACACTTATTCATCCTCCTGATGTATTCTCTGAACATGTCTAACTGTCCCAAGATCGGTATCGCCTTCTTATCACCCCCCAAAAAAGCAGTTCTTCAATAGTTAGCTTCGAAAGCAACTAAAAATTTACAGAAGTCAACCAAAGGGTTTGAATAATTTACAGCTGATTGGGATTCGCGAGGGTCGTAACCAGCGCCAGCAGAAGCGAAGCACACACCAATAAGTAGCTCTTGAAGGTCCAAGCTTGGATCAAGATATGGTGGCAGAATCCCCTTTACACCAAGGACTTCAGCTGAAACATGTAACATTCTCCTTCTATTAATAAAATCATGAACCATTGCGTTCCAATAAATCGAGTTGAAGGTAAGGAGGGGTACCTATGAAGTCAGATACGCATCTGCCATTGCTGAACCTTCCGGTGGGTTTTCGATTGGGGAAGTCTCTGCCGTTAGGTGGGAAGTTGGCCTCGATGAGGGTTGGGATGTAATTGTTGTTCCCTGTATCAAGTAAAGAGTCCCCATACACAAAAACTGCAGGAACACTAGTTGCTATCAGATGCAGCAGCAGCAGCAGCTAAACTGACCAACATTAAGCTTCCCACAAGAAGAACGATATTGGCCATAGAGAAGGAAAATCACTGACTGATACTTGTTTGATATTTGAGATGATGATCGCTAAGTCCATACAGTTTACATGTATATACTAAATAAACGTGGGATATCTTGAGTGACTGGTATAACCAGGCTGTTTACTTAGTATTTGCTTGAATAATAAAGATACTGGATACGTAATCGGATCATGGCCACATGTTAATGCAGGTAGTGGAAAGGTAGAGTGGCTATATTATTGAGCGTATATACCTGTAATGTTTGAGTATCTTAATATTATTTTGCACCCTCGTGTTCCATGTTCTGCAATAAAAAACCAGAGCAAAATTGAAAAACTTAACGCCGTTGCCGGGGATCGAACCCGGGTCACCCGCGTGACAGGCGGGAATACTTACCACTATACTACAACGACTTGGTGCTTCTATGAACAACTAGGTATTTATAATATTTCTGATGCCATACTGTATTCCTTTCCCTATTGTATCAGTGAAGGTGTCCATATAACAGTTCACTAGCTGAAAAAAATGAGGTTAACAAATTTTATGTGGAAGTTCTATAGTCAAAGAAAATTGGTAGCTAGGCTTGGTTTTGAGGTAATAATTCACTAACTTTTAGTCTAGTTAGTACTCATCCCGCCATTGGTTAGTACAAGTTTGCACTTTCTGAGGTTGATGTTATCCTTTTTTTGCGATTTTAGTGAAAGATTGTACACAAAATTTGTTATGATCGATTTTACTCTGTATGTAATGTGTATGCGTCTCAATGTGTTTGTATATTTATGAACAACCGAATTTGTAGTGACCTGAATCGCACATGTGTAGTCCCAAACAACTGAATGCGAGTCGAAACAGTCACACAAAATTCAAATATGCATAAGGCACGGAATCATGCGATCAAACTCTCGAAGTTATAGGTTTTCATTGATCAATTCTTTCCTTGGTAATGATTGACTGCCGGGAGCTTAAAAGCACATATATATAATCTTAATCATCATCGTAAAAGGAGATCATCTTGAATATATTATGTCACATTCAATTTATAAACGTTGACAAAATAAACAATTTTATTATATAAGATCATGAATCAAATAAAGAAATCTTACAATTTACTCCAATATCATAAGCTTTGCTAAATCTGGATCAAACATTACAGTTAATCAGAAAAATTTACTCAAATATTCAGTTAGAGCTTGATATGTCAGGATTTTAGATGCTTTATCAGTAGGATGAACTGTGTCCCAGAACAAATACTCGGAAGCATCAGGACAAGTCCCAGGAATAGCACACAGTACACCAAACTCAAGATTCCCTGTCCCACAACATCCTCTTTTAACCTCTTCAATCCCTGCCATAGCAAAAAAGACAACAACTTTCATCAGTATCATAGAAAAAGAAAGATGGGTTTTGAAATTTTGGTGCTACATATGATTGATTACCATATGGAGCAGGGTTTTGTATGAGGGAAAGCAATGGATTGTAGAGGTAAAAAAGGACCATCTTGACTCCTGGAAGCTCTTCATTCATCTCATCAACAGCCAATTAAATTTTGGAGTTGAAAAGCCTGATTCGTCTGTTGACACTTTCTGAGCAGACACTCTTTAAACCTCCATCCAGAATTCTCAAGGCTGGCACACACCCTGTTGGAGGTAAGCTCAACAACCCAATTCTTCTGGCTCCAACTTCATAAAGTTTCTGTGTATTTGTAACAATCCATGTTAGTAATTAGTAGTGATTCAAAGAGCATTCTTCCGATATACGAACAACGTAACAAACCTTGTACAAGTGTAGAGCCTGATGGATGATGAGATCCGTGTGTGATTCTTCATCATACAGGTTACTAAGCAAAGGGTTTGTAATATCATTGCTTCCCAGGAAAGTTATGTATGCACTTTCTGATATAATGGATCCTGTTCTTTCTTCCCCGACACTTGAATTGATCTTCCTGATGTACTCTCTTAGCATGTCTAGCTGCCCCAAGATTGGTATTGCAGTCTTCTCATCTCAAATGAAAACTAATGCTTATAAAGTTGGCATCAGGAAAACAATTAAGTTGGAAAAAATAACACAGCTAGCTAGCCAAAGGATTAGGGACTTGTGTTTACAGTCAATTGGGATGTGCGAGAGTCGTAACCAGAGCCGCCAGAAGCGAAACACACGCCGGTAAGTAGCTGTTGAAGGTACAAGTGTGGATCTAGATATGGTGGCAGCAGCTCTTTTACACCAAGGACTTCAGCTGAAACATTAATGTTTTGTTGAGTTACCGGTGTAAAGGAATGTTATAATATCAACCTCTCACAACAATTCGAATTATCGAGATTAACAATTCTCCACACAGTATTAGAGGCTTCTTACTATCCAATTTGACTGAGTGGTATTCTCGAACTGAATTATGTCAGCTCTCAATATAACAATTTCATATGCACAAGATTTGGTGGACATGTGCAAACTTCAATCCCTTTTTATAGGCTTTCGTTTGACGGGACATGTAATTGAATCCTATAAAATCTAATGACGAACTCTCCCAACAACTTAAATTATTAGGATGCAAGGTTCTCCACAACCAGAAGATCTATGAAATATTACCTATGAAGTCATAGACGCATTTGCCATTGTTGAACCTTCCATTTGGTTGTCCTCCACCAGGGAAGTCTTGTAAAGATTGATGAAGCTCGAGGAGGACGAGCTGATACAGAGAGAGATGAGCAGAAGAGATTGCTTGATTACTTGATCAATTACGGCTACAATGTACAAGTATATATATGTTTGGGAGACAAGTCCAAACCCTTAATTGAAAAGGAATAAAATACTAAACCATTCCTAATTATAATATGATACACTTTTAACAAGTCTCTGCCGTAAGGTGGGAAATTGCTCTTGGCCAAGGTGAGGATGTAATTGTTGTTTCCTGTGTCAACTGAAGAGTCCCCAAAGACAAATACTGCTGGCACAGTTTGACTACTATTAGCTGCAGCAGCTAAACTGATAAAGACCAAAGTACCCACTAGGAAAACATGAAGAAGAACAGCCATAAAAAAGGAATGAAAATCTGCACTTCTGTATTGAGAATTTGAGACGATTTCTCCATACATATATAATAAAGTTGACATTACAAGAGTTTGCATTTGGAGGTACGAACCAGGCTGGTTTTGCATATTATTTGCTTGAATATTGATACATGATTTTAATCATGCCGCATGAACCAGCACATCTCTTTTTTTCTGAATACAATAAGGCTTCCCTAATTGAATGGAGAAAGAAAGAGAGTTTCCGTTATACGAATCTGGAAGTGAACTCGTCCATGACCATCTTCGTAAGGAAGTAGTAGCCTTTCTCAGAAGGATGGTAGCTATCCCAGAAGAGGTACTTGGAAGCATCTTTACAAGTGTGTGGATCACTTAAAGAAGTACACAATATGCTCACTTCTATGTTCCCAGTCCCACAGCACCCTTTCGCCACAACCTCGAATCCTGCACCCCAACGAAATATTGTGTCTCGGTGAATGATATAAAAACCAATCTGAACCCCCCTCTCTCAACAACTCGAGTTATTGAGACGCAACGATTCTTGACATGACCATGCTGCATTTAATTCAAAACTTAACTTACCATACTGGGAAGGATTTCGGACCATCGAAGTGAGTCTGTCGTACACATCCAAGTAGAGGAAGAGTCCGTCGGGATGTTTGTGGGAGAGGGATTGAAGGAGTGAGGAGAGCTTGGAGTTGAAGAGCTGAGCTGCTTGGTTATACATCTCTGAGCAGTTCCTGTTGATTCCTCCTCCAAGTGTTCTTTGTGATGGAAGGCACCCTACTGGTGGTAAGCTCAGTACCCCTATCTTTCTTGCTCCAAGCCTGTAAAGTTCCTGGAGCAGAGCAAAATTGAGAACATTCTGTTGATATTCTTTTCTCGAAAGCTCAAACAATCTGAAATTTTTGTCCAACCTAAACACTGATCATATGACTCAACTAGTGCTTCTCTGGTTTGATTGAACATCTCGACTAAAAAGCATGTCTAGGCCGAGTTGACAGTTGGACTGCTAGCTAGAAGTACCATCGCAACTGAGACCACTGAAAAGTTGGATGCAATTTAGATAGCAAAAAGCAAGGTTGCTCTTTAAAACTACTTTTCTATCCGATCGGGATAATGCTCAAAATTCTAGGGATGGGAGTTGGCGAGGTGGTTAGTAACCGATCATATTCGGTCGGATAATTCATATTGTATAAAAAAATAGGTTAACCGATTGACTCACCAATTTGGTGATGATCGGTTAATAAACCGATCAATGTAGGTCGGTTTTGGTTAAACTAGGTATATAAACGAAGACACTTGGAGATTGTTTGATTTTTGGATTTGGAGGGGATTTAGGAGAGAATTGATGGGCCGAAGAGATTTCAAATTACTAGCTATTTGAAATCACTTCCTTTTAAATCTCAAATTCAAACAAGGTGTTGGTTACTAATGTGTTCCGGTTAAAAAAATCATCTATTAAACAACCGATCGATGTTTGTCAATTAATCAATTTTAACTGTTAATTGTAACCGAATATCTATCCCTATCATATTCCATTAACTTTCCTCAAACGAATTAACCATATACGTAGGCCCTCCGATACGATTTCACAGACAGCTAAAATTTGTTGTACGCCAAGAGCAGTAGAGAAACATCCCAATATATGTCAGACATAGCATTTAAAAGTTTACTGCAAAAAAAATGTACTTGGAATTGGTTACATTTACTTGTTCAGCAAGTCAAGTTAATTAAAGAGGGTCTAGAGCCAGGATAACATTGATTATACCACCTGCAGACCGAACACAAACCTCGTAGAAGCTTGAAGCATAGGTGGCCATCAAATCGGTGTACGATCCGACGTCGTACTGCAGTCTTTTGATAGGGGAAGGGAAGTAGGTGTTGACTAGGTCGTCGCTCCCTACTCCGATCAAGTATGCACTTTGAGCTACAATGGTTGCTGCTCTTTCTGTCCCCAGTCCTTTCCTCAACTTGCCTTTGTACTCCTTGAACAGCTCCAACTGGTCCGACAGAGACAGAACAGACTTCCCACCACAGAAAGAACAGAACATTTAGTATTCAGTATAGTGAAAAAACATGGAGTAGTTATTATATAACTAGTTACCGCGCCATGGGGTGTTGCAGGATCGTAACCAGAGCCGCCAGAAGCGAAACTGACACCGGTAGCGAGGTCATGAATTGTCAGAGTCGGATCGAGAGAGGGTGGGAGTAAGTCCTTCACCCCAATATAGCTGGCTGCAAATCAGAAGATGACGATGAATGAATTTATGAACTAGTTAGTGTTGCAGAAAAATAACTAGTTATATATATGTACCTGCAAAGTCAGAGGGGACTTTCCCATTGCAGAACCTGCCGCTAGGCTTCCTAGTGACGAAATCCCTCCCGTAAGGCGGGAAGTCGCATTTGACTATGGTCTTAAGGTAGTTGTTGTTGCCCGAATCCAGAATCGAGTCTCCGAATATCAAAACTGCTGGTGCTTTTTTATGTGGTGGAGGACTAGCTGAAATGTTGATGGATTGTGAAACCATGATCATCACACAATACAAGAAGATCCTCATCATGTTTTCTAGCTAATTAGCAGCATAGCTAGCATGGAAGGAGACATATATAGGAAGAAGAGATTGGTGTGATGGCAATTAGTGAGACGGCAATGGGATGGTTGGCAGAAGCAGTAGTAGTTGTACGTTTGCTCATAATAATGAAAAACAGTGGAGCCTGACGATGAATAGTAATTAAGTTTGGAACTACAGCGACGTCATTGCAAGTTGCAGAGGCAATTCCATTCCAATGGGTAGGTAGCAAGGCTGAAGGGTTTAAAGAGGCAAAACATGTGAAGCTATAACTACCTTTATTATGAAGATTGTTGACGTCTATCAACACTTATCCCAACCTCATTTCATGCAAAGGAAAACATAATAGCTAGGGGGGTCACCCTGGATTCAAATTCATAAGTGGACTCTAAACTGTTAGGGAGGCCATTTAATTATTTCCTCCTATAATCATATGTTCTTCCTATCTACCTCAACTTTCACTCTTCTTCTTTTTATAACCAGAAAACTATTTTACTCCTGCCGTCGCGAATTTCGTTTAGTAAAAGTTGCAAGATCATGAAACACACTAGTAGTACCCAAAAAACGACATTAACATGTCTACTAATACCAAAATACAGCACTGCTAGTACCCAAACTGTATAGATACACTCGTACCTAAACTACAACTCTACGATCACCAGTGCGCGTCAGGATAAGGACTGGTGTGTATAAGGAGAAGAGTAGCTACTGCGAATGCCAAGTCACTCCGTTCGGCCCATTAGGAGGTGGTGGGCTTAAGCCCGAAATAGTGAAAACTTTCATGACCAAAGAGAAGGCACCTTAAGGACACTGAATGACTAGTGGAGGAAAGCCTTATGTATATGGGTGTTCAAATAAATAAATATTATATTAGTATCTGTTTGTCATGCGTGTTAAATTCAAATACGATATTTTCATGTACGAATATTTTTATCATCAGAATAACCCCATTTGGATTACGTAAAATATATCATCTATTTCATACCTCTGTATAATTCCAAAGAATAATTACAGATATATGGTCTTAACATGCTATAATCTAAATAGGGTATTGCAGGTCTAGAAAAATTCAAAGTTCAAGGAGACATTTTTATCTATATTTTTATTAGGTTATGAAGTATGATGGACTAACATCTGATAAATACTGAATTAAGATTTGACATCATAATTTTTAATCAATGGGGTTTATTAGTTTTATCCGTTGAATAAAACAGCACAGAATAATCGTTTATAATTGGGTTTTTTTTATCATTGTAATAGATGTGTAACACCACAACATAATAGTAAAAACAATGAGTAAGTGTCTTGAGGAATTGGATTAGCTAACCAGAAATAGTAAAAATACTATAGATGATGTCGGTACTCGGTACCTAACTTTTGAAATTATGCATGTGTATAATAAAGTAGGAGCACAAAGTTTTGAATTGGATAACTTAACTCGTAAGGAGCATTATACAGAAAAGAGCTTTCATTTGGTGTTACAGCTCATATTATACTACAAACCATAAGTTGGACAACTATTATTTTTATTTTTATTTGTTTGCATCCGGTTCTTATTTGTTCATAGTATCGGGAGTCATTGCTACTCCATCATCCTAACTACAAGAACTTTTTTTATTGAGAAATTGAGATATTAAATACAACTAAATTTAAAATTTTATCTAGATTGTAAGATTAGTCTTATAACTGTCAAGAAAATATACAAAAATTTGTCTCGTCAGACAAACCAGCCAATCTGCATCTGGAAACAAAGATATGCCTCCAAAAACGTCAAAATTTATTACGATAACTACACCATGCACCTTCCACACATCGAATACTGCTTCGTTGTAAATTGTAATAGTTTAGAAAACACCAACTCTACTTCCGTCTCCCCTCAGGACCCACCTGTCGAATCCAAACTAAAAGTACCAAACAAATCTTTGCTGATCAATTTAATGCTTTTGTATTATTAGACCATAACTTCCGATACCCTCTATTCTAACTTGACCATGTTTCTAAAACTATAACCAAATGTTTTTGTTGGTAAGTTCAGACATAAAAATATATATTTTTCATTCAAAATCAAACGAATTTAAAAAATTTTAAATAAATCATATAACAAAATATAATGAACACCAATAACAAATTATGTCCGGAATAAAAAAAAAAACTATAATCCAATTGTATTCCGAATGAAATATTCATATGCTCACCCAAACAATATGTGAACAAAAGATATTACATCCAAAACTTGGATGAGATGATAATCAACAAAATAATGATTACTTAGCGAGCCTAATGGGTTCCTCCACCTCGATAATTTGACAGCAACATACCACCGCAAAAACAAAATATCTCCTCCTGTTTCGGGATCAGATCAGATACATCAACCCCTCCAAACACAAACGACACCTAACAAACAGACCACCAAATCCAGTCCGTCCCTCGTAAAAACCAACACTCATCCTCCTTCTTAGTGTCAATTTGCAGCACCAATCACGGCCGTTCACGTGTCTACCCCCACCCCCGACAAAAACAATATTATTTCTTTTTCATTTTCCCCTCCTCTCTCTGCTCCCCAGTCGGTTTGTTCAGCTTTAGCCTATCTGTTCCCCCCTTTATACTCTCTCTTTCTCCTTCTCTCTCAGTTCCTCTGAATCCCTCCCTAATCACATCAGAAAACAAAAAAAATGGGTATCCTCGACCACTTCTCTGAGCTCTGCGACTCCAGCCACCACCATGACAGCAAGAAGTACAAACGCAAGCAGCTCCAGGTAATATATATAAATATAACTTACTCAACCTTCCCTTTTTCAACTTTTCCCCTGTTCATTAATTCACTCACTGATTTTCTTTAATTAGACGGTGGAGATCAAGATAAAGATCGACTGCGAAGGGTGCGAGAGGAAAGTGAGGAAATCCGTGGAAGGGATGAAAGGCGTGACTCAAGTGGATGTGAACCCCAAGCAGCACAAGCTGACTGTAACGGGCTACGTTGACGCGAACAAGGTTTTGCACCGGGTCCGTCACCGCACCGGTAAGCACGCGGATCTGTGGCCTTATGTTCCGTACGACGTCGTTGAGCACCCTTACGCTCCCGGCGCGTACGATAAGAAGGCACCTGCTGGTTATGTGAGGAACGTGATGAACGACCCGCAGGCGTCGGCTCTTGCACGCGCCACGTCGTTCGAGGTCAGGACTACCACCGCCTTTAGCGACGAGAATCCCAACGCCTGCTCGGTGATGTGAAAATGATGATAAAAGTGTGGGTGTGCTTGTTTTGGTTAGACTGTGAAAATTAAGGGGCTGTTTTGGTAATTTTGGGAAAGTAGTACATGTATCTGGATATCAATTCTCTCTCTTTTTGTGTGGGTTTCTTACGTTTCTGTAATGAATTTTGAAGTTGTGTGTTTGTTAATTTTTGTTGTAAACAACCAGTTTAGTTTTGCGTTATTATTCTTATGATTGGGATTTGCAGGTTTATTTCTATTAATTATCAGTTTATGTGAATTAAATTTACATGGTCGTAGCAGATAAGTGTCAAATTAAAACTGGTACTCGGTGTCCTACTAGCTTAAGGAATTGAAACAAGTGGACCGACGAGTGTTGATAATGGTTGGTAGGTTGTCCAATAAATATGTGGTGTATGGTTTGTTTACTCCGTCTTAAATTCGTGATTTTGACTAACGTTTGAATGAATGTTATTCAGTGGTTAATTTTTTTAAATACCTACTAAGTAATAATATTATCAGATTGATGAAAGCAACAACTGATAAAATTGGTAAGAAAACTCGTCGACTTTAGAAAAAGTAGGCCACAGTGCATGCATTTGTCATTTAGCTGAAGTCTGTAGAACAGGTTGTATGCGTTTTATATATAAAAAAAGAAAGTGGCGTTGTCGTTGCATTACCAACGCGGCCCACCCCATGTGATTTGCTACTTACATGTAAACACAGGCAGAATTGACCATTAAAAGAAAACATAAAGAGTAATCCAACGAAGACTTCGAACTTGCTTGGTTGATCGAGGTAGTGTTCTTTATTTCGCCCCATGCATTTTTCTAGCTTGGGCTAAGCCTTACTTCAAACACTGAACAGATAGATGGGAGCATCAACGAGTTGAAATACATGAAAGAGCAAATTAAATGCATACAATTGGTTCATGTGGAATAGCTGGGTGGTAAGAGATGTGTGATTGACATCCTGGATGTTAATGATTCGAATTTAGTCACATTATGGAATATTTAATGGATTCTCTTTTGTGAGTAAATTTGTCAGTTTTGTGCCTTTTTAAGTTCTCTCGTATACGCTTGTCCCTTTTCAACATGCTATTGTAGGTGGTGGAACAAACACTCTCAGGTTTAGGGTATTTGAAAGGTGGACATCAAGGGCAATACTGAATTGGTTTTCTCCCAATTTGCCTACTCGAGCCCGTATTGTGGAGCTGAGGATGTCATCATCAAAGTTACTGACTTTTGTAACTACTTGGTCATCAGCTCCGGGTGCAGGTTGCTCGACGGTCTGCTAATCGAGTTACCGATTTAATGGCGTGTGAAATGCTCTTTAATATCTCCGATAATTTAAGATGATTCTTACATTGTATTTGTTTGTTATCTTAATCTTTTTTGTAAGAGCTATGGCAAAGTAATAATAATAATACATACATACGATTGGCCCTAAACCATCTACAAGTTGTGTCTGCTCATCTAGAGACAGTTGTTGATATTGTATCTTGTTCTACCAAGTAGTGTTAACACCTGCATACCCTTTTTAAAGAAGAACATAAGGAATTACCATGGCATAGAGATTGGGTGAAGCCATTGTGGGAGAGCATCGCTGAGATTGTGAATCAAAACAGAGGAAGTGATGCTAGCGAGTAGCTAGTGATCCCTTTTGTTTCCAACGTCAACAGTGAAGTATGTGGTTGCTGGGGTTCTTCTCTGTTCATCTGCTCTAGTGTTAAACTCCCATGCTCTCTATGAAGCCACCGCATTGCTCGCCAACTATTTGCTCTTTCGTGCTTGGTTCTCTGAGACTGCTAGGAGTTGATCGAATGCCTGAAAAAAAACCTCTCAAAATAGCCTAGGTACTATCTCAAGCATCCTAAAGACCACCTGTCCACTGCCATCCGGTTCACCCTCATAATTCAATACCAAAGCGGATTAGATTCATTTTCACTCTCTGCTATTCCTACCTTGTAACGAGCTTGAGTATATGTTGCTTGTACACTTTTTAGAGATCCCCTTATTTGACCATTGTGTTCTGCTAATTTGGTGATATCAAATTTAAATTCAAACACACCTCAAATATAAACGGAATGTTTTATTTATTTTTCTTCAATTGTATTTTTTTTATCCTGAAAAAATACTGATAAGGGTATTCTGAACGTGGCGGAATCTAAATGGTATAATGCGTGCAGGTTTAATCCTGGCCGCAAATTTAACGTTCAAGATTCACCCGAGGCAAAGATCAAGTGTGGAACTGCGGCACAGCGGATCAGCCCGATCCCAACAATAGAAGTCTATGCAGTTTGTTGACGTCCAGTGCCAGCCTCCGTCAAATCCAAGCAAAGACCCAAAATCTCCGTTGTCGCTTACAACATCGTGCCGGTGATGCAAACTAGGCAGATGATCGCCGACGGCGTCGAAGACGAAGAAAAATGGCTGGCGGCAGGGATCGCTGGCCTGCAGCAGAACGCCTATCACATGCACCGTGCTCTGGTAACCCCCACTGCCGTTGCTCTCTCTGAATCAATTTGTCTCTCTCAGGGTTGGGAATTTGCCTACAACTAGTTAACTGGGTTTTTAACAAAACCCTAAATTTGATCAGGATACGAACAATCTCAGAGATGCTTTGAAGTACTCGGCGCAGATGCTTTCCGAGCTCCGCACTTCCAAGCTTTCCCCTCACAAGTATTATACACTATGTGAGTGATCGATCAAGATCTAGGCTTGTAGACTTGATTTAATTTTTGTCCAATTAAAGGAGGGACTTCGGAAACGTCCTCTGAATTGCCATTTTTGGCTGATTGTGGCAGACATGCGTGCGTTTGATGAACTGAGGAACCTTGAGATGTTCTTTAAGGAAGAAACGCGCCGTGGGTTCTCGATCGTCGAGCTCTATGAACTTGTGCAGCATGCTGGTAACATATTGCCTAGACTGTAAGGGCCCATCTCCTTGCAAATATTTTCTTAATGCTTAATGCTTAACTAAGTTCTCTTGCGTCGCCTTCTTCATTAATTCAATCGTCACTCATTGTTATGCATTCCTCTCTATGTGTGATGAATCTCTTGTACAAATTCTTACGTTTCCCCTGGCCCTCCTGTTGGAGAGGACAATTTCCTTTATGTTAATTCTTTTTCTTAACGAGTGAAGGACAATGGTGAATTTTGTGTGAATAGAAGACCTCTAAAGTTAAACATTCCAGCAGGCTGCATTTTTTTCTTTTATAAAGTGCAAAATGTCTTGAAGCTGACTTTGTCCGTCTTTCTTGAGTAAGGAAACGTTATTGGACCATGCATCATGTGGATCAATAGAGTGACATTGCGAGCTTCTGGTTGTTACTTGGTTGAAGGATCTGAAATGCCAATAGGTTCTGGCAGTCTAGATGTAAAACTGATTCCAAGGAAATGGTTGATGAGTTATTTGTCAAATGGAAAATGACTCTCAAGTTCCTTGTTTGATATGTTAATTGTATAAAAGCTTTGAATAATTTAACTGTTCAGTGGATGTGAACTTTTTTTGCTTACATTTCCTGGTCGCTAATTGTTTCAGGTATCTCTTATGCACTGTGGGATCTGTGTACATCAAATCTAAAGAAGCTCCAGCCAAGGATGTCCTTAAAGATCTAGTGGAAATGTGCCGTGGCATTCAACATCCTGTACGTGGGCTCTTTTTAAGGAGTTACCTTTCTCAAATCAGCAGGGATAAATTAACTGATATAGGTTCTGAAGATGAAGGGTAAGCATATCTACAGGTGCCCGTTGAATTTTAACGTGGAATTGCCTTATTTTAGTGTCGTGAGTAGGTCCAGTTATTTACACTTTGTGAAGTTTGGTTGGTCTCACCTAAGTTCAGTTCTTGTTAGATGAAAATATTAAGAGAAGTTAGTTAGGTAGGTTGATCTGAAATGCTCAAGAGTTAATGCATACGGTGTGGTAAAATGGCATGTTAAGTCTAGTAACTGAAGATTGCGGTAAAGACATGTTATGCTTGGTTTCAGCACTTCTCTCTGATACTTTATTGCAAGGAGTTTAACTGATTATAAATGCGATTCTGAACTCTTCCAGAGATTCTGATATGGTCGTGGACGCTGTTGAGTTTTTGCTCCAAAATTTCACAGAGATGAACAAGCTATGGGTGCGGATGCATCATCAGGTTGGTTGAAAAATCTGACTCCCTGCTCTCATGTTTGACATGCATGAATTGAAATGCTTGCATGTCATCAAGGTAAATGTATCACGAAAGCATGATTTCTGGTCATGCAGGCCTTATACTGCTTGTGAATCATTCATTCTGTGATCCTGAGTTGAGGCTTGCTGTCGGGCTTTCTGGTCTGCAGGGACCTGCCCGTGAAAGGGAGAGGCGGGAGAAAGAAAGGAACGAGCTGCGGGATCTTGTAATAATCAATGACTTCTTAATAGAAAATTTCACTGCTGTGTATTTGGTCAATGCATGAGATCCATTGACAGATGGCTTGGTATTCATCCTTGTGTTTTCGTAGGTTGGGAAGAACTTGCACGTCCTTAGTCAGATAGAAGGCGTTGACCTTGATATGTACAGAGACACAGTGCTTCCCAGAGTCCTTGAACAGGTGCCCTATATTCACGTTTCGGTTTTTTCCTGTGTACTGACCCCGTGTCATGGAAGAGACACTTTCTAACTTGCTTTTTGAAATCACGTCCCTAATGATCATGATAGGTTGTAAACTGTAAGGATGAGATCGCTCAGTTCTATCTGATGGATTGCATTATTCAAGTCTTTTCTGATGAGCATCATTTACAAACTCTAGAAGTTCTACTTGGTGCTTGTCCCCAGCTCCAGGTAAGAAAATAGCTCTAATAAATTCCCAAGTAAACATTTCCTCTGTACCTTTGTTCCTTGCCATAAATGAATATTCAATTTATTTACCCTTGTTTTATAATTTTTTTTCAGCCATCTGTTGATATAATGACAGTGTTGTCTAGATTGATGGAACGCCTATCTAATTATGCTGCCTCCAGCTCTGAAGTTTTGCCCGAGTTCTTGCAAGTTGAAGCCTTTTCAAAGTTAAACAATGCTATAGGAAAGGTAACTTATTGGATTTTTGTGGGCCAAACATGAAAATATGTTGGTGAATGTTTCACTGGAATAATACAGAAAAATAATGTAACTGTAAGATTTTCAAAGCAAATACTCTGGAGTATAATTAATTAATTATCCTGTTACAATGGTATCGGATTGAATTGCAGGTGATTGAAGCACAGCCAGATATGCCCATATTTGGAGCTGTTACATTGTATTCATCTCTTCTTAAATTTACGCTTCATGTGCACCCTGACAGACTGGATTATTCTGATCAAGTTTTGGTACGTTTTTACAGACAGAATTCCTTCCTTCAATATGCAATGTGCTCATCTTTTTAACTTCTTTTTATCAGATTGCCACTTTACCATACTGTGTTGACTTCCACTTTACCATGTGGTTCCTCGTTGATGAAGTCTGATTTATTTAGGCCAGAACAATATTGTTCATCTTTTAAGCATCCGATGAGAATGTGTATTCTTCACTTTTCAGGGTGCCTGTTATAAGAAACTACAGAGCGTGGGAAAGGTTGAAGACAGCAAAGCAACAAAGCAAATCGTGGCACTTTTGAGTGCACCATTAGAGAAATATAACGATATTGTCACTGCTTTGAAGCTTTCCAATTATCCTCGTGTGATGGAGTATCTAGACTCTGAAACAAGTAAAATCATGGCAACTGTTATTATTCAAAGTATTATGAAGAATAGCACACACATTTCTAGTGCTGACAAGGTTCGCGTTTCCTGTTTTGCTTACTGTCATTCTAATGAAGTAAAGTTCTAATAACAGGATTCCTCATCAGTTTATCTGGTATGTAGGTTGAGGCATTATTTGAATTGATGAAAGGGCTTATGAAGGATTTGGACGATGCCACTGTAGAGGTTATTCTGACTCTACTTTGTTTTATTATCTGTTGGCTTCAAGGTGCAGTGTATATAGTTTTCTAGAATGCCCCTGGCTTGACCTTTTTGTGTCATCTATGTTAACTTATCAAAGCACCCAATTGAACATTTCTCTATTGATCGAAATGTGTCGTTGGGCTGAACAGTGTTTTTTTAACAGTAGGTTTTTAAGTGAATGTATCATACTGCTCTTTGCATTTAAATCATTATGTACCTGTAGGTTGACGAAGATGATTTTAAGGAGGAGCAGAATTCTGTTGCACGTCTTATTCAGATGTTGGTAAATGATGACCCAGAGGAAATGTTCAAGGTACATTATATGCTAAAGACTGTACCTTGTTAATGTTCAATAACTCTCTAGATATTTCTTATACAGTTGGTCATCAATGAGACAATGTTACCTCATACTTGATTTGACTTAGGTTAAGATTTTTGTAAACCAACAACCTGATTGTACCTTTCCGGAAAAAAACAACCTGATTGCAGATCGTATGCGTTGTGAGGAAGCATATAATGAATGGAGGGCCAAAGCGTCTACCATTTACCATTCCTCCCTTTGTCTTCTCTTCCTTAAAGGTTCAAACTTATTCTCAGTTTGTCTTGCGAATATTGATGTTGGACGTCCAAGTTTGCGGCACATTCTTATTATTGTTCCCTACAGTTGGTTAGGCAGTTGCAAGGGCAAGATGAGAATCCCTTTGGTGAAGAGGCGGCAACGCCAAAAACAATTTTTCAGCTTTTGAATCAGGTAATATTCACGTCAAAATTTACGTAGCATACAACACTACCATTGTTAATTCCTGGACATGATTGAGAGGAGATGAACTTATCACAGACTATTGAGGTTCTGCCGACTATCCCAACACCTGAACTGGCCTTAAGATTGTACCTAGAATGTGCAGAGGTACGGTAACCTTTTATACTGTGAGTATATGTCAGTTTTTGTCTTTAGTTTACTGTATCTTTTAACTTCTGATTGGTCAGGCTGCAAATGACTCTGATTTGGAGCCTGTTGCATACGACTTTTTCACCCAAGCTTATATTCTATACGAGGAGGAAATATCAGTGAGTTTCTCCATTAAGTCTACTAGTCAAAGTGACAATATTCTACTTGAGTTGCTTTTGTATTTCTGATTCCTCGGTACGGTGACAGGATTCCAAAGCGCAGGTGACTGCTTTGCATCTAATAATAGGGACTCTTCAGAGGATGCATGTGTTTGGTGTTGAGAACCGTGATACCTTGACCCATAAAGCTACAGGGGTAATGATTATAACACTCAAATCTCATTGATACACTGTGTCCTTTTAACATTTTCTTGGTGAGACCTGACATTGTTATCCTTTGATTGGAGCAGTATTCCGCTAAGCTTTTAAAGAAGCCTGATCAATGTAGGGCCGTGTATGGGTGTGCTCATCTGTTCTGGGTTAATGATCAGGATAACATGAAAGATGGCGAGAGGTTGGTATCGCTCTTGTTATGGTTTTATGCTCATAAGTCTGCTGTTTCTTTTAATGGTCTATACTTGGATGGTTTTGTTTCAACAGGGTATTAATATGCCTAAAGCGTGCTTTGAGAATAGCCAATGCTGCTCAACAAATGTCTAATGCCGCACGGGGTAGCACAGGGTCCGTCACTCTCTTCATTGAGATTCTAAACAAGTAAATGTCGAACGACCCTCCTCTTAGTCGTCTCTTTAACAGCAAATAAAAACTCAAGCATTGAATCTTGGAATGTTAATTCTTGTTTATGCGTGAAGGTATCTCTACTTCTATGAGAAGGGAAATCAGCACATTACAGTCGATGCAGTCAATAGCCTAATTGAACTGATCACGACTGAGATGCCAAATGATGCTGGGTCGGGTGCACCAGATCCAGCGGCAGAGGCTTATTTTGCAAGCACGCTACGATACATCCAGTTCCAGAAACAGAAGGGCGGAGTAATTGGTGAAAGATACGAAGCTCTCAGCACCACAGTCAAAGAATAGAGCGGTTACCTACTGGGCAGGAATGTGAAAATGTATTTGTTTTCCGGTATTGACACTTACCGCGTCTCTCTTTGTCAGAAGTTGAGTTCTAATTTGTCAAAAGCATGCACATAGTGTAAAAGTGGCTTGAGCAACTTTACATACATAACTCGTCTTCTCCCTTTTTAGTTGAGATTTGGTTTAGGGAAAAAGGAGAGCAACAAGAACAAGATATAGTAGTGTTTCGGTCTTGTGAGGTCTGGTAGTTGGACTTGATGGGAATTCGAAAGTCTCTTGATGGTTTCTGGGGAGAGTTCCTCGTTGCATTTACTTGATGTTCTAATCTTCTCCCTCTTCTTGATGTGCTGTTCCAGCCCCCAAGTTGCTTCGTTATCGTTGTTGGGACATAAAAACATGACTACTAAATGGTACTAACATGATAACTAAATGCAGTCTGATCATAGATTAAAGCTCTGAATGGTGATCGGAATTTGTATCCGTGACTCCTTGGGCAAGCTGGTACAGTATAAAACAATGGTGCGTGCGGGAGGAATAATTGTGGTACCGTATAAAACAATGGTGTGTGCGGGAGGAATAATTGTGGTACGGTATAAAACAATGGTGTGTGCGGGAGAAATAATAGTGGTACGGTATAAAACAATGGTGCGTGCGGGAGGAAGAGTGTTGCAAGACATCGAGATCATGGCGCTTTTGGAAGGCTTACGGTGGTGTGCAACGCAAGGTTTGGAGAGAGTCGAGTTCGAATCCGACGCGCAAGTGGTGGTTGAAGCGGTGATGAGCGAAACCGAACCAGATTCCTTGGATTTTGGTGATTCGATACGATGTTGTAGGACAATGTTGTTGTCCAAACCTTTTTTTTCTATTAAATTTGTTAGGAGGGATAGGAACGAGACTACTCACGTGTTAGCGAAGCAGCCTAGGTTGCTGGAGTCGCCCACCATAGTCCGAATGCTTTAGTCTCATGTTTGAACGATGTGTGTTTCGAGTTTCATAATTAATAAATGAGTAGACCTTTGCTTAAAAAATGTTCCATTCCATGAGAAAACTAAGCCGTCAAGGTAGCTCCGGGACTCGAACCTGGCTATAACGATTGATGCCTAATAGATGATACGGTGCGTTTAGTCATTGGCATGCTAAAAACGTAAATCCGGCGCCGTCAAGCCTGAAGCTGATTACTTGTTTTGCAGTCGGCGAAACTTCGACCTTTAAGATATCTGGAAAAAGACTGCTCAACTTGGAGATACTTGTGGCGATATTTCCCTGTATTGAAATTGTCAGTCCTAGTCTCCAATCATTTTGTTTTAAGGCTCATTCAGACTGCCATGTGTTAACTAATTTCTCCAAGTTAGATCTTCCTTCTCTCAATCATGCAACCATCGACTTGTTGAGGGACAAACATATATATGTCGACAATTCATGTCGCAGTTGTCCAGAGTGTCAACCGTGATGCGTTAACTTGTTCAATGGTTTGTATAATGTACAATCTCGGGTTGAAAGCCTTGAGGTATGTTGCATAATAGTTTCAGACATTTTTACCTTATATTTCATTCCTCTGTTCTGTATATAATGGTTTACTGATTTGGATTTTGGAATGCTCTATTTTTTTGTATGTTGGTTTTCTCTGTAGTTTCTCACCTGGACTTATGATATTGCGAAACTTCAACCTTCTCTCCTTTCAAGCGAATGAAATCCCTGAGGTTGCAGTATTTTAATGGATTTTCTATTCTGCCATATCAAGTCATCCGTTACTATCTTGAAGGCTCTTCTAATGATGAAGATAAGCATTTTGCGGCCGAGAAGGTATGTCGTTATAGCTATTTGTAATGTGGCTTCTTGAACGACATCGATCTCTCGTTGCTTTACACTTCATATTCATATCATCTTGTGGGTTGGAACCCTAATAAGAATGATAGTATGTATTAGCTGACATTCATTTCAAATGGCTTTCATCAACTCTCTGTTAAGAATTCACTCAGCTTGTTAGTTTCATTACGATTAGCAATCCTCATAACTCGAAGACCATATGGTTACTTAGTTGATTGTATGAATCTGGTTTGCTTATGTCATGCAGATTGATTATGTGAGAATTCATTAGGGGGTGGGTGGGCGGACAGAATTGAGTCATGAAGATTGAAGAGTGGAACTAATTGTGCTTTTAGGCAGGGAAAACTTTAGCTTTTGTATCAACGATGTATGGTGATTAGTGTCGAATTCCAGCTTAATTATTGTTCGAAAACGATCTCGCTAATTTCAGGTACATTCACCGATGATGAATTACTACTACAGTACTACTGGAAATGTTGGCTTGGAATCGCTATAATTTTTGTGAAATTGAATCATAGATGTGGTATCTAATTTAGATGCATCATTTCCGGGTCTGTCGGTTAAATTAACCGAGGGCAGTTAGTCAAGGTCAGTCAATTAACCGCGGCATATGGGGCTGCTGGTTACGGCAGTTGGCTTATTCTCAGTGTAATCGGCCAATTTCTTTTCGGTTAATAATCGAATTAACCGACTTCCACCCCTGCCTGTATACAGAATTGCAGTTCTCTACTGTTAAGCTTCATTTGCAAGTAGCCACTTTGCTTTCATTGTCTCGAAGAAGATGGGTTGCTCTGCCTGAGGTGCATCATCAAGTGTCTTAGATTGCATCTCCACTGTATCGATGGAATCGAAATCTCCAGCGTGCGTGTCCCCTGACTCCTTTCGTCCAGATTTCCGCTGCACCATTCCAATGTCAGCATGGCTTCAAGTTGAGATTGAAGTAATAACAGTAAGAGGAGTCAATTAGAAAAGAAGCATTCGATTCCATTCCATTCTGCAAAATGCAAACTTTGTCTGGTCTGTCTCCCCTACTACAATGAAACCAACCAGTTGCAACCTTGTTTCTACCAAATTACATAAATGCAAAGACAGAAGACAACAATAAAACTTAGTGGAACTTAGGTAGACGACTTATCAAAGGACAAAACAAAAGAGACCAGAAAAAAAAAACAAAGGGAGGGGAAAACAATCAGTAGTAATGACTGAACAATTAGAGATCCATCTAAACAAACAAAATCCCACTCAAGCACAGCAATGATGATGATGATGGTGATGATGACGACGCCCAACCGATACCCACAACCACCGGATGCTTCATGGAGACCTCCAACCGCCAAATATTATCAGCTGTTAGACACAAACAAGATTGTTACACAATCTTAATTAATCATTCCTATGTGATTTATATGCAAAACACTCTTTCATATATACCTAATTCTTCCAATCACAATATGGAACATGCTTTCTGCGCTTTGTTCTTCTTTTTCTTCTGCTTTGGTGGTTGCAGCACAACCCTGATTGCAGCATCGAAAACCGCCTTCACATTCTGCACCCAATACCCCAATTCATCAAAACTGCTCCATCATTAGCAAAGCTGCAACTAAAATTATCTACTTTATATGTAATGTACCTCTTGTGTTTTGGCACTGCACTCAATATAAGCAGGTGCACCAATCAGCTTCCTCAGTTCCTCCCCCTGTTGCAGCAACCAAGGATCAAATGCGCAATTTTACAGGATACTATCAACTAAAGATTCCAAATTCCATCTAATTTATTCTGTGATTGTTCAATGGGGGCATAGTATTACCAACCTGAGCTGTAGAGATAGGGACAGCACCTGGGTGGTCGATGAAGAACTGCTTATCATCCCGAAGATCTGACTCATAGGACAGAAGAAGAAAGTGTAAACTAATACGCATGTGCCACAACCGCAGTGCGCAAATGAGATTGTGAATAGCTTTTTGTTCAAACGACAATGTAAAATCTATCCAAATCTGTGAATCTATGTAGAATAGAGATTCAACTGTGACTGCAAAAGGCTACAAAATGATATGACAGTTTTATGAAATTTGGCGGCCCAAGAACAGGCTGATTAGCATATCTCATTCAAGGGCCACAAGGCAGTTGAAAATAGGCAATTAATTCATAACAGAATCATCGACTGGAACCAGATCGAAAAGCAAAGATGAGGAGGAAACAGAACATGAATAAACACAAAGAACCCATATTATCAAATATGGATCGCAGATAGATAAGAATCATTTACCGAGCTTTGTTCCAACTAGAATGATAGGGACGCCAGGTGCATAATGTTTCAACTCTGGAATCCACTGAGAAAAAATGGAGCCAGTAAAAAAATTTCTCATCATTGTTGAAGCAATGTTTAACAGATGTTCACAAAAGAAAAAACCACAATGATCTCCCGACCTTCTTGGAAACATTTTCATAGCTAGCCTTGCTAATGAGTGAGAAAGCGAGGATGAAAACGTCTGCCCCACGGTAACTCAAAGGTCTTAACCTATTGTAATCCTCTTGCCCTGAAACAAATGATCCAAAAGTTGTTGGAAACGGGCATTTGCATTGGCGAATCTAACTTTAGGGAGAAACTAAAGAAACAAACAAAAAAGATACGTGGAGATTACCAGCAGTATCCCACAAGCCCAAGTTGACAGTGGCGCCATTGACAACGACGTTTGCACTGAAATTGTCAAACACAGTGGGCACGTAATCCTGCGCAGCAGCGAAGAACACAAGCACAAAAGTTATATGACAGAATAACAGCCATATTTAACTCTTAGCTGTGGCAATTGTTCTATCAGAAACATATCAAAAGGAGAAATCAAGGACCCATCAGCAATATAGAATTAATTACAGGGTCGTTCCTTCCCTAACCAATGGGATTCAAACAGCACAATTACGAGAATTTTCTCATGTATCACCAAATTGGTTTTCGCCTAAAAATCAACAGCAATCATCCATTCTAAGACGGTGATGAAATAAAGAAGAGCAATGCAAGAGAATGGAGAAGAGTATATACCGTAGGGAAAGTGTTGCTGGTGTAAGAAATCAAGAGACAGGTTTTACCAACAGCACCATCGCCGACGGTGACGCACTTGATGAACCTTGAAGCGCTCATCTCTAAATTTTTCTTTTGTTCTCTCTTCCCGTCAGCTCAATGAAAATAAAAATAACAAGTACAAAAAAGCCAAGGACAAGAAACGAAAACGAAGCCTCAGATCTTAGCCTGAGGACGGAACTCCTTCTTGATCACACACAACTCGGCCACCGGCCAACACTACATGCACCGCCGTGAGTAGGGCCTCCTCAAAACACCAACCGTTCATGGAGAAAACCCGCGGGAAAGAGAATGGAGAAACAGAAACCCTAAGAATCGGTATAGAGAAGTGAACTAGAATGGGGAAAACGGAAAGAAAGAAAGAAGAAGAAATTAGTGGAGGGAAATTAGGGAAGGAAAAGAGATGGAGGGGGATGAATGTGTAAGGTAGAAGAAGAAGAAGAAGAGAAGAAGAGCAGTTAGGGGGAGGAATGTGGATTGATTTGATTGGGTGGTGGGTGTTTGTTTGTGTTGAGCTGGGCCCCCCCGAGTATTTTTGCTGTTGAAGCGTTCGTTCTTTAAGCTCCGATTATCTCTCTCTGCCTCTCTAATTTTTGCACTAAATGCTCACTAATTAACCTTTAATTAATCATTTTCGTCCCTACTTCCTTTGATATCAATCTTATAAAACTCGACCGGTGGAGCAGGGCCCCACTCTCACCCGCTTTACTACTATTCTCGGACTCGGATTCGGTTTCAACCGCCCACTTAATTTATTTGGGTTGGTTTTGGGCCCTATTCTGATATTTTGGTTTGGTTCCCACCTAACGGATATTAATATAACCGAGTTCAAAGTATCAATAACGATAAAATAATAAAAGTAGATCAAATTGAGTTAATATTGGTGGTAGAGTTATGTTAGCGATTTAGAGATATCGAGTTTCAATCCAACTATGGTAGAGCGAACATGGCTTTAATCCCCAACTAAAAGTGACTATTTTATATTTTTCCTAAAAAAAAGAATCAGTTTCCATTATTGGCATTGCTCTGCAATGCTAGCAGACTAATGGTGAACTTCCAGGAGCAGGAAATAGACCTCCTTTAGTGGCAGCCTGTACATGATCAGTTTACAGATATGATTTTTGGTCTCCTTGAAGCATAGGCATGCAGCCGAGTGGTGGGTGATCATGCTTTTGCTTAATGTCTAGAAAGTAGATCAAAACAAGTGCAATTTCGTAGCTGTCTATTGATCCTTTTGTAATTAGGATTTGGATTTCATCTGTGAGCAAATTTTTGCAAATCACACATCTCAGCTGCATAATCAAAGTTGAAAGATACTAGCTTTGGTGTATCATCAACTTGAAAAGTGTTGTTGCCGTGACAGTGTACTTTCCTCCACGTTAGCTGGTGATCAGAGATATTTTGATTCATGGTGATAAATGTTTCCCAGCTGTATATTTTGAATTCTTGATGGCACAAAATAAGTATGAGACACCCAAATATCCATTGTTCAACCAAAACTCGTCATCATTAATTAGTCCACAGAAGAAACAAATTCAACTCAATGTACTGTCACTTCCTTATTGGTTGCTTCCCAGAAATTGAAGGAAATAAGAATTTTACCTTTATAACTGATACAGCGATCTTGTCATATAGCCAAAAGCAGTCATTTTGGAGCCATTTCTTGCATCTTCCTCCTTACTGCTCCACAGATTCATAAACCATCAGATTCTCAAGAACTTTTTCACTCTCCAAGAACAAGAAGAAGAAAAAAAGAGAAGCTAAGGAATAATGGCTGCTGCATCTTCAAGCCAGGCTAAGCGTGGAGAGGAAGCAATAATCCGTTTCTTCAAGATCATTGTTGAATCCACCATCACTTGTTGCTTTTCGAGTACAAAGGCCGCTCTGCTTTCTCGGTAGTTATATGCGGCAAATCTGCTTCTGAGATTGCCTACCCGGCATTGAGCACCTTTCCCACTGCTAGTGTTGTTGAAATCGAACATGAGGAGGAGGAGGACTCCCTTTCTCTGGAGAGCCAAAGGGTTGATGATTCTGCGGGTTAGTTGAACCGAACCGGTTTGAAATTTATCTAGCCCATGTAAATGCTGGTTGTTTATGGTGGTGATGTAATTTGCTGTTACATTTAGGGTTGGATGATGCTTCTGGAAATCCATTTGGATCAGGGCATCCCTACTTCAAGATCAAAATCCAACCAATATATCTGAATGCTAGCCAGCAAGTAGGAAGTCTCTTCCAACCAGACAAAAGAAAAGTTCACTTGTATAGGTGTGATCAACTGTCTTCTTTTTTCCTTTTTGGCAGAGCATACCATCCAAGTTTACCAAGAAACACCTGTTTATGACAGATGTGGAGGAGGTGAAGCTGGAGGCAGGGGGGGACAAGGTTTGGCCAGTTAGGGTTTGTGTCTCAGGCGACAAGTATGTGTATGTCAAGCTGGCGTCTGGCTGGATGGGGTTCGCAAAAGATAACTCGCTCAAACTCGGAGATGTTTGTGTGTTCAAGCCGATCGCAACATCCCCTGAGGTCCGAATGAAGGTCACCATCATTCGACGTAGCTGAAGATGTTTAATTGTAGCCAGCTAGCTAGGAAGAGAGTGTTTAATTTGCTGTCATGATGATTCTTTAAGATTATTAGTTCAGATTGTGGTACTAATTAAGTAAACCATTTGAACCCTGTAAGGTTACTTATGTCTTCTGAACTTTTATCCTCTCAAAGTTCAGTCCTGGCTATCCACTTTCTTTCTGTTTGATTTCATTTCAACTAAAGGCTGCATCTTTGCCACCGTGTTGCATTGACTTGGTCTTCATATTATGACATTTTCGAGGGAACAATTCACTTTACTTGCACCTCAAGAAACAGGAGCGTTCTTGGAAAAGAGTACATGTTCAATAACAACAGAGTAAGAGTGAAACCAGGATGATATGAGACCATGGGCAAGATTTCAAAATTTTTAAGTGTCAATTCATAAAAAAAACTCAACATAAACTGAATTTTACATTGGATTTTAACACGCTCCGAACAAGAGATCCTGAACGGTGGTTGTATATGATTTACAAACCATGATACAAAAGCATATATAAATCATCAAACACGCAGTGTAATAATTTAATGGAATGCACACACACAAAGACCAGCAAAGAAAATGAGAGGCCATTCATGATTTGCAAAACGCCTGCAGTGTATCCTCAAGTGCTTTTCTGTCGTAATCTGCGGTAAACACACAGTTACCAAGAGGACCTTTGAGGAGGATTAGCCTTAGCACCCCATCGGCAACCTTCTTATCAACCTGAGATGGCAAAGACACATGGGATGAGTATGTCAGGAATGACGAAGATAAAGCACCGGTGGTTGATTGATTCTTACGGCCATGATGGATCGAAACATGTCTACAGTCATTGTTTCTGGTGGACTAACAGGTAGCTTAGCCTGCTCTAGAATTTTGTATACTCGTTTTACGAGGGAATCATCAATCCAACCGAGCCGGTATGACATGTCCGCAGCCATAATCTGTATGTTACAACATTCTTACGCAATCAGCAAAATGGCTGGTATGAAAAAACGCGTGGGAAGGATTATGATGTTTGGTAATGGAAACTAACCATGCCAGCTGACACAGCTTCTCCATGGAACCACTGCCCATATCCAAACCCAGTTTCTATTGCCTGAAACATACATCAAACAAGCAGACTTGAGTACCGGAGCTCACACTTACCATGATGCAATTATCAGCAAACTTGTGAAAAAAAATGATACAATCATCAGCCGGATCTACAGAACAATATGTGTACATAAGCCTAGCACTCACATGGCCGAATGTGTGACCTAAGTTCAAAGTTGCACGCAGTCCACTTTCTTTCTCGTCCAGGGACACGATCTCGGCCTTGTTTTCACATGAGCGTTTGATGGCATAAGCTAAAGCACTTGGATCTCTGCAGTGTTAAGTCCCCAAAATGGGGAAAATAAGCGTAGGCACCATTCATAAATAGACCTACACTACTAACATGAGGCAGTTCACTAGACAAATTCATGAATCAAGATATGATGCTATCACTTCAGTAGAATGTAGTTGTTGATCAACTTAAGAGTTCTACTGAAAAATAACCATATTGAATCCATGCTTCGGTTCAAGGAGGTACCAATAGACTTAAGTCTCAAATCATACTAAAGGTTTAGGAAAAGGGATGTCAGTACCTACACAAGAGTAAGTCAATATTCTTCTCCATCCACTCGAAGAATTCGGCATCACGAATCAGTCCATACTTCACAACCTCACCAACACCCGATGCAAGTTCCCTCTCCGACAACGTATTCAGCGTATCAGTATCTATCAGAACACACTGGGGCTGGTAAAATGCGCCAATCATGTTCTTCCCAAGCGGGTGGTTTATACCAGTTTTGCCTCCAACAGAAGAATCTACCTGAAAAGGCAAATGAAACATCAGGCTCTACCCACCAAAACAAAAATGACCCTTGAACAAGTAAAAGCAGAAACAGTTCCACAAGAAAGAACCTGTGCCATAAGAGTTGTGGGGATCTGAATGAAATTAACACCCCGCAAGTAAGCAGCAGCTGCAAATCCACACATGTCGCCAATGACTCCTCCTCCTAAAGCAACAAATGTAGACTTCCTATCCAACCTTGTCTCCATGGCCTTATCGAATACTTTCATCAGAACATCCTATCAGCAGAAACTATATTCAGCTAAGTCCAATATTCAATACAGCATCATCGCCTACACCAGAAAATGATCAATCAACTAGTAGGTGTACTTACCATGTTCTTATACTTCTCACCATCCGGCAAAATGACACTCTCAACAGACACATTTGGGTTCCCTCGTGTCAATGCCTCAACGACTCTATCCAAGTACAGCGGAGCTACCGTTTCATTAGTCACAACGAGTACCCTCTTTCCGCGGACATGCCTGCGAAATCAACAAGCTACCTTTCATCAACGAAACGAAACCAAAATGCTTCATTACAATATTTCACGCTGAGAAAATTGAATCAGAAAGAAGGAGGAAAATGGAGAAGACCTTTGAAGAAGCTCAGGCTGATTAAGAAGCCCGGACCCGATGTAGATCGGGTAGCTCCGGTTCCCCAAATCGACATCGACAACAGTAGGCACATTAGCACCAGCTTCGTTGAGCGATTGGTCCATAGCAGGTGCAGAAGTGGCGCGAATCCTGCTAGACCTGATTGAAGAGCAAGTTGACAACGATGCTCCAGTCGGTCTCAAACGTAGGGAGACGGCGTTGGGCTTGGGAAATCTGAGACAGGAATCCGGCGAGTGACTGTCCCTGCGGGTGGCGGTGGAGAGGGAGAGGGAGATGGCGGTGGCTGTGGAAGAAGCCATGAGAGGTCCGATTCGGGTGCGGAGGAATTGAAACGGGTCGGTGGGCTTTTGGGTTGGTGGAGGAAGAGCATTGTAATTTGTAAATGGTGGGTTGTCGTTGAATAAGAAAAAAAGTTGGGCAAGAATCGACGAGGGGTAGGTGAAGGAGGAGGCAGGAACTATTGGTGATGGTGGTTACTTGACCCGACTGGTTTGGCCCGACTCCGCTAACGCATGAGCAAGAACCGCGGGCCCACTTTGAGATATTAATCATTTTTAACCAACCGAAACTGACATTAAGTTGGTTTTTTGGGCCAGAGAAATCACTCTACAACAAAACCATTTGATGCTCAGAACTCTCTTGGGCCAAACAACACGGGTCCAGAAGTTCCATCAGCTTGCATCGTTCTCTTTGCTGCTCCTCACTCTCTCTACACAAAACCAGAGTGCGCCATTTCTCTCTTCTAGATTTGTACATTTACAGTCAAGTAGTTCATGGGTTTCTGTTGAATTGATATTTCTGGCTCCATTTCATGCACGCTATTCTTTTGCAGTTTTAGATTTCATAAGTGATGAAGCGACGGATGATGCCTCAGATGTTGCCGCTTATTTAAGCGATGCAGACATGCTCCTTTCTTCCTTCCGAGGACAGCTGGCCAGATACAACGAGGCGGAGAATGTTCTTCAGTCAGCTGCTGCATCAGTCGCTTGTCGTGGTGCGCTCTTTGGGAATTCTCATCCTTCACCTCGCATGTCATTATTGTATGCTCCAAGCAGTTTGATGTAGACATAAAAAAATTGAAGATTTCAGCGAGTCGGATTGAAAATTCCGAGGATCACTTGTTTCTTGCATTTTGTAAATGGAAACAAATCAGTACTACTTAGCTACTTGCCTTAGATTCTTCTGTAGAGAACAGAGGTTGAATCGTCTCCTTATTTGATTTTCAATTGGATTATCTAATGCTTCAAAGATGGTTCCTCATTCGAATTCTTAGAATCTACACTATTTTTCAGATAAAATAACTATCAACAGCTACAAATGGACATGATTTAACAACATTACGGGTATCGTACGTGATACGAAACTACCATCAGACACTGCAAAATCCCAGTTCAAATATCGAAAAAAGGTTTGTTCAAACTACTGCAAAAACTTCTATTTACAAATGGAAGCAGTGATAAATTGACCTTCTAGCCCATTATTCTCTTTACTTCATGCTCTTCCCCAGCGCTTTTGGCTTGGTTGTATACAGACTCAAACGCATGCATACAAACACTCGAAAACCCGACAATCGCCTGAAACACGTGCGGGAATCCCATCTGTAGATTGTTCAACGTCATTGCCCTCGTGATGCTCACCGACTTCTCGTGCTTCGTCTTCTCCTCCTCAGCTCGAGCTCTCAAGATCTCCACTTTCGCCCGCTTCTCCATAACCGGGTTCTTGCTTCTGCTACTGCTACCCGAAGAACTTTCGGGAATCGAATACGGTCCATACTTGGTCTCGAGCGACCTTAGCTCAGCTGCCTTCTTCTCAAACTCCTTCAATGCAGAGTCCAGCTTCTTCTTTTGCTTATGCTCTTCCCCTTGCTGGACCACTATCGCGTGGATTACAGTCAAGAAGCTCTTGATGCCTTCAGAGGCAACTTTGTCCGGCATACGATCGATGGCGTGGAGCCACTCGTCGCAAAGGGAGTAAATTTTGGAATCCTGAATGGTTTTGGAGAGCGGACTTTTGCTGAACTGGAATAGACTCAGCCGGAGCCAGCTTGTCAAGGACTGGATGTAGTCGCGCTGGGATTTCACCAGGTTGCAGAAGGAATGGTGCCATTGCTGGACTTGGAGCTCGAGCTGGAGAGTCGACTGCCTGTGAATCTCGGAAGTTGGCTCGGTAGATGGGATTGTGTTGAGGTATTTGAGCTGTTGTACGATGTGAGTGTGGACCTGGTGGGACTCGTACATGCTCCTCCACATGCACATCAGCCTGCAAATATATCGGTACACCAAATTATGTAACAAGCCAAAAATCAAAAAGCAGATTCTCTCCCATACCATGACAACAAATCTTGCATGAGAGTGGACTTTCAGTCTCTGCTTTCCTCAGCACCTACAGTTCACCTTGCAACTCTATTTACTCTCTCAGGATTACAAGTGAAAGTGCCTTGAGAAACACACAATAATTTGCAATGGAGTATTTCAAACTTTTACTTCTATGGATGGGGATGACTCAGCACAAGCACGAATTTGCCCAAAAAAGCTAGGCTGCTATAGGTACAAGGCTAACGAGCCGTTTGGACCCCTCTACCAAAATTTGGAAACTGATGGGACGCCAGACTCTTACCAATCACGTGAAAACTTTAACAATCAATGCTTAAATGCCATCTAATAATTTGTTAACACCTTGTAATTCACATGCATTGTTGCAGAAAACCTGCTGCAATTCTTCCGGAAAAGCAATAAGAAACAAACATAGTATACTGACCCTTTGACTAGCTCAAGGAGCTGAGGGTAGAGCTCAGATTCTCTCAACTTGATGATCTCAGAAGAGGTGGATTCAATGGCTTGGGAAGCAACCATCATTTGGGACTCCAATTTCTCAACTTCCTTCTTTGTTTTCTCAGTCTTTAGATAATCAGCTCTCTTTATCTCCAGCTTCCTAAACAATCCCACCTTCTTCTCATGCTCCATCTTTATGCTCTCAGCGTTCTGCAAACAGAAACCAAAACAAAATAACCAGTTATAGGAAAACAGAACAACAAATTGTGTTTCAGATCTATATATGTTATTACCTTAACCTCCTGGAACAGTTTCTTCTCCCAAGCATACATCCTCTCCACAGTTGAACAATGGCTGAATGATCCTCCTCCATTAATGTTGCTGCTGCTAATCACAATTTCTTCAGCCATTTTCCCCGTAATCCCACTTGAACTCCATGCCCATGAAGATGGACTTGTCAAATTGCAGCCATAGTTATAAACTTTACCTGCAGAACACACAAAAAGATCAGATTTTTACTTCGACGCATGCTGTAAAAATCGATTCTTTTAACTTCCTTTGATTTGCAGAAGTACAAAGATCAGATTCTTACTTCGACGCATGCTGTAAAAATCGATTCTTTTACTAACCTCCTTTGATTTGAGCGGAGGAGGAGAAGCCAGAAGTTGGAACTTCAAGCAGCAGAGAAAGCTGGGCTCCACCATCAGCTGCTTTAAGAAAATACTCATCCACTTCCTTCACTATCTCCACCAGATCTTTACTGTTCCTTGAAACCACCATCGCCAGCTCACTCCCGCTTCCGCCGCTCGCCGTCGTCAACCCACTGACCACCGACGGCGGAGCCGTAATGCTAGCACTGGCGGTGACGGCGGCTTCAGACACCGTCATTGTGGTCACCTCCTCCCACTCCTCCTCCGTCCTTGTTGCAGACGGCGGCTGAGGGGCGAACGGGTCCCAGAAATCCCAGCTGGAAGTCTGCGACGCCGGCGGAGGCGGCGGCGGGGGAAGAGGGGAGGCGGAGATTGACGTCCAGGTGGTATCAGAGCTGGGGCTCATCGGCGGAGGAGGAGGAGGAACTGGCGGAAGACCCGGCGACGGAGAGGGCATCGCCGGCGGGAGGTGGTGATGGTGGTTGTGAGTGTAATTCCGGCGGCTCTGCAACTGGTGGTGGTGGAGGCTGGTTTCGATGTTAGAAAAGTGGATTAGAGCTGATCCAGTGCTGCGGAGTGAACGAAGGTACATTACATGGGAACTCGCCATGAATTGGCGAGCTTCAACGAGCTGCTTCATGTATTTCTTCCTGGCTTTGCATCTGGACACCATTTCCTCCCTCTCAATCCTCGAGTAGAAGCAACCCATTCCCAGCAGATCCAAAACAGAGAAGGAGAGGCAGAGTGTTTGAAGGAATCTGAAGGATCTCAGTAAAGAGAGAAAGAAAGAAAGTTTGGGTTACTGGGGGCTTTGTTTGGTAGTGAGATTCAAAGTGACACCATTTTTGAGGGTGCTCCACTGGGTTTCAAAGCTTTTTTTGTTGCTGGGTTGTTTGCAAAGATGAAAGCTCTGCTTTTTGTTTTTGGTTTAGGAGTCTAGTGTTTTCTTTTCCATGGCAGAGGAGCAGTCAGTCTTTGGCTAGTTGGAATGGCTTTGGTCAGTGGTGTGAGTTCATAGATTTCTTTTTTTCTGATTTTGTTGGTTTTGATTTTATTTGATTTGTACAAATTGCTGGCTGGTCTACTTGAGAGTGTGAAACTAGAAGACTTTGAACATTCAAAGCAAAAGATTTTTTACCGCTTTTTGTTTTGGGATATTTGGAGAGAGGAAAATGTCTCGTAAATGGTACTTACCGTTTTCTTTTATTGGTTTTTACTTTTGACAGTTTAACAGAAGAGGACTGAGGAGGAAGTAGACAATTTAAGGTCATATCAGTAACTTCCTCATTCTTTTAACCCTAACCAACATTTTTTCACATCGCCACCGTTATGGCAAATGTTGATGATGATAATGATGGGTAATAAAATGCAAGTTTCCAAAACCAGGCTGCATTTTTCAGTTTAGATGTTGCTTTCTAATGGCTTTTCCCCTGAATTAGAACTTAGAAGTGGCCGATTTTAGGTCGCCGCTTAGGATTTTTCGGTTTAAAAGGGACGAGTATGTTTTCAAATTTCGCAAAATAAATCCATTATGAGTATAATTTTTCATCATCCTGATTTTGATATTTTCCATGGATATTAATTCATCGAGTTATATAAAGTAGTTTTACAACATTAGAATTTATATGAGATGCAAAAGATAAAAAAGCAAGTTTCTTTATAAAAAACTTTCCACACAGTTATATTATTTCTCTGAATTATCTCTAAATAAATATCTATCCCAAACTCTGTAACTTTTAACAGTTATATGATCAACAAAATAACTTATTTCTCGAGAAATAAAATTAATACGAACCTCCTAATCATTCTTCCAGAGTCTTTGGGATAGACGTAGGGGTTTGGTAATAAGATATTTTACCACATAATAATGCATTGGGAATGAGTAGTGTAATTATAATGAATTCGGTAGAAAATGATAATTATAATAATGTCGTCCCCTTGGGAAGAGATAAAGTGGAAAAGTTGGTAACGACCCATAAACCCAACTAGAGCATGCACGGCATGGATGCATGCTAGTGGTCACCTTACCAAATTTCCAATTTTAACCCTCAATTTTTTTATTGATCATTCCGATATAAGTAAGTAATCGTTTTGATTTGAGTTTTAAAAATTAGTTAGCAATCAATTCAGAATCGTTCATAAGACTCATAACAAAGGAAAGGGGCTTCCATGTAAGGCTTGAGCCTCGCGGCCTACCTTTCCAGTTAATAACGGGTTTGCCGTGATAAAAATTTTTTACCATACAAAAACCCTAAAATGAAGCTGTAACGATCCAAAAGGTCAAATCGCTTATTGAAAATCCACTACCAGATGTCAAGCCACGATATCTTTACCCGAAAAAGTTATATAAGCAGCACCTCCCACCATCTCAATGAGACAGGCACTACAAAAGGCGGAAATATTCGCTTGGTACGTTTTTTTGTTGTTCCTCTCTTTAAATCATCTCTTACTTAACTAAAAATCACCCTTAAAAACTTACTATTACTATCCATTTGTAATTGTGAGAAAATTGGATTGAGTCTAAACCAAACGATATATCATGATTAATCACTTCTCGTTTAACATGAACGACTAGGGCTCGACACTTTTCATCTTACTACGTTCTTATACACTCGAGTAATGATAGTTATGAGGTGAATTTACAAATGGTTAAAAATCTGGTATTTCAGTCCATATCAACTCGATGAATGTGATTTTCCTGGTCTGGTATTGGGTCTTGGACCTAGTTAACTGAAAAGAGTAAGAACATTTAATAGTGAAAGAAGATATATAATTAAGATACAAAGGGGAAGTTGGTAAATTAATTACCTGACAGCCTGACTCATCATCCATTCCCCACTACTAATTTAAATTTGTCATACTGCTAACTCAACTCAATAATTATTATTAACTTAAATTAGTCCATTTTTTGTATTATACTATATGAAAATTTGACTATTTTTATAAAAAAATTAAAAATTTTAAATCGGCTAATATTTTACATATATATTGAAAATAACTAAAAAATCAAGTTTAACTATAATAACTCATATAAATAATAGCCAAATGAAGTTTAAAATGTTGAAAATTTTTAAATTGACTTACTTTTTACATATATGTGGTGGAAAACCACTAAAAATCCAAACTAAGATTTTTGTAGTCGAAATCACATGCATCCCACTAACAACAATAATCAGTACAACCCTTAAAAATGTTTTTAAATTTCATTTGACAATTACTTAAAGGGTTTAACATGGTAAAATCTTAATTTTTAGCAATTTCCAACATGTATGCCAAATATTAGCTAATTTGAAAATTTTCATATCAAAATTTTTCCAATTTCCGTGTGTTATACTATGAAAATTTGGTCATTTTCACAAGAAAATTTCAAAAATTTCAAATCGCTAATATTTGACATGCATATAAAAAATTGCTAAAAATTCAAGTTTCACTATAACAACCCCTGTAAATAATTGTCAAATGGAGTTAAAAATCAATTTTATTTGGTGTTATATTAGTGTTAAAATTTTTCAAATAGGCTTATTTTCTGCATGTTGAACCTTTGTTACATAAATTACATTTTATTAACATTGATCATATACAAATCTACACGTACAAACTATAAAATAAAACACACACATTGATAAGTTCAATCAACTCCTCGAAAATTATTTACAAGCAACGTAGTTTAATAATGACCTGATAGCATGACTCCTCATCCACTCCCTACTACTAATTTAATTTGTAGTACTACTAACTCAATAATAATAATAATAATAATAATTATTATTATTATTATTATTATTATTATTAAGTAAATGTAAAACTAATGGACAGACTATACTGACAGGTATTTTCCCTGATCCTCTCTGCCATCAACTGGATTCTCCATTCCTCCCAAGTGCATCCATGTCTATTTTATTAACACTACTGCTAGGGTTTATTTACAGCCCACTTATGTTCTTTGGATTTTAAAATTTGTTTCTCTCTTCTTCACATGCCCTCCACCACTCAAGGACTAGGCCAGCCTGCCATAAAACCCCCCCAAAGTAATAAACACGAAGCTACCATGATATCGACCGATTTGAAGATCACACCATGATATCGTGGGCTACCCTTTCTTCCCCCAATTGCAGGTTAATTACTGATCACACCATGATATCTTTGTTCTTTTATTTATTTTTTTTGGTTAATAAAATATATAGAATAGTAAGAGATGTGTATTGATATAATAATATAATACATATTAATTATGTGTATTTTTCTGTACGTAATAATATAATGGGCTCCTAAAATAAATATAACAATCGTATAATAATGTTATAACACATGTGTATTGACTTTTTTATAAATTCCAAAAACATTTTTATTTATATTGTGACTATTTTTGTGTCAGTAAGCCATGATTTAGACCAGGAAAATCTACTCTCCAAATCAAACCGAACCTCACTAGGCCATCAAGCACTCCGAAGTTGAAGAACAATTCCTATTTAATGGCTGAATTACAATTAAGTGTATTTTATTTTTAAAATCAGTCACTTTCTAGTACACGGTCGACCAATTGCACTACTCCACTTGGCCGGTTTGTAAACCCACCCCTAACCAGCTGGCCAGCCGGATAAGAATCCTCAAACAGAACCCAAAAATTGCCGTGAACTAGCAGGCCCAATATAGAGAAATAACGGGCTCAGATTCTCAGTCCATTTAGAAGCCCAACACAGTGACGCGCGTGCATACCAATCCAAGTATCATCCACGCTCATTCCATAATTTGGAATCGTCCTCTTGCTGCCATTGACGCCTTCAACATATTCTTTGCAAGGACATACTTTTCCTCCCTCTGCAGCAAACAAGGAATCCCTGAGTTCCTTTTCTCCCCTGTCAGATTTCCCATATTCTTCTTCTTCTTCTTCTTCTCAAATGAACGGCTATATATACACACACATTTCAATCCGCAGAGCATACTCACCCACATCAACATTCCATCTTCAATGGCGGAACCAGCAGCAGCAACACCGGTAGTGGATGCAGAGTACTTGAAGGAGATTGATAAGGCTCGCCGCCAACTTCGCGCTCTCATTTACGGCAGACAATGCGCTCCCATCATGCTTCGCTTAGCGTAATCAATCAAAACCATCATTACTTCTTAATTAATGTCCACCCCTCTCTGGTTTCTTAAGCGTGTACTCTTTTAATTTGCTGAAGATTTCATGATGCGGGGACATATGATGCGAGAACGCGGACCGGAGGGCCTAACGGTTCGATCCGGCACCGGAATGAGCTGTCTCGTGTTGCTAACTCTGGCATTAACGTCGCCATTGACTTCTGCGGTCAGCTTCTGAAAAAGAATCCCATCTGTCTAAAGTTGCTAACTTTGTTGTTGGGTAATAGTCATCATCATGATTCTGGAACTGGGTTTTGTTTCTTTTCTTCAGAACAAATCAAGGCTATGCATCCCAGGATCACCTATGCAGATTTGTACCAGGCAAATTAAATCCTGCTTGGTGATAACATTGCATGCCTTTTTGTCCTAATGATTTACTAATTTGACATCTTTCTTCTTTATGTGGAGTTGTATAGCTTGCTGGAGTTGTTGCAGTTGAGGTGACAGGAGGTCCATCAATTGACTTTGTCCCAGGCAGAAAGGTTGACAGACACAAAAGAGAAATCTTGTGTTATGTTCTGTTGTGAGCTTCCTAGTAAATTTATGGCTTGAAACTTTGCCTGCTTTTTTTTTCAACAGGATTCGACAGAGTCAGCTGATGAAGATGGGCGCCTACCTAATCCAAACCAAGGTCCTTCTCACCTCAGAGATGTCTTCTACAGAATGGGTCTTTCTGATAGGGATATTGTTGTACTTTCTGGCGCCCACACTCTGGTAGTTTACTTGAAAACACATTTTAACAACTTCTTCTTCTGTTTCCCAAGTTTACACATTCAAACTTCTTTTACCAGGGAAGAGCACATCAAGAAAGATCAGGTTTTGATGGTCCATGGACCAAGGAACCATTCAAGTTTGACAACTCTTACTTCGTGTAAGCTTTCTCTATCTTTCAACTCTGCCAAATTCAGCAATGCTCAATTCTCTAATATGGAATGTTCTATCTATGATTAGGGAGCTGGCTAAAGGGGAGACACAAGGACTGGTGAAGATGCCGACTGACAAGGCTCTAATGGAAGATCCCAGGTTCCGCGAATTCGTCATGTTATACGCCAAGGATGAAGATGCATTCCTTGAAGACTATGCAATGTCACACAAGAAAATGTCCGAACTTGGTTTCTCCTCAGCAATCTGGCGCAAGGTTCGAGCTTTGCTGTGGCTTCAGCATCTCAAAGCCTTGGTTGGATACAGCCGGCGAACCAAGTGAAACTCCAAAATCGAATTTGAATGAATAATAATGTAACAATAAAACTGGACTTGAATAAAAGGAAGAAGATTGAATGTGTTTATTCATTACTCAAGAGTCAAGATGCTTTGCCTTACAATTGGACTTCTGCAGATAATTAAATCTAAATAAATAAAAGCAAATCCCCACCCAAGGAGAACAAGTTTATCTCCCCTCCTAGAAATTAACCATCAGAATCTAACATTTGATTAGATTTCATTCAGTTCTTAGTAGCAATTAGACTAATATTAAATCTCAGGCTCGGCCTATAGGGCTGAGAGACAGAGTAATGTCCTGGAAAACCTTAAGCCTCTTCTCAACCTTCCTCGGCACCAACTTCCCCTCCGCCGCCACCGATTCGAATCCCGGTGGATGGGGCGGCCTCCTTGCAGGTACTGCCGCCACTTTCTCCCCTTCTTTAGCATCAGGAACCGGACCGAAAACCGCCTCCAGAATCGCATCCTCAAAGTCCTTACTGTCCGGTAACACCCCCGACATTCTTCTGTCCCCTGTTTCATCGGACAATCTCTTCTTTGTCTCCGGTTTAACAATCATTTCATTTTCAGAATTTCCAGACCTCGTCCTTTTCAATGTTTCGTGAATCTCATGACTGTTGTTGTTGTTTTTACTCGGTTGTTTCCCTAAAAAGAACGGCGGAGCATCCACATTAATCCATGAGTTCCCATATGCCAATTGCTGCTTCACACTACTCTTCTGTATTTGCGGCGGTGGGAGCGGGATGAGATTGGCTGCGTTGACATTTTCGTCGGCGAAATCATCCCTTGACTTTTTCGACACGCCGGTGCCAGCACCGCCGGTGTGGTCCTTGCAAGGCTGCGGCTGCCAGATAGAAGAAGAGCCGAGGAAGGCGTTGAACAATCTGGACCATTCGGCTTGGCCTACTCCTTTGTTGCTCATCATGATCTCCGACTCCAGATCCTTGAGCATCTGCTGTGCTCTCTCGTAAGCCTTGAGATGCGAATCGACGCCTCTGGGTCCGTCTGCGACGGCCGGCTTCACTCGTCGGAGATTGTCTTTTGCCTCCGAGATTCTCCCCTGTTTCATCAGGCATATTCCCAAGTTGCACATTTTGTTGTTGTCTGGTGCGATTGTCAGAGCCCTGCGGTATGCATCCTCTGCTTCTGTGAAGTTCTCTTGCTGCATCAGCGCCCACCCCAAGTTCCCCTGAAGAAAAAACAGAATCGGATATAATTAATCTTAGGATTTGCAGAAAAAAAACAGGGGAAGAATATAATCGTAGGACAATTGATCGTACCAGTAATCTAGTTGCTTCTTGTTCAACGGAGACCTGAAACTTTTTCCCTTGAGATCGGGCGGTTTTTGTGCGTTTTCCATTGAAGGCCAGACCTTTCTGGATTAGGAAAAGCTTGTGTTTCAGCAGTCCAACCTGATCATCCAATCTTCCACATCTCTGCCAAAAACAATAAATTTGACATAGCATTCCATCAGTAAAGAAATTTCAAAACTGTAAGCGAAGAGTAAAATGAACTACAGTACAAAGTACAAACCTTGTAGAGATCAAGAAGGATATTATCGAGAGACTCCTGAGCTTGGTCCGAGCAGCGGGATCTCAGTGACTTGATGGCTTCAATGGCTTCCTCAGCGCGATTCTGTTGCTTCATTACAATTGCCATGTCCTTCAAAGCACTGTCTACTCTGTCCCCTGCATTTATGGCTGCCCAGAACAGGGGAATAGCTTTCTCTGGATCTCTCTCCACCAACTGCTCACACAGCCCAATGAAAATTATAATCAGAAATCGTTTCTAAAGAGCATAAAAAGTCCATCAACTGATTTATTCAATTCAATTTACCTGAACATTTTTGGCTCGCACATACGGAGTGTCCCCTACGGGCACTTTATGAATGGCATGGAAAGACTGGGTTCTGGATATCCCTGATGGCTTCGCCGGAGAAGCAGGCGCCGATTTGGTGGGTCTGAATCCGGGGGGAGCGTTCCACATGTCTTGCAACATCTTTTCTGAATCGGCAAAAAGGTGGGAAGGAACAAATTCGGTCTCTGTTGTGAATTAAGTTGAACGGCGAACAGGGAGTGAGTGAGGGAGGAAAGATTGCGATTGATTTTATGGTGAGGAGAAGAATTTAAAAGATTTTTGGACCGTTGCAAAGTTACCGTTTGGAGGAGCTGTTGTAATACAGGATTGCACAAGTTCCAGGATGTAGTACGATCCTGAGCCGTTAGATCTCATAGTTTTGGCCATGTGAATGATCGAACGGTACATATCAAAGGACTACTAAAGTCTTTTTCACAAAAATTGTTTTAATTTATTATTTTATAAAAAGCACTACGACCTCATTCCCGCGGTGCATTGACCAGCCCTGACTTCCCCGCGCGAGTTTGGTAACCGGTCGACAATTTTTTGGATAAGAATTCAGTCATCCATCGATCACTTTCTTAGTGAAAATTTATAGTCGGTTATATTTTTTTTAATTATAACCAGTTATAGTTTTAAAATCTAATGCTATATATAGTCCCTTTTTTACTTCGTATATGTCATAAAAAGATTAAAATACTCTTAATTAAAAAAATTACTTCGCCCAGTTCGTTTTTACTAACAAAGTCTATTTTTACTTCGTACAATCCATTTTTACTTCATACAGTCCTCTTTTACTAATTGCAGTTCAATTTTTTATAATCTTCACAAGATATATTAATTTAATATTTTTTATTTATAATTTTCGGAAAAATAAAAATTATAAATAAAAACTATAAATGAAAATTTGAAAATAAATACTTATTATTTTTTAATATACAGAAGATATATATATATATATATATATATATATGTGTGTGTATTTTTTATTTTATTTTTTATAATGATTGTAATTATTTTTTAAAAATATGTTAATTACTAAGAGTACTTTGTAAGTAATATTGATTTAGCTCCATTGTTTTATTTATAATTTTTGTTAATAAAAATGGACTGTATGAAGTAAAAACGGATTGTAAAAAAGTAAAGCTGGACTGCGTTAGTAAAAACGGACTGAGTTTCTAATTTTTTCCACCGAGGGTATAATAGTCCATTTCTGATAAAATACAGACTGCATACAATAAAATACAGACTGTATATAGCATCACTCTTTTTAAATTATAGTTATGTATTTTAAACTATAGTTATAACAAGAATTATAACCAATTATAACCAATTATATCTTTTACATTATAATCAATTATATTTTAATAATTAGTCATAATTATAACTAATTCAAATTAAAAAAATAATTTATTTGAATGAATAATGTAAAAATAAAATTGGACTGGAATAAATAAAAGGAAGAAGATTGAGGTTAGGTTTGGCAATAGAAATTGGATTTTTATGAAGATTGAGGCTAAGTTTGGCAATAAGAATCAGATTCTTATGAAGATTTAGTTGACTGTTCATCTAATTGTTATAGTCTGAATTCTCATAAATTCGATACCATTAATGTACAATAGATATAAACAAGTTTTGTTGGAGTAAAAAAAAATTTTGAATGGAAATTTGGATAAAGGAATATAAAAATTTCAATTGAAATCATATTTCGAAATCTACTAAAAATTTTTTTTTTATGAATTCCTTATAAACTTTAATTTAACATTTTTTCACAATCTTTTCAACTTTAACTGAACTATTTTTTCACTATTTTAATTTAACATTCTTAACAATTATAATTCTTACGATCAATGAATGTGTTTATTCATTACTTAAGATGTCTGCCTTACAATTGAATACAAATAGATATAAATAAATAAAAGCAAATCCCCCCAAGGAGAACAAGTTTATCTCCCCTCCTAGAAATTTAACCATCAGAATCTAACATTTGTTTAGATTTCATTCAGTTAAAGGCGCTTACTTGAGCAATTAGACTAATAATAAATCAATCAAAATCAGGCTCTGCCTCTGGGGCTGAGAGACAGAGTAATGTCTTGGAAAACCTTAAGCCTCTTCTCAACCTTCCTCGGTACCAACTTCCCCTCCGCCGCCACCGATTCAAATCCCGGCGGATGCGGTGGCCTCCTTGCAGGCTCCGCCGTCGCCACTTTGGTAGGAGCTGGACCAAGAACTGCCTCGAGAATCGCATCCTCAAAGTCCTTACTGTCCGGTAACACCCCGGCCGACAATTTTAGGTCCCCTGTTCCACCAGACAGCCTCTTCTTGGTCTCCGGTTTAACAATCATTTCATTTTCAGAATTTCCAGACCTCGTCCTTTTCAATGTCTCGTGAATCTGATGATGGTTGTTGTTAGTATTCGGTTGCTTCCCTGAATAGAACGGCGGAGCATCCACATTAATCCATGAGTTTCCAAAAGCCAATTGCTGCTTTACGTTCTTCTGCTGCTGTTGCTGCGGTGGAGGGAGCGGGATGAGGTTGGCGGCGTTGACATTCTCATCGCCGAAATCATCCTTTGACTTTTTCGACACTCCGCCGCCTGTGCCGCCACCGCCGCCGGTGTGGTCCTTGCAAGGCTGAGGCTGCCAGATGGAAGAAGATCCGAGGAAGGCATTGAACAATCTGGACCATTCGGCTTGGCCTACTCCTTTGTTACTCATCATTATCTCCGACTCCAAATCCTTGAGCATCTGCTGTGCTCTCTCGTAAGCCTTGAGATGCGAATCGACGCCTCTGGGTCCGTCTGCGACGGCCGGCTTCACTCGCCGGAGATTGTCTTTCGCCTCGGAGATCCTCCCCTGTTTCATCAGGCATATCCCCAAGTTGCACATTTTGTTGTTGTCTGGTGCGATAGTCAGAGCTCTCCGGTATGCGTCCTCTGCTTCCGTGAAGTTTTCTTGCTGCATCAGTGCCCATCCCAAGTTCCCCTGAAGCAATAAACAGAATCGGATCCGATTAATTTTAGGGTTTGCACAAAATAAAAACAAAAACAAAAACAGAGTAATATAAAGTAAAATAATTGGCTGTACCAGTAATCTAGTTGCTTCTTGTTCAACGGAAACCTGGAACTTTTTCCCTTGGGATCGGGCGGTTTTTGTGCGTTTTCCATTGAAGGCCAGTCCTTTCTGGATTAGGAATAGCTTGTGTTTCAATAGCCCAACCTGATCATCCAATCTCCCGCATCTCTGCCAGAAGAAATAAATTTGGTACAGAAATCCATCAGTAAAGAGAGACTTGAAAATAGTGAATGAAGAGTAAAGTGAACTACTTTACAAACCTTGTAGAGATCCAGAAGGATATTATCGAGAGATTCCTGAGCTTGATCGGAGCAGCGGGATCTGAGTGACTTGATGGCTTCAATGGCTTCCTCAGCACGATTCTGTTGCTTCATTACAATTGCCATGTCCTTCAAAGCACTGTCGACTCTATCCCCTGCATTTATAGCTGCCCAAAACAGGGGAATTGCTTTCTCGGGATCTTTCTCCACCAACTGCTCACAGCAAAATACAAAATTATAATGAAAACTCGTTTGAAAAGAGATTAATAACTCTGTAAATCGACTGATATAAAATCCATCAAATGATTTAAACAATTCAATTCAGTTTACCTGCACATTTTTGGCTCGAACATATGGAGTATCCCCGACGGGTACTTTATGGATGGCATGGAACGACTGGGTTCTGGATATGCCCGATGGCTTCGCCGGAGAAGCAGGCGCCGATTTGGTGGGTCTGAATCCGGGAGGAGCGTTCCACATGTCCTGCAACATTTTTCTGAAGAAGGGGGAAGGAACAAATTCGATCTCTGTTGCAAAATAAGTCCACAGTGAACAGAGAGTGAGGGAAGGAGGAAACAAACAGAGGAGAGGGGGAATCCGTAGAGATCGGAATGGCGATGATTTTATGGTGAGTCTGGAAAGGAGAAGAATTTAAAAACAAAATCGAACGTTAGGAAGAACTTACCGTTTGAGAGCAACTAGCCGTTAGGGGGGGGGGGGGGATGGGGGGAGCAGTTTTCCTTGGGTGCAGAATCCACATCCGTCGGCACCCTACTGACGCCTTCATCCAACGGCTTTCGATGAAAGTCGGAGATCAAACAGTCAGCTGTAATGTAAATATTTAGGGCCCATGCTATTTATTTTCTTTAATTTAAGAGTAAAAATAAAGGATTATTTTCCGGACAGGAAATGGATGCGTTTTGAATTTTGCCCGATATATTTTTCGAATGTAAAAATCATCGGGTTTAGTTTCTGACGGAATCCAATCAGAACTACAATCCGACTCTAAATAATATCGGCTCACCACTTTCAGTTAATTTAGAATGAATTAAAAGATGTGGAACATGATGCTTAAGTTCACTATATAATATATCCGATTTTCAAATTCACTCACATTCATATATGAATATTTATGTTATATTTTATTTATTTATTGTAAAAGCAGTTTTGCCCTCTATCTTTGAAGCTGTTAGTTTCTACTGCCCAATTGAGGTATTAAAATGTTGAAGGACTTTGAAGCTCGTAATTAAGAGGGGGCGGCTGACAATTTGGCTTGACTTGCCATCTCTCCTAATCCAACACTCTCAACTCAAGAATCAATATATATTGACCACTTGACCTTCCCAACACGATAAATTACAAGTCAACTCCAATCGATGAATTATGATATATATTTACACACAACTTTTGGTTTCATGGATAGTAGTACACAACTGATTAAGTGGTCAAACAAGATCGGTATAACTCTTGTATAGGTTAAGTTGGTCGGATAAATTAGCGAGTCTTCCTTGGTGAGCATTTAGAAGTTTCTGGGTAATTTCTCGCAAGACGTATAAAAAAAATAGTAAGTGGAATTGACATATATTGGAATAAAGCGTATGAGTATTAAAAAGACAGATAAATATTGAGGTTCTATTTGAAAGCGTATAATTCATAAATATATAGCTTAATTAGCCGCGTAGGGTTAAGGTGGATGGTATTTCATCAATGCAGTAGTCACCTTAACTTATATAATTAATCATCTTGAGATATGAGTCATGTTATAATGTAATAGGTGACGGTTGATGACTAGCCCTAGGCAACATCCCGAAACTTTCCACGGGATATGTAGGGGAGAGTCAAGAGTGGTTGAGCCTCGGCTAATGTGGCATACCCCTGTCTTGTTGATGTGTCGGGATGTCATGTCACATTGATGTGATAGGGGATGGAAGCTGAATTTAGGGCTATCGTGTTTTAGGATACTCTATCTTCTTGAATCTTGTGAGCATAATTTTGAGTTTGAATTCAAAAATTAATACACAAAGTGAAAACTTTAATTTTAAATTTCATCAAATTGAGTCAGCAATCCTTAACGGTAGTCTAGATTCATCCATCTCGCCCCGCCGTTAATTATTACTATTTATGGTAAGAGTGCTATGCAAATTGGAGATGGAAAAATTTCGATGAAGCCATGCAAAAAATCAATAATGACTGACGACTCAACTTGTTGGTTATTGTAGCCTAGCCGCTACCTTCCACCAGGTTCTTGGACCACCCCACTGTCCCAACCAAATTGCACATTTGTCGTTTCACAACTACCATGCAATGCATCTTCAAAAGCAGTAGACTGACAATTACATGGCGGCTAGCTTCACTAATTTCATATGAAACTACTTTTAATCAGAACTCTACCTTACAATAGTTGCAATACTAGAATTTGACCAATAGGATGTAAATACTATAAAATTTATTCGAATCAAACCATTAGAGTTATTTGGATGTAACAAGTTTTTAACATGGTATTAGAGTTTAAAAAGACCAAGAGCGAGGCTTCTGTTTCAAATCCCGATAGCGCTTATTTCTTGCATATGAATTACCGCATGAAACTGTACAAACCTCAACTCTTCCGAGAGCTTCTGTTTAAGGGAGTGTGTTGATGAATACTACAAAACCTATCAACGATTCTCGACGAAAAACCGGCTAACCAATGAATTTGTAGGGATTTTTTTTTCTGGATGAACAAATTTGATAGCAGATCTAATCGCAACGGAACCTAAACAGTCAACTAATCGGTATAGAAACGAAATAGCTGAAAGTAAAAGACACCATAAATTGTTAACGCTGTTCGGAGAAAAATCTCCTACTCAGCGGATCCTCAGGGAGGGAGACTAAACCAGAAAAGATCCACTAGAATGCAAGTACGGAGACGGTTACACATCGACAATCAACACATAACCACAAGCAAGAACCCAGACTAACAGAATACAAGAGATGAGACTTAGCAGGTCAAGGAGAGAAGGATCTAAACCCCTTCAAGTTTCGAATACCCCGATAAGGAATCGAGATCCCGACAGCGCTGTACTGACGACGATCTCCTTCTAGAATACTCGATCTCCAACCACGAACGCTCACAACTCTTTGACTGCTAGGGTTAGGGTTTTTGACGTCGAATCGTCTGACTGATGAGAAGAGGATAAGAGTGGCTAATATATTAAACACTCCTTTTTCAGAACGTTGCGTTTCAATAGTAGTGGTAAGAAGGAGTTAGTTGAATCGGTTTGTTCAATGGGCCAGCTATGCCTCCAAATTTATGGTTGTGTTTCAATAGTAGTGGTAAGAAGGAGTTAGTCAAACCGGTTTGGTCAATCGCCCTATGCCTCCAAATCTATGGTTCAAAATCGGCTGAATTATTCAACACATGTATATATCTGTATCCAACTACTTGAGGATTGTGGTGTTATGTGGTCATTGGTCAAGGCCATAGGGGCCCAAAGCATTAAAGGAGAAGAAGAAGAAGAAGCCTTTTCTTTCTACCAAACTCATCCTTTTGGAAATTGACATTTATTAATTGGGTGGCTTCTTCCTCAACTTCTTCTTCTTGCCACCAACAAACTTGTGTCTGTTTCCCCATTTGTTTACTCTTCTCTTCTCTGTTCTTTCTCTGCCAGCAGAATGGGAAGGTCTCCTTGCTGCGAGAGGGCTCACACAAACAAAGGAGCATGGTCCAGGGAAGAAGACGAGCGCTTAGTTTCCTACATAAAAGCTCATGGTGAAGGCGGCTGGAGATCCCTTCCCAAATCTGCTGGCCTCCTCAGATGTGGGAAAAGCTGCAGGCTTAGGTGGATGAATTACCTTCGACCTGATCTCAAGCGTGGCAATTTCAGTTGCCAGGAGGATGAGCTCATCATCAGACTCCACAGCCTCCTTGGCAATAAGTATGTAAACCCCCACAAGCTCTAATCTTGTCTCTTTGCGTGAGTGGTGGTAGTTCCGTTCGGTTTTCAAGTTCAGATTCTGGGGAGCACACTCCTCACTGCCCTCTCTTGTAGTACCTTCTATCTGGTTAAATAAGCACTCGGGCTGAACGTCAACAACCCTGAGGTTTACCTGAGTGCAGTGCCATGGTCAGGTGAGGTTTACCTGAGTACAGTGCCATGGTCAGGTGAGGTTTACCTGAGTGCAGTGACGTGGTCAGGATTTGGATTTAGAGGTTTCAATCAATGTCATATTCATATTTGAATGTGTCATCAACAACTTTTTGTCTTTGAAATTTAGATTACTCGGACTAAATTTATGATTATTACTACTGCCTGACTGCAACAGCGTTACAAAGTGGTGCATCTGGGACTCACTACTCTTTTTTGGTGTGTGTATTTTAAGGTGGTCTGTGATAGCGGGGAAGTTGCCGGGGCGGACAGACAACGAGATCAAGAACTACTGGAACACGCACCTGAAGAGGAAGCTGCTGGGAGAAGGGATTGACCCTTTGACTCATCGCCAGATCGGAAGTGGAGAAGGAAAGGAAGAAGAAGAAGAAGGCATTGCAGAAGGAAATGGCTCTGTTTTCAGTGAAGAGGTGGTTGAAGGGAATGATAATAGCTCTGGCGTTGGAATGTCGAGGGAAAGAGATGAAGGGACTGACGAGGAATTGAATCTCGAGCTGAGGATGTGCCCTCCGTCTCCTCGTCGGCATGGACCGATGTCGCGGCCATTGGAGGAGGAAGGATCATCAAATGCAGTAATGGTTGAAGGAAGGAAATATTGGCTGGTGGATATGATTAGATAGATAACATAACATATAGGCATAACATATAATGGATTAATGGTACGGCATGAATTTCATGTAATCTACTCTCTGGCACAGGAGGAGTTGGGGCTGGGTCAATCTAGGCCGCTGTTCAGGGTTATTTGATATATAGAGCGAATGAAATTAAATACATTTTTTATATAAATTGGACCTTTAAACTTGAAATTTTTGAAATTAATTTGTATGATATGTTTCTTTAGGACGAGGAAATTATGTGGCAGGGGTTGATGTCAGGGTTAAGTTGAAGGGGGGAAGCAGATAGGAAGTAGGTGAGGCATCTCAGTCACCACTCACATGCACAGAAACTGAGAGATAGGTGTTGTGGATAGGCCTCCATTATTAATTTGTGTGTAACCGATTTTACGTACCAACTAAACAATAATCGAGACTCCCAACCAATACCTTTCATTTTTTACGAGTTAGAACCGCTCTTCTCATTAATCAAACATAACGTGCATGAAACTATTACAAGAGGGAGAACTAGTCAAGAAGAAGAGAGCAAGATTAGGCCGATGGGGCAGCCTAATATGCTTTTGAGTTTGTGACTCGCTGAATGAAAGAAATGGTTTATCAAAGGGAAAATCTGGCAGAATAGAAACAATCCTCCCGATATAGCAGAAGCATTTCCACGGCCAGCGATGCTTAGGGCTGTAAAATGGCCATGACAAGTTCTTGACAGTCTTAACGGATGCTTGACCTAAGGGAAGATTGAGAAGCATAAAGCGAGGCTTCGAGGCTAGCACTAGCTTCTAAGACAATGGTTGGAGAGCAGTAAAAAGTCCCGACCCTCCTGTCCATTCTATGTCCAACGATTTTCGAGATAACAATATAATAGGTCTGCCTTCTGGGAGTCATCATGAAAGGACCCATCGCCTTCTGGGAGTCGTCATGAAAGAACACATTCCTCACATGGATCAGAACTCCATTGTATAACCTTCTAATTGATCATTTGTCTTACTACCATCATGTGATTGCAGTACCCCAACCAGGACCTATAATTAATTAAGCTTTGAGGTACTATTCGAATCCGATGATGTGTACGTTAACTTTCTCTTGTATAGAAACATCCTAGTCCAGGCCATACATAATCAAAGTGGCTATAGCAATGCCAAAAACGATTGTGACGAAACTCGAAACCATTGGTATAGACGACCTACAAAATTTTATGTCTTGAAAGCATCCCTCTTCTGTATCTAGCACATTGCAGAACCACATTATTTCACACTCGTATTATTACGATGAACATGGATGGAGTGTGAACCCTAAACTAATCTTCCATTTCTATCATACAGCTATCCCAGTTATTATTAGGAATTACCTCAATTCACCGCACATCTACTGAACTAAATCAAGTAACTAAGCCAATATGATTCAAATAACCACCACCACACACATATAGAGAAAAATATACAACAGTGAGGAGACCAAAGATTCCATCTGTGCCCTTTAAATTTTTCAGTTGCAAATTGCAAGCAGTCCATCAATGCAACCACAGTACTCAACGACTTTAATATGTATCCATTTCTTCAACTACCTTTTCCATAACTATTGAATCATGAACAAGTCTATGATGAAAAACCAGTAATTCATTCTTTTGAGGAAGCTGGCAAGCTGGAACCCTTAAAAGCAAGCAGTTGCTGTCGCCATAAATGTCAACTATGTGTGTTTGCATAATGGGAAAAAGGGTACGGCAGAGAATAGAAGGTCCAAGCAGGCAAAGCCATAAGACTTTTGCAGGATCAAGTTGATAAAGCCAAAAGATCATAATAAAGGACATTTTACAGCAGATTAGGAGTTCCAGTTTGGAGGTTGAACAGAGAATTTGAAGATTGGACAAATGCCAAAATGAAGACATGCGTTTTGATATTAGGGGAATAGTTTTGCTTACAGCTTACATACCTTGTTTCTCCAACACATGAGAGAAACTGAAACAAGGAAACAACTATATATTCACACAGCCACAGAAGGAACTAGGAGCATGATGACCATAACAGTTCCAAAAAACGAATGCTTTGAAGCTAAAGTGCACGAAAGCTGTCTGTTTTATCAAGTCTAGCAGTACCTGAGCTCGACGATTCACCCATCACATCGGGCGAGGCAGCCATCTGAGAAGGTTCCTTCTTGAGAGAAGTTGGGATTCCTGATATCTCCTGAAACAACCAACACATAACAACGTTGCTCACTCATGTCTAGCCAAGAGCGAACCCCCTTACACAGTTGAATCCACAAGCCAAAAGAAAACGACTTTCCACTTCAGTATTGATTATCAATGAACACACTACACATTTAGATTGAAGAATAGTTGTCTTGATCCCCCGTTGATTGGAGAGGTATAAAACTCTCCTTTATCTACCAAAGCAAAATGATACATGTTGAAATCTAGAAGATGCAAAGGGAATTTTATGGATTTACCTTCATCAGATGCAGCCTCATGTCACAGGGGCGAACTTGGTTCCCAATACAAGTCATCACAAACTTGGAGTAGTGGAACAATACATCAGCTGCAGCTTGCTTTTTCTCTTCAATCTGCCAAACCAAATATATATACAATCACAACAGGGAAACACAAAAAAATGGCATTCTGGAGAAAAGAAAAGGAATCAAGCAGAAATATCCTTTCACTCACTATCCCATCAAGCATTTCCTTTACTCTCCTCGATAGATAAAGCACAATGCCACATGATCAACTAAGCTAAGACACAGCAATTCAAACAGCAACAGAGGTCTCTAATATTTCCTGAAAGACAGATTACGCTACGGATTTGCATCCTTCCTCACAAAAAATGCATCAACATCTCTAAACCCTAAATAAGAACAAAGTCGATTGCAGTCGGCAGTTGGAAGCAATACTAAACAGATTAGCAGCCGTCGCGATCATATAACAAGGAGGAGTAGGAACTCGAAAAGGAAGTTATCAATGACAAAATCTGGAGCGAAGATTAAAAAGAGAAAATTTAGCTAGCAAGAAGTCTTTACCTCGTATTCCTTCATTTTCCCAAAATCAGATCGAACGATGAAGCGGAGCCTTCTGCCGGGGAAATTCTTTGTGCTCACTACTTCGTTTTGCCTTATGAGATTTTTACCGTTGTTACTAATAGTTTCAGTCCGGTTACTCAAGCAACTGGCCTATTAGCTCAGCTGGTTAGAGCGTCGTGCTAATAACGCGAAGGTCACAGGTTCGAGACCTGTATGGGCCAATAAAATTTGCTTTTTTGGCCTTTTTCTGCCTTCGCTTCACTTAGTGCCGAGGAGGCGTTCATTTGGGTAGTAGGTTAATGTGGTTCTTTGTGATACAGGTGTTCTGTCATCTGTGGACTAGTGGCTACTGGCTCCGGTGGCCTTTTTCTGCCTTCGCTTCACTTAGTGCCGAGGAGGCGTTCATTTGGGTAGTAGGTTAATGTGGTTCTTTGTGATACAGGTGTTCTGTCATCTGTGGACTAGTGGCTACTGGCTCCGGTGACATTCATGGCTTCCTTGCCTATTTTCTGCAAGTCATGGCTTCGGTGACATTCATGGCTTCTTTGAGTTAATCAACGATTCCTCCGGTGACATTCATGTCTTCCTTGAGTTAATCAACGATTCCTCCGGTGACATTCATGGCTTCCTTGAGTTAATCAACGATTCCTCCGGTGACATTCATGGCTTCTGGAATCGGTGACATTCATGGATTCACAGAAGCACGATTCTGGAATAAGCTCAAACATGAACGAAATGGCGTGCTGTTCTATACAAACACAACTATTCTAGTAACAGGTTTCGAAGGGCTAGAAAATCTGGAAGCCCGGAAATCATGATGCAATGTTGAATTGCTCACCGTTAAAATAAAGCCAAAAATCAACCAAGTGTTTCAAGTTCTATTAGCAGCGGTGAAATCTAACGAGTTTCTAATAATTTTTTCCAACATGCATCAAGAGTTGTAGCAACAAGAAAATAAAGAACAAAAGATGCCGCCTCTTTTGAATAACCTTGATGGACAAATTCAGGGGGTACAGGTTAAAGATATCAGGCGTCTCTAGCAGGGGCCTTCTTGGCAGCCTCGGCAGCTGCCTTCTCTGCTTCGATCTCAGCCACGATAGCATCAATTTCAGCCTCTTCGAGTTGCTTCAGGCCGTGTTCTTTCGTCATCACTGCAACTTCAATGTTCTTTCCTCCGCTCTCCACAACCTACAAAGCAGCAAATTCAAGATTTCAGAACTTTTGAGACTTCGATTTACTATCCATACTGATGTTTGCCTTTTGAAGGGGGTGACAAAATAATTCAGCTGGTATGATCTGATTTGGTTTGTGTTTAAGCCAGAAAGAACCAACGGTATTGAATGCACAGAATTCGGGGATCATTAGAACCAACATTTGCAGTTAATGTGAATGGTTTTACAGCTGAGGTGAATAACACCAGCAGGAGTTATAGGCGAACAAGCAAAAAAGATGCCACTTTTGATAGAATTTCAAAGACACAGCGGATGAAAGAAAGCAACATGAGCTTCTAAGTAACATAGAATTAAGGCAATAGTGATCATTTGGAGGGAAAAGAAATGTATTCATTAAAGCATTCAACCGCCTAACACAATGTCTCTCAATCATACAAAACAATGCATATACTATGGCTCTACGCACTATATGACAAGCTGATCAGTTATGCATCAAGATACCACCGCATATAACAATGTCTAGACATAGCAAGTAAGAACGCACCTCCAGTAAGGCACGGATGGCAAGCTTAACAGTTTCTTGTCCAGAGGTTTCTTTATAGTTCTTCTCAAGAAACTCTCTGATGGAGTTGGAGTTTCTCCCAGTTGCATTAGCCTTCCAAGCAGAAAAAGTCCCAGAAGGATCCGTCTGATAAAGAGATGGCACCTTAGTATACGGATCAAACCCGATTATCAAGGTTGAAAGCCCAAATGGTCTGACACCACCACTCTGTGTGTACTTTTGCTGGAGTCCTGCAATGTAACGGGTGATGTACTCCACAGTCACAGGATCCTCGACAGTAAGCCTGTGGCTTTGACATTCGATCCTGGCCTTGTTGATTAGCACGCGAGCATCTGCCTTAAGTCCAGCACATGCTAAAGCGATATGATTGTCCAGGTTAACAATCTTCCTCACTGACCTGCATGATTGTACCATCGCAAACATCATTAGGAGCAGATAATAAAATGTTTCTGGACCGAAGCAAGAGAACACTCATCCAATCGACAACTTTCCAAGAAAATCAACACTTTTCCCCTATTTCAACGGCAGCTAAATAGAGATAATAACTCGACACATTTGGAGTAAAGCAACTGCAATTCGTCACTTATAAATGTTGATCTCTCGATCATTTCAACATCACCGGTCTTAATTGTTCAATTCACAACCATACATCAACTGTAAGAGCTGGAGAGCGTGACGTAAACCCTAAACTATGATTCAAAGAGGTGAAATTCGACAAAAAGGAAAACGACCTAGAAAGGAAGATGTAATTACCTAGAGTCCTGAAGCTTGACCGCGGATTTCTTCTCGACTCCGAGGACAACGGTGTCGGTGCCACGGACGCCGACGGCGGCGTTCCCCTTACGGACGGCTTCCAACGCGTACTCGACTTGGAAGAGGTGGCCATCGGGAGAAAAGACCGTGATAGCTCTATCGTATCTCGCCATTGATTATCACTCTTTCCTTTGCTTCGAACTCTCCGACGTGTATGCTCTCTCTAGTGTGCTGGATCAGCTGAGATTCAGAGCTTTGAGGTATCGGAGGACGAGGAGGAGCTTTTTATGAATCGCGGTCTTCAAACTTAGAGAAGAAGTCAGTCGCATTATTTTTCTGGGCACGGGGGAGAAGAATAAAGCGTCAGGCCCTTTTAGAAATAATATAGGCCAAAATCCAGTTAGTCGTGGGCCTGGCCCGATTTAGAACTTGGACCAGCTAGCACAAAGTCCATACAACACTTTTCTGGATGAGAGCTGGAAAGATTGCATTATGTAAAAGCAATTTAATGAAAAACAATTTATTTTATAGGTAATTTTTTTCATATTTTCTCATAGATAATTAGTCATTAGATATCTTCAAAAGAAATTAAAATGTTTTTTCATCGTCTCCTGATACCTCAATTCCTTATTACTTTATATATTATTTATTTTACTTCTGTAAAATGGCCGTACAAGTAGGATGACATTCAGGTGGAGCCGTACAAGTAGCAGTCGGATTTATATGAATTCGTTATCTACCCGTTGAATTTTCGGATTCGGAGATTCCCTTCCCGATGATAGCAATCGGATTTAGATTTGATACCGTCCCCGCCCATCATCGGATTTTCGGGTTGGTCGGAGCTCTGAATTCTATCCGAAACATAATAAACCAAGACTGAAAATCGAATTTAAAAATTGATGTCTATAAAATAATTGATTGAATGATATAAATTTTAAAATAATAAATGATTAAGAAACAATTAGATTTACTTATAATTTCATTTCCCTAGTATTTCTCATTCTTATTCTACTTCATTTTTCAATTACCTGACACAAAATGTTAATTATAATAGATATATTCAAAATGAAGTTGTAACTTTAAATTGTAACAATTACTATGTAAAATGTAACCTCAATTGATCCATTAAAATTTATTGAAAGACGGATCATGTTGAGTTATGCTTGGGTTTGATTGATATGTCCAATTCAAACCAACTCAACTCTATTAGTATTCTGAATTATTCTTGTTAAAAGAATATCGAAAGAACGACCGTGTTATATGGACTGTGTTTAGGTTTGATAAGTATGTTTAATTTAAACGAACTTAACACGATTAAGTTTCTGAATAGGTCCAGACCCCTCAAATTAAGAAAATGTAAGCCCTAGTGTTAAGACAATATCAAAAGAAGATTGATTCATGGTGATTTTATATACTTTATAAATGAACAATATATTAGCCTCGCTTAGTGTGATGTAAGTGAACAATGTGATTGAATATACTTGAAAATGTTGAGTGTAATGTTCATGTTAGTTATGTTCCCAATAACGACATAACCTTCAATATTATATGAATGATTTTTCTAAAAAATTCAGTTAAATATAAAAAAATTTGATGTAATTGGATTAAAAAAATGTAGCGAACAACATTTACAAATGTCACAATTCATTTTGAGTAACATATAAAACGTTATGGAAGAAAAATTATTTAAAATGAGAAAAAATAGAGGTTCAAAATAATTAATAAGTTTTTTTGTTACGTGATTTTTTGTAAATAAAAAAAGTTATTTTAAAAAAAATTCCTAAATTTAAAGAAAAATCTCTAAAAATTTATATGACAAACTCAATTTCTTATTTTTCTAATAGAGATGTCTTACAACATATATGTTGATAATCCAAACGCCGTGTTTTGGATTTGAGTAAAACGGTTGGTTTTTCAAATTACTTTATTTTCTAGCAAAAAAAAAGTGGACGTTTGTGCATTTGAATTGAGTACTAAAACACCAAAAACAAAACATAATTTAAGCCTCATTTGATAAAATGAAATTATGAAATCTTATTACAGAAACAGAAGTTATTAAATGTCAAAAAAAGATCACACAAGGCAACCTTTGTCAGCAATGCTACAACACCTATTACATTACTGATTACAGACTGACAATATTTACACTTGCCAACACAAAACACAGCCATTACTCAGTCGCTGCAGGTCTAGTAAGTGACAAAATGGTGGAAACCATAAGCTTATAATCAATCGGCTTCGTCAGATACGCATCCATCCCAACTGCCAAGCACTTAGCTTCATCACACGACATTGCGTGTGCCGTCAACGCCACTATCGGAATATGCACCCCTCTCCCTTCTTCACTTCTCCTAATCTCCTTGGTTGCTTCGTAACCGTCCATCTTCGGCATCTGACAATCCATCAACACAAGATCAAACAGCTGAGGAGTTCTCTGAATCTCATGATCATCTGTGCTAGCAGTGCCATCAACAACGCTGTTCAGAGCATCCACTGCTTGAACTCCATCTCCTACTGCTATAACAGTAGCCCCCATTTTCTCCAGCATAATGGTAGCAACTCTTTGCAGAACTGGAGTGTCTTCCGCTAGCAGAATCCTCAACCCATCAAGTGATTTTGTCTGCTTATTGGCAGTGATTCCCTCCGAATTACTGCCTTCCCTTCTGCTGGAACTACGACCCTCCGAGTGCACATCGGTCATTTCGACTAAGCACTTCTGGTTATACTGAGATGAAGTTGTTGTTGTTGGAAGAACAAGTTCATCGGAATCCTCGGAGCAGCTGGCGGTTTCGAACTGATCAGTCGCATCAATCTCCTGAAATTCGTGCCTCCGGGCCTTCTGCTGGTCAAAGTTGTGATCTTTCATAATGGCTTCCATGATTTGAACCATTTTGGCCTTGTAGAGAGGCTTGTTGACCATTAACATATGCCCTTTGCAGCGAAGTTCCATCTTTACTGCGTTGGAAGTGTCGTGGTTTAGCATCCAAGCGAACTTGGCTTTGCCTGAGAATTTTTCCAGGAAGTTTAGCTGCTCTTTCCATATCTCTGTGCTTAAGTCAAGAAGTCCGATGTCCACAACTATGACGAGTAAGGCTTCCTTTATGTCTTTGATGTTCAGGAGTTCTGATTTCACCGCCTCCTTCAGAGGGTGGTGAGTGTCAAAGGGGTTTTTATTATTGGTGTTGTTTCGCGTTCTTGATTGGAAGAGTTCTCGGAGGACTTGGGTCAATTCGTTCCATTCGGATACTCCTACTGTAGACAGTCCTATTTTCTGTAGCCATTTCGACGTAACAACTCTTCCCATTGTGCCGTGGAGTGCAAGCAAGATCTGCATTTTCAAAAATTCGAACAAATTAATTACATCCATTTTTGTGATTAAAAAAAGTAAGTAGAGGAGTAATATGAATGTGGTTTATTTTTTACCACCAAATTATGCCTAGCGAAATCCACTTGCAAATGTTGTTCTGTGATATCTGCAGGTGCACTTAAAAGCAAGAACAGTCTCATTAGAGTTCCTGGTCCATTCTTCTTCACAACTTTTATCTCTCCACCCATTTTCTGGACCTGTATTATAGATATTCAATCATTATAACGATTTTAGATTATCCATAATCAGAATGATAACAATTTGATGTCTTCTAGAAGTCTGCTACATACCAAGGTTCGGACAATGCATAATCCAAGGCCAGTGCCACCGTGCCTGCCAATAGACAAAAGTAAGAACTTTCCAGTACAGACTACCATTTTCCATCAGTACACGTATAGTGACTAAGAAACCATGTTTAGCTACTTACAGTCGCGTCGTAGACGGATCAGCTTGCTCAAAGCTCTCAAATACAGACTCCCATTTGCTTGGATCAATTCCTGAAGCGAACAAGGGAAAACAGAAATTGTTCTAGTTCCTCCACGAGTTGGGAAACAAAAAGAGTTTCTTTTTAATTGCTTTTGGTTCCAGATAGAATGGAAGTTCATACATACCGCAGCCTGTATCATCAACTTCAAACCATAGGATCACTTTGTTCTCCTTCTTACTAGCTTTCTTCATGTGGTTCCCATGTTGCCTCAACTTTGCCTTGATTGCACATCTCATTTTCTTATTCTCAGCAGGGAACATTTCAGCATAATCAAAGCTATTCAAGTTTTCACACCAGCCTCTCAGGATTATGTGACCCGCTATCATCAACACACGATTCTATTCAGAACTTTCAGGCCTCCCTGAGAAAACGAAAAACTGTACAAGTTTGGAACCTAAGCAAATGGCACTTACATGTTGTAAACTTGATGGAATTGCTGATCAGATTGGCAAATATCTGAACCACCCTCGCAGAGTCTCCACTTACTAGTTTTGGCATGTCATCTGCAAGAAAATAAGGATTAGTCTTTAATATAATTGGCAGCCTAGTCGTTATTGATAATATTTTACTGAAAAAGATCAGTACCAGAAATATCTAAAACAGCCTCCACGTTATGGCTAATACACTGTACTGAGAACATATCAATCAGTCCTTCAAGTTCTCTGCACAAATCAAACTCAGCATCTTCCAAGACCAGCTTACCAGATTCAACCTACAAAAAAGTATTTAACGTTAGGAAATATGATATTCCTGGTTAGAACTTTGCATTAATTTTGGGACTTGTAAATTCCTTTTTTCACCTTACTGAGATCCAATATATTGTTCAGAAGGCGGAGCAAAGCTGTGGAACATTTTCTGATTTGGGTTACGGTTGAATACTGCTCATTTGTGAGACAATCATCAGAGATGAGAATGTCCAGTAGTCCAATTACTGCAGCCATAGGAGTCCTCAATTCATGACTGCAATGGCAACACAGAAGACGAAACGTGATGAAATTATGAGCAGGTTCTTAACATAAAACTAAGTTATGTTTCCGGAGAAGTAAATCTAAAAGTTTGTGCATTTCAGAGAAAAGTTGAGTTCCAAAACACACCAAAAAAAAACTCAGCAAGAAGAAGAATTTTGTTGGTTTTCAAACTGTGATTTGTCTACTTTTTTAGTTTTCCAATACTATCCTTGTTTTTTATAGGGTTCACAATTGATTTTTTTAAGAAATGGAGGACAATCTAGTCATTAAACCAAAAGTTAAATACTTTCGCTCAAAATCCAATTATAATTAAACAGCTTCCAAACAAAGATTTTGAGATATGTAAACTTGTCATTTTTAAACTACCGATTCTCAAAACACAAATACTAAACGTGGCCTAATCGACAATAGAAGGAAAAGTCGTCTTTGGAAGACAAAATGGAGATTTCTTACCTCATGTTTGCCAGAAACTGCGTTTTATAGTTGTTTGATGCTTCAGCCCTTCGTCTGGCATCGAGATGGCTAATAAGTTCCGCTCTCAGTTTCATTTCCTTAGAAACTCCATTAGTGAGAATCAAGATGAAGACACATCCAGTGACCAGAATGCATAAAGAGGCAGAAATCAGTATAACCAATGTCTTAAAGGCTCTCTCGTCCACCTTTCCCATTATGTATCTTCTTGGAATGATTATAACCCCAACCTGCAAAAAGTTGAACAACATTAAAAATTCCTATTTAACCACAAAATCTGCGAAAAAAGAACCTTAAAGTTAGTGAAAATGATTTTAACTCACTATGGGGAGTTTTTTCAGATTGAGAAAGAAAGAATCAATATAGTATTCTTGCCGGCCAAGCTTCGCGTTTTCAACATGAACTACATGGCCAGATGGGAAGTTGTTCCCATAGATTCTATCCAAGCATTGAGCTCCCATCCTTATAATAGGATCTTGAGAGTCAACAGCCATCATAAGGTTAGGCCCCGACGACGATGATGAATTTGTTAAAAGAGGAGCATTTGTGGAAGTAGCAAGCAAATAGCCTTCTTGAGAGGTTAAATAAATCATATGACCGCTATGAACTTCAACAAGCTCTCTCATCAGCTGGCCAACGCTGTAAAGTGCAGTTGTGACACCCACAACTGCAATGATGCTCTTGTTCGAAGCATCCCAAACAGGCAATGCAGCGGAAAGCATTGGTGAGTCAGCATATTTGGTCACCGCCACATGCCACGATGCCACACCATCTGGCACCTGCGATAGACCCGCAATGTTGATGAGGTCATCAGGCAGGATAGGCTGCGCTTTCCCTAGCTTCTCCCCCGTGAGAGGATCGAGTGGCTCGCGATACCAAATCGCAGAGAAGTTGTTGTGAATCGACTCGGTGTCCCATCCTCGATGAGCTGAGAGGGATTTGTCGACACCGTAGGAGCTGATGGAGTAGTTGACAAGGTCGGAGTAGATGTAGAATGTGTTGTTGGTTATGTGGTCTCTATGGAAAGCCTGAACAAAGCCGTTTCTGTAGTTTATGGTTATTGCATTCAGTGCCTTTCTGCTCACAAACAGTGCCCAAGTCACATCTCTCATCATTTCATACAGCTGTAAAACAAACAAACAAGCTGAATTCATCAGTTTGGACTTTGGTAACAGACAAAATCGAAAGTGAACTGAAACCCCTGAAAAAAAACATAAAAAGGAACTGACCTCAACTTGTTCAGCCTGCGTTTCTGGTTTGCTGTAGCGTCTTAAGACATACTCAGATAGCTTAACTTGAGCTGTGGTAATCTCAGAAGTGGAGTTTAGAATGTTCCACATCCTTAATATGGGCCGCTGTAGTAGCTCATATCTAAGACCAGAAGCTAAAGTGTCAAGTGACTTCTTGGTGTAGCTCCTTGTGAAATGCCAGGTTAACACGGTCAACAGACCTATCAGAATTGCTAGCATCACCTAATACACACAAAATACGAGTAATTGATTCCAAAGTTTCCAGCTTTAATAAGAAAGAATGATCAGGGTACGTGTATTATACATACCATGATGGCAAGGCGAACGACGAAAACACTGTAATAAGAAGAGAGACAGTGAGCAGCAGTTGCTGAGTGAAACTCGTCCTCTTCAACATCCCTATGGAACACTCTTCTTCTTCTTCCTCTTCCTGAACCTTGATGGGATGAGTTGTTTGATCTCCCCCATGGCCAAGTGGGGAAGCTTCCAATCACGTCAAGAAACCTAGCGAAAGGAGAAGCCATGGATGGACTGAATGGTGAAGAACATTCTGAAGCAATTACGGCAGTGGAGTTGGTTCTTCTCTCTTGATCCATTGGACAATATCTAGAGAAAGGAGCAGTTTCATGAATTGGATTTCTTAGCTTTCATCTGATCATAATCCCTCTCACTGATTCCAAGGGGAAGGAATTTAGTGCTTTTATTCCTGTTAGTTTCACTAGTTGCCACCTTGCTGCAAGTAATCCAAGTTGGATGAATCTTTTTTCTTCTTTTTCAGGAGCTGTGTGTTGAAGTTCCTCAGAAAAGTGTATATATACAGAGCTGGGTCTGGTTAGACCAATCCTAAGGGTCCCCTGCCTCAACTATTTTTTATCCACACTAGTCCACAAATCATTATACTGAGGCTGAAAAGTGATTGGCAGTCCTTTCAAAAAATTGTTTTCTTTTCTTTATTTCCCATATTTTGAAGTATTTTTTAGATGAACTTAGTTTTCATTTCATTCGTATAATTCGAAGCTTGAATCAACACTAGACAACAAATTGATAAAAGCTTAGTTTTTTAAAGCAAGAATCGATAAAAAAGGGTATAAAAGTGAATTAGGTTATAGTAGAGGGTAAAGTAAAAAAAGATTATCCTTTATAGAACCCATTGGCATTAATTAATGTCTAATCCCATGACTCTGTCCTGTGGATGGTACAAAGTGAAAATGCTTGGCCAAACAGAGCATATTTTCTTGTCTGCCATAGGATATCGACTTAGCAGACAGTAGTACATGTTAGAGGAGAAGCAAAAGATGTATTTCTGGGAGACACAATCAGATGGGTGTCCTTGTACGCAGTACACTACAAAATCTTAGTCATTGTGGTACGCACTGTCCAAGTCAAAGGCAAGGTAAATGGGGCAAATGTTGGCTCTGAGGAAGGTTTAGAAGACACGTTCTATAATGGGGCTGTAACTATCAACATTTTTCGGTTTTGCTTATGATGATTTTCTGATTTCAGTCGGCTGGGGACTGCCATAAAATGCTACAATTTCTAAAAGAACCTTCATTGCAGACCATGTATGAGATACGAATTATATGTGAAAAGGATATTAATGATTAAAGAAAATCAGAGGCAGTAAAAGTCCAGATCAGATATTGCTTTGCATTCAAGCTAAAAATAGAAAGAATATAAGAGAGTCAACTCAAATGATTGAAATCTTCAGGTTCAGTTTCAGGAGCATATAGTGAAGTCAGAAAAGGCGGGTGCACTGGAAACGAAGAAGATTGTTTGTTAGCATATTAGAACAAGCAGGCTGGTAAAATCTGATGAACCCAGCAAGCTAAAGCAGGTCCCACACCAAAAGCAAAGACTCCAAATGGAGAACAAAGTAAGGTTCTAAGGCAAGCAAACAACTCTAGCCTTACGTATTGTCACTTGCTGCATATTCTATACATATATGTACTAACAAGTGTTTCATCTACTTCATTAAATACATCAAACATTCGTTTAATACAGACACAGTGATATTGAAAAGGGGGAAAGAAAAATAAAGGAGGCCCTTTTGGGCGTGCAGGAAGAAAGTTGGAAAGCGATTGACTTGTGAAGAGCCAACTCTTCTAGAAGCAAAATCTGGTTGTGATTAACACTTCATCAATCCATAGTCTTAAGATAATGATATCAATGCACCAAACAGTCCTTATTTCAGAGTGTTTTCTTCCTTTCTTTTGTGTCGAATTGCAATCCACTAAGTAATATGAAGGGGAGAGTGAGATCATTGTTCACCAATTGAAGAAGCAAATGGTGAATGACCAAATTCCCCCACTCATTTACCTTGTCATTTGTCCATCTTCAGAAACAGAAGCCAACAAAGAAAAAGGAGTACTTAAAGGTCTTTGAGGGTTATCTAAATGTGTCATCTTTTGTTCTTTCAGTACACTTAAACAAGTATAAGCTAGTGGCTAGCAGTTAACTCCTCTCTAGCTTCCACCTCCATTAGAATGGACCCTTATTTTTTATTCTTCCCCACTGATCAAATTCTAGGTTTCTGTCAATTCTTCTCCTCACCACACAGCAACTTGGGAATAGGTAACTAATATATCCCAAAGAGGAGTTGCAGCTGCATTATCGGTGCAGCTGCATTATCGGTGGCCCTGCCTCAAGTTGCAGCATCAATAAAGAAGAAACACAGTCTAGTTAAAACTGTGGGGGCTTGGGTTTTTTTATTAAGTGAACAGTTCCATAGTTAGTAAACAAGAAAAAGGTGAAAGCTCTAGCAAAGGAAATCAAAATCTTTGATTTGCATTGATCCCTAAGAATCCTGGAACAGGGAGAGATGGGTGCTTTCAGAATCAGACAGGAAATCAACTGAGAGGAAATATGAGATATTGATAACAATGACAACTCTGAAGCATTCTGATAAGTTTTTATTGGGATTTTCCACACTTAAAGGGCATATGATTCGTCACTGAAGACATGAAAAATCAAACTGGGGCACGTGTGTGGCTGGCCATTCTAAGAATTGTTAGACCTCAACAGTCCTATGTTTGGCAATAGGAATCATGATTCTCAGAAAAGTTGAGTTGAGATTAGTGTAAAAAGTTGAATTGAAGTAAAAAAATATTGTGAATGGAAACTTGAATAAAAGGAAATAAGGATTCCAATTGGAATCATGTTTCTCAATCTATTTCATAAGGAAATAAGCTTTCCTAGGAATTCTTCATATCTTTTGAATTTAACATTTTTTTCTCAATTTCTCCCAACATCAACTCAATTATTTTGTACTATTTCAATTCAACTTTTCTAAAAATTATAATTCCTATTACCAAGCATAGCATAAGAGTAAGAACAAATAACATGTAAACAAAGTCACATCCATACCTTCCCAAGGCCATAATAAGGCGAGTGCTCCTATAAGAAGAAGAAAAAACACCCCGTAATGCAAACAAGTTTTAAAGAAAAAGACAACCCACGTAGGAAGATGATGCAACCACCAAAAAATGGTGGACGCATGACATTCTTGGATATGGCTTAGAATAGTTCAGGACCCACCAACCCATTTTGCTTCTTTTTTAAAATGGTGGTGGGTTGGTTGTTGGGTGGTGGAGGCCAAGCAAAGCCTTCACGGCCAGTTATAAATTTTATATTATCATCCAACTCAGGATCCAACCAGAAACTTTTATCCTTTTCCTTCTCTTTCTTCCTATAGTGTTTCTTTTTTCTAGTCGGTACAGATGCGAATTAAGAAGGACGTACGGGAAATAATGTAGATTCAATTAATAATAAATCACTGTAATTTGGTTACATCTCCGAATAGTCTACCCTGAAAAATAGTAATAATTCATACCAATGAAAACCAGTCTCGAAGCACCAACTTCAGAAAGGCCACCTTTTGTGATATTCAACCTCACATATCAGAAGCTATATTGTTCAGCTAGAAGCTAAGCATCACTGTCAAGCTGTAAGTGAATGTCTATATGCACAATCTTATAACCCATACAGGTGTTTACTTTTTCTAGCTTTTCTAAGATACTTACTATTAGGCATAAGTTGAGACCTAACTTTCTACAACGAGCAAATAGATACAGGTACCTGAAGTGATAACTAATTAATGAAAGAGTGGACCTTTATATGTTAGGGCTCCATCATATAGAATCACTGAGTTGTTATTTGGCTGCTTAGGCCTTCACTTCTTCAGCTGCAATTTTAACAGACTTGGCCAGCTTGGTGGGCTTCAGAGCACTTTTGGGGTTAAGAGCCTTCCTAATTTTAAGAGCAGCCCAAGCAACCCCAAACGCATGCCCTGCTTCTTCGCTATATCTGCAAACAAGATCACCAAATCACTTTCTCCATACTGATAAAAAGGAAAAGATCATATGAAGGTTCGTCGAAGTTCAGGGACCACAGAACCTCACCTGTGGGAAACAACATCTGATGATGTTGACATCACATTCCTTCCAGCTACTTCAACAGCATCACACACCCTGCCTATATCAATTGGAGACAAATAGAGTTCACAAACCAGACCGGAAACAGAAATCAATACCGCAAACAAGCATGCTGAAATTCTCGTCATCTAACTTACTGAATCCATCCAAAGACGCAAGAACAATTTCACCAGGCAGAAGGCCAAAAACTTTCTTGCCCATCTTGGAGTTAGAGACTGGGCTTGTGAAAAGTCCTGTTACTTTAACCACACCAGAGAGCACCCCGTTTGTTACTTTCTCAGTCAATTCAGTCATCCGCTTAACCCTGCAATGAAACTCAGCATCACCACCTACCATTTCCATCTTACCCAAACCACACAATTTTTTTGATAAAGACAACATCAACATTCTCATTTCAAATACCTTCTAATCCTTCCATGGTTTCTGGACTGACCTCAGCATTCGATTTGGGACTCATCCTCTGCTTCATTGCCTCATTTCCCTTCTTCAACCTGTCAACAGTCACATCTCCACACCACAATATCCCCTTAATGAGCTGTGCTGAACCAGTCGCAATCAGCCTCGCAGCACTGCTGCTAAAATCTTCCACATCGTCCAGTAGGTCGCGTAATTCCCTTCCACCATCGCCTTCTTCTCCACCGACTCCAAATCTTTAGGCGAAATCTCATTCTCCATCGACTCATTCGCCTTCTCCGACACCTTTTGGACCGAGAAACAACAGTACGTCTTGAATATCTCATCTAGCTCCTTCAAAACCCCTTCCTGCCCCTTTGATGCAATCGTCAATCCGTAATTCAACATTTCCTCCTGTTCATTCTTTCCTGTTTTCTTATCCTTCTTATTATCACTCGAATCCGACCCCTGCTCCTGCGGCAATCGAAGGGTGAAAAAATAATGTGACTCGCCGAGCTTAACAGCGGCTCCTTCTTTCCCCAACGGCCATTGAATCTCATTCCCCACGCGAGCCAGAACCGCGACAATGCTGTTGCCTTGACGGAGGAGGATGACAGATAGATCGCCGGATGCGAGCTCCACGCTGTAGGTTTTATCCACGAGGTTCAGGATTGCGCCGGGGATTCTGATAAGCAATTCCTCCGTCGCCATGGGCGGAGCAGACGGAGAATACTGCTTCGCCGTAACTTTATGTCTTTCTGCGGAATGCTCCGGGGAGACATTTTCGACGAGGTCCTGCTTGTCGATGGTCGGATAGAGATTCGACGAAAAAGAAGAATGTGAACATTATTGGCTTCTGGATTGGATTGTATAACTTGTGGATAGAGAGAAGAAATCTTGTGATCGGAATTAGGGTTCTGGGATGCCATTGATGTGGATAACGATGAAAGGAACGAGAGATCAAGGGGATGAGGAAGAAGAAGAGAAAATGCGGGAATGTTACGGGCGGTTGAGAGCGAAATCCGTTATTTAACACCTGTGTCCAGAACAAAAACTAGCATATCTTACATCATATCATTCAGATGAAGAGTTTTACTAGTATCCACTATACGGTGGAGGATCATGATTATGCAGTTGATGATCATCGTCAATGTCGTAATAACCGTAACCATCAAAGGAAGGAACAGTTGCATCAGTTTCATAACCATGATCATCATCGCCATAGTCATAATCATTATCATCAGACCTATAGCTAAAGAAGTGATCTTCACTGAGCCTGCTGGAAGGAGGCTGAGAGCAAGTAATTGGAAGCTCAACAATCTCATCCGTACTGTTATTATCACCATAGGCAACAACTCTTCCACTGGCATAAATGGAATCAGTTTCAGCTGGTGGTGAGCTTGAAGGATCCAGCTGGTGATGGAGCAGGGATGCTTCTGACAATTGTTGTTCTTCCACCAATCTCCTGCTTCTGCTGTTGGCTCTTTCGGTTCTCTTGCTTGAGCCATTAGATTTCTTCTGCAGTTTCCTGCTGCTGCTTGCTCGTGAACTGGAGGTTCTGATTGTGACTCTGTCGCTTTCTAATTGGCTGTAAGGACTCCTCCTGGCCTTTACTCTTCTTTGCCATCCATGGAGTGATCTCCACACGTTCTCTGATACTACTGTCCTTTTGAACCTCCCGCCCATCTGAAATCAAAGCATGTAATTATGTCATATAATTAATTACCTACGTAACTAATTAGTTGGTTGTATAACTAGTGATACGAGTCAAATAACTAGTTATTTAATTTATGTAGTAACTAGTTATTGGAGTTCAATAAGTTGTAAACTATCAATCTTTCAAAGAGTTTCTGGTGAAAGGTATTGACCTGTGTGACGATTACGTAGAGTGGGAAAGTGATGAAGCTGCACCAGATTTGTGAGACCACCCTGGTGAAGAATTTACATTCAACATGTCAAAGTTTACATCTTTGGCAAAGATAAAGCTCCACAATGAGGCTAAGATCATTAGGATAAGTACCCAGATACTAAACGAACGATGACAAAACTCTTGTTTGACATGAAACATGAAGTATCTTTAACTTCCCACTGACAGAAAAGGGTTAAATCATTGGTTAAGTTCTGATTTCAGGCATAAAGGATGATGAATCTACAAGACTGGAAATTGGAGATGTTACCAAGGACCATAAAAATGTTGCCATCTCAAATGCATTCTGCATTTTAAAAACATAATATTAGATCATATGAGAACAGCAGGTGCCATTGCAAAATCGAAGCTCCAAGAACTAAGGGGGAACTGATTTTCACCTGGAAGGATACTAATTGTATCAACCAAAGAAGCAATCGAGGTTTCCGAAACCAGAACAGCTCATCTCTCAGGTTGAACCGGTGATGTCCTGAAGTTTGGCAGGCATCCCTGATTTCGACAGCCAATCTCACCACTATTCGGTGCAGCTTGGTGCCAATCACAAGGACTAACTTCCCGGATGCATCGATTTAGAACATTTGAGGATAAGGAATGTATTAGTTTACGAGACCAGAGTGAAGATTCAGAAAACAAACCGTATAAGAAGGGTTGAGGTACTTACAATGACTGGAAGAAAAGAAAGCCAAAAGTAGATTTGTGTTCCTGAAATAAAAACCAATTACATGCTTTCAGGAATATTCAAGCAAGGAGCTTCTTTTATACGCAGAAAATTACTCACCATGGAAGTCCAGGAAGACACAGACTATGGCGTAAAACCAGAGGGGCAGACTGCGATAGCAAATACGACAAGAAGCCAAGAAATTTGATCTCGTTTAATGAAAGAGTAAACCAAGTTTCAGAAATGAAGAAAGTTGATAGAGAACACCATTATTTACCTAATGCCAACTATGTCGGAGAATTCCTCCTCCATGCTTCGGAGCATATAATTATGGAAATCATATACTAAAGGTAGTTGGTGTGTCTATCAATAGGGGAAGAAACACATACAGTTCAAGTGTTAAATTATGCACAGAGATGTAGTTTACCCTAAGAGTACAACTGGATGAACAAGAACATACCGTAATGAACCCTAGACGCAATGCCATGTAATCAGCATTGGTTATAGAAGTCCAGAATTGGCGGCTGAAACAAAGCTGGGAACTTTGCATATTTTAGCTTAAGAAAAGACATCAATTAAAACAAAGAAGCATGGTTTTTAGGATTGTAAGATGATTATTACCACCCAAACAAGGAATTTGTGCTGGCTCCAGGGATGTGTTGTATGATGAAGAATAAATGTGGATAGTCTGCCCATTTTTCTTTTGTGGGATGAAGCTTCAAATGAGTCTGAAACAAAAAGTTGACCGAAAAAAAAACGAACAATTCAGAATTCATTAGTTAAATTCAGTAACTCCAGGAAAAATGTAGATTCCTTTACCTTCAAAACTCTGGAGAGCCAATGTTTTGGCCTGGTTTTCCCAACTTCTCCAACTATAAATCTACAAGAAAGAATCAGAGACAACTTAAAGCATTTGCAGTGTATGTCAAGCATCAGAAACTAATTAACAGTGAGAAAAGGACTGCAACAGTATTAACCTTGATCATAGCCAGGGCAATTGCAGCAAAGCTGTAGGAAACATGGGTCACAGCAAGAACAAACATCAAACGATGAAGCTGCTCAAGACTATCATGTGAAGCAAATGATTCATGTCCCTTTGTAAACAAACAAAGTTAAAAACACTTCTAAAAATTAGATGAGGCAAATAACAACATTCATAAACAAAAAGAAAAGAACATAACGTCAGACTTACCGGTGGACAATGTCCACGAATGGACTCCGAATGAAACTCCCTATCCCTAACAACTGTGTTGTTGTTAATCTGATGTGAAACTGAAGCAACCATACGATTAAAGTTTGAAGCTTTCTTCAAGTCACAGAAGTAAAACCGGCTGTTCAAATATGTCGTTTTGACACAGATTTTGGCCACCAAAGCGAGCCAGTGACCCATCAGCAACGAAATTAGGCCAAATAGAACCAATTCTGTGAAAAGTACCCCCAAACCCCATCAAACAAAACACACATCACAAGAGACCCTTTGGAGCAAAAACCCCATTTAAAAACCTTAACAGAAGAAAGATACCATCTTTGATCTTGTAGAGAGCTGATAATAAAGCCTTCCTCTTGGTTCGGTGCAAAAACTAACATAAGATTGCAGATTTCAGATGACAAGGAAGGCAAAAACACAGGAAACCATACAAAATGAAAAGAGATGGAAACTTCTGGAAAACCCAAAATACTTACCTCTCCAAAATACTTGAGAAGGCGTTGGAAGAAGAAACCAAAAGCAATCATAACTGTGACTACAGTCCCAACAGCCCAAGTAGGGGTCAAAGCCAAAGCCATTTCCCCATAATCCACCATGTTCCTTGTTTTTTCTTCACTGTTCTTCTTGCCAAGCTCAGAATAGCAAATTCATTAAACTGAAGGGAAGGGTGGAGACCTCTGTGGTATACCAATTTGGATCCATTAATGGCATCAGCAGTTTGCAGACATTGGAATAAATGTGGGCAGAGAAGAGCCAATGGCTGAGGCAACTATGCATGGGTTGTTGTTCAGAGAGGAAGAGGGGAGCAGTAATGAGACTCTTAGCTTGGGACCCGTTTGAAAAGAAAAACAAAGTCCAAATCTTGGTGGGAATGAATTTGAAGAAAACAAAAATGAACCCTGTTGTCGTAACCAGATAGACATATTTTAATTAGCTACTACACGTCGGAAGATGTGAAAGCTTGAACACGAAATCTTGGGACTGTTCAATTAATTAGTCCTAATTATAAAAATTTGGTCATGACGGCAGCTCAGCTCTTTAATATGAACTATGAAGTCTGGTCTCATATGAATCTTCCTCCGAGAAAATAAAAATAATGGCGTCCGAAATGAGAGGTGCATGGCATGATTTCTTGGTTTAGGAATGGTGTGACGCTGGATTTCGGTCCTGATTGCGACCATCTCGAACACCAAATTAATAATAGAGGATGAAATTGCAGTAATTATTAAATACATGGTCCCGACAAGATTTAAATTCTGTATAAAGGCCAAGTTTGCGTATGCAGCAGCCGGCAATTGACTGCATATTATGGCGAAACAGCTGAGATATCATTCCTAGTTATTATATTCAATCGGTCAAATCTTGTTACATTTTGAAGTATGTATCGATGTTTTCAATGCCGTGCAAATACTCTGATGTTATACTCGATTTTGATATATATATACGATTATACGAAAGATAACGGCTGAGGCAATTATATATGGGTAATTTTGAACTCAATTAGAACCGGTATACCAGTTTGGAGTTGTGTTTGCTATTTAGCTCCCGAAAACAACATATATGAACCCACCAACTTCTTTTTTTTGTTATGGTTATGTTTAGAGTCGACTTGTTCAAACTTTAAATATGAATAGTAAATTTGATCCAAACATTAAAACTTGACATTTAAAATACTAAATACAAGTTTAGCTATTTCGGAAATAAAAATTATTTGTTAAAGTGGGATAATTTAGTTGGTAGAGCTGTGTGATTTGTAACTTGGTGATCTTAGTTTTGAATTCAGTCGCACCTCACAATGGACACTCAGACAATATTTAATTGTTTCTTTATATTGGGTGAATATATCACGCCTAGTGCCTTCATGGGTTCTCCCGTACGGACTTCTCCTTTCCAACATGGTCCATTACAAATTCGTTGGCTCTTCAAGTGATCTACTCGGGCTTTCGTTGGGTTTGACAGGTGGATATCGAGGAGATGTGAAGCTGGTGCTTTACATGTTACTATGCTAGAGCACTCGATCGGTGGAATGCAGGTAGTCGGTGTAGAAATCTTGGATTTTATGGCAGCTTACCCTCGTTTGCATCTGCTGGTTATAGAATTGTTCATTTAGTGACGAGACAGGCTCTTTCATATCTCCTGAACTATGTTGAGATCGATCTCACGATTTGAATCGATTCTTAGATTTGTTTGTACAAAACAAATGTACCAAAAGGTTGGGCCTGAATTTTGAAATCCACATCCTTGGTTAGTTCCGTTCGGCCCAACCAATTGTGATCTCCGTTGTCGCATTTGAAGGTCGATTTGGGCCTGCTGATAACATAGAATTATTTAACTGGGTCAAATAATTTGGCTGGAAGTCAAAGTTTTATTTGATTGAGTCCAGCAAGCAAAGAAAGAGATGACGTGGCAGGAGACGCTCCTCCATTCTCCAGTTGGCTTTTACAAGAAACTGTTTCTTCAGCTGGCCGGAGAATCAAAAAGTTCAAAACCGATTCACCCTTATCTTCTGAGTGGGTTTTCGAGTTGGGTAAGTGTACGTCTGCTCTGTCTGTACCTCTGTTCTGGATTTTGTTATTCAGCGATGTTAAGCTTTTTCCCCCCCCAAACATGGTACTGTTAGTTAGTGTTTCGTTGACTGTAGGAAAACAATTCCTTTGTTATTTGCTTTTGTTTATCAGCAGAAGCAGGCGAAAGATAATCTCATCTCATCTTTCACGCCACCAGCTGATAAAGTTGGAGACATAAACAGAAAGTACAGCAAAACCTTGTTTGGCTAGACATTATTATTACATGAGAGCATTATGATGATAGAAGTGTAACTCAGATGGGTTGTTGTTCCTTTAGCTGTTTAATCACAGGGAACCCATTCTTTTCCCAAGCCCGGTACCCTCCTCCCAAGTTGTTAACATTCTTCATACCCTGAACCCCAACAAAAAATTCCTCAAGTACTTCAACACCAAATATTCGTCCAACTACAGAGAAATAAGCCATAGCAACAAACCACTTACTGCAGTCAGAAGATCAGCAGTTGCCAAACAAGATCTCCCACCAGTGCCGCACCCCTGCAACAATTGGTACGCATTTTACCTATTTATTAAATTTGTGGCTCGAGACTGTTATGTATGATCACTTGTATTACAGATGACTGTTTTGTTACCACGACGAGATGGTCGTCATCCTTGAAAATCTTCCTGACTTCCTCCAAGAACTGGGGATTCTTCACTCTGCCTGGAGGATCCAAACATATATAATACTACTTATATTATTGATCAAAGCTGGCAGTGCTGTCCTATATTCGCAATCTCATCGAAACAAAAGTAACTACCTTGAGGCGCGTAGACATAGTAAGCAACATTGTAGATCTTCGGGATATCATCATCAGCAGTCTCAGCAACCAGCTGCGCTCTTTGTTTCCAGACCGTGTCTACATCAGCATGTGCTGCGCTGAAATCCTCCTCCATTCTGCATATTAATTTGAGGACGTACAGTTTCAAGATCCTGAGTAACTAATTAAACTACTAGCTAGCGGTCATGGGAGAGGGTGTTAGGAGGAAGAGAGAATTGGGGTACCTGACATCAAGATAGACGTGGCCGGACTCGATCAGAGACTTGGCCTTGTGAACGTCGATGGTTGGAACTTCCTCTGCTCCTCCTGAACTGTACCAGTTTCAAACAGTACACATACAAAAAAAGAACATTTAAGAACAAGTAATGAGCAGCTGGGAACTTTTTGTTTTCAAGAAATGATGATCAAACCTTTTGTCCTGAGATGGTGAAGCCATTTGAATCCTGAAGCTTATCCCAACTGCAGATTCTGAAGCTTCAGTTCAACGCCGCTTGTTTTGGTTGCTCCGCCGGATTTTAATTAAACTAGGAGGAAACGGCGTGGGAGGGTCAAGTGGTGGGGTGTTGTGGACGAAGACAACTTGACAAGTCATTCCGTTGACTCTTTCTTTTTTATCAATTTATAATTCGTCAGAGCCATTCCATTGACTTTTCTTGTGACATTACATTACTAGATTGTTGGCTTAATATTCATCGTGGTCACTAAGTTCTCGCTGTTGACAACCCATGGCCATTAACTTCTTAAAAGTAACATTCTTGTCACTAATCCATTTCTGTTACAACGCGTGATGGATAAAGGGTACTTTTAGACTTAAAGGTGGACTAGATCGTGGTCTGGAAAAGCCTCCCTAAATCCATCACTGGTTGCAACTTTAGAATTCAGAAGCATAGGTTATAATGGATGAAACACAAAGATCATACATTTATTGGTACATGCCCTTGATGTTCATGTCGTCTTAGATCGCAATGCCAAGCTCGCACACTACTCAATGACTATAGGCGTAGGACTCACAAAGCGACATCGTGCCAACGGTCAAGTCTGTAAAGTTCGTTAAAAAACAAGGCAAGCAACTGCAAGAAACTTAATAATGCGCGGTCAAAGTTTATATTACATCATTATGTCTTTGGGGCAGCCAATACATTGGGCAATCAGACAAGAATCATATGCTTTGATGCTTGGAAGGAGACATCAACCATGGTTGTTGCTCCATGATGAGATGGAGACACTAAATTGAAAGTAAATAGCCAAATACTAGTATCAGCTTAGATTTCGTGAATGGCATTCAGAGTTCTTCTTGCTTCAGTTGTTTCTTCACTTGAAACCCATTCTTCTCCCACGCTTGGTACCCTCCACCCATATTGCAAGCCTGTTTGAAGCCCTGCCCCACAAAATATTATCCAGTCTCAATAAAGCTGTCAACTTTAACAGATTTGGATAAGTTATCGAGACGACATGACACCATTTACTTACTGCACTAAGAAGATCAGCAGTTGCAGATAGAGACCTCGCTCCACTCTGACATCCCTGCACCAACCAACTCCAATCACACCACAGTTATTCCTTGTACTCACTTAAACAGTTTGCAGAAAATGAAAGTTATCTCACCACGACGAGACGGTCATCTTCCTTGAGTATCTCCTTGACCTTTGCCACGAACTCTGGATTCTTCACTCGGCCTGAAGAAACATCATTCTCATGTGAGAAGTACTGTTCGAGGGCGCATCGCATCAAATGAATCAGACAGAAGCGGAAACGAGGACCCTGAGACGTGTTGAACATGTAAGGAATATTGTATATGATCTTCTTCTTCTTTGTGACATCATCATCAGTTTCTTTCTCAGGTTGTCCTCTCAGTTTCCATATCGTCTCCGCGTCAGGATGCGCTGCTTTGAACTCCTCCTCTGTCCTGTTTTCGAAGACCGGTAAAAGTCAGACAAGGAGTATGTTGTCTGACAGAAAGGAAATTTTAATTGGTACATACCTGACATCAAGATAGACATGGCCGGACTGGAGAAGAGACTTGGCCTTATGAACATCAACGGTGGTTACTTCAGCTCCAGAACTGTAGCAAACCCAACGGGAAACCGAAAGCAACAACAACAACAACAAGAAATTCCATCGGAGAAGAGAAACTGTAGCCATTTGTTTAAGTAATAAATGTAACTGAAGTAACAATAAAAAAGTGGGCAGTTCTTATAAACCTTTGCTCCAGTGAACCCATTAAGACCAAACTTGGAGTTAATATATACCAATAGGGGAGAGAAGTCGCCGGTCAAAATCTGGAGGCAAAAAACAGCAGTCTACTTTTTTAGCCCTGAGAAATACCAGCTGCAGATTCTGAAACCAAAGCTCTGTGTTTGGCTGCTGCTGCTGCTTGTTTGCCAACTCCGGTTTATAATACAGCAAGGATAAACAAGAATATTTCAGAAATAATTATTAAAATAAAAGAATGAACGGAGATAACAATGAAGCCAAAAGAACAGGCGTGGAGTTTGGAGTGGAATGAGGAACAACATCCAATGACGTGAAGACAAGCAGTTGTTACAGCTTATATAAAATAGAATCATGGCAGAAAAAAAGGGCAACCTATACGTTACCCTAGTGGGGACTGAGGGAGTTGGAATACCTTCTCAGCTTTGTTATATTATTGCGTGCTGATGTTGAAAGCAATAAGAAGGGTAAGAACACATGAATGAAAATGACACTTCACTTGCTGACTGTGAACTCAGAGAAGTGGGGAAGCTTCCCTACTTCCATATTGTATACAACAGTTATACATTTACCTAATGTACATGAATATACAATTCTAGCTACTGGAGATCAAGTTGAAACACAAGTTTATAAATATCGTGGCCCGTGCAGCTTTCGTCCAGCACTTTCTTCCTTTATGATGCATCATCAGGCATTGTGAGAGAGCTATGGAGGTTCTGGCTGTGGAAAGATTAGAACTTTCTCTTCTTCGCCGAGGCCTGACAAGATAGATGATCGGAGGTGAAGAAACCGATAGATAGCACGGATATTGGAATAACAAGCTATAGAGGTTTATGATGCAGCAGTATGCTGCATGAGTCTATATTCCAATCGGAGAAAACAGGCTAACGAGCCACTTATGGTATATTTATGAGGATTTTGTTTAGGATACCTTAGATTACAAGGTTGCTGAACTCGGACAGTAAGTTCACCGGTTCTGAGACCAAATTCCCCTCTTGATCTGCAGGGAGGATACAAAGAGCTTTTAAGTGACGATTCACCAATCAAGTTTTCCTAGTATAAAGCGAACAATCAGAAGTTCTTGGAAATGAATAGTTCACTTAAGGAAAGAAGAAGTTGGAAAACGACAAATATAAAGTGCACATATGAATCAGTAACCAGATTTGCGATTAGTTCTCTCCACTTGAACAGGAGCACCACTTTATGGAGTTGTCTATACGAGTTGGTGGTGGAAAAGAACAGAATCTAGAAATGCGCTTTGTTTACTCACCTCAGAATAAGTGAAGTCATTTCTCATGTCTAGCTTGCACACTGGGCAAAATGTCCCCCACTTAGTAAGCCATGAACCAACACAGCTCGAATGAAACTCTGAAGGCAGAGAATTTTGCGTCAATTAGTCAATATAACAGCAAGCACCGCAATATACAATGACCAGGATTCATAAAAAAAAAAAAAACAAATTACGAACCAGATATTCAAAAAACCCTGAACTAAACAAGGCAAGTACCGTGTTTGCAAGGAAGAACTTTGAGAACTTCACCGTCTTTATAATCCTCGAGGCAAATCACACAAGTTTCTCCACAATGGCTCTGCCTCAAATGTGCAGAATGAAAAGTGAAGCAAGGTAGCGTCTCCACCGTTTTAGCATCCACACTCCTGTGATGGAAATTGAATCGCCGCCAATGCACCCAGTGGCGAGGCGTGACAAGGGCAATCACAAGAAAAATCAGGACGACAACTAGTGACAGAAACGATATTGCCAAAACCGTCCAAGCTGTGTCATTCTGCGATGGGTAGATGCAGCATTCCGCTTCTTCCCCACTTGCATGCTCCATCAGAATCTCACCGGTAGCCTTCGAGACAAAAACCGCATGTATCTTCACATTGTCCGGGTTCACCATCACTATCAGATTCAGAAACCACACAGAAACACATTTTGTTCATGATAAGCCAGCGCCACGCAAATAGTTTCACAGACCCCACATAACAAAAGTAAAGCATGGAACTTTCGAAGTTAACATTTATCAAAAAGACAAATTTAGAAAATTATTGACGTACTGTACACCAAATTTCGCTTATCCCGATCATCAAACACAATCGCAGCTCGAAACCCAGCGAGTTGAGCATTCCGAATTTTCTCCTCGAACGCACATCCGCCCCTCACAATCAGTGCGAAGCTCGCTCTCTCAGTTCTGTTGAACCCTATACGCCCCTGGAGCGAAGAACAAGCTTCCAGAGGATTCGCCACGTGTAGAGCTCCACATACCCCAGAGAAATTCACTCCAGCCGCTGAAATCCAAAAACCAGGAACCATACATCTCAATTAAAGAAATATAGAGTGAATGGAACTTAGTAGCAGCAGAACAGGTGAAAAAAGTTACCGAATTTGGCGGGAAGGTCGGGAAATGACATGAAGAAGGGTTTCAACACCACCATAGCCGAGGTCACTGGGATACCCAAGCAAATTAAGAGCAGTAAACATGTAAAGAAGGAACCTTTCATTTCACGACCCTAGTTACCGATAACTGGAGCTGTGGTTGTAATTTCTATTCTTCTCAGTTGAGATTTGCCGGCGGGAAAAGCGAGCTCTAGACGGCGGCGCTTTCTTTCCTTTAGTTCAGGTAAGGAGGCAACTGTTTGGAAAATATGCATCGGTTAGTAAGAAAAAAGGAATCCGATCTTTCCATCATAGGAAACGACAAGTCGTTTTAGATAGCCTAGAAAGCGTAATGGGCTGGTGAAAAATATGGCTCAATACCAATTATTATGGATAAACCCACTTTTATGGTAAATGGGCCTTGTTCAACGTGTCACTTCATAGTCCACAGACGGCGGCTATCGTCTCTCTTGAGGGAAGAGGTTGCTCCGCCGATCGATGGCAGAACCGCCGGAGCTTCCTTTGCCGGAAGCTTTTCTTGCTTTCCTTCAAGCGAACGGGATTGACCCCGCTATATATACTGCAAGCGATTTGATTCCTCGATACATAAGGTGATTATTTTTCGGCAGGTTTTAGCTTCTGTGGCTTTTTATTTCCTGACGTTTGAAAACAATTACTTGCGAAGATTGAAGCCTGGGAATGAACTGATTCTTGAAGATATTGAGGCTGAGATGAAGTGTCAGCTTGAGAGAGTTGGGTGGTTACCTGGTTTCTATTCGCTTCCTCCGCAAATTCAGATTGCCAGCTCAAAAGCATACAAAGAGGGAAAGGTAACATTTGATCCGACTTCAAATGTTCAAGAAGAGATGTTGCTGCCTTTGAGATTGAATTTTTTTTCGTTGGTAACTAGATTTATGGAGTCGATGCAGCATCTGGAGCTGCTGTTATGGCATTGAATGTGTCAGTGGGAGATCATGTTCTTGACCTTTGTGCTGCTCCTGGTAAGATTATCTAACCTCCGTAGTTTTTTTGTTTGTTTAACCGTCGTTGTGTTATTTATGGTGTCCAATGTATGTTCTAGGTGCTAAACTTTGTATGATATTGGACCTTCTTGGTGATTCTGGATCCGTAACTGGTGTTGATGTTGCAAGCCACCGGCTTGCTGCTTGTAGAACTTTGCTTCAGAAGTATGGAATTGGTGATAGGTGCCGGCTTTTCGTCGCAGACGGGACGAAGTTTTCACTCATTCCTGTGAAGGGTTGTTGGGATTTTTCATCATGTAAGCAATCTGAGGAAGTATTTGTAAGGTTGTCTTTTGGAGCCTCAGTTTTCTCATAATTCAGTAATTGAAGTTTGAGAAAGATGTTAATTTGTTGTGTGATAATATTTGCAAGTCCTTCAGGTCAATCAGAAGCGGAAGCAGATGATATATTCAAAGAGTGGACTTCTAGAAGACCATGGAAAGAGAGGAAAAGAGCAGCTAAAGCAAGGAAATGTTCTTCTGTGGAAGTAATTGCAGAAAGTAGTCCTCCTGAACTTATCTTCTATGGGCGGAATTCTGGAGTAATTGGGTTGAGGAAAAGTGAATTGTATCAACCTGTATCCGATGGTGTAGTTTCAAGCGGTGGCTATGACAAGGTAGAGTTGTTGACTTTCTTACCTCTAGCTTTCTTAATGAGACTTTGATGCTATTTAAGACTTGCTTAAGCTTAATCTTCTTGCAGGTCCTTGTGGATGCAGAGTGCACTCATGATGGCTCAGTTAAACATATCCAGAAGTTTGAACAATGGGGTTGGGAAACCCTTAACCAACGTGTGTTGAATGCTGAGAGAACTGATGACCTGACCACTCTTCAGGTTAGTGTCCTATTCCGAACTTCACCATACATGGCTATGTAACCGAATTGCTGAAATTATTTCTTCTCAGTTATAACTTGGTTTTTGTACCACTGCAGTTGAACCTCCTGAGAAATGGTTTCAGGTTACTGAAAATCGGCGGCTCTCTTGTCTACAGTACTTGCAGGTGTGTTCTATATTGGCTGCTCCCATTGTTCATACTAAATAGTGATAATGTCACTCATTGAGTCTTTAACAACTTGTTAATGAGAACCTGACAATTTCCCATCTGCCAGTTTAACAGTTTCACAGAATGAAGAAGTGATAGGGAAATTTCTTGAAGAGAATACATCTGCTGGTAAGGCTCATTGTATTGCCAGTTTGATGAATCAAAAGATGTTAGGATAATATCTGAGGTTGAATCATAGCATTTTTAATTGATGCTTGGCCTTTCAACGGTGTTACCTTTGTGGATGAGTGATAAGAATATATGCAATGTCATTTGGCAGAATTGTTGGAGATAGATGCAACCAGAGATTGGCCATGCAAGAGTGGAAGGATACCAAAAACCTTACGCTTCGATCCCGTGACGTCGAAAACCAGTGGACTGTTTATAGCCAAGTTCAGAAAACTGGCCTCATAATAGCACCCGAAATATTTAAAATAGAGGTAAGAACTCCCACAGAGCATGTTTTTTATTGGTATATCTCATCCAGCATTGTACACCCTTTGTTTCCAGTTGAACATCAAACTGAGGTATTTATCATTTCATCATTTCAGCGACATCACTCTTCCCAAAATGTATACTGATGATTTCAAGAGGAAGGTTGAAACTTGATATGCAAACAACTGATTGAAGCATTACCACCCTTGAACTTGCTTCGTGATATGGATGGGGTAGAAGATATCAGTATCTGGAATCTGAATTCCCCAACTGGATAGTACCGATTAGCCAAAGTCTGCATCTTGTTGGCAGAAGGAAACAAGCTGTGAAATTGATGCATCGAGTTAAAAGAGTTTCCATATTTGTGTTGTCTCTTGACTTTGGCAGGAAGTTGTTTATGTACTCTGTTGTGGAAGTTTTCTTCACAGTAATCGTCTTGAGCGTTTGGGGACTAAAGATTCCACTGTCAGAAATTTCCATTAACGTCTTAACGAGAATTTCCCAGTAGATTTCGTGCGTGAATTTGTCTCTTAGCTTTTGATTTGATTCTTTGTTTTCTAAGGTTTGTCCCTACACCAATAGGAAATTAATAATACAAATCATTATAGAATTACTGCATTGATTACTCAGTCATGGGTAGCTGTGCTCTCTCAGCAATCTTAGATATATTTCAGTCAATTGCTCCGACGATCGAAGCTCAGTTGTAGACAAGAAGAACCCGGAGCCGCCGACGAACTAGATGACCGCCGCCGTCAGCAATGAAATCGCAGCTCCACTTTGTAAGCACAGTCCTTCTTTCCCTTCCCGCTGTTTTTAGTTTCTTCACTTTCTAATGTTTCTAATTAAGTAATCATCGCCAAACACAACAGTGGGCGAATCCGCCTCCACCTCCGGTCATATCTCCGACGACGATGAACCGGAGGAGAACTCTCCCATCGAGCAGGTGGCTCTCACAGTTCCGGCAACCGACGACCCGTCCGTCCCAGCCATTACTTTCCGAACATGGACCCTCGGCGCAGTCGCCTGCCTCCTCTTATCATTCCTCAACCAGTTCTTCTGGTACCGGAAGGAGCCGCTCTCAATCACTGCCATCTCCGCTCAGATCGCGGTGGTTCCCCTCGGCCACCTGATGGCGTACTCCATCACAGACAGAGTGTTCTTCAGAGGGACTAGATTCCAGTTCACGATGAATCCGGGTCCTTTCAATGTGAAGGAGCACGTTCTCATCACGATCTTCGCCAACTCCGGCGCCGGAAATCCTTACGCGATTCACATCGTCAGCGCCGTCAAGCTGTTCTACAAAAAGGAGTTGACTTTCTTTGTGGCGCTTCTGGTGGTATTGACTACTCAGGTGCTTGGATTCGGCTGGGCTGGAATCTTCCGACGGTACCTGGTGGAGCCGGCTGCCATGTGGTGGCCTCAGAACCTCGTCCAAGTTTCTCTCTTCCGGTAACCAATCTTCTTCCTCCTCCGGCTTTGTATCCAGCTGCAGTTTTGGTTAGATTCATTTGGCGTCACAGCACACGTCAGCATATTCATTTAAAGTCTCCGACAAAATAATTTATTTCGCTTTTATTTTTGTGGATTCTGGATTCTGACTAGATTCGCTTCAACAAGTTACGGACATGTATTTCGTATGTGGGCTTCGTGTTTACTGGCCCAGAAGCCCAGCCCATGTGTTAATATTTTTGCGCGATGCAGGGCACTACATGAGAAAGAGGAAAGGAGGAAAGGTGGAGTAACAAGGAATCAGTTTTTCATCATTGCATTCATTTGCAGCTTTGGTTACTATGTGTTCCCTGATTACCTCTTCTCCAAGTTATCTTCCTTCTCCTGGGTTTGCTGGGTGTTCCCTGCTTCGATTCTAGTTCACCAGCTTGGTTCAGGTTACCACGGACTTGGGATCGGTGCTTTAGGCTTCGATTGGGCTACCATTTCTGCTTACCTAGGGAGTCCATTGGCAAGCCCTTGGTTCGCCACTGCAAATGTCGCTGTGGGATTTGGTATGTTTATGTATGTCATCAATCCTCTTGCGTATTGGCTCGACGTTTACAGGGCCAAGACGTTCCCGATTTTCTCGGATGGCTTGTTCCAAGCTGACGGTCAAGAGTACAATATCTCTGCCATTGTTGACTCGAACTTCCACATTGACGTGGATGCTTATAACCAGCAAGGCCCTCTTTATCTCAGCACTGTTTTCGCAATGGTTTACGGGTGTAATTTCGCTTGCCTTACTGCAACTATCGTTCATGTCTTCCTTTTCCATGGACGGTAAGCCTAGGCTTGTGAACTTGATCATATAACTTCTTAACTAATCGTCTTAACCAAATGAATTATGGATATGTGTTATAGGGATATATGGGAGTTGAGCAAGTCTGCCTTCCAGGAGAAGCAAATGGATGTGCATACAAAGCTAATGAGAAAATACAAGCAAGTTCCAGAGTGGTGGTTCTTGTTCATGCTTCTCTTGAACATTGCAGCTACTGTATTTATATGTGAGTTCTACAAAGATCAGCTCCAATTACCTTGGTGGGGTGTGCTGCTAGCCTGTGGCCTTGCTTTTTTCTTCACTCTTCCTGTCGGAATCATTACCGCCACAACAAATCAGGTAAACCGTAAATGAATCTTCAAATGTTGCTTTTGTTTCAGAAAGCTAGAAAAAAGCCCTGATCTTTATATATGCCAAAACCAGACTCCAGGCCTTAATGTGATAACAGAGTTCGTAATCGGGTATCTATACCCGGGGTTCCCGGTCGCTAACGTATGCTTCAAAGTGTATGGATACATCAGCATGAAACAAGGAATCCTGTTTCTCCAAGACTTCAAACTCGGCCACTACATGAAGATCCCACCTAGAGACATGTTCATGGCCCAAGTGGTTGGTGCAGCAATAGCAGCATTTGCACACTTGGGAACAGCATGGTGGCTAATGAGCACAATTCCGAACATTTGCGACCGGTCCTTGCTTCCACCGGACAGTCCGTGGACATGTCCGGGCGACCACGTCTTCTACGACGCATCGGTTATCTGGGGCTTGATCGGTCCGCGCAGAATATTCGGAGACTTGGGGTACTACTCCGGAATCAACTGGTTCTTCTTGGCCGGAGCGATTGCTCCGGTGTTGGTTTGGTTAGCACACAAGTGTTTCCCAAACCAGCATTGGATTAAACTTATCTCATTGCCGGTGATTTTGAGCACCACCTTGAATATGCTACCTGGCACTGCGGTGAATTACACGAGTTGGGTGCTTGTAGGGTTCGCTTCGGGGTTTGTTGCTTACAGATACTACCGCGAGTGGTGGAGCCGTCACAACTATGTGCTGTCGGGATCGCTTGATGCTGGGTTGGCTTTCATGGCTGTACTGCTGTACTTGTGCTTGGGAATGCAGCACATTGGACTTGAGTGGTGGGGGAATGATTCGGATGGGTGTCCATTGGCTTCTTGCCCAACTGCTCCAGGAGTTAGTGCTAAGGGGTGTCCAGTTTCCTGATCGGGTTTATGTAACTGGAAAAAATTGTTGGTGATTTTGTAAGATTTTGGGTCTCTCTGTACAATTCTTTTTGCTCATTTATTATTAATTACTCTCGATTTTAACCCTGGTTTCCTTTTGTAGACGTAACACATTGCACATTTGTACATTTCTTTGTGCTTAAGTACATGCGCTATGTATTCATGTTTACTCGTGTACATATTGTGAGATATGGAAAGCTCAACAAAATATATAAGAGCTGTCGATCAAACATTCAACTAAGGAAAGAGATCAGTGGCAGCAAGGCCCTAATGAGAGTAGTGAATTTTAGGTAGTGAGAGTGTAAGAGGGAGTGTGAGGGTATGCTCTGGGTAAGACGATAGAGCTCGACGGGTTGTGTGGATCGAGATCGCTGCTCCTGTCCTACATAACATGGTTGTGTGTCACTCCGGTAGCGGAGGATTTGTCACGTTGGAAAGTATCCGACGGTCGTGTCACTTCGTAGGTGTAAACGAAGGTACGTTATTATTTTTAAATAAAATAACTCCTAAGGTAATCAGTCCTCGAACGTGTGTGGAGTAGGCTACGCTTCCAATCCACGTTAAACCGTCGTGTTCAAGTTCTCGATTTCCTATCTTGTATTTTGATTACGTAGAACTATAACCTTGGATCTTATTTTGGGCTGAGTTAGAAACTAAAGGTTTTGGACTTTTAGTTTATTTCCGGCATATCTAGCATACAAAAGCAGCAACACGTATCTGCTCCATTTCCATTAACGAAAGGAAGAAGACTCGAAAGCTCTTGCATTCGATTTCTTTTCTTTGTTCAAAATCTACTTCAATCAAATTGCTTTACTCTTGATCAATCTCTGCCGAGATTGGTGTTGTGTATTTGATTTTCACATATGCTCTTCACACACTCCTTGTACACAAGTACCGCACACAACCATGTGGTCGAGACTAGTGGCGAATGTAATATATTATGGCTAGAGGCGAGATTCTGTGAAACAGGGAGAGGTGATTGTCCATAACTTCATATGTACTCCTAAGTTATGAGCCATTAGACTAAATTGAATATGTCTAGTTGTTTAGATTTTCTTAACCACAGTGAAGTTAAGAGAAAGAACACACAAGCTTTCACCTTCCACGAAATGGGCTTCGTAGCTGTTGTAGATAGGATGGACGTGCATCGCATCGATGAGCTAAGGTGTCCTCTCTACCAACCTAGCTTCTTCGACTCTTCCAGAAGCCTTGTCCGTTGAGGAGGGTACTTGACTGTTCAGACAGGTGGAACTAAGACAAATGAATCTGAAACCACAACATCCAATAAAGAGTACAAATAATGAAGAAACTCAAACGGGTGAATTTACAATCGGCCAAACGGATCCCACAACATTCCCTTCCTGATCACGATCTCCATTTCAAGCTTAACTATCTTGTAATCCTCATTCAGCTCCAAATAAAAACAAAACCCAAATCACCAAAGTAACCTCTGACGCATAGAAAATACCGATCATAGAACACACCAATCACCGAGCCGAACTTCTTCGCTTGGGCAAAATCAGCTACGTCTTCACCACCTCTAAAGAAGCCGCAAAGCAAATCTTCAAAACTCACAACACCGGCTTTTCAGAGAGACCCTTAAACCTCGCTGCCATCACCCTCGAACGCTCTGACCCCGCCCACAGCTACTATCTCAACTTCTGGAGCCGGATCAGAAAGCTCTACATGATAAAGCTATCGGGGAAGTTAAATAAAGAAGATGTCCACTTATCAAAGTGTTGGGACTGAAACTTGAAACTTGCCAAACACAAGATACACATCTACCACAAACTTGTATAGAAAACAACAACATAATCAATATTGAAAATACATGAATAGAAACACAAGGCCTAATTAGCAATAAAAAAAAAGGTCAATGACTTATTTGTTAGGCTCACTTCTTGATACGCCTATAAAAACTAGAAGTAGAGAACTTGAAAACTTCACTCTTTATCTTTTGCTGAACCAACAAGTGAACAAAAATATGGAACCAGTGTTGCTCCTCCTCTTAATCTCAACTCTCCTCTCAACAATCACAGCTTCTCATTCACCATCAGTCATCGTCGTCGGAGCCGGGATGTCAGGTCGGTCAGGATCACCCTTAGTGAAAAATTGTTCAAGCAAATTCCTTTACGTTTCCATCAATGTTTACATGAATCCAAAACAAACAAACTTTACTGTCAGGAATTTCTGCTGCAAAGACTCTTTACCAAGCTGGGATAAAGGACATTCTAATCCTCGAAGCCAGCTCCAGAATCGGCGGCCGGATCCGAAAGACAGAGTTCGGCGGGCACACAATCGAGATGGGGGCCAACTGGTTCAACACTGAAGGCCGAGTTGCTAACCCGGTCATTGAAATGGCCAAGCAAGTCAACCTTCGGTCTTACCTCAATGACTACTCCAACATCACCGCCAACGTCTACAAACAAGAGTATGATCATTAATTCGACCCGAAAATGAGAAAATGGTGATTTTTTTTTCTTTTTCTGATTTTTGTGTGTTGATGAGAAAAAACATTACAGTGGAGGGATGTATACGAAGAAGGAGGTGGACGAAGTGGATAAGGTGTTCGTCGCCATGGAGGACTACTGCAACAAGTTCGCAAGGATCTTGTCTCGAAAATCAGATAAGGACTCGGATATGTCCACTTTGGCTTGCCAACATCTCTATGGAAGGTAATTATGAAGTTGTTTGGATGAGCTATCTCGGATGTGTGATATTTTGGAGTAACAAAGATGTATTGTTTGAAAATGCGGAATTTAAGAAGTGCAAAGGACGGGTGGCGTAGAAATCATGAATAAATCTTGTTTGAATAACCAGTTATTCGATGTGATAACTGATAACAGAAATGCCAAATTAAGTAGTCGGAAATACGGTAATAATTTGTAAGGTAAGAAGGTATTTGAAATAACTCAAAAATGAACTATTTAAAATACCACAACCTGAAATGCCACAACCGATTTTGTTATTGGATGTGTTATTTTACATGTGTGATACTTTTTAGATAAAACTATGAAATATTTGAAAATGTGGGGTTTATAAGGTGAAAGGGTTAAGTTGTTGTGCAGGGGGAATTAGTTTGTTTGGTTACTGAGTTAAATCAATGTGGTATTGATAAATATACGGATTACGATAGGAAGGTATATGAAATAATTCGAAAGTGAATTATTTTAAATATCACAACCCAAAATGCGATCGATTTTATTTTTAGATGTTAATCGAGCCCTAATGAATCTAAAACTATGGCATTTTTTCGTCAGTCATGCAAATAAAGTTTCTGAAATACTAAAACAAACTTTTCAGTTTCACTCAGTGTTTTCATTTGACTCTATATGGAAGGTAACTGAAGTTTCTGACATATATTAAAACAACTTTTGAAGTCTTGCTCATCAATACTGGTCTTATCTGTTTGGATTTTTTCCAGGGCACCATCGAGCCCACTGGAAATGGTGATGGATTACTACTACAACGACTACGAGGATGCAGAGCCACCGAAAACAACGAGTTTGAAACACGCTTATCCTCGAACTGAGGTCGAGGACCCGCATTTTGTTACGGATCCTAGAGGGTTTGGTGTAATAGTTGAGTATTTAGCAAGTCGGATTCTCCAGAAAGGAAGCCCTGTCACGCTTAAGCTCAACAAGGTTGTTAATCCAGGAATTAATTAAATAAGCACTTTGGTTTGTGATTATATATGATTATAACTAGTTATAAATTATTATAATTAATTATTAAGTTAGGTAATTAATTACAAACAGTTATAATTAATCTGATTACCCATTTATAAAATTTTCAGGTGGTGAGGGAGATAATTTACTCCAAGAACAGAGTTTGGGTGAAAACCGAAGATGGCTCCTCATACTCAGGAAACTACACCATTGTTTCGGCTAGCCTAGGTGTTCTTCAGTCCGAATTCATCCGGTTTAAGCCAAAGTTGCCGGTACGATGAGTATTTTTGAATTCTGAAATACATGTGTCAAAATAGAATATGATATTTTTGAAGTAAAAAAGTATTGATTTTTTTGAAACCAATCATATTTTGAACAAAATGAAATAAATACCATTGGTAGTGTTAATAAGGACTTGAATTACATGTTGTTTTTTGAAGGAAAAACAATAAATATTGTTGGCAGTCTTAATAAAATTCAACATTTCGAAAAAATTGAATTTGATTAGGATACACAATATTCCTCCATTGTAGTAATATTCATCTTTATAATTTATAAATTTTGAGGATTTTAATTTTTTTAGGCCCTGTGCAGGAGGGCCTCCGACATATCTAGGTGGCCCTAAGTATTTGAAACTCATAACGGTCACCAAAACTAGTACGTGACGATAATATATTCAAATGATGACATTTGATGATATTTATGGTCTCCAAAATTATCGGAGACTAACACCATTGGGACCGTTTGAAATAATGGTATCTAATACTGTTGGAGACCGTTTTTCTTTTCGAAGGAATGTTTACGGTCTCCACTAGTGCAGGTTATTGTGTAATGTGGTAAATCATTTGAGATGGAAGGAAAAATAATATGTTGAGGAAACATATATGTCAGGTGTGGAAAAGAATGGCTATATCAGACATGACCATGGCAATTTACACCAAAATTTTCATGAAATTTCCTTACAAATTCTGGCCAACTGGAAACGGTACAGAGTTCTTCCTTTACTCCCATGTTCAGCGTGGATATTACCCCATCTGGCAGGTACGTACGTACCAACATCACATAAATTCTTACTTTTCTTACTTAGAGATTATGGTAAATGCGTTTTAATTACATTTTGTTGCAGCATCTGGAGAATGAGTTTCCAGGATCGAACATCTTAATGGTGACAATAACGTCCGACGAGTCCAGAAGAGTGGAACAACTGTCAGATGAAGATGTTCAAAGAGAGGCCATGGTCGTTCTCAAGAAAATGTTTGGAGACAATGTTCCGGTACCGGTGAACATCTTGGTTCCCAGATGGGGTTCCAACAGATTCTTTAGGGGAAGCTTTTCCGACTGGCCGCCGAACTACACCAAAGAAAAACACGACCACCTAAGGGTGAGTGCAATACTTTATTAAAGTAGTAATCGTTAACAGAGTACTAATAAATTACCCACCGACTCCTCACTGCTATGATGACTAGTTCACCGATCAAGTTCTTTCGTTATGTATTATGTCCGTATGCCGTCAAAATTGGGCCGGTTCAGCATTGCCACGTCAAATGTCACCACTTTTAGTGTTGATTATGGGGGAATATTGGGAAAATTATCTCCTATCCTTTTTTTCATATATCGAATTAACGTGGCATGCTGAATTGATCAATTTTAACAGAGTATGGACGGAAAATTTAACGGAAGAATTTGATTAATATACTAGAGCCAGTATAAAAACGATTGCATTCATACTTTACCAAAGTAGTAATCGTCACCTTTCCTAGTACATTGTCCATCGACCCTTCACTATTATGGTTAATTTACTGACTAACCCCTTTCGTTATGTCTTCCGTCAGCATGCTGTCAAACTTAAAGCGTGTCGATTTATCATTGTCACATCAGATTCAATAGTCATGTCGTCGCCACTTTAGTGTTGGTTTATGAAAAAAAAACAATGTGGATAATTTTCCTAGCTATTTAAACGGCGAATTGGAAAAATTATCCCTTGTACGTATGATTTTTTCTTCTATAGATCGACTTTATCATCAGCCGGTTGTAACAAAGTCGAGACGGAAAACGTAACACAAACACTTGATCGATAAGCTGGACAATATACATTACGGCGTTGTTAAAATACATTGGAAAAACCATTTTCCTTTATATTATCAAGCCTTTGGTCATCTATTGGCTAAGTATTTTGTATCAAATAGTAGTTAGTAACAATATTAATTTTTGTTGATTATTTGACACACAATAATTAACAAATTTGTGTTATAAGCAGGCACCAGTAGGTCCAGTCTACTTCACCGGAGAGCACAACAACGACAAGTTCCTTGGATATGTGGACGGGGCTTACTTGGAAGGTCTTTCTCTATATTTATTTTCTAGTAATAATGTCTTTGTTACTTGTTTCTTTTGTATGGTAGTAACTGTAGATCGGTACTTCTGATGTCGTAGGCATTGCTACGGCGAAAGATCTGATTAAGTGCGTTAAGGGAGACGGCCACGGGTGCATAGGTGACATGAACATGGATTTGTGACATAAGAGGATTGATGCTGAAATCTGTGGAAGTTAAATTGTCGCAGTATAGTTAGTACTATTTTAATTAGTAGTAGTGAAGAACACCAAATAAGATTATTGCAATCCTTTGTTCTTTATGAAGTGTGAGATTTTCTATATATTTGTAGAATGTTCGGGTTTGATTTCATTAGGATGTACACGGATGCCACTCTTCGACCTCGTCTTGCTCTTCACGGTGGCTATGGTGGCGCGGGTTTGGTTGTTCGGGATATGCAAGGATCCCCTCATTCATGCATCCGATGAAGTCTTCCCATCTATTAAAGATGTTCTCATGCTCGGAATTTTCATGACTTTGCTATTTTTCTAGGTTGATCGTGACGGAATAGTTTGACTTCTCCTTTCTTCTTCTGACATTTGTTTGGACAGTCCTCTCCCTGAATGTTAGGCTCTACTATAAAATTTACCTTTTATTTTTTTGCTATATATTTTTCATCCGAATAATTAAATTTCTCATTTAATGACCCGTAAAATTCTTCATTACCTTAACTCTTCCCCTTATATATAGTATAGAACCTAAATCTCTGCCATACCTTTGTAATTGACTCTTTATCTTGTGTAACAAGTCATCCAATATTTGGATATCCGGTCCAATGGAATGGGTTTGAGCCTTTTTTAAAAGTGGGCCAAATCTAAACTCATTAAGGATCCAAAAGGAAGAAGCTCTACTCTATTCTGCTATCAATGAGCCCGAATGGTATCGGTTACACGGCGACTTGGTTATTTGAGTTCATCGTTTGTTTACCAAAAAAATTAATTTGAGTTCATCGTTGTATGGAGATGCCATAGCAGGTCGCTGACCACAATCTGCATCTAGGATCAACGTTTCCCTTCTGGATAGGAGATGGAACAAGAAAGCGGGAAAAGGGTTAGAGCATCGTCTGTCAGATAGGAAATCCTTCGTCAAGCTCTTCTCCACCGTCGTTCTTCGCTGCGGAATTCCGGTGCTTAATTTTTTGCTGGCGCCAAAGTAATGGCTGCGTGAGCTGTGTAAATTGAAGTTATGCTGAATCGGATACTTCTGTGTTTTTATCTGGCAGATGAGCGATCTCCAAGCTCCATTAACCAAATTTCCAGGAAGGCCACCCACGGGTTCAACTTGATACCCAGGCAAATGGTAGAAGCTGGCGATGAGCAATATTCGAAAGATTCTAGGATACGATTTTTGCTTATATGGCGTACTGATTAACACACCCATTGGACTTGGTCAGCTTTGAGTTTGGTTAACTTGCGTTGAATTTTCCATATATATTTTCCAGGCCTTATTGAGTTGATCCTGATGGCTAATGTAATTGTGGATTTGATGCAGTCAACGAGTGGATACTGGGGCTGACCTCAGAGACTTTGAGATATCTAATAGAAACAATGTTGATACAACTGTGCTTGTCTGTGAGTTCCCTCTTTCACTTGCATGAGTTTGTTTAGTAGTGTGAGTAAGTTGGATGATGACGCTGGTTTTGTTGGGTGGCTCGAGTTTTGGTTTCTGCAACTCTACGATATATCATCACTTACCAGGGTCCCTTCACAGGATTTCTTGTTAGTTGATTAGAAAGCTTTTTGTAATGCAGGTCATTGGCCATCAGAAGATGTCCTTGCTTACTTTTGCTTGTCTCATGTAGATATGTTCAGGTTTGTCAAATAACTTCAGTCTATTTGGGGTTTTGCTCTGTAATCAGGAATGAAAATAATTTTTTCCATGATAGTTTCTGATGTTTTATTTATATTGATTGTTTCAGATCTAAAAGGGTTATCGAGCTTGGGGCAGGCTATGGCCTAGCTGGATTAGTCATAGCAGCTATTAGTGAGGCATCTGAAGTTGTAATCTCCGATGGAAACCCTCAGGTGGTTGATTGTATCCTTTTGGTTTGCTAACTTGGAAATATTTATGAGACTCCACAAGTTCTGTTATTCTTTAGCTTGATTTTCTGACGTTCCCTTGTGATTGTATATTGTTGGAGATTTCAACATGCATATGAGAGCATCAACTTCCTTCTTTGGGCACTGATTTGTTAATTTTAAGATCTTTCATGAATATATTTTCATTTTTCAGCTGGAGTTCTTAACATCCAGATATTCAGCGTAACATAGATGCCAACTCTGGAGCATTCGGTGGCACAAAAGTCAAGGCCATGACACTTCATTGGGGTGAAGAGGTAGCATCACATATGTCCAACTCCTTTGATGTCATTGTTGCTAGCGATTGGTGAGCTCTCTCATTCATTTCACTTCTCCTATTGCTTCAAATGCATAACGTCATGAGCTGTTGTGAATTGAGGTTCAAGTTATTAGTGAAAGGCCTTTAGCCCTTTCCAGCTCAAACTCGTAGTTTATAAACTAATGACTTCTATTTATCGGTAGCGTAGTATGTGGTTAGCAATGCCTTATTTTTTACATTAATTTTCAACGTTATCTTGACAGTACCTTTTTCAAGGACTTCCACAAAAGCCTTGCTTCAGCTGTCAAACTCCTGTTAAGAAATGAAAGCACCTCGGAAGCAATCTTCATCAGCCCCCAAAGAGGAGACTCTTTAAACAAGTTCCTACACACAGTTGAAGAAACTGGGCAGCATTTCTCAGTAACAGAGAACTACGACGCAGAAGTTTCGAAACGTCATCTTGTGTTTGAAAACGGCGTAGATGACTCGTGGCCGAGCTACACTAAAGATCACTGCTACCCGTTACTGGTCAGAATTACGTTATGAGTTGCCATATACAGTTTAGATTCTCGCTTAAGAATAAAGAATTTATTCATTAGAAAATTGTCAATTGGTCATTGCCTCGGTTATGCGTTGCTGACTAGGTATAAATGCACTGTAGTATTGTCTAATGGGTAGTAGGTCCCTTTGATCACTACCTGCAAGTTGCTGCAAAATTTGACTAAGGTTCTCCAATCAGCAGTAAGAATTCCAATGTAGTGATGTTTGGTTTGGTATTAATATATGATTTCTTTTCATGAACAATGGAACTTTAGAAAGGATTCCTTATCTACTTGTGAGCATCAATCAAAGCTACTGAGAAAAAAGAAGTCTAGATACGGCCGTTGGTCTATTAGTGAAGGAAGCCCCTTCATGTAAAGCTATATCTTGATGTTCTTTTGTTGCATAAACTATCATTTTCTGGGACAGTGGGAATTCTACAGCTGCGCTTTCATTCTTCCTTCAATGATCATATGATTCATATCTACGGATGGAAGCTAACATCGAGTTCGGACCCACTCATGCTAGACTCGTTAGTCATCCTTAATAAGCCAAACTTAAGATCGACTCGTTAAACCGAGCCTCCATTTATCCTAAAATCTATCTTTGGGTTTTTAATTTGTTCATCCAACCTTATTTCTAAAAAATTAAAAGTAAATCCTCTATTTCGACAATACCTATTGTTGACAGAAGTATTTCTAACATAGTATATGTTACTTGCAAGCCAATGATACGTAATTTAGGGTATTCGAGCCAAATGATAATAAGTAACGTATTAAGCACATTAACGAGTGATATACTCGGATTAGTATTTAAGCTCGCTCTCGCTCCATCAAATCAAACTATAACACGAGTTGGCTTGTGAGCTACACCAATCGGACTTTTAATTGATTCGGCTAGCAGCTATGTTCATGAATGCTACATGATCGGTATTCTTAGAAAATTGTATGAAATCAACCATTATCTATCAGACTATCTGAGAAAAGCTGTAAGGAATCCTCTCCCTTTCCTTATCTTGGAAGCGAATCTTGAGCCAAAAGAAGAAAAGCAAGCGCAAGTTGGAGTAAAAAAAGACAAGACATTTGGAAGGGAACCTCATCCTATATTGATCATTATCGAACCAGAAACAAGCTACATCATCTTCTGCTTTGTACACAACAATGGGTATGGGTTGGGTTTTGTTTGACATGTTTCAAAAATATCATTCTCAGAAGTGGGCACGTATCAAACCTTTCCTAAAACTCTCAGCCGCCATTGTCGTTGCTCTGTTTTCCTACGTACTGCTTTTTTATCATAGTTTTGTTCTCCATCTACAAACCCAATCTAGCAAAGAATGAACAACTAATCAAAAGAATTCCACCCTGAAGAAGAATTGAGAAACTGTGTCCGATTGCTGCTGATGATGCTGAGGCTGAATCTCCGGTAGCCATACTTGCTAGCCAAGGATCCCCCATGCCGGCTCCCTGTACCGTCTCCGCATACGGCTGCGGCTGATTCACCGTCCCTCCCATCGCCCCTGACGCTGCCCCCGATCCTGCCCCTGAACCATTTCCTGCCGCCGGCGTTGATGTAGTACCCTTCGGCGGCGACGAATCACTTGATGACTTCAAGCTGTTTCAATATTTAGAATGCAATGTTAATTTCCCACTTCAATTGGGCACATGTGTAAAGAAAAAATATCACTTTTACTACCCATGGTCTGAAATGTCAACCAAACAAGTAATTTAGAAAATATGTCGAACCGAATAATTCGAGACCTTAAGCAGAATTTTGAGTCAATTTGAACATTAGAAAGAATGAACATTTTATATAGGAATTATTCACTTTAAAATGGGAAGGCGTTAGGTTGTGATCTGAACTACTTCGTGATTCGTTCACGCTAACCCTTGTATTGCTATGTGATTTGAACTACTTATGATCGACACAATTTACTCATTTACAGTTTTAAGTTCACAATATTTTGAAATCCAATTATATATATTTTATAATTACTACTATCAATTTGTCGAATTTCATTTTCTTGTTTAAAAAAATATTACATGAACCTTAAGGGATTAGCCTAGTGGTAAAGTGAAATGATAGAATTCACCACTCTATGGGTTTGAACTTTGCGGCCAACAATTATTAAAGAACAAATCGTTACCTGGGTAGGCTCGGACAAAATGTGATGGTGTAATCGGCCGCGGTGCAAGTGAAAGTACTAGTGGCATCATCGTAAGCGTAGCTATACGACTTAGGGCACGCGCTCTTGAACATCTCTGAGTACACCGACGGCTTACACGTCGCCGGTGTATTGTGCGCGCCGCTACAACAGTACTCCGGGTTCCCAAACGCCTCGCAGGCGCTCCGGCAAGCGGATCCACCGTCCACCTTCAGCTCCGATGGACACTTCCGATTAAGATCCGTCACGCACCCGGTGGAAGCGCAGTCGCCGGATCCGCCGCTCGCCTCCACGATCATCTGCACGTTGTAGCCGTCCACAAGGCTCACATCGTAGAAATCCTGCGAACCGGATCCGAGAGTGAACTCGGCCAAGGTCGCCGGCGGATTGGCGCCGGCCCCGTTGCATTCAATCTGGCCGGACCCGCAGTCCGCAGTGGCACAAGTACCTTGGCCGGAACCATCGAAATTACAGCCCGTCCGTCCCCAGAACCGGCCTGACCAACCGGTGGGAGCTTGGAAAGAACGTGAAGTTCCCTTGACGAGTTCAAATCCAGTACTGTCCAACTTCGGCGTGCCGAGAATTCCCGGCCAGACCGTGTAGTCACATTTATTGACAAATGTAAACGTCGCCGCCCATACACCTGAAAACAAACACAGATTTATAATCATACCCAGAAATAAACTCAAACATTCAACTGAAAGCTTCAATTTTGTTCAATTACTGATAAAAAAAGTATATACCTTTGGATGATAGTAAGAGAAGGGTGAGGAAACAATTGAAGAAATGTGAGGCAGCCATGGCCAAGAGCTCTCTGATTTAAGCTTTCAAGGAACAATAATGCAACTTTGTGCGATGAATTAGAATGGTGGCAGAGGAATTGGGAATCCCAATGGGGGAATTGAGATCAGTGGTAAAGTTGCTTGGAGCTGACTCCAGAGATGATAAAGGAGAGAGAGAGTGGTGGAATGGTGATGGTGGTGGTGGGAGAATATCAATCATATAAGTCGGTACCAGTGGTGGACGATGTTTTTTATGAATAAACCAAACAAAAACAAAAGGCAGAGATATACAGTAAAGGAGGGAACAGAGTCACAGAGATGACTAGATTTTTATTTTTATTTCATTATCAGTTCAGGGAGGCACCGCCGCCCCGCTAATTTTTTATTATGAATGACTGAATGGGCTTGGGCTTTTTTTATTATTCTTCCTGGCCCTACGGATTGGATTGGATTGAATTTGGTCTCTAAAATGATATTTGCTTTTCACCTACCAACAACCTTGGCATTGGCTTCACTCAACTGATTTCTACTCTCCAACTCTCCTCTCAAGTTTCAATCTTGCCCATCATCGAGTTTACTAAATGTAACTCAAAGATAGCGGAATTCGAGAGATATCTATTACCGCAAACAGACAGATCTGAAAGGATGAACATGATATGTATTTGGGAAGAGTCTTCGATCAACTTTTCAAAGGTACACTAAATACGTTTGTAACATATATAGACTCAGGATTGGTGATGTGTATCATTGAATATAAGCTCGTAATTCATTGGTCTTTATGGAAAGACAAGTTAACAAACACAAAATAATAGTTTAAACTCGATACGTCCAAATGATGTTTAATCCAAGGTAATAAAAATACGTATATTTTTACGAACTGGTTTCTACTCTCTCACTCTCCTCTCAGGTCTCAATCTTTTTGATGATCGAGTTTACTAAATGCAACTCCTCCAATCATAAACAAAAAAAAAAATTTTGGAATAACGAAATTCAAAAGATATCTATCACCACAGACAGACATACATAAAAGAATGGATATGACATGCATTTGAGAGTCTTTGATCAACTTTTCAAACATACACTAAATACGTTTGTAACACATATATATTTAGAATTGGTGTTGTCTGCTATCGAATATAAACTCGCAATTTCATTGTTCTTTCAAAAGAAACAAATCGAAAAACACAGTAAAATTTTAAATTCGTATTCTACTAGTTACATTGTTGTGGAAGTTAATCAGAATTTACCTTTTTTAGTAAGGAATCAGAATTTAACTTGTTTTCCTCGTGTTATGCTTTTGTATACCAATACTATAATTACCAGACAGAGTAGGCAGTTCAAAGTAAAACTCCACTAAATAAGAGCAGAAAACATGTGATTGTGGACGTGGGTGGGACCAGGTTTGAAACGATCACATTGGTTATTAGCTGGACCCCCACGACCCGCCACGTGTTGGACGGAATTATTTCAACGTCCATGTTTTGTCAACGTCTCTGTTCGTTGAGAAATCATTTTCCGATTAAATTATTCCACGTGATAAGTATTTATTGGGAGAGCTGGATCGATAGACAAAGTACCTGAGAGTCTGAGACTGGATCCCAACCGTTAATTGGTCAACCAAACTTGTCAGTAAATGCTAAATGGGAAAATACACGTTTATAATCCCGTTTACATTCACACCCCTGTATTTTAACAAACATTTCAAACAGGCCATTGTTAAAGTCTTCGTTCATTTTTCCTGTGGCACGCCAAATAAATTTTTTTACACACATAGATAGTTGAATATTTGCGTTGCGTGCGGAATAGGTATTACAAAAAATTTAACTTTTTGCTACTGCAGTTTGCTACTGCAGTTTGCTACGACAACGAAATACAATAGCAAAATAGTCATTCTTTTGCTACAGTTACGTAGTGCAGTAGCAAATAAAAGAGTCTATGCGACAGCGTAAACTTCCCGTAGCCTGACAAAAGAAGGTTTACTACGGTATGTATAGTGCCGTAGGGAAACAATAGTATTTGTTAGTCCGTCAGTTGGCAGTTGCTACTATTGTTGTCGATTTACCAGTCGGTGCTGCTAATCAAAGGGTAACGAAGAGAACCAGTTAAGTCATTTCGCCAGTCTAAGGCTAACCAGTTCCAACCTTATGTTCCTTTGATCGACCTGAGAATTGACATTTATGCAGAGGTTACTGAGCCATAGAGCCTATACATTCACCTTAGATAAAAGAACTCCCTGGATTGTTGCTTGGATTCTGCAATGATAAATGAGGCGGTCAGTGCCTCTCTTTATTCTTTTCCTCATGGTTTAGATGATGATGGAAGATGATTGAGTTAGATTTCATGAAATTACTTATGTGAATGCTTACGGTTAGTTCAATTATCACTCCGTTTGTCTTGCTTTCTGCTTGAGGAGAGTTTATGGCTACAGCAATGATGGCATGCCTGTTGTCCGGTTTTGATTTAATATCAAGTATTATGAATTTATATGTTTATTTATCATTTTGAAAATAATTAGATACGGTTAATTATGGGGTAGTAACCTAGAAACCTAACTAGGAATGAAAAGTACAGCATATAATTGAATCATTTGCTACGGTCTCCATGGCGTAGCAAAAAGGTGCAGCCATGCTGCTCAAACTATGCTACGGCATGCCTTTGCAGTAGTTAAAACCTAGGCTACGATGCTGAGTGCCGTAGCAAATAGTATTTCCCACGCCACTATTGGCTACTGTGACGCTACTGTAGCAAAAGGCGTAGCAAACATTTTTTGCTACGGCACGGCCCCGTGTCAGAAATGAATTTTTTTTAACGGTTATAGTATAGGGTGCCGTAGTTCACTCTCGATGCTCCGTTTAACCGCTGATGATTGCCATTCAGCACACAGCCCACACATTCAGTTGTCTGTGTGTGCAAGAAGCCTATTTGGCATGCCATGTCATTCAATATAACGAAGAAATGGGCGGGGACCTTGATAGGGGGCCTGTTTGAAATGTTTGTCAAAGTACAGGGTGTTCGATCGGTTAAATATTGTACAGGGGTGCGGATGTAAACTTTGCATAGTGCGGGGTGTAAATGTGTATTTTTCCATACTAAATAGTAATACTACATAGGTAATACTACGTAGCTAGTATAGTAGTCTGTAGTCGATGATCAGTACAAAATGTTTGGATAACTGAACTTCTCTAGAGGATGATAATGATTGGCACCTTTTGGTTCTCTGCCCCATCGCTGAAGAGAGTTTTTGGGACGCAATCCTTCATGCTTGGTCATCTGGGCTTCGAGAATTGGGTGATGCAATCCCTCAATGTTTGGGATGAATGAAACAAAGAAGTTTTTGGTGGCAGTCATGTGGGCTCTATGGCGGGAACGAAATCATAGGGTGTGGCAGCATTGTGCTTCGACGGCTAGGAGGGTGGTGACGATTGGCAAGCAGTGCCCTAGACCATTGGATCGAACTCTACTTTCACTGTGTCAAGGGCTGGTAGTTGCCCTAGGTGGCACCCTACGTTGCCACCCCTCACGCAAATGTAACATGGATGTCTGTTTTAAGCCGTTGGACCACCGTTGGGATGCAACATGATTATGAGGGACCACATGGGCTCTTTCATAGCATGCGGGGCGTTCCATTCGACAGGCAACCTTGAAGTTCGAGAGGGTGAAGCCATGACACTAGTAGAAGCAATGAATTGGGCAACTCGTAGCGGTCATTTAAACGTTATTTTTGAAGTTGACTCAGCCGAGGTCGCTGCAAAAGCGTATGTTTGAGCAAATGCGGAGTTGTATGTTCACGTAACTAAGAGGGTATATGTGAACATACGCATTTCTTCCTGCAATAATGTGAGCATGACTTTTCCAAAAAAAACAGATAGATGGTAGATTATAGAAGTGGATCACCAGATTGGGAAGTAGCTAGCTAGGTTGATGTCTGCAAGAACCCTGCAACGGTCCAAGCTAGCGATTTTTCATTTAGCGGACTCCACATTCCTGGCAACACGTCAAATGCAGGGTCACCACTATTTCCGTGACTCAAATTCCTGGTTTGAACACTCTTGGAATTTCATTGGTCCGTGTTGACTATGCTCCTTGGGGCATTAACCCTACCCACACTCATCCTCGTGCTACCGAGATTCTCACGGTCATTGAAGGGTCTCTTGAGGTCGGATTCATTACATCCAACCCTGATAATCGTCTCATCTCCAAGATCATTCATAAAGGGGATGTGTTCGTCTTCCCCATGAGGTTGATTCATTTCCAGCGTAATGTTGGGTACACAAATGCGGTAGCTATCGCTGAATTGAGCAGTCAAAACCCTGGAGTCATCACTATCGCTAACTCTGTCTTTGGATCGAAGCCTGATATCTCTAGCGACATCCTTGCCAAGGCTTTCCAAGTGTTGTGGAGCAGCTCCAAACTAAGTTCTAAGCAATACAAGGTCGATGTTTTGTTTCTCAATTCTTTTAATTTAAGGCCATGATGTTGCCTCTATTGTTTTTTTATTTCAAGGTTTTGGCATCGTTCTGTATCATTCTTTCTATCAAATTGTTCTGTTTTCGGATTCATCTAATATAATGAATTGCCTCTCAATTCCTGGCCGGACTGTCCGGTCAATTCGAGTCTGAGTTGATCACATTTCATTAACTAACCGAGTCCGTTTTATTACGTGTTTATTTGTCATCATATATGAACTCTACTCGATTGAAATTCTGAATACGCCACAACATAATACACGTACCAACGGGAACCGGAAAACGCTTTGCCACTTATCGATATATACTAATACGAGATAAAATATTATTGGCCCATTTAATCCGTACATGCATATTTCATTTGTAATCCTTATTTTTTGGGTTTATAGTACAATATGATCGTCCAATATTTCAATAACCTAATTGTTCACCAAACTATGTTAGGAGTGTTCGACGCTAACACCATCCTCATAAGGGTTTGTTTGGTTTGCTTAAATTTGCTCATTAGATTAAAAATCATGTTCTTGTAGCTCTATCTTCCTCGTGACCAGTTTCAATTCTACATCTAATAAGCTGCCTTCTTTGTTGCGATTAACTTTGTACCAAACTACCAATAGAAATCGAAAACTTGAAACTGTAACAATCATCCACATTTGGCCATATACCATTCATAAAGCTTTTATTGTTGCAAAAATGGCCAAATTCGTCATAACAAAATTCGTCATATACCTCTCCTCTGTTATTCTTCTTAAGTTAGCGGAGTTAATGAAACACGGCTTAAAAAGAATAGTGATCAAATTGTGCCGTTTTTATATTTGAAGTGAGATACGACAATATATTAAACTCATTAAATTCTAGCCAATTAAAATATACCATATGCGGCCTAAAGTAACGGTACAATCAGGGTACCGAAACGCTTCCCCGGGCTACAAATATGCATATCAAGTGAAGGCCAAGAACATCCACTTCTCTATCTCCGATCTTATTTCCACAGCGGTGAAAATTGAGAGAGATAATCACCCAAAAGGAAATGAAGAAAGCTTCAGTGACGATGCTCATCTCTTTTATGTCTGCTCTCTTGGTTGTTTCTCACTGTAAGTAAAGCCTATATCTACATCTTCTATGAACAAAGATTACAGTATTTTTGAAGAAATTAAACACGACTTGTTCTTTTGTTTTTTGACATGCAGATGGAGTGGAAGTGGAAGCAAGGGGGCCAATAGCAGCATGCAGCTGCAATACGGACGCCGATTGCCCCCTGGCGATAGGATGCTTAGCATGCACCGAACCAAATATATGCAGGTGTATCAACAATATGTGTTTTCTTGTAGTTAAGAAGAAGACCCAGCACTCAACTTAAAGCTGCATAAGCGTCTAATCCTATGTTTCGCAATTAATATTCATACCCTTGATTGAATAAATCTTCTCTTTCTAGTCACATGTTTTTCTGCTAGGTGTTCTCGAGCGGAGGGGGAGCTATACATATAACTTTTTTTAGGGGTAAAATCTACCATTATAATCAATCCGAATAATTAATGAATTTTTTTGTTCATAACAGTAAATGATTGAATCGGATGTACGTGATAAATAGTTATGATTTGTTATATAAAGTACATGGATTAAAACATACACAAAATCAATATTAAGGATTGATTTTAAATTAAAATATAATTAATGTGTGAAAATTAGGTAAATGCCTAATCATTGCTCGTGTAAATGTCACTTAGGGATACACTTATACACTCGAATATACCAAAGAAAGCACCATAAATTAAACTCATTTTTCAATAGACAAACATAACAACAATCTCAAAACTCAAACAAAACACTTAACCTGTCATTTGGGAAATATAAGACTTATATTTGGTCAACTTTAAATTATCTAAAACATATATAATGGAAAATTTAATTTTAGTTAGAAACCCACGAGTCGGACGAACCTAATGCTAAATGAGTACAAAAAATAGTTTGATTGTGTGAACTACAAAAATCGTTAAAATCAATAAAAATTATTCAACTCGAAGGATTTTAATTGAAACTAAAATTTTCCGATTTTGTAATAAAATCAAAATCATTTCCTATTAATAAAATCGTATACGTATTGAATGAAAAATGGTTAACGGGTTTGTTCGAAACAGACATGCATGACTCGATTTCAAAGCCGGGGGGGTATATTTCTTTTATATTATTATGATTTTCTTGTTTTACGACAAAATAATATGACCACCTAAATAATCTGACGTTCTAGATGTGGTTAAAAAAATATAGTCACACAAATCTTTCAATAAATGTGTCATTTGATGATAATTGATATTTGATACATTCTGACAAAAAAGTGCCCAAAAGAAGATGCCTCAGTTGTATCAATAATCCAAGCGTATCAAAAAAAGGCTTCGTATGCTTTGCTTTCTCAAAGTTATGGGCCTTATGGCTACTCCGCCCAAATTAAAAACAGATCCATTCTGAGCCCATGGGCTTTCAGCTGCATCGTCATTTGGGTTAAGGTGTTGTAGCCTCATTGTCTTCCTAGACTTCCATCACCAACGGAGGCGGTTTAAAACAGCCGCCGCAAATGACAAACAACCGCCATTGAAACGACGGCTACCCCTAGTAATGAAATTGACGTTTCACGATATGCCGCCGACACTTTTGCTGGTTCCGGAGCCGGACGATCGCTCTCCTCCGACTTCAAGCTGTAAATTAAACCACCGCCACAATTCCATCACATTAGTATCATAAGTTCATACTCAAATTACAACACAGAAAAAAGATACGACTCCGGCTATGATTTCACAAATCGTGGTTAGCAGTAAGGCCCATAAAATTGCAGCTACAGGAGGGCGGTCACATTACGACACACACAGCCGACTTCTACAAAGTCAAAATTCCTTGGTGATGGGAAATTTGTTCCTTTCAAAATGCTTACGCTACAGTTTGAAATCAATAAAATATTATGTGTGCCAAGTTCAAGGAAATGTTTAATTGGAATTCAAATTTTAGCTAGCAGCCAAATCGGAGAAGAAGAGTTCAGTTACGCAAAACTATAAACAAGCTGACAGCTAGATTTTTTCATCGTAGTAACCGCCTCCAAATCGACGAAAGCAGAGTTGCTTACCGTAGAGGGCAAATTATTGAGCACCCACGAACAAATATCTTAGTGGAAGTTATTAATTAATTATTGTATTGATTTTAAATACCTAGGGGTAGAAGAAGGGCAGAAGGTGACGACGTAATCGTTGCCGGAGGAGCAAGTGAAGGTACTGGTGCCGTCGTCGTAGGCGTAACTGTAAGCTCTGGGGCACGCATTTTTAAAGAACTCCGAATAGGTACTGGGCTTACATGTGTCTGGCGTGCCGAACTCTCCGCTACAGCAATACTGCGGGTCCCCAAACGCGTCACATGCGCTCTTGCAGGCCACGCTCCTCCCGTTCTGCGCGTCCATCACTTTCAGCTCCGAAGGACACGCGCCGTTCAGTTCCACGACGCACCCAGTGACGGTGCAGTTGCCGTCGCCGCCCTGTGGGGTGATGAGCATGGGGAGATTGTAGCCGTCGACAAGGCTGACGTCGTAGAAGTCCTTGGATTCGGCGCCGTTGAGGGTGAATTCTGCTAGGGTGGCGGGAGGGGAGGCGCCGCCGCCGGAGCATTCGAGGGTGCCGGAGCCGCAGTCGCCGGTGAGGCAGGTGAATTTGTTGGTGGTGGGGTCGGTTGTGCATAGAGTGCGGGCCCAGAGGCGGCCGGACCAGGCGGGTGGGAAGTCGATGGCGGAGGATTGGGAGGGCTGGAGGAGGAATCCGGTGGTGGCGAGCTGGGCAGTGCCGGCGCTGGAGAGGATCCCCGGCCAGATGGGGTAATTGCAGTTGTTGGCGATGGTGAATGTGGCGGCGGAGGAATGGGAGATCAGGAGAGAAAGAATGAAGAAGAAGAAGAGGCCGGGAATTGAGAGAGCCATATTGGTGTTTTGAATTCGAGAAGTGATGGAAAGCGTGAATGGTTTTCTTCTGGGTTGAGAAAGTGTGACGAACTACTTATAATTTATAAACAGACGGTTAAATAAAATAGAAACTAAACAACAGAAACGACACCGTAGAGGGGATCGGTTTGCATTTGCTTACTGGAGGAGGAAAATTGCGAGTGATTTGAGTTTTGGTGTGACTGTCAGAACTCAGAACACAATAAATATCTATAAGAAATACAATAAACATATATCAGAGTTGGGGACTGTGTAGTTATCATTGTTCGACCTATTTGTACTTTAGTTCTTGTCAAGAGTAGAAGAAGGTCGGCAACTGACAACAGACCACTCCATGGCAGTTTCAATGTGTTTGTTTCCGATTTCGATCTCTCTTCTGGCTAAATAGCGCGTGGCATAATATTATAATCAGAATGTTTCGTTGATGTTCATTATTTGTTTCGTCGGTGCCTCTGTGGCCGGTCGGGATGTTGACATCACTGAAGATAGATACGAAATAAGTGACGAACAAATAAATAAGTCGGTACCCCCCAAATTGGGCTGCGTACAGATAGGTCAGCACAACTAAGGAGGCTCTGACATCATTGGTTGTCTGATGTTTACAAGGTTGCCTCTTCAGATGCACCAAGGTTCGGCGACAAGAGTCGCAGGGGTGGAGAATGTCCAAGGGTCGATCCACTCCATTGGACAGAAAAGGGTTGCAGTTGCAGGATCAAAATAAAAAGTAATTCCCAGTTGATCAAAGCAAAACCAGAACAAGTTGAGCAAATTGACAACAACAAAAGATCCTACACCCCTCAAAAGTTGTACGGTGAGGTCAAAAGAATCATACATGGTACCGCACCATTGGCAACTACGACTAAAGCAGCTGTGCTCTGCTCTCTATCTTCTTATTCTTTTCCACTTTTACTCAAAAAGTTGGATGATAAGTTATTAATAAGCTTTTGCTGCTGCTTACAAATCTCCAACTTGGTTAACCTTTCCTATCCCCACAGAGTTCCAGCCAAAGACTTACAACGGACTACCTAATCTTCCAAGTTGTATTTTAGCTTTCAACATTCCAGCATCAGCATTCACAAAACCAAATCCCCTAACCTACCGGCCCTCCAATTTAGAGCTCTATAGCCTTTACCCAGTTCAGCATCTAATCCCTCATAAGCTAAAGCTGACACCAACCCCCAACCCAACTTTGCCAATCCATCATCGGTATCAAGATCAATATACTTACTGGTATTATCAACAAACCAACTTCGACTTAAGAATAAGCTAATCATCAATGTAATGTAAGTTCACAAGTCTAAGTAGGACTCAATATTGAAAGAGAGACATGCATCTAGTGCATGACAAAACTAACTCACAACTAAAACACGATACCTAATGCAATATCACAACTTCCTCCACCTCTCTGTCAAATCAATATTCTAAAACCATACGGTTCATGCAAGGCCAAGGACGTTTGCACTGAGTCACCGACGAACCCTAACGTCCATGGCCACATTACCAGCGAGGAGAATATCTGGAGAACATTCAGCTTATCATAAGCAAAGGAAAGAGACATATATTGAAGTTGGATTGGTGATCAGAGAAGCATTCACTAATTCAAATCAACCCACCAATGGTCATCAGAAATTGATCATTCATTCATTCACATTTGATGAAAGGAAAGAACTGCTCAATTAGATGAGAAATCCTGATAAATCCGCTCATTACTAATGTACCTAAGGATTAACAAGACACTAAAAGAAGAAAACCCATAACAGAACTCAAAAAGAAAGAAAGCATCTTCTTATCCGAGCAAGCACACCGCCACCACCAAACCATCCATATGTAAGCATCAAAATTGGGAAATTCATCACCCGAGGAATTGAATCACCCCACTAGCACCAGCCACAATCCTATGTATAAATCCCCCAAGAAAACCAACCAAATCCGAGTAGACAACCAGCGAGACTAAACAAAGCAAAGGAAAGGAAAGCAGAACAAAAGAGGAATAGTTACTATTACTCTTTTGCTGTTGCTCCGATCAAAACTCAGGGTTGGTACAATCCCTTGCAAAGTGTCCTAGCTTCCCACAACTGAAGCAAGCACTGTTGGACCCAACCCTGTTGCCGCCACCACCGCCACCGCCCACGCTCCTAGCGCTTGTACAATCTCTAGCGAAGTGTCCATGACCCCCACAGTTGTAGCAAGATCCGCTGCCGCCTGGACAATCCCTAGCCAAGTGTCCGAATCCACTGCAGCTAAAGCAAGCCACGCCAGCAGTTCCACCTCCTCCTCCGCCACCGCGGCCGTTAACAGCCTGCGGACAGTCCCGAGCAAAATGTCCAGCGGTCCCACACTTGAAGCAGCTGCCAACGCCCTCGCTGCGACTGTTGCACTCCCTCGCGATGTGGTTAGGGTTTCCGCAGGTGTAACAACCGCCGGCGTTGCTACGCCTGTTCCACGGCGCTCCGGATCCAGCACCGCGCCTGGCGTAACCGTCCCCTCCGCCTCGTTTCCCCGCCTGAATCGCACCTCCACCGGGAGCAGTGACGTTGACAGCCTGGCACTTGCCGTCCGTCTCGGCTACTTCGAACTCGACGACGTCTTCCTCGGTGAGGGTGCGGTACCCGCCGTCGGACTTGATCGCGGTGTGATGGACGAACAAATCGTCGCTGCCATCGTTGGGCTTGATGAAGCCGAAACCCTTCTTGTCGCTGAACTTGACGACCTTGCCGGTGGTCCTCACTGCGGATGAAGATCTAACTGCCTGATCTTCCGCCATTGGAAAGCGATTGATTGACTGTTTGGTTGTTCGATCGGAAAAAAAAAAGAGAGAAGCGGGGATGAACAACAAGAAGCCCTATAAAAGTAGAACTGGAACAGAAAAGGAGTTTGTTACGCTTGGGCTTTATATCTGTCACAGTTTCCCTTCCCTTGTAGAATTAGGAGATCTTGCAGTCCAAGTCAGTTCCGAGAATTTCACGGAGGTCTAAGAAGTCATGGACTGGCCCAATAATCTAATTGTTAGTTGGGCTGTTGGATTTTCCATTTTACTCCTCCATTCCTCTGGCTCATGGGCCTCACAGGCCCGTGTTTTATCTGTTTATTTAGTTACGGGAGTCGCAGCTTTCTGTGTACTAGTGGCTTTAAGTTGTTCTTGTGTGATAACTATTTTCAGCAACTTTGTCAATTCCACGGTTTGGTGTTCTAGGGTGAGGAACGTTTGCCCCAAGGCTTGGTAAGACTTAAACTCGGTTCATCACCTTGAACTTGCCGCGTCCTGCGGTCACCCCTCTCGTTAGTGTTGACATTCACCCTCCTAAACGCCGAGTGGTGTGCACAGAGACATGATTCGGGTCTTCGTTTATGCGATGAAGTGACCTCAAAAATGATGTAAGATTAGAAACGAAAAATGAGTACATACTGAGTGAATGTTCCCTCTAAATTTAAGACAGACTCCCCAACAGAATGAGCAACACATTATTTATCGTATGGTACTCGAGCAGTCAAAACATATTATATTATACTAGGTTTGTCAAGCCTTTTTTGCAACTCTCAAGACAACGACCTGCTGCTATCCAATAATAATAGTTATATCTAAAACTCATCTGGTTTTTGTCTTGACAAACTTGCCCCGTGAAGCTTTCTTCTCCATCTTTTCCCTCTTCTTACGAGTCTTTTCATCCTCCTCGCCTCCCTGATCAAACAAACAAACGCAGACGATTCCTCTACTAAGTGCATTTGTTGTTCATAAAAGTTTTTATCAGAAAGCTAGGAATAGAGAAAAATACCTCTGAACCTTGTGGCAAGAATCCCTTGATTAACCCATACGACTTGTATGCTCCAAATGCCGGGATCTAGAAGCATTATCGGATTAGTACCAACACTTCACTGATCATGAATATAAATCCATTTCTCAACCAGTCCGTCTACCGTTAATAAACAAAGTTGTTAGCTTTTTATCCTTGATCGTGTGAAAGTTGGTAACTCTTTTACTATACTATGCTCAAAAACTAGCTGAGTGAAGCAACATACATAGTTTCTTGACCAAGTTGAAGGTAAAGAGGGTCTCTTACCACAAGATATGTGTACCAAAACTTATCAGACAGAATGGACGCAATCTGCACAAAGCTTGTGATGTAGATAACATCATGAAGATATCTGCAAACAAGGACCATCATTTCAACATACAAATGCGTGTTCTTGCATCAACTTAAAACACAGCAATAATGATACATTCCCAAATTCAATACAAACTAATAAAACATTTAAAACAATGAAACTAGACACGATTCAAAGGCAGGTTTATTCTAAACCAGAAGCTCCGGGAATTGACGACTGCAGTATTTGAAACTTAAGACGCCTAGTAAACAAGTAAGCAAGCAAGCCACAATTAGTGTTTTATACAGAGCTTACCCTAGGCTAAAGCTCGCCTCATTAATTATTGGACAAGTTCGAGCTGGAACTTGAGCTGACCCGAGGAAACACGAGCCTAAGCTCGCTAAGACGAGCTCAACTCGATTTTTCTACCCTAAAATCATTGGCAAGGCCGAAAATCAACTGATACTAAAAGTTATGAGTTGTCAATTCGTTCATTTGACAAGATTACTCAAGTACACCTTACTTGCAGACTTTGACAATTGCACATTCAACAAGTAGTAGATCGACATAATATATGTTACTTGTAAGTCATACTAATTTGTATTTACATCAACTTTAGTCAGACTAATTTGTATTTACATCAACTTTATACAAGTGATTTATTAATCCAGCCAATATTCATCAACAACACAACCAAATGTCATAGGATTTAGAGTATTTGCAGCAAATCACAAGTCACTATATTGAGAGGTTTCTAGCCACCTAATCGTCATCATTGAAAAGAATCGAGAGAAAACTAGATAACACCCACAATTCTAGAGCCATCACAAACTGACTTGACCTAGAGCTGCCCCAATCAGATACAACATGACTCACGCTTGAAATTGATCAACAAGTCAAAAACTCACAACTCGCCAAGCCTAAAAACTGATGCATTCAGAATCTCTAGTAATTCGTGATCCGATTGACCTAATGAATTCGCAACCCGCTTGACCCATTACTCGTAAGGCCGTAACCTGATTAACATAGCCCGTAAACCTGTCTTTGAGAGCTCTATCACAAATCTTTTACATAAAAAAGGATGTTCTTGCATCAAATTGACACATTCAGGATTTTGATGCAAAAAAAATTCCAGCATGTTTAGCATTCAAACAAGCAAATGTTTGACCAATAAAAAGAAAGCTTTGTCATTATTACCCACAAATCCCAGTAGTGCTCATATCAAAACCACCATCGAAAAGCTCCCCATCATCTCCATAGCTTGGTTTGGCCATGGAAGCAAGTTGTTGGTAAGGGAAGTAATATGCTAGAGAAGTCAATACCAAGCCAATCCAGTGCTTCCATGTGAAACTCGAATGGAATATCAACAGCCTCACCAACACATATATAACCTGTAAACACACATAAAAAAACAAGAGACTTTCACAATTCAGCTCCTTAACATGATCAAATCTAACTTTTTTTACATTGCATGCGATGATGATGCGACGGAGATTAGCCATGTGGCGGGAGTTCTCTTCCTTGCGCTTCTTAGCTCCCTGATTCGCCATTTCCTAATAAAAACCCTTAAAAATGTTTATCTGATTGAGCAATTGCCGAACCTGAGAAACACAGAAAACGAAAGGGAAATTGCAGCATATGAGAAAAGAAAATCCTTTAGGCACATCCAATCACGAAAGAAAAATTGCAGCAGCCCTTATGTAATACTTAACTAATGAACTGACTGAGCTGAGCTGTAATCTATGAAGACTTAACAGCATATGCAGAGAACCACAAATATCACATTCTTGTGAGATAATAACCATCGAACTCGTGTATGTAAGCAACTGGGAAGTGCCATGTACACAGCTATGATTTATTAAGAATCCAGAATGATAAAACATAAGATCACTGAGCTGATTTGCAGAACCACAATGCAATCCACATCATACAATCAGTGGGACATAAATACCAGTACAATCAAACACAGTAAAAGCTCCAGTTCATTAAGAAATCACAATATCAATAGAGCAAATGAGAGTCGAATAGAAACAAGATTGCAGCATATAGATGTTCAGCTGGCTGTTGCAGCATATAGATATTTAGCTAGCTGTACCAATAAGGCATAGCGGCATGCAAACTTTAACTAAGCAAGTCTAATGTCCTAGGTAAAGATAGATAACCCAACCAGATATGTGGTTCAATAGACTGCAAAGTATCTAACTTGATTAAGAAATGATCATTAGTAATCCACAATGCAATCATATCTACACTTTTATTAGTAAAAGAACACATGCAGGAGTTGGCCGAGCACCTGAACACGCATGTGCTTTCATGGAAACAAAACATAAGATCATTGAATAACCAGTATGCACCAGAATGATAAAGCAAGGTAAACTCTAATTTTCTTCCAATTAAATTTTACATCAAAACATAAATATGAGGCATAAGATAGTCGGAAACAAAATGAAGTAGCAAATGGGTTCTCAATTTGGTGCTTCAACCCAAATTAATGGCTCTTATATCTAGAATCTTGTCTTTTTAAAAAGAAACTCGATAGAACAGAAAGGCTGGTGTTCATTGACTTCATCAATTTTCATACAGAGGAGAAGCAAAACCTGCAACTTTCATTTGGGTAAACAACCCCTGTAAGTATATGTAATGAAATACCTTCGAGGAAGTGGGTGGCTTCGATCTTATATGTTGGGAATGAAGGCGAAGATGAGGGGCAGAGTTTTCGGTGATTGTTAGGGATTTGCTTTGCTGGAGAAGAAGAATTGAGGAGTGAGGGATTTATTTTTTGTTCAGAAGGAAAGGGGAAGGGGTTTAATTTGGATTTTAAGTAAAAAACCTTTTTAGGGGTTTGAGGTTCTCAAATCTCAATATCAACTATTGGATTTGATTCTTTGACTGATCCAATGGTTCATATTTGAGTGGATAATTATGTCATTTAATAAATGAATGTAATTAGTCTTTTTATTTTATTTCAAAACTTCAGCAATTTTTCCGGAAATTTTCCTCACAAATTTTCCAACGATTTTACGTTGGATTTTCTTGCGTTTTTTGTGACAAATTTTTCGGCGAGCCTTCATCAACTTTTTCGATGATTTTTTCGATCAGTCATTGTATAGATTATAATCGTCTGTAATAAATTATACGAATGTAAGGTCTTATTATACGAGTAACAGGTTATCATCGTATGTAATATGTTATAATTGTATGCATAATTGTCTATAACTAGTTAAAATTTTCTCTACTAATTACCTGACTTCATAACTATTTATATAGTTACATATAATTCATGACTGAACCCCCAATAGCGTGAGCATGACAATATCTAAAGTCTGGTACTCGAGCAATGTACCATCATCTAAGCGGTGGATGTAATAAATGGGATCCTGGCCATTAACCGAGAGCGTCATCTAGGATCTTGCCATGTACTCCACTCAAAGCGAAGACCTAGCTATGATGACCTAGATCTTTCCTCGTGAACTTCTGGACTTGGTCGCCCAAAAACCTCCAAGCGATCTAACTATGACAGGGCCCACTAGGATCAAGCAAACACAAGATGAATTCGAATAGTCAACCAACTACGATAACCTTTACCTGGATCATCGCCCCAAGTTCTCAATCTTGTGACAATTGTAATGGCTATTAAGTCTAGATATTGAACATTGTGGAATAGTTAGTATTTATTGCATTGGCATGGCAAACGTATAAAAAAACGCACTCAAGATTCCAAATGACGAACAAAGAAAGCATTGCAGCAAGCAGAGGCCAAATCCGGAGCTTATGAACAGTCAAAACATAAAACATTATATATTGATTACCTCCGTATCTATACGAGAGTGGACGGGAGTTCATTAATAAGAATAATATTTCGGCTTGCAAATTACAATCCCCACTAAGAAAAAACAAAGGAGCAGGTATTCTTCCTTTTTGTACAAACCCAAAAAAACCTTATCAGTAAACTTCCACATTCCACTGCTCAGCCTTCTTCAACTGCTTCTTGTAATCAAGCCAGTCAATTCCTGCATGCACCAACGGACCATTACCAGATCAAAAAACAAGCTTAAGAAGTTCCCTTCAGAAATGAGGATTCTGAAGCGGATTTTAATATTACCTTCTTTGGCAGCCAAACCGACCATGATTTCATCAATACCCTTCTCCATTCCCTTCAACCCACACATGTATACGTACGTGTTGTCTTTCTTCAGCAACTCCCACAACTCCTCTGCGTACTGAGCCATTCTCGTTTGGATGTACATCTTCTCGCCCATCTCGTTTGTTTGCTCTCTGCTCACTGCAAAGTCTAGCCTGAAGTTCTCGGGTGCCTTTTCCTTCATCTTCTCAAATTCCTGAACGTGCCAAAAGAGATAACGAGGAGTTAAGAGTTGAGACCATGTTACTGTCTAGATATTCTGAAAATAATGGGTTTGTTGATTTTGTGATTACCTCCTTGTACAAGAGTGAGCTGCTGGTGGGAACTCCCAGGAAGAGCCATGCCAAACCATTGAACTGTAAAGATTAAAGGCAAGAACTTTAGTCAGCCTAGTGATCTTATGTTTTGTAAAGTGAAATGGGGTTTGTACCTTGTAGTCCTCATGCTTCTCGAAGAACATTTTCCACAAGAAAGATCTAAATGGTGCAATTCCAGTCCCAGTTCCAAGCTATCAAGAAGAAAAGGTACAGTAAACAATGGAATTCGTACATCTATTTGAAATTTTTATTACACATCCAGAATGCTTTAAAACGAACGTTACCATGATAATGGTGGCATTAGGATCTTTTGGCATAAGCATTTCCTTGCCTACTGGTCCAGTGATCTTCACTTCAGATCCAGGCTTCAAATCGCCTGGTGTCCAAAATCATTAAGGACAAACAAAAGCACGATTCTTGAATCAAAAAAACTCCTCTCTCTTCCTAATTGATGATTAAAAATGTTAATGAAAGTGTAATGGACTTACACAAGAAGTTGGAGCAGACTCCCTTGACAATCTCTCCAGCATCGTTGGTGTAAATAAGCCTCTTAACACATAGGGACACCTGAAAAAATGAAGACTTCACTTCACACCATTTCTATATTGTAAATTTGTAATGAAATTTTCCCATGTAATTTGACAACTGAATAGCAGATAATAGCCATGCTGTGATTAAACAGTGTTGCAATTTTATAGCAGGAGCCTTACAGTTTTAGAGTCACCGAAATCACCAAGAGCACTGCTGGCAATTGAATACAATCTCAGCTTATGTGGCTTCCCATTCTTGTCAATACCTTCTGGGATAACCCCAATGGATTGTCCTTCTCTGTAAGGCACCTCTCCTAATTCACCCACCCCATATAAACTGATTCAATCAAAATGGACTGAACTAACCAAAATTCTTTATCACAAAAGAGATGAAAAACAGACCTTCAGTGCTGAAAACCATGTGCCAGGTCTCTCCAGGGGCATCATCGCCGGTGATCTTAGTGTTCAAAAGGCATCTTCCAGTGTAAGGCTCCTTGGGCTTGTACTTGTTGACAATCACGCCTTCTTCATCTTTCTTGGACTCCTTTTTCACCTTAACAACAGGAGCTTCGGTGGTGACCTGGGCTCTGACTGAAACGACTCCCCTGGCTCCAGCTTGCACGTAAGATGCCTGACAAAATGCCAGTAAGAGGAAATTAAAAATATATATTCAATTCACGTAAAGAATGTAGGAGGAATCCATGATCAGGACATGATTGAAGAATTGCTTTTTAAATCTCGAACCTTTTTGAAGGCGATCCTTTCGGGAGTGGGGATGATGGAGGTTCGGGAAGAGAGAGGGAAGGATGACTTGGAAGAAGGGAAAGAGACTGCAGCGGAAGTCACTGCAGCAGCCATGGATGTACTGTAGTGATGGGAGTTGGGAGGAATGTTAAGAGAGGATATGGAAGTGGTGGTGGTGGAAATTGGAAGAAGGGTAGTGAGGAGTTTCTGTTATTTTGGGGGTTTTGTTTGGGGTGATTTTAGAAGATTACATGGCGAGAGTGGATTGCGTGGATGAGATTTCGAAGGGGATGCAGTGGCTCCTGTGAAGATAAGTCTACAACTACGTTCTTCTGATGTACGACTGACTGACGATCCCTTTGTATAGTTACAGTTCCATTTTCTGATATCCATCAGTTGTAACTTGTAATCAATTACTAATGGAGATTATATTCGTACTCGGCGACAGTAATTATTAGTTTAATTGGTGTACTACAAAGCCATAAACCACTTACGTAAAGTGAAGTCCATTTTTATGAACAAATATAAAATTCAACCTTAACCTTATGGTTCATGAAATATTTATATTGACCTTAGGAAGTAAGACTCAAAATATAAGATAAGCCGTGATTATCAAATTCGCATTTTTCGTATGTGTCATAGATAACTATTAAAGATAAAGAGAGAACATACAAATACAAACTAAGAATCTACACAAAAGACTCTAATGTGTTATTAATCCAACACATATCATCAAGTCAATTAAATTACAATATGTTCTCCTAACATAATTGAGCTTTTAGTTAAGTTAGCTCACAAAATTGTCAAAGTCAAAATATATTGTTTGCCGTGACACACAAAGTATATACAGTCAATCATATAATATATTTTAGTTTCATGAATAAAAGATAAATTATCAACCTTAAGAGAAAATGTGGACAAACAAACTAGTAGAATTTATAAATATCGACCAAGTGGCAACTGGGAGGACATCATATTCCCAAGTAGAGGGTTACCATACTGGACTACCCAATTACTTACAGTGGACTGGACACTATTGAATGAATTCCCTCCGATAAAAGGCCTTGAATTATCCGGGTTAGAAGCCCTTGTTATGCAGAATAGATAAGCCCATCACTAATCATCCATTTAGAAATGAGGCCCATAACCTAGCAATCTTCTTCTTTTCCCCAATCCAATTCCTCCCTGAAGGAGCGGCCCACAAAAGATTGCCTTTCAGAAGTAGCCCAGTTAATAAGCCCTCTGCGAGCATAGTTGAACTCAAGTTAGATGCATCGTTGACTTGTCAACCTCGATAACTTGGATTATTTTAATGATTTACCTCCACCACTTTTCTGCTTTTCTAGATACGAGGTTTCTTCTAAATATCATCCTAGGAGCCAGATTTGGGTTAAAGTTAAATCATATATGTAGGTAAATATATCTATCCGAAAGACAATCATGTAACATATTATTTCGTTGGTCTGAACCACAATTAACTACAAATTTAATTTACATTATTATCATATGTAAGATGGTAAACCGCAAAACCAAAATATTAACTAACATTTGTCCAGGTGGACAAACAAAAGAGAAGTAGAGAACACTAGTCACGGCAAAATCTAAGCATCAAATTCTGAATAGACTTCCACACACAAAACCTTAATCCATTAAGATTTCACAGGTGGGGATGCCGATGCCTTGATTCTAGCTACTAGTATACGGTGTGAGGTTGAGCTTGAGAATCAGAACCTGCGATCCACTCCTTTAATTTGACACGTAATAATAGCTTCAATTTCATGAGGTGGCATCGCAATCAGCGGCACAGATTCGATACCCCGTCTCCGTCTTGTCTCAGTCTTGAAAAAAAAAAGACAAAAATGTATATTGTGGTGAATGATGCTGCAACGGCCAATTCGTCTTTTAATAGCCAATCAAAGTATCCAGAGGTTCGTGAATCGTTTCACATGGGGGATCGGAGATACGACACGTTAGAGAGACAGAGAGAGATCTCAGAACAGAGTAAGTGGGTGTATTGTACCTTGCTGCATGTCAGCATAGATGACAGCTAGCTTTTTTGTCAGCTAGACTTGCAGGCCGGCTCTCTTCCTTCTTTCTTTCCTCAGCAAACAATTCGTCAAACACTTACCACATCCGCAAAACAAAGTCCAATGTTAACAAGAATCGAAATGAACCCCAAATCATTTGATAGCAGTAGCAGCACATATTTCATGCTCTTTCTACTGCTGTACAACAGAACTGAATCCAAGGTATGAAATATCTGAATTCCAACCAGGTAGTTGGTTCCATACTAGAAAGCTGTAGTCATTAACTTTAGGACAACAAAACATTCTCTTCACGACATTCGCTAGCTGTTCCAATTATTCAGCCACGAGCATACCAGTTAAGTGCCGGAGAATATCAATAATGATTCAGACACTGAGCCGACCCCATTTCTTGGAAATCAATTGATATTTTGGTGGAAACGCTACACATATTATGTCAACATCCTCTATCATACATAGGCAGAAAATTCAAGAACAGGGCATGGAACATAATCAAGTATCTACTAACTTAATTTTATGTCAAGAAGACATTTTTCAATTGGTTCCTTACAAAATGAAGAACCCCAGAAAAGGGGTTAGGAAGAAAAATGAAGGATGAGATCATTGGAGGGGAAGACTGATAATACATTGAAAACTATCAAACAATAACATATAGGGGAGAGACCAAATGATATGTACAATCAATTTCAATGACAGAGGAAATAAGTAGACAGCTTTATGCTTATGCAGGCAATAAACATATAATAACTAATCCACAAAATATTTTAATGGAATCCCCTTGAACCTCTTGATTGGTAGAGTTCCAATCTGCTCTTGGCTTCAGGAAGGAGCTGATCCAGTATTTCATTCTGTGTGATGAAAGCTTGCTTGCAAGCCCATTCCAGAACAGTCAGCACTTCTGCCTTTGCGAGCTCCTCGCTATCTGGAACATGCAGAGCAATGTAGCAAAGAAGTACCAGAGATGATATCTGAACTACTTGTTCACCAAAGTACACCAGCTGGATCAAATGCTTTGCCCCGCCGGCAGTGATGATTCCCTTACAGTGATCGAGGTGGAGGTAGTTATCGGAACAGGCAAACTTGGCGAGAGCAATCGAAGCCTCCCTCGAAACCTCAGCCTCCCTCTCATCCAAGAGCTTAACCAGCGGCGAAATCATCCTGGTCTCTGTAGCTCTGAACGTCCTCGCCAAATTTCCAATCGCCTTGACACAAGGTATCAAAAGCTCTGAATCCGCTTCCTCGATGATCTTCAACATTTGATCCACCACAGCTTTACAAGCAGGAGCATTGGGCTTGAATGCAGCTCTTCTCAGATCGGAATCCTCTTCCGCTACTGCTGTCAACTCCATCACTGCCATGGCTGAATTGTACTGTACTTCTCCACTTCCTTTCTCCAATAGAACTGCAAAACACAGGAGAGCTCTCGACTCGGTAATGCTCCGACAAATAGGCGAATTCCCTTTCGCAAGATGCCAAAGAGCTCTTGCAGCCATTGCTTTCATCCGAGCCTTAACAGTTGGATCTTCACTTTCCCTCCCTTTAAGATTCACAGCCGATAACGAATTGGTGTGCTGATGGTGAATAGTAGCAGCCTGCTTAGCAACAACAACATTCATGTTCGCATTCCCATTCCCATTACTAACCAAAGGAACATTCATATTCCCATTACCAAGCTTAGTGCCAGCATTCATGGCCAATGTGTTCTCAATCACATTATGGAACTGGCTCCTAGTTCTATTCCCTAAGGGATGAGAAATCCTGCTCTTATCTTCCTCAAAATTGGTACTAGGAACAGAAACGTTGGTGGAATTGTTACTGTTGTTGTTGCTAGCCAATAACACAGCGTGGATAGAAGTAGCCTTCTGGCTAACAATGGCGTACTTACTGTGTTCCTGAACAGTCTCGAACGCCAGATGACCAACCAACAACCTGATTATATTGTGCTGAGCAAAGAGGTCTTGACACTTCCTGTAATGAGCAGCCAGCTCGGAAACTGCCCAAGCTACTACAGCCTGAACCTTCATCGGACCTTCTTTCAAGATTTTGGCGAAGACGGAGCAAACCCCAGCGTGAATCATATGCTCCACACTTTCCGGGTCCCGACCCAGCAACCCGATAGCCCTGGCGGCATTCTCCTGACCTTCAGCTTTCCCATCTTTGACCAATTTCAACAACGGCTGAACACCTCCTTCCTCGATTATCAACTTACCATACCGATCGTTGTCTCTAGCAAGGGAAACGAGCGAGGCAGCGGCGTCAGATCTATCGTCGAGGGAGCCGGTGTAGAGAATCGCGATCTGCTCCCAAATCAGGCAGAGGATGGGCTCGTTGGCGGCAATGGGAGGGAGCCCGAGGTACTCGTTGTCGCGGTCGTCAGCAGGGGCGGAAACGCGGAGGAGCCAGGAGACATCGCCGATTGAGTTCTCAAGCTGAGCCGACATCTTGCGGAAGGCGGCGGTAGGGATGATGGTGAAGACGCGCTTCATAATCCCGTTGCCTCTGCATTTGACAACCAAGGCTAGGGCTTTGTCGAGGACTTGTTCCGTGTCGTCGATTATGCGGCGGGTGGGGCGCTCGTAAAGGTCGGAACTTGCCCTAGCGGCTTGACGGAGTAAAGCGGCGAGCTTTTCGGTCTTGGATTTGAGCTCTCCGCACTCCTGCTTGAAGGAGCTGGCTTCGTCGGCGGATTTGATGACGTGGTCGGCCAGTTGGATTGGCTTCGCCAAGATCTGCTTGACCAAGTCCGCCATTAGAGGACTGGGGAAGGAATGGAAGGAGGAAATCAGAAGGAAAGTGAACTCAAAAAACGGCGATGGAGAATCGAAGCAGAGGGATGACTGATTGATTGCTGTATGGGGAAAGAGGAACGAAGAAGCCGAAGAAGAAGAAACTGCGAATTGGGGGAGATGAAGAAGGCTTTAAGCAGGGGAATTATGAGGGATGAAAGATGAATCTTTTTTCCGATTGGGAAATGGAAGGACGGAATGGTCTTCTTTCTTCTTCTCTGGCAGACGGGTATTACAAGGTCAAAGACGCGGGTTTTCTTTTCTTTTCTTTTCTTTTTCCTTTTGGGATATTATTTTCGTACTAATAAGATAACAAACTCCCTAATTACAAATTTTCTAAACAAGAGTAGTTGTGTAATATTCCTACCATCTCACATAATCAAACCTTTTGACTCCTCCAATACTACTCCTTCAGTTCGAGTCGAGGGTAGGGAGCACGGTTCAATTTTGCCTCATCCATGGCTTAAAATCGGATGTGTTATGTGCTATATGATTGAAGTTGTCACGACATTTTCAATTACACTTGACTTTGGCTGAACGCTACAATTTTTAAAATGTTGAAGCGGAATGTGATTACCTTTCTCTTATTGATGGGCTGCTATCTCCATAAGTGGATACTATAGAGCTTGGCGTCATATCCGCCGACTACTTGTTGGTTTTGATAGAAGAATTGGCGTCATTATCCACACGAATTTAATATAGATGTCCATATTATGACTCACGATAAAATTTTTTGAAATAACCAAGATATCTAAATGAATAAATCACCGATTTTTATGATTGACCAGTTTAACCTTGATGTTTAAACAATTATTCCTAATCAATAATATTTCGCACATTTCACTAAAAAAATGATGTGCCTGTATTAATTGACTACAAAATAACAACCGTGATAAGATATCGTATTACGCTCTCGTAAATAAAATCGTAAAATTCTCATTGTTGGCTACAAATAGAATTTGTGCCTCTAAAGGCTAACAAAGTAGAATTGACAGAGGAGTATTTGACATCCTTTTCTCAGCACTATTGAATTGCAATTAAGTTGTTGCGGCTTGAGATTGCTGGATTGTACCTCATCGTGTCTCATACAACATGCATGAACAGTTTTCAGTACCAGTGTCTCCTAAGGAATCCTACATCAAGTAATGGTGCTAACTGATCACCAGGAGAGCTAATTATTTTGTATTTGGCGCTTCTACTTCCCCTAATCCCCTGGGCCCTGCAGCAGCCGCCATCATGAACTACCTTTCTTCAAAAAAAATTACCGTCGCATCCACCGTCGAGGTCCGTTTCGTTTAAAAAAAATTGATTTATCGCCGGTAACCAATTATACGTTGAACGGCGACCAAGCCGTGTATCCGTAGCCATTGAATGGCGACTTGTGCAATGGTACTGTCGCCGTTGGCGACAGGATGCACGGCTTGGTCGTCGTTCAATGGCAACCATTATATAGCACCGTCGCCATTAAACGACGACCGTGTACCCCGTCGGCATTCAATGATGATGGGTACACGGCTTGGTCGCCGTTCAATGGTGACAGCCGTATAATTGCTGCCACGGTGACGGCCGTAATTTTTTTTTTCAAAATCGAATTTATGTAATTTAATTAGTACTTTATTTCCATTAATAATATTAATTATTGAAATTAATAGGTGTTATTATAGGTTTGTTTCAGTTAATAATATTAATTATTGAAATTATCGGAAATTAATAGATGTATTCAAAAGCCCTAACTGTTACGTTCGTTTCATGCATCCCCACTAGCAGTACTATTATCATCTTTTTGTTCTCTTTATGTATGTATTTGACAACATTATTATACGAACATTACTATGCATGCATCATGCTAGATTCATGCAATTGTGAAGGACCTTAAATTCTACAACATTACTATGCATGTTTTACCACATTATTATGCATGCATTACCATAGATTAATGCAATTGGATTCATGCATGCTTAGCTTTTCTTTCTTTGCATGGGACATGCAAATAGGATTCATGGTTTCCAATTTACATAGTAATGTTCACATCATCAAAATCATGAATGCTAATGTTAGTATGGCGAGTATGCTACTCATTAGTATTATAGTTTAATAATTAGTATTAGAATATTCGAACATAATTAAAATGATTAATAATTTTAAAAAATAGGTTGTCGCCTGCCAACAATACGACGCTACCATCGTTAAATGGCGCCGGCGTTGCTATGGTCAGCGCCATTTAATGGCGATAGCGTTGTATCTTTGGCGCCATTAAATGTTGATAATCTTTTATTTTCCTCCGACTGAAATGGCTGCGACGGCAACGACCGGGCAGTGGCGACAACCGGACGGCGACGGACGGAGGGGATGGGAATTGCATGGTTTGAATGAGTTTACAAATACAAACATTGGAAGCATTCACGTCATTTCAAATTTCGAATTCAAATGTTATGGCAACTTTTAGTAAAACTTAGAACGTTGTATAGCAATTCAGAACAAAAAATATCAAGGCAATAATGGGAGTACTCAATATTACAAGTTTGTGACAAAAATGTTATATGTACAAAGTAACGCCCGGATGTAAAATTATTTGTCTACATTTGGTCAATGTTATATGTAGCATTTTAGCCTAAATTTGTTAATATTATTTGTCCGATTGGAGTGTAAATTGGTTATTTCAATTTACACCTTGGTGTGATTTATTACAACTTGATAGCAATCGCGTTGGGAACGTATGTGCAGATAATCCATGGAGCCAATGAAGGTGAGGGTGGGATTAATACAAATTATTACAATTAAGTCCACGGCTGAATTAGTGGTAAAATCAAAAGCATTCAGTTATGATTTCCTTCATTCATCTCTACTATCCCAGTGGCTAGTGGTGCTGGTTGGTTAAGTAGTTTGGCCAGGACCCACCCTTGACCACAACAACGCCAATTAAATGGAAGTGGAAAAGTCACTGAATTAGTTATAATGACATCACAAAACTACAAAACACTTGAACGAAAAATCAACACTAACCATATTTGAACAAACACATACGAAAGATAGTAAACTCACCATCCTTCTCTTCTTGTGCATGTCTTGTCGTTATCATTCACGGGGCAAGAAGAAACACAAACTAGCTAAGGTTTTTGGTCACAGTTTTGTAATCAATTAGTGATGGTAATAAAAAAGGAAAGACGATGATGTCAAGGTGGAACTATGATAATGGCACACGATTACTTATAAGAAACCCAAATAATTTCTGTAAGAAATCAGGGTTGATGGCAAGAAATAGAGGCAAAAATGGAAGTATTGTTGAAGTTGTTGTAAGGCTCAAGCCCAACATTTGAAACTTGGGCCGATATTATAAAATGTGTGATCACTTATGATGTTTTGTGGGTGAAATATTACAACGGCCCATAGGAATAGCCCTCAGCCCACATCTCAGCATACTGCAAAGTCAGCCCACAATTAGCTTAGGTTCATTGAATAACTCGATGGAGATCAATCGCAGAGTGAAACTTGGATGGAGGATCCGACTAACACCATCTTAAACAGATTTCTAACTGCAGCTTGGTAGAGTGATTTCATGGTAATATTTTGACCTGTTAATGGTGAAATTTTGTCGAGAGTTCTCAGGAGGACCTCTAGCATTCAACACATCATCTCCTAAACTGTTAAGAGCAAGTTTTTCCTTTAACTAAGAATGTTTAGTTGTGCAGTGATTTGTTGGATTATTGAACCTGATTTATATCTTGTATGTGATTTATCGATATTGTGGGGAAAGTATAATGTGTTCTAAGCATAAGAACATACAACATAGCCTAAAAACTTGATGAGTTCATCCCAATTACACAGCCTAGGGGGTTGGCTGTGTTGACCAGCTCGTCAGTGTGACTGACCGATCCCCTGTAACGGACCGGCTGTATCTGATGGAGTTGTCGCCTCTTGATTAGTATCCTTTGATGACTTCGAGAATCGCCCTTCAGCTTTAGTTCCCATAGGATCCGTTGTTGTGAGCTCACAACGACTCTGTTTCCTAGCATCTGCAGCGTTTGTATCCTCATCCGTGGTAAAATCATGCACTATAACTGATGTCCGGTGTTGACACATTGATGCTTGATCCTTGTACCGATTTACCACCAACCTGGAAGTCGTAGGTTTTTGTCCTCTAAGATGTGGTGTCAACTTGTGATCTTCATCCTCTGGCTTCTTAAGATCTCATAGACTAGTTGCTTTTACTTGAGTTCCCTTTCAGGTTGGAATCTTGATCGAGTCATCCCATTGAAAAAATAGTTGTTCCTCTGAAAACTTGAGTCTGAGCTCACACTTTTTCTCAACATGCCCCATAATTCTATAATAAAGTAGAAGTTAGATAATCTTTCGTACTTATACTTGCATATAATCTCTGCCACTTATGTAGTGTAGTGTAATTGAACGCTCCTTCAACAAAGATGTATTGATATCCTTGTAACCGATGTCCGTAATGCATTTAAGTGGATGATAGCCAAATTAATCCTTGGTGGCCGCCAATGATTATGCTAACAAAAATAATCAAGAAATTAGTGATTATGATTCATAAAATTTGAAAATTAAGGTTGCTCTTTTTTTATTTGAGATTCTTGACAGCGGCACTCCAACTCCATTCCCACATCTACCTTATTTTTCTGTTATTCGATAATTAATTCCAACAACTAATTCTTTTTTATAAAAAAAAAACACCCAAAGAGCACAGATGTTCTAGAAGCTTGAGAGGACAGCTTTAGCTTTAATTTACTTTATAATAAAATAAAATTTGAAATAGTGGAAGGAATCCATAATTCAATGGTTCGTTTTATTATCTGTTTAATCCTTCTAGAAGAAAAATTGCTTAATTAGTATCCATCACATAAAAATGCTTTCAGAAAATCTAAGGCAACCCATGAAGTCGCACTCAGAAGAAACCATCCATCCGATCTGCTGCATTCAATCTCAGCCGTCCACGCTGATGAGTTCCTATCTATTGGTGGGACCACCGGTGTTACAAGTCAACATCTGTGCTCAAGTTAATCGGCCAATTAAAGTAAAGTCCTCCCATGTGAGCTTAGAAAATTAATTCTCCAATTTTACAGTGCATTATTGGTTCTTTTTTAGTGCAAAAAATTAAATTAATTAAATTTATGGCCATTTAATAAATTATGATATTTTTTTATAAATGATACAAAGATAATTTTATAAAAGATAAAGAAAATAAATATGACATGAGTATTAATTTAATTTACATATATCTAACTGGATTTGAACTAAATACTTCAAGATCTTTAACCACATAATCAATTCAAACTAACTGTATTATTTCAAGATGACTAATAAATTAAGAAACTCGTTAAGAAGGAGTTGTGTCTAAATAGAAAAATGTTTTGCTAAGAATACAAATTGAAGAGTACAACAAAACAGATGCCACATAGCGATGTAAGTTTGGTCTCAACACCAAATGTCCCATAATTAAACATAAATTGAACTGAATTTATTGTCAAAACAGATGGTATGTAATGTGTGATGTTATACAGAATAATACGATAGTGTAAGTAGAGATTGAGTAAACCTAACAACTCAACTCGTAACATCTATATGGAATCGGTCTTTTAAGTTATTATTTGGCCTTTGGGTTATTTTTTCCCCCAAAATTGGTCTACTCATATTATTATGTTGTTGGTCAAATAATATTTCATCTGTCAAATGATCCCCATGGAGGATTACCATTTATAACGAGTGAAGTCCGGCTCCCCAAAATAATAGTTTGAGATACATCTAGTTTTTATTCACAATCAATCTAGTCTAAAAACACTAAGTACATGATAGTATAACCAACAAAAGATTAGAAATAATAAAATCGTAAACATCTAAGGTCATCTCATGGCCAACACTGGCAACACAATCAGCTGCATGGTTGTTTTCTCTATAAACACAAATAATCGCGATCTCATATGCCAGCTGCAACAACTCATCAATCTCATTCACAGCAACAGAGTGATGGTGAATCCCTTCCTCTCCACGGCTTATCAAATCAATTGCACAACGGGAGTCGCGTTGCACATGTACTCTCTGATAACCTTTCTCGCATGTTATTTTGTGGTCAGTCACAACCGTTTTTAACTCTGCTCGGATAATCGAACACACCTTCGAGCACATGAGAACACGACTTACACTATCATGAATAAAACCTCCTGCACAACTGCTTGACCCATCTCCGAATTAACTGAACTATTCGAGTTAAAGAGCGCAACCCGCGCTCTATAATCAGTTTTTTTTCATTTTTAATACAACTTTATTTTTCTTGCTTTACGGTTGTTGCTCTAATTGATTAATTAGCTTAGACCTTAGTGAACTATTTACACGGGGAGGGGGGGAGATAAGTCAAATACAACATGATGAAGTTTGTAATAATTTTATATACAATAGATGTTGCTTGCATGCATGGAAGGTCCATTTGTCAACTCTAATTAATTAAGGATTCATCTCACCTACTAACTAACTCCTCCGAGCTGTCCCATAACTAAAACCGTCGGTTATACATTCAATATTTGAAGATAATTTATTTTAACTTACAGAACGTATGTTTTTTTTATATTTTAACTTAATATTACGTCAAAAAGTAAATTATTTTTGTAAATTAATTACTCAATATATAAATATAGATTCAAATTCAGTTTGGTGTATATTTTGATTCTAAATCCACCATGATCCATTACTATGTATTTATTCTGTCATAACACGTTCAGAAACTACCTGAACAAAAATAGACGTAAGTACCATTTCCAGGTTTCACCCCAGGATGAAAATTCAAAAACATTTTGAATCATTAATTTATGGTCATAATTAATAAGGAATATCTGCATACTTTATAAATAAGAAGAATATATATAGTCTTTAAAAAAAACATTTATAAGAAGACAAATGTGTCTACAGCTACAGCCGGATGGAATCTTGTAACCCTCTTCCAAAACTACCCAATTTGTCGTTTCCCCGCCTTCATTTCCGATTTTCCACACGGCATATGCCAGTACAAGAATTTCAATGAATGGAGGAGGAGCATGCTGCACATATATATAAAATACCTGGGGGGAAATAAGATATGGAGAAGAATTTAACAGGATGAAGATGGGTCAAGATTCGTATTGCGGTTAATGTTATGGGTACAAGAGATCTTGTGATCTTGACTAACTTCTTTTTTCGTATCGTGGATTTATTTTGTTCGTAAAAATTGTGTTACACATCCAATCATATAGGATGTGATGAGTTCGGGTTAGCATATTCTTTTTTCTTTATAAAGAAAAAATGATTAAAAATTAGAGATAATTTCGAGCCAGCATAAAAATTGTGACAATAGTTAATAATTAGTTTTAGTCATGCACTACAAAATTTGAAGATATTTTTTAAAATAGTAAGTAATTGCTTTTATTTTGGGCGACATACAAAATTCATCCAATCCATTTCAATTGCTCCTTTGGATTCGGGCAAGGTAGATAGTCGATTAACCGAGTGTCAAGCTAAAAAGGTATCAAATTAAAGAGATTTAGTTGAAGATACCTTAGATTAGTAATAAGAAGCTGCATATTATTCATAAAATTGATGCTATATTTTTCTTTAGTAAAAACTATAAACATGTTTATTTTTATTCACAACTAAGCAATTTTCAAAAATATCAACTACATATAATGTGTCTGATAGGAGGACCACAAATAAGATATAAAAAGAATAAACACAAAAAGATATTTCATGCCAATAGAACAACCACGAATCAGATATAAAAAAGAATAAACATAAAAAAACATTCCGTGCCCAATACACTAATTAAATAATCGGCAACATAATTTTATTTCTCTATAAATATGAAGAACTCGATCGACTTTCCACGCTTTAGGCAAAATCAAATAATAATAAATGGTTATAAAAAAATCAAATGGTTCCGCCAAAAAGAAGAAAACACAAAATATCGGGCTTGTATAGCAGATATTTGAGCGTCGTTACAGCAAGAAATTAAAGCGAAAAAATAAACAATAAACAAAAGAAAATAAAATAAAATAAAAAGACGAAATAATCGGTGTCGAAAGCTTCTAGAATGTTGAGAGGCGGTGGGGGTGTCGACTGTCGACGCCGATCTCGAGTACAGCCAGGTTGGAAAAGAACAAGAGAGAAAAAAATCCAAAAGAAAACGCATTCATCATTACACGGCAGTCTGTTTTGTCGTATGACATATCTTCCCGCTAGTAGTCCATACTCGATAATTATTGATCTTATTGAACTGTGGTGGCCCTTGTTTCTTTCTGCAGCTTGCATTCATTCATATTGGACCAACTGATACTCAACCGATGGATGTTCTGGTCCCCCAATTTCACAACTTGTCCCTCCATTAATTTGGCGGACTTTTCCACACAGTAATATGGATTATTTTACATAAGAAAACAACCAGCTTTCTTTAGGCTAATCCGTCCCGCTAGCTGTATGATATTGTCAACCAAAGTAATCAGCTTGCCAGCATTTTATGGTAGATTTAGTTTACTGTGGCTAGAGTTCATGGGTGCAAGAGGCTTTTTGTCCTTGATCGGTGCAGTATATATGAATAAACCGTGGGCACAAGACATCTATAAACCTTTGGCACCAACGGTTTAATGGCCATGTTCTACGAACTGACACTATTGCTATTTCTTGGTTAATGAAACTGAACTTTATAGTTTAATATTTCCCGCCAACTTGATTTTCTCAGCGTAACTAACATCTCACCGGAGAGCATGAAAATCGTGACATATATAGTCGGAAACGTAACGGCCTTAGCCTTTTCGATTTGCAGAAAGGGAAAAGAGCACAACGGAATTTGCAAAATCAGATGGGTCATATGGGACATAACTCTATTAAAACACGCTTTACGTCACAATTTCCTGTACATATTCCCCCCTTTATCCCCGCAGTAATTCCCGGAGCCCGTTTAGTTATCTTTACATAATCCACCGCCGGCACCACTCTCCGGTGACTGTCGCGGTGGCGGGAGGGGGAGGGGGGTAGTAGTTCCTTCGAATTGAGCAGTTTTGCATACTGTTCTTGATACTCTGTTTCATACTCTTTGTCTCCGATTGGGCTTGGATAGGGGGGAGGTGGTTTAATCGGTCCAACTCGGTCGCCCGCCAGGTGAGTCAACTCGGAGCTTATATTTCATCACCAGCACTGATCGGTCTCCCAGCTCCGGCCGCTGTACCCGGACAATCCGGCGGTGGTCAGCGGCTGCATCCGCCTGAACAGCTGCTTCCGATCGTAAACGACGCGCCTCTCGGGATCGGAGAGAGTGGTGTAGGCGGCGTGGATCCTCATGAACTCGTCAGCGGAGTTGTCCTTGCGGTCGATCGCGGCCACATCTGGATGGCAAGTCCTCGCGAGCTTCCTGTAGGCCGATTTGATCTCCTGGCTGGAGGCGCCGCTCTGAATTCCTAGGATCTCGTACAGAGAGGAGGAGGAGGAAGGCATCCTCGGAGGAGGCATGGAGACTCTGGGTCTCTCCCTGTACGCGGTCGCCGAATTGAAGATCGGAGGCGGCCCCGATTGGGAGCGGCGGCCGGAGGCGGAGGAAGGGGATTTGGGGGAGAATTGGAAGACTGGGGAAAGAGGAGGAGAAATAACTGCTGTGGGCATCATGGTTAAGTTTTTTGTTCGTTCGAAGATTCAATGGATGAGAAAGAGAGAGAGGGAGGATTGGGAGGAAACAGGGTGGAGGGGTTAATTTATAAGGGTGGAGTTGGGTTAACCATGGTTGAGTTAAGGATGAATGGACCGTGCTTATCCGATTCGGATGGACGAGTTAATGAAAACTGTCTGACTCAGCTCCTTAGAGTTTATCCTTAATTGGATTTTAAACTTCATGTAAGAAAAATTGAGTTCGTTTCTCTTTTCTCTCCCTGGCTGGGAGTCTTCTGCTGCCGTCTGCGGCCATCATCGCGACCATCAGCATCACCATCGCACACCATCTCCACCCTATTGCGTACGTACACAACCTCCATTCACTCAAACCCTTTCCCATAGCGAGTACAGCCAACGCATCCCATCTTTATATACCGCAAACCCTCAACGTCGTACAACGCCATCCTCTCAACCCTTACCCTAACCTTGTCGCACTGCGCAACCATCACTAATCTGCAGCCCGACATCAATCACCACACGGACATCATGACGACCTTTACCGATCCGAATTCGACCAACCCCGGGGTGATGCACAGTGAATTGGAGACAGCGAATAGGAACCGAAACCGAGATACTGAATTGGAGAGAGAGCTGAACCCGATCCTCGACCTCAACGGGAAAATGGTTAAATCACCAAGGAAATCGACCCTCGTCGATATGCGAGTGGTACATGCAGGTTTACCCAAGGGGACCCGTCCAGCGCCATAAACAATTCAAAGGGGTTGGGGAGTATTCCGACCTACTCCGACAGCAACTTAACCCCTGATATTGGGTCACCAAATTAGAAGTCCGGGTTGAGCAAGTTTTATTTTGTGAAGCAATGAGGGTTTGTTTTCTATTCTAGCTTTTCATCATGGTAAGATTGAGTTTAAGTAGCCTAGTAGAGTCTCCCTTAATTTTATTTTCTGTCTCTAATTTCTTAAGCATTTGATGTTTATTTTGGTATTGAGGAGCACTCGATTTTAAAGTTAATCAACCATTTAGATCGATTTTATCTCCTTTTATAATTTATTATACAAATTATACCTCTCAGATTATCAACTATCATTATAATGCTTCTCTTGCAATTTACAGTAATAACAACTACCTTTTTGTAAAAAAAATGTAAGAAAATTTGAGTTGTTTGTTTTTTTGAAACAAAACAATTTGAAATAGAGTTATGTAACATCCTTGCGAAATAACAGTAAAAATAAGCTTCTCATTTTTTATTATCCAAAATTGGATAATGTTTGTTCAAATTTTATGATTTGGTTGAATAGAATGATTGTTGAACAAGATTCGAGAGGTTAATTAATTGAAAGAAATTTGAGTGATTGTTGAATTAAACGGATGAAGGGAAGTAAGAACTTCTCCAATTTTTTTTATAGTTTCACCCTCAATCAATAATGAGGTAATTTTTTTATAAAATATTTTTTTAATCTTACACCCATAAAATATTTATTTGTAATTTTCTATTTTGTATTGACAGAGTGTCTCTATTATGATTAAAATAAATTTAGTTAATAAGATATGAAAATCATATGCCAATAATTCAAATTGAGGGATTATTTAATATAAAATTTTTATATTAATTCGTTTAAAACTCTCTATTTTTATTAAGATACCACTATTTGTATAGTGTTTAATGGAAGTGAGGATTCCAAGCGCCTCTTTACCTCCTATTGAACACGGGTTTGGGTAGTTTCGGCAATGATGTCTTGCATAAATCTGCAGGTCATCTTTGCAAAAATAGAATATAGAAATTTTTGAAAATGTTGTTGAAAAATAAAAAAGTCGGATCTCCAAAGAAATTGCACATTATTGAAGGAGTTGATGTCAATCCGTCGATGAGGTTGGGGGTTAGAGAAGAGACTATAACTCATCAAACTCTTGAAATCACTTTCTAATCGGAAAATTTGTTATGAATATGAAAAATAAAAATACCTCAAATCTTAAAAGAAGATCATAATATCGAGTTCTTCCATATATCTCAACTTAAACGAAATGTTAACAGGTCATTATATTTGACTGACGAAAGCAATAATTGATATTAGTGAACGTTTTTCGTAGCTATAGTGCAACAAAATATAAACTAATTCAGTACAAACTTGACGAGGTTATAATTTCCATAGTGATATATAATAATGTTTATAAAAAAAAAGTGAATTGCCGTGGGGCGCAAAAAGGATCTAGAAGCCCAACAATGGGCCAATGGAATAATACACTAGTTCCTGGAGAAGAACAATTTGCCTTGCCGACTGTTGTCTCCTTCTCCTTCTAAAATCGAAGCTTTGAAAATACAACATTTTGAAATCAAATATAATATCATATTCTTCAACGCATAATTGCTTTCCAGTGGCCCAAGTTTGTTTGAAATTTCAAAGAACCGAGAAAGTGGGAGGGTGAAAGTCAGAGAGTGGATTATGTGGCCGTGCCGGCACCGGAGAAGTCTTTCAACGGCAAACCGTTAGAAACAACTTTGATTTTCAACGTTGAATGATCACACAAATCTACTTGGATTATTCTTCCGGAACATTAATTTTAAACGGCATCAGTATGTTGTGTTGGTCTTGGTCAGTGGTTCACTACGTACCGTGTAATTAAATATAATAATTCCATGATTAGTCATATTACTTGACTTCATTCCTTGAAACTAAACCGCCCAGGCTTAATTGATTACTTCTCCGGCTATGTATATATTTGTCTAATGCCTGATGGAGACAAACGTAACTCGTCATGGTTACTATGCAAATTTAGACCCGCGCACATGGCTCCAATACCATCCATCAGCAGGCATATTTAATTGCATATATACAACAAAAAGTTCAGTTCTTCTGCGGAAGAAGATTTGTGACAATAATAATCTAAAGGACAATATTACTTTTTAGGGATTTTGCCGTAGTATCATATTAACGGTTTAATTCATTTTTTTTTCGTTTTTTTTTTCCGCTTTCGTATGATCCATGAAGAGTCCAAACATAAAAGAAGACTCCATAATCAAAAGGGATAAATTATTTTCTCCCAATTTCACTCCATGGTCGTATATGATGTATCACTCTATTTCATTCATATATTTTTACTGCCTTTTGCATTTAGAAGAAGACAATAAATGTTTCTCAAGCTCAAAGTAGTATTGAGTTTCAAGTTCAAAATAATCGGATATCATCGTTTGGTTATTTAAGATATGATTGTTTGATTTCTTTCTAGCTTTAATCAAAACAATGTAGACAATACATTTGTCATTGACCATACATGGTTAGATTATTTGCATTTTAGTAAAAAAAATTCCTTCGTAGCATCTTCTTACGGCATCATTCGGACCAATATGTGAATTATCAATGGTTGGATCATTGACATTCTTTTCCACTTGTTTCTGCATGCAAAAAAAAGGAACATATACAGTTAAGAATGTATTTCCATCAAAGAACATACAAATTAAAGTTCATACAAAATTTAGGGTACTTGAATAATTACATACATCTCCTCCGTCGCATTATTGAGGAACTTCATCTTCTTCCTATCCGGCTTGTGAGTTTCTAGGAAGCGGTCTCCCCTACTAATTGGCCATCCTTTTTCTTTCTCTTATGAAATCATGTACACATGAAGTTTAGTTTTAAAATTTAGGAAATTAATGAACTTGCTAATCTAATTCATACTAATTGTTGTTGTGTTATGTTGAATGATTCGACCCCGTTGTATGATAGATCGACTGTTGCTTCCTGTTGTCCTTATTAATTGAAGGCGCCTAAACAAGTAGTCCAACATGGATGAGAAATAGGAAAATCATAGGTCTAAAGACATATCTCATAGTCAATGCTAGTAAGATAATATGTTGCATGATAGTTTTCTCTATAAACATGAAGAAACTCGACCTCCTACGTCCGCTGGTAAGTCATGAATCTCGCTCACAACAACATGGTACGGATCTCTTTAATATTTACTCTTTTGTGATTGTTCTAAACCAATCACACGTGAAAAATGGCAAAAAGACAAAACACTGCAACTGCTGCCCTGCTTATCTTTAACATGGTTCTCCATTTGGCGGAAACAACAACGGCAGGAATCTATAAAATTAACATGGAAACAGTGACGGCGTTGCTTAAGATTATATTGATACGTAATTATTATTATATATTATTCTTTTATAATTGCTGTTAATTAGATGGCATCACCTACTAACAAAGAATTCCAATCAAACCGAAAAAAAAAGACAGAACAATTCGATAAATAATGGTTTGAGCCAATTCGGCGGTTAGAATGCTTAAAGAGAAGGCAATTGCCATGTGCAACCACCCCCCCAAAATGCATAATTATTATTTAGTAATTGTTTTGGATTGTATATATGCACTTAATATATGTTCTCCACACTCCACTCATATTTAATATTTTCTACAATTTCACAGGCGGTTGTACCTGGATAATTTATAAAAAAAAGGGGAAAATACTTGAGTTTGGAATTGATTACTCTCTCTTTTTCTTTCTACTTTTTTGGGTTTTAACATAAAAATAATTTACAGAAAAAAGTGTAACTACCAATAATCAATTTCATAGATCATGTTAAATAAAGGGATAATAATATTTTTGTCTTCTTTATTTTATTAAATTAACAACAAAATCTTTTTATTATTAAATATTATTTTTACCCTTTCTACTTTACCAGCTTGTTAAACATTTTTTTCTTGTACTCCATCAGTTATTTTGTCATTATTTTTGCCTAATCAACATTGTCACGTCATCCTGGATGACAGGAGGTGGCTTTTTAGTATGATAATTATGCTTTGTTTAATTTTATTTCTTACAATAATTTTTAGTAGACAAGATTTACCCGAATAAGCATCTTTTTCTTTCATCTCCAGGCAATTTATCTTTCTGTTTAAATTGCAACCGCAACCGCAACCCCTCAGCCCAAGACCAGGGAGGCGGCGACCTTTCATCCAGTTGAATCATATTCCTCCTCCACTAGTTCCTTCTTCATCTAGTTGAATATAAACATCTTCCTCCTTCAAGTCGAATATAATTATCTTCCTCCTTCATACCAGTAGAATTAGTTTTATCGTCAACCATCAACCAGTTCGATTCCATCCACCTCCAACATTAATATACTTGTCGGCCTCCACAAAAGCCATGCTCTGTTTCGAAAATCGACTCAAAATAGATTTGTTGACTCGAATCTTTGGAGCTACCCAATTAATCAAATGGTGAACCCTATGTGCAGCTTTCCCTCCATGAACGGTTCTTACGATAAATAGAAGAGGGCAAAAAAAGCTTTTAATAATAAAAGACTCTCTTTCTTAAGTTGGTAAAGTAGAAGAATAGAAGTATTATAATCTCTTAAGTAAATAATGAAAATTTACACATCATCCATTTTTCCTCCTGATTTATTTTCAATAATATTTTTGTTAATAATACATACCATAGAGATTGGGTGGTTTCGTCCATTGAAAAACAAATTGTTTAAAGCTGAGTGCGAGAAGCGAGTAAATAAATATAAAGAATTTCCCTCATAATAGCACATATCCACTAGCAAGAAGAACTTGGTTGTACACACGGGCTGGTATATGCATCCCCTATGTTCTCGATACTCTGTCCCCCAGTTCATTATCGGCCGGTTAATTACACATGTTGGATCAGAATCATTTTATCACTACACCAACCTCTCGACGAGATACAGAAACGGGGTGTTGTTTGCCACGAGTCCAACAATATTGTAAAAGGCTATTGGTTCAAGATTAATTTAGTCTTTTTGCTTGTAAATTAGGTCTCCGTATAGTAATGTGTGCTGAAAATATGAGAGGTTTTAGGTTCTAATCATACGTGTAAACACTTTTAATTTCATTTCAATAATAAAGATTACAAGATGTTTGTTTCTTTCTTTAATTTTATATGGAGAGAAAGCTAATTAGCAAAACAGTTGAACTTTAATTATTCAGCCCCGACATCATTGGATAGGTCCCGCTATTTCTGGCGCAATATACAAGTTGCTACTTTTAGGAAGAAAATATCCCGACATGAAAGATTACTCAGTTTAGCCCCTAAAATTAACACTAAAGAAATTAAACTACAGAGGAGTTTTGAGAGGGGGTAATTGGTAGTCAACCAAGATGGGGGGCCAAAGAGCACACTAGGCCACATATTATTATGAATAAGTTGGCCATTTCTTTTCTCGTATTTTTGTTTTTAAAGGTTCTCGATTCGAATTCAATCACACATATATATATATATATATATATATATATATATATATATATATTCTTTTTTTAGTGTATTTATCGATCTTTTGTGTTTTTCCGTATTCTTTTATACGGGCTAGTCCTCATCAATATGACACATTACGAGACCTTTTTTTTTTACCTCTATGCCTTGCAGTTCCCATATATTCATGATATTTGTGTTTGGTGTTTTCTACAGATATGTGACAGGTAGACATCAATGTTAATGCTAAGGTGGTTCACTCTTGATTCGCTCACCAGATCACGCGTTGTAGAGCTAGCGATGCCATCACTTCTGAGGTTCTACCCTCCCTGACTGCTTGTACTAGGCTCCAGATACTGGTTGCTCATCAATCTGTTAACAGAGTTGTCCACTCAGTGGCACATGAAAAGCTCTTTGATATTCTCATACTTTGTTAAAACCGATCTCACAGTCTTCGATGATTCTTAAATCATATTTATTCGATTATTATCTTGATCTCTCCCGTAAGGACTATTTATGATAATAAAAAAATCACCGATTTCTTCTATGTTCTTTTCAAAAAAATGAAGTTGAAGTTGTTTTATCTAAAAAAAAAATCCAAAGTTATATTCCACCTCTCACCATTGTCTTTATTCGTTTTTTTTTCGTAAAAAATCAAAACCACATCAGACATATGGACATCTTTAATTATATAATTGAAGTGCTTGTTACTTTTCTTGGGTAGCTTTCAATAATTGATAAAAAAAATGTAATAGATCTAGTAGCTTGTATTATTATTAATATAAAGGACAAGTTGCATGCTTGTTACATACATACATCTTGTTTTGTAAAACAGTCAACAGAGTAGGTGTATTATTTGATGTGAATTAAGATGATAATTTATAAAATAAAAAATAGATTGGAATAACTAATTTATAAGTAATTGTTTCTCGATCAGTTAGTCTGTTAGGATATGTAGCAGTATAAAATATCCCCAAATGACCCACAATCACATGGCTTCATATTATCTGTAATATTGTGTCTTGCTACTTGTTACATTTCTTCTAGAAGCTACATTCGTGCCCCTTTTTTCTGTTCTTTAATCCTCGATCATCACTTGACGACACACAACAATAATGTTATATTGGATGCCATGTAGGGTGTTTAGGGGCCGCAAACACGTATTCTAAGAGAGTATCGCAAAAATTGCCCATTTTATGATATACAAATTGTATATCGTTTTAAGTCATTTGGAAATCTCAAGTTCAAATTCATCATATTTTCATAGATAGATACGGGATACTCATATAATGTTTACCGAAAGATCTCTACTCTGGCAAAAATTGTTACCATTTTTTCATGCACGACAATACACATAACAAAAGCCTTTCGATAAAGTGTGTATATCTACGTAAACATACTGTTTGTAAATGGAATCATAAGACGAAAGTTATGGTCCATGAGTAAAGATGAAATTTCAAAACTTGTGAGTTAACCTTTGGAAGGAAACACCGCAAACACACGGCTCCACAAGCTTCTTCATCATCATAAAAAATAAATAAAAACTGGGGCCTGCAAACATTGCTATCAGTATATCTAGCTACGATCCATCCAAAATATTATGTGGAAAAATCACTTGGAAACTTTGTGATTGGCCGGCCAATATTGCTTTGCTAGTCTTTATTTTAGGATAATATATCAACTCATGCAGGCCCTCTCAAATCCAGCAAACTTAACCATTTTGGTTAAGTAATCGGCAATAATGCCAGTAACTATCATCACCACTTGTTAGTCAACATTGTTTATCCTACGAAAAAATGGCAATAATTGCACCTATATTTATTTATATACGTGTGATTATTTATTACATGCTGGAAACCTGTAAACATCACTATCGAAATTACATTTCAATCAATTGAGAGAGAGAACCAAAATTGTAACTACACCCTCTAATCCATATGTCATTTAGTTAGTGTAGTAGTCTGAGTTTTGAGAGATGCCGCCGTGGTTTTCAATTGGTTAATTTATTTCCACTAGCATTAATATTTATTTATCTATTGCTGTGTTACTTTCAGGGTCAGCCCGACGTTGATGGGTGAATTTTATGTCATTTACAATATTTTAGACCGACTTTTCACAGGGGTGAAAGGAGCACCCATGATGTTACACAATTTCATTAATAATTAATAGTTAGCTAAGACTTCCCAATAAGTATTGGCTATTGCTCTGCTTAGAATTAGTGAATTACATACAAATATTTTAGATAGAACAATAATGATTTAGTTTGAATTGATTGTCGGTGATTTGGTACGTGTTCAATCTTATAATTGTATGTTGTCGGTTGGACCAACACTTTATTTGTTCGTTTACACTCATAAATGAAAGATGGTAGTGAGTTCTTAGGTGATGTAGGAATGAGGATATATGGAAAGAAGAGAATATGAGTGAGAGAATGCATTGACAGGTGTATTCCCTTGTACATGTCTTCTATTTTTGTGGAGGGTTGTATTTATGTAGAAATATGAATGAAGGATAGGTCTACCTTTAAACTGAGACATCTCCACGTGTATCATTGGAGGCAACTGTCTTCCAGACGGTTAAACCAGAGGCGACTCTAATCGGGTTATTGATATCCTGCCGGGCCCAAATCCGTAGGGTTTGCACTGTGGGGTTAGAGTTATTGTTAGCCAAGCTAATTAGATTGGCAAGGCCTTTCAAGATCTTTTATTTGGCAAGGCCTTTCATGCATCCACTGCTCATTTGTGGGGGACAGAGTAATGGATTATGAATGGCTGGAATGAGAGCGACGATTTCTATGAATTTGGGCTACAAGCGCAGTGGGTTGGGCCGGAGAATGAAATAATTGGACCAGCTTTTAGCAGAATTTGAGGTTAAGCCTACGAAAAATAAGGCAATGGTTGACTTTCGGGATCGTCTATGTAGAAACAGTAATATCAAAGAGGTTACCTCATCAATTCATCAATATTGTTTTACCTGTCAAAACGTCTAGGCTTAAGAAAAAACTTAATTGCAACAAAAATGTACACGGCTGCCTGCCACTGTTTCCCCAGAACAAACACGACAAAATTCCGAATTAGACCTGCACTGTACACTCTTCAGTAAAGAACAATTCAGGAGGATTTTCTCTAATTTCTTCTCATTTACTCAAAAATCTCTCATCTGATTCCTTCACTCACAGGAGGAAGCTGCTAAATTAAAGAACACTACCAGTGCCGAGATTGACGTTCCACGATGAAATGAAACTCCTCCCAGTTCCTATAACTCCTCCGTCACTGGAAGACTGTTCGACGTTCGTGACAACCACCGCCTGGTCCCTGCAAATCGGACAGTTGGAAGAGCGAGTCGATAGCCATAGGTCGATACACCCCTTGTGGAAGACATGGCCACACTTTGGCAGCAGCCTTAAACACTCCCCCTTCTGATACTCGCCCAGGCAGATCGAACAAATCGCCCCCGCAGAGCAACACCGCGATTGATCCGGCAGTGGAGATTCGTCGGCGCCGTAGGTGTACGCCGGAAACGTCGTCAGAACTTGCTTCACCACTTGTTCCCTCTTCTTCTTCGCCGCCGTCTGATTACGATTCTCGCTATTATTCCTTTCCTGGTCGGACGACTCAGCTGATGACTGACAGCATTTGCCGAGGCACACGGCGAAGAAGCAGAGGACGGCGAAAAGAATGGCGAACGTGCCGCAAGTGAGCAGGATCCTCAACGCCAGAGAGCTGCGGTTTTCTCCAGGCAGCATAGCGGAATCCAGAAGAATTCTCCGGCTTGAGAGTTGGAGATGGCGAGCGTTGATTAGATAGTCCATCTAAGGGAGAAATGAAGGAGCTGTGTATATTTTTGGAGACGAGATGATAATGGAGTGAAGGTGTTCGACGGAAATCCCCAGAGATATTTGTAGAGATATTGTGGAGTGATCCCCAAGAATACCAATCTCGTGAATAATTATGGAGGAAATTTGTTTGTATCATTTTCCATTTCGAGTGTGTTAGTTGCGGATAGGAAACCTCCAAGCGCTGTTCCCAGCAGTTTCCTCATTTATGTCGAGATTTTGAGGATGCCCATTTGAAGTAACCACAGTTTGCTTCAGCATTTGTGGAAGGTCCCTGCGAGAATAATTGGAAACAAGCTTAAATCTTTGTGCTTCAATTCAGAAGAAGAAAAACTATTCTGTTTCATTACCAAATTACCTCTGCTCGAGCACAGACGTAAAATCTTCGGCCGAAAGTCGGACTGGGTTTCCGGACAACCCGGGCAACGCACGGTTCTTTATGGCCTTTGCAGAGAGGGATGCTATTCAGCATCAGTTGTTGTATCCTCTGCCAGTCCATCAATGCATTGCTGTTCTTACTTTTCGTTACAGAATCGTCAGAAGCATGCTCTTGATCATCATCCTGACTTCCACCACTTGGCCTTGGTTCATCTGGTTCGAGACTTCCATGCTGATCATTTGACGTGGAAGTGACGCTCAGGGGAATCGGAAGGTGGGAAATATAAGACACACTGGCAAGTTTTGAGCTTGTCTGGAAAAATGACCTCAGGGAAAGTTGACCCTTTCTTGCTTGCATCTTACTTCTTGCAGCAGGCACTAAATTTCCACCGGCATCCTTGTCCTGGGAACTCGAATCTATGGTAGAAGGTTCAGCTATATTGCAACTATTACCATCTGAAGATGAACTTGATACAATGCAAGACTGAGTCTGCAACAAAGCTTGTCTTTACGCCAACACAGATACTGCAAACAGCAAGATGAGTGCTTTAATACAAACAGAATGTGTCATATTCGAGCGAGTATCATAAATTATTAACATATGACATACCAAGCGTTTGTTGGAGACCTCGAACCATGTGGAGATATCTCAACGATAGGGGTGGGGTGCTATGTTGGCATACATCAGGAATGTGTATCAAAGTCGCAGATACAGGAGCATGATCTGAACCTTCGAGTTTGATGTCCCTTTCTCCTTTCCATCTAAACCTATTGTCAATGAAGATAAAGGTGATCATCCATTTTTCTGAAAACACAAAGTTAGCCTGAAGATTCAAACTAACTATATATTACCTAGCTGTATTTCCAGGTTTCCGACGTTTATACTCCGTCAATATGTCACACTCTTTGACATGACAACTAACGATACTGTGGCCTTGTTGATCATCATCATCCACTTCATGCAAGCATGATCCAGCACAGAGAATATGATCGATTCTACTTCCGTAATTAAATTGTTCAGCGCCTGTACTGGTTGACCAGCATGTGTATGCATCTTTTCTATTTAATAGGTCCAAAAGGAAAGAAACCGATTTTAGTAAACAGCAATGAAGATTATACGACTCATCCGCCACACTGAAAGTCGGAATTCAAACCTATCAGGATGTTTATCTCTAAAAACATCAGAGAAACGCCCTCCTGATTGCACTAGCAAAGATCTAAACCACATCCAGAACCTGTAACAGAACATGTGTACTACTGGCATTTAGATACTTGTAAAATAGATGATAGTTCTAAGCAAAGCAGTTCAAAAATCAAAACTCACTCATTCTTCTCAAATTCTGGACTGGCTTCACATCTATCCACAGAAGAAGGAGCAATGTTGAGATCACCAACGGCAAGCACCCTCCTTCCTTGATCTAGCAGATTATCCCATCTTTTCTACACATCATTTCAATAGTAATCAACTACCATACACCAAGTGTTGAACTCTCATCCATCAATAACAACAGTGAAGAAGTATAGCAAAGGTAAGATCACATACCTTCAATATCTTGTAAAAAATGAACTTCAACTTAATCCTCTCCGTGTCACTTGGGTCTGCTCGAGGTCCGTATATGTTAAAAAGAACTGCCAACTGCTCAACATTAGTTGAACTAAATCACAAAGTTCTCCAAAAGTTAACCGAACAGAAGCAGCTGAAAAGAAAGATACATACTGAGATGACATTGATCAGTGATAATACACCTCCCTTCACTATCAAGCTTAAGAAGCTAATCCTTGTCAAGCTCCTCCTCAATCCCCTCCACCATCACTGGCCCAGCATCTTTGCCGCTTTTGGATCTATCAACAAGACCAGTGAAACCTTCCTCTGCAGCAATGGGCAATGCCACTTCTATACTAGAGAATGCAGACTTAACCAGGCAGAAAGTTGCCACACCTAGCACAATCACAAGAAAAGAAAACAAACCCAGCTGGTAAAATTCAAATAGAAACAAAGGAAGCAATGACGTATCATCAAATCCGCGGCATTTCAACAAACACCTTACCTGCGTATCCAGTCCGCCCTTTATGACTAGTGCGCGTACAAGAGAAGAAGGATTCGTACCCATCAGCCATCACCAGACGTCAGTTCTTGCTTCCTCAGTTTCGTTTCCTAATTCGTTCCGGATCAAAGTCAGAAACTTCGTCACAAACACGCCATAAAAATGCCTACTCGGAAAGTTGTGAATGGATCACCTGAAAACAGATGATGTCGGCATCGAAAGAATCAAGCAGTTTGAGAAGAAAACCGAACGGTGATATCCGTTGCCTCAACCCATTGACGTTGTAAGTCACAATCTTCAGTCCGTTTGCTCCTCCTTCCATCTCCATTGTTCGCATCTTTTCCCTCGTCTCAATTTTTCGGCTTATTAACATTATTAACATTTTTTGTACCTTAATTAAATAAGAATATATTTTGATACATTACCATTTATAACCAATTGATATTTTCACCTAATGTAACGGCGTGGTACGTTCATCCAACTTCCATTTATAATCCCGTTAACTTGTTGATGTGACACAAGTTAAACTTCCGACCGAAATTTGATTGAAAAAAATCGTTACCTGTGAAATTTGATCGGTTGTAGATTTAATTATTAAAGAAGCCAACTATGAATATATACATCTAACTATAAATATCGATTAGAGGAGACGATTTCAAAGTGTGGAGTTTGAAGTTTGGAGAGTGGTCGGTCATTTGTCAAGATCTGACTTTAAAGAGCCGTCAATTACTTCCACTTCTCTCCAACGACCCTTTTCTGAAAATCAAGACCCTGACGATGTCTAAACACAAAAATTCTCGGCGAATAATGATTTCAGAGAACTTAACTAAATTATGGACGGAAATTGGATGGAAGTACCATACCTTTATGTTTTAATAGTTAAGGTATCAATTTTTTACAAATGATAGGTAAGGTACCAATATGTACCCTTTCGATAAATAAGGTACCAAAAATGTTAATAGGCCCGCATTTTCACTAGAAATTACTAGTTTTGCATTTTTAATCTCCTTGGGGTCGTTTGGTATGAATTGAATATCATCCAATAGCTAGCTACTTGATGATATTTGATATACGTGTTTTGGAGTACGAATAACTAGCTATTTAATGATATTGAATATCGCAATAGTGTGATGTTGAATATTCACCTAAATTGGGTGATATTGAATATCACCCTATATATCATTTTGACGGATGATTTTACCTCGACAAACTTATGTTATTACATGCCATCTCATCACATTCCTACTTTTTGCAGACATTCGCTTTTTTTTCCTATCTTTTCCCTCTTTTCTCCTTATTTGTTTCAATTTTTTTTCTTTAAATTTTTGGGAAGATCGAACTAAAGACTGGAGAGAAATGATGGAGATTGGGTGTGAGGAGTGATGGTGTTGGGGGTAGTTGGAAGGGAGATAAGTAAAGAGATCTAGTTCGATCGATGATTGGATGGGTTGGCCATTAAAGCCTTAGAGGAGACGATGACGGTGGAGTGACGGACTGAAAGTAAGTCATCGGCAGATGGATGAGGAGTAAGAGAGGTGATGGTTACCGAGGATGGATGGAGTGAATAACAAGAATCAGAGGTTAGAAGGTGAGGATATGGATCAACAATAAATCTAATGGAATTCAATAAGTTCGAAGAAGGAAATTTTTTTTCCCAAATCTTTAAAGGTTATTTGAGTTTTGTAAAATGATGAAGAAGAAGAACAAAAATAGAGAAGAAATAAGAGAATGAATAAAAATAGTTTTATGAAGAATAAAGTAAAAAAAAGAGTCTTGGGAATTAAACTAGTAGATAACGATAGGAAAAAAAAAGTAAATTTGTAACTAGTTATTCGAAATATCGTATATTTAAAGGACCCCTTGTTCTTTTATATTACGACTTGCTAGCAAACTCTGTCGTTTTAGTATTGAGCTTCTCCCTCTATAGAACGACACCGTTTCAAAGGGTGAACATAATCCAGCTTCCAGGTGAAGCGCACCAAATATGAAATATACTAATTTCGAGAATTTTTATTATTATCTAGTGGTGGGGGTTGAGGGCTCGTGGAGAGCACGAGTGGAAGGGATTCGGATTTGGATTTACTTTTGGGTTTGGCATTTCTTAGAGTTCCTTCCTCAGCTCCCTGTTGCTGCCGTTCTGATTAGATTTCAACCTCCCTCTGTTCCGAAAGTTCTTCTGAGGTTCGTTTATTTTCTGGGGAGTTATTCAAGCTGAGCACATGAATCAGCGGAAGGCAGCAGACGATTCAATTCATGAACCCAGGTGAGTACTTGCTCCTGAGCTTTTTAATTTGCCCAAAAAGTTCATCAATTTTCAACTTCGTTTCTGTAATTGGTTATATTGGTTGCTGCTGAATTGAATTGAATTCCACCTGATGCAGGCAGAGGGAGGAAGTGGAAACGAAGGACCCAATTGCTGCTAGGAAAGTTCAGAAAGCAGACCGCGAGAGATTGAGGAGGGACCGTTTGAATGAGCAGTTCCTTGAATTGGGTCATACCCTAGGTATTCTAATCTGAAGTTCTGTTCTTTTTTACTCTTTGTATCATGTGGAAGTAGGTAGCTATTAGCTGGAAGAAGATTCCTTTGGATAGTGAACTTCAATCTTTAGGGCGATACTGTTGAACTTTGGACAATGAAGGTTAGTTCATTCTGCAAAAAAAGAGGGACCTTTAAGCTCATTTTAGTTTAAGGAGAGAATTTTCTTATCAAAACATAGCAATGGTTATTGTGAATTCTGACGATAAATGATGTTTGTTCTTGAATTGGCTAATTGTTTGAATTTACTATTTAGATCCAGAAAGGCCTAAAAATGACAAGGCAACAATTCTGACGGATACAATTCAAATCCTCAAGGATCTAACATCTGAAGTAGACAGACTAAAGACCGAATGCGCTACACTCTCCGAGGAATCACGTGAGGTTGGTAGTAATAATCTCCACTCACCATTCAGATTTCGGCATGTGCATGTGAAGAAGTATCCCGTTTGTGGTATTTAGTTCTATTCCGATGAAAAATGCAGCTTATGCAAGAAAAGAACGAGTTGAGGGAAGAGAAGGCATCGTTGAAATCCGATGTCGAAAATCTCAACATCCAGTATCAACAGAGACTTCGAGTTATGTTCCCCTGGGGTCCTGTCGATCCGTCCGTAGTTATGGGACCTGCTTATTCCTATGCAGTCCCTGTACCGGTGCCTCCCGGTCCAATGCCCATGCATCATCCGCAAATGCAGCCATTCCCCTTCTTCAGAAACCAACCTCCTAATGCTGCAACTTTCATGCCTTACCCAACTCCTCCTAACCCTCCGAATGAACACCCATCGGCTCAAAGTGCTGCTGCTGCTTCCCATGCTTCGAGCAAACCGGATCCTAAAAGCAAGTCAGTAGGTAGCCATACTGAAAGCTGTGACGATTCTGCTGATGTTGCGACGGAGCTTGTACTTAAAATGCCCGGATCTTCTTCTCAACAGGTTATAGATTTTTTACTCTCTTGTGATTTTGCTCAAAGATTTTAAAAAGAAACATAGAGCCTGACTGTGAAATTTTGCTTAGGAAGTGCCAGCAGTAGAAAGGAAACGCAAGCAGTTGCAGAGGAAGGAAAAGGATGTTGGATGTGTGGTATCTTCGTCTAGCATGAGTTCTTCCCCTCTAACGATATATGATAACTCCTCTAATAGCGTTAATGACGCCGGATCATCAAAGCCTTGAGATTTCCAGGCTGTGTTAGTTTAGTCCTTGTTGCCTGAAACTTGACAGGATTATATGTACCAAGATAGGAGCTTTGGTTTGTTGACTGTGAAGATGATAATGGGTGGATGTTGAAGGCATTAGAAAGTAGCAATTTGGGCAACAACGTAACAGCAGAGCAAGAATGGCTTGGTTGGATGGATGGTATCTTTGTTGTAATTATTTTGTACAAAAGTGGTCTTTGTAATTGTTTATCTTTAGGGTTGACCTGGGGTAATGTATTGATGAAAAAATATTGATAGAGTTGAAGCATTGTAACTGGCAACGTATGATTAATCATAGTGATTAGTGCAGTTCAAAAGAGTGGTGCTCTTATCTCGTTTCATCAGTTGATCACTCCATCAGTCGGTCATCTTAATAAGTATGTTTAGCTAATGGAAAAGTTCTCAAATTACACTTTCTCTTTATGAGTTCTGAATCCTGACTAGCTTGATTCATCTTGACCAATAATTATGCCTGGCTGTTAAGCCTCTCGACTGATGTAGCTACGTTGCGAGGTCTTGAGTTTGAACCCGGATTCTTCTAGGGATCAAGGCTAGAGTGGCCTTCTTCTTCCCCGAGACAAGGAGTGAACTTAGGCTTCAGTGAAATTGGGCCTAGGAGGAAGTCCATCTTGTAGTAAATCTAGACAAACTATTAGTTTGGGCTAGAGGGTTGGTAGGAGGACAGTTTTGAGTCTTGAGAGAACAGTGTTTTTAAGCGTCCTATGTGGAGGCCTTTCTCTATAGCAGGATCGAAGTTTAATCGAAAGTGCTGTCCGAAGAGCGGTATAATTTTTTTTTACTTCCGGTTCGATGGAGCCGGTATCGAATCATCATGCCCCCAATGAACCTAAAACCGGATTGACCCGTGACATGTACTAGGTCAGGCAAGCCCAAACTTAACCAAGACTAAGTGAGGCATATCCGTGGGGAAGTAGTAGCCACAATTCAAGGCTTGATTGGATTGATTTGCTCTGGGCCAGCCTTGGAGATGCGTGACTTGATGCTCCTATCCGTAGAGAGAGCCACTCATCAATCGCTGGTGTCCCAAGTACTGGAAATGGAAAAGGATGTAATGATAACAATACATGAATCATTGATATCTCATCCCTCTAAATGGTAAGTGGTAACTCTTAACTCAGATGGGGTTTTGAGCATGCAGAAGCTAGCAGAGTCGTGCCATCATTCTGACTTCAATTTCTCAGTGGCTTGTAGAGGTGGATGACTTGTGGGTGGAAACTGAAGAGCAACCTTACGTCACTATGTGGGCTACTGGAACTTATGGTTTCCAACTGTAACATCTGAGGTAATTGACTCCTTGATCCCAACCCAAGCCACAACTACGACCCAGCTACAACACCATTTAGACGACACTCTCTAAGACCCAACCCAATGCTTGTTAGGGTTATAGTTTCTTGGAATCTGATCTCAGTCATCGATGTTATCTAAAATGGTTTAGTTCAGTTATCATTTTATCAAGTCATATATAAAATCTGATTTCCTGAACATCCAGATTGTATTAGTAAAATATATAACACGTTAGTTACGTCTTTCAAAATAATTATAAGTGTTTTTAATATGTTTATAAAAATACGAACGTGTTTGTGAAAAACAGAAACCATTAATAAAAAGTAGATCACAAGAAAACATGAACTGTTTTATGTAAATAAATAATTTATGATTGTGTCAGTAACAAAATAATTTATGATTGTGTTAGTAAAAAATCGAACGTCGTGATAAATATTAACTATCTGCATTAGTAAAATACGGAATAGGGATATGATATCCCATTAGTCTTTTGCCCGTCTGTTGGCGGAAGCGAAACCTAGTCATATAATTAAAAGTAAAAGTATGTTAATTAATGTTATATATTTTTACATTTTGTTATACTAATTCTATTATTATATATAAGCATATATATATGATGAAATAATATTAATAATTTTGATTGTTGAATCGACATATAAATGATGACACTAAAGCTTCAGTTCATGTATCTAAAATAAAAATATTAAATATTCAGTTTATGTAAGTAGGTATTAGCACATTATACCCGATAAATTTATATACGAAAAAGTAATATAATTAATAAACGTATTTAACGTAGTTAGTGGTTGATCTCGATGATCTAATTATTTTTATGTCAATTCAATTTTTTTAATTTTTCAAGAACTATGATATATATAGAATATAAAAAAAAAACTTTCAATTGATGAAGCACTTAAATCCGATAATTTTATATATAAAAATTAATAGAATTAATAAGTCATAAAAATCATATAGTACTCCATGCAACTTTAGAACAAAAATTATACAATTCAAAAAGTAATTCAAATGAATATGGGCAGATATTACCGATGGACCTCACACCCTAAATAAATGCTTAGGTTTTAATTGCAGCTTTCTATCTAGTCAAAGAACCATCTGAGCCAAGAAATAAAACAAAGACAAAAAATGGTGGCCTGGGGAGTGATCGATCGATAGCGATGCATCTCATTACTTACCTCACCAAAAATTACTCGTAAAGGAGATTGCGTACTTGGGTACTGGAAAAGGCAGTGAGATCCCTCTGCTAAATCTTTAGGAGGAGAAGAAGAAACAGAAGGGTTTCAAATTTTAGGCATTTTGTCTATACTTTCCTCTTCCAGAGTCCCCAGTTATAACTTCTCTCTTCATTCTTTTCACCTCTTCCCACCAGAAGGAGATTAGGGTCAAGAAGTGGAACACAAGGTGTGAAAATGTGTCAAACCCAAATGAGGGAATGAGAGTGCGAGTGGATTGTGAAATCTTGTTGATTGCGACCTTTTTCAATTATACATCTCTATCTATCATCATCACTCCTTTTCCTTTCTTTCCTTCCTTCCTTCCTTCCTTCTTCTTACTACTTGCTTCTACTGCTGCTGCTGTAGCTATAACCCATCTATCCACCAGACGGCAAATGTTTATTAGTTACATATTTGAATGGGCTCTCGGGCATTCCAATAACTTTAGTTGGAATGCTCTAGAGTCCATTTCGTTCCTTTATGGGGGGAAAGACCCATACACGTATTTCTAACCACCCAATTCGCTCTTTGGTTAACACACGTACATGCTACATAGTTTGGTTAACGTGACAGTAAGAGATGACTAGAAAGTCAAAAGTATGCATGATACACTCTGTCTCTTGTCCCTGTCTCTGGCGGATACAGAGAGTCCAAACCAGTTATATAGGAGCCTAGCTAGCTGCTTCAATTCCCACCTCTTCAGCTTTTCGTATAATAACGTAACAAAGCTCTTACATACATAATCATTTATATTTGTAGTTCATAATGAGAGATTGATCTTTAGGTAGGTACCAACGATTGATAGAAGATTTTGGGGGGATATCTTACGTGCTCCACCACCAGGGATAAGGCTTGAGAATTGTGCCAATTCCCTCCTGAACGTGCTGCTACTTAGAATTCTGCACACATATCAGATTTGAGAGTTATCATTATGATGGATAAATTGGTATAATTATGATCGAAGATCGACCACTTAAGGGCTGATTGAACACATGTGGCGTCATTTTAGTTAACAGACCGCCTTAGTTCTGTACTTCTATGACTTCGGATTGCCCGAATGGTACCAATCGCTAGAATAACGTTACATTTATCCTAAGCCTCTCAAGGATAACAAATGGCATGCAATTACCATCTATGTTAATGTCATTATTTAATTATGGTATATATTTAATTGATAATAATCAATAGTATGACAACTAATTTAACACTGAAAAAATAGCATCTTACTAAAAATTAGGTAAATTATTTTATTAATAAAAAAAATTCAAATCATTTATATCTTATTGAATTTCTTAAAAACGATTGAATAACTATGTTCTTTACAGTTAAATTATGATATTGACCTCTCTATATTAGCTACTGGTTTGATCCTGCTTAATTAAAAAATCATGAAGTTCGACTTAACCATATTTATTTGCTTGTTTAATAATCAAAATGGTCCGACCCAATTTAGCAAACCGATGTAACAGTACTCAAACCATCAAACTCTAAACCTCTAGACTCACCAGTTCAATCTCCGATCATGTTCTGAAGACGACCTTAATAAATACTGCTATGTTATAACTATAGAAGGCAACATATCGTTATTATTACAGAGGCAACATTCCCGTTAGTACGCATTCTTTGTTTATTTATCCCACTCTCTTCAACTCTTACGCTCCCTGAACGTACTTTTATTTCAAAAAATCCATTCACATGCTAGACCAAGCAAAGGCGCTTAGCTATGACGGAGATTTCCTGCAGATAGTTGATCGGTTGCCCATATACCTACTAAGTCTTGTTTGTTTATTGTAAATAGATTTTGAGGAAAGGAAGAACAAACAATTAGAGCTTTTCTTGTATGTGAACATGATGGGGGTAAACTTGTCAGTTTTTCATGACAAGAAGTTGTCATCATTGTAATTATGTTTTGATAATTATATAAAGAAAAAGGGGAACAAAATTAGTTTCTAAATATGGGTAATGATCCCATTCACTTTCTGTTACGTGTGCATCAAAGGAATCTCTTTTATCTAATGATTCTGTTGGCCTGGCTCAATCATCAATATGCATATTACACAAAACACTTCAACAAAAATGATCAGCTTGCAACTTCCCTTTCTTACCATGTTTAACAGTTTATATGAACACAATGTGTACACACATATGTGTACATCTTCAGTTCAGTGTGACACATGCTTAGAAAACACAGTTTGCGTGAAAAACTGTTCCAGACGACTGGTCAAGAAAATCAGTCAACAATGCATTCAAAGATCTGACGGGATGAGCTGAAAATTAACCTCTGTTAGTTGATTGCGTCGTACAACTAACGGTGGAACGAAGAAACAAAATTTGAGGACGACGAAATGCACTTAAATAAAGTCAAGTGGTAAATGTGCAACGGAAGTAAGAATCGGCATCCGACTTATAATTAAATCAATTGTTTTTTGACAAGCGAATGATATTATTAACAGGAGAGTGCGTATTTTTTTTTGTCGAAGATGGAAAAAGCAAGAATGCCACAACCAGAGAGAAACGAAAGGAAAGAAATATATATGACACTAGTAAGGCAGTGAAATCGTCGAGTCAGCATGAGATTGAAAAATGACTTGAAATCGTAATCGTAAAATCGTAAGATTCCACAACTTTCTATAATAATAAATTTAAAGAAGAAAATGCATTAATTTTAGACTATTGTTATTATTTTAATTTTCACTTATTACTAAAATAATAAAAATACAACAATAAATTACTAAATAACACCTATATCAATAAATTAATTTTAGACATATGAGTGAGATAAAATGACAAAGGGACAATTTTCACTTAGAAAGTAAAATTGTAAAATACATGAAAAATTGTTGATTTTACCTGATTCCACTAAAATTTTAAGATGTAAATCATCGATTTCACTACTATATTGTCCATATATAAAGTGTTCTAGATTCAAACCCAGTACATCCAAATCGCCAACACACAACGTAACAACTTGCTTCCACATAGACGGATTCTAAGACATAAGATTTTTGTAAAATGATTGGGATGATTATTATATTTTTTGACAAATTATATTTTGATTACTTGAAGCTAAAAAGAAAACCCTAGTAGATAGGAATTGGAGGGGGTATTCCATCAAATAATGATGCTTTTTCTTGGGGGAGGGAGTGAGAAAAAGAGAACAAACAACAGTCATTCACTCACTCAAGCTAACTCACTCGGTTAATATCCCTATTTTCCAAAACAGAAACAGAGGGAGGGAGGGAGGGAGGAAGGGAGCGCAGCTGCATTATTAATGCATCAACATCGATCCTTTCATTCATACCGCAGCAGCAGCAGCAGCAGCAGCTATAGCCCCTCTCGATGTATGCAAAATCTCTTCTTTATTATTAAAACCCAAGCTGGGAAATTCGTAGGACCCACTGATCACCACTTTAATTAGGGTCTAGCTTGTAGAGTTTTGTTTGTAGCCCCAAAAATCTGAGGCCTTGGGGCATCATTCATCCATCACTTATGGCTATTGGCAGCAGCCAGTAAGTAGTCAGTCCCATTCGCACCAATATCCATCCGCCATGACTACTCTCTGCTTTCTACCCTCTGTCCCATCTTTAAACACCCCCCAACTTTCTTCATTCCATTTCTTTCCTCTCAACTTTGTTACAATATTTTGCTTCAAAATATTCTACTATATATAACTTGTTGATATTTCGTATAACCATATTGTCGAGGACCGTTGTATCTCAATAATTCAAGTTATTGAAAAAGGGTATTGATAGGTTTTATGCGGCCTCTCAAATAGAAGCTCTCCTAAAAGCTGAAATTTGCACAGCTTCACGCGGTAAATCATGTGCACGAATAGGGTCTAATGAGATTTAAAACGAAAACTTCTCAGTTCTTTTCAAATTCTAATGCCATGTTAAGAGCTGTTACATCCTAATAACTTGAGTCGTTGGGATCGCAGCCCAACCGGGCGACCAAAGGGGCAAGTAACTTCTGGGATCCTACCGGATAATCCACAACCTTCTTCTCATGGATGGTCATGAACCGAGATGAAGCAGAACAGAACATGCCAACCCCAAAAGGTTGTCGTTTGTTGTACAACAAAGCAAGAGTTGGCTAAGTAGGGTTTTGTGATCCTACTTAGTCGAATAAACCTATGTATGTATATATCTTTGATGATCTAATTTACGATTTTAAATTAAAAATCTCTATAAGATACGACAAACGATTCATGAAAAAGTTATCATAATATATACAACATGCTCATTGTATATAAATTCTAATGGTGATCGATTTGAAATTTTTTCCCAAAGACTAATGGTGATAGATTTTTCTATAAAGATATTTTGCTGGTTTTTTTAGGTCAAATTAGATCGATGATGCTATATGCTATTATAAAAATATTAAAATAATTATATTTATAATTTTGAATTTTTATAAATGAAGTCAAATACTACAACCCACCTGTTCCACATATACTTATATAAAATTATATGAAAAAGTGTCGTCTGAGCCCACACATGCATAGCTTCTAAAAGGAGTGAGCTCTACATATACATGTCGCAAGTAGCTCAAATGCTCACTACACATACATGCTAGGCTGCTACAAGAAATGTACATTTTTGCACTTTATTGGTCACAAGGCAATAATTGCTTTTGGGGTTCAACAGCATCACCTTCCTTCCTCGTCATCAACCTAGTTTATATATCTTTTTTCTTGGTCTTATTTGGTTAATTACATTTTCTATATATATTCTGACATTACTGTTCCATCTCGACTCGATCCTTAAGTAACTTTTGGCATATATTTGCGTATCATTTCACTAACGTAGATATAATAAAAACAACAAGTCTGTCTTCAGTTAATGGGATTCACGGAATTCCAAGGCTAATTTCATTGATAATTAACACAAAAACACCGATATATCCATGTTTACTTCCCTGACTGACACGTGTCAGATGCCCACAGTCCCAATTTTTACGACTAATCTTATCTTATTTATCAACTAAACACACATAGAAGCTTACATCGAAAAGGACAACATTTAATAGCATTAACTTGTTATAGATTAATACATATTGGAAGAGTACTGGCCGGTGAAGGAGTTGAGGCTAAGCTCAAGAGCGAAAGGAGTAGTGGTGGCGCCGCCGCCATCGTGGCAGTGATCGCCGCCGTACCACTGGTAAGCGGCGGCGGAGGAGGACGAGGAGGATCCGTACTGCTGCTTGATGCCTCCGCCGTAGAAGCCACCGATCATGTCCTCACGGTGGGTGGGGAAAAGCGGCAGCGTTTCAATCTCTTGATGGTGATTATTATATGTTCGATCTTCATCATCATATTCATCGTCGTCGTCGTCATCATCTTCTAGGGCAACCACTTGGGCTTCATGATCATGAATTGTCGAAGATGATGATTTCATCTTGTGATCAAAGAAATAGTTGCCGCCACTCCCGCCGCCGCATTGATCAAACCCGACCAAACCATAGTTGTACTGCCCGCCGCCGCCGCCAACTACTTTACTCCCTCCAGCTGATGAGATTGAACAGTCCTGGTTGATATAAAAAAAAATCAAATTTCTCAAAGAGGGAATCTAAAAGGAAGACTTTTTCATTAGAGAGGCAAAATATTTTGAAAGGGTTGTTTGAATTATAGCCTTTCTTAGGCTGATCCACATGTATATATATATTCAAGTAAGAAGGGGATTATCAAATAAAGTGAGAGAGTGACACTTTTCTGTTGTCTTTCCTTCTATATCCTCCTTCATTCATGCTAAAGTTAAAAACTTTGATCAGTTGTACATAAATGAATCACTACCCATATATTGAAAATTAGCTAGGGTTTCAAAACATAATAAAATTACTCACTCTGAAGCTCTTCTCCATGGTGACCTGATGTCCATATCCAGCATAGCTCCCCATCTGGCTAATCCCAAATACTCCACTTGATGACTGAGGTGCAACTGATCAAGTACAAGAACAAGAAGAAGAAAATCATTACTAAATAAAATGAACCTTTTTGAACCATGAATCTAAGTGCTTATAACAAAACAGAATACAAAGGTACCAGTTGGCTTCCAGTTGTGAGAAGAGTTCAGTAGGTTGGTGGTGGTGGTGTTAGCAACAATGTTGGCCCTCTGAGGAATGATGACTTGTTGTTGTTGGGTGGGAGGGTCATTGGTGAACCTCTTCTTCTGGCGCTCACGAGCTTTGTGGTTCTGGAACCAATAGAACACATTCTTTCCCTCGATCTTCCCGTACTTACGTAAGTCAGCTGAGATCCTCTGGATCTGCTCGGCGCTAGGGGACCTCACTCCGTCGTTGTAGTAAATGTCCTTAAGGATCCTTATCTGGTCGGTGGTTGGTGTCCACCTCGTACTACTCTGCCTACACAGAAAGCTGCTTCCTGATCCTCCTTTGGCTGCTGATCCGTTATTGTTGCTGTTGTTGTTGTTCCCGCCGTCATCCATGTTGTGGTGGTGGTTAAGGAGTTGTTGAGGTTGTTCCATATGGGATGAAAGGAACAAAGAGGAAGGAAACAAAAGGAATGGTTGTGTTTGTGTGTGTTTTTATGGGGGTTGGTGAAGAATGATGAGGAGAACAGAAGAATAGAAGAACACAAGAAGAAGAAGAGTGGGGTTTTGTTCTGTTTTGGAAGAGAGATTTGGAGGAGAGGAGCTAGGCTATCTGGCTATGAATGATGTGAGATGAGAGGGCGATTTGGCGGAGCACATGGGTGGAAGAAGATTTATATAACAAAAATTGGAGGCAGAGGGGGCATATCTGATAAATAGAGTGACTAGTGTGATATGACTGTGAGAGAAAGATATACAGTTGGGGGCAGAACAATGGGAGAAGAATATATGGTAGGTTTTTTGGGATTTCCGTAGGGGCTCACTTACAAATTGTGGAGCAAAATGTTCTAGTTAAGAATAAATAATAACAATTCCTCTTGTAAATTAGTTAGTCTCTCACGAAATAATTTTTTAAGGCATGAATTTTTGTTAACGGTTACCATATTGAATGATGTCGATATTAAGTAAATTTTGGAACTAAGAACCTATAATCCGGTAATATTACCTGATTACACCCTCATTTGGTTTAAATTATATTATTATCAATAACCTATTGAATTAACTTGATGATCGGTTTATGTTTTTCAAATTAACGGGTGGGTAACTATTTTGTAAGAAAAAAGTGGTAGGGACAAAATTAGGGCTCACTTAAAAAATGTGGTTAAAATCTTTTCCAGTCATTGTCTATGAAACTAACTTCGACCATTAAGAATAAATAACAATTGATGTTGTAAATTTGTTAGACTGTCTAAAAACATTATTTTATTCAAAAAAATCTTTTCAACGGAAACCACATTGAATGATTTACCATCAGATAAATTTTAAAATTATATGATGATATGTACCGTCTAACTATATCCTTATTTAAATTAAATTATATCATTATTAATGATTTACTAAATCAACTTAATGGATGGTTTATACTTTTCGAACGGACCGATGGGTTATGGAGAAAGAGTGCTAGGGACAAAATGAGGAGGAAACTGTAAATTTACTTTTGCTTGAATGAAAAGGCAATGACGATATGGTAGTTTGGGTTTTATTTTGGCATTTTGGGACCCTCCAAGGTGGGCCCTCCTCCTCGCATTAGTTTCATGCTTAGTTATCATTACTGATGACCAGGCAGAAAGACAGACACAAGCCCTACTCATATCATATCTCCAAGTGAAAAAGCTGAGGAAGGAGGAGACGGAACAATGTAATGTCATCCCGTACACTATATCCTCTTCTTATGTATGCATGTTTTCTACATAACTTACATTTGCTTAATTTTCAGTTTTAAATCCTACTTAACTGTAATAACTGCATCAGTATGATACAAGAAACCAATGGGGTAAAGAATAGAGCAAAAGGGGATACGTATATTTTCTAACAAATGCTTCCTTCATTATTACTATTATTTTACGAAACACTTCCGTGATTATTGTATGATCAGTTATAGAATCTGATGGACATTGGTTTCGATCGAGTTTGTATAATCTGGACCGATAGAATGAACATGAATGATAGATTTGGTTTATACTTAAGTAATGAGATTTGATATACAGAATGTATAATGAATATGAGAATGTTATTAGTAAAATTTGTGTATATGAGTTGTAAGAAAAGGGCAGGAGGAAACAACAGAAAGCTTCTTCCTTTTTCTTTTCTATGTTGTTGAGTGTTTGAATGAATGGATGCGTATGCAGAAAATGAACAATCTCTAGACACCGGATCCCTGCTACTTTATTTCTTATGAGGCTGCTGGCTGGGCCGCTTGGGGACGGCCGGACTGCATAGTAGGATACGTAGTACTACTACTGGACTACTACTGGTGATGTACATTGAAGTCTCAGTTGCAGTTCCAATAATCATAGGACAAAGACATATATGCCTAGATACACAATTAAGCTATCGATCTAAATGTCACCACCATCTCTGTATCTGTATTAGTATATTTCTGTTCTTCTAGCTATAGCTATATATTCATTGCTCTTTTGCAGCCTTTCCCTCTCAATGCTGCATCTACTTTACAGGAAAAGAAGATGGCAAGTATAATTTTTCTTCGGGAAACTGCGGCAGATCCTTCTGATCATTCTGCAGAGCAGATCCGCTCACAGCTCTCTGTTCTTTAATTTTCACCCTTCCCCTGGAAATATCCCCCAGTTCACTGTATAAATGTGATTGTGAAGGGGCTGGGGGCTTTAATTAAGTTTGAACCAAGAACCTAGCTAAGTTAGCATACAGCAGATAGGGTGAAAATTGATGGCTGATGAAATTACCCAGTGGCGTTGGTGACTGGGTTGAGAGATTAAGGGTCATAAGGTTACAGAATGCATAGAACTAAGGAAAAGGGGCGGGGTCGGTCCAGTACGTAATTAATGTATTTTACAAAGGGGTAGTAGCAGTAGTAGTACTGGAGCACGCGTACCGAAAACATAAACGCAAAGCTAGAGTTCGTAGCAGCAGAAGGAAATCATTGTAGAGGAAAGACAGCAGTGAGTGAGAAATAGGAGGAAGCGGAGTCATGTTTTCCGGAGTTGCTAACTCTGCTGTTCTTTCTTCTTCTTCAATTGCCTTTTTGGCTTTTGATCTTCAATCACCCATCTTTTTTTTTTGGTTTCCCTCGTTTTCCTCTCCTTCCAATCCCCCAGCCTGGATTCCCCAACTACTAATTTATGCCTCATTCATTCACTTCACCAACATCATGATTCGTAACTTCAAATTTAAAATGCTGTTCAAATGAGTTGTCGAGGTAAAAACAAAAGATAAAGAGCTCTAGTATTGGGGTAAGACATATGAACACTTTGGCCAATAATTAAGTTCCCTAGCTAGATAGATGTGATACTACTAACCAAAATTTGTTAAGTGCGACTGTTTTTGTCATGCACCTAGCAGCTATTACATCTGTTTCCAATAGTAGAAGAAGGGGGGGGGGGGGGTGGTGGCACAGTTTCACTAGAGAAAGAATGACCTTCTCCTTACCCAACAGAGCCTGCCCACGGAATAATATTGTTGCAAATCAAATCAAACATATCCCCTTCCCTCCGTTTGCCCATTTCTACCCAATTTCCGCTGGGTACAGATGATCAAATCATCTGTACGTGCAGGCGATTGCAATGGGCGGCTGAGGCTTGCCAGAAGTGATCTGACGGCTAGTGAAATTTAAGAGTCTAATAAATCCTCTGTCCTCTCTTTCTTTCTCTTTCTTAGCTTCTCGATTCATCCTCTGTTCTTTTTCATTATTCTTTCTCCGTCATCTATCATCTCTAAAGAAAGGTTTTGCTTGAACCGGATCCAGAATCATTACGGTCGCGGTCGAATTATCTGAGATCAAGGAAATCCAGCCAGCTTCTTTCTGTTATCTTCCTCCTTCCTCCTTAAATCATCCACCTAATTCATCTTCCAAATAGTGGCTGCCAGTCTCCTAGCCAAAACCGAGTCCTCCCCGCTGATACGTTGTCGATTCCGCCGCCGTTGGAGATTCCTCCGCCACCATCATCAGGATAGGTGTTGAAGACCCACCACCACGACGTTTCCCGAACAGCTTTCTATTTTTTTTGTTGGTTTAGTAGAGGGATGAGATGTACAAAGAAAATGACATGGTGAAATGAAAGAACAGAGAGGTGGAATTTGGATAAGAATCCGCCATTGAACAGTGGAAGATAATGGAGGAAGAAAGAGAAAGAATTGAGGGTCAGGAAGAGAGCTTTTTGTTTTTTCTTTAAATTTTAACATAATATTAAATTTTCTGTCCAGCTCAATTCCCCACCCCACTTTCTTTTATCTTATCAGCTGTTGATTACCCCAGACACGTTCTCAGCCGTCAGATAAAATCGTCTGTATGTGCAGACGATTCCACCTTCTGTACCGAGGCGAAACTGATTTCTATCCCCAAATAAATAAAGTACTCAAGGAACCAAATAACCAAATATGTAATAGTTTGTTTCTGTCGTTGGATGAATATTTTGTAATTACTATTGATGATTAATATGATATGAAATATTTTTTAAAAATAGTAAATATGTATTTTATTAAGGATACAATAATTATTTTATAAATTGTGTGAAGTAAAACTTGAATAAAAATAGGTTAAATTACTTTAAATTTGCAACCAATTACTTGAAGGAACTAAAGCATGATGGTCAAATTTTGGCTTGTTAATGTTAACCAGAATCGACCATGTGCCGGACATCAATAAGATTAATGATGATTTGCAGTAAGAAAATATAAAAAGTTTAGGAAGTTATATTTTTTATTTCATAAATTAAGGATCCCAGCAAAACTACGCCAATAATAATATCTGTGAAACACATTTTTAAAATCCCAAATATTAAAAAAGGTTCTTCGAATGGAATAATTGAGAGGAAATTGCAAAGAGCATGTAATTTTTTTGATAGATGGCTCTCAAATGGGAGATATCAAAATAGTAAATAAAAAAATATTATTTAAGAATTATTTAGTCTATGAGATCAATTTCAATATAATTTGAGAAATATTAAAGAGCCTTTCACACGTTATTTAGTTAGACAGTTTTATTAGTAGACTGTTGAATAACCTGCACATGGTAATCAGGAAGGCTATGACCTTTAAAGTGATGAGGTTCGAATCCAACTTCACAATGGAAACTCGTGCATTCTTTCTTCTTCAGTGAATTTATCGGCTCAAGTACCTAATCAGTTTCTCCCGTACAGGCTCGTCCCCATCAATATGGCCTATCAGGCCATTGGCCCATACCTTTGCAGGCGGTGTGACGAACATCCATAGAGCTCCTTGACATCTATGTCTTGGAGCTCCTGGATGTTTGTGATGTTTGTATTTGATGTTTCCCGCAGGTATCTGCCGGGTGGACATTAAGGAAAATGTTGAGGTGGTTTTGAGCATTGTGAAACTAGCAATGTCAGACCTCTATGTTATTAATCACATAACTTTGCCAACTGAGTTATCGGACTAAAGAGTATGTAATTACTTAAATGCCAAACTAATCTAAGTCATTAGATCTAAAATATAACTAATAAAATAAATGGATGGTGAGGATTGGTGTTCTCACGTGAGGAAAAAAATTGTTGTCGTCATAGCATATTTGGCGGAAAACATCTTCGACAAGGGAGGGAAGTTATTTTAGAACCGGAGCTTAAACTACCGTGCTGCAGTAGAGAGCTCCTTCCTCACTCGATTACCAGTCAACCAAACTGTAAGCGTCCTGGACCCGAACAACTCTTTCAGTACGAAGCAAATTCGGGAGCCGGCGAAACCCTAGGGAGGGGAATTCTTCTGGGCGGTTGCTGCTGTGGGGGTTTTATTTCATCAAGGGAGAGTTAGGGTTTTGCGCTCTCCGGTCACTTGAAAGATACATTCACAGAGCACTCCCTCACTGAGGCTTGCAGGCAACGCCATGGGACCAATTCAAAATTTCGAGCAGCATTCTCGTCACCTCATTGAGCCTGATATCCGTATAGTCTCTTCCTCTGTCCTTCTTTCTCTTCGCTACGTTTTCATTTGTTGTTTCCGTTGTCTGAGGGCTCGAAGTTGAGCCCATGCTATCTCGTTCGTTGAATATCTGATCCACTAATCCTCTTTGTTATTATTTTCTTCCCCATTTGGTTCAATCATGATTTTGTTATTTGAATAACCAACATAGTGAATTTGGTCAGTATCATATAGACTTCTGTTGCTGTCAGTTGGAGATACTTCTCCTAAGTTGAATAGAAAATCGGTCGTTGTTTATGTTGTGATGTTGCTTACACGATTTTGCTTTCCCCCCAAAACAGCAATGCAGACAAGGCTGCAGATGGCGATGGAAGTGCGCGACAGTCTCGAAATTGCACATACTCCAGAGTATTTGAACTTCCTGAAGTGCTACTTCCGAGCATTCTCAGCTATTCTTCTACAAATTACCAAGCCACAGTTCATAGACAACCCGGAGCACAAGCTTCGGAATATAGTTGTGGAGATACTCAACCGTTTGCCTCACAGTGAAGTTCTCCGACCCTTTGTTCAGGATCTATTGAAGGTTGCCATGCAAGTGCTGACTACAGACAATGAGGAGAATGGATTGATTTGCATCCGTATCATCTTTGATCTTCTGAGGAACTTCAGGCCCACTCTAGAAAATGAAGTTCAACCATTCTTGGATTTTGTGTGCAAAATTTACCAGAACTTCAGCTTGACTGTTAGCCATTTCTTTGATAATATGACTGCAACTCAAGAGGATGTCAAGCCAATGGAGACTTCTTCTTCTTCAGACCAAGGGATCATGTCTAGTGGATATGTCGGGAATGGTCAGCTTAATCCAAGTACTAGGTCATTTAAAGTGGTTACGGAGAGTCCGCTTGTGGTGATGTTTCTATTCCAATTGTACAGTCGACTTGTTCAAACTAATATTCCGACTCTGTTACCTCTAATGGTTGATGCAATATCTGTTCCTGGCCCAGACAAGGTTCCTCCTCATTTAAAGAGTCATTTTATCGAACTCAAGGGAGCACAAGTTAAGGTTAGTGTTAGATGACTTTTGTTTGCTTGTTTCTGTGTAGGCCGTAGCCCTTGAAGCTGAGTACAAGTTACCATTACAACTAACTTATGTTGGAATTAAATCATTTGCACGTTCAGTCTTGACGCAGAGCGAGCTATGAAGCAGTTCTGTGTGGCTGATAGATTATCTATTTCATGTTCCCTTCAACATAGATTTTAATTTCCTTTCAAATAAGATGGATAAAAATGAAATACTCTGTTGTGAAAAAACAAAATAACAAAGAGAGATATTGGCATCAGAATGAAATGATCACACCCAATATTAAGGTTGAGAAGATGTCATATCTGTAAAGCTCATGCTATATCTTCTCCACCTGGAGAAGTCAAAGTGTGGTTCTATGTTGATACTTAACTGTAGTTGTCTAATGCTAAATAGGAAAGCCGTGTATTGTCGTCCTTGCTGCTTTGAGTTTCATGCAATGCTTGTAATTCCTTACTTGTATATGTTATTTTGTTGCAGACAGTTTCCTTTTTAACTTACCTGCTGAAGAGCTTCAGTGACTACATCAGATCCCAAGAAGACCGTATATGTAAAAGCATTGTAAATTTGCTAGTTACGTGCTCAGATTCGGTGTCTATTAGAAGGGTAAACATACAGTACTTTATCCTCTTGGTCCTTAGGTTCCATTGTGCATAAGGTCAAGAAATTGACACTGTAGTCTGTTGACTGCAGGAACTGTTAGTTGCTTTGAAACATGTTCTTGGAACAGATTTCAAAAGGGGATTATTTCCTTTGATTGACACACTTTTAGAAGAGAGGTAATAACTGTATTCATGGGGTTTTCAGCGAGCTCTATTTGTAAGGAGGTGGTGATTATAGCATGGACCTAAATGTTCTAGAAGTTGTCTTTGAGAAAAAAATATTATTTTTGAGAAAGGTGATGGTCACTTTCCCCGGGAAGATTTAGAAAGGACAAGAACAGAGCAATACTTTGAACTACTGTTTTGTGCTTTTCTGAACCTCAGTTGCTATACTAATACTGCATCTATCCGAGTCTAATAACATGTTTAGAGAATAATCAATCAGTCTTTGACTTCAGGGGGAAACAGTGGCATATCCGTTCAATATGTTGTTTGGAGTCTTTCCCCTTCACAATTTTCCTTTGGTTTGATGTCACTTTGTACTTCGTTTTGTGTGTGTGTCGGGGGGATTCAGGCATGTGAAGCCCTTGTGATATTTGTTGGAACATCTTTTGGATGAAGTATGGATCTGCTCTTACATTGTATTGCAATATTTTTTTCCAATTCCATGCTTATGTTTGAACATCTACTATTTTCTTCTAGAGTTCTAGTTGGAGCTGGTCGTGCGTGCTATGAGACTTTGAGGCCACTAGCGTACAGTCTACTGGCAGAGATTGTCCATCATGTTAGAAGTGACCTCTCATTATCCCAGGTGCTCTCTTTCACACTTTGCACCATAATGAAATTTTGATTTCTATAATTGGTTCGTCATTTGAATTTTCTTTGGTTTATTCTGGGTTGGGGTCATGATTGTGGTGGTGGAAACCCATCAGTAGCTAAACATTTGTTTGCCTATTCCAATCTGGGTCCGTATTTCCATTAGCTTCCAATACAATGGAGAAAATCCGCACTTGAAGTAATGAATCGAGTTCCTCTAGTTGAACTCCCTGGATAAATACATGTTAAGTGAGCTCAAGGAGGATGTATAATTTAAGGGAATGCTAAACCATTTTTATGGGACTTGGAGCGGCTTGAAGCTGGTTATTACAACTTCAACTAGAACTAACCCTCCTTCCCCAACTTAGGTGGTAAAAAGTAGTATGGCATATGCTTGATGCTCTGGAAGGCTTATCATGTTGATTGATTACTGCTATTATGATGTTCTCCTATTGTAGTTTTGTATGTTGTTATTTGCTGTTTTTTTCAATGATTGGGAGCAATCAATATGTCAAAATAAAGAAACAATGATATGTAGTTAATATAAAATATGTGTAACCTGTTGTTTGCTTTCTCATCTGCTACCTGACCCTTACATTCAATGTGTTTTGTTGGTGAGTAATGCACACATTAACTTAAGAGTCTTTATATGTTGTTCCCAATGTTCTGTTGATTTTTATAATCTTCTCATAGCCAAATCAATAAGCTAAACAAATTGTGCAATACTATGGTGCAGTTATCCCGTATCATCTATCTGTTTTCAAGTAACATGCACGATGCTTCTTTGTCACTCAGCATTCATACAACATGTGCACGTTTGATGTTGAATCTGGTATTTATCCTATCTCAAGCTTTTAAATGCTCTGCCTACAAGTTTTGCGACGACAGTAATTTCTAATTGTGTGAATTTTCTTTCTGCAATGTAGGTAGAGCCTATTTTTGAGAAGGGTGTGGACCAACCCTCTATGGATGAAGCTCGAGTTCTATTAGTACGCTTGGCTTCTAACCACAATGCTGTGCTCTCTTGATGAAATAAGGAACTTTTTTTGTGACTAACTTGTATTTCTGGACAGGGGCGCATTTTGGATGCTTTTGTTGGCAAGTTCAGTACTTTCAAGCGAACTATTCCACAGGTTTTCCATAATTCTGGGGCATTTCTCTTTTGGCCCATGCTCAATTGTTTTTCTTAAACAAACATTTAATGTATCTATTCAATAGTCTACATACATATGGATGCAATTCCATGACAGATTTCTGACCATTTCTTGAATCATGGACAATGTCATACATATAGTTCTTTTAAGAGGTTTGTTGGAACCTGATTCCTTTCTAATGCCGTATTAAGTGGCGATGCATGCACAAGAATTCAAAGAGTATTGTTGGGGAGGGGAGAGACACTGCAGCTGTTCCACAACAGGCAGTTCCCAAGATTAGTCAATGAGGCAAAAAATGGTGATTCTGTTTATACTAGATTGTGAAGGGCCACCATGGGATAAGTCAATCTTCAATGCTGTGTTTGTAGTATGCAAAATAAAAGAACAAACGAACATTAGGAAATAATCTGGAAAATTATCATTACAGCTGAAAATGTATTGAAAATAGTAAAATCGTATACGATTGCACATATAAACATGATATTATTATTTCTGTAAATGTTCTCGATATCTTGGTTTCACTAACCAGACATTGTTATTTCTGTGTACATGGTCACTATAAGCTTAACATTCGTATTCTTTTCCTGGTAGCTGTTGGAAGAAGGGGAAGAAGGAAAAGAGCGTGCTTCCTTAAGATCAAAGCTTGAACTTCCCGTGCAGGTCATTTGATAACTTACATGCTGCATACATTTAGTAGCCTCCAAGATTAGCTAGTTTTCTGTTGGGTGTCAAATTTTATGTCTAAGTTGCTGGAGCTTTGAGTTGTATGTGTTTCTTGTTCAAATGAGTTTCAGTGAACTTTGAGTGATCAAACCGTGTTTGCAGTGCTCATATACTGTCTGAGCCCTACGGATCTCTTTCTTTCCCCAAGATTTTGGGTTTGTCATGCATGGTTCTTAGTAGATGTTTCATTTCTTGTATGAGTAACAAGATATCGTATATTCAGTCTCCTCACCCTAGTGAGAGTAAACTTCTCTATCTTTTAAGAACAGAGTTGCTTCTTGAGCACAGTGTTCAATCTTTTGTTTTTAAAGTTAATTGGTAGTTGCAAAAGCTATCAACAGAGAAATGCTGCATTAGAGATTCAGTTGCATTTGTATTTTAGAGTGTAACCTGTTTTAAATGGGCATGCTTGATTGGATAAGAAAGTGAAGCATTTGAATGTAAAACAAATTATATTTATTTGCAGGCTGTTCTAAACTTGCAAGTCCCTGTGGAACATTCAAAGGAAGTCACTGATTGTAAGAATCTGATTAAAACCTTAGTCATGGGTAGGTTATCTTATCCCTTTGTAGTGTTTTCTTCATGCTGTATCTAGAGTTGTTATGTAAAGTATAACCGTGTAGTGTCTCTGGTTGGTAGTCCTCTGGGTTGTTCTTTTATAATTAGAGTTCCTGAGATAATGATTCTTCGGCGTATCTCAGGGATGAAGACCATCATTTGGAGCATTACTCATGCACATTTGCCTCGATCACAGGTTTCTTATTCAAGCTTGATTGTTCCTTCTGCTGTAGGCTCTTCGATAATTCATAAATTTAACATGTTGCTTTTATTTATGTTACAGGTTTCCCCTTCCACGCATGGGGGGCACTCCCAGGTCCTTGTTTCACAGCCCCCCAACTTGCCAGCTCAGCAAGCATTCAAAGGGATGAGAGAAGATGAGGTATTATATATTCTGTTGAATGTAATTAAGTAATTTCTGGTTAATAATTATATATGATGGTCTAACATTAGTCTCCGTCAGTTGTGGAAAGCATCAGGTGTTCTAAAGAGTGGGGTTCATTGCCTAGCCCTCTTCAAGGAAAAAGACGAAGAGAGGGACATGCTAAACCTCTTCTCGCAGATTTTGGGTATCATGGAACCTCGAGATCTAATGGATATGTTCTCCTTGTGCTTGCCCGAGCTTTTTGAGTGCTTGATTAACAACACTCAGTTGGTTCATATTTTCTCTTCTCTTCTGCAATCCCCGAAAGTGTACCGGCCGTTTGCTGATGTATTGGTTAATTTCCTTGTAATCAGCAAACTTGATGCTCTAAAGCTCCCAGATTCACCTGCTGCAAAATTGGTCCTGCACCTTTTTAGGTTTATATTTGGTGCTGTTGCCAAAGCTCCTTCAGATTTTGAACGAATTTTGCAGCCACATGTTCCTGTCATTATGGAGGTTTGTATGAAGAACGCTACTGAAGTCGAGAAACCTCTTGGCTATCTGCAACTTCTTCGTACTATGTTTAGAGCTCTTGCAGGATGTAAATTCGAACTTCTGCTACGAGACCTGATTCCTATGTTGCAACCCTGCCTGAATATGTTGCTGACAATGCTCGAAGGTCCAACTGGGGAAGACATGATAGATCTTCTGCTGGAACTATGCCTGACATTGCCTGCACGATTAAGCTCATTGCTGCCTTATCTTCCCCGTCTGATGAGGCCTCTTGTTTTATGTCTGAAAGGAGGTGATGATCTGGTGAATCTAGGATTAAGGACACTTGAATTTTGGGTGGATAGTCTGAATCCTGATTTCTTGGAACCAAGTATGGCTACTGTGATGTCTGAGGTGATTTTGGCCTTGTGGTCTCACTTGAGACCTCCGCCCTATCCTTGGGGTGGGAAGGCATTACAACTTCTGGGAAAGTTAGGTGGTCGTAATAGACGTTTTCTTAAGGATCCCCTCTCTCTTGAGTGTAAAGAGAACCCTGAACATGGACTTCGGTTGATTCTTACATTTGAACCCTCAACTCCATTTTTGGTGCCCCTTGATCGGTGTATAAATCTTGCTGTAGCAGCTGTCATGCACAAAAATAATAGTGTAGATGCATTTTACCGAAAACAGGCACTGAAGTTCCTCCGTGTTTGTTTAGCTTCTCAGCTCAATTTGCCAGGAAGTATATCTGATGAAGGATATACTGGCAAGCAGTTGTCAACATTATTGGTTTCTGTCACAGACTCGTCTTGGCGTAGATCCGAGACATCTGACATAAAGGTTAGCCAGGCATCTGACATAAGTGTACTTATCGCTTTCTTAATTGCCGCAGGGTCTTATAAAATTTACTTCAAGGAATGTATCCTATTGAACTTGCTGTCATATACTGATGTCAAGGTTAATCTTGATTTCTGATCTACCAAAACTCATGCCTCTTAAAACTATCTTTGTATTTTATTTATCATTCTCCCATCAGTTAAGGTTTTGGTTGTAGAATATACCTTACATCATTCTCTCACATGGTTGTTTATCACAGGCAGACCTGGGTGTCAAGACAAAGACCCAACTGATGGCTGAGAAATCTGTGTTCAAGATCCTACTAATGACAATAGTTGCAGCCAATTCAGAACCAGAGCTTCAAGATCCCGGGGATGATTTTGTTGTCAATGTTTGTCGTCATTTTGCAATGATTTTTCATGTGGATCATACACCAACCAACTCCTCAACTGTGACCAACAGTGTTGGGAGTTCCATTTCCAGGCCAAGGAACAAGTCCTGCTTCAATCTTAAAGAGTTAGACCCTTTGATATTTTTGGATGCATTGGTCGATGTGCTGGCTATTGAGAATAGGGTCCATGCAAAAGCAGCTCTTAGTGCCTTAAATGTGTTTGCGGAGACGCTTCTTTTTCTTGCTCGTTCAAAACATTCCGATGTTCAGATGTCAAGAGGTGGGCCCAGTACTCCAATGATTGTTTCTAGTCCATCTATGAATCCTGTCTATTCTCCACCACCGAGTGTTCGTGTTCCAGTGTTTGAGCAGCTTCTGCCTCGCCTCCTACATTGTTGCTATGGAAGCACTTGGCAAGCTCAAATGGGTGGTGTTATGGGACTGGGTGCTTTAGTAGGAAAGGTCACTGTTGAAACCTTGTGTGTCTTCCAAGTAAGAATTGTTCGAGGTTTGGTGTATGTACTCAAAAGAATTCCTATTTATGCAAGCAAAGAGCAGGAAGAAACAGGTCAAGTGCTTACTCAAGTCCTCCGGGTTGTAAATAATGTTGATGAAGCAAACAGTGAACCTCGTAGGCAAAGCTTTCAAGGAGTTGTTGATTTTTTGGCATCAGAACTATTTAATCCCAATGCTTCAATTATTGTGCGGAGGAATGTGCAGTCATGCTTATCACTTTTGGCCAGTAGAACAGGTAGTGAGGTATCAGAGCTGCTTGAGCCATTGTATCAGCCTTTGCTTCAGCCTCTCATAATGCGGCCACTTCGCTCGAAGACAGTTGATCAACAGGTATGCTGTGGTATACTGAGTACAAAAATGCCCGTTAAGTCTGTCTCTAATTTTAACTCTGTTTCGTCAATTGTAGATTGGAGCAGTTACTGCTTTGAATTTTTGCTTGGCCCTGCGGCCCCCCCTCCTCAAACTTACTCAAGAACTGGTGAACTTCCTGCAAGAAGCATTGCAAATAGCTGAGGCAGATGAAACTGTTTGGGCTGCTAAGTTGATGAACCCAAAAGTGACTACCTCACTAAACAAGCTTAGAACAGCTTGCATAGAGCTTCTCTGTACCACAATGGCGTGGGCTGATTTCAGAACTCCAAATCATTCTGAGTTGCGTTCGAAGATCATTTCCATGTTCTTCAAATCGTTGACATGCCGGACACCAGAGATTGTTGCTGTTGCCAAAGAAGGCCTGAGACAGGTTTTTCTTTAAGTTTTTATAGCAATACCTCGTTGTTTGCTTTCCTGGACTGCCTAACCGACCCTCAGAAACACAGTGGCTTCACTGGCGGTCGACTTACAACAACATGCTTTTTTCTTTTGAGTCTAGCTTAGGTTGATGCGCTATCTTGATTACTTGCTCTTTTTATTAGATTTTGTTTGGTGGTAATGTGGTGGTTTAAGTTGTATTACCTGCTAGGTCAACTTACAACAACATACTTTTTTTTTCTTTTGAGTCTAGCTTAAGTTGATGCGCTATCTTGATTACTTGCTCTTTTTATTAGATTTTATTTGGTGGTAATGTGGTGGTTTAAGTTGTATTACATACCTGCTAAGCTCTCTCTTGCGATTCCATTAGTTAACCTTTTAAGAAGAGTTTCTCTTTGAAATAGTCCTCGTTTCTTCTATTTCTCAAAATTAATCATGTACACCCTTATTCCATCAAGCGTTCAATACATGTGATTCTTGCTGCACATGTACACATAGTGTCTTCTTGTATGAGCGGAATATTTTCTGAACTCTTATGTGTATTTCATATTTGGTCAGGTTATTAATCAGCAACGAATGCCCAAAGAATTATTACAGAGCAGCCTAAGGCCTATATTAGTCAATTTAGCTCACACCAAGAACCTTAGCATGCCTCTGTTGCAAGGCCTTGCCCGTCTGCTTGAACTGCTGTCCAATTGGTTTAATGTTACTTTGGGTGGCAAACTGTTAGAACACCTTAAGAAGTGGTTGGAACCTGATATGCTTGCACAAAGTCTGAAATCATGGAAGGCTGGTGAAGAGCCAAAAATTGCAGCTGGTAAGGCATCTGTATTTGTCTCTCTGGTATTAAAAACAGGATCTAGTGAATTCCTTTCTCTTCTTTTAAAGACAGGATCTAATGGGTTACTTGAGGCACTGACCATGGTACCAGGGTAGTCTGTGGGTCCTGTCCCTTGCATACATGTAGTTATTTTGTGACTTGTTTTCTTCCGGGTACTATTGTGCAGCTATTATAGAGCTTTTTCACTTACTTCCTCTTGCTGCTTCCAAGTTTCTCGATGAACTTGTGACATTGACCATTGATTTGGAAAAGGCTCTACCTGTTGGACAAGTCTACAGTGAGATAAACAGCCCTTATCGCCTGCCACTGACTAAATACTTGAATCGTTATTCCACTCTTGCTGTTGATTATTTTCTTGCTAGACAGAACGATCCAAAATACTTCAGGAGGTAAGATTGGCAGCTTTAAATAATTGTTTTCCTCGTGGAAATGAAAGATCCACTGACCCCTTCCTTTGTATGCTACTCGACCTTGGGATGCAGGTTCATGTACATCATACGATCAGATGCTGGGCAACCTTTGAGAGAGGAACTTGCAAAGTCAGCACAGAAGATTCTTGCTACTGCGTTCCCTGATTTTGTAGCAAAACCTGAGGCCGGAGCAGTTTCTGAATCATCAACTCAAGCGATGGGATTAGTGGGTGATGATACTAAAATGACTTCACCTGCAGATATTAAAAATTTAACAGCAGCTTCCGATGCCTACTTTCATGGGCTTGCTTTGGTTAAAACATTGGTGAAAGTGATACCTTCATGGCTGCAGAGCAATCGCACGGTATTCGATACTTTGGTACTTGTATGGAAGTCAAAAGGAAGAATATCTCGTTTGCATAATGAACAAGAGCTGAACTTGGTGCAAGTAAGTCCAATTATTGTACAGACGGGTGAAAGGTTTTCACATGAATTTTAATTTGTTTTACTAACTTGATGGTGGGAGATTAGTCCATCCATGTTAAAAAAGACTAATTATGCTTGCTTTCTCAGTTGGCCCGAGTGCTCATTTTTTCATGCAGATTAAAGAGACCAACTGGCTTATGAGATGCTTCCTGAATTATTTGCAACTTGACATAAGTGAACTTAGGGTACTCTATAAAATCATGTACAACTTCTTAGCTCACGGTTGTATTGATTTTGCTTCTCCAAATGCAGGTTAAAGAGAGCAAATGGCTTATAAAATGCTTCCTGAATTATTTGCGGCTTGACCAAAGTGAACTGAATGTGCTTTTTGATATACTGTCTATCTTCCTATCTCACAGTCGTATTGACTACACTTTTCTCAAGGAGTTCTATATAATTGAGGTACTATATTTGACATGAACACATTTTACTCCCCGTTGCCTCCTGGCATTTTTTCTTTTGTTAGTTTCGAAGTTAAATAAACAATTATTCTTTCATCCAGGTGGCGGAAGGGTATCCACCGAACATGAAGAAAGCACTTCTTTTGCATTTTCTGAATCTTTTTCAAACAAAACAACTTGGTCATGACCATCTGGTGATTGTCATGCAAATGCTCATTCTTCCTATGCTTGCTCATGCCTTCCAGAATGGCCAAAGTTGGGAGGTTGTTGACTCTGCTATTATCAAGACAATTGTTGATAAACTTCTTGATCCGCCAGAGGAGGTGATTTCCTAAATTGTATTTTATTATTGTAAATGTATTCATTCGTTTATGTTCATTTGGTCGTGGTTGTTTCTTGTTCATGTTTTTCCAACTACTTAACTGTTGGGATATTTTGATCAGGTCTCTGCAGAATATGATGAGCCTTTGAGGATAGAACTTTTGCAACTTGCTACTCTTCTTCTTAAATACCTCCAAAGTGACCTTGTGCACCATAGGAAGGAACTGATTAAGTTTGGTTGGAATCACCTCAAACGTGAGGATAGTGCTAGCAAGCAATGGGCATTTGTAAATGTTTGCCATTTTTTGGAGGCCTATCAGGCTCCAGAAAAAATAATACTGCAGGTATTATACCATTGATTAATTGTATATTTTGTCAAATTCGTATCTTTGTTGCTTCTATTGGTTGACAATATCTCTATTTTTCTTCTCTAAAGTACTATATTTAGGCCGACAGAAATGATGTAGAGAAATTTCTTATTGTTCCCTCATTCCTATGCTGTCTGATAGGATACGGAATTGGGTAGTACCGCTATCTATTTCTTTTATGCTGTCCAATACGGAGGCAAAATGAGAACTGAGAAGCGATAACATTGAGGCTGAAAATGCAATTGCAGGTGTTTGTTGCGCTTCTTAGAACTTGCCAACCAGAGAATAAGCTGCTTGTAAAGCAAGCTTTGGACATTCTGATGCCAGCATTACCCCGAAGATTACCTCTGGGTGAATCTCGTATGCCAATTTGGATCCGATACACCAAAAAGATTCTTGTTGAAGAAGGCCACTCACTTCCTAATCTGATTCACATTTTCCAGTTGATTGTGCGCCATTCAGATCTCTTCTATAGTTGCAGAGCACAATTTGTTCCTCAAATGGTCAACTCTCTCAGCCGACTTGGATTGCCATATAATACTACATCAGAGAATAGGCGTCTTGCCATTGAACTAGCTGGTTTAGTTGTTGGTTGGGAAAGACAGAGGCAGAATGAAATGAAAGTTGATGCTGATGTTCCCCGCAATGATGGATATAACTCTGGGTCTGTTGTTGTTGATCCAAAACGAACAGTTGATGGATCTACATACCCTGAAGATCCAAGTAAAAGAGTTAAGCTGGAACCTGGTCTTCAATCCCTTTGTGTGATGTCCCCTGGTGCAACTTCAATCCCTAATGTGGAGACCCCTGGATCTGGTGGACAACCTGATGAAGAATTCAAGCCCAATGCTGCTATGGAAGAAATGATCATCAATTTTCTTATTCGGGTTAGCCTTCTTGCAACAGTGTCTTCAAGTTATGAACTGAAGACACATGTTCTGCTCTTTTATAAACTTTGTGTGCAAGTGATAAACTAAGTATTGACATCTTTATGCTTTATAAGTAAGAATCCGTTGAATTGAGCGAGCTATCTCACACAATTCCAGAATACTGGTCATAAGGTGATAGAGTTGGTTTTTTTACTTGCTTGTCAAAGCTTCCAATAGTCACCAAAGCATGTGAATAGTTATTTATTTGATATAAATCTTTAACCCCGCAACGACGTACGTAGTCAGTATAATTGGTATATATGGCCTCGTACTTGTTAGATGTTTTGTTTTGCTTCAGCAGTTTCAAAATTGTTTATCACCTTAAACTGTCACATTACATCCGTTTTTATGCAGATTTTTTTTGCTTTCTTCTTCTCATTTTGCCTGATGCACCATCATACTCTTGTACTTTCTTATCCTGTTATAAGTTTGATTGTATTCTAGAAACTTAACTTAGAGTTTATTGATTATGATTTATGAATGAAGGTTGCGTTGGTTATTGAGCCAAAGGAAAAGGAAGCAAGTACCATGTACAAACAAGCTTTAGAGTTGCTTTCACAAGCTCTTGAGGTCTGGCCAAGTGCCAATGTAAAATTCAACTATCTAGAGAAACTGCTCGGCAGCATCCAACCATCACAGTCGAAGGATCCTTCAACAGCCCTTGCACAGGGCTTGGATGTCATGAACAAGGTTTTGGAGAAACAGCCTCATTTGTTCATTAGAAATAATATTAGTCAGATTTCTCAGGTATCCGGATATGAAGATACTCTTCTTTCCCCCCTTTGTTTTCTCATTCTGTATTATAACCATTGAAGCTAGTTAATCATTCACTTGTTTTTTACCAGATTCTGGAACCGTGTTTCAAGCACAAAATGTTGGACGCTGGGAAATCATTGTCCACCCTTCTGAAGATGGTCTTTGTTGCTTTTCCACCTGATGCGCCTACCACACCCACAGATGTTAAATTATTGTTTCAGAAGGTTGATGAGCTGATACAAAGGCATATTAGCATTGTCACTGCTTCCCAGTCAACAGGGGATGATAACTCTGGTAGTGCGATTGCCTTCGTGCTACTTGTTATAAAAACCTTGACAGAAGTAGAGAAGAACATTGATCCGTTCATCTTGGGACGTATTCTTCAGCGGCTGTCACGTGACATGGGTTCATCAGTAAATTCGCATTTGAGACAGGTACGGTACTGTATGTCTTGTTACTATGATCCGTACACCTACAATGTCATTTCTCTAGAGTTTACATGTGGTTGTGGATCAATTTTATTCTGAATCAATCACACCTGCATCTTTTATCAATGCAGTCTCTTTGATTCATTTGAAAAAAAACCTGAATTTTGTACTTCCTCTTGCTGACTTACTGTTCTGTCCTGTCATATTAGTGACTGTTTACACGTTCTCTTGAACTTGTTTCTCCATTATTTGTGCCTGCTATGGATGTGTAGTTTTAGTATCTTTGTTCTGGACTTGTCAGATTTATATTTTGAGCAACGAAGTTTGACATTTGACATTAATAATATCTAATAAACACTTCTCAGTTCATTGCTCCTTGATTACAAGTTTTGTCATTAATTGGTCTGTAAGGTCAGCAAAATCTTGAAATAAATAGACTGCATAGAATGATTTGATTGAGAGAACGGGTAGATTTAAGTACCCATAACTTTTACGAGTGATTGTAGGAGGGGATTCTATGTATATCTCTTAACTTTGAGAAGGTATATATAAGGCTTGGTTTGGCGGATGGAAAGTTGGACGGGATTCTGAGCATTTTCCCACCCGGAACGGAAACTTAGATTCCAACGAAGTGTATTTTGGGAGCCAATGTTCTGATTCTCATCCAAATTCCATTCAACATTCCACCTGCCAAACCAAGCAATAACACTTTTAACGTTCTTTAATATTTTTATGCTTCTCCATTATTTTTGTTATTTCAAATTTATGCTATTAGGTTATGTAGGAATATGAAAATGTGAAAGCACCTAAGAAGTTTATAAATGTTGACATTTGGAATTTTTAACAGACCATGGGGCATGGATAGAATATACTTTTACACTTTAGGTTATACGATGACACCACACCTGCCAGATATGTTACATTTTATCAGTTGACAGAATCTTGAATTTGGTGTCTTCCGAATTCATCATGAGAATCCACTAACAAAAGTACCTAACAGCTTATAAGTTTCTTCTTTTTGGTTCTGAGCCTGTTATCTTCCTTCCTATTATTTGTGTCTAGGTCAGCCTACAGATCCTCATTAGCAGCTGTAGAAATTTTTTCCCTTATGAATTCATCACGAGAATCGACCACAAAAGTACTTAACAGCTTATAAGCATTCTTTTTGGTGCCGACTCTGTTGCTTCAATATTCCATCCTATTATTTGTGTCAGGGTCAGCGTACAGATCCTGATTCAGCAGTTTCTTCGTCACGCCAAGGTGTGGATTTTGGAGCCGTCATTTCTAATCTGACGTCTGTATTAAAGCTTATAAACGACAAGGTCATGGCTGTTCCAGAATGTAAAAGATTAGTGACACAAGTGTTGAATACTTTGCTGTCAGAGAAAGGCACTGATTCTAATGTGCTTCTCTGCATACTTGATGTGCTAAAAGGGTGGGTTGAAAATGATTTCTGCAAACCAGGAGTAGTCACATCAAGTGCCTTCCTTAATCATAAGGAAATTGTTTCATTGCTTCAAAAGTTATCACAAGTCGATAAGCAGAACTTCTCCACTCATTCTTTGCAAGAGTGGGATAGAAAATATCTGCAGATGCTCTATGGAATATGTGCGGACTCAAATAAGTAAGTCTACTTTTTTATGGTTTGGCGACTGAAATGTTGTTAGGTTCTGATGTATCACGCCATTGTGTTTCAGATATCCACTAGCTTTACGTCAGGAGGTATTTCAGAAGGTTGAACGGCAGTTCATGCTTGGTTTAAGGGCAAGGGACCCCGAGATGAGAATGAAGTTTTTCTTACTCTATCATGAATCACTTGGGAAATCATTGTTTACGAGGTTGCAGTATATTATCCAAATTCAGGATTGGGAAGCTCTCAGTGATGTTTTTTGGCTCAAGCAGGGGCTTGATCTTCTTTTGGCGATCTTAGTTGAAGATAAGCCCATCACACTTGCTCCAAACTCTGCGCGAGTGCTGCCGCTAGTTGTTTCAGGTTCTCTTCCTGACGGTTCTGTAATGCCACAAGCTATGGACGTGTCAGAGGGTGCAGTTGAGGCTCCACTAACATTTGATGGTCTTGTCCTCAAGCATGCTCAGTTTCTGAATGGAGCAAGTAAACTCCAGGTTATTGACAAACTTTTTACGGATCGTAGTTTTATTATTTTCTTATAGCTGGTGTTGTGTTACAGGGCACTGGTTCATAGTTAAATAGTCAATAGTGACAATCGACTCTTGTACAAGGTTATTTTCTGTCTGAAATATGCTTTCCATCTCCTCCTCCAGGTTTCTGATCTTGTCCTTCCATTACGAGAGCTGGCTCACACAGACTCCAATGTTGCATATCATTTGTGGGTGCTTGTATTCCCTATTGTATGGGTGACGCTACACAAGGAAGAACAAGTAGCATTAGCTAAGCCTATGATCACTTTGCTATCTAAAGATTATCACAAGAAACAGCAAGGCAGCAGACCAAATGTTGTCCAAGCACTCTTAGAGGGCCTCCAGTTGAGCCATCCTCAGCCTCGGATGCCTAGTGAACTCATTAAGTACATTGGGAAAACGTACAATGCGTGGCACATTGCACTAGCTTTATTGGAAAGCCATGTCATGTTGTTCATGAATGATACCAAGTGTTCTGAATCACTGGCTGAACTTTATCGCTTACTCAATGAAGAAGATATGAGATGCGGACTCTGGAAAAAAAGATCAATCACCGCAGAGACAAAGGCCGGGCTTTCACTTGTTCAGCATGGTTACTGGCACCGTGCTCAAAGCTTCTTTTATCAGGCCATGGTTAAGGCAACTCAAGGTACATATAACAATACAGTTCCTAAAGCTGAGATGTGTCTGTGGGAAGAACAATGGCTTTACTGTGCAAGCCAACTTAGTCAGTGGGATGCATTGGTTGATTTTGGCAAAAGTATTGAGAATTATGAGATACTTCTTGATACGCTATGGAAGTTGCCTGATTGGGGATTCATGAAGGATCATGTATTTCCCAAAGCTCAAGTTGAAGAAACTTCAAAACTTCGTCTCATCCAGGCTTTCTTTGCTCTTCATGATAAAACTGCAAATGGTGTTTCGGATGCTGAAAGTATAGTTGGAAAAGGAGTTGATCTTGCTCTTGAGCAATGCTGGCAGTTGCCTGAAATGTCTGTCCATGCTAAGATTCCTCTGTTGCAGCAATTCCAGCAACTTGTGGAAGTCCAGGAGTCTGCACGTATTATTGTGGACATTACAAATGGGAATAAAATGTCTGCCAGTTCTGTGGTTGGTGTGCATGGAAATCTCTATGCGGATCTCAAGGATATTCTTGAGACATGGAGATTAAGAACACCAAATGAATGGGATAATATGTCTGTTTGGTTTGATCTTCTGCAATGGAGAAATGAAATGTATAATTCTGTCATTGAAGCATTTAAGGAATTTGCAACTACAAACCAACAACTTCATCATCTTGGCTATCGGGACAAAGCATGGAATGTGAATAAGCTTGCTCATATTGCTCGTAAACAAGGCCTTCATGATGTTTGTGTGACAATTCTTGAAAAACTGTATGGTCATTCGACGATGGAAGTGCAGGTCTGTAACTCTGATAGCATCTATTTTCTTCACTCTTGTTTTTTGTATCTTGCTATCTCATTTTATATTGAGTGTCAATTTTGTAATTGGCGTAACTTTTTTTTATTCAGAAAAACAAATCAGGCAATAAATATTGTAGTCGTAATTGGTTAAAGTTTGAACTGGATTTATGTGGTTTATGCTGCTCGAATTATTTTTAAGCATGTCACAATTTGTATACTTCCATTTGTTGAAAGATGCATATTGGTAACAATGTGTTGCACCATAGGACAAATTTCTAAGCTTTTTCGTGAAGTATCATAGAGATCATCGGATTTTCATCCTTCCATTGTCATTTACATGTCAATACTTTTTTTTGTTTCAGTGTTCTCTTGTCCTCTCTGCATCCTTCGGCCATTATCTTATGTCAACTATTTTTGGTTGTGGATATTTACAGGAGGCTTTTGTTAAGATAAGAGAGCAGGCAAAGGCTTATCTGGAGATGAGAGGCGAACTGACAAGTGGTCTCAACTTGATTAGCAGCACTAATTTGGAATATTTTCCCGTGAAACACAAAGCAGAAATATTCCGTCTGAAGGGAGATTTTCTTTTGAAGTTAAATGACTCTGAAGGTGCTAATCTTGCATATTCCAACGCTATCACCCTTTTCAAAAATTTACCTAAAGGGTGGATAAGCTGGGGAAATTATTGCGATCTGGTATGCTTTTAGGAAAATAAATATTTCTTCCTGTTTTTCCGTAGTCTAGTTGATGGAATTCTCACCAGTTGTGCTATATTTCAGGCTTATAAGGAAACTCATGATGAGATTTGGTTAGAATATGCCGTAAGCTGCTTTCTTCAGGGCATCAAATTTGGTGTTTCCAATTCGAGGAGCCATCTGGCTAGGGTTCTCTATCTTCTTAGTTTTGACACTCCCAATGAGCCTGTTGGAAGATCATTTGATAAATGCTTGGACCAAATACCACACTGGGTTTGGCTTGCTTGGATTCCACAGTTGTTGCTTTCCTTACAGAGGACAGAGGCACCTCATTGCAAACTTGTTCTTCTGAAAATTGCTGCTGTGTACCCACAGGTGACACAATTGGTCATTTAGTAGACTACTAATCTCTTTTAGGAATATCTGCATTTAAAAGATGTTTCTTACTTTCTGATCTATATTATCAGGCTCTTTATTATTGGCTCCGCACATATTTGCTTGAGCGCCGTGATGTTGCCAACAAGTCTGAACTTGGTAGACTAGCAATGGCCCAGCATAGAATGCAGCAAAATGCCACTGCTGCTGCAGCTGGTTCTTTGGGATTGGCCGATGGAAATGGCAGAGTACAAGTTCACAGTGGTGGTAATTTTCCCACTGACAATCAAGCTCAACAAGGTCAGAACGTAGGTGGAATGGCACCTCATGATGGTGGAAACTCTCATGGGCAAGAAGCAGAGAGGTCCGGACCAACTGAAAGTGGTGGGCATGGTGGGAATGACCAATCTTCGCAGCAGACATCTTCTGCAATGAGTGATGGTGGTCATAGTGTCAGGCGTAGTGGTCAAACTGCGGTGGTTGCTTCTGCGGCTAGTGCTTTTGATGCAGCAAAGGATATCATGGAGGCTCTTAGGACTAAGCACACTAATTTGGCTAGTGAGCTTGAGGTAATAACGGTCGAATGTCATTTAACTCCATGTTTTTCCTTTTGTTGGAGAAATCTACTTATGTTTGTCATATAGTCGTGCAAATTATTTGAAGTGAATTTTCCTCAAGTTATGTGTCAGAAACCATGAAACTATCACTGGGTGATATCATTCGTATGCCTGTATGTTTCTTTCTCGTGTGAAGTGATTTGCTGATTGGTTTGGAATATCTTGATTATCATTATCGGATTTTATGTGATGCTTTGTGATGATTGACAAACTGATTTCATGTATTCTTCCCAATTGGTGTGCAGGTTCTTCTTACGGAGATTGGTTCGCGTTTTGTTACTCTTCCAGAGGAAAGACTTCTTGCAGTTGTTAACGCCCTGCTTCATCGCTGTTACAAGTACCCAACTGCTACCACAGCTGAGGTCCCTCAATCCCTCAAGAAGGAACTCTCTGGCGTTTGCAGGGCTTGCTTTTCTGCTGATGCCGTGAACAAACATGTTGATTTTGTGAGAGAGTACAAGCAAGATTTTGAGCGTGATCTTGATCCAGAAAGTACATCTACTTTCCCTGGAACACTCTCAGAACTGACTGAGAGATTGAAACACTGGAAAAATGTCCTTCAAAGCAATGTGGAGGACCGTTTTCCAGCTGTCTTGAAGCTCGAGGAAGAAAGTAGGGTCTTGCGCGACTTCCATGTTGTTGATGTAGAGGTTCCTGGACAGTATTTCAGTGATCAGGTATGTTGAAGTAGACTAGTATCACTATTTGTGGTTTGACCTTTACTCAGAAGCTGCAAATCTTAGAAATATTGCAGCTGGATTTCCATGATCTTTACTTTTTTGTCTGCTTTCTCTGATATAGTACGTTTTAATGTTTCCAGGAAGTTGCACCAGATCATACAGTTAAGCTGGATAGGGTTGGAGCTGACATACCAATTGTTAGAAGGCATGGCAGCAGCTTCCGTCGTCTGACTCTGATGGGATCAGATGGTTCTCAGCGTCATTTTATCGTCCAAACTTCGCTGACCCCTAATGCAAGGAGTGATGAACGTATGCTGCAACTATTCCGTGTAATGAACCAGATGTTTGACAAGCACAAGGAGTCAAGACGTCGGCACATATCCATTCATACTCCGATCATCATTCCTGTTTGGTCCCAGGTAATGTTAACTCGGTCTTTTATGCAGACGAGATACTGCCACAATTTTTTAGGGTGCTGCTATATGCAGTATGCATTCTAATATTAATGGATTAATTACCCTTGATAAAAAGATTTATTTACTATTTTGCTAAAATAACAGTTATCGTATTAGTCATCAATACGATAAGAGTTATGTGAAAAGCGAATCTACGAAGAGAGATTTTTTAAGCCGCCAAGAGGGAGAATCTCAGAGCCACTAATTCGATACGAGTTATTTTAGCAAAGTAGTAAATTAAGTGTTTTGTTAAGGGTATAATAGTCCTTTTATATAGCAATTGGCTTTCTCATTTCAAGTCGTACCACATCTAACGGTTGCTGGCAATTATTCATTGGGGCGAGCAGGTGCGGATGGTCGAAGATGATGTTATGTACAGCACTTTCTTAGAGGTGTACGAAAACCATTGTGCAAGAAATGACCGAGAAGCTGATCTCCCAATTACATATTTCAAGGAGCAACTGAACCAGGCCATATCTGGCCAAGTTTCTCCTGAAGCTATAGTAGATCTCCGCCTCCAAGCGTATAGTGACATAACAAAGAACTTGGTGACTGACAGCATCTTTTCCCAGTACATGTACAAGACTCTACCGAGTGGTAACCATATGTGGGCTTTCAAGAAGCAATTCGCCACACAGTTGGCTCTTTCAAGTTTCATGTCCTACATGCTGCAAATTGGGGGCCGGTCTCCGAACAAGATACTATTTGCCAAGAACACGGGCAAGATATTCCAGACAGATTTTCACCCAACGTATGATGCCAATGGACTGGTGGAGTTCACAGAACCAGTACCCTTCCGGCTGACTAGAAACATGCAAGCATTTTTCTCGCATTTTGGCGTTGAAGGTCTTATAGTGTCTTCAATGTGTGCTGCTGCACAAGCTTTGGTCTCTCCGAAGGTAAGTTTTCATACCCAGCTGTTAGAACATTCGGTGATCATGTTAGTGAATTAGTGGGAGTTATTGACAAATTTGGAAAAAAAAATTGCGTGAATGCAGCAAAGTCAACACTTGTGGCACCAGTTAGCTATGTTTTTCCGCGACGAGCTGGTGTCTTGGTCGTGGAGAAGGCCTCATGGGGTACCTATTCCAGCGGCAGGAGGCTCTGGTACGAATCCTGTAGATTTCAAGCTCAAGGTGACAAGCAACGTGGTCCTTGTCATCAACCGGATCAATGACATAGCTCCACAGTTCCTCTCAGAAGAGGTAAAAGATCTCATCGACCATAGCTACTATATATCTGTTTGTTTAACGAGACTGGATTGAGGGATTATATTTAAGAATGATGAACTGTGGTGTTATTATTCAGGAGGACAACACGATGGATCCGCCACAGTCGGTGCAGAGGGGAGTGAATGAGTTGGTTGAGGCGGCCCTTACGCCGAGGAACTTGTGTATGATGGATCCAACTTGGCATCCATGGTTCTAATTCATAATCATGTACATTCATTATCTAATAGTGTTTATGGACACTGTAAATATTCTAGATTTCTAGATGCGCAGGGTAGATTTGAGAGCTTCAGGGTGCTTGTATCTGTCGACTATTATGTTTTTATTTAACTTATGGTTGTGGCTATCGAGTGTATGGTAACTGTTGGTTATAGCTTTTGCTGGTTTGATTGATCATCTGACAATGGATAGCCAAGTTTAATACATTATTGTACATTTTTTAAAAAACTCTTATAACATATCAATAATTTAAAAAATGACGCAGAAAGCAAGTTAAGTGACGAGGGCTATTTGACATTAAAAAAAAGCATTATACTTACACATAACAAATCTCATGATAAAAAAACTTTATAGGAGTTGAATTTTCTGTTCGAATACTTCAATATCGTATACGTACGTAATGTTTTTCTGGTTTTCACAAATCTATTGTGGGTTGTCTTCATGTTGTCCTTCGAACTGATATCAACATACCTCAAACACGAACGTGCAATATTGACTACTAGGAAATTTTGTAAGACGTGCAAGCTCCAGCCATGTTGAATGTATATTCTGTTCATCAGCATGCTACGTTTTGAGATATTAGATTAATAAAAACATGAATTACCTCCATATTTTAATACATGTGCTGTTGCTCATCGACCCCGTCGATCATCATGTCAATGGGTTATGTCGATTTAAATTGACGTATCTATGATTAATATTCTTAAGTTTACATATGGTATAAGAGAGCACATGGCACTTACGGTACTCCACGGTGAAACTAATGAAACCAACAGCTTACTTACCAGACCGCAGTGCTAGTAATTAAGCTATTAATTTTAGATGATTATGTGTAATATTTACAAAAATGTTAATTTGACATAATATTTGGGGAATCTCTAATTGTATGTACATGCATTTCATCTTTCTTGTGAACTGGTCTCGTCACTTCAATTCGAGTAATGACATCCAAACACTAGTTTGACAGTGTTGTAGAGTAAGTTAATTGGTTGCCACGTCACCCGGCCGCGAGCTCCTACACGAACCCATCTTATCTCCCTGAGCTCTCAAAGTGACTTAGCTTGTGTCTTTTCCGGTACAATTTATGTGGTTGAAATTCGTACGTAGGAAGCTGCAATTAGGTACACTTAATACATTACGTTACAACTTCAAATTAATCCAGATAGGCATTGTTTTTATCTGTTTCCAGATCCGGCGGTTGCGTGATTGAGTCCGGTATTTGATTTGGATATAAAGCGACAACCACCTTTTGTGCTTAGCTGGGTTGCATGAGATTTTTCAGGACCAACGCCCCACCACCCAACTGAGTTTAGTCATTAGTGTTAGGTGAGAGCGTGTAACGCACGTGCACCCCTCAACTTCCATTCTTCCCTCCCAACCATTCCTATTGGCTATTTTGGTGATGCCATTTGTCCCCGTACGTGAAGGTCATCATTCATTAGTTTCCATCACAATCGATCTTAGCTAGTCCACGTACACTTTGGTTTAGGCCGAATACCCAAATCTATCCGGAACTTTGAGCGAATTATTAAATCTAGCTTGAACTATTTTGATGACACATTATTTGGTAATAGTTTCGATTTTTCGACAATTCTAACCCATTGAATAAATTTTTCGTTAAAATTTTTAACAACGTTAATGACGAGGCAAACGAAACTCACATAACATCCACTTAACCATTCAAATGAATGTTATATCAGCCGCCACGTCAATATTTCAATTATAAAATAAAATTTAATTAAATTATAAAAAAATTGTTATTCCCAAAAAAAATTAAAAATCAAACCCAACAATTTTATTATTATTTTGTTAATTTTTATTTTTCTTAATTACAGTTTTTACTTAATTTAACGATGATTACGTGGCTATATTTAACATGTCAGTTGACACGTCCCTTTAGTAGTCTCAGTTTCTATTAATTTGGACAGAAAATTTAGCGAAATTTCGTTAAAAAATAAATTTGGAATTTAAAATAGTTCCGGCTAAATTTGACAATCCACTCAAAGTTCAAAACTAAATTTGTGTATTCGAACTTTGGTTTATCATTTATTTATTTTTTCAAAATTATCATTTATTCTTTTTTCAACGGCGTTAATATATATTATAAGCGATGTGAATATGACTGCTGCATCGTATTGAATAGGATCCAAGTAAGATATTTATGCTTGGTTGCTATCATGCATGCTCTTGTCCCAAGAAAGAATCGGTGCGTACGTAGCTAGTTCTTGTCATGCACATGTATACATATGTTTCGAGGTGTCTTTCTCCAATCCTAATTATTATAGGACCCCAACTTCTTTCATTGTTAATTGCAGTTCATTTCAAAGTTCCAGGACCACTATGTAAGTCGATCCAAACTTACGTGACCAATTGATTATACATTTGACCCTATTACTAAATTTAGGGTTCACCACCAACATTATGCTTTTGTGAACCTGGCATTTCCAATACTCGATTGCTTAATTAAAAGTTGCTACACGAAAGTGTAACGCTAAATTAAATACAAAAGCAAGCGACGGATTAGGTAGTCACAGTGAGCATTTAACCGAACAATTTGCCAACTCGATTTTGTGCAACTATAATGTATATATTAAAAACGTCCAAATTAACAACATACAACTCTATTACTAAAACCACCTAACTTATATTCTCATACCAAAATAGCTGAACTGACGGCTGACAGGTTTAGCATTGGTTGGAATAAAATTGGATAATGAACCGAAAAGTTTGCCTTGGACGAAAAAACCAACAGAAGCCCACAATGATAACTGGGCGGGCCCATAACAAAATCGAGTATGATTGAACGACCCATCAATGGAAAGCGGTACCCACCCAGCTGCCAAAGAATTTGGTAAAAAATGGTAAGTTAGAATATCACGAGGGAGAGTGAGCGGTTAGGTGCTTCATATCTACCACTCTCATATCCTTTCCATTAATTTGTTCGATTCCCATGTATAAAAATACCTATTTAGCCTTCATTCCCTCTTCCCATCACCAAAACCTCCCAACCAAACAAACAAACAACAAGAGCGTGGGGAAAAGAAACTGAAACGCAACCCCCCAACAAAATCACACGCAAAACTACACAACACAAAACCAACAACAACAACAACAACCATGGTTTCGGCGAGGTCGGTCATAATGGAGAAGCCGCAGCCGGCGAAGAAAACGCTGTCGGAAGAAGAGAAGACGGTGGAGCCAAGCTTCATCCGCGACGTAGACGAGCGTCCCAAAGTCGCTTACAACCACTTCAGCAACGACATCCCCGTCATCTCCCTCGCCGGGATCGACGACGTCAACTGCAGAGCCGAGGTCTGCAGCAAGATCGTCGAGGCCTGCGAGGAGTGGGGCATCTTTCAGGTCGTCGATCATGGGGTTGACGCTGATCTCATCTCCGACATGACTCATCTCGTTCGCCAGTTTTTCGCCTTGCCGCCTGAGGAGAAGCTCCGTTTTGATATGTCCGGCGGCAAGAAAGGCGGATTCATCGTCTCCAGCCATTTGCAGGTATGCTTTAAGTAAAACGGTTTGGTGTAAGTATTTTATTTACAAAAAATAATATAGAGATAAAATTTATTGTTTATTTTCGCTTAGGGAGAAGCGGTGCAGGATTGGCGGGAGATAGTAACGTACTTTTCGTATCCAGTCCGCCAACGGGACTACTCACGGTGGCCGGACAAGCCGGAGGCATGGAGGGCGGTGACGGAGGAATACAGCGAGAAGCTGATGGGACTAGCATGCAGACTGTTGGAGGTTTTGTCCGAAGCTATGGGGCTAGAGAAGGAAGCGTTGACCAAAGCATGCGTTGACATGGACCAAAAAGTAGTTGTTAATTTCTACCCAAAATGCCCTCAGCCTGATCTCACCCTCGGTCTCAAGCGTCACACTGATCCAGGCACCATCACGCTCTTGCTTCAGGACCAGGTCGGCGGCCTCCAAGCTACAAGAGATAACGGCAAAACTTGGATTACCGTTAAGCCCGTTGACGGCGCCTTCGTGGTCAACCTCGGAGACCATGGCCACGTAAGCAATACTAATAATTACATTTTACTTCATTTCTTTTATTTTACATTTTTACTTCATTCCTTTAAAAAAAGATTCTCACTGTATACGTGGACCAAGATTAGCGAAAGATAGGGCTGGAATTTGATTAATTTGGTTATTAATGATTGGTTATGATCGGGTAAAACGAAATTGTACAATACTATTAATTAACCGGATCGGATAAACTGACTGAATGGTCCCAGTGGTTAAATAGCCAACGTCAACCAACCAAACGGTTAATCTAACCGTGTTTAACCAACTGCTGTCTTGGTTAAACTTGGTTACGACCGAAATGGGAATAATCGAAGATGCAATCCCAATTTGTGAATTCGCTTGAGTTGGGACTTGGATTCCATACTTGCAAGGTAAGTTACGATCGGGTGGCATGGTTGGATAATTTCCGTTGGATTAGGGGTAGAATTGAGCTGGGGTAATTTCAGTTAGTTAAACACGGTTAACCGCCGCTAATCAATGGTTTAATCATTTTAACCGATTAATCAGTTTCACCAAACATCTCGACCGCTGATTAGCCTAATTTTGATTTGACCAACGTGGTTGGTTAATCAGTCCGATTAACCAAACCTGAGAAGCCAGCCTACTTGCACGTGGATCTTGTAAAATTTTAATACATACCGTAAATTTGTATTTTTGTTAATGATGAGTTTGCTACATTGATCTTTGGTGTTTACGTAACGTAGTTTCTGAGCAACGGAAGGTTCAGGAACGCGGACCACCAGGCGGTGGTGAACTCGAACTCGAGCAGGCTGTCGATAGCGACGTTCCAGAATCCGGCACCAGAGGCAAAGGTGTACCCGCTGAAGATAAGGGAAGGGGAGAAGGCGGTGATGGAGGAGGCAATAACGTTCATGGAGATGTACAAGAGGAAGATGAGCGGGGACATTGAGCTCGCCAGGCTTAAGAAGCTTGCCAAGGAGAAGCTCAAGGAAATGGAAGCTGCTGATGTGGAAGCCGAGGCTGCTAAACTTGAGATCAAGGCCAAACTTGAAGCCAAGCCTTTGGACCAGATTCTCGCCTAAATTTATATTACCAAAATGGAAGCATAGTGATTGTTATGATGTTTGTGTGTGAAGAATGGTTGGTTGAGTTATGCGTGTGCTTGTGTCTACTGAGGAGCATGTTCGACTCAGTCGTGTAATGTTTCTTCTTGTCTGGGGTTTATGAAAACATTACAAATAAAACATCTTTTCAGAAAAATAAACTAATAAGAATACTGAATACAGTATTATTATAATTAATGTATGACTTTTAGCGAGTTATTATTTTTTTATGAATATCAAATTTTATATCATTGAAATTACAGTAATCAAAATTACGGTTCAAGAAATTAACAAAACAGAAAGGAGATTAAACTAACAAAATTGAATTACAATATATACCATCTATACAAATTATTATAAGAAAAGAGACAACGAACTATATTGGGATTGCATTTGGCCATGAAAAATTCCCAACAAATATGTCCATCCAATTGAACTTCATTCATCTAAACATCAAAAAACATCATTTTACATCTTTCTTTCTAGACATGACTACCGTAACAATACCATACCAAGTTGGCAGCTCTCGAATCAGAGCAGATACCAATTATTTTTAGTTTTTATGCAATTCTGAATTAAAGTGTCGATGGATAGATTAACTAAATAAAACACAATTAACATAATAATATCACAACGGTTATATAACGCAAAACATTTTCTTGCAGTTTACATTGAACTAACAATACAATTATATAATCTAAAAATGTTATATTGAGTTCAACTCATATTATATCATTTAACTGCCAATTGATGTACTTGATTATTAGTACATTCATTCCATTTTTAAACAATGTTTTTAAGTGTTTGGATGCCTCAATTTGATCGAATTTATGACGTTTTGTACATTTTTGGTTCTCCTTTGGCCTCTTGGGTTGTTTTATGTTGTTTTCATGTTTTTGGTACATTTAAGGTGTCATACGACATCTCGGGATGGACTAAAACATGACGGGAAAGTTGGAACAACTCAGAACGATCGACTTTGTCAAAAAGTCACAATTTAGTATTTTGAGCATAACTCATCGCTCGGAAGTCTGATTGATGCAAGGTCAGCGGCGTTGGAAAACTAGTTTGATTGCCTACAACTTTTGTGTTCAAGTGGTTTCCTGGAATTTTATCTGTTTCCCACCAAATGCCTGCAAAACGTAAGCCAATTTGACAATTTTCAACACTAACATCACACCAAAAAAATTAAATTTTAACTTCATTTGACCATTATTTACAGGGGATACCATAGTGAAACTTGAATTTTTTGTCAATTCTAACATGCATGTCAAATATTAACCGATTTGAAATTTTTTAATTTTGATGTCAAAATTGCCAATTTTTATGGGTTATTACACACAGAAATTGACAATTTTCACATGAAATTATAAATTTTTAAATTGGCTAATATTTTACATGCATGTTGGAAATGACTAAAAATCCAAATTTCACCATGTTAACCCCTTCAAATAATAGTCAAATGAAGTTTAAAACATTTTTAGACTATACGGTAATTGTGTTATGTTTAGTCTTGAAGGTTTTCAAATTAGCTAACTTCTTGCAAGCATTTTGAAAAAAGCTAGAAATTTATTGATATATATAATCATGCATCTGTTAATTCACATAAATTTGTTTATCATTTTGTAATACAAAGAAAACCTTTAAAGATGAAAAAGTAGCTAGATCACACTCAACTTTCGAAGACCATCAAGTACTTGAAAATTGAGTTGTGTTTGTTTGTTGAAAACCTTTCACCAAGGATAGTGGAGGAGGAGAGATTATTAAGTAACGGAGTTGGCTACATCGACTTAAAAACGTGAAGATGCATGGTAAAGCAGCCGATGATTACAAGTCCATCGCAAATTTGTTTCAAACTAACTTGATAGTAATATATTTTCAATGTAAGCTTAATTAATTATATAGATGACTCAAATTTCTAGTTGTATTTTAAATAAGAGGCCAGGTTGTATTGACACAGACTTTCCAAGTTTATAAAGCTGAATAACAAACCACGGCAGCAAGAGTTTGCGAGTGGCAGTGGCTATGTCACCTTTTCGCAAACATATCTTTGTCTACAACTTTATTATTATACAATGATAGTTCATCAACGAACTGAACGGTCGAGAATCTTGTAACTCATGAGCGTACCAAGCACATAAAATTATTTTGTCATGTAGTTCATAAGAAAGTCACTTCAGGTTTAGTTTGGGTTATAATAATTGATAATGGCCAACTAAATAAGATAATTAATGTAATGAAAATCCTATCCAAATAACTCATAAAATTTTTACTTTAATTTGAATGAGAGTTGTATAAAATAGATGAAATTATTTGGAGAGTTAAGTCCTTCAGAGGGTTGGGCAGAACCCCCACCCCTCGACTTAGGTACTCAATGAATTCTATTGTACTTGACACGTGGACCGTGTTACCTAACAATTTTTATTGATAAGATAAATCGGGTAACTAATAATTTGATTAATGAAACGTAATAATTTTGCGTTGTAAATAATATAATTCATCCATCCACCCATTTCCCAATCACTTTACACCACAAGCCACAAGAAACCAGAAACAAAATAAGAAAGAAGAAGAAGAAGAATCAAAATAGGCTATAAATATGAAAAAGAACGCGACCGGCTAGAGAGAAGGCCAGATTAAGTAAGGAATGATCAAATGGCTCCTCCAAAGACATTAACGGGTCTGGCAGAAGAGAGGACGTTGGGGGCTACCTTCATCCGCGACGAAGATGAGCGCCCGAAAGTTGCTTACAATCAATTCAGCGACGAAATCCCCGTCATTTCCCTTGCCGATATTACCAACAACCGCCAGCAGGTTTGTGACAAGATCGTCAAGGCCTGCGAAGATTGGGGCATTTTTCAGGTGGTGGATCATGGCATTGACCCCAACCTTGTATCCGACATGGCCCGCCTTGCTCGCGACTTTTTCGCTCTGCCGCCGGAGGAGAAGCTCCGGTTTGATATGTCCGGCGGCAAGAAAGGCGGCTTCATCGTATCCAGCCATTTGCAGGTACGTGCATTATTTTGATCGTGAAATATTTCTGGGTTTTCTTTTCTGTTCCTTTTTCCAGCCATATTTTTTATAAATAAATTCAGGGTTTTTCTGTTGTACATTCATCCCTCCTTTTCAGCTAGGGTTAAGGAACCGAGCCGATTTGAATTTTATTGTATCCGCTGCTCAAGTTTTTGGCTCGTTAATTTTTAGGTGAATCGAGTTTTGAGTTAGAAATTTTAATATATGTCGAGTTTGAGTCTGTTTCAGTCTAACTCGTTAATAAATTTTGACGAAAGCCAATTCGAACTTGACTCAGACTTTGCTAATTATAATAAATTCAATTGGACGTGATTGAATTTGAAACATATATGCTAACAAAATCAGCGAGTCAAAATTAAAATAAATTATCTTAAAATTTACAAATACCTACTTTTCTTAATTAAAATAGTTAAATCTAGACAAATGCAATTTTCATTAGTAAAATTATAAATTACAAAATGATCTTTAGATATGATTTTTTAGACAAATACATTGCATTTTTTAGTCTACTATATAACGAGTTGTACACTTTATCGAATTACTATTAGAATTGATTTTTGAGCTCGAATCAACTTGCAAGTCAATCAAGTCAAACATATCTTAACTTAAAATTAATTCCTTAAAAATCAAATCAAATGGCGAATTAATTTTTTTCAAGCCGAACGCATTCTCTAATTGTAACGTACGTCCATTTATAAATGAAACGGTTTGTTTTGAGTTTTTTCCCATGCAGGGAGAAGCGGTGCAAGATTGGCGTGAGATAGTAACCTACTTCTCGTATCCAATCCGACAACGGGACTACTCACGGTGGCCGGACAAGCCGGAGGCGTGGAGGGCGGTGACGGAGGAATACAGCGAGAAGCTGATGGGACTAGCATGCAAACTCCTGGAGGTTTTGTCGGAAGCCATGGGCCTAGAGAAGGAAGCGTTGGCCAAAGCATGTGTTGACATGGACCAAAAAGTAGTTGTCAATTTCTACCCAAAATGCCCTCAGCCTGATCTCACCCTCGGTGTCAAGCGTCACACGGATCCAGGCACCATCACGCTCTTGCTCCAAGACCAGGTCGGCGGCCTCCAAGCCACGAGGGATAACGGCAAGACCTGGATCACCGTTAAACCCATTGACGGCGCTTTCGTCGTTAACCTCGGAGACCATTGCCACGTAAGCAATAATACTCTGATTAAATACTCACTCTATTTAAGGGGGTCAGCCATGTACATGCATCTTGTAAAATGGTAACATTTTAATTTATACCGTTACATATTTTCGTAATTGATGGTGAGTTTGGTGAATTGATGGTTGGTACCTAGTTTCTAAGCAATGGGAGGTTTAGGAACGCGGACCATCAGGCGGTGGTGAACTCGAACTCAAGCAGGCTGTCGATAGCGACGTTCCAGAATCCGGCGCCGGAGGCAAAGGTGTATCCGTTGAAGATAAGGGATGGGGAGAAAGGGATAATGGAGGAAGCAACCACGTTTGGTGAGATGTATAAGAGAAAGATGAGCAGGGACGTTGAGCTTGCTAGGCTAAAGAAGTTGGCTAAGGAAACGGCTGATAAGGAGAAGGCTTGATCGGAAGCTTCCAAGTCGTCGGAGGAGAACATTCTTGTTTGAACTAGCTATTTATAAATCGTTTTGTTTGTGCAAGGGAAATACGACATCGGTTTATTTTGCTTGTTTATTTCATTTCTATATTTCCGAGCAAAACTTGTTTTATTTATTTATGATGTGCAATGTATGCATGTTTGAGTATGGGTTACCTGACGTGCCATGGATTGCTTGTGAGGATTATAAGTGAACAAATAGTGATTGATTATTCTTAGGTACTAAAGAAACTCCAAGTGTTGGTTCATGTCTTCATGATAAACATTGAAACCGTACATTGTTAATCTTCAACGTTATTAACAACATATATATTATTAAAACACAACTCTATAATGTAAGTTTGTGATGTGGAAAATTCAAGTTTGGTAACGACTCTTTATTTAAAGTGCAAGTAAATCATATAAGAATGTTTTTTATTTATCATAATTTTAAAATTTGTAAGCTAAACATGTTTTTTTTTTCGGATTTCATTTTAATTCTATTACGATTTTATGTCGATATTAACTTCGTTTTTACATTAAGATAAAATGGACATTAAACAAAAAGATTTAAACTGCAGGGAAATCAAATAGGAATGGTAATCGTTAATATTCAAAATTTTGAATTATGGAAAGAAACTAGTTATGGAATAAAAGCATGAATGAGTCTTTATATATACCCAAAAAAAACTCGTGTATGGAAAAGAAAATAAGCTCCCAGTGAGGATCGAACTCACGACCTTTCCCTTACGAAGGGAACGCACTACCACTATGCTATGGAAGCATTGTTGTTCAAAAAATTCTTATCAGAAATTATTCTAACAAACACAATTTGATAGAATGATTAGCAAGTTTTCTTGCCCAGAACGAAGCCGCAACAAACCAGTAATCAACCTCTAGGTGAAAAAACCCGCAACATCCAAGAGCAATAGATGGGTTGGTAGAGCTGTAAGCCTGTAACTTTGAGATATATATTGGTTGGAATTCAATTACACTCTACAAATGGAAATTTATGTGGTAATGTTATTTTTGAATTGGCCACTTTGAACTTCTGGTTTCGGCTTTGGAGAGTGAGGAGGTGGACGCAACTGATTTTGGTGATCTTGTGAAGATGTGCCGCATGTTTATGCGATCTTCGTGAAGTTTTAGCCTTAGGTTTTTTTTCAAAAAGAAAGAAATAAGATTGTTTACGATTTTGCACGATAATTTATTTTTTATTTTCTATATATCAATCTTACTAACGCTACAAACAGTAACCATTATGTGCTATTCAGCAAAGCATTATTAAAACTGTTAGCAAGAGTCAGTTTGGGCTATAGGCCCATACCCGTGTGGCCGATTATGTACAAGGCACGGGTATATATATTTCACCCTTTTTCCCTTTTAGGGTTAATTAATTTTGTAAGATTGTTGTATCTTTTGACAGCATTTTGGTGAATAAGATTCAGGAGGTATTCATCGATGGATATACTCAACACATTGTTGGAAAATCATGTTAATTTGATGTGTTATGTTTATGGACGATTCTCATTTGTTATCACAGACAACGACATTTTAGTTCTTTTAAAAAAAGAAATGAATAAATTTGGTTTATATGTAAAGTGATGGGCAAGTTGCATCCGCGTACAAAATATTCACGCATGGCGACTCGGTCCTGGGTCAAAAGGGTGGAGTATTGAACCATACTATTATCCCAACCCATGACTTCCTCTAATATTCTTCCTTCATTTGGCTTTCACAAAGACTAGAGACTCACTGTAGTGTAGTGTGCACTGCTCATAGAAATACTGTAAATAGATTTAATAAATTATGATATTACCATTGCTGTGAAATTACATCATCATCAGCTAGCAATTTTTTGTTACTGATTTTTATAATTTACTCGTCGACTTACGCACGGAAAATAAATATAAAAAAGAGACAGCCAATAATATTACAATTTTGTGGCGGATGATAAATTAATTATTACAAGTCATTATCAAGGGGAGCAGAGAAATTGTAAGAGATGACTTGGACTTGGTCCACGAGTATAGTCCAATTTTCTTAACCCAAACACTTGGAAAAATAAGTGTGCATACGCTTTCTAGAGGACCAACTTAATTTGAATTGTGGGCCTTATATTGCCATATGTGTGGAATTTCATTTGGTAATTACTCACATTTTTTAATACAATATTAAGTTACGTGTTTACTCTACTGCTTCACTTAGTCTTTTCAATTTGGATAATTGATCATAATGTTGGTTTGATTTTCAAATTACTCAGGTCTAACTTATATTACTGATTCAACTCAATGCACAAAATGATATAATGGTCGCCTAGCAACTAGTTATGGACTAATATGACTTTCTTTTGTCCTCCTAACAAATCAAATCTCAAATATCGGCTTAGAAATTAAAAAAATTCGAGCCTAGTATTTTTTGCCTTGTTTGCCAGTTGGCCCTGAAGGGTTCACATCACTCTCTAATCATAACTTTCGTAAATCACGCTCTTACGTCCTAAATCAACCTCTATCGAAGAGCCTTTGGTAGTACTATACTGCCATTGATCCATTGAGCATCCGCTTCCTATCATAATCATCATTATCTTACATCATGCCCGTCAAGTTTTGAATGATCATACTAAATACGACTCATCGCTAATCTATAAACATTGTTGCATTGATGTTGAATTTGACAAAACAAAACTGATTGTGGATGCAATTTTCCATATTCCGACAATAGAATTTGAGCTTGATTCAACTAATTTGAACCGAATTAAGATTCATCCAAAACACTGAAAAACTCAAGTCTCCTTTTGAATCAAGTTAGTCAAAACGTACTAATAAAATGAATTTATTATGAACCCTGTTTAGATGGGTAGCCGTCGGTGGTTAACATAATGGAGGCTGCTCTGCCTCGGAATCAAATCATCATTCTGACGAGAGATGACCAAACCTGCAAGCTAAGGCACACCAGTACAATTAATTTATGGTTAATTTATTCCCAATGTCTGATTAACGTGTATGCCCCCCCGGGTAATTTTGTTTGACTTCCGTTTCTTAATTTGTCTTAATTGTATTTTTTTAAAACAAGTGACATTCTCTATTAATGTTGTGCCGATTGGCACACCGCTTGTACAACATTAATAAATTAAATTGGAGGTGCAAACCTACGTTCGGGGAAGTATAAAATCTAAATCACCTAATTAATTCATGAGCGACTTCATTCTTTTCCTTCCCTACATACTGAACTTTGAACCCCTCCCAGGCTATTAACAAGCCCTTACATATTCGAACAATCTCTCAGAATTCAGTTATATTCGTCTCACCCCTGTTGATTGCATGTATTACGGATTGGGAATCTCCTTCAAAGATAACTCGGTCATATCCCTGCTCGATACACCATCGAATAGCAACAAGAATGGTCCCGGCTTCCCCCGTTTTTACAGACCATATTCCCTCACTCCACTGCATTTTATAGTTTAGCAACATTCCTTCATGATCCCGAATCGCTAATTCCATACCTGTCCTGCTGATGTCAGAGAAAACAACTATGTCAACATTGCATTTTAAGACTCCCACCGGCGGCAGGTGCCACTTCGGACAAGGTCTCGTGTTGGTTCTCGTCCCCGTTGTCCCATGGTTCCTCGATGCCTTCCAATTCTGGAGATACTACATTTCATCTCGAGTTACTAATCACGCCGGGCTCTGTCGATTATTCCAGACTCGGTTATTATGCTCTCTCCAAATGCACCAGATTCCCACCACCAACTTCTGACAAAACGATGATTTTATAATAAGTATATAAATGAATATGGAACGAGATCAGGTTGTTGGGAATAAAACAGAAATCACATTTCCAATAAGGTCTTTCATTGTCGTCGGTTCAATAAAAATTTAAAAAAAGCAGAGTGTCGTGAAATTGGAAGAGAGTTTAGGCCGAATGACATGGAGTAAGTCTCAAGGTTGCTCAAATGAGATGGGAAGGGCAAGAAGTGATACTTGCTTTTGTAACCCCGTGATTATTTGACACTGCAGAGAGCCAGAGGCATGGAGCCGGATTCATGAAACCACCCATCAAGATATTACAATCTCGAATACATATTATGATGACATAATGGTTTTCTAAATCATGACATTTCGTTTCAAAAATAATATAAACTAATAAATTCCTTCTACGATATTCAGAATTTCCATTCCTTTTTGGTGTATATCTTCTTTTAATTTAATGATAATTCGTCATCATAAAAATGAAATTCTGGATAAACTTTCATAGTTTTGGATATTCCGCGACAAGAATCTTAAAACTTGGGAAGGGAAGTTGCCTAATTTGTCGCAAATTGGAAACTTAACAAAAAAATGTTGTGGAGTGGTTAGAAAGATGCACTCAACATTGAATATGCAGCAACTCTCCCTCAACAACCAATTAAAACAAACCAAAACCAATTATTTAACAGATAAGTCTTTGTTTAATCTCCAGATAATTACAGCTAATAATTACAGTTGTAATCATAATCCTTTCACCTTCCTTCAACAAATTTCAGCTCACTTCCACCGTAACAAAAGAAATAACAGTTTTTAAAAAGTTAAAAAACAAATTTCCACTTGTCGCCGTCTCAAAATTAAGAGGGGAAAAAACAATAAACAAGAGGAAAAGAGAAAGGGTCGTAATTTTGACCAGCCACGGCCACCACCAGCGAAGCAGAAGCACCACCGTTTCTTCCCATCTTCCTCCTCTCTTCCCCCTCCGTTTCCTCTTCAAAACAAACAATAAACAAACAAACAAACAAATCTTCTGCCTTCAAGGCTTCAACGCGCTGATTTTAATATAAAGACCCGCCGCTCTTTTTCTCCAATTCGACATTTGTTCATCTTCCACCACCACATTCAAATTTCGCTTCATACGAGTTTCCTTCTTCTGTTTTGTTGATCGTCTAATAATCCCCCCTCGCCGCCGACCATGGGGCTTTGCTTCTCCACATCCAAGGTCAGTGGCTCCACCAGTAACAACAACAACAACGCCACAGCTGCTGCAGGTGGCGCGACCCGGGGGGCGGCGGCGGCTACGAACCATAAAGAGAGTACGTCGGCGTCGGCGGCGGCGACGGCGACAAACACTACTAATATTAAGAATGACCCAAATGAGAAGAAGGCCAGTAAGAAGCCGCAGCAGGAACAGCAGCCGGTGAAGTTGAAAGGGAAGATGGGATCGAGGAGGGGTAGTGGGACGGTTCCTTGTGGGAAAAGGACGGATTTTGGATACGATAAGGATTTCAATAAGCGGTATACGATTGGGAAACTGTTGGGTCATGGCCAATTTGGGTATACGTATGTTGCTACTGATAAAGGTAATGGAGATCGTGTTGCCGTCAAGCGGATTGACAAAGGCAAGGTAGGCCTTAGTTTCTGTTTCCTCTTTTACTTTTTGGTTCCTTATGTGTCTTGGATGAGAAGTTTGGCCTGGGAAATTTCTAATTCTGTTCGTCAATCATCAGAATGGTTGACTGATAGCTAGATCCTGTTAATAAGCTTTTGAAGGATAATTATAGATATATTCTCTTGGCAGATAGTTGTACTTTCCTAATTTGAGCCAACCCATTTTCAGACTTCTGCGTTCATTTCAAGGACTGGGTTTTGAGAACATTGTTTCCAGTTGACTGATCACAAGTAGTATATGGTTCAGGAGAAAAGCAGCTTTTACTAGCTCTGATTTGCTAACATCCTCATGTCATTCTTTCTGTGGACGATTACTACTTGACAGTTTGAGCTTCAGAGTTGTTGATCGAAGAGATTTACTGCTAAGCAGACCTGAAGAGTTTTCAGAAAGCCTGCATGTTCTCTCTTGTGCATTGTTAGGCTATTGAATTTGGATATTCTAAGTTCGAGATTTAGTTTTAGCGGAAAGCAGCTATAACCTCTTCTGTTCATCATGAGTTTCGAACAAGTGTTGTTTTTCGTCTGGAATTAATCCTTGGTCTTGTTGACAGATGATCCTTCCTATTGCTGTTGAAGACGTCAAAAGAGAAGTGAAGATTTTGCGGCAACTTGCAGGGCACGAGAACGTGGTTCACTTTTTTAATGCGTTCGAGGATGATTCATATGTTTTTATAGTTATGGAGTAAGTTCCTCTATCGATGGTTTGGTCTTTTAGATATTTCCATTTTTGTGTGTTTGTTCTCTAGTTCATCTTTCATGCACTAATCATTGTGTTTCTTCCGTTTATTCAGGTTATGTGAAGGTGGGGAACTGCTAGACCGAATACTAGCCAAGTAAGAATTCTAATCTTCATGAATTATCTTTGAAATGTTATCCTTGATATAATTATTCTGGTCTTGAGTGTTCTGGTATCTGACTAACATCTTGTTGGTATTATTCATCCAGAAAGGACAGCCGGTATAGTGAGAAAGATGCAGCAGTAATTGTACGGCAGATGCTCAAAGTAGCAGCGGAATGCCATTTACACGGTTTAGTCCACCGTGATATGAAACCCGAGGTATAGTGAGTATTGATACATGTATTTCCCCATGGAGATTGCGCTGAGCATCCCATGCATATCTCCATTGTGTTAAGGAAATTATGCACAATCGGTTTTCTCAACACTTCCATAATTCTTGCCTGTAGAATTTTCTTTTCAAGTCGACAAAAGAGGACTCAGCTCTGAAAGCTACAGATTTTGGGTTGTCAGACTACATAAAGCCAGGTGAGTGGTGTTGCATTTGTGCCAGGAGGTTGCCATTTGGCCAATCTCTTCTTAAGGAAATTAGCTGCTCTACTTTTCATACTGGTTCACATATTATGTCAGCCACCTAGGAAACCCCTAATGTCATATCGTTAAATCCAATTGATTACAGGAAAGAAGTTCCATGACATTGTTGGCAGTGCTTATTATGTTGCTCCAGAAGTCTTACAACGGAAGTCTGGACCTGAATCAGATGTCTGGAGCATTGGTGTTATTACATATATTTTGCTCTGTGGAAGGCGGCCCTTTTGGGATAAGACTGAGGATGGCATATTCAAGGAGGTGCGTTAACAATCTTAGTTTTGATGCGGGCACTTTTATTCTCCTTTCCCCCCTCAAGTTCTCTGCATTATACTTCACTGACGTCTCTCAATATAGTTGGCGTTTCCTAGCTTCTACTTTGTTTGCCATATCCTGCATTGCACTTCATGATGTCTCTTAATGCTATTTCTCTAGTTTGCTAATATCTAGTACTTGCAGGTCTTAAGAAACAAACCTGATTTCCGCCGCAAACCATGGCCAACTATCAGCAACAGTGCCAAAGATTTCATAAGGAAGTTGCTTGTGAAGGATCCTCGTGCTAGACTCACTGCCGCTCAAGCTCTTTGTAAGTTTTCGATCCTCTTGTCTTCTTCTGGGATGTAAAAGAGTCTAAGTAGATATTTTATCTAATCATACTCTTAGGTTGAAGTTCTTATGGGTTTCAATCTTGGACAGCACATCCATGGGTGCGAGAAGGAGGAGATGCATCCGAGATCCCAATTGACATTTCTGTTCTGAAGAACATGAGGCAATTTGTAAAGTATAGCCGCTTGAAACAGTTTGCTCTCAGGGTAAACAACTATTGTCAGAATCTCAGCAGTAAAAAGAAGATACGATCTATAAATTTTCTTCCCGTGTTCTTATAAGATTGATGATTCCTTGCAGGCATTAGCTAGCACAATAAACGAAGAGGAGCTAGCTGATCTCAAGGATCAATTCGATGCAATTGACATCGATAAAAATGGTTCTATCAGTCTTGAAGAGATGAGGCAGGTCGGTAATCGGTTCCCTGTTGCTCCTCCAAGTTCCATGTCTTTGAACCTTGATCGTACTAAGTTACTCTCTAGTTATAATTGATGCTGATGATATTGCACCATATGCAGGCACTTGCCAAAGATCTTCCTTGGAAGTTGAAAGAGTCCCGTGTTCTAGAAATTCTTCAAGCAGTAAGCTTCCCGCACTCCCACCTCATCATTCACACACTTTCTCTTCATAGTATTTGTTGTCATTCTCCTTAAAACTGGCGCTTGAACTTGTTATAACTCATATTGCAGATCGACAGTAACACAGACGGACTAGTCGATTTCCCCGAGTTTGTGGCAGCTGCTCTGCATGTGCATCAGTTGCAAGAACACAACTCTGAGAAGTGGGAGGAACGTTCTCAGGCTGCTTTCGACAAATTTGACATCGACGGAGATGGTTATATAACCCCTGATGAGCTTAGAATGGTAAGACCATAGATGATTCAGTAACAAAAACTCTGCTTGGTTTTGGCTCTTAAGACACTGATTCCTTGTTATGAAAGAGGAAAAAGGGCACTCCTAATTTGTGTTTGATTTGACATTGCAGCACACTGGCTTAAGGGGCTCAATTGACCCAGTTCTGGAGGAAGCAGATATTGACAAAGACGGCAAAATAAGTCTTTCGGAGTTCCGCAGACTTCTAAGAACTGCAAGCATGGGATCAAGAACTTTGCCAAGTCCATCCGGCCACCGCAATTCTCGGAGACTCTAAGAACCTATTCGAGCTTTGGAGGAAGAACGGTATTGATTCCTTTTCTGTCATTTTTTCTGATCTGGAAGTTGATAGTGAGGGAAGCTCAAGAACCCAAAGAGGGTATCTTTTATACTTCAAAGCACACTTCCAGTTTGAGAGCACAATCTTTTTTGAGGGAGAGGACCACAGGATGTAAAATGTGTAAAAGGTGGCGAGTTGGAAATAATGTAAAGTCGTTTGCTTTTCGGAAAAAAATGGGTTGGGTAGCTAGTGGGTGATGATGGACCGTAATGTTCTGGCAGGATGTACATTCTTCTTGAGTGTTTGAAATCTATAGTGAGAAAAATATTACTTATTATGATGTCAATGGAAGATTTTAGGGGTTTAGAGTTGAGATGAATCTGTTTCATGGCCTTTTTCTTTGTTTTTTCATTTCACATTTCAATGGCGACAGATTGCAGCAGAAATTTACAGGAAAAACTTAAAACCAGCTCAGATCAGATGGGCTAAAAATAATTGAATGGAGATTGGAACAGTGGTTAAGAGTCAACACAGAGCATTAAATTCATGTGGTGTCAGATTAGATCTGGCATCTTCTTGTTGACATTACATGGAACTTGAGAGATCTTGATTCTCTCTGAGATTTTTGTCAGAAGGGGGAGAGTTCCAGGGTTGGTTCCTGTTGCAACCAACTCCAAGTTGGCAAGACAATGTCCATATTTGCTGGCGCAGATCATTTGGCTAGTACCAACAAACCTAAATTTGAGTTAGATGGCATGGTGACTTGCAGAATCAGAATGTCATACCAGCTTCTTTTTTCAAACAATTGTTACTTTTATTCATTATCAAATTATTTCATTACAATGAAATTTGTATAAGATTCTGAACCTAATTAGAGGGAAAAAAATCAGTCTGATAATATTTTGTAATTCGATCAACCAGTTCATTCATCCTCCTAGGGATAAAAGAGCAAAAAATAAGATTGTTACACGAAAGAATTGCTCTCATACGGCCAATCAAGGCGTAGCATTGTCAAGGCCATGAGTCTTCGTGATCCGTGAGAGCTCTAATAAAAGTGAGACAATCTAATTTGATGATCGTACGAATTCCGGAATCTTTCGCAAATTCCAGAGCCTTGAGGCGCGCTTTAGCCTCCGCCATGATTGGAGATGAACAAAGAATTTGGCATGAATACCTATTGCATACTTTCCTATGAGTATTTTTAAATTGATTATCCCATATGTTGCCATAGGATCGTGTTCCATAAACGAACCGTCACATAAGATTTCCTGTTGAAAACGAGCAAGCTGATGACGAAACAGTTTTGGGCAGCCTCTCGGGGAGAAAGAATCCGACTCTCGGGGAGCATTTTGTTTACTTTTAGTTTATGAAGGTAATTTCGCCAGCCTTTTTAATCATACCAGCTTCTTATTATTTTAAAAACCGAGAATTTGTTTGAAAAAAATTACTGGGTATATTAGGAGAAGGCAAACACTATGGTCCACCCATTAAATTAAGATATACATTACCCCGTTAACATTTATACTATCTAAAGCGAAATTTTTTTTAAATGTTATAATCAATTTAACCTTGTTAAATCTAACTTAAGTTTTGTTGAATTTGTAATCATCGTAGTAAGATTACACCCGATGTTTTTTAAATTTTCTTATTCTAAAAGAATCTTATATCTCGCGCACATCCACTCTTTTAATTGAGTAAGACGCTTATTATTAATAAAGAAAAACATCGATTTATTTGATCCCGCACAAATAAAAAAAAACTAGCTTGACCCAACAAAAAAAAAGAGAAGAGTTCGATCCCATTCTCCAAAAAAAAGTGATCTTAGTGTACTACAACTACATTTTTAAATAAAATGATAGATGGACATCTCTAACAATTAAGTTATTCTCTACAAATCAATACCAAATGAGATACATTTGCACCCAAAAAAATCTAACACGATATTTCATAATTTATATATTCTCATATATATCAGAGTTTTTTTTTCTAAATTATCATATAATTTTGCCCTTAATAAAATTCAAGGTAGGATTTTAAGTAAATAGTAATTATGCAGTGATAAATTGGAGAACTCAAAGCCCAACGACAAAACCCATGATAGTAGCTCGCTCCACAGGCCCAATTGAAATTGTTAACAAGGCCGTCCATCTGTAGCTCATTTAACATGAGAGGGTCCGGTCTTTGACTGAAACAGTAACATAAGCCCACCCCACCGTCGTCATCGTTTTCCTTTCTTATTTGTAAATGTTAATTTGATTAAAATCTGAAGAAAGTAATGTTATATTAGTGCATATTTGTGATGTGATGCTTTGGCTCCCAGTTCTTTGAAATGTGATGTGATGGTGTTGAGGTTTATGAAACTACACAAAAACAGTTAATTTTTTTATAAGTACACAAAAAATAGTTGATAAATCAATAGCTACTTCTTCTCTTTGTAAGATTCCTTCATGTCATTATGTTCTATAAGAATATATATGCTTTCCAATTTCATTGGTTGGTCTAACCGTCTTAGTTGTTTTATTCTTATTCCTATCCTATAATAAAAACTATGTCTAATCAATTTTGGGGTGCTGTATACGTGTATAAAATATTGCTCCAAATTCCACTATACTAATTGCTTCACTTTTTGTCTTCTTTAGGTATACTACGATTTGAGTATATTGGTTCCTTTTTAATCATACAATAAGCCCCTGTGCTTAGCTGCGCCAACCGCAATTAATCATGTTTATGTTTTTTTTATACACGAAACCCTTTTCAATTGGGATCGCGTTTAATTATCTCTTCCTCAGATAAATTTTCGAATTGTCGGCCATCAACATAAATGAGACTGGTAATATCATCACAAAGATATCGAAATGTTCACATTTCAAGTTCCGTAGCCAAGATCTGCGAGAATGAAGGCAGGTGCTGGATATGAACGTTGAAGATCTGAAGATGAAATAAAACCGGTGGAATCAAATTTTAAATTATCGTTAGTTAATGTGAATTCATTTCATTTCACAGAATCACGAGACCTCCGTCATATTACAACCCAAAAAGGGAGGAAAAGAAACAGAAACATTATTAGCCCATAAAGAAACATCAATTACGAGAAAACCCAGTTGAATTTGTTTCACATGATGACCGGAACAGCCATCAACGAGTCATTGGGGTTGGAGAAACACCGGATGTTCCCGGCCGAATAATCACACCGGTCTCCTCCACCGCCACCGCCAGCGACATCATCGTCGTCATCGGCTGCGGATGTCTTCTTGATGAACTCGATGCAATCCGCCACAGCTTCGCTGTGGTGAGAATCCTCATGATTAGCAAGGCGGCGGCGGTGGTAATTATCAGAAGGCGGCGGCTGCCTGCTACTCTTTACCCTCGTCTTGACACGTGGCGAGGAGTGAGTGGTGGGGACAGATGACGAGGAGGAGTTGGAAAGAGCGGAGATCATCATGAGGCGGAAGACGGCTCCGCGGAAACGTTCTAGAAGGGACGTGGGGGGCACGCGGTGGTGGCTCTTGGCTGAGCCACCGCGTCCTTCCGATGATCTGAGGCTAGGGAGGCAGAGAATTGCGGTTTTGTTGGTTCTCCTCCTCCTTGGGCTCGGTGACAGTGGTGACGGCGGCGGCGATGATGTATCCATTGATTGATTACGGGGGTTTTGGTGTTGGGTTTGTGTTTGATGTGGGTAGTGGAGGGAGGGACAGCAGAAATATATATTAGGGAATCTATGAGATTGAGACAAAAAGTTGTGCCTATTATTTTTAATGGCGTATAATTATGTACGTATTGGGTTTATGGGGATGGTTTTTTTTTTGGAAAACTTTATGTGAAGTGCATTTAATCTTTATTTATAATTAATATGTTTTCAGAAATATTAAGTATATCATAATAGCATTAATAGGTCAAAGAGAATATAAAATAGGAAAAGTGTAAATACTAAAAGGTATTTCGTGCTCAATGCTAGCAAGATAATTAGTAGTATAATTGCTTTCATGATAAGTATGAATGAACTCGAGCTCTCATGCTCTCCTCATCAACTCCTGAATCTGATCCATAACAGCGGAGTACTGGTGAATCTCCCCTGACACCTGGCGTCAGCTGCAAAGGACAACGGGAGTCGAGTTGCACCTATACTCTCTGATACCCTCTCTCCCAAGCTATTTGGAGGCATGTCACAACACCCCTTAACTTCGCCCGGGTGATCAAACACACCCCATGCAAATGTTGTATGCCGATAAAATATAACTATCTAAATCACGAATAAAGCCTCATGCAGCTGCTTGACCCGTCTCCGGATTAACTGAACCATCCGAGTTAAAGGTAGCCCACTCATGAGGCGCCGGTTTACAGGAGATATGCACCTCCGTACTGGTAGGGCGACTCGGCCTGGCGGCTCGGTCTCGGATACGGGCGTCCTCAACTGCAGACAACCATCTGCATATCCGTTGTGACAATAGCTCGGAAGTGGTGCTAAACTTCTTTAACAGAGCTTCGTTCCTGGTGTTCCAAAGGTACCAGCAAGCAATCCCAAAGAGAAGGCTTGTGTTCGCAGCCTTCAAGTGGTGTGTGATCCATGATAGGAGTGATACATCGAAGAAAGATTGATCTTTAGAAGGTAAGTCTAACCGCTCCCAGGTGGATATCGCAAATGGGAAGTCACCCAACACATGCATGACTGTCTCCTCAGAATTCGGGCATCGAAAGCACATACTTAAGGACGCCAGATGACGTCTACACCTCTCTACATTAGTTAATAAACGATCGTGACATAAAAGCCAGAGGAATTGTCTGATCCGCTGAGGACCCTTTCAACGCCAAACCAGCTTCCATGGGACGGCCCCTTAATCACGCGGCGTCGACGTTAGGAGAGTGTATGCAGACTTGATATTGAACCTGTCGTTCGGTTCAAAACCCCAAACCACCTTATCCTCTCCCTGATCGGCGCGCTGAGCACTCATACCTGCAATGTGAAGGAGAATAGAAGCAGGAACAACATAAAAGAGGAGAGGAAAGTCTTAGGTACCTTCCGGGGTCACAAAGCCTGCAACCTGAACACAAAGATCGACCGTTTATGAGGATGGGTATCAATTACGTAGTAGTGTGAATTAACGTGGCTGGCTGGACCAACGTAATGGTTATAGTGGATTTCCGATTTAAACCGATTGATCAAAACTGATATTTGAGATAGTTCATTTCAATTTGTAAAATCCATAGTCCGGTGTATTGAGTTCAATTACAATTATCCGAGAACTCAAATCAATCTCTGACTCTTCCCATTTTAAAAATCCAATAAAATTCATGAATTTGGTCTCGGCCAAGTTTTCAAATTTTATACACGACTCAATTTTAAAAACTAGTCTTTGATATAGTTCTTATAAATAATTTGCTCACGCATGGTCCTAGTTCACGAATTTCAGTTCCAATAATTTCTCTAGATTTGGGTCGACCTAATACTCAAAATTCGGTCATGATGACCGAGTTCATGAAACTCATACTTCAACTAGATCCGATTCTAACCCAACCATATCCAATACTAACTATAATATATTTGAGTTCATTTGGATCTGACCCAAATAACCATATATTGGATCTAAAAGTTAGTTACATTAAATTACCTAATGTGTCAACTCAATATTTTCCTCCATAGTTCTTCATGTTTGCTTTTTTATATAAATAAAATATTATAATCCTATTAACAATAAGCCAAATCGAATTGATTACTGAACTGATTAATTATCATTTTTTCTGGTTTTATTTTGTTTAAGAGTGTTTGCAGGTTGATAGAAACGATGCGTTTCTTGCTCAATCACTAAATATATAAAGAGACAGAGGTATCTTTTGTCAGCGTGAAGTTCATTCAATCCACTCCAAAATCTCCAAACTCTCTCTCTCGTCCTCTCAAGTCAGAAGAAGAAAATGAAGCGTTTGACGGTGATCTGAAGATCTTCGGCGCTAGTCTGTACTCCGATCACTACCTAGAGAACTTTTGAGAAAAAATTCCTCAGCCTGAAGGGGGCTAAATCCCTTCTTAGTATCTTTTATGTATCATTGTTTGGTTGATTGAGTTTTTTTTTGGCTATTTTAGAGTTAAGATATGAGATTATCTTATTCTATAATCTGTACTCGATAGCTCTCTGTTGATAGTGAATTTGGGTCGAGTCTTCCCTCTCTGAAACTCCGCTGAGTAGGAGTTTTTTTTTAACAACGTTAACAAATCTTTATATCTTTTACTTTTTACATTTAATTTTTTGTTCTATACTTGTAAACCGAAACTTCATATTAATCTGTGATTAGACTCGCTCCTCCGCCGCCACGTCCGATATTATAAGGTCTTCGGTTGATGATATGTAATTTTTTTTACGGTTGCTAACTGTTGATGTTGTCTATCTTACGTGTAGTTGGCGGTGGTTTGGTTTGAAGCAACTTGAGAGAGTTAACGGTTTGTTTGGTTCGAAGCCACTTGTGGGGAAAGTTAAATTAAAGAGTATTATTATAGGCGCAACATGTATAGGCCGGTGATGATTTAATTTATACACTCCACCGTATATATACATATAACAGGCGGATTAAGAGCCAGAAATTTTGCACGGATATCTGGAACGAGAAGAGCCCATCATTTTCGTCCTCTTCCTAGTTATTTCAATTAATTGGTCAATAAAATGAGTTGAACCAAGAGTATATTTCACGTAAAAAAACACAGGGTTAGAGGAAATTATGAAGGCATGGAGAACTGGCATTGCCAGTAGGGTCAATGGGTCAGTTCGGGTCAGTCAAGCAAGTTGGGAAGCAAAAAGGTGGGGTTAATTAAGAGGTTCTTTTACTTCATTCACATGGATGCATGTGCTAATTAGTTTCTGTGAGTATATAATTATATATGATGATGCTACGTCACCCTCAACTTTTCCAATTGCTACGTTCAATTCATCAGCCGACCATTTTCTATCTATTTTATTGACACGAACAAAACTAATAACTTTTGTTTTCATGGTCTCTAGCTATAGAAGTCTTATTCCTTGTACGTGGGCACCTAGAAGTCTTTGGTAGACAGATGGCAAGTACTGAACTACTAGGAACGAACCACTGGGCCAAGACCCATCGCCCTTCTCATACGTCCTCCAGTTCTGAATCTCATACCAACCGCAATATGTTCGTATGGACAAACATGAATTCCTGACCTCCTCATGAGAAATGTCACCGTTGGCTACTTGCGAAAAAGAGACACTACATGGGGCCTAACAATCTGCCAACGAAGCCCAAACTTGTTATTCAAAACACACAGGCCCAATCTGACATTTTAATTCCAAGCCCAACCTCTTATCAGAACACGACAAAAAGGAAGAACAGCCTATAAACATCAGACCAAAAAACAAATTGCATCGTCAATACGTACAAACACAAAAGTCAAAAAATATAAATCGGCCTTCACGTTGACTTCAGTTTCGCTGTGGTTGACCATAACTCCCGCCAACGTGATCCGCCGAGTGGGCTGGGCCTCCCTTCTTCTTATTAAACAGCCAGCCCAACACCGGCAGAATCGACCGTCTCCTCGCCGCCGCAGCCGCAGGCTGGTGGCTCTTCTTCCCGTAAGACGATCCCGTAGCAACATGAGGCGACGACGTCGACCTCTGCGGCCGCATCATAATTTCTTCTCTTGTCACAATCACTTTCGCCAAGGAAGGCGGGCTGGCGAACTTCACGTACGGCCTCTTCTTCCGATCAAAATCCTCTGACCGCTCATCATCATCGTCGTCGTCGTCGTCATTGTCGACTGCCTTCCTGTTGACGAAAAGGTTGTTGAGCTTGGATGATGTTTCGATGAACTTGAGATCCTCCACCTCGATCTCGGAGTCGTCGGAGGCGGCTGGATGCGGCGGCGCGTGGTGTTGTTGGTATTTTTGGTGGGTTTTAATCTGGGTGAGCTCCTTCTTGGTTAGCTCGAGCTCCTCTCGTAAGGACTTGATTCGGTAGGACATCAAGTTGCCTTCCTCTTTGGCCTTCTTCAGACTCAGCTTTGTTTCTTCCAGCTCCGCCGTCACCGCTTCCACGCGCGGCCTTGCCGCGTTGCGGCTTTCACTTTCTTCCTTAATCTGATCATGCACATATACATACGTATCACTCTTTTTTTATGACAACATCACTCTTATTTGAGATTAAACTCGTACAAAAATTGACCCGTTCTATTACAAATTTTTTAATTTAACCATATTTATTTAATTAATTAATAATTAAAATAATTCGACCCTACAATATTTGTTCAACCATCATATTCTGAATATTCAACTTTACTCGTTTGAATCTCGGCTTACGAAATCTCGCTATTTCAATGTCATTTGGTATTGTATAAGTTTGACTCATTTAAATGAAGTAGATAAACATTTTTTCAATTAAAGTGAAAAATAAAATAGAAAATATCTTACTTCTTTGAGCTTGTTGAAGTAAATTTCACCGGCCAAAACTTTTTCGCCGAACAACATAACAGCCTCTCTAACAGAACTGAAGGGGGCTCGAGTATCGATCTCTGCTCGACCCATCACCGCCACACAACCTTCTTCTCTTTGCATCGTTTTATGTTCGACAATGTGTGAAATTTTGCTTGTGAAATTGAGGACAAGGATATGGATATATGGTGGGTATTATATAAGTAGGGGGAAGGAATGTGAAGTGGGCAACAGAATTAGTTAAAACAAGTGGTTAGATAGAATTTCTTGGCGTCCACTTCACTGTAATAGATGGTTAATTGAGGTTGACAAATAATAAGGTGGGTTTGGTTGGAACGTCCAAATCCCCCAATCTTTACTTGTCATTTTGCTCTCTTCTCTAATTCATATATATACTTGGAATCGGAAGCAGTGCTCTCTATCTATCGTCCGTATGGGCCGCCACCACCACCACCAATACTCCCCAGACGACTTGCCTTCTTTAATTTTCACCATTTCTTTTCATACGAATGACAAAATCAGGGGTGAGCGAACCTAGGCCTTTATAAATGATAAAATCTTACATAAAACTTTCAAAATTGAATTTTTGTCTAATCTGTTTTTAAATTCCACCCAATAGACATACACACTCCCTCCAAACTTTTAATTCTGTTAATTTTGAACATCGATATTTTTGAACAATTAAGTAGATCGGGTTAAAGCTTGATCTCATACCTCAATCCAAACAGAGCCGAACTTAGATGGTGAGTGATGCTACATTTAGTTAGTCCAATTCAACAGCATAAAGGCCCTTTTTTGTGTAAGCTTGGGATAATATTTAACTGGTTCTGGTCTTCTGGATAGGAGACGTTCCACTGATTATTAGTTTATGAAGTCTAATTTTCAAGAACATTGAAATCAAAGTGTAATTTATTCAACGAATATGGACTTGCAACTTGCAATTTATTATACCCACTCTTCCATAAAAAAATAACAATGTATACAGTATTACACATTTCAATGCTTCATCGTCACCTCAACACAAGAACATATCAATTGTATCATCCAACTATAGCTAACTTCTGAAACTAGAATTCCACTCCAACTAAGCTCTCAGACGAATTATAAATACAACAAAGGCATAAATTTGGTATTTTCCCTAGACCCCTTTCAGTTACACAAGTTTTGTAGAGAATTCTGAACAAATTAACTAAAGAATCAAAGACTATGAAAGGTCTCGGCCAACTGTTTCTGCAGGCCATGAAACAGAGAGCTCGGCTCTTTATTACCAATTCTCAGAACCCAACGTCACCTTCTGGCGAGGACCCTGCCTAACCCTTCCCCTTCCCCTACCTCGATTGGCATTTCGGGGCTCTGAGGAGACTGCTCTTCTGAAATCCATCTTATTACCTTCTGTCTCTAATGGCTGCCATCTTTTGTACGGCTCAGATTTCGGTGAGTTCGACTGATTTATAGTCTTGTCTGCTTCAAACTCTAACGGCTGAATTCCCAGCAGATCAGGCTCCGGAACAAACCCAGCAGGCCATTTTTTGTCATCCATCTTTCTGAACGTGATGGATATTCTACAGAACACAATAGTTTAGCGTTAGCAAGATGAGAGGGCCACATATATGGTTTCACTGGTTAAGAATACGATTTTGGTATATGATGAAAGACGGTACCTTTTTGTTGGGACTGATGGCACACAATGTTTAGCTATATCAGCTCCGTTTCCATTTAGTACAAGCACAGAGCTGGCAAGATATTGACACTGAGATTTCGCGGCAATTTATGTAGCATTAAAGGATGAAACAATAGTTCAAGAAATGAGATTGAGAAGTTGAACCTTACCCGACAGGCAAAGGAATCGGCATGGAGCCGGAGAACTCGCCAGGACCAACGATTTTTAAATTGGTCCCGAACAATATATTGCACTCGCTAACGAAAGATACGGTGCAGAATGGCCGTAGGAAATCATGGTTGTCAATGTGAGGCGGTATGCAGTCTCCTTCGTCGTAAATGTTGACAATACAACTGTCCGGTACGCAGGTGGGAGGCAGAACATGCCATTTGATCAATCTTCTTATTATGACTTTGAAAAGGTGAGGTATAGGATCCACCAGTTCATTTTTCAGTATGCCAGGTGGGTTACCATTCTTATCCTGCAAGATAAAGGTTCCAATTTCAATGCTCTTTTATCAGTAGAAGAGAGTGAATACGTTTGATTATGTAGATTGACAGGTCGGAACCTACGGTTGCATAATTATAGCAGCATCCAAATTGCAGAGTGACCCTCCCTTTGCCTCTCATCCACTTCTGAGGCGCTGTTAATGTGCGATCTGCACATGGAATTGAAACACTTCTTAAATTAGTTATAAGAAGATCGTAACTTTTAACAAGCTTGAATTCGAAAATTGGAAAAGAAAAGTTCAAACAGAAACCACAGGCGACATCACAGCGAGAAAAAAAGGGGCTCAACACACACGGCTATGAATGTATATCCTCCCTCCAAATTCAAGAGCATCAAACCAACAGAAAGCAATTATATGAATCTTCGTAGTAACAGCAGAGACCACTAACCAACAAGTGCTCCAAGTAGACATAGATACGCATGGGAAAAGAGAAGTCTTATCCGCTCTCCTAAACTTTTGATTGAAAACTTCTTTACTACTAACAGATAACAATTTGACTGATAGTTTACTCAAAAGAAATCATCTTTTAGTTGCAAGATGTAAAAGGAGAAAAAGGATAACAACTGACCAGCTACTTTGCTACTAATAGCATGACGATCAGAGTAAGATCAAACAGTCTATCTCAACAAGCAATATGGAACCAAATTCCAACTTGTAGAAAAAGAGAAAGACCCAATGGACAAAGAATAGCTATGAACCGACTGGCATATTTACCTTTCAACTCTCCTCTCATGCCCTTCTCTTTAAGTTCGAAAACGTGATCGACTATCCTCTTCTGCTCGGCCGCACTGAAAACACCAGAATGAAGTTCAAGTCCTTCAAGGATGTTTACCAATTTCCCACGAACCCTCTCGAAGCAAATGAAATCCTTCTTCCTCTGCACATTCATAAACCGGAGATACTCTCTTTTCTCCCTCGACAACTGAGGCTTCCCCACAGCCTTCGCTACCAGAGGAGTACTATCAACGCTTGAACGCAAGTGATCTTCTTCATCCTCAAGCTCATCATCCTCTTGCTGCGCCATATCTGCCCACGACATCCGATTTCCCGAGGTTTCAGTTCCCGGCGGCGGACCAAGCAACCCCCTAGCGGTATCCCCAGGAACTGAATCGGAACTTCCATGAGCCCCATCATTCCAACTACCCAACGAATTCTTATCGAAATCTTCATCATTGTGATCTTCCACGACGTGCCCACAAGACTCCGCAATTGAAGAGACAGGGGATTTCTCCGATCGTAATTGCTCGGGCGAACCACTGAATTCTAGTAAACAAAAATCCCCAATTAGAAGGGGAAAGAAAACCCTAATTGGAGAATCGAAATTGAAATCGGGTAACTTACTTGGGTCGAGAGAACGGATGCGATCCGAGAGAGATTGGGAGCAGCCGTTGCAGAGACCTTTGGAGAGAAAAGGGAGCCAATTGTTGAGGAATTCCGACGCGATTCGGAGATCCTCAGGCTGGTACTGATGGAGGAAAGGGTCGCCGTTTTTTTCTCCGTTCTTGTGAGACATGGCTGAGATGCGAGTTTGATACGAAATTTGAGCCAGAGACTTGTTCAGGGTTCTGTAAGCTATGAACGGTAAAAAAGGGATTCCGAGAACTCATAAGCGGTTCTTGTCCTTAGTTTAGTTATGATACTTATACTTGGGTTACACTCACTAAATCAATGTGGATTTAGCGTCAAAATTAATCTACTTTTAGTCGCCACCATCCAAGTCAAGAAATCAGTACCGTTCACAAGTCACAACAGTTGATCCCTTCACTCGCTAGCCAATTTCACTACTATTATGTTGAATCAACACTCTTTGCGTTCACCGGGACTATCTTCTCAACCATTAGCACTGCTTGCACCCTATCCAAACCACCATCTCCCTCCCATGTATCATTGCATAGTTGTGCATTCCCGATACTGCATGTTGCATATGGTCCGTACTCTCACCCAAACAATGATAATTCAAGGAAAAAGATTACATATAATTGTATATACACATCGACTGACTTTTCATAAATTTTGTTTTCTTTGTCGAAGTAGAAACCTCATACAACATAAAAAGCCATATGAAACAATAAGTAATAACATTCAAAATTTAGAAAAGAAATGTTGATTTATTCCATTTTCAAGATACACGCATACAATGGACAGGGGCACCAAAGTGAAATCAACATTTTCTTATATCTTCATGGTTCCATTAGAGATCAGGGGAACAATGTTAATCTCACCCAATCGTCCACTAAGCCAACCCACCTCCAATTTCATCGACTGCATATCTCTAACACAGTTTCCCATGGAGGCCACCTCAGCTTTCGTTAGCTTCTTCTCTTCTGACGCTTCCAGCTTCTTCACCATTTCACAAACAAGTTCCAGAAACAGCGATCGACAATCCTTAGTCTGCAATGTGCAGTTTGCACCAATGTCTCCGTGTTCCGCGAGAACGGATTCCAACGTCGATGCCAAGTGTTCCGCAACCTTGTACCCACCGACTTCCGTCTTTGAATCGCAATCAACGACGCCGTTCGCTTCCTTCTCGTCCTTGTTACCCCTCTCGTCCCCACCGCGAGTTTCTTCTTCTTCCGGCAGAGATGGTTTCACTTTCACTTCTGCTTTCTGGAAACAAACCAAAAGAAAGGATGTCCGAAGTTAGGCATCGGGAATTTGGAATTTTCCAAAATATTTTGAGATTTCAACTACAGCATAAAAATAACAAGATTGATTCGGAATTTGTGAAACGGAATCCAGGGAATTTCACGTGAAATGAGATTCGGATTCACGAAACCCGAATATAAAACTTCTAAATCTCAATTAAATAAGGATGAGATTGATACATTCCTACTGATAGTTGGCATATGTGACAGTGTGAGTTATTCTGATTCATGGATGTGTACTAATTCAATAAAAATTTGTTAATTCGGAAACTCAAATTCCGTATTTAAATTTCTTTTCCCGAACAAAACATCCTAAATTAGATTCGAAAATGGGAATTCAAATATGGAATTTGAGAATGAGGATTTTTCCGTCCCGATTTTTCACCCCTAGTGCCATTACATAATTGTTTCAAAACTCTGAAAAAATATGTTTGATTTGATTATCATATTACCTTGATTTCGAGAAACCTGACGATCCCACTTAAGCAAGTGTCGGAATCTCTGTCTTTCATAAGCTCTCCTGCAACCTCGGCTGGAGACACCTCAACTTCTGATATCAACTTTTCTACTTGTCCAAACAAATTGTGATCCTTAATCTCCAAATAATTAGCGGCGAGTTGCTTAAACGTCGAGAATGTACAATACGTTAAGTTGATATGCATATCCATACGTCCTGCTCTCAACAGAGCTGGATCAATCCTGTCCTTGTAATTAGTAGTAAACACCACAATCCTCTCGTCCCCGCAGCATGACAGTAGTCCGTCGATTGCGTTCAACAATCCAGATAGTGTCAACTGTACAAACAAAAAACACCCATCAAACTCTAGAACGAAGTTTCGTACCTCGTAAGTACTAGTGACGGAACCAAGATTGAACAATGTACTAAGCCGAATTTGAACTAAAATTTGAATATCGAGTAAGCAATTGATTGAGTCCATTTTTAAAACCAAACACTAAGTTATAGTATATATAAAAGTAATTATTGTACTTATTATTTTAATTGAAATAACTGATTTTTTTTATAATAATTATTTACTAAAATTTTATTATAATTTGTGAATTTCAAAGACCACTAGACAAATTACAAAACCATTAAAATTTTATATTTATTTTAGTATTCGGACTAGACAATGAGAGAGTCTAAATTCTCTTGGACTCTTTTCAGTTTCGACACGACCAAACACTGAGTTGAGCTTAAAGATACACTCAGTGGGATTCACAAAAATCACATTTCAAGACCAAAAGTGGACAAGATAAAACTAATTTCAAATCTCCTAATTTCCACCCTCGAAACATAATTAATAGATACAAGGACCCTCCTCAAATCACGACCTAAACCACTTTCATATTTAGAATTTTGATGGTATCTACTGTTAGATCCTATTTGTTTTATGTTATAAATGAATTATTATATTTTTCTCAATGAAATCGTGTATTTTAACTTCTATTTAATTTAACTAACACATTAGACCGTCGCAAATCCATCAGTCAGGATAGCAAAATATTTACCTGATTGGGCCGAGGAGGGATTTGCATCGTCGGATTACCATTGTTCCGAGTCGACTCTGGAAGAGATGGATCCATGGCGGCTTCACGATTCTGCAACATTACGGAGCAATCGATATCTTCAACCACCAGAATCGATCGATTGGACATGTGAAGCAGCAAATGCTCAAGCGTAGAGTCCGAATTGACGACCGAAAGGTTCAAATTGTAAATATCAAAGTTCAAGTAATTGGCCATTGCAGCAATCAGGCTGGATTTCCCAGTTCCAGGAGGGCCATATAGTAAATACCCTCTTTTCCAGACTTTCCCGATTTTCCTGTAATAATCCCTCGCCCCGACGAACGAATCCAGATCGTCGATCACTTTCCGCTTCAGATCTCCGTCCATCGCCAGCGTCTCGAAGCTCATCGGATGCTCCAGATTCCTCCCTTTCGAGCTCCACCCGTCCCTCCCGCTTTTCGTGCTGTAGAACTTCACCACCCTGCTCAGATCCCTAATTCTCTTCGCTGAATCAAGGACGTGAGGGATGTACTTGCTCTTCGCCAATTCGCCGTACTTTCTATTAATCCGGAGCTCGAACCACCGGAGTTCGAAGTGGATCGCCGAGTTCGTCTCCGAGTGGTAGGCCCACCGCATCGGGACGCCGTCGAAGTAGTCGACGATCTCCGAGTTTCGGTCGAGGCCGAAGGATAGTGTCTTCATGCTCTCGGATTTGCCGACGGTGAGCCGCCGCGGGGGGGTTGGGGTGGAGACGGCGGCGCTGCCGAGATAGGTAGCGAGCGCCTTGTAAAGGTGGTTGGTGGAGCCTTCGTGGGACTCCTGGATGACGAAGATGAGCTCCGTTGAGAAGCGGCGGGTGAGGTGGAGTAAGTAGGTGCGGATTTCTGGCGGGACGAACTCTTTGACTGTGCTGCGGAGGACGGCGACGGATGCTAGGACGGAGAGTGTTGCGCCCATTTTTGTTTTTGTTTTGGATTGGAAGGAGAGTGATCGTTTGGCGGGGAAACATCGATTGAGCTTTTATTGATGATGGTGATGACTGATTCACTGAGCATGGGGTTTGATTAATGGTTGAGTAGTCAGCAAGTGGTGGCCCAAAGAGGTGGCTGCTACGTAATTTCTTCTGCGGGTATGTAGAAGAAGACGACAAAGACCATTGGCCATAGCAAGTGCGAAGAAAAATGTGTAGTCATTTCTAACTTGTTTCCCTTTTCTTCCGTAGAGTTTGGGTGCTGATTCTATTATAATTAGCACCTGTTTATTTTTAGATCCAACAGTCGATGATAGGTTCGATCGGATCCAACGGTTGAATGTGTCCAACTTATTTTTTTATATTTTTTGGATATATTTAACCGTTGAATCCGATTAGATCGATCACAGACCGTTGAATCCAACCAGGTCAATCACCGACGGTTGGATCAAAGAATCGGCAAGTGCGGATTATAATGGAATCTAACACCCAAGAAAACTTGCTTTTCTTCGCGCACAAGCAAATCATAAAACGACGCCTTTTTTTCTACTTTCGGTTTGTACTTTTCACTTTTCATGTTTAAATGATCATGCATTCATGTTTTAGCCTTCACATTATTGTTTTAACCTTAACTTGTGTTAATGCCTTCATTTGTATGATGTACCCGACATATCATGTATTATTATTAGATGATAAAAGATGCTTTAACTTGTGTTAATACTTATCTGTGTTAGAGCGACCGAGACAAAAATGTATGTATGTAGTATTAGAAATAAGATTGAAGTAGTTTCCGTAATAAAATGTTGGTGCATTAGACTATCCACAATGGTAAAAGCTAAAAGAGTTAAATTTTTTGTAAAATTTGACTTTTTAGTTTTGTAAAAGTAATTTTGCTACAATGATGTGAGAGTTAAACCTATTTAATTATCTATTCGAATCTAACTAAGTGTCGATTTTATAACTTCACTTAGATTATTTGTTTATGATTTTTTAGAAGTACAATTAATTAATTAGAATGGATATTTTGATGCAATTTTTCAAAAAAAATTTGAACTTGTTTGTTTTTTACATATTTTAAGATACCATCAAATCTGATCTTGTTACATTCGTTTTCGAAAGATAAGAATTTTGGTATGAAAATCATTCGAATCGAAATAAAAATGCAAAAGTTATGACACATAAAAAAACGGTTGGAAAAATAAAAACGAGTCATAAATCCCAAGATTCCTCTCTATAATTGCTGGATGTTGGATTATTTAACTAAAATTTAGCATTTTGTAAAATCTCTAGCTAAATTGAGCTCAAAATTTTAACATTTATGTATATTTTAGCTTTTTGGCTCATCATTGTTGAGCATGCTAGAGCTGGATATGGCTTTGTTAGCAATTTGGCTCACCATTATGAATGGTGTAAGAATAGAATGAGAGTAAATGTGAGTATAGAGAAATATTCGATAAAAATGGTTATGACTAATCGATAAAAATGTAATCATGACAAAAAAATTTGGGTGCCTCTTGCCTCGACATAGATGGATCCTACCTTCATGCATTTCAAACATATTCAGTAGAGTATGTTGGGAGATTTCAAAAATATAGTTGGTTGGTTACTCATACTTGCCCTACGTAGTTATCATTCTCTATATCTCTAGTTTGATTACTATATATATTTGTTATATGGCCGAGTATAAATAATAATATTGGTTAAGAAAAGATGTTAATTTAATCAATTGTGTCGGTTCGTGAAGGATGCACTAACCATGCAACCACATGGAATCATACTCGATTGTAATGGAGACGATAATGAAATGCAGATTTTGTGATGTGAGAAAATGAAAATTCATTTACATATAATAATATAAAATGAAAGAAGCTATTTTTCAGGCTTAAAATTTGATGACTATGTGGGTTGTGACACGAGCATGATTCATCAATGCTTAGTATTCCGGGAAATTATGCAGACGCTGGAATGGTGGCCGTTGAATTAAAGTTGCAGGGATGAACTTGGATGAATCTTATAATAGAATTAGGAGGACAGAAACAAGAACAACCTTCAAAAAAGGACATGAACACGTCATCCCAAAATAAAAAAATAAACTCAAATTTCATGCCATATTTTTCTTCGTGAGTGGGTGACAGCTATAAATGTACTTTTGAGTTTTAGTGTTTGCATGCGTGGTTTATAAAAGGATTATCATTATACTAAGGGCACAGTGGATCCTGCAACGTGTCAACTTTCAATTGTTCATTGGAAGTTTGTGTTTTTCAAAGGAGTAAATCTTCGTTGTTTTCTGAGCAATCCGATAAGAATGGTGGATCTGGATCTGGTGCGTAATGGTACAAATATTGAATCTGTTGTTACATACAAAACACCATGTTAGAATAACACTGGGGATAGTATACTTAACAAATATTGAATCTGTCATATTCCTCGGTCTCGATACCTGCCGCCAGTTGCGGGTTTGCCATCCAGTGAGTCGGGATGCCCTGCGGCTGCAGTCGCTGATGAGTTGCAGGGCATGAATTCATTCGAGTTTCCTTTCATTTTAATCCAATAAAAGTCATCAAGTTCATTGATCAGGCTTCTGATTTTGACAGATTTTCAGACAAACCAAGAGGATGTTCTATGGATAGCTTCGTATTTTCTATTTGAGGAGTAAGAAATGTGGATTTTACACCGATGGAGGTATATATAATTCCTCTAATGATTCAAAATGACTATTTTTAAACCTATAGTGAAAACGTACTGTCTTGCAGCCAAAATTCGAGTACATATCGATGCCTCAACAATGACATGGCCGGTGAAGTCTGCTACAAATTTACGTACGATTGATGATGTTTTTTTGGAAACATGATATGTATGAGTTTTCAGGTGATATGCCATTGTTCGACGTTCCAACTACTAACTTCTTACCGTAATTGCACTTAGCCTTCAGTTTACCAGCACTCCTTATTCGTCAATTTGCTATTCATTATCCTTGCATTCTCAACCTCCCCCCTTCTTGAAGCACCAGAGTGACATTTTTCAGTTCCATTTACATTGAGAACATTACCCTTTGTTCGTTGACCTACAGTCAACGATTGAACCTGCCAACACTAAGAACTGTTTATACATATACAAGCACTAACCAACAAAATTATTGTGTGAAGCATAATGGATAGATTACGTATCCCTACACGACACTACACAATGCTCTACCATTGTTTATTTCTGTAATTTTTGTTTAAATTTACAATACTAAGGACTAAGGAGTAATATTAAAAAGAAAAAGCATATTAAAATTATTAAACTAATGCCAGCTTACTATCTCATGAGAATAAAAATTGTATATTTTAAAATTATTAAAATAAAAATAAAAATTGCCACCTCAGGCGTCGGTAATCCGGTGTGGTATCAGTCAACGGTTGGGATGATACAAGGCACAATTCACACGGATCGGTGTTTTAGCCGTCGATGAAGAGCCCATCCAACGATTGTCCATGAATCTAAAACTTGTGGCGCCAGGCGGGGAAATTTTAACAGGGTCCTCGAAATTAGAAAAGTTGACCGCCAAAACTAAATATTTCGAAAATCCTCACCCCCTCCTATATATTCTCCTCATCTCATTCCCAATCAAACAACTCACCTATCAGTCATCTCTGATCAGTGAGAAAATCAAAATCCTTCACTACCTAATTTTCGGAGGAAACAAAAATGTCAGGAAGAGGGAAGGGGGGGAAGGGCCTGGGAAAGGGAGGAGCAAAGAGGCACAGGAAAGTCTTGAGGGATAACATCCAGGGAATCACTAAGCCGGCAATCAGAAGGCTCGCTCGCAGAGGTGGCGTCAAGCGTATCAGCGGGCTGATCTACGAGGAAACCAGGGGAGTTTTGAAGATCTTCCTCGAGAACGTCATTCGTGATGCTGTGACCTACACTGAGCACGCAAGGAGGAAGACTGTTACCGCCATGGACGTTGTCTACGCTCTCAAGAGGCAGGGCCGTACTCTCTACGGCTTTGGCGGCTGATTTGGTTTTTAGATCGTGGATGTGTAATTTTCTTGTTTGTACATGTTTCGTTTCCATCTCTGCTACTGAATGATTAGGTGCTAGATCTGTGTATTGAACTGCTCGTTTCTCTTTTTCATGATCTAATGAAAATGATGATTTGGTAACTGCTCTCTAGTGTTCAGATATGTCATTTCGGATGCTCCTCTTCATATATGACGATTGAATTGCTTTGCTGAAGCATCAGCTGTACTAATAAAATGCTGTGGGAAGGATTAAGTATGGTTGCTCAAATCTTCAATATAAGTTTCTGAACTGAGTCACTTAATTATGAGATTGTGTTGTTCAAAATTGGGGTGTGGAAGAGGCTGAATCGTCTATCTAAAGTCAAAATTACGCTTTTTCAACAGTTAAATCTTTTTTAATCAATTATATATTTGTCTTATTTGGATCGAGTTGAGATTCAAGAGAGCTAACTCAAAATTCTTTTTAGGATGTGAAAGATGTAGATTAAAAGATCATCATTAAGGATATTTTGGCCCCAAAAATCACACTATTATTATATGAAAATTTTATGACATTGAAATTTTTGTTGAGTCTAATTTTTGAATTTCGTCAAATATTAGCCAAATGTTATTTCTAAACTCGTTATAAAATTCAAATTTTGCTCAAATTTGTGACCATCTTTGTTCATGACAAATTGGTTCACAATTATAGGCTAATTTAAAAGATGTATGTTTGTTAGCATAAAAGGATTAGTTTGTAGAATATAGAAACATTCTTAACCAAAATTGAGAATAAAAAACAATTTTAATAATTGAATTAGTGGGGAGGAGGCGGAGGGAGACAATTAGGACAATAAAGTCCAGAGGAAGAAGGTAAACCATAAAGAGAAGAAAAAAGGAGAGTGATAGAGAAAGGGGGCAAGGAAAACAAAGAACAGAAGAAGGGGAAGAAGAAGAAAGCACAAATCTTTGTCATTCCTGCGCCAGCCCAGTTTACCTACCACCCCTGTCCCCTTTAACCTTTCTTTTTCTCTCTCTTTCATTTTTCCTTTTGATTTTCCTTCAATCCAATCCAATCCTCGCTTTCCCAATTTCTTTCATTCTCTCCTGGAAATCGCCTCTCGTCGCCGCCTGTTTGGCTGTTTCTGTCCCAATTAACAACCCCCCTTCTTGTTGCCTCCTTCCCCTAATCTTTCTCCACGCGTACGACTCACGATTCGGCCGTATCCCCCGTCGAATCGGCAATTGGAACAAAGGTTTGTGGTTTCCTCTCCCCCACCCCCTAATTACCTCCTTCGATCGGAGTCGATTTGGATGTTGGGTCTGATCGCGTTGCACGGTTTCCAAATTTGGGAGGTTTTCTTGTAGGATCGATTTTGGTGGGGACTGTGAATTCTCTTCTAGGGTTTATGTGTGGTGGGGTTTAGATCGCAAAATTGTGATATAATGCGTGTGGCCTTTTGATCCGAAGGCGGTTAAGAACTGTTTGTTGTTCTAATTGTGCGCGGGAGAAGGTCTGTGCATCAGCTTGCTTCCGATCCCAGGTTTATAGTCTGCTATTTGGACAAGTGAATTGGAATTGATGCTGTTCTCTCTGCGATTGACTTTGTATCCTTGTGAAAAACTCGTGATGATCTACATGGCTTTCATTTAGCTGGGTGATCATGCTTTCAAACTTGTCTATGGAGCTTCTAAATGCTGAAATGTGGTGGTCTAGTGGTTTAGGAAAGGGCTCTACTTCACAACATTAAGTTCCGCAATTGGATTCCTTCAGGCATTTTAGTGGCCGTATGATTACGTTTTAAGATCGTTTATCATAGCCATGCAGTGCCAACTATCTAGAGAATTTGCAGGGTTATCAGAAAGCAACAAGCTGGGGCTTTCTTTTGTTTAGCTGATATGATATGGTTTGCTGCTCATTCTGCATCTCCATGGAACTTCTCTTTTTTGCAGATCTCTTTTCTCTTCATGTCATGTATGGATGATTGCTTTTTGGAAACTTGAAAGATGCTGAAAGTTTGATCTTCCGATTTCATTGTTTCTGATGTTGCTTTGTTTTACTTTAGGGAAGGCACATGGCTGCGGAAAATAGTGATCTGCTGAATTTGAAATCTCAGCTGAGCGAAACTAACGAAACATGGATTCACGAAATGGAACGACAGCAACACCAAGTTACTACTTTACAGGAAAAGCTCATGGAGGTAACAGCTTCAATACAGGAATCTAAAGAAGGTGGGAAGAAAGAGTTGGATGTTCTTAGGCGAAGGGTGAAAACCACAGCAACGTTATTGACTTATTTGAAATCAAAGGCACGCGTCATGGCCCTTCCGGATTTTTCTCAGACATCATACCCCATTGAAGAATTAGAAGGCGTTGCCGATGAAGATACTTGTTCTAAACTCGAAACACGGCAAGACAGCCATGACCAGAAAGACGAAGCTGCTTATATTGGGGAAATGCTCAAGTCCATACATATGGTAACGGATGTAATGGAAACTCTTGTGAAAAGGGTTGTGCTTGCAGAATCGGAAACTGCGATGGAGAAGGAGAAAGTATGCATAGGTCAGGAGGAAATTAGGAAGAAGGCAGTTCAAATTGAGAACATGTCGACCAAACTAGAAAAAATGGAAACTTTTGCAATGGGTACTAAAGCTATTCTGGACGATATGAAGCAGAGGATCGAGGATCTGGTGGAAGAGATAACTCGACAGACGCATCGAGCTGAAGAAAACGAACAGGAGCTTTCTCGGGTGAAGAGGGACTTTGAGTCGTTGAAAGCTTATGTGAGCAGTCTGATGAATGTGAGAGAGACGCTTGTTTCGTCTGAGAAGCAGTTTCAGACCATGGAGAGGCTTTTCGAACGGTAAGTTTAGTCCACGTTAATGATAAAGTTTAGTCCTTTGTTACCAAGCATTGGTCTGTTTTAACCGTAGTAACATGATTTAGCAGATTGGTGGCGAAAACAACACAATTGGAAGGGGAGAAAATGCAGAAAGAGAGTGAAGTTCAGAAACTTATGGAAGAGAACGTGAAGTTAACTGCTCAACTGGACAAGAAAGAAGCTCAGCTGCTGGCCATGAATGAACAATGCAAGGTAATGGCACTCGGCTTCTCGAATGTATAAATTTCCGAATTTCTTCTTCAAATACGCAATTTCCAGTTTAACCCCCCAACAACAATATCTCGGGTGGTTCATCAACGGTGCCTTCCTCTATCGCTTACTGTGTATCATTTTGAAGAAGAGAGCTTACTGAACTTTGCTGCCCATTCTTGTGTGTTGCTATCACTGCGAAGAGAAACTGAAGGGGATATATTGATCAATGTTATAAGTTGAATGTTTGACGAGTTTGAAGCTTCAGTTGACGGCGTACCTATTGTGTTCAGTTGATGTTATATAGATTAAAAAATAACCTGACGAAATATTTCTGTTTGCTTGCTAGTTAGAAATACAAAGATAACGAACGATCACGTCGAAACAAGTCTATCCGAATCCGAGTTGTACTCCAACTCGTGTCCTGTGGTCTAACCGAACGGAGATGATGGACAAATTTAATTCCACAAGCTGTCATTTCAAAAAGTTGACGTCCGAATTGTGGAAAAGTGCATAGTTCATACCTAAATATGGTATTTAGCCAATCTGAAATGTTGTCAATACAAATGAAACCAGACAGAGAAGTAGATGGTCACTGCTTAGATCACCAGCATCCAGCAAGGAACAGGCAGAAAGCCAAAAAATGCAACGGGGCCAAGAGATTATTATAAGAACGTTCCTATAGACCAATCTCGTGATTTCTATTTCGTGATGGATAAGGCTTTTCCGTTACTATTTTCGAATTCGAAGTCTAACACACCATATTTTCTACGCCGGTCCGCTTTTCCCACCCACCACCCCGTTTTCAGCCACCTTTCCATTCCCGTAATGCCCCTCCCAGTTGAATGACCGCAAGATCGCTTTCTCCCGGATCCTAAGATTGACAAGTCTCTCGGAATGTGCCTATGGAAGTGTCTCTCGGTCCCGTAGCCGAATTGGGCAGAAGCAAAGTAACTGAAAGGAAAGGACACAAGACAAGTATACAACTGCTGGCCACAAATCCATGTCGTATCAGAATATAAAGCCGTTGAGAAAGTGGGTCGGTCCGTGCATTCTTTCCTTACACCAAGCAAGTTCCCATCAATTGAAGGCCAAGTATCCTAATCAGCTACAGTTAGAGCTTGGCCTTAGAACGTGGGGGCAAAGGAAACTAAATGAAGCAAACTTCTTTTTTAGGTCAGGAATTCATTGAATTGTGTTGTATAGTTGGAGAGGGTGCAGCGCGTTGTTGCTTTTGCTTCTGTGGTTGTGTTCTTTGTGGGATGTATTAGGTACCAAGTACAATTACACATGTACAACTCTTTAACTTGCCAGACATTTGTTTCGGTTTGTGTTTTGGGGAATTTTGTTCATTCCAACATAATTTGTAGACTAAAAGCCTTTTCTGGGCATGTGTTTCTGTAAAGCGCAGAAATGGAACCATTTTTTGACCATGGAATTGGATTGATGAACCCCATCTTTTCCGATGCTTAGCTTAGAGAGGCTGCCGAATTTCTGGCCGTCGAAAAGGAGGTGGTGATCAGAGCTGAGATTGGGGATTTCTCAATCTGGATAATCATTGGGTTTAGGGGTTCAACCCAGTGATTGTGTCTTTCTATTGATGAATTTGCTTCGGATAAATTGACAAGGATGCATGCTAATGGTCACGATTTTTGTCAAAAAAATAATCGGACTATTGTCTTTATCAAATGTCTCTCTTTTAAGAGGGGATTAGAGTTAATTTGATAGTTTATTCATAGCATGATTTTTTATTATAATTTGTATTATAATAACACAATAGTCGATATCTTTGGCTTGCAATGTTTCTATAAGTATTATTTTCACAAAAAAAATCTGGATTAACAAATCTATATTTTTTGTTCATATTGCGTATAATTCTCTACAAAAAATTTTAAATGATCCATTAGCTGGATGGGCTAGGGACACGTGCACCCGTCCTTAGCGGGTTTCTTCCAACCAACCCACCTGGACAAGAAGAGCGGTTTTTACCATTATGTAATTCTAGCGAGAAACAATTAACGAACCAAATAGAAATAACTAAGTTTTGGGACTTATGGAACGAGAGAGATCGATTGAAGGCGAATGATTGATCATTGATTGGCCAAGGATGAGAGAGCAACGCAAAGAATAAGATTACTTGAAGAAAAATGTTATCTTTTCCGATTATCTTCATAAAATACATAAAAAACATACAAATTACGTAAAATGCTCTGGGAAAATGAACTATACGAATAAAAAACATAAGAAATTATGACAAAATCATCAAAGAAATATCTTCTAGATTGAAAACACCAATGATTAGATACATCACATACACATAAATTACATTGAAGAAACATAATTCAATTTTATGTAAGTTAAAATAAAGTATTTATCAAACTTGGTATAAATGATTTCAAAGCGTGTGTATAATATACTCTATGTACACATCAGTAGTACATGTACATACAAACACAACACATCTCATCCACTGAATGCTAATGGTTGACAATGACCAAATTTTAAAACAAACAAAAAAAAAGCAACGGATAGAGCATAGACATTAAGCTAATGAGTTCCATAGAGAAAAACAAAAACAAACAAGAAGAAGAAGAAGAAGAGATCATCATCCAAATGGCACAAGTAGTAGAGACAACATAGCAAACACAAGCAATGGTCCCTTAATGTCTTACAAGAAGGAAACATGTGTAGCCCCCAACTCTCATATTCATTCATTAGTGGGTTTGGGGGCCAAAGAAGAGAATTAGTTTCCATTTCCATGGCACTCACTCAAACAGTGCATCCTTCTCCAAAACACCATAAGTTTTCTTGTTGGATACACAGCCCCCACAATCCCACATGCCCTTGTTGTAGTTTCTCTTCTCCAATATAAATACTCTGTCTTTGTTCATATAACTGATTATCTTCTTCTTCCTCTTCTTCTCCATCGTTCAAAACAACATGGCCATATCAAGAAAAGGCAACACCAACAACAACAACAACAACAACAACTCTTATGTTCTGAGGCAAATCCTAAAGAAATGTTCGAGCTTCGGGAAGAGTAGTACTGGCGGCGGTGGTGGGTTACCGGAGGATGTTCCGAAGGGGCACTTTGCGGTGTACGTTGGGGAGAAGAGAAGCAGATACATAGTTCCGATATCGTGGTTGGAGCATCCGGAGTTTCAGAGCTTGCTTGGAAGAGCTGAAGAGGAGTTTGGTTTCAAACACGAGATGGGTCTCACTATTCCTTGTGAAGAAGTTGTTTTCATTTCTTTAACTTCATTGATCAGACGATCTAAAAATAGAGTTTTGTGATTTCTTTTTTTAGCAGTCCAAATGAACATATGACCATTTGTGACCCTTGACGATGATCTGAAATGAAGTTTTGTTTTTCTCATGTTGTTCGGTAGTTTAGCTCGGAAATGAGTAGTTTAGTGTTGTGCACATATTGTTAATAATAATGCCAAATTAGGCAGTATATGGTTTTACCTTATTTTCTTGTGTTTTTACTATTGCAAGTCCAACAATAATTAGCATTATCTGTTCAAACTAAAATAATCGAACATAGTACAATTATGGAGGTGTTAGGGTGGCCTGCTTTTGAGTTTTATCTTAGTAATTTGGTTAGATGAATAAGTAAACTAGAGTTGAGAAATGTTGGATTGTCGACCCTTTAATTTTTTTTTTTTTATATCGGAAAGTGAAAGAGGTTTGGTATTATTTATAATTACGATAGAAAGCTTTATTCCTTAAACTAATTTTTGGTTGAGAAGGAATAATACCTTACCGTGATATTAGAACCCAGGTTGACAATGTCAGTTGGGATTCGGTCAGAGTCGATAGATGAATAATGCTTACCGAGAGACTGATGTATGATAGGGAAGTTATTAGGTTGTCCCACACCGAATAGTGAAAAAGACTGAATAATATTTATAAGTGTGAAGGAAAATTTCACCGTAACATCCAAACTTTTTGTCGGTGAATAATTAAATTGTAATTATAAAATAACACCACCAATTGGAAAATCCTTAACTACAGATTTGTGAGCCTTTTCTTTACTTCTAGGAAGTTTAGGCTTTATTGCCAAAAATTACCATCATCGATCATATGATATAATTCGAGAGAAAATCATAGTCGATCGACCCAATGGTACGATGTGAATATGAAATGAAATTATTGGTTCAAATTTGAAAAATGAGAATAAGAATTCAAAGCTGGAAAGTTAGATTGAGTATGAACATATAATTAATGATTAATTAGTTGCAATGTCAATCTCTTAATTCAATAATTATAGAATTGGTTGAGAAAGAGCTGCAGCAGCATCACATGCAAAGTGGGACTCAGTCTGTCCTTTTATTTGTTCTAATTAATAATAAGTTTGTTTTTCATTTGTTTGTGTTAGATTAGAACATCATTTGTCTCTTTGACGGGTCTTGTCTTGCACCATGTACAAAATCAAGTTTGTCACAGAATATAAAAATTGAGTAAACTCAAAAATTAATATTAAATTTTATTATTATAAAATAAAGATCCAAATTAAGAACATATATTATTTATCGATTGTCAAGTCCCTCGTGTATGGATTGAATCGAATTGACAGGAACTTATACACGCCGTTCAGAATGGACTCGAAGATCTCATAGAATTCGACATGCTCGTGTAACAATGTCGGTTGAAGTTGATGTATCGGCCTCTTTTCAAGGTCTTGTATATTAGGAGGAATGGAAATATTTTCGCTTACGAATTAGATTTGCGGTCATATTTTCTTACTTCATCATTTGTTGCTAAAGCTCCTCGTTGGATGACAATATAATATCTTTATTTTTTTATCATTAATAATACTACTACCTAATTTCGAAAAAAGAACAATGATGCATCAATAGAGAGCAAATGGTGTGAATGTGTAGTTTTGGTTTCCATACAACAACTGCCTAACTCCTGCTTGCATCAAATGCAATACACACTTTTTATGAGAAGAAAGCATGAAGTCAATTTTTAGATTGTTGGAATAGATCAAGATTTCGAAAAAGATATCTGTCCGGGAGGTGTGCTGAATTTATATCCGAAAACTTAAAATACGCACCAGCTCACACCTCTACCACTAGAAAAATTAAACATTACTGAAGTTAGTTTTATTCATTGAAACTTCGAAAGGGAGACAAGGGACGGGTGTCGCGATGTGAGTGGGCTGCTTTATGATCAACAAAAGATGCCATATCCCAGTATCCTTCACGTCACTGCATGCCCTTTTATGAGTTATGACAGATAGATGGACTACTAAACTAACAAAAACTGTAGAAATGCTTGCTTTTTGAGGAGGGCAATGGGCATGCCAATGCTATGTCGACACCTCAACAGTTTGTGATTTGTTTGTGGGTCATATCCAGTTAGTGTTCTATCGATCCCCTGTTTTTTGCAGAAGAAAAAACCTACCTTGGTCGCGACTCTGGAATTTGTATCAATTTGTAAATAGTTGTAACTTAGATAGAGATGAATGACAACAGTATGGCTGCCACGTACGCGTATGATGATAAGAAAACAAGTTATGTGGAGACTTAGCCAAGTGTCTGTTGGGTTTGGTACAAGTAGCTGTCTGTGGTTGCCCTTGAAGAGGCTACAAAGAATTTGGTTGATAAAATGTGGTGTGTACATGGAAGAGTGGACGACTGGAGAGCCATCCATCTGTGTAGAAGTGTGTCGGGCAATTGATGTCGGGGGATTGTACTTCAAAACGGTACCCTGCAATGCCTAACACTGCTACTATTATTTGTCTGTTTTGACCGTTGAGCATTAAATGAGAGGGGCTCTCATAGTCTATCGCAAACCTAAACTTAACGGCTCCACGTTTTGATACACAACAGAATATCTATACTCTACATGGTAGGTGTTACCCACGCCATTCTAGAACTCCGTCTAGTTAAGGTGAAGGTGTTTACTGCGCCTTCAAGGTCTTCTTATCCGCACGCCATGCCAAAACTTCATCTGGTTAAGGTGTTTGTGCAACTCCACGTCTTCAAGGTCTCCTAATCTGCACGCCATGCCAAAACTCTGTCTAGTTAAGGTGATTGTGCAACTACTGCGCCTTCAAGGTCTTTTGATCCGCACGCCAACCGCACACTTCCTTGGCCTTGGGAATGCTATGTTACTTTTGGATCGATCCTCCACTACATCATTCATGTGCTAGGAATCAAATTTGCTTTCACCCCTAGGAAAGGTAACAAGATTGCAGATTGAGTTGCGACTTCAACTCGGACGCCTGCTATTCATCAGGATTGGACGCTGACTCTAGATGTAATGTAAATTTGTCAAAACCGATGTTTATCTCAAGTTTATATATAATTTAGACATTTAAACTTAAAATCCCAGTTTAAATTCCCGCTTAGAGATTCAAACCATCCTGGGAATTTTTTTTTGTATGTAGCGCATTTGAGTATGGTTGCTCATTACTCGGCTCTCACAGAGTCCACACAACAACTTTCACTATGGACCAAAAGTATCTCTAATCATTACAGTATGCCAATAATTTCTGTCAAAAACAACTTAGCTTTACCTCATGGCTGTTTGGGAAGCCACCCTCATATCGTAAATACTAGTGTTACTATATGAAGAACATTGGCTAACCTAGCACTGCATGCCAAGGTAACTCGGTAGCTGGCCCTCTTTCAAGACCTGCACAAAAAAATTACTATCTAAATATTCTTCAGAACAGGCCACCCTTTCTTCACGATTTCACTAATTCTTGCATCAATCTGTCCTTGGATCTTGGGAGGGCAGAGCTCTGCTGCATAGCCGTTTAGTTTTGCAGCCAGGCTTGACCTCTCCAGCTCCTCTTCGGGCAAGTTACCCATCAACTGAAGAAGCAATGGGTTTCTCTTGAGCTCAAATTTCTGCCAAAATTAACAATGGAAACTTCATTGATCACTCTCATTCGGTAGCAGCAGAAAATTTACTATCAACATGATAACAGACAACCATTCGATCCATTCATAGCATGCTGTGTTCTTGATCAGCCAGTGTTTCCCCGTTAAGCATTACATCAAGATGCATGCTTTCTATGCCATTTTCCTCGAGTGGAAGTAAGAGACTATCGAGCTTAGAACGATATAAATTTAATCAATGTCCAGCACATCAAACCGAAAGTAATCTTAATCTGATGGCTTAATATTGTGTTCAAGTGCAGAACATAGCTTCAACCTTACCTTCCTCACCTCCAGCTTCAGATGCACTACTCTATGCAAATTGCAATTCATCTAGACAATTAAAACAGATAAAAACTACCCGTTTTACTTTTGAAACAGCCCAAACTGAATTCGGCCTCAAATCCAGCTCAAAATCTAGTATCCCACTTTCATATATTTCCTCAATTCAAATGATCTAGCTTAATACTACTGCTATAAGCCAGTAGACGCATCAGGCAATCAAAGATTCAAGGAATTTCCCACAAATTGTAAACAAGTAAAGCGAAAGCCAACCTGATGCTCGGGTTCAGCAGGGTAGAAGGTTGCAAGTTTTTGGATTTGGGTAGTGACAATGCTGCTTCTGGACCTCAACTGCTCCTTTTCTTTACTAACGGAAGCCAGCTTTGATTCCTCAGTCCCATTACTGAAGATAATAGATCTAAATACAAAATCAACAAATTCGCCCGATTAGATACCGACTAAAGCACAGCTACGTACGATGGCAGGATTATCTGATATACCTGTATTGGTCGCCAACATCAGGCCCTTGCCCAAACACTTGCCTCGAATCGTGGCTCGACCAGAAAACATCCAGAAGCTGCCTGTAATTGATCACCCTGGGATCGTATTCCACCTGTACTTGGTCCAATTCCAGAAGCAATCAGAAGAGAATTCCACGCCAATGAAGCAAAATGTCGAGAAATCGTGGGAACATTTTGTTTTAAATCACCTGGACGCACTCAGCGTGATCGGCTAAGCTACGGTACTCTGGAACAGCTTTGGATCCACCGGAATAACCAACTATAGTCCGGACGACACCATGCAAGCAGCCGAAGACGGCTTCAGATCTCCAGAAGCTGCCGAGTGCAAAGACGGCCGATTTAAGAGGCTGATCTGGCTGTTCAATCGCGGTAGTGGAGATCCGCTCCGGCAAGCGGATTCCGAAAGCTTGATTGGAAATGGAGACCGTTAATAGGAGAATCGACAAAAGGAGACGAGAGAGAGGCTCATTCCTCTCTGAGAAGGCCATTGTTTTGTCCGGTTTCGCCTCTCTCTCTCTCGACGATGGAAGAGATGGGAGTAAAAGGCCGTTTACTGGTCGGCGGTTGTGATATTGGGCGCAAAAACGGTGAGAATTTGGGCACTTGGGTCATGATGCTACATGGACTTTAGTCTCAGCACAAGCCTAGCCCAATTCACCTCTTCTGGCCATTAATCTCAACTTTCAGCCTTTTTCTGTATCAACCCGAAAAATGAGTACTACAGACAATACTTCCATAAGACATTTAAGAGTCTTGCGAGTCATAGAATGAACAGCTGTGTAATCTAACCGCTAAACAGTCTAGAGCATGACCTTGAGCAAGGACGTGAGCAGCTGACAAACCTCCCCAACGATAGAGCCTTGGGCAGACCTGACTATTAAACAGTCTGGAGCAAAACCTCTAATAAGGACATAAACAGCTGACAAATCTCCCCAACGATAGACGAATGTGAGTCATCGCTCTTTTTACATCTCCTTTAAAGTCCCCCAGAAAAAACCCAAAAGGCCAACACAAGTTGATGTGACAGGATATCACTGGATTTTGATGTTTCAACAGTTGATCCAAGGTCTAATGTATAGCCAAATGACTGTTATCATTGATTAAATTTGATACCGAAGAGTGACTGCAACACTAGAGGTGCACCAAGCATATAGCTTAATCAAATTATAGAACAAGTTCAACGGCGACAGAACAAAATCAAAGCAACGATAAAGATAACTGGCTGAGAACGAAACAATAATCAAAAGCAGTGCAGGCCGAAATTAACCAAAGGAAACAAAGCAGGCAGCATATAATCTCAAAACATCGTCACAGAACAAAACCTTAATACCCAACTTCGAAGTCTGACAATAACAAACACTAAACATGATAAATGTCTTCAAAATTAAACCTAATCCGGGATAGCAATTCCAAGACGTCCAAAAACTCATTAAGATGTTTAAGCCTTGTCAGACTTGGCAGCAGAAGCAGCTGCTTGACCTCTGAGACGACCGGTTCTCCTTGCAGCAATAAGACCAACCTTCTGCCCAGGGGGTGCATCCCTCCTGACGGTACTAGCGTGACCAATGTGCTGATGGTTACCACCACCATGAGGATGCTCAACTGGATTCATAGCCACACCACGAACCTTAGGCCAGCAGTTCCTCTTAACCCTGTACTTGTGGTACGCATTTCCAGCCTTCAGCATAGGCTTCTCAGTCCTTCCTCCTCCTGCAACTTGACCAATCATAGCACGGCATCCACTTGGCACAATCTTCTTTGCACCGGATGGGAGCTTCACCCTGACACAAAATTGGGAACTCATTCAACAAATTGACACAAATCACAGTATACTTGAACCATTTTAAATCTAAGCTATTCCAACGAGTATTCTGTATGCATTTGAATATAATTTCCAAGCATATAGCACCAGCAAGCAATCAAGTCTAGCTGACGCAAGATGTTAATGAGTAATTGCTCTGTTACCAAATTATGAAGACTACTGGAATTAGACAAGCTATAGATATCACTGTGTCACAGCCATAAACATTCCACAATAAACTGATCAATTGAGCAATGGTTCACACCAAGGCTAGAGCTAATTCACAAATAGCATAGAACATCTATACATCGCTACTAGTATACAACAGAACTAACAAACCCTAGAATAATATAAATCTGCATTCAATAAACCAGCTTAAACAATCGGATTACCTAGTGGTGTCATTGTCAGGGTTGTGACTGATGACGATGGCATAATCGCCAGAGCACCTAGCGAAGACACCGCGATCACCGACGTGGTGCTCGACGTTGCAGACAACACCTCCTTCGGGGATAGATCTGAGGGGCAAGACATTACCGACCATGAGGGTGGCCTTCTTACCGCAGTATACGAACTGGCCAGTGTACATGCCCTCGGCGGCGACGAAGAGCTCCTTCTGCTTCTGGTAGCGGAAAGGGTGGCGGAAGGTGACCCTGGCTAGCGGGGCACCCCTACCGGGATCGTGGATGACTTCGGTGATGACGCCCTTGAGGTAGCCATTCCTCTCACCGAAGTCGAGGGAGCGGAAGCGAGCAGGGCCCTTGCGGTGGTGGGTGTGGGACTTGAAGACGGAGCCGGCACCCTTACGCTGAGCTCGGATGACTCTTCCCATTGTACCTGTGTGTGTGGGTGAAGAGAATTGAGCAGCGGCGAATGAAAGAGGTGTGATATGCCTGGGAAATGGGCAATTAGGGTTGTCTGTTCCATTATATAGTCCTGGGAAAAACCCTACTCTCTAAGGCTGAGCCCGAATCATCTTCGGGCTTACCCAGGCCCGTTAAGTACAGCATTCGGCCTAGCTGGAGGTGGACGGAGGAGAATAACGTAGGGTTGAGAGGGTTCCTCCTTTGTTCTGTTCTGCTAACTAGACCTGAGAATAGTGATATATGTGGGCCTGCAGATTACGTCCAATGGGCCAGATCCGTTGACGGCCCCTCTTAGTTTTCAGGCTTAGATATATACTTTGTGCAATATGAAAATGGATCAACTAGTGGTATCGAATTGGCTGGGTACTCGGGGCTTCCACCGGCGGCACGTCGTATCCAGGAATTTCCAACTCATTCCTCCTTGAACTTTTAGTTGTTCGTAACGCATGTTTATGGTGTGCTCGCGCAAGGTATTTGTATGTGTACATTGAAAGCGGCACGCGGAAGCAATATCGAGTCATATCAAAGCTAATAACCACTACATTTTTTACAACGGTTCTATCATGCAGGAGATTCAACAATTCATCGCTTCCATGTTAGAGATTCGTCTCCAAACAGTTCGCTAGTCAGATAATGGAGCCGACCATCAAGTGACCTAACTAGCTGTTAGATATCTTTTAAAAGTGTTGTTGATAATCCTCACTTAATCACTTTATAAATTGATTATCAGGATTTGGATGGATTTACTATTAAGAAAGTACTATCTATGAAAATATCTATTGATACAGAATTTTTGTGGTTAAGTTTTTCCAAGTAGAGGTTTGTTCTTTCTGTCGAGTACTGGAAACACTAGCCACTGGCAAGTCTTTAATGGCATGGTGCATGTTTTCGCTATAAAATTATGTTGTGGGCATATTTGCTTTCACTGTCATCAACTAATCATGGTAGATTGACAATGTTTTTCATACAAGTGCATGTTATTTGGAAGAAAGATATATGCTTCAAATACGTACCGCAATGAGTTTGATACCGGAGTTTATAGCGAATAATTTAAACTCTCACCATGTTTCAATTTAATTTTCTATTTTTGGTGTCGAAATAAGGACCTCAACACAGCTTAATTGAATTGTTTCACACAATTTCTTTGTGGAATTAGTACTCTTTTTACCACGCCTTTCCAATCAATTATTAAAGTGTCTCGCGTTTTATTTTTCTGTTTAGGATGCCGGATTAGCGGATATCTAAAACAATTATGAATTCAAACTTAAGACCTCTTAAACTAAACTCATCCTCTTAAACCAAACTTACATATATAATAATTTTTTACAAAATATTCGTGAAATAAGAATCTTTAATGATTCATTCAATCTATAAAAAGAGAACATATATTACTATTAAATGAATAGTGTTTGGTTATCTTACGAGAATTTTATTTTGAGTTTATGAGGGCTTTATTTTAAAGTTTATGAGGACTTTATTTTGACCCATTCTTCAATTGACATAACTTAAATTGTCTCACGCTTTCATTTTGCTAATACATTTTCTATAACAAAAAAAAGTTCATCTATCTCCACTTATTCTCTAAGCCTATCAAAACTTTCAATTTTTCATTTTCACATCAAAATTGGTTATTTTTCGTGTGTTATACTAGAGAAATTTGACCATTTTCACAAGAGAATTTCAAATTTTTTAAATCGGCTAATATTTGACATGCATGTTGAAAATGACTAATAAATCAAATTTTGCCATGATAACCCTGTAAATAATGGTCAAATGAAGTTAAAAATCAATTTTACTTGGTGTAATATTAGTGTTGAAATTTTTCAAATTGGCACTTTCTAAATGCATGTGGTGGGAAACCGCTAGAAATCCAAGTTAAGATTTTTGTAGTCGAAAGAACATATACATCCCTACTAACAAAAACAATAAAAAAATAGTTTAAAATATTTTTTAATTACATTTGGCTATTATTTAAAGGGCTTAACATGGTGAAACCTCAATTTTTAGTCATTCCCAACATGCATGTCAAATGTTAGCCAGTTTAAAAAAACAATTCATGTCAAAATTTGTCATTTTTTGTGTGTTATACTATGGAAATTTGATAATTTTCAAAAGAAAATTTCAAAAATTCAAAATCGGCTAATATTTGACATGTATGTTGGAACTGACTACAAAATCAAGTTTCACCCATGTGAATAATGGTCAAATGAAGTTAAGAGGTTGTTTGGATTGGTAAATTGAATTTGTGATTTGATGATTTGGACCCTAAAAGCTCTAAGTTAGAGATTTCACCAAATAGTTTGTTTGGATTACAATTAATTATGGGAGAGTGTTATAGAATTGAATTCTTGGTGCAGGCCCCTACAGATTTTAATCTCATATTGAAATCACTAGGTCGATGAGGGATTGTGGGAGAATGTATTTTATTTCATTTCATTTTTGAATTCTCTAGTCCCAAAAATCACCTAAAATGACACATTCAAACATTATATTTTTTAAAATAGCATGACCCTCATATTCTCTAGCTATTTGAATTCTCTTCTTATGAATTCACCCACACAAACGACCTCTAAAAATCAATTTAACTAGGTGTAATGTTAATGTTTACATTTTTTAAAATTGGCTTACTTTCTGCATGCGTATGGTGGGAAATTATTAGAAATCCAAGTTAAGATTTTTGTAGTCGAAGCAACTTAGTATATTTTAAAAGTATGAGTTATTTGGATGAGATTGGAGAAGGGGGAGCTGAGACTTGTTACGGATCATTTGTATGAGTTATTTTGTAAATGAGGTATTTTGAAGCTAAATGATATATTGTTTGAAAATATCTACAGCTATGCATGTAACGATGATTGAAGGATAAAAAATAAAAGGGTGGTAAACAAAATGTAACGTAAGTTCTGTTTGCAAAAATGTATTGAAACTGGGTGGTGAAAAAAGAAAAAGAAAAGAGAAGGCGAAGATCACAAGGAGAATGCATATGCATGGGGTGGAGATGAGTGAACAAGTGCAAGACATGCGGGAGGAACGTGGCACTCCATTTCTGCCCACCACATACTTGTCACCTCCATCTCTCTGATCTCTACACCCTTACATAATAACAAAAGTTAAGAAAACAACAAAACCAAACTGCCCTTATTACCCTCCTTTTCCAGTTTTTTTTGTAACCTTGGCAGCCTTTTTTGTCTTTTTGCTCTCTACATTTCCCTTTTCCCCCCAACCTTCTCTCTACAATTCCCATGCACCCGCTCCCCCCGCCCCCATCTTAATTTACCACTCAAATAAACTTGGAAAAACAAAAGCAAAACCGGATTTGTTCTTCTTTAATTTTAGTGGGTTTGGATGTTTACTGTTTAGCTTCAACAAGTCAACCTTTTTGGCAGACGGAGAAAGAAATAAAAACAAACCGTTCATTCACTTTCATGGTTAAAACGTGCATGTATATCTACGATACTCAAATTCATTTGTTATGTTATGAACCACTTTCAAAACTCAGACTAGTTCTCTTTACTTCTTTTCATTCGTTGTGTTTTGAGCCAAAACCTTTTTGGATACTTTAATTGGCATGCATTCATAATAGTTTGGAAGTGGGATGTGGATATTTTACCTATAAATTATACTAATATAGTCAGAAAAGGATAAACCAACGACTTTGCGATATTAAGAGTATATGTTCATCATGACAAACATCTAATCGGACAAGAATGGTTAATTAAGAGTAGAAATAGATCATTCCCCTCTATTGAATATTTTTCCCCCCATTTCATCATCAAGGACTTTTTTTGCATGTACATCCCCCCCATTTTTTATCTTGTCTTTTTGTACACCTCTCTAGGGTCCAAACAAAAAAACAGCCACAGGAGCTCCAAACACAAGCAAAAACCGCAGAGAAAAATTAACAAAACAAATAAAAACAAATTAACTCTCTACTCTACTACTGAACACGAGAAGCCGAGCTTAGTCGTTAGTCGCGCCGAGCCAAGCCGCCAAAACTGCACCACTACCATTAGATCATCAACCTACTCTTTCTCTTTACACTCCAACTTGGGCTTTCAGTTTGTTCAAGCCGGATACTCAAGCCCAAGCTCCATCTTACACGTGTCATCCTCACACGCTTCCACTCTCCTCTTCTTCACCGGGACCACGTGACATGCACGTGATGGCCCCACCATTGTCATCATCATCGGCTCAAGCCCCAGCGTCAGCTCCAACAAAACCCCCGCTGCGCCCACGCCATCGTCCGGGCTGGCTTCCTTAGCTCCTCCTCCGCCTGATGTTTTACCATTGCCGCCGCCGCCGGCGGCGGGGTCCGTCTCCTTCCTGAAAAGCATCGAAGCCTCCGCCGTCTCCACCGACACCATACTCTCCGTACTATCCTTGCTGTCTCCATGATCCCCGGCAGACTGGTGGCTAACGGAAGACTCGTGACTCGTCGACCGACGAGCCACCACCAGCAGCTCATTGTCATGATCTGTACCGACTGGGTCAACCATGAACCCGCACTTGATGGGCTTGGGCTTCACCACCCGCCTGACCCGGGAGCGCGGCTTGATTCCTCCTCCTTCTCCTCCACCGTCGTTTGCGGCTGAGTTGTCATCCTTAGTGACGTGACGGATGTCGTAAGCCTTGAAAGGTGGGCCCTGGCCAGTGAAGGCGGTTTCGGAATTGATGGGGGTGATAGGATCCCCTTTCAGCACGGCCTCCACTGCTGCCTGGCAGAGATGCCAGCTCCCGGACCACAGCAACCCGACCGAACCGTAAATCGGGTTGACGATTCGGCCGCATGCCTCGTATAGCAAGGACCTGAAGATCGCTGCAAAAATAATAATAAAAATCGTAAGCAAAATGAGGTTGAGTAGTAAAATTGAGTAGAGAAAAAGGGCATGATGGTAAAGTACCAGGACGGAGGTGGTCAGGGCCGGCGTTGATGAGATTCATGAGGCCAGCGCGGCCGTAGAATTTGGCGAGGAAGACGGTGGCGTGAGCCTGGGAGTCGGGCGATTTGATCCACTGGAGGCAAGGTCGGATGCTGCAGTTGTCGCTGCAGCCCTTGCGGAGGACTCGGCATCCATTACAGCTCATCCGCATTTTGGAAGACGATGGATTTGAAATTGAGAGAAAGTAGGGAGATGCTTAGATGGTGAGGAGAGAGGGAATTTTGGAAGAGAAGGGAGGTGAGGGGATTATTATAAGAGGGTGGGGGTGGCTGGGTTTTATGAACGCTGTTAGTTTTAATTTTTTAATAAAGTATATTTTCTCTGAAAACACTGGTTTCCACATTCAAAGAAAGTTGGATTGAGTCTGCTTTAATTTTTTTTTCTAACAATTAGGTGGGTAAGGGAACCAGACGCATGTAGGGGCGCGTGGGTTGGACTCCCAGTATCTGGAGTTGATGACGTTGGGCGATTGGCGGGGTACTGTTGTATCGCGTGAATAGTGAATTACAAGCATGATGGAAATTAGAGACCTCCTGTCCTCATTTCCCACTTCCGTAACCGATGATGGAGTGGGAACGACAAATGAGAAGAATTTATATCTCCTATTATTTCCAATACCTAATTTGCCCCTCTCACCCTTTTTCTTGTTGCATTATGGATCTTGATGGCTTGCATGTGAGTCTAGCTGACGCTACGTTGCGATTAAGTTCAAATCGTTAATTTAGCTTTATTAACAACCAAAGCTTCCTCTTTCTCTAGAATTAGGGTTTCTCTCCCAATCCTGAGACTATCTCTGCTACACGCAGTCTGACCTATATACCTACATCGTCGCCAATATCCGCACAAACCCTCCCCCTCTACACCCTCAAATCAACGGCACCACCCTCCCACCCTATCACAGCTGTTTCGTACCTCTACTCATCCCCGCCGCACATCACCATCCCATCCTCCCCTATTGCAACCCGCGCTGACAGCCTCCGCATCAACGCCGATATCTCTAGCCTCTCACCATGGCTGCAAACACCGGAACAACCCTAACCGACGTCAACTCCGTTGACGACATTGAAGGAAACGAGCAACTGACAACGGACGACCTGGTTGCGCTAGCAGTTCGGGGTCTTTCTCTAGCTAATAGCGACGACGAAGGGATGTCCTTGAAAGATATTACGCCAACCCCTGTCAAATCAATACCCGCTATGCATCGTTGGGAAATTCCGGGGCGGTCGGAGCGTTAATTACGGATTACACCTCCTAGATTACTAATCATCGTTATAATGCCTCATTTGCTATTTTGCAGTAATAAATACTACGTTTTTGTAAAAAAAATCAAATTATTATAATAATATTTGGAGCTCAAATCTCATTCTCACATCTACAATTTAAACATGTTAGTGAGTTTAATGATAATCGAGTAAGTTCAAAAGCTTATCAATTCATATACATTCATTTTATATTCAACTCATTAACGAGACATATACCAAATAATTTTAAAGTCAGGTAGTATTTAAACTCGAATCTCATATTCTTATATGAATCTAATAGATCTAGAACTTAAACATACTAATCGTAAAAAAAAGTTATAATTGATTGAGCTCAAAATCTTATCAATTCATAAATATAGATCGATCTCATCTCATATTAGACTCAGTAAAATCGAGACAAGTATTTACCAAGCAATATCTGAGTCATTGGATAGTAAATTGCTTTCATGCGGATTTCTCCAGCCTCCATCAACAATGCTAGTTGATGTATTACCATTAAGTAACCGCATTACTTACATGCATACATGATATGTAGGTAATTTGTGTGTAATGAAAAATATACTAATAATTATTCTAGGGGAATATGAATCTAATAGTTAAATAGTTAACTTCAATTATGGTGTTTACTGAATATAATAATTTATTTTCTAGCATAAATTGGGGATATAACTATCAGTTTATAATAATAAAGCTGTTATATCTAGCATTTATAAATGACTTGTTCCATTATCTCGACCTGGAAAAGCACTCATTCTACTATTAAAATTTTCAATTCCAGAAATGGTCATGAAACTGCAATTGTTTAATATTACAAAAATGGTCATGAAACTTCAATTGCTTGTCAGTCAAGTATCTTTTTAATTTTTATACACCGAGGAAAGAAACAATCAAACAAAGAAGGAAATGAGACAAAAACGTAATAAAAACAAGCGGGGGCAAAATGGGAAAAGGAAAGGCGAAGGACAGGTCTGTGACAAAGAGTGAGAAGCGCGCCATGCAAAAGCTTTGGGGGGAGGGGGTGCGGAACTCAAGAAGGGAAGTGGAGAGCGCGTGGCGTTCACGTTCTGGTGGCAGAGTGCGGTCGAATCGCCACATATTGGGGACGAGGGCCGTGGGCTCCACCCGGTATTCTGGTTTTACTCCCCCAAGAGGAAAAAAAAAAGTTACATTTAAGCTCCCGGTTTTCGGGAGGTGGGTGGTGAGAGAGAAAAGCAAAACAGCTTTTTTATCAACTCCAAAACTGGTGGCCGGTTTCCGGTATTAGAGGTGGTTTAGAGATTTTCAAACAAAGACCCCCTCTAGTCCCACTAGCCAATGGTTTTGGTTTGTGGTTAATAATATATTATATTATTATTTATAGAATAATTAATTAAGAGGAAGGTTGATTGGAGTTTAACTGTTGTATTAAGGATTGAGGTTATGCTTATCCGGTCTCCAATTGAAAATCATATGACTGATACTTTTTCTACAGAAATCAATCAACTTGGGTTGGGGTTATGTTTAAATATGCATTCCACTCTTATAAATAAGTGTACTCCAAATGTTTGTCTTTTATTTGATTTGGAGGGTTCAATTGGGTTCCAGTGGAATGATGTATCGTGTATGTTTTTTAAGAACACGTAGAAGTATTTGAAGATAATTTATCGTCGGGCGTATAAAAAAAAAAGGAATAGTAAGAGAATTGTGACATAAGGAAAATAAGGTACATGGGACATGTCTGTAAGTGATATAGCGGGTGTAGGTGTATAGTTTTAGGTGTGTGGAGTTAAATGTTTGATATGTGTCATAACCATGCATGCATGTCCGATCCCTCGCTGAGGAAGGCATGTCGTTATGCCGACGTTGAAACAAGCACGGGAAGTGGTTTCTACCTAGATAATGCATAGAGGAGAAGGGTAGTAATGTCCATGAAAGAGGTTAATTGGCTTTTGTACGTGACAAGCATGTTATTGCAACATCGCGACAAGACGAATAATATGTTCTGGAGATAACCTCCGTAGATAGCCATTTTTCTTGCTTCATCTTAGAGTCGGCAAGTGCTAGATTAGTCGGATTGGATGAGACTCTTACTCAAGACAAAACAAAATGATGCTCATTATAACTTTTTTAAAAAAATGGAAATACATTATAACTTGAAAACATCCAACCAAAAAGGAAAATTACATGCAATATGCTACAAAAGTATTAAATTATATGTGTTTGGATTTGAGACGTCTCACGGGTGAAATAAACAAATTAAACGTTGTAGTAAATCCCATGATAAAGTATGTCCACTATACACTGCAATATAGTCAACCAAGTCGATCAATCCATTAAAGTGAACAAACAAAATATGAAGAAACTCAGAAACACTTTTCCCTAAGAGAACGCGAAATCCAGCTGTTTCCTAATGTTATCTTGCGTAGAGTTTTATCTTCAGGTTCTCTGATTCGATCGCTTTTAGAGCTGACTATGTTAACGTGGCTGCGAAGTTTCGATAAGACTCTATAATTATGTACAAAGATTAGGTAAATAAATGATAGTGGAAATAATCAGATCTGTATGGTTAAATCAATTGGCTGATTATTTGATGTATGGATGGATGCCTCCGAGGCTATCCTTTGCGGAAGTTGATATGCAAGTAGATCTTGATAGAATACTTATTTTCTCTCTTGAGCTCATGTACGTAGCTGGCGCTATATTATGGAATTGAAGATCAAAATTCAATAATCTATAATGTTTTTTTTCCAGAAAATCATTTAATCTGGGCCCTAGTGCCCTGTATTGGAGCTTCATCTGCGTATTCATGGTCATGTACCTCGTTAACACTCTTGGATCTTCTAGATCAAAGAATGCGATCATAGTTTGTGCTGATGGATCACCAATACAGGAAGATTCAAGAATTTGAAAATCTCTGCAAATCACTTGTCATCGGAAAATTTTGTCTCTCCATAATCGACGACCTAATCGGAGAAAAGGGAATCGACAATTTCAAAATGTCAGTTATACTAATTTAATTCATAATTAGTGCTCTCATCAATGAGTTATTATTGGGGTAATATTTCCTAGAACCTTCTCTAATCTTTTACTTCATTAGTTGGTCGTTTTCAAAATTCTATTAGCTAATTAAGTTTCCGCAAATTATGTGTACAATTATTAGATTAAATTAAGAATTTTTCGTTATTCCCCTTTCAATTATTGATTTTCGGTAATTTAATATCTGTTTTAATCAATTTTTCCTTTCCATTGCTAATAGTAAAGTTTAAATGGAAATTACCTTCTTAACTCTTAAGTAAAGATCGTTTATGATGCTGCTTGTTATTGCTTTATCAAATAATTGAAAATGGGATTTTGAATCTCAATATCGACTCTCTCATCAATATATTTATAAATGATTATTTTTAAATTATTTATACGATTAAACTAATTGATAAATAAAAATTTGTTAACACAAATATACGTTTAGTCATATTTTAATAATATACAGTGACAATTATTACGGGGAGATGCTTTTCAAATTCTTTACTCCTTATTCTTGCACAACCTCACTTTTTTTTAATTAGTGATATTTTTGTTTGTTCTTAATTCTCTATTCATGAAAATCCCTAGAAAAAAAAAGTCGATCGACCCATTTGAAAACACTTTCCTGCAGACAAACGTTTATATTTGGTAACATAATTAAATAAATAAACTATGGACTAAGAGACCTAACGTATAGTTGTCTACGGTCACCGTGAATATTTTATTGTATATAGTGCGATGGGCGGCTACGAAGAATTTGGAAGACAAGAGAATCCACCCACCATCTTCCTCTAACCCAATTGGCCTTTTCTTTTTCCTTTCAACTCACTAGATAGTAGCTAGCTGAGCTAACGCATACTACAAGTCTAAAATACAATACATACTTTTTGATAAATTATTTTAAGAAATAAGATTTATAGAAGTTATTTGCATAGTTGCATACCCGTTTCTGTCGGCTAGAATTTAGCCTTATCATGCATGCATTATATATTCCAATTATTTTCCATCACTTTGCCTTGTCCATTTGGTTCAACCACCATTACCAAATTTCAAAAACATAATAATAATTTGATTTCATGCAATTTCATGTTAATAAAGCTTGGTTTTCATGTCGTCTCTTTTACATGTTTTTTTCCTTCGTTAATGTAAGTTGGACGTAGGATAAGTATATATATATCAATTGTTACGACCATGTATATAAATAGAACTCGTGTCCAAATACTAACGAGAGGAAGATGTCAACAAATTATAAGTTCACCTGCTAATTCAGTATTTAACGAAATATGAATCATTACGGCAGACGTCAACAGAAGAGTAAGGCCGGGGATGGAATTAAATAAGAGAAAACGACACAAAACAGAGGAAAATATTGGGGGGTAAAGAAACTGACGGATGGTGGAGGAAAGGGTTGAGACAGAAGACGTATATTGCCAAAAATGCATGCAAACTAGGAATACAGCGCGTGGCATTGTTACTTCATACCCGCGTCAGTTGTACGTACGTACGTTTATATTTGTAACAGTCCACTCATATACTCCTTATTTGTAGGAAAGGTCCACATCACCTTTGAAATCGGACTTCCTTGTCGATACAATTAAATTGAATGTGGATGCTGCTGTTTTCAAGGACTCTTTAACTGCTTTGGTATTGGATTGGCGTTACGGGGAAGAACGGGGCAGCTGGTGGGAGAAGCTAGGACGGTTCTTGAAGGCTTGCGATGGTTGCGGTAGTTAAATCACACACATGTGATCATAGAAACAGATTGTGCGGGAGTACACTCGGCGATTTATGGTGAAGAGATTGACGTTACTAAATATGGCGTCATCGTTAATGAGTGTAGAGAGATGGTTTTTATCTCAACCGGGTATTTCGATTGTTTTTGTACGAAGAGATGGTAATGATGTCGCTCATGTATTAGCTAGGCGATCTATTATCAAGGTCAATATCATTATGGGTCAGGCCCCTCCTACTTGGTTATCGGCCGCTATGGCTAACACTTGTTTTGATGATTCTCATTAATATATGATTTAGTTTTCTGCCAAAGGCGCACACAAAAATAATGTGGTAATCATGTCGATAAATATGTGTAATTAGACATAACAATTCAAATTCAACATTTAATTTAGACTAACAACTTTAGAAGAGTGTTATAAGTTTTTATCTCAACAAGAGCTAAATTGCAATTTGCGAGTCTACTTAGTTGTCTAGCCAGATTCCGAACTTACATATCACATCATCTCTTTGCTTGGATCATTTTGGATAATAACACGATTCACATGTTAGTGTTATACGCTGCTAAAAAAAACAACCCTCTGTAGAGTGAAATAACGAGTCTTATGCAACTGCTTGTCCGATCTCACTAGCTAATGAAATGTCTGAGTGGGTCGAACGAGGTGCACGTTAACTTGAATAAATCGGTACATGAAACGTACGTATTCAGAGTAAAGTTGAGCATCCTAATCCTATATATGAAAATTCAGTATATATATTTGTGGGATTTGTTTGGTTAAATTGCATGCATGGGTAATAAATTCAGTTGACATATAACAGAGAGGAGGTTTGTACAAGTGTTGGGAAGATTGGGATTGATCATTGTTGTCTGGTAGTGCGCACAGTTTGAGACTTGGAGTGCATGCAATGGCAGTAGTGCACCAGTTTCCATCACGATACCCTTTGCTAAATATTTGATGCTGAATAGTTTTGGTGTTTAAAAGCTAAATTAATACTTAATTATGAAGCAGTTGGACAATTTGCAAATCTATAATGCATACAAAAATTACGAGTGGAGAAATACTTAATTTTGTACAAAATTAGATTAATCAACGAAGTAGTTAGTGATTCAGCCCCCCTCGCTCCTTCATATCATAACTATAAAAGTGACAGTTGAGGCAATCACGGAAAGCTAGCCAGCTACAATATAATTCAGATTTGGAGAACCTACCCATGTTTCATCATTTCAATTGTTTTCATCAAAATGGCGCATAACAAGTTGTTTGCTCTCCATATTGATGAACATGTTTATATTTTCTTAACCTCGTCTATATTTTGGAGCTCTTGACTGTTAATGGTATTTGTGATTGATATTTCTTAATAAGGTATTTGGTAGGTGAAGATTAAGGGGAATGTTGAGTTCATTCTCTTCAGAATGACTCTTCGGAGTATGAGATGGGGTGCCATATAATTTCAAAGGTCCCCATCTTCCTGATTACAATTGTCCTCGTCTCAAAATACATGTCGTTTGACGATTTACCAATGGATTTGTCTATTAAGTAGGATAACAAACTCTCTTATATATTGTAGGTTGTATTGCGATTAATCTCATAAATTTGACAATCTACTAATGAATATGTCCATTCGGTAGGATAATAAACTCTCTTCTATCTTGTAGGTCATTTTACGACTAGTTTCACGATTTTGATAAGAATTATAATTTTTCTTGAATTGCTATTTTACTCCCTCCTATTAAAAATTATATTGAATTGCTATTTGGATAACAAGTTGTTTTCAGCAACCGCACCAAGTTTCCAAGTTGCTTCACAAACAACCTTTCCGTAATTAGAATAAAGGGCCCATTTGTAAGTAATGGTTTGTTAATCGAGGAATTTAGGATACATCCCCTCTGCTGCAGATGAAAGTTATTCCGAGGGCTAGCTACCCACCACCGCAATTAGTTTTATTATTATTTTACTTAAAACTAGTTTTTCCACCGGCAACCTGGTATTAATTAATGGGAGCTACAAATCTATGTATGATTAGTTGGATGATTTCTGGTTTAGGTGCATATTGGTTAAAAAATCGTATAATATTTATTATTAAGTTTTGTCAACAATTCGAACTATTAAATGTAACAATTTTTTACAATATAGATACGTTATTATACATGGAAATTTGAAACGTGCAGACAAGTAAAACTATATGTTAAATATTTGAAACCGGATGTTTTGTCAAATGTGTTTTAGAATTTTGCTCAGTATGTTTACAAATTCAATCCAGACTAAAAATTGTGCCTATGCCGTCTTCGATGTTCTTGGTTCTACTGGTAAGTAGAATTGGTTTGAAGTTTTTAAAAATGTAGGATTCCTCATTTATTTTTTTCGATATTCTTTGGAGCGGTAGAAGCAGCAGCTGAATTACCAACGACGATAGTGGTCAGCAGGTTTATTGAAATATGGATCGTTAGACTAAATTGATTAAATCTGACGGCTGAAATTTATTTATTGTCATCAAGGAACCTAACTATTTGCTGCCAGACCTGTCTGCACACGAACCAAACAACCCTTAAAAATAACAGCGAGATTGAAGAAAAGAAATAGACGATAAAAGGGAGAGGAAAGAGGCGCGTGGGATGGGCGAATCCGAGGAGACCCGCGGGGCGAGTGGGTGGAAACGAACAGAAAGCAAAGCATAATTAGCATCTAATCCAATCGCCACGTAACCATCATTGTAATAGCCAACCGTAGCTCCTGGTTTGGGGGAGATGTTTCTGATTTCTCCTTTTAATTGGGAGTCAAACAACATTAATTAATTTATTATAATTTGGAAAACCGTAGGCTGTATGGATTTTTGGTGGTTTCTGGTTTTATATCTTGTTGCCGGAAGTTCCGGAGGAGCAAAAAGAGGTTCTATGGGCGCCTTTTTTTGTATTTTTCTGTATTAATAAATAAGTATTGCTCTAATTGGAATATTATCTGCCCCCCTAAAATTAAAGTAAAGCACGCAATCTAAACACTAATTACCAACTGCACATGAAGGAATCTAACAACGTTTAATTCGTCAAACCGCCCCTTCTGTTACTTTAACCAACTAGTTGATGTGTCATTGTCGTAGTTTTTTAAGTTATTTTTATAGCCCTTGGGAAACATTATGTACAATATAGTTTGTAAGGTGAGATGTGAGATAATATTTTGAGTATTTTTATTTATTTAAATAGTAAATTTATATATTCTTTGATCTCTTTTCTTTTAAACTATTTAAGGCTAGCCTTAACCACACTTATAACCCTACTCGAGTGATCGAGCACATTTTGAACTACATGTTGTAAGCCGTCAAAACACGGTTATGGGATAGATCCCGAACCTATATGATGTAAAGTCGTCAAAACACGGCAACCACTATTACAAATTAAGCCTCCTACAATTTGCTTATATGATTCTTAATGGATTGATTTAAGCATCTAATTATCCAATGTTTGGTTATGCGCAAATCGACTCTGATTATCCAATGTTTATACTAATGGCTGGGCAAGCTAATTGCACTTAGAATCACTTCCCAAGTTTCTGCACCTCTGCAAGCAACAGTGAAATTGGGCTTAAAGATCCCGGCAACCGTGAACAAAATAGTATTTTAGGCCTAAAGGCTTTAGCTCATCCGATGAAATTGGGCCGGGTATGATGAACATAAGACAGCCCGTCGATTTTCTAGCGGGTTGGGCTCATTTGGATTATGATCTTCTACCAAAATGGCAATATGAAGCAGCTGGAAATAAACTGGAGATAGAAGTTACTGATAGTCCTTCACTTCTACTCAATAACTCAACCCACCATGACGGTGGTGAATATCCCGTGGATGTTGTCTCGATTCACGACACCGGTTTCGCATCAATATGAAGTCTATTCAAAATATGTTGATGGGCATTGTTTGGTAACATTTATTGTAAATGAGAATTCGATCGAATTGAGAGAGATTGTGACCGGCTTACAAATCGTCTGGGATAGGAAATATTGAATACTACATGTCCGTCTGAATTCCGGCGCGGGATACCAAAATTTGTTATAGGCATTAATGGGCCCCGCACACCACCATAGATCTTCTAAAATTGCAATTCGCCTAACATTTTATTAAGCTCTATCGTCATGCCCAACCCAACCCGGCCGACAAGTGAATGAAATCGTCAACCACAACAACTTATAACCCACCTAAGATATATATAACCCGACCGATATACGAATTGATTTATATATGACCTAATTAACTTGTAAGTTGATGAACCAATAGTCCAATAGCTAGGAACGTGTAATAATTTGTGTAAAGATTTTAGATATGAATTAACCGGAAGAAGTAGACAAGTTGATCCTTTACTTTAACCTCATTAATCTCGTACCAGGCTGTTTGTATCCGCAGAAAATTGTCAGTATGCTCTATATATGCAGCAGGTCTAATAATACTTGGACAGTGAGGGATAGGGTTAGTACTTGGACACAGAAATGGAAGGTCACCACACTAACCATCTGGATAGCAGGATAATGAGACAATGTAATGTTGAATCACCAACCGAATCAAACACACTCCACGCCACCTTATCGTACTTTTTCGGGTCGGATTATCACTTCACATGATATGTAAAACTTAAAATCTTGTCTCGGAATCTTTGATCATCCGGGTATGATCAGAAATTTCAAGATATGAATCTTGATGCTGGACTTGGAGTTGCTCGAGTATAATGGGTTTAATGAGTTATTGCCTAAAGAGGCCAACTTGACGGGCATAATGGGTTTAATGAGTTATAATGTATCATCGTTTTTCTTACCCTAATATTTCTACATGTCACACATATTAAAATTTAAACGACTTATTGGCTCCGCGTCCCCGTTTGCCTAGTGTGACTTGCGAGAGCTTCATTTACTTACGAGTTACGACACATTCTTTCCTTAGTTTGGTATCCTCCGATGACAGTTCTGTATCGATCCGAGGAATTGAGCAAGGTCCAAAAAATGGGATGAAGCATGGGAGCAAAATGGGGGGATGCAGGCAAACCAACGAATACAACCCACAACTACCACTTATCACTACATTTCGGGCCTCTGCCTAATGAAACCAATTATTTGTCATTTTTCACCCTCCCCAACTGGGCACTCGTTACACCGAGGATGTGATAAGATTATGGCAGCTCCCGCCACGTGGCACTGTCATTGTGGTTCTTTTTTTCCACTTAACGATAAGGCTATAATTACCCAATTTTGACTTAAATGAATTATAATACAAAAATCTTATGCTCCAAGAAAAAAGGTTAGGCAACAACCCTTCATTCAACATGTGGACAGAAATGGTTAGTCAGGTCACGAACCCAATCCAGCCCAACGGTCAGATTTAGCCCAATACCCCTGGCCCACTGGTCGGAGACCGTTGGATTAGAACTCTGGGAGGTAGAAAACTCGCTATAAGTAGGGGTGGGATATGCAGAGCAAAAGCAGAGTAGCTCATTTCGTTGAGAACTAAAAAAGAGTTATCGGATAACAAGAAGAACCCCAAAGAGAAAATTAAGAGATGGCTTCCTTGATGTCTTCCTCCGGCGTCTCCACCGTCGGCAGAACCGCCGCAGTTCAGGCTAGCTTGGTCGCACCATTCAAGTCCTCCTCCTCCGCCTTCCCGGTCACCAAGAGGTCCTCCAACCGTTCTACCATCCCAAGCAACGGCAGCAGAGTCCAGTGCATGAAGGTTGGTTTACTGAAATGCCCTTTCCCATTTTGTAGTAACATTTTGAATGAACATAGAACCATATATGAACCAATTGGTGAAAATGTATGTGTATAGGTGTGGCCACCAGTTGGGTTGAAGAAGTACGAAACGCTGTCGTACCTTCCCCCATTGTCTGAGGAGTCTTTGGCTAAGGAGGTTGACTACCTACTCCGCATGGGATGGGTTCCTTGCTTGGAATTCGAGTTGGAGGTAACTTTTTAATGTGACATTTTCGCTCTACGGTCTAACTCACTTTCACATATAAAATTATTTTGAAATATAGGTAGAGTGATATATTTTATATATTGTAGTTTAGTGTACAATTTGATTCAGTGTATTAAATCGTCATGGATCTGTCGTTGGATAGGATTTGAAAAATGTATCTTCTGTAGCTCTTTAATACAATCTCTAACGGATGTGAATGAATTTTGAAGGTTTTTTGCCAAAATTGGATATGACATTTTGCTAGTAAAATATATATACTTTTAATATAATTTTGTGAAAAAGCATTGTTTTTTGAAAAATGAAATATATTGTTGGTCTTTTTAATAATGACTTGGATACCTGACCAAACATACGATATACAATATTTTCTATTGTACTAATATAGTAATATTCATATTTGGATTATTAAAAAAACACTCATCTTTTGAATTTTCCCTCTCAATTTTTCGTGCGTTGTGTAGCACGGTTTCGTGTACCGTGAGCACAACAGCTCGCCGGGGTACTACGACGGGAGGTACTGGACAATGTGGAAGCTGCCCATGTTCGGGTGCACCGACTCGTCGCAGGTGATGAAGGAGCTCCAGGAGTGCGTCAAGGAGTACCCGACCGCTTTCGTCCGTATCATCGGATTCGACAACAAGCGTCAAGTGCAGTGTATCAGTTTCATTGCCGCCAAGCCCCCGGGCTACTAAGGCACAATTCGTCTAAATCTCTCGTCATCCATCTACAAGGCTCATTTTGGCTGCTGGCTTCTGGTTTTCACTCTTACGACTTGATGCTAAGTCAATGTTTGCCTTTTGTCATTTGGTTTTTCCGTTTTCTTTTTCGTTTTCTCTTCATTATATGTTTCTTTTTTCTTCAATTTTCTCATGTTTTCCCGTCGGATGTTGAATCGAACGGTTGAGATCTATTGAAGTAATAATAATATCATTTTGCATATTTATTTATCTCCTTTCCCGCCAAGATTTCTATGCTTGTATACTTATAATTAGCTAGCTAGCATGTTTAGAGTTTGGTACCTACGTACTTCAGGCAAATATGATTACATTACAAGAAAATATGGTATTTGTTGGTCCTTCATGGCTGTTATTTGGATTAGCGACAGAGTGTTATCCGGTTCTTAATCGTTTTAGTGACTAACAAGTTAGCTATTCTGTTCACATAGTCACTAAAAGTTACGGCGACTAACTTTGTGGCTGACCCGTACTCATCGTCGCTAAAAGTCATTTTTTTTTGTAGTGGGTTGTTGTTTCTAGTATAACTTCCAACTTAAAACTACCAAGGCTTAGTCACGTCATATGAGTTATGACTATAGGTAAGAGTTTCTGTAGTATTACTGACGTTGATGAATGTAGTGGATTTGTTATGTGGCGAGAAGATAGAAATTTCATGAGCAAAATATACACTTATGATTTTATCAATTTCTTTTGATTTTACTGTTCCGTCCGCGGCCGTCCAATTTTTTTCGTCGCCATGGCCGATTTGTCCACGGGGACTCCTCCGTCCTGCTGCCCTAATTCCTCATCGCAATCATCTTCCACAACTACTTCTTCTACCACCTTATACAGAGTACGTAGCCTTATTATCCTTGTTTGTCTCATCAACATTTCTCTTCCTCCGAAGCAAGCACAACGCGCAGCTATTCGCCACCGTCCCATCAATCCCTAAAGAACCAATCTCCTTATCCGCCAGCCTGTATTCGTGCATTATCCAGACAATTCCATCGGACGCCGCCTCCGTCGTATCGATCTGATCGTCGTCCTCACCTTTGGACCGCTTCCTCTTCTTCTCAGCATTACTCTTAGTCCAGTAACTAAACCTCCTCTTTGGATGTTCTTTGCCGTTTTGGTCTTCTTCTTCAACGGAGTAAACAAATACAAGTCAGTTTCTCCTTCTTCAAGGTCGTCGCCGTGGAATCTGGACCAGACCTCCCAAGGCTCCTCAACGCCGTAGAGGTCGCAGTCGTGGACATGACCGGAAAGCAGAGGAAATCCGCAGAGCTTGACGATGAGGTAACAACACAACAACCGAACTTCAATAAAACCCTACACTCTCAATTTCCAGACTTGAGAATCGGATTACAACTCGGTTTTCTGTTTAGAAAATCACATGAATAATGGCTAAACTTCAACATCAAAGTGTGTTGCTATCGTTGAGTTATCTTCCTGTTGCTAATTCTACTATATTTTATAGCTTTCCATTGACCGATGGAATCAGTACATACTGATTTTTTAGTACTGAGTAGTCTGATTTTAATATGGTACAATAGCAATTCAATTAGAAGTAAGGATATGTACCATTTCAAAAATATAGATAAAAATATGTGACAATAGTCCGTACGTACTCAGTAGTATCATATATTTTTGACTATAAGGTTGAAAGTGGTGGTCTGAAATTTCGTCACCGGGTAAGTTTTGGGATCTACTCAAATCAATCATTAACGACATCTCACTTTCAGAGCCTGCAACGATGGTGACGTCACCATGTACCTTTATTTCCATGAATGTGCGTCTGTCCCTCCATCCATTGTCTTTTTGTTTCAAAGCAAATTGTTGTTATATGTCACCCGCTTTATGACACATCGCATAATATAGAATGTAAATATTTGAACCAAGTGTGAGAATAATGCATTATTGTTCACGTATATGGCCTACGGGAGATGAGTAATGACAACAGAGAAGATGGTAGAGAAACCAATTGAACTTTTCTTGTATTGATATTTCTCTCCCGTCAACGGCTCTCATTCATGGACTAAAGTGTTCCTATAGAAAAATATTATGAGCACAGACAGCTACATTTTGTGGACAAAAGCCACTACAGAAAAATTACGGGCCCCTCCCACTATACTAGTGTCTCCATCCGTACATTTCCCATCGTCGCCAACCATCTTCCCGTCCCTTTTCCCCCCATTCCCTTGGATCTTGCGAGTTAATCATTTTTATCGACTGATTTAACACTTAGGCCTCCTCCTACGCGGAAGATGTGGGACGGAATTGGTCGGTCTTAAAGGGTCAATTTCATATACCCAGCTAATTTCCTCATATATGTTTTCTACAGTTACAACACAATATTTTCAATTTTGTCGGATTTGATACATAATTTCCCATAATTTTAGCCCCCTAATTTCGTTTGGAGAGGTCCGGATTTGCCCTTGTATTTGAATTCTAACGGCTTTGGAATCCCAATCATAATTAACAGTCTTTAAGCGGAAATGAAACTTACTTTCGTCTTTGAAACATAAGAATTTTGGTATGAAAATTATTCGAATCGAAATAAAAATGTCTAAGTTATGACACAAATAAAAACAGTAGGAAAAATAAAAACGAGTCACAGATCCCAAAATTCCTATCTACAATTGCTTGCCGTTAGATTATTTAGCTAAAATGTAACATTTTGCCAAATCTTTAGCTAAATTTTACTCAAAATTTTAACATTTATGGATATTTTAACTTTTTGCCTCATCATTATAGATAGAGCATGTTAGAATTAAATATGACTCTTTTTATAATTTGGCTCATCATTATAGAGCATGTTAAAATTAAATATGACTTTTTTAACAATTTGGTTCACTATTGTGGATGGTCTTACAAATGGCATCAAATGTTATCAACCACAAATGAAGGATTGTGGCCTCTAGCTTCCCAGAAGCTGACTTGCTTCGCCACATGAGAATAGGAATACTATTTGTCTCCATGTAGTTGTTTATGGTTATGCTTTTATATAGATAGCTCATACTGTGGAAAATCAAAATATTAAGCATGAATAAAGTTAAATTAGTCTAAACCGTAAAATCAGACTTAATATTTGGTATATATGAAGGAGTTTTTTTTGCCACTTAATGAGCAGCTCTATTATCTAAATATACAAGTAAGGACAAGTTGTTAGAAAATTCAGAACTTTTACGATGATAACCTATAAAACTTCAAGTCTCCACAATATGATAATGTATTGATTGAGGTAGAGCACAAGTTTCCCGTTATGTCCTTTCAGTATGATGATTGATGACCTAAACCCATCAACGTGACCGCACCCAATTCAGCCCGATTAATGTTTAACCAACCTGGGTCGCAGTTCGAATTGGCTAGTCATCAGGAACCCGTTGGTTTCTGCACGGCATTTCTTAATTCCACAAGTGACAGCAGCAAGCAATGAACCAACGGGGATATGACTGCCACAACGGACGTACAACGAATGTCAAGGATCAATTACCAAGTCAACCCAATGCTTCGTCACCAAGTTTTCGACGGAACAGCGGCGGATAATCATAATTTAATTACTTTAATTTGCGGCTTAAACTGGAGGCGTACTTGACTATAACGCAATCGCAATGCAAACAAAGGGACGGAGTCATTAACAATTACATAGCCGCAGCCAGTTTGACTAAGTGCCCATGTAACTTAGCCAGAAGATTCTGTACAAGTTCATAAGAAGTTACAGTAGCCATACCTTATGCAAGAAGATTAGAGTTGATCAAATTCAGCACGCGGTCTTCCAATTTAATACGCATACTCAATCATTCTTCCTCTGCTTATAAATACCATCATCCAGCCCAACTTAATCTGATCAATTCATTTACCAAAATCAGAATACCGAACAATGTCGAGCAACACATCTGAGCGGCGGTGGATTCTGTTTGGCCGGCTGAAGAAGGCGGTGAGCAAGTTGAGGATCCTGCTAAAGTTCGATCTCCACGTTTGGCGTTTGGCGGCGTCTCTCCTCGCCCCTTCTTCTCATGCCTCTGCTCCTTCAAGAGTAATTAGCTTCCGCGGCGAAGACAGGCCTGGATTGGCGGGGGTTGCGTGTGAGGATTACGATCCGCTACCTGATGGTGACTCGGATTCCGAATGGAATTCCCCTCCGGTTGAATTTACATCTCCTTCGGCGTCGAGATCGGAGCTCCGTAGAACTATTAGCCGCCGAGCGTCGATGGAAGATGACATCGACAAGAAGGCGGAGATGTTTATAGCTAATTTCCGGCGGCAGCTTCGGATTGAGCGGCAGATCTCTCTGGATCTCAAGTATTGCCAGCAGAAGACGTGAAAGAAATTTCTGAAAGGGAGAATGAAAGAAATTTGGTGACCGAGTTTGGTGCGGCCGTGCGGCCGGTGACAAGACAGGACATATCCAAGCTAGAAGTGGGTTATTTTGTTGGGCTTGGGCTTTGTTAAAAAGAGGTTTCATTGTACATAGATTATTGTGGGCCTTGAGATCGTCGACCTGATGGCTTTCTTTATTATTCAGAAGAAAGCCCACTCATTACAGCGGCGTATGAGTATGGTTGTATAATAATAAATAATAATTTGGATCGGCCAGTCCAGACCAAAATCAACGTGTTAACCGGTTAATTGAAGTCGGGTAGTTACCGTATTGACAACCTTATGTCGTACGTACGTGTTGTTTTGATTGCTTAGAGTATACATGGACTAGCAGTGATCCTCGATTCGCAAACTCAATAGGAAACTGTCCATAAAATTTTGAATCTTTGATTGCAGAGAAGAAATGGAGAGATGAATCAACTTTTTTAAAGTCGAGGATCAACTGTTGTTTCGGCGGTCGAAGAAGATCAAGATGGAACTTTCAATTTTTAATGAATCATTTCTCCTATTATTTCATATCTGCTATAATATAAGACTAAACGAATATTTAAAGATGACGTTTCTTCAGATAACACTCTTATCCATAACTACAAGTAGAATCGACTTTGGTCCTATACTGACAGACCCGAACATATATAAGCTCTCAAGAAATTAGGGCCTCGTTATTCGGCCCATAACCCGACTATATGATATATGAAGACAAACAAGTAACCCTAACTTCAGGAGCGCCGCGGCTTATTTTCATTTTTCTCAATGTTGAATTCCATAAATGTTCTTTCCAATTCAATTCCTGATTTCCGTCCGTTTAAAAAATCTATCATTAATGTTAATTAATATTTTTGATTTTTCAAGCGTCATGCATGACGTAAAAAGAGATGAATTTGAAACGACAAACCATTCAATTATTACATTATAAATACTTCCAAACTCAATGATTAAATCATTCTCAATCTCACAAACTCATATTCTCACTCTCTCAATCTCTCACTTTGTTATTATTTGTATGTCATCAATTATTTTCAATTTCATGAGTTGCTTCCATAAGGTGGCTATAACTCATTAGTTTATGCGGCCAAGACCATAAGGTTAGGTTCCTTACTCTTTTTAATTAAACTTAATATTTTTTACTATTAACTTATTTAACTGATTGAATATTTGATTTAGGTTTCTCACCCTTTTGATTTTGTATTTTTTGTTGCAGCAAAGCTGGTTTGGATTTTTATATGTCGTTTGGATGGGTGATTTGAAATTTAATAGAGATTTGATTTTAAATCATCTATTTGGACACTTAAATCGGAAAAAAATTTGGGGTGATTTGAAATCACCTTGTCGGTCCAGAGAGAAGTTTGTAGGTGAATTTATATCACCCCGAATATATAGAGATTTCATAAAAAAGAGGAGAGATTTGAGAATTTTAACTAAAATTAATTTTACTTTTCGTAAGAATTTCTCATTGTCCAAACAATGCGTCAATCTTTTTAATGGGTTAGCTATATGGGAAATTGAGTATAATTTCTTAGATGACACAAAGATGGAAGAGCTAATAGAGAATTTTATTTCAGATAATCCTATACAGGTATTAATTTGATAAAATTTTAATAAATTAATTCATCTTTTATTTGTTTTTAATATATTATAATAAAATATGAATATGAAAATTCTTTTTGGGCTAGTTTCCGAACATGGCTTTCGAATTGGGCAATTATGGTAAAGATGGAATTTTTGCTCTGACAAGACTCGGAGGGCTTCTCAGATGGATATTGCTATTCGTATGTGGAAAGAATTTTTGTCTCCCGACCTCCTTGATAGCTATGTAAGGAACTTTTAGCGTCTATATTTTATATATGTGTTATACTTTATTTGTTGTTAGTTCAATGATGTTAATACATGCTATACAATGATTTTGTCTACAACCATGTGATTTATTATTTTGATTTCAAATTTATATTTTTACGGTGTTTCATTCTCTCCGAACTTTAGTTGTCCATGTCAATCATTCGTATTCAAAATTGTCTAGCCAATTTTAAAAAAAAGGATCTCCTCTCCTTTTTGTACAAACTAGAAACTTCCATTTTGAAACTTTTCAAATTTTCTTTTGCAATAAGATTTTGTATTTATGGAATGAAGTGCATGCATTGGCTAGGAAGGTTTGTATTTATGGAATAGTATATTTCATACATGTAAAGTAATTTATAATAGATATGTTTTGAGCAGAGTATTTATTAGGAAATCAAATGAAATTAATGGTAATGATGGAAATAGATACGCTATATGATTGTGAAACTCACACAACTTACCGACTCCTTCAGTCATTCCTTTGCCTATAAAAACCATGCAAATCCATCATTCTTTACACACCAAAACAATCGTTTTCTCCATACAATCTCCCTCAAAGCATATAACTAGTTATATTATCTCTCAAACTGTCATTCTCACTTTTGACATGGAATTTCCGACCGTCAACATCTACGACGACGTAAGCAGCAGTAGCGAGGACAATATCGACATCACCAACATCCATCCGGTTCCCAAGAAAACCAGAGGAAGGCGAAAGATCCAAATGAAGAAGATCAAGAAAGATACGGATATGATGGTAACCTTCTCGAAACGTAGGTTTGGGATCTACAAGAAGGCTAGCGAGCTTGTCACCTTGACAGGCAGTGAGATTGCCTTTTTGGTCTTTTCCCCTGCTGGCAATGCCTTCACCTTTGCTCATCCTTCCTTTGACTTCCTAGTCACCAAGTATTTGGGCATACAACACCTTGATCCGTCGATCATATCTTATGAAACCATTTATGTGCTGCAGCAGGACAGGATCAACGAGTTGACCGTCAGGTATTGTTGAATATAAACGTGAATCTGAACCTTTTTATAATAACTACTTTATAGTGGAATGTTTCATGTCATATGGTGTTGGAGTGTTAAAAGATAGAACTAGCCCTGATCAATTCGTGCTTGAAAACGATTATTGACAGGTACACCAACTCCCTTAAGAATTTGGAAAACGAGCAAAGGAAGGAGAAGGATTTGTCGGCTAGGTGTCATGGGAAGTCCTTGAACAACTGGTGGAACATCGGCTTCAAAAAAGACATGATTCATCTGCATCGAGCACGTCCCGCACTCCCAAAGAACCACACATGCTTGTCTTGTAGGTTACTCCTCGTCGGCAAAACTTCGCGGCCAGCTCCCACAGTGTCGTCCACTCTCCAGCCACCTTCAAATCCTCCATATCAACATTACGATCCGGGAGACTCCTAAGCTGGAGATGGAAGAGGAAAGAGGAACATAAGGTTTAGGTAGAGATCCAACTTTTTCCCAAGTTTCATTAATGGCCATTGGATCTTAGTGAAACGAAATTATTGGTGAGATATTCAAGCAGTCTGCATGTGCTGATTAATCAGCATGCAGCACCGAGGCCCAACTGGAAGCAACAACTACGAGCCAAGCTGCCGGCGAAAGCAGGGTCTTCAGCTCGAAAAATCTCCCTCGTCACTTAGCTTGATTTTAGACTGGTCAAATTTGAGTTAGAGTATGTTTAGTTTGATAGGTTTGCGTGTTAGACTTAAGTGTGAAAACTAATTTCAATACTAGTTAATTTGAGTATATAAATAAAGTAAACTCAATAATGCAACATGTATTTTAGTTTGTGAATATATCATATACTATAAATAAAATATAATTTGCAAGTATTGTAATATTTAATAGAGAAAAATTATTAAATTATTAAATTTTAGAATAGCTTGTATTGTATCTCTAATTATTGATGTATTTTTCTATTTATACATGTTGATATTTTTTAATGTACAAAACGTTCAAATTAAATTTAAATTAAACTGTAAAATTTAAATTTAATTTGTCAAAAATTAGTTAATAAATCAGTTTCGAACTCGTTTAATAAAATAACAAACTAACCTTGCGCACAGGGAGTATGTTTCGTATAAAAAATTACGGGATACCTGCAACGGATAAGGATGGGGAATTAGATATATTGCGAATTAAGCTTATGCTAGGGAGCTCTATCTATCGTTGCAAATAGTTTAAAAACCTTTGTGCAAAGATTTTTGTGTACTCCGACCTTATTATATTTGGATTGCTACGCAGAACCAACTCAGCCATTTGACTGTCTGTGAAAGGGAGAAGAATATTCTTTGCAAGTTCATCCGAGGAATGTAACGACGGCGGCCGAGTTTTCTGATGGGAAAAATGAAAGGAAAATACGAAGAACAACACTTGGACAAGGAGACAACGACGAGGATGATGACGAAAATTGGTGATGAAATGAAAGTGCGGGAAAATAGGAAGAAATTGGATCGAGTTGTTTGCGGGTCCGAGCTGCTGCAAGTGTTCTGTTCTTTCCATGAAGTCAACGAGGTCCAATAATGTTTATTCGGCTTTGGATCTCTTGCTGGTTTTATTGATGATGTGGGCTATCCTTATTCCACGCCGGGACTAAGCCCACTGAACCCAACATTAGTGTGAGTCTATGAGCAGGGTTGGATTAATGGAATGTGCCAATTTTGTTGTCATTTAGATGAGAGCAGAATTTCAACATGTTCCTTTGTGTTGCAAAAGAACCAGATTAATTCTCCGTACTTCGCTTCCTGTGTTGCAGCTGTATTTGAATTAGGTTCACTTGCTATCCTGGGTTTCGAGCCAGATGATTTCTCCTGAATCCTCCAGCATTATTCCTTTTGTATGATAGGGCTGATTGTTTTACATAATTCTAAGACTTTTGGGTTCAGACTCCAGCAGTATGTTTATGTATTTAGACCCATTCGAATACTCACAATCCCAGTCAGTCCTACATCAACCGTTGTTTGGGTTGATTACCAATCATTATCGATAAATTTGAAGAGTAACCCACCAAAAAACGTCCACTACAATATGAAAAAGACACCTAGACTCGCAAAAATGAACGCAAAGTTAAAATCCAACTTGTTAACGTGCAAGAAAAAGTAGCGAAAAACAGACCAACAAGAGAGAACTTGACTGAGTTGTTCCAACGCTAAAACACATGACTTGTGGGAAACTAAATCGCATCAGTATCAGCTGCGGTAAGTGGGAAAACAAACACCAAAGGTCATAGCAAATGCATAATGAAACTTCACTGTCCAAGAAACAAAATGAAACAAGCTTAGTAAGCACAAAATGATTGACCAAAGCCTCATTCACATATTGACCAAAATACATTTACAAGCTGGGGGGGGGGGGGGGGGATTCCAGTGACCAAAATTCAATGACCAACAATAGATTTTTTCTTCTTTTTGCTATACAGAAATAATTATAACTCCCAAGTTGAATACCCAAATGGAACTTCTTCTTCGTCTTCCTTCCCTCTCTTATATATATATATATATATATATATTACAACAGAGCTATATTAAGGCTATCTTAAACAAGAGAAAGACCACCAAACCCGAAAAGGTTTGCTTGTTGATGTCCCCTCCATCGCCTATCTTCCTTCATCAACGTCTTCTTCAAATCTCAACTCACTCTCTACTTTACACACAGTGAAGATGATCCACCTGGTTAAAAGAACACAATCATATATACACAAAAACCATAATAAACCCCCCCCCCCTCTCGACCAAAAAAGATGCAGCAAACTTCCTCTCTTCGTCTTGTTAATATTAAGTCTTCTTATGTTCTTTCTCCCTTGTGACTGACTGACTGATGGCGCTTTTTTTAGCTCCCTCTTCTATATACACTTGGTTGTTGTTTGTTATGACTTCTAAGCCATAGCAGGGATGCTTGAATTCTGGCGATCCCTGTTCAGGCAATCAAATCCTTCTACTCTAACTGCAGCTGGCTTGAATCCAAAATTCACCCTCGCACAGCCTCCTTTGCGTGCCGATGGAGACAGCACCGATGAGGGAGAAGGGTTGGCGAACGGCATAGCAAAAACCTTCTCATCCCCAAAGTGTGCATCTTTAATCAAGGGGTTCGCAGCCCTGGAAGGAGGAGACCCACAAAAATATGGAGGTGATGAGGCCACCTGAGCGGCAGACTTCTCAGCCCCATGATCATCCTGTTCCAGAAAAACAAATTTTTCATTAAGAACCATGCTCTGACAGCTACAAAGCTACAATACAATGAGAAAACTGGTTGAAAGAGTATATTACCTTCTTGAGGATGATGTCCAAAAGCTCAGCCCCGGCGTTGGCATCATTCCCATCCGATTGATGACTGTAATTGAAAAGAGCAACAGCAAATGTAAGATCTCATGATAATAAAGAATGCAAACTTGAATAGATCACCAAAAAAGAGCTATACCTCATCTGCCACCTAAAAGGCCGGATGGGATTGTTAGCTAGGATCCCAACTCGACGAGGCTTGGGGCAGACAACAGGACCCCTGAGATCAGACATTGATACCACACCTCTTGCTTCATCACAAGAGGCAACGACGTTCTGCTGAAGATAGAACTGACTCATCTTCAAACTTGTTGAAGCAAATAATAATCAACAGTAGAACGCCTGCAGAAACAGCACACAGGGGACATAATAATCATTAGATCCAACACTGACTAAAATTTACAACTCTACACCACAATATGTTCAACGATAGAAAAACCAGGCAACAAGGACCAAATATCATAGAATTAATTTCAGAAGCTCGTCGATTCAGAAAATCAAACAGTTTCAACGAGATCAAAAGCCTTAAATAGCAACAGCTAAAAAAGATCCAGCAGATCTCATAAAATCGACGACTTAGCTCCAAAAGTAGAAGGGTAACACAAGAGGGCGCTTCCATACCAGTAGGAACACCGTAGATCGATCCAAACGATGAGATTAAGGTAAAGAAAATTTAGAGTGTATTCTATAGGCTTCAGCTCGGAAAAACATTCAGATCTGAGCACCAGCCACCGCAAAAGCAAGAAATTTCTCTATCAGATCCATAGATCTTCTCAAATCATAACTCAGCTCACCCAAAAACTAAAACGAAACAGATAAGAGAACACATTTAATCAATCCAGGACTTAAATAAGAACATAACCGCAGGAAAGGATAAGAAGAAAGAGAACAAACAAATCAAAAACTCAAACGCGCAGAGTAAAAACAAAACGAAACAGAAACAGAAACCAGCTAAAAATAACCTCTCAAACAAATCCGATCTAAAACACTGCAACCCTAAACCTTCAAACTCCGCGAGCTCTCAAAAGCTTTGAAATAAACGTGTCGGCGGCCTAAGAAGGTAGAAAAATCCAGATCTTGAGGGAAACCAGCTGAGGACGGAGGAAGGGGAGGAATTACCTGTTGGAATCCTCCGACAGAAGAGACGGCTACGAAAAGAAGGCGCCAGCCACCGTGACGAGTAGAAGGGAGAAGGAGGACGGAGGAGGAATTAAGGGTTATATATATATATATAAAGATGGAAGAAGAAGGAGAAAAATGGCAGTTGTGGACTTGGTAATAAAGAATGGTCAGAAATTGGCAAATTGTTTCCGCTCCTTTCCTTTTGGTTTTTATTTATTTCTGTATTTTATTCCTTAATCATCCTTCTTTCCAAGTCCGCCCTACCGTCCCCATAAAATAGCGAAGTTGATTATATTGTGTGGTTAGAAATCTGAAAAAATCAAATTCAGTTTTGATTAAATTTTGTATATGAACATTTATATTATATTTATCTTTGATAAAAAAATTGTCATATTGTCGTCTTATTTTTTCATATGGTATTCATTTGTTTTTGTTACTCTATTAATACACTACAATGGATCCTACTAAAAAGATTCTTAAAAGACGACATACAATATTGTTATCTTTAATATTATCGGAGAAATGTTGGATGGGAAATGTGGAAACTTCTATTGCTTTAGTGCGATTTCATTTTAGGTCAGGGAGATCATGAAAGCTGTTCAATTCGTTCAAATGACGCTTCACGATCTCTCTTACCAAAATATTTTGACAATTTTAGAAGAATCTATTCCATTTAGCATACCAACAGTTGTATTTATAAACCAAAACAAATGAAAAATGGCATTCCTAAATGTTGCGGATAAGATGGGCATGCAAAGTTTGTGGCCGTCCGAAAAATGAAGTCTGATTAAAAAAAAATGAAGTGTTTATTTGAACATGAATTATAAGAACTTTGGAGTTTTTTAATTTAAATAAATTGGAGTGTAGCAGGGACAGCATGTGTCACATACTGTGTATGCATTGGTATAAAACAAGTTGTGAAGTTGAGAAATGTTGAATACTTAAAATTGTTTTACAAGACTTGTCATCTTCTTTGTGGCGTTATAATTTTACAGAATAAAACAAAACAAATTCTGAGATTTCTGGGAACTACTTGACAAGACAAAACCTCATTACAATTACTATCTATGTTTTTTTAATTATTATCCGGCAAGCTAGCCTGCATTTACTACATTTGACGTTAATTACTAAATAATAATAACAATTAATTTATTTTCTCTTTGGAAGTTTTGTCCTGTGCACAGTTACAACGCACAACGAAAGCGACACAAATGGAAAATGCGAGGTATCCGTATTTGTTTTTTTCCAAAGAGGCATAAATTAAAATTAGTAGAGGTTCCTTTCGGAAAGGAAAATAAAATAGAGTCAGTATAAAGTATAAACTCTCTTTTTTTAGGCTGCAGTTAAGCATGTGTAATTAAGAAGCTCCTTATTGGTAAATGTATGTTTCTCTCTTGTATTTAGTGGTGGATATAGAGGGTTTTTTTTTCTGACCCGGTCCAACTTATTTTTAGATTTTGAAATTTTAATTTTAAGTTATGTGATTTTTTTTTAATATGCGACTTAGTATAGCTAAACTTATATATAATTCGACAAACTGTATTAAATTATCTTAAATTCGTTGTTGTTTGTATTTCAATTAATCAACCTTGGAATAATGGTACTGAACTGTCCAAACCTCGGCCAAACTAACATGTGAGTGATTCGGTGACGGAGAAACGAGTTCAGTGAGTTGATAAACAGATTTTACTCGTTTTCAAGATAAACCGGTTAATGAATTAATTGGGTCGAATTTTTCTAGGGTCTCTTTAAGTATCTTACTCAAAATTGTAATTAGTACTAATCGAGATATCACTGAATGTGGTTTAAGTGCCACGACGATTAATCAATCACAAAAGAAAATGTAAACTTGCTTTAATCTAAACAGGGTTGCAAGACTGCACGATAAGAGTTTAGACAATCAAAGATGAAACTGTTTAGATGTCGAATCCCCCTAGGCAATTCTAATTCACAAAAGGACAGACAAATTCCACGATTTAAACGAAAGGATAGATGCATTACACTGTCGCAATTATTCTCTCATCAAATCACGCCCTTTTCAGGTCTGCTAATTTGCTACCTATCTAGTATTCTAGTCCGCTCGTTCGAGTCAAATATCTAAAACCGCTAGGCGATTTACCGATTTAGAATTGCTCACACGACATACTAGTTCACTCACTCTCGGATGACGGTTAAACGTCTAACCTAGTTATTTGATTTTGGCGTTCTAGACATGCAAGCTCTTTCGAGTCTAATACAAATCTAATAGAGATTTAATTCAAGTTGATAAGGTAAGAACATATCGAAAACGAAATCAAATATGCAATGAAATCCATCCAACTTGCATAAACCGTCAAACATACCAAATCGTTCGTTCATAGGAATTAACCTAGGGTTCATCTAATCTAAACAAGAGAAGTTTAGCAGCTTATAATCTCAATAGACAAATCAAAATCAGAAAAGGAAGACATTGAATTTAGGTTTGCATACACAAAATTATGAAAAACCTATTTTCGCCAATCTTTTCGAGAACTTGATTCGCCGTTTTGATTGTTTTGCCGATCCCGAACTCTTTGAAGTCGCCTTCTTGTTGCTCTCGAATCTCTCTCTAAAGCTCTCAATTTCGTCCAGGGAAGTCTGCTTCAAATGAGGAGCACCAAACTTTAAATAGAAAATCCCAAAAATCCATCAATTTTCCGAAATATCAACTTTGCCTCTATGGTTAGTCAATCTTGCCGCTATGCGCATAGCGGCAAAATTGTTACATCATCAAATGATTTGAGATAAAATCATAACCCTCAAATATTACCTCATAAACTTAAATTCTAATTTAATATAAAAAACTCCAACTTTTAATTAAAAACATCAAATTTAATTAATCTTAAACCTCAAAAAATAAACTTTAACCCTTCAAACTCTTAATTTTAAGCCCCAAATATTATAAAAAATTAAAAAGTAATATATACAGCGAATACCAAAACGTTACTTACACCATTATATACATATCCCGCACTAAAAATAAGAAATTAAAATTAAATTGCAACGCGGTGGGCATGATATACACATGCAGTTAGTACTTGTGCATGCTACCATTCTTACAGCATGATTCCACCACCACCTAACCATATTTCAGGGTTCCCGCTGTAATACCAAAAATCGTAATAAATTACTTAACTTCTGTCTTAATTTTTTTGGTGCTAATTTCTTCTCTTTTATTTCTACATCTAATAATCTATTTATATACTTTTCAAGACACATCATAACTTTCCATCGCCAACAGCTAGAATCTTATTTGGTGCTAATTACCAACTATCGTCTGATATATGACAACCAGATCCATGTCACATAAATACTATATAAAACATGCATAACATTTATAACACATTATTAATTATCTTTGATCATACGCATATAAATTATAGACTATACTACGCTGTACCAATACAATTGGTTATACATTTTTGTGCATGCACATTTTTATACTTCTCTGCCTCCCAAATATTCTCACACGCCTTACTCCCCTTACTTAGCTTCTAAGTTCAACCGATCTCGATTCTCCAGTCGAACCAGAAATTTGATTCAGGAATCAGGAGAGGCCATAATTCATTACTCACGGTAAATATAACTAAAGATGGCGATTTCAAGATATTTAGAGAGAGTCAAGTTGGCGTCCACTATATATGAACTTGGACTTTCTCTGTTTGATTTTGCAGGATATTCCTAGTCAATTAATTCATATATATAGAGAATAAATGGTACAGCTAAGCATGGACTAATTTGCGGGGACACGTGGAGCATGTTCATGATGGTTTCAAATTCTACACGCGCTATCTACGCACCGAAAGCAGGCGGATCAATGAAAGGAAAAGATATTATTATTTAGTATTATTATTCTGCCAAAGGAAAAAACAAAATGGGAGATATTGGCATGGTTAAGTAGTGATTAAGTATGCGAAAGCGACTTCATAGGTGTTTTAATAAGTGACGATTACTCTGATATTTTTAAGCTTGGCCTAATCCAATCTTACAAACCAAACATGTTCACAAATTTTATAAGGCGGGTCCCAGTTTTAGAAATGCGGGTCTGGTGCTGACTGTTTCCTCTCAGATATCACAATCAGACCAATAATTTTAAAAAATGGGGAAAAAGAAAAGAAAAGAGGGGGTAACATGTTCGATCGTGACGACAAACATAACAAGATTCCCGGTGAACACGCAATTGAAAGTTGGAGTAATAATTAATAATAATAATAATAATGGAATATAGAATAATGACAGCACGTGCCTTTGTAAATCTGGACTCTCTCTCACTATGCAAGATCCGGTGGATGGCTTGGCAGATTGGGTCCTTCGTAGCATATTCCTGTGGGTCGTTCGCCGTTGTATATACTCCAAAATAGCCCACTGTTCACTCGCAGGCTGTCTCTGGTTCTCATCGTCGCCAGTTGGAGTCAAAAGCATTTAAGTGTTCGTCAACAGTAATAAAGTCTTCACTTGCTACTCATGAGTGAGTGAGTACAAAGGCTTTTATGAGATTGCATCGGTTGTATCGGCAGCAATTTACATCTTCTGTCCACGTGGCTAGTTCATCAATAGAATTGTGGTTTTAGGAGAGGCTTTGGTGAGAATAGGGGATTCTTTTTGTAAGAGGGGTAAAAGAAGAGTAATAAGATAGAGATGAAAGAGATATGACCGAGCGGGTTAGCGGAGAGCGTATGAGAAAGCGAGAGACAAAAAAGTAATGAGGGAGTGTGTGTCCGTGGATGTGTGACCCGTCGTAAATGTATAATACAGTGTGGATACATAGTTTATGGTATATTTGGAGTTTCGAGGTAGCTGAAGTGTCGTACATGTAGTGATTAAGGGGGATTTATATAGGTCCATGGTGGCATGGACTTAATCGCCATGTGTTGTCTTGCAAATGGTCACTAGACTTGGGCAAGATCTCAGATGTTGATGATGTATGACCATATTTTCGTTTAGGTCTGTGGTTTTCTGTAAGACACCGTGAGGTTGAGTCATTCTTGATGACGTGTGCTTGTCATGCTGATGGAGCTTAATGACATGTTGACAAACATGACTTGGAGGCTTACCGTATTAGAGTGACAGATTTTCAGGTCAACATCTAATTTATCGATTGATTTGGGTCATTGGATCGATTGGTTGGTTGGCAGTCTGAATCGTCGAACTTGCTGATTTTTTTTGTGGGAGCGAACTGCTAGACCTGGACCATCCATATACACACATGTATGCAAATGTGGCATACATGTGTATAAAATATCTATACAACTGAGTCCACATGTCTTTTAATGATTCAAGTACCTCTCCAAAGCCGGCTACTTATAGATGTAAACAAGGACGAGTTTGTGGGCGGAAGAGTGTCGTCTCGATCGGTCCACAAACCATGGCGGAAATTGCAAGCGTGATTAAGACCAGTAACAGAAGTTAGGCCATAGGGACAAAAACAGAGTGGGAAAAACCCAGAAAACACCTTCCACCCAGACACTATCATAATAGATACAATTATTTTCCGCCACATAAAAAATTATTGAAGTAAAAACAATGAAAACCTCGCAAGAAAAAAGTTCTATACAGAAGGTCACAACCCTACCAATTGGGGGGCAGAGAGCCAATCAATGGTGGTTGAGCATGGAGGTACGGTCTTTTTAAAAAAAAATCATTTGCAGTGCTGGTCCAACCAACTGATTATGTCGTTGAGTACTTGAATTATGGTTTCATCAGGCTCACCCTCCATTAGAGAATGGTAAGCATCTTTGTACAGCTTCAGGTTCTTGTCTGAACTCTTTGCTTTCTCATGCAATTCCTTGCTCACTGATGGGTCTGTCACAATATCAGCCTCTCCGTGCAGAATCAACAGCGGCAAAGATACCTAATTAGAAGAAAAACCGAGTGAAAATCGAAATACAACCAAAAAGAAATTTTTGGCGCACGTACTTCTTCCAGCCGTTGTTCGATCTCTTGGGTGGTTTTAAGCATCTCCAAGGCAGTCCTTATCCTGGCTTGTGCTTGTAAGCAATGACATTGTATGCTGCCTGCAATTGTAAGTCGAAAAAATGAAAACTTTCGTTTAGCAAACATAGGGAATACCAGAGATCCGGAGAAAGATTGCAACTTGGATGGAACAAGACTTAACCATTTCTCTCTTCTTCAAATCTCTGAATGCTGCTTCGGCCAAGTCCTTCTGTGGTACTAACTTGTGCTTCAGAAGGAAATTGGCTATCCCGATGAGGAATTGCTTCACAGCCCATGGTGGAACCATATCGTCTGCAATCTAAAATCGATGGTTTTGATCAGTAGATGCGATTTTGTGTGTTTGATGCTCATACTAGTCAGCAAACTTGTGTCATTTTTCTTTCTTTCATCAAAGATACATACTTTGCACATGGGTGCAACAAGAATGGCACCAGTCCATGCGTCTGGCTGTTTCAGGTGAAGCTTGAGGACTACAGCTCCACCCATTGACTGTCCGAACAGGAAGCTCGGAAGGTTTTGAAAATCAGGACCCCCTGCATCAAACAAAAGCAAATCACAGCCAAGCCAAACAAATGGTGAAACCCTTAAGATTAGCTTGCATCTATCGAATGACCAAGAGCATCAAAGTTAACAAAGCATGACTAATACGAAACTTGAGATCCAAATCTCAATTCAGCAGCCATTTCCAATAGACTTTCTGATCATTTTGAATTACAGAAGTCGTCACAAGTCACTACCTACTAACAACTGTCACCAAAACAAGGAATCCATACTCACAAACCCACCTTTGACCTTATCATAGTGCTCGATAACATCATCAACAAGGCTATCGAAGCTTGGGATATAACCGTGAAGGCCTTCCGAGAGGACAAAACCAGGGTAATCCATTGCAAAGACACCGTACCCAGCTAAGGCCAACTTCTAAACAATTCTAAAAATTCTCAGCCTTTGTAAATATACTAGTAAAGAAACCATATATACTCCTCCTCTTAACACACCAATTTCCCATTAGAAAAAGAGTCAAAATTTTATCAATTTACTGGCCTTCAAAGAAAAAAGAACAAGTGTCTCCATAGCCATGACAAAAGCACACCAATGCTTTTGGAGCTTCTGGAAGCCATCACTTGGTGAAAATCTCAAGCGCTCTAGAGTTCACCTCGTATGCCTGTGGATGAAAAACCAACTTCTCTGTGAAAAAAGGCTTACACTACACCAGCTGCTGACCTAACATAATGAATGACATAACCAAAGTACCAACTACCTATCTAACTCTGCATTAAAAGTTGGAACCTGGAGAGTATGAATCAGCAGCCACATGCATACAATGAAAAACAAACACAATGTGTGGCTCCTGATTACAGTGAAACAGTCTAGTACGATTGTGATGAGAAATATCTAACGATTCAAATGTTTGGGACCAACACCAACCTAAAAGGATGTAATACTCCTAGACTGATCCAACCACCTCTAAAATCATTTGTTGAAAACAATGCTTAAAATGGGCCAACAGAGAAGCAAATTACATTGCAATTTTCGGGCTCTGGAATGAAAATGCAATTTTCACTCTGTAAATAGAATCCATAACCATAGTTCGGCTTGCGGCCTGTAATTTAACTCAAGTTTGTTGAGATTTGGGCTTTTGGTGGATAGGTCCAGCCCAGTGTAGCGCATCTCAACCATGAACATAGATTTTTCCGAGAATTACTACCGAGGTTTGGAATTGGATGTAAAGAAGCTTTCTCAATGAGATGAAGAAGTTCTATGATGTTCGTCTAATTAGTGTTGACCGCGCACGATAAGTCGATAATAGGTCTTTGTGATGAATGATTTATTTGCGGTATTAATTCAGTTGATTTATATCTAGACAATTAAATAAAGTTTGATTTGATTCGCCTATTGAAAGTTATTATATCCTAAAATATATGTCGTCTTCTCTATAGACCGTTTCAGTCAATGATCTAAATTCTCCGATACAACAATTTTCAAATGAAGCCACATCACCCTACACCAGCTATATAATACTATTATGTCATACCTATAGAAGATAGATCGTCATATTATGTTCACTCATGTGATTAAGGATGAACATAGATTGTTAATTGTTTAAGTAAGATGGTATATTTATTGTAGTGCACTAGATCAGGGAGATTGATGATTATAGTATGATTTCTGATATATATTTTGCAAGGGAGGTAGAGACATTATTATCGAAGTAATTCCAAAGTTTAAATTAATTGTCACCCATTTTCAAATAATGTGATTTAGTATCTTCACTTGAGATACTAGTGTATGTCAGACAAGTTAGAATGATCAACAATTAAGTGAAGATTTTTGGACCTACTAACTCTTGAAGTTGACATACTAACCATTGACAAACAAAACATCTAGCAAAGTACCAGTTTGTACTGTTTTCCAATATTTTTAGATTCTATGGTTCTCTTTTGATAAAGAATACCTTCATTTTATTTTCAACAAATAAATCTTTTTAATTTGGTGTAAAAAACCGTTTTCAATTTGAGGTTTGAGATGTCAACTTTAAATTTCACTTGCTGTATTACTTTGAATCAATTAGTTTTAACACTAGTGATTTGGCAGTACTTTTTATCTGTTTTTTTTTGTTATAGATAGTTTCCGACGAAAAAGATCAAGATAACACACATAACTAAACACTAATTATCAACCCAACTCGTAAGATCAGTTTCAACACGAACCAAAAAATATAAAAGAGGTTGTCTATTTTTTTTTCAAATGTATCTGAATATGGATTGGTTCGAGATACATATGACCGACCCCGAAACGTCTATTATGTTGTTTGCTCGTCCAATACTGAATGTCATCTTTCATTATTTTAACACATGTAATGGAAAAAATTAGCCATTAGAATAAGCGTATGAAATTAGTATTATTTTGAGTTTTGAGACCCACACATAACAGGCATTAGGCCGGTTGGCACTTTGGCTCTATATTGGCTGCTGCACTAATACAAAAAGAAGGGCCATGTGCACTCAGTGGTAGCTCACTAGTCAGCAGCAGCACTCAGCAACAGAGGAATTCATATTCAATTATTCCTTCATACGTAACGCCTTTTCTCCATTCAACCAAACCCAAAACAATAAAGAAAATACTGGACTTAGCACTGGGAATAGAAAGACTGAATAAACGGGGCGACTGAATGCAATGCACAGCATCAGCAAGTGGGAAATGGGTCCACCAATATCAACTTCTTCCACACCCCCCCCCGGAGATTTTTGGATAACATTAATCTTGGCTTTCCTCAAGGGTTGCTCATGTCTTCCCCCCAATTTCGTGTATATGATACGAGAGTGAGTGAGTTAGCATCATTAACAATGCGGCAAACACTTTCCCCACCAACACCACTTTCCTCTCTGTACTATCTGTCTGCCTCCTCCTTAGTATTAGTGGCAAACTCAGCTACCGTCACCTTCCTCCACCGCTACTTTCCTCCTTTTTTTTGGGTGTTGTTGGGTTTTCCGTTTTGTTAATGTATACTTGTTATTATATTTTAGGGTAATGAAAGAATGGTTCTTTGTCTTGTTGGGTTTCTTTGATTTCCACCTACCATGGCAGCATTCTCCCTTCCTCCTCCTCCTTCCCCGCTCAAGGTCTGTAACTGCTCTTTCCTTCCTTCAAGCTTCCATCTTTTTCTCTGGGTTTGATTCTCCTGTCTGTTTTCCCATCTGGGTTCTCTTCATATTGTCCAAATGAATGGTTTATGCAAAGCTTGGTCATAAAGGAAATTTGACAAATTCGTTGAATCTTTTTTAGTTGGAATGATCCACTCTGATATATAGAGCCAGCAAGCTGTTTTCTTCAATGTAATTGAGCCATGATACTTCTTCTCTAGCTGCATGCACGGTCAGCTTTGAATAGTTTTGTCAGTCAGTATGCAAATTGCCCATTTTTTCAGCTTGAACATGATTTTGCTGCTTTCTTTATCTACGTTGGTCCCTTACACTAACTAATTGGCCTCAATTCTTGAGTGGACCCACACAACTTGAGAACAGGCACTGTATAATTCCAGTGTTGTTGAGATGAGAGGGGTTTTTCTTTGAAGTTGGTTTCCCAAATTTGGTGTAGATTGATTATCCAAGGCAGGCTGCAAGTTCTATAAAGGCATTTCACAGAGCTCACAGACTTCCATCTTCGCTAAGGAGTAAAGGCACTGACTTATGCAGGGAATGGAGTGTTTTGGGAGGTTCAACAATCTTTAATCAACCAAAACCAGTCAAGCTCTTTGCTCGTCAGAAAAGCTCAACCACAATTTATGCCTCATGTAATCTCTCCGAATTATGCTTAGACCCTACTTTCCTTTGTTGTTCATTCACTAACTTGTTAAGGGGATACGCCCACTTCATATTTGAGGTCAAGAGGTGTTCTGATACAGGCTTTATGGGTTTCTAATTATCTTAATAGTGGCATGCCTTTGGTCTTCAAGATACTCAGTTCATGATACCTATATTAAGATTTCTCAATAGCTTGTGAATAGAATCTCTCTGTCACATCTTTGGTTTGATCAAATCATCGAGGAGATTACGTTTCTGATTCTGGATCATGTTTCTTTTTGTGGTGCTATTACAGGGTGGACAAGCCCTCAAGTTGCAAACCATGTGTTCACTTTTGGAACGGCAGCTGTTCTGCCATTTTACACCCTCATGGTTGTAGCCCCAAAATCGCAACTGGTATTCCCTTCATATCGTTTATGGTTGTATTCCTTACTAGTGTAATGTAATGTTCTCATGTTGTTTGGCATGCAACTGTGATTGTAGACGAGAAAGTCGGTAGAAAGTAGCATACCTTACATAGTGCTGGGGCTTTTGTATGCATATCTACTATGCCAGTCATGGACACCTGAACATTTCCAGCTAATGTTCGCCAGTAAATACTGGCTACCCGAGGTTCGTTTACCATCTGTTGTTTTGTATTGTTAGAAAGAGTTCGTAGCTGTTAATTTTTGTTCCGAATTTACTTCAGCTGCCAGGAATAGCAAAGATGTTCTCGAGCGAGATAACATTAGCTTCCGCATGGATTCACCTTCTTACAGTAGATCTCTTTGCGGCCAGGTTAGTATTCCGTTCGTTCCTTCCGTCTATGTTTCTTTCTCTAGCCTGTGTAATTAGGACAGTAACAGAAGTGTTCTGAAGATGAGTGGTGAAATGAAAATTGCAGGCAGGTGTATAATGATGGGTTGGAGAATGGGATAGAGACTCGGCATTCGATATCTCTTTGCCTGCTGTTCTGTCCTGTGGGAATTGTCGCTCACTTCTTCACTAAAGTGCTAACCAAAGGTGCAGCAAAGTAGAGAGCGTTAACTGGCGTGGCTCTGCATTTGTTTACGTAGGTTGTGTTTGTTCGTAATTCGTTGCTGCAAAATGTAGCTCCTTTTTCCTATTTTGTTCAGATGACAAGAACCAGGTTGTTAACGGATATGAACTGGCTGCTGTAGTGAAAAATGCATCCCCTTCTTGTGCGAAATGTTGTGTTTTGAATCTACTCCTTGCACTGCCAACCCAGAAATGGCAAGTTCTTCAAAAATTCAGCACAAATAAAAAAAGTAACGCCGTTGCCGGGGATCGAACCCGGGTCACCCGCGTGACAGGCGGGAATACTTACCACTATACTACAACGACTTCGTGTTTGTGTGAGTAACGTTTCTTTATTCTTTCTTTTATACCGCGTAATAAATTCTTTTATCCATTATAGTAGTCGAAGTGTCCACAATAATTTACTAACTGACTAAATTTGCTTGAAATTATTTTCTACTTGTTGAATGACCACATGAGATGATGAAATTCCGGTAATGTTTAGGTATGTTGTATGAATCAATCAGTGAAGAACAAGAACAAGCTAACCATTTCACAGATAGCCGTATACGTATGGATAAGACGTGGACTGTACATAAGAATAAAACATAACCTGATCATATGATAACAATTGATATGCACATTGATTTCATTTGTGCCAGGAAGAGAATCTGCAATAAGGGAGCAAAGTAGATAGAATCTAGAACACAGAGAAGGGCTAAAGGACCCTTTTGAAAATTGATTATTTGGTTGTTTCAGTTGCCTCTCAAAAGGGTCAATGGTACAATCAGTCTCAAGACAATAAACATTCTTGAAACTAGATTTACATCAACTATATACAACTCATGTTTAACAAACAATCAGATGTGACCAGTTACCAATTGAATTCTCATCTCTCTATGCTTTTTCATACGTCACTTGGCCTCCCCGCTCACAAGATTCAGCAATACCATATGACGATGCTTCACCTTGATATTCCTTCCCTTGCTGTGCTCATCAAGTTTCGTGTCCTTCGACGACACAGAGTTGGCACAGTTCAAGTAGGAAGCGGCGACTTGTGCATCTCATCCTCCAATATTTCATCAGCTGGATCGAAGTGTTGAGTAGTACCCTTCTTCCCACGTTCCAAAGCAGTTGCCTCGTAGATCCCTTCAAAGATGTAAACCAGACAACCATGAAAGTATTACCCCATGATGCAAAATTTGATCTCTGGTTTCAATCGACAAGAAACAAGAAACTAATTTTTTTGATCACGTAGAGGTTTGTGACTGATGATCATACATTGTGTTACTTTACACTTAGCACTGGAGAGAAAATAATCAGAAGACTTACCAAAACCCAAAATTAAGCAGCAAATGATGAATCCTGGCAGAGAGAAGTCCATCTTATATAGGGTCTCTAGAACGATGATACAGCCTCCGGCCACCATTAAGTGTCTTGGAGAAGAGAAAACCATATGCAGCCTACAAACATGCACCACCTATTACTGCCTTTTTGAAATAGCTAAAAGATAGAATACTAGTGGTCATTTTGAGAAACTTGCAGTTTTCAATAAATCCAGTGGGAGGTGGAAGAATAGATCCATTGAATTAATACATACACGTACGGAATAATCAAACACACAGCGCAAGTTTCAGCTGGAGCAAGGCGATGTGGTAGACTTCCCAATATTATAGGTACTTGTAATAAAAAACAATGGAAACAAGAGGAAAGCAAACAAAACGTCTAGGCATCATCACGTAATTACTAAAATATAACGTAATACCTTTCTTCTGCTATGCTGTCAATGTAGAATATCAAGATAACTCCAAAGATAATAAAGCTCCCAAATGTCCAAGCAGAAAACGGAAGTTGTATTTTGCTATCATCTCCCTGAAACACGTCATTTATAAGCGCATAACTGGAGAGAACTACATAGCAGGATTATCCATCAGGGCAAACACGATGTAAACTGACCAGACACCACAGAAATATGTTTTTACTATTACAAATTTCCAAGTATGTGGATCATGACTTACCGTGATGAAGTCCCACATAGCCACAGGAAAAAGAAAACATGTAGCCGAGGTGATTGTTATAGCATGCAGCCTTCTTTTCAGTTGATTCTGAAAATAACCAATCGCTCAAGTAAACATCGGCATCCATATATAAAGCAAGAGCTGTCACCAATTGTAAAGCGCCATGGGAAAAGAAAGGAGAAGCACCTTGAGTGAAACACGCCGTGCAATCACCCTTCTTAAAGCTGATAAGATTCCGGCAATAATTGGAACGACCATGTCTTTCATAGCCAATACTCCTTCTGGAGGGGATTCCGTATCTAGATTTTCTTTGAAAGGTAATCTCAAGTTAAGTCAACAATGCCTTTTCACAATAAGCACTTGCAGGACATCCTTGCCATGAAACAATAACAAAAAGGATAATAGGGAAAGACAGTGCATGAACAGTAAGTAGTCAAATCTCACAATACTGAACTTGCTAAAAACTAGAAACTTTCAGCTGCAAAGGATATCAAATGGTGAAGATGACGCCATGGCCCACCCTCGAGATAATAAGTAGAAAGAAAGCAGCATTGCCACAAGTCCACCGGCCTAAGGTACATAAAAAAGATCATTAAAATGGCAAACAGCCTTCCAAAAATTTCCCTTCCAGAAAACCAGAAGTGTGAAACCCACGGGCATCATATTGGAGTGAGCACTAACAAAACTGCTACTTGTACATGAAAGGAGACAGAAAACCCTACAGAAGACAAATCAATTGCATCCTGCTTTTCATTTGGTGACCTCTACTTAAAACAAGCAATCAGAGAAGCCCTCCTCAGAAAAAGGATAAACGACCCTCCCTGCTGGTCTTCAATCTACAGCGTAAATAAAGCTTGCATAAAGCAAGAGATTGGGAATGATGGTTACACTTGTTACTAAAATTATTTCCTACACCACTTTATAATAGAACAGAGGAAACCAAATTCATATTACCAGATAGTTCACTGGTTGCCGATGATGGTTACACAGATCATGACACAAAACTTATTTCCTACACCACTATATAACATAAATCGAAAACCAATTCATATGACCATGATCAATATGACCACTATAGTTCACTGTCCTAGTTTACCCAAGACAAGCATTGCACACATGGAATCTTGATACATTTGATATGAAACAGTTTAAACTTCTACTCCATTATCAATATGCTAAAGTATGAGTACCTTTTTCAATACATGGCTTCCCCTCCCATATAATACTGCTGATAAAACACCAAGAACAGCACCTGCATATTCTGCCAAGATGGTCCTAAAATCCAAAATGAAAATTTGTTTAGACTTGGCCACCACGTAAATTCTGATTAGAAAAAAAGAACAGAACATTAGCCAAGGAAATGAAACAAAAGTGCGAAACGTGACGATAAAGAGGACATTGAAAATCAACCAAACTATCAGAACCATAACCTACCGTACTGGCCCACATGACTTGAGTCCTTTTCCCCACATACTAAAATACAAAGCTGTTATGACGCCATTGATGATAGAAGGCACTACCTGAACAAGTAAACATATGCCGGTTTAACCAACAAACATCTTCACAAACTCATGTTCGATAAAAAGATAGAAGTTCCACCCTAACCTGTTGATTAGAGAGAGACCTTCCCTTCCAAGGCTTTTGCATGACTAAAAACAACAATGAAGATGGCAGGAGACAACAAAATATAAAAAGAACTACCGGTGCTCCAGTTTGAGTCAAATATCGATACATGGAGTAAACCGACCATATTCGCAGAAAGTTGCCAATAACATGTATTATCTGCAATGGAGTTTGCCTACAACAGAAAGAGAAAAAAAATACGGAACATTTTCCAGTTACTCAACAAATTATCACATCCGAATAATAATAAGTTCAACACAGGAGTCCAGACCGTGTATAGTTACTAGAAATGAGATTCTACGAGCTCATTAACTGCCCTTTTCTTCCCGTTTATGCAACTGGGATTCCTACACTGATGTCAAACTTAGGTTACTAAACATCTCTCTCAACTTATAAGATCACAGTTCTATGATTCATTAACCTACTTCAAACCAACCAGATGTGCCCCTTACAAACAATGTGCAATAAATTCAAGCCATGCAATTAGAAATAACACTTGAGAAGCTCCATATATGGAAAGGGAAGACAAAAAACAAGCTTAGTCTAGCAAATCGCAGCATCCAACCTCCTACGCTCTAAATTTTTTCGTCTACCCACTGTTTGATCCATGAAGAAAATTGGAAGTAAAAGTAGGTGAATGGAAGCATGGTACTCATAAACCCATAAACATTCCTTGATTCGAATACCGCAAACATAAACCCTACAACTTGATTTGAATTCACTTCTTCTACATGATTAAAGTATACAGAGAAGAAACACCAAAACAATCCAACTTTCAAGAAAAATCTTCATTTCTTCTCGGACAGCTAAAATGTTAGGTTTAGAGGCAATGACGCACCTGATATTGGAAGAGGCTCGATCTTCACCAATTTGTTTTGGAGACATCATCTTCCCGGAGACGCCAAATATTCAATTTCAGATGGATTCAATTTCCGAAATGATATATTGCTGAGGTGATGCAAAGCTGAATGGAAATACCAGCTTCCTCGTGCTCTGTTTCTCTATGAAGAAGAATATTTTCCAACTTGTTGAGCATTCGACAGAGAGCAACAATGGCGAAATCTTCTCCGGAAAGAAAAAGAAGTCACGGTCAAAACGTGGTCTTCATCGGTTTATTATTCAATTGGGCCAGAACTTGGATCCGTGGAGTCCAAGTAGGCCCAGTAACGACTTCAAATAGCCCAGCATCAAACGAGAAGTTCTCTAGTAAATGCGATGATCAGTGACGATACTTGGATACGCAGCAATGGCGGCAGCTTCGCTGGTTGCTCTCTTTCAGCCAAACTTCATCTTGCCCCGCCCAACACGACTGTCACGACACACCAGGAGGACAAATGCTATCCTTAGCAGCAAAACCCACCAACAAATGCGGGTTCATTACGAATTGAAGCAAGGACAGAGCCGGGTTTTCCACCAGCTTCCTTCCGGACTCAACTTGGAGGTGATTGAGCACAAAAGAAACCTCGCAACAGCTGAAAGCCAAAAGAAGCCACCTTTGGTTTTCGTTCACGGAAGCTATCACGCAGCCTGGTGTTGGGCTGAGCATTGGTTGTCCTTCTTTTCGGCATCTGGCTTTGATTGCTATGCCATTAGCCTGTTGGGTCAGGTCAGTTCAGAACCCACAATTCTTCACCTTTGAATTATGCAAATTGTTAAATTATCCTTCATTGCTTCTTCGTCATACTTATACAGCGTTACGTTGGTAGTTGGTACAATTTTACTTTGGGATATCTGAGCTTTGGCAAACACTTTTAAGAAACATAAGCAGTTTGTTTCAGTTCATCTTACTTATTTGCGTTGCAGGGCGAAAGTGATGCACCTAGTGGATCTGTTGCTGGTACACTACAGGTAATTTTGTATCTCTTGAAAGTACCGCTTTAATGCAGCACACCTAAGTCAACTTCTTGAAGTTGCTTCACTGCATGATTTGAATGTACTTTCCATCTTGCAAATTTGTTCAGTAGACACATGCTGGTGATGTTGCGGACTTCATCCAGAAAACGATCAACTTGCCACCCGTGTTGCTTGGACATTCATTTGGTGGCCTAATCGTTCAGTACTACCTTGCAAATGCAACATCTTTAGGTATAGCCTTGCTGCTATTGTTATCCTCAAGATGGAGTAGGCGCTTATTAACCAATGTTGCTTGTTTGTGTTGGCTTATTCTCTTGCTCGCTGACTTGAATTGTAGAAACAAAACAGCTCTATCCTCATCTTGCCGGGGCTGCGCTAATTTGCTCTGTACCGCCTTCCGGTAATAGGTGAATTTCGCAGTACATTTGAGTTCTATTTGTTTTCGAGATAACGGCATTATGTCTCTTGTCCCTGAACCCTCTTCTTGTTGCTTGTTTGTTCTAAACTACGTACAGTGGCTTGGTATGGCGGTATCTATTTACCAAACCGGTCGCTGCTTTCAAGGTATCTACTTTTATGCTTTAACTAAGGAATTCTGGATCCCTGCTTCTTCTTCTTCTGCTTCTTCTTCTTCTACTGTTTGCAACACATCATTTACAAGAACTTTGCCTTCTAATGGCGAATTCGCTTTCTTGATTGTTTCATCTTTATATTTGTCTCGATTTGAATTCTTCCTTTGAGCTTCATATCCTTTTTCTTTAAACCCTTCTGTTATGGTTAGGCTCATGTTCCATGATTGCATTCTTGTTCAGGTGACCCGCAGTTTAGCAGCTAAAGCCTTTCAAACTGATCTTGCTCTTTGCAAGGAAACATTTTTCACATCAACGATGGAGGATCATGTAGTGAAACGGTAACTTGTTGGTTACTCTATCCCCCTGTCAGAAGTGTTCAGGTTTCTCAATTAGAAGCATCCTTTTTCCTTTGGTTTCTTGCTTGATAAGCTTCTGACGCCATTTGAAAGCTCATTCCTTTCAGTCAGTTTCACCATTATAGAACGTAGATGTTAGTTCTTATCATTGATGTAAAGCAGTTCTTTCCATGTCTCAGTTACCAAGATTTGATGAAAGAAAGTTCACGGATGCCACTGTTTGATTTAAGGAAGCTAAACGCGTCACTCCCGGTTCCTTCAATCCCAAAGTCCTCTGCAAATGTCCTTGTGTTGGGTGCTAGTGACGACTTCATAGTGGTAAATTGGCTGCATCGTTTTCTTCTGACTGAAAGATTGTTGCTTTTGCGTTTTGGTCATAGATAGACATGCTGATAATTCAGAATTGAACTTGTTACATAGGATGCTCAAGGACTGAAGGAAACAGCAAGCTTCTATGGCGTGTCTCCTGTCTGCGTTGAAAGCGTTGCCCACGATATGATGTTGGATTGTGAGTGGGAAAAGGGGGCTAGAGTGGTTCTTTCCTGGTTGAAAGCTTTAAACTGACCAGACTGATTTTCCCTCTTTCCAAGGGAACTGACAGATATTGTCATAGCATATTTTTCCACGATACTTGATGGCTAATGCTATTCACGTTATAAAATTCAAAGTCGTCCACTGTGGAATTATTGGTTGCAAAGTGTGTGTTGGCCAATGCTACAATAAGCGGTGCACCATCTTTCATCTGTTCATCCTGATTCCGTTATTTGTTAAACCTATCGACACAATTTTATATATGGTCTAATTGTAATGCTAATAACTTGGGCAGTTTGTATCTATCTCATAATATGTTGTCGGGCAACATCCCAAATAGTTTGGGTGGTTGTATCGGTTTTAGAGGTATTCAAGAGCTAAATCTTTTTTATAATAACTTATCTGGATAAATTTCAAAATTTTTGAAGCTTATAAATATCTTACGTTTTTTGAATTTATCACATAACAATTTTAATGATAAAGTACCAACACAAGGAATCTTCAAAAATAGTAACATTATTTTAGTTATTGGAAATGACAAGCTATGCAGGGGGATTGTTGCACTTAAACTTCCTCCATGTAACTTTACGGTACATTCAAACAAGACATTTACTGTTAAGTGGAAGATTGTTATATCAACAATTTGCGGTCTACTCCTTTTTGCCTTCATTTCGTCTTCCTTCTTTATTTTATGGATTAAAAAAGAAGAAGACAAGATACAATTTCAAGGGATGATCCAAGGTTATTGTAATTGTCTTATCAAAGGCTCTTCAATGTTACATATGGCTTTTTCTCAACAAATTAGATTGGGATAGGTAGTTTTGGCATAATTTACAAGGGTGTCCTTGATTATGTATATGAAATAAGCATCAATATTGTGATGAAAGTATTCAATCTTCAGGATCGTGGAGGTTCCAAGAGTTTCATGGCGGAATGTAAAGTATTGAAAAACATTAGGCACAAAAATCTTGTGAGGATAGTAACAGTATACTTAAGTGTTGATCATGAAGGGAATGATTTCAAGGCTCTCATCTATGACTTCTTAGTTAGTGAAAGCTTAGAAGACTGGCTTCATCGGCCAATTGAAACTATAGATGAGTCGACAACAAAAAGCTTGAATTTCACCCAAAGGCTACATGTTGCTATTGAGATAGCTTTCAGAGTGGATTATCTTTACAACAATTGTGGAACGCCAATTGTTCATTGTGATCTCAAGCTTAGCAATGTACTTCTTGACAAGGATATAATTGCTCATGTTGGTGATTTTGGATTGGCACGATTCCTTTAAACAGTTGAAAATCCCTCTTCAAGTATAATAAATGAAATAGTTGGCTATGCACCTCCAAGTAAAAAAGAAAGTTATTATTTTTGCACAATGTACGGATTTCATATCCTTATCTCGTCATTGTAACTTTTTTTTAATAATCTCCTTTTGAAGAATATGAAATGGGAAACTAAGTCTCAATACAAAGTGACATCTATAGTTATGGTATCCATCTACTTGAATTATTTACAGAGAGGAGACCAACTGATGAGACTTTCAAAGACGGCTTAAGCCTTCATAACGTTGTCATGAGCGCTTTGTCAAAACAACACATATTCAAAGTTGTGGATCCAGTTCTACTCAACGAACTACTTCTTAGGTTGGGAACCCATCACAACAATACAAGTCACAATTTCGAGAAAGCGAGAAAGGACCTTAAGGAGCTAATAAGTTCCATTCTCAAAATCGGTGTTACTTGTTCTTTAGACACCCCAAAAGAGAGGATTAGTATGAGTGAAGTTTTTTCCAAACTTAGTGCTATAAAAAAATGTTCATCCATCTAAAAGGAGGTAGATGAAGTGAAACTGGCTATGGTATAAGCACGATGGATTGAAGAATGGAGATGTCAAACTTGGATGTCAAAAGAGATAAATCAATAGTATTGGTCACATCATTAGTATTACAGAACTAAGCAATGTGCATTGTGTAACTAGACTTGGTGATTTGATGTCACACTACTTTGACTTGTTATTTCTTGCTTACTTACATCTTCTATTGTGTTATATGTTGTGTGTGTTATTTTTGATAAGCATGGCTCATGAATTAGTTGATAAATGAATTTAAGTCTACGACATTCCAATTCTTAGATAAGTCGTCCACTCTCTTTTACAAGTCCGGTTATTTTTTTTTTATCATGAAAATATAAATTGACAATATTGACATGAAAATTGAAATTTTTAAATTGTCTAATATTTGACATGCATGTGGGAAATGGCTAAAATTTGAGGTTTTAACGTGTTAAACCCTTTAATTAATAGTCAAATGAAGTTTTTAGCCATTTCCAACATGCATGTCAAATATTAATCGATTTGAAAATTTTGAATTTTTCTTGTGAAAATGGCAAATTTCCATAGGTTAACTAACTCATTTGAAAATTAACAATTTTGACATGAAAATTGTTAAATTGGCTAATATTTGACATTCATGTTGGGAATGCCTACAAATTTAGGTTTCACCGTGTTATGCTTTTTAAATAATAGCCAAAGTTAAAAAAAATTCAACATGCTAAAATAAAACCGAATAAATTTGATTTTTAACTTCTTTTGTCCATTGTTTATAAGGGTTACCATAATGCCACTTGATTTTGAGCCATTTCCAACCTACATGTCAAATATTAGTCGATTTGAAAATTTTAATTTTTTTTGTCAAAATGGGCAATTTTCATAGGTTAAACACCCTTTGAAAATTGAATTTTGACATGAAAATTGAAAATTTTCAAATTGCCTAATATTTGACATGCATGTCGTAAATGGATCTCGATGAGCTATAATTTTCGATAGGGCATTGCTATCGTTAAAAATAGAAATAGTAAGTTTATGAAAATACTGAATCTTTAGTTGATATATATCCAGTATCATAATATTAATTGTTCAATTATGTCATTATTATATCGTGTTATGCAAACGTAATATCCGCAATCGTTCAATTTAAAATATGTTACGTTTAACCGAGTTCAACCCATATATGGATTGAGCTCACATTTTAATCGGTTTAGTTCATTTTAACTAATTTTGTAATTAATTGACGTTAACCTAACTCATCGAAAATCGATTTTCAGTTAACTGCACTTTATAAACTAATTGGGTGACTAAATTACAATTACAAAAAAGTTTGGGAGTTAAAGCAAAAATATGATTTGGTGAAAGAAATGAAATAATGGAAGTTTTGAAATGTAGCCGCGCACTTGCCGCGTATCGTAAGTCATGGAAATTGTCATTTTTTATAATTTAGGTTTCGATTTGATTGTCTATGCAATTTTTTATTTAATCGTGCCTATAAAAAAATTCCGTAAAAATATGAGTTGAAGGTTTAGAGGACAGTTATGCTGAGCTGGCAAAATCTTATATCTGAAAATATATAATATTTATTGTAGATGATTGATTACAAACAAGCAGCGTCAAGCTTGACAAGACTCGCAAACAAACCCAACTCGAGCCGCTACTACAAACCAACAAGCCGAGTTCGAGCTGGGCAAACTTCAACTCGGCTCGTCAGCATCCCTGGTACATATATTTGTTAGCAAGTACATGCTTTAACAGGCACTGCTGGGGCAATGAATTTCTCCTCGAAATGGAAAACTAGAGTCGATAATAGAATTCAAATCAATATGGTATTACTTTTCTTGCCACTAAGAACTTCTGCTATACCTTATACTGCATTTACATACGTTAGCCTCTATACTCTGAATTATAGTACATCGAAACTAAAATGTATAAGGCCTCCCCACCCCATCCCCTGTAATCCATTTGCCAAAACAACAAACAATGACGGCTAAATTGAAGTATAGAAACTAAGGTTGTGATCTAAAAACAATTGATACATGCCCGCTCTGTATCTTTCTTTCATCAGGTCCATCAACCTGAGAGGTTCACAGGGTTTGGAGGAATCTGCTATTTACTCCAGCTCTATACATATGCAACTCGGATACAGTCTTCACGATGATCTGGATACCTGCAGGAGCAAATAACACATCCCCTTCAACCACTACATCTATGAAAGACGATGATCCTGCCTGCATTACTCCCTCCCCAGCCGTGATCACGAAAATGGACGGACCCTGAACTGCTGGAAACACTGTGGATGCACCTTTCGGAAGGAAACATCGGTCCATCTCAAATTCGTCAAATGGTGGGAGGTACCTTGTTATGTATGGAGTGAGGGGGAACCCTTTCAGGATTTCTGGAAATCCCTGGAAATCAAGATCAACATCATCCAAATTTCAGACATGGGAAAACATCCTATTTCCTGCTTTTATGCACTTAATTACACATGAATGAATGTTACTATGTTAGCTTTTTTACACAGCAAGCAATCTATATCCTATTGTTCTTAAAGACAGACACAGGTTAACTGATACCAGCAACGAAACAACTAAGGAATGCCAACTGAGATCTTACAAGGTATCAACAGGCTTCACTTGACGGATCAATTATAAAAAATATTGGATGGCCGTACCTGTTTGTAGGTGAGCATAGAGCAAAGTGTTTGGACATCCCGATGCTTGGGAGTAAGGCCAGCCCGAATGACGTTGTCAGATGTTACCATGACTTCAACGCACTCACCAGAGATATATGCGTGTGGTTCATTTGCCCCAAGATACAAAGCTTCACCAGGATTAAGCTTAACATGGTTTAGAAAGAAGGCTGATATAACACCAATATCATCTGGATATTCCTTCTCCAATTTCAAGACGAGGTTTTCTTTATCAGTCAACTTCCTCACCTGTTATAGTTAGGGGTAGGCCAACTGTTAGAAGCACACAACTAAGAAATTGTTCAATTTTTGAAACATAAATGGGCACATAAGTATCTTTTTAGTTTAAGCAGGGGCAAGATATTGCTACACACCTGGCTCTGCCTCTGCAGTCTGGTTTTCAACTTGGACACTGCTCTAGTTGTCATCTCTTTGCTGGCTGACATCAACTGGGTGAAAATACATTTCAATAATGATTTCAGCTTTTCGCTCTCCACTTGGTCATTGATTTGCAACAGTTGGCTAGCATCTTTACTATCAATCAGTTCTACAACCTCTGGAATATTACGAAGAATATCCTTAAGCTCCTGCAACACCACAAACAAGATACATAATTCCAGGCAGAGATAATCCTATTCTACTCGAGGCTCTTTCTTTATGACAGTTATATAATGCCAACGGAAATGGAACCTAACAGTTGGCAAGCGGATCAAGAGCTTTGACTGAACTAGTAATCTAGTATGATGATAAATTCAGATCTGTAGAAGGTGTATTTGCATATAATTACTGGATGTCTTTTATAGAAACTGACTGCCCTCTAGGTGGGGCCAATGCAGTAAGGAATTGCGATCTACCAACAACAGAGTATCAAAAGCTTTCTAATTAAGCCAAAAAGAAAAAGTGCAAAATAAAGAAGCTGCATTATTCAACTGTGACTTAGCCAAGCTGTCAACTGCTACTGTAGCGACCCGCATAGATCCAGCAAATTCCCAAGAATTAGACAACCCAAAACGGAGACTTTTACAGGAAATCCCATTTGAATATAGTACAACAGGTTTCGCTCAAATTACAAAAGGGTTTAAAAATTACAGATGAAAGCAACTCTGGCTTGTGACATGACACCCATCACGTGCCATACCACCGACAAAATAGGAGGACAAGCTAGCAGAAAGAATTCCATGGATTCACAAGAAGAAGAAGAAGAAGGAGCTATACCTCAAAAGAGACGAAACTGCAAAGGGCCTCAAACTCTGTAATGGCCAAAGCCATTTCAGGCTTGTCACTGCCATCTTTGTAAATGCTTGGGTGCAGCTTATGGAGCTTCTTTGCCAATTCTTTATCCGGGTGCGCCTGAATTGACAGTGCTTTGCCCACAGAGAGTATCTATACGAAACCAGAAACATGCAATCAACTACCGACTCTGCAAACTACTTGAAAAGGGGAAAATCTGAACTCGTTGAAGCATATGGTCTAACACTTGGAGGCCATAAAAATGAGTGGCATTCACTGAATAAGAAATCAGAAATTTGAATCGAATCAATTTACCTTGAACAAGAAGGGGAGATCAGAACCCCACTTATCGAAAACCTTATCACCGACCACGGAAGGGTTCTGAGCAATCCAGTCCTTCAAACTGAGCGAGTGGGAGTCAATTGCGTTGCCATTATTCCCAATTACCCCAGTGTCGAGGACGAAAGACGGACCCGAGTCATGGATCCCCATCCAGAACTCGGCGTACGGCCTGTTGATTTGGATCTGGGAACCGGAATTGAAAGCGCAGACCCTTCCGACGAGCGAATCCTTCCCCATTTTACCCCAATCGTAGTGCTGGACGGAGCATCTGAGTCGGCGGAGGCGGCGGTACTTAGAAAAGTCCATTTGAGAAGGTGGGGGGAGGGGGGAAGAAATGGAAGATGCAGTAGAGTAGATGGTAAGAAGTGTTGGGGGGGTGTTCAGAGCAATGCGGGGTGCGGAAGAGGGGAAGTGGATTCGGTTATAAATAAGGAATTGGTGGCCATTGAAGAATGAATGAATGCAGGGGATGGTTGTTGAGTGTTTTGGTGGGTAAATTTCGCAGGCTTTACAGAGAGAGACTTGAGGAAGAAACAAAGTCTGTGGAGAAACTTGAGGAAGAAACTACAGAAAGGAGAGGACCGGAGGAGGAAGACGAAGAAGAATGAGGGTGGGGTCGGTTTGGTTCTGGTTCTGATTCTGGTATGCGGATGCGAATTAGAGTGTAGAGAGAGTAATTGACTGCAGCAAAGGCTTCTCTGGTTTTCTTTCTACTCTTCTTTGCCTACGGGAACACCTTCTATACCTGTACTGTAGTATATTGCCCCCCAACTCACGAATTTCTCGCTTTTTCAGTCATAGCCTTTGGATCAATCTATCTGCCTTCAATAATTATGTCAGTTTCAACAAGAATGATGTGAGATTTAGATTGGATGCAGCACCGGCTTAAAAAAGCACCTAGCGTCACTCAGATCTTAGGTTTCTACCAATTCTTCTTTGATCAAGAAAGTAAGATTCAGTGTTTACAAATTCATACAAACATCATGTCGAGATATAGTGTTTACAATGGTTATCCAATCTTCGGGGGAGTGTGCGATTCTTTGCTGACTTTGTTACCTAGCCCGTGCAGGTAGTTGATCGGCATGCAGTAAAGGTCACTAAGATACGAGCACTGTTTCGTAAGACATCCTTAATGATGCGAGTCTAGGCGTAGCATTGCCAAGGCCCCAACTCTTCTATGTTGGGAGAGACACTGTTGTCATGAGAGGTAAGCAATCGATATGAATTCTCGAGGAGGTCTCTATCAACTATATCGTAATTTTACAAGCAATTATGAGTACTTTAACTTTTTCACACAATGGGTGATGGACGTAGAGGGGTACCCCCTTTTCCCCTCACAACCATGTCTAGTAGAGTTGGTTATGAAAAGAGTCGTTCACATAAGATCTCCCGCTTATATATAAAAGAACATTGAGGCCGTGGATTTCGTTGGAAGTTGGGAGCCATATGGACGGCAAGTCCGGGATGCAAGGTGGCAACAAGGCCAGTCATTTCCGAAATTATGCGATTAGCATTGATCCTTCAATGCTCCAAAGAGGGGCTCGTGTTTCGAAAGATCGGCTCGGTCAGATTATAATGATGGTGGTAGTTATTCTTTTTTTAGGAATTTAAATTCTTTTCTTTAGCGAGTCATTCCAAAATGCATCTCTACCACACACCTACTACATCAAAGTTCGTTCCTGAACATGAATTTTGCCGCCCATCTTGTAATATGTGAGGTTATTTATTAAACTTACAATCACTTTATTTACTAAATTTTCCTTATGTGTGTCTTTTATGTGCATGAAAAAAAAAAGTTGAAGTAGGACTCAATCCGAGTGCCTTCCGCATGCTTGCAAAAGTACAAGTACTATAAATTGCACCACAGTTTCTTCATCATGCTCACAAATGACAAATCAGGCCAAAATGGATCGCGTCATTTGCACATTTGCGTATGAAGAGAGGTTCTTTCTAGTTGCAATTGCGTTCCGTGTGCGTAGCCAAGACCAGTACTTTGGGGTAGTGACAGACAACTATTAATTAATGTTTGTAATTTTCTTTCAAGTGCTCAGATTTTGATATGGGCATCCATGAATGGCAAAAGTTACTTCCACGAGCATCCACAGATAGCCCCAATACCTTATGGTGTACGGAGTGTGGACCGAGATTGGCCAACAGACCCTTTTCCTTTCATCTGCAAACTTGTGTGATGATTACTTTTCTGCTATTTCTTTTATACAATGACAACAACAAACGCAAGAGGGAGTAAAATGACAGGACCAAACAATATTTCGCTATACGAGGGCAAACGTAACAATCGTTGACGGTGTATTTTAATCCAGATAACCGACGGTCTGTGTGGGCCCACCCAAATCAGATCGGCCGGACTATGAGCCATTCAATGAGCCGCTTGATTTGCTTCACGCCACCAATGTTGTCAACTTCCCTGTTCCATTTCAGCAGGCAACAAATGCTTTTACAGACGATTCTCATCTCAGTTCGAACACAATAAATTTATGAATAAAACTAGATTTCAACGAATATTATTTTTTATTAATTACAAACGACTTAAAGTGTATGTTTCTGTTATAATATTTTTTTCACTTTATATGTTGAGGTTCCATCTGCTCAGGTCATTGGCTAGCTCCACGGCTGATTGACTGATTTTATCAGAAGAATTGGAGGGATTGGTCATATATAATTTGATGTGTGTTCCCATCTCATTTTCTGTGAAAGGTTGGATGTTGCTCTTCACATGTTAAATCTAGTTGACTTGAACAGTAGTAGGAATTCTCTAAACTTTGCTGTAAGAAAGTGAACATTTGATAAAGATGATACATGGATGCTGCTTAAATGACCATCTAGCTACATCAGAAAGCGAAATTCGATAAAATTGGAACGATATGCTCGTTAGTTTCAATCAGTTAGTTAGTCATGGATTACAAGGTGAGTGACCAAAATGGATATTTACTAGTGGTTTAAGGACTTAAGGTTAGTTGGTTCTCTTCCAAACTGCCATCCTCTCTTTCTTCCCCGCCGTCATCCTCACCAAACCACCGTGCCGCCACCGCGCTGTCACCACGCCCTGTCAAGCCATCGCAAGTCACCAACTTCGGCCAAGTAGCCTCACAAGTTTACTGCCACCGTATTTTTAACCAGGTATGTTCGTCAAATTCTTAAGCTTTAGTGTGTTGCTAATAACAGTTTTGTAAGCTTGGATGGTCGAGTTCAGCTTGAAATTCGAAATTTGAGTGTTTTCTCTGAATACTTAGTAAACTTGGATTAACGGAAATTGGATCAATATTTCGCAGGATTGGAAACGATCAAGCGCCAGTCCAACAAAACGTATTCCCGTACCCAATGGCGGATTCAATATGCAGGACGCTACGAGACGGTGCTTTGGAAGGAGAGCACGCGCCGTCTCTTACCATCAAAGACACAACAGCTTCACCCTACGGATTCGATGTTTTCACTCACGTCCTCTCCCAGCTCTCCTCTCTCATTTTAGCGGGAAAATCACAGTCACGGTAACTCAACTCGATTCTCAAGTCTCCCAGAATTTGAATTCCTGGAAAACAGTTATTTTGGTCTACCCTTCACTCTTCAGCTTCAGCAATTACTGATTGGTTTGATGTCAGTTTTGCTGCAGAGGCTTAGTCTTGGTTTCCTATTCGCGATCTCCATCTTTCTACCTTGATTTGTTGAGTAGAAGAGGAGTTGATGTTGCCTCTTCTAAGAATTGGTACTGCATTTCTATTTGGTTGTGTTCTTTTTTGAAAATTGGAGGGTTTTTTTGCATATTTGGCCTTGGGTCTTCATATAATAGATGGTTGTTGCTACAGGATATATATTGTAGACTGTTACACGGATCCTCTTGGTTGGAAACTTCAGCTTGTAAAGTCTGGGGTTGTCGAGGATATTTCGTCTGCCAATTCGTCAGCTGGCACTTCCATTCTACAGGATGTGAAGGATGTTGAGAAGTTGTATTCTTTGATTCTTGACTCCGGTGCAGGTAAAGTGTATATTTCAAACCTATGACCCTCTAGCTGCACTATTCGTTGAGTGTTTTGAACTCTGCTCTCTGAATTACATGGTGTGGTGTTCTGTACTCCAGGATTGGTTGGGCAAGGCAAGGTTCGATTTTCTGTTGCGATTGATTCGGTAATTCTGCTATTATAAAAAATTTCTATGTCGAATAACAGTACGAGCCTCGAAATATCGTGCTAGCTTGGCTTTGTTTTATGAGCATCCATTCTTTAAATATTCTTGAACATGCATCTTTGGACCTTTTTCTGAACCATATTTGATAATGCTTTAATTTTAGAGGTTGAGTTGTGTACACAATTGAGCAGGAAAGGTCCAGACATTTGATTTGAACTGCATCTTCGGATCTTTTTAGTTTACTGGATAATGCCCAAGGATATGAATCATGTGAAGAACAATATACCATAACAATATCTGCCCTATTTCCAGTCTTACTTTTCCAGTTTCTTTCAACTGCTAATGTACAATGGTTTCTCAACTGCTTTTATCAGGTAACTGAAATGCGTAGGCATGTACCTGTTTCCAAAATAGGATGGCTTATAAGCGACCTTCGTAGTCATGGTACAGATTCACTTCCTTGTCCTTTTGAATCATAGTCTTTATACATGTTTTCCCTTGGTTTGCCACCCGTGCATGCATTTAATATCCCACTAAGCTATAATAGCTACTGATGTAAACCAGTTGTAACTTTATTGCCACTGTCCTTTGATGTTTGCAGATCAAATATCTAGCATATTTTGGTTGCTGCATTCAGATATCCATGAAATTAAGCTTACTACTTCCCTCGAATATCTGTCCTCTATGGTGGCTAGCGTCGAACCAGTTAACCAGTCTCATGATAGCCATGTAAGAGACTTGGGAAGTCTATCTCTAGTGGATAATTCTTTTGGGAAAGGAAAGCTTCATACACGGTTCAAGCGCCGAAATGGCCGTGTACGCATAATGGTACCTTTCCTCCCTCCGCTTTTGCTTATGTATGCAAAATTGTTGGCTGCTAACCTCCCTAGTGAAGCCCTCTTATCATTGTTTTTCTTCGATAATGTTTCTAGAACGAAGAATTCCATATGGAGGAGTCAGGGATGAAATTTACTTCGGTTTCGGGGGAAGATGGATTAGTCAGTCAAGGGCTCGTGCCGAAGGTGAGTAATAACTTGCATCATAGTAATCACTTGGGCATGAAATGAGTATTCTTGCAAGCACTAACCAACGATTCATGCTTATTTTTTGGGAACTAGGTGCAATTCAATCTGGAGTTGTCAGAGAAGGAAAAAATGGAGAGGGCCAAAGTTATCCTTCCCTTTGAGCACCAAGGTATTTTATTTGGAGGGTAAAGCTCTGTTGTTTATTTCCTTCTTCTGAGCCAGCTATTTCACATCATGGCTTCTACGTACTTGGGTTCCAGGAACAGGGAAACCGATCCAAATATACGATGGTCGGAAATCTTTTGCACCGGGGGGCATAACTGAAGCAATAGCTGGAGGGGATTCACAAAACAAGCCAGAAGAAAGCAGTGGTGGAGGCGGCGAGATAATATACTTTCGGGATTCTGATGATGAGAGGCCGGATTCTGACGAGGACCCAGATGATGATCTTGATATCTAATAATATATGAACATGACGACCCCTGTAGACGAGTCTGTGAGAGCTAGGTAGAGAGCTGTATTCATTCTAAAACACTCATTAGCTTTGTATTTTTTAGATTCAATCAATTTAGAGACTAAAATTCAACTGAGTTCAAAAGTTACATGACTTGGAACTTTTCTTGTTTCAAACTAGCTTCCTTGGTGGATGAAATCTGCTAAATACTGAGCCCAAACTATTTCATGAATTTCTTCTAAAATATGTCATGAAGAGAACTATTTCTCGAATAAACACAAACACAGGAACACCTAGCAGTAGACGCTCTAGGGAGAGAGATGTTGCTCAACAGGATCGATCACTGCTATGTAGTTAAATGCTGAATAACAACTGGCCTGTGAGGCTTTGGAGCTGCAGCAAAATGGAATAACAAGATGTTAGCTCAAAGTTGAAGCTAAAACATTATTGTACTGATGCATTAGATAGTTGGTTCAAGTTTTAGTTTCAGGAATTAGTATTACCACTTCATTCAGACACAGACACAGAAGCACAGACACAGAAAGAAGTATACCATTAGGGTTCCCTTGCTCATAGAAATTTCGCAGAAGCGAGACTGCTTCTGCTGCCATTATTCCACCACTGCATTTGAAACCTTGCTTAACTTCCCCGCTGCAAAATTAGACCACAAGTGTCCAAAATCAAAACCCCATGATGCATCCCGAATCTTTGATAAGTGAAGCTGATGCAGCAGAAATGTTCGATAAGACAAATGAACCTAGATTGTGGTTGCGAGTTGCTTGAATGCAGTGACAATATTGAGCCACACCCTCCAAATTTATCGTTCGCACATCCATAGTATACTTCCTTTATACCTTAAATAACAGTAAAAGGGGTCTGGAGAAATCACACCGAGAAATGGAAGGAAAAATCATTGGTGAGTAGGCACATAGGGATACCAAGGATAGACAAAGCAGCAGCACACATAATACACGGCTCGCATGTCACGTACAGAATGCATTTCGAGAATTTTTCGGCAACTTGTGAATCTGATAGTCCAGCCTTTTTCCACTCTTCAAGAAGAGGGTCAATTGCTTCCATCTCTGCATGCCTTGTAGCCTGCAAAGAAAAATAGGACGTCTCAACAATCATAATGGCGTTTGGTTCGAGTCTTTAGTAATTACTAATTAGATGCTAAAGTGATAAAGAAGATCCAACATGAATTGCCAAGTGTTCATTGTATCAAGCAATGATAAAAACATACATTTCTAGTCTCTGTAGTTCGATTTCTTCCAGATGCAATAACTCTCCCATCTGCAACTATCACGCAACTGTGACACAAACAAAAGTAAGGTTCTTTATTGTTTCCCAGATGAAATTTCACTATCAGAGTGGTGCAACATTATGCAGAGTTTACCCAATTGGCACTTCTAGCGCGTTCAAGGCTTCTTTTGCCTGCAACATTACGAGGATTCAGGAATCGTAAAGAAGAAAACGGACTTGGATGCAACATTAAGAGCCAGCTACCTGATTCAGTGCAAGCTCCATCCAGGCAAGAGTCTCAGGTGAAGACTCTTGAACAGAAGCAGAGTAGTGCATACCTCGCCTGTTACGCAAAAGAAACCATCACGCAGGTGAGCAAAAGAAGAAACAGAAGAGGCCATTTGGTTTTTTTTAAGAAATTTCGTCGAACAGATGGCGGGGGGAGTTTAAATATATTAATTAATCACCCTATATAGGGCAACGAATCGCCGAAAATACTAACCAAGTTTGTAACTTAGTCGGAAATTCGGGCTACCAAACGGCTAGCTGATGACAGAATCTGACAGTTCCAAATTGCGAGGTTATGCTGGAAACCAGTTCCGACAAAAGAGAAAGTATACGCAAATAAGAGGCTTAGTAGTGCCCGTTTTCCGTTTGTTTGAAGCTGAATCTGTTGCAGTATGGCCTTTCCGGTGATATGTGCTGATTCAGAGCAGAACGAGGCGGAGATTGAGAAGAGGAAGAAAAGTTACTTCTCGACAACCCAGGTCAAGGTTTTAGATGAGTCCCTTAACGGAATGACCAAAATGTTACAAGATAAATAGATAAATGATGTCTAATTTATATCTACTAGGTAAATGACCAAAATGGTTAATTACCCTTCCTCATCCTCTTGTAGAATACCAACCCAAAACCAAATTCCCCAAATTGACACATTAGGTCTCCCGTCTCCACAGTCCACTCTTCCTCAAAAGCTGCATAATTTCCAGGCCTTCAGTCAATGATCAGGTGCGGGTAGCAGTCCTAACAAGAAATTATTGGTGTCTTAAGTTCTGTAAATAGGTAGACAAATTCTTGGTGTCTAAGTTCTGTGAAAAGCTTGGTTTAACTTTAAGCCATCCGAGGAATCAAGGATGTAAAGAACTTTCCTTTGCATTGTTAATGACAGCAGAGTTTGTTTTCTCATGCCATTTGTATCTGCAATTGCTTCATTTCTAGCCTAGTAGTTCAATTGTAGATGGACTTGTTTCGAATTTTGCAACCTGAGTTTGAGAAATGTTCTTTACTGGTTTTGGTTTGCTTGGCCCAATGCTTTAATTTGCACAGATAGCCTCCCTTCTGTAATGGTGGCCATCAAGAGTCTCATATCTAGATACTTGTCAACTGGAGCTACTATTCCACCACTTAGAACCGGAGATATTCTGCGACGAACCAGAGTTTTCTCATGCGAAGACGTTCTTCAGTATTCAGAGGCCAGTCTAGATTGCAACCCTCTGCATTTTGATGCTGAAACGGCTCGGAATTCAGGATTCGAGGATCAATTAGTCCACGGAATGCTCGTTGCTGCACTCTTCCCCTGCATTATCTCGTCTCACTTCGTAAGTTTCCATCTCCTCTCTTTCCTTTTACTTTATTGGTAATGCTGTGTGGACTATAGGGTAACGAGTAAATTATTTGATTCGTAGCCGGGTGCTGTTTATGCGTCACAAAGCTTGCATTTCAAGATACCGGTGTATATCGGAGAAGAGATCACTGGGGAGGTCCAAGCTACTAATGTTAGACAATACAAGAATAACAAGTACATGTAAGAAGTTGATGATCATCATCATTAAGTCACGTATGCATATTGAGAACATTTCTTTAACTCGAAAACCGGTCCTTTCTTCTATTTTCAGCGCCAAATTTGCAACGAAATGCTTCAAGAGGAAGGCTGACAAGGACATGCTAGTTATCGACGGGGAGGCTACTGCATTTCTGCCACTCTGGAGATAATGAGGTTGATTTTGCCTACTGATTTCTTTCCGACGAATAAACGCGTAGGATAGGATCGAGGTTTCGCTTTTGCTTCCTGGGGGGTGTAACTGATATGAAATGTAAAACCAGCTTCGGTTTTGATCATCTCATCCATTGCTATGAAATTCGAGATTCTAGTCGGATTGAAGTTATAAGTCAAAACCGGCAAAATGTCGTTGTCGTTGTTACAGTTCAAAATTCCTGTTTGTTATAGAGAAGAACAAAATGAGCAGGATTGATTACTATTCTCGCTGTGAATCAACAAATAACTATTTCTTTTGAAAGCAAACCCAGCAAAAAGGTTCAGCCACTGTGCACACCCTATACAAGCTATCCATTTGTGCACACCAACCAATCATTAGAGTATGTAAATGAGCAACCCCCCAGAAACAGAAAGGGTTGAAATAATGGATCCTTTGACAAAACTCAATCAGATTTCTCCGAATATTAACGCAAATGCTCATAGTCAGCTGGCGTTTCCTCAATGTGAACCTCCTGGAATAATAGAACAATGTCGTCTTAGACATAACTGGATTTCAAGGCAGTAATAAAGCAGTCTGAAGACTTGATGGTTACCTTAAGATAGGATGACGAGTCCAAGATAGATAGAAGCGCAGAGAAAACAAAATGATATCATTCCCCTGCAAATGAAGTTGGCAGGAAGATGAAGAAGTCATTGATCCGCATAAGAAGTCTTCTTCCAGTCTTTTAATCAGATTGATGCTAATTAATGGTATATTGAAGTTGTCAAAGAGCCAGGATCTCACCAGATGATCCCCCAGCCAACACCAGTGCAGGGGCAAGGACAGAGTTCTGCAAACTTCTCAGCATCACTTGAGTGAACTCTTCGGGATATTAGGTCATCATAAATATCTGCGGATCAAATATATTTTACGTTGACGATTGTGAAACTCTGATGAAAAGCTCAATTCATCTTAAAAGGGAAGAAACCAGAATCACACAATGCGTACCATAAACCGAAAACAAACTGTTCATGACACCTGCAGTAGTGAAATTGAATATCAATAAACAGAATCAGTTAACTCTGAGCAACTTCACTAGCAAGGATGAAAAAGTAATGGGGCAATGCTCTATATACCAATGAAGAGAATAACATATCGGAGGATCTTTACTTTAGTGTATTCTTGTAGTACCCAAATGACAGCAAGGAACACAATGAATCCTGAAGATTTTAACTTGTAAGTGCAATTCAGCCATCAAATGCTTATTGCTCATACGAACAAGATAGTTTTAGCGAAACCAGTAAGCCACTCACCAATACAAAGTCCTCGAAGCGTCCACTGTATGAGAAAGATTGGATAGTAAGATAGCAGAAATTGAAGAATATTACCATCTAAAATGAATATCCACAAGGCAATAAGAAAAAAGACACCAAGGACTCTATAGTGCGGAAATGACGATAAATCACTTTACTTACATTCTTAGCAATAAAAAGCACAACGAGGAGAGCAACACCCAAACAACCAGCAGCAATTCTTGCGGTAAGAAGATTGGTGGATGCAAGTATCAAAAGCATTCCCCAAAACGAAGAACCAAGATCTGTAATGGTACCAGGGGATAAAGAACATCAAGCAACACAAGAATCTTCACCTAGTCTCTTTGAAGATGATACCCAAAACTTGTACAAACTCGTAAAAGTAATATTCTGAGTTACTGGCATTCTTCAACATATCTCCTAAATATTGGTGCTCAAAACACAGCATCACCACTAATCGGAGTTTGTTTATTGATACCAAGAAATAACAATAAAATGATGATTTTAGGGGAGAGGAGAATTACATCCTGCAGGCAAGATCAGCCAGTATATGCCACCACGTGTTTGTGTCACGCCTCCTTCATTGGCATGAACCTGAATCCCTTCGACCTGCATATCAGTAAGCCGTATGATTTACTCGAGCATGTTCCAACTTCCAACACGTAATTACAAACAACTTGAGCGTCTTCACAGAGCATCAATCTCATAATTAGGAAGTTCTTCTACAAAAATGATTAGTAGCTTATATTCATCTCTACTCTCAAGAGACCTAAACACTAGCAGTAACTTTTGTGATAAAACTTGCAGACACAAGTCAATAACAGCTCAGCAACATTTTCACGTGACACCTGCTAGAAATAAGAACCCTTGTTCACATCTTGACACAGCAATAAGAACCCTTGTTCACATCAGTCACCCAATGTAAGCCTCACAGCTCATGGTTTTGACACCAGCTTTACCTTCCACGAACATATTAGCCATCATCCTTTCAAGTTTCAAGTAAAGCATCGAGTGCAAATTTTTGTATATTGACCCACCTCTAACAAGCTATCCACAAATGGTTGCGATCTTCTAGTCAATTGAATGCACAATCCAACCAGGAATGTCAACAAAGGCCATCCTCCCTTTAAACCTACTATTGCTAGTTTGCTAGACCTTTAGTTGTCCAAGACGATAAAGGAAACTCAAGTGATTTCATGTGTGCCGATAGCATTTCATACATAAAGGCACAGCATTTCATGATTAATTCCTCCAATTCATTAAGCATCCTTGAAATCCAAGTTCATTGGGGCAATGCACTATAAACAAATTGGAAAAACTACTAAAACGGTCGATTCACAAAATTTCCCAAGGTTCAGAATCGAAGATCGGGGGAAGTAAGGGGAGGAAAGAGTTTCTAACCTTTCCGCAAGTGAGTATGCAAGCAATTGCATGACTGGCTTCGTGCATAAACACTGTGATGAGCTTAAACGGCGTTAGTAGCACTGTCCTCCACAGCTGCAACGAATCAAGCAGCACAAAAACCGAGTGAAAACAATGCGGATGATTGAGTCAAGATGATTACTTCTAACAAACAAATTCCTAACAAGGGAAAAAAGTGGCCGTAATCTCAACCAACAAAAAAGTTCAAAAAGCTGGGGAAAAATAGTTGACCTGAATCTGACTTGAAATTTGAAAATGAATTTGAATTGGAAAAGAGGAAGGGGAAGCATTACCGCGAGGATGACAAGGGAGAAGACGCCGATGGTAACCAAGAAGGTGACTTGGTCTTTCTGACAGCAGTTCTGCAGTTCCCAGTTCGGCGTCGACATCTCTCTCTTCCACTATGCTTCCTTCCTTGCGTTGATCTCGGGGCTGTTTGAGAGGCGAGGAAGTGAGAGAAAATGTAATGAGAGAACAAACAACGGAGGAAAAGGTCTGCTACTATTCCGTCGAGAAAATCAAGGTAAACATCGACCAGAAACTGGCCAAGTATCGCCGTTGGAGAAGAAGAGGAAGAAGAAGAGACGTCTAGGTGGAAGACTTGGTGGTGATTGGGTGGTAACCAACTTTTGCCAGAAAGGCTATTTGTCCAATTGTCTTGCGCTCTTTTGAATAATGAATTATGAATGAACCAGTCGTCTGTCTACTCTTTCTGTGTTTAAAAAATCTTTTGTTAAGGTGTTACCTTCCCACACTAAAGAAATGGTGGAGCAACGCGTTACGTAAGAACTTCTTCTTCTTCTATGACAACTAGTAGATGACCCTGTCTAAATTAGAATATTCATGGCAAAGGTCTCTTTAAAATAATTGATATTCATTTGACTCGTTAATTCTTTCGGTACCCGGTGCATAATCATCATATTTTTTGTTCGAAGAACCTTATCATTTATTCAGTAACATATTATGAGACTCTTTATTATCTTGACATTTTTCGTATTTTATTTCTTCGATGTTGTAAATTAAAATATGGTTGAAATTAAATTCGGCATTTTTAAATCTTCAATACTCCACGCAATTGAAGAAAGACGTTTTTTTTCTAAACAGGGAGTGGACGCTTTTAGAATGTAGTAAGTTCAAGAATGCATATAATATTGGGCTGATTCTGTGCCTACCTGACTAATTAAAGGACAAGTGTTAGCCATATATGTGTTTGCCAAAAGCCCATGACATTCCGACTTAGCCTTTCAAATTTTTATGTATCCTCCCAATATTGGGCCCAATTTTGGGAGGATTTTGAAATATAGTTCTGTCAGGTTAGCCCATACGATGCGAGTTCAGCACAAACTCAAAATAGTTAATCCTCAATTAGTCGAATGGAACTTACGAAACCCAATTAAATCCAAACTTGAACTGCTGAACCACCTTACAACAAAATCCAAGTCAATTAACTGTGAATATGAATGTAATGTACACCATATGACTACATTCTTATCTCCTTACTGCTTCGTTAAACTCGTTTTCAGCAGTTCCATTTCACTCGGACCGTCTTCGAACTCGAATTTGACACGATAGAAGTTTTTACTCTGTTTATTTTTACTCCTTCAAAATTTGCAGTTGTTCCTGTTCAGTATACTTAGATTTTGTAGTCTCCAATCATTTCCTTCTCCTTTTTCCCAGAAACAACAAATTGCTCCTATCGATGGGTATACAAGGTAACACAGTAACGTGTTTTAGACCCAATGATTGCCGCCCAACTCCGATGAGGGAATAATCAGACAGGTCCAGTGGTAGTAAAGTGAGATCTGAGTGCAGTATGATTGTAATTATGAAGTAAAGTAGCTAAGCTTTCACAAGCCAAAGTTCTGTACAGACATAAAGCTGCAAGAAGTTGGGGATGAATCAAAAACAGTGACCCACATCCACAACAATTTGGATAACTGAGTTGGGTTTTGCGATAATTTTGCAAGTGGGTATGTCTGTTGTTGGAGACAGGGAAACTACGAATCAATTCCACTTCAAAAAGAAGACAAGAAAAGGTTAAGTAATCAAAGAAAAGGATATGCATATAGAACAGGTAAGAACACTCACTGGATCTAACCGGAGATGATTGCTGGGCCAAATGTTTGGTTTTTGGGGCGGGCCATCGGCCATTTTCAGGCCACACACAATTACCCGGATAAACCCAAATAATGTATACGCTGTTTTTCCGAATAGGTTTGCTGATATATTATTAATGCGTTAAATCAGAATAAATACAGATTACAAATGGATCACACCAAAACGTGTGAACACAACATGATGAGAACGACGAGCTAATTTTCTAATTCTCCTAACTCAACACACCGTGTAAAGAGATTGTTCTTGCAACAAATGGTACCAAACTCGGAGTGGTCCTCGTCGCTTCCACTAACTGCCATAGTCGCAGATTGATTATATGTTTCGAAGATGCATGCATCGCTCGTGTCCCATCTCTCGAACCCACCCTAAGGGCGCCAACATCGCTGTTCCGACCGCTTCTCGTGGGGATATCCCACCCTGTCGACACTGGATCAGATAATGTAGAACGTCACCATGCTCATCGATGCATGTCTATGTTGCATTTGACTGTCCCGGCCGGTGGAGGATGCCATCGCGGACAGTACATGATACATCAAATATTAACAATCTGAATCCAAGAAGCAGGGGGAATCTGATTTGAGATGTTTGATTTATGTTTATGCATGTTAGTTTCACCTAACATGACCAAACAAGGCTACATTCATTGACAAGAAATCGTCAAATCCAACAAGGTTTAGTAGCAGTACCAGATACAGTGTGCCAGATAAATCCTTCAATTCAACTCCATCTTTCACTACTCATCAGCCATATATTTGAATGTTTGAATATTGCATTAAAAATAAAATATAAGCGGAATAAACAATTGATCCAAGTGGACGACAGAGATGAAATAATACAAGTGTGCATTATGTATATATGGCTGTTGTTGTAGTTGGAGGCAATAATTCATAAGCTGAGTTCGATGGCTGATCTTGACCTTTGAGGTAGCACTGGTAGGGTTGTGCTTGTACATCATCAAACAAATATGTGTCAAATACAAACGGTCATTTGTTTCCCACAGTTTCAGAAATTCATATGGTAGTGGTGACTCTGCCTTGTGTTAGTGGTTGAGCTATTACATCTGCAACAAGGACATCAATGAAATTGTACGTTACATTTATATGTGCACTATTGCTACCTACGTTCTGATGATTGCTACCTACGTTTTGATGAGTATTGCTATACAATTTTTCTTGGGTGCTGCATCTATGAAAACTAACAACTTTGGTTTACAAAAAAATTGAAGCCAAAATTATATATTAATATGTCCTGATGAGTATTGCTACGTCAATATTAGTATTGCTATGTTTTGAAGAGTATTGTTATGGCGGTCTGGAATTAGGATCAAACAATACACTTAGCCGAATTTGAATAAATTTTTTGTATATCATCGAGTAATTAATTGACGAATTACTTTTTTATGAGCAATCTATACATTTTTTTAAACTAATACTAAGTTAAAAAGTATATTCATGGTACTGTTTTTAGTTAAAATAAAATAGAACGCGACACCAATAATTTTTTCCTATATTTGAACTGTTTGAACCAAATTATGATTATTACGTACTAATAGGTTGTTATGAGTTTTCATTTAGTAGATTGATTAGTCTAAACAAATAAGTAGAGGAGCAAAACTTCAAATGTCATCAGCCGAATTACGAAATCATCAAAACTTTACATAAAATTTAGAACTCGAGGCTAAGGAATAAGGGAGTCTCGACTTTTCCCGACTCCCTCTAATTTCGACACGACTAAACATTGAACCAAACTTAAAATTTCCCTTGACCAAACTCGAGAAAATCTTAATATAGCGAGTTTAATGCTATCCTCCGAAACTAAATCTAGCTACCCTCTAGTTTTGACTCTATTAATTTTATTCTTACTCAAAAAATCAAAAGCACAATTTAGATGATAAAGAGAACATCAAGATGACCATAAACACACGTAAACCCTTAAGCAACCGAGCCAGACCCACTAACATAAAAAATCCCATCCACGTAATAGGACACGAGCAGAGCCTTTTTCACGGTATAACTATAGCATTAGCAGTTAGCAGACAGCAGAGGCGGAGGAAGAAATTAAAGCGGTGGAAAGGCATTTCATATTCAGTTGTCCCCCCAATATCGCAAAATCCTCCTCCTCTTCCTTCCATATTTTCTCGCCACATTCCCCTCTATCCCCTTTTCCGTTTCTTTCTTCCACCCACCATCCATTATCCTTTCTAAACAATCCACAATCCTCTGAATCCTCCCCTGAATTTGAATTGAATGCTTCTCGAATCCCTGAATCTCGGATATAGCAAGAATTGAAGCAATGGCGGTTGATCTCTGTTCAGAACCTAGCTCCGGAATCAGCCCTAGAATTTCCTTCTCCCACGATTTCTGCCTCTCCGAATTCGTCTCCCTTGACCAACAGCAGCAGCAGCAGCAACAACCACCGCCACCGTTCCGATCCGCCTCTCCTGGCAGCAGCATTGATTTCGATTTCTGCGTCCGGAAGAGCAGCTTCGATCAGGACTCCTCCTCCGCCGCCGAGCTCTTCTCCGACGGCAAAATCCTCCCAACTCAAATCAAGACAAAATCCGCCGCGAGACCGCCGCCGTCCCTTCCGTCGCCAATTGAAGCCGAGGTATCGAGTACTAACAAGCGAGGAGGAGAAAAAGAAGAAGAAGAAGAAGATCGTCATCGAAACTGCAAGGAGAGTAGTAATTGCAATCATAGCAATAACAATCTCGGGAGCGATGAGGAGGCGAAGCAGCAGCAGAGTTCTTCATCCAGGTCGTTTTGGCGGTTTAAGCGGAGCAGCAGCGTGAATTGCGGCACCGGTTACGGGAGGACGTTATGTCCCTTGCCGCTTCTTTCGCGGAGCAATTCCACCGGCTCCTCGTCAACCGCCAGCGTCAAACGAGGTCCTGATCACGCCGGTAAGCACCAAAAGCAACATCCCGGTGCGGGGACGACGAGACTGTCGTCGGACCACCACAAGAAGCCTCCGTTGAGGAAGAGTAGTAATAACAACGGAGGTTACGGGAACGGCGGGGCCGGGGTGCGAGTGAGTCCGGTGATAAATGTGGCGTCGGGGAATATGTTTGGTTTAGGTTCCATCTTCTTCGGTAGTAATAATAATAAGGACAAGAGCAAGAGCAAGAAGTGACACAGTACAGCGATGGATGATGATGATGATGATGATGACTTGTTTGGTTGCGTTTTCTTTTCATTATTTTGTAATTTGTTCAGTGCAGTATTGATTTGCTTGCTTTGTTTTTGTGTTATTTGTTTTCTAGCTTGGTAAAATGGATTCCTCAATATTCTTGTTTATTACAGTCAAACACTGTCTAATCATAGGTTGATGGTCATAATAACAAAGAAGAAGAATGAACGTGATCAACGTACTGTATTTTGATTTGAAAACAATGAATAATATGATGCAGGGCACATGGGGCACTAAAAGACAGGTAACCCCCTTGCTTGCTTTTCAATTTACATTCTTGTCCCCATTCTATTACTTTCTTCTTTATATTTCAGCTTTACTATCAATTGTTTTTCCATGTTGCATTTGTCAACGTTGAAATTTCTGCTCTCACCAGGTATCTGACTGTCTTGTTTTTAGTTTGAATATACTCGAGAAAGAAATAGCTAGGTTTGACTTGTATCTATACCCGCAGTAACCTATATTCTCGCAATCCAGGATAGACGTGCTAGCCATTAGTTACACGACTTACGACGAAACAACTGGATAGTTTCCCACTTGAGTTTTCAACAACCCAATTTCCCATGTACACTTTCTAGCTCAAGCTTTGCTGGCTGTTTTTACGAGTTATTTTGCATGTATGATATTGAAACAAAATGATGTTCGAATTGAGAGTATAATGTTTTCGAGGTGTGAAATTATTTTATTTGGTTATTGAATTAATTTAATGTTGTATTTGGAAAACATAAATATCAAATTACTCGAAATAACATGATATTTCAAATACCTTCTTTCAATGATGTATTTCAAACAACTCAAAAGTGGGTTATTTGAAATATTATATTTTTTTTAGATGTCGAATGAATTATTTGGACTAAAATAATTCAAAATAGGACATTTGAGACAAAATACCTCATTCAAATAACCCCTTAAGACATTTTTTTATGCATGATGGTGGTTGACTAATCATCGTCTTGGACTAGTCAATCGTTAAATCTTTGACGTCTCGTATTTGTCTATTTGTAATTATGTCATGTTTAAAATGGTAGTAACTTTAGATTGTGTTCATAATAATTTATAGATGGATGTATTAATTATAAATGTAATATTGTGTAAAGGTCAGCTTGATTTTGAAATTTGTTGTGATTAAAGAAGAACATTCGAAGTGCTATATTGAATGATTTGAATGGTAACACTAATTGGAAATCATTTTTTTGGATGAATTGTTATCCAATTTTTTTATTAACCAGCTTAAACTAAATAATATAACCTTAATTGTAATCTATAACATCGTACAGGTTTTGTGTAAAAAAAAAATTTAAATGAGGACTGAGCAATTGCTTAGTTGCATCATACAAAAAAGAAGAGGAAGTTACAAAGAAGGTGGAAGAAAGGGTAGGGGATGGGGGAATGGGGTCCAACACTTCAATTAATGAAATCTCACTCACATGGCTGCTGCGGTGGACACCAAAAGGACTTGTTTCTTTTACGTAGCTCCTTGTTTGCTTTGTCCCATTCTCTTGTTACTTAACATACATGTGCTTTTGTCTGCTCTGATCCTCTGATGGATGGGTGTTCCTCTCATTTGACACTTTGATGCTTCAGTAGCGGTATAGGAAAAGTAGTTAGACATAAAGGGAAGTAAGGCGTATATGTATATTTGGAGGATATACAAGTATTGAGGTTTGTGACTAAAGACGCATGATCAATTTTATAAGTGTGTATGGTTGAAATTGATGCGTCATAATGCAGTGGTTGTTATATTTTTATTATCTTTTTATTGGGGTTGTGATTGAAAGCGTGTGATCAACCTTATAAATATGGATGGTTGTAACTGATATGTCATAAATGTAATTATTATCATGTCATTAGGAATTGAGATAGGAATTAGGAGTTATATTTTTGGATTTAAAATTAATTAATTTGATTACTCGGAGTGTATACTTTATACATCCTCTTTTGGCTCGACAGCTTACAAGTAATACGAAAGAGTTAAACAAGGATTTACTCTCCTGATACAATTTGGATTCCAAGGCGTTTCTATGTAACACAATCCAATCATCAATCGCATATCATGATCAAGAAGATCCATTGCGGCAGAGGGCGGCCACCAAGGAAGAATCCCCTTCCCGATCCCCTCGCCGCCACCGCCACCGCCACTAACTTAATCATCAGCAAGAAACATCGAAGTTCCTACAATACCACGGCGGCGGTCAAAACCGAAAATCCTCAGCTGACGACTACGACGACGATGCAGCCACCGCCGCCGATGCAATGGCACGGTAAGAGGTCGACGAGTGTTGCCGTCGCCGAAGGAAGAACGACGGCTGCTACTTCTTCATCGTCCGGGTTGGTCGGGTAGAAGGTTGATGATGATTTGGGGTACCAATGCCTGTCGGACTTTGAGATTCCGGGTCCGATTCCGGATCTTGGAGAATTTATGTCCGACATGAGAATCTTTCATGATTTTTTCAAGGATCTTGATTTTGGTTGATTAAGTTCTTTGTATGTACGTGTCGCATTTTTTTAATTAGTATTGACAATTTTGCAGATAGCGATACTTGTAAATTAAATGAGACCAAAAGAAACGAGATTTTATCCCCAAATAAAAGATACCAATTTCGTAATAATTATGTGATTTCATAGTTTCCAAACGGGACAAATTAAGATAGTAATCATAAAAAAATTAAAATTCAATTTCGGAAATTAGGCTCTATATTGCATATGTGAAGTATGAAAGAGTATATTGTGACTGAATGAGTAGATCCATTGACAACCCACTAAATCACTCGTACATGTCAAAAAGAGTACTCTTTTTGATAATAACAGTATCATCTTTGCATCGTTTTCAATATTCACATGCCAAGTACCCTGACAAAAACAAAAAACACATACATTGCAAATAGCCAATACACATTTGATGAAAACATTGTAATCCCATACATACTGACCGACATTCACCATTTCAACATTCGTGCTAATTTGCTGACCTTGTTTTTGGTGTGATGATGATAATTATATCCATCTTTTAGGGTAAAATTAAATCTATGATGATTTTATTGGGCTTTGGAGTTTAGACTATACCTTTAACAAGTCAAACACCAAGGGAGGAGGCCCATAACGCTTTTTATTGGGCCAAGCCCCAACATGATGCCTGAGCCCGACTTTATCTCGGGCATGAATATAAAAACAAAAACAAAAAGGTTCCACCGAGATTTGAACTCGGGTTACTGGATTCAGAGTCCAATGTCCTAACCACTAGACCATGGAACCTTGGCGGTTGCTTCCTCCCAAATATTTCTCTTTATAGTAAGGATCATTTGTACTTGGGGGGGGGGGGGTGTTTGGTGAACCGAATTGATTCGTACGAAATAACTCGCAATCACTCCTTTGGAAAAAAAATTGATTTCAAGTCACAATGAGGGATTGCGGGGTTTAAATGTTTGTACATGTAGATGATGTCATTCCATAGATGAGGCGCGACGTTGGACTTTCAACGGGTAGAAATTAGGTGATGATATGATTCAAGTGGGAACTCTTTCTTTGTATGTTTTCTTTGCTCTTTCCTCCACTGGGCCTCTTTTCATTATGGATCAAGAGAGTTTTCTTCATAAATCCAATCCGGGACCAATCTGGATTTTTGAACCCCCACATGAGTTAAGAGACAAATTACATACACCTATTTTACTTTGCATAATTTTGCATATATATACAAAATTTTATACAAGTTACTAAATGCAATACATGGCATAACTTTTGTACGAGATTCATATTACTTGTATGTATTATGTACACAGTCCATACACAAATATCATACAAGTGCATATATAAACTATAAAAGTATAGTATTAATAACCATAACGGAATTGCTAAGTACAAGGGAAGTGATTTTATTGATCCGATTGGGACTCGAAAAGCACACGAACTTAACTGACCAATGCATGGATGAAGAAGTTGGCAAGTGGCAAATGCAAGGAGATAGTCGGCACACACGTGCTCAGTCTCAGTTGGCTTCCTCACGTGTTCCACTCTCATCATCTGCCTCAATCTAATCCAAAGTCTACTTTTTTCTCTTTCCCCAAATCATTATCCAAAATCCCATTTCACTCCCAACTCATGATCTTGGTGAGTACATTGATTAATGAACTGGAAATTATGACTAATAAAACAGAGTAATAACAAGCTGAGAGTTTATCCACGAATTTATTCGTAATAGCTGGTTTAGAATTCAGGCAAAAAAAAAGTAGGCTTGGAATCCACGTAAAAAATTTTTTTAAAATTTTTAGAATGATCTTAAACTGTTAAATCTTACTGATTTTAGATCTAACGATCTATACAAAACAGGCACCAAAGTCTTTTCAATAAATTTATTTATTTTAATGAAAGTACACGGCCACCTCATCGTCGACGTTGGCCAATGACTTTCCGTTCACCGTCCGGTGACTTTTCCAGCATGACTCCGGTCACCGGCCGGTGACGTTCCGGTGAGACCCCGGTCATCGGCAAATGACCTCGGAAGTAAGGTTCAGAAGTATTTAGCAAATATGCATATCGATCACTTAAATTCAAAAAAACGCAGAATAATCACTCTTCCCTATCAAATCTGAACGCCGTCGACGATGACTTCCGCCGTTGCATCTTCCTCTCCCTCCTCTCTGATGGCGACCTAACCGTCGCTAGGACCCACCATCACAGATCCAATCGAATGAGGATTCAGATCGGAGTCCTGAATCCCTCTCCTGATCCGATGGTGATGAAGATTCTGACCCGATCTTCATATCTGCTACAGAACTTTCTTCCAACGCCAATACTCTTTAGCTCATCTGCAATTGATCCTTGGTGAAAATATTTGAATCGATGTCCTACAATAATTCGCCGGAATCGAATCAATAGGACTTCGTTGAAGTCGATGACCGCGTTTTTTCTGATGATGCAGAAGAGGGAGAACTTTAAAAAGGAAAAAAAAATGAAAGAAGGATAATGTGTATGAAATATCGAAAATACCCCATTTATCACCAATCTTAAAAATTATATAATTTATTTGCCTGAATTATAAACTGTTCTTTTCATAGTGATATATCAAAGATTAAGGTCTTTAATCGCAGAATAATCGTTTCTTTTCTTAAAAAGAGCATAGATTTCTCCACCAACTACGTTGTTGTTGTCAGCGCAACTCTTGTCAGGATTTGGAAACACTTCCTTCTTCTTACTTCTCTCTACTTTCTCTCCTACTCTGCGAATTCCCCAAAGTTTTCTCCTTGCACCAAACAAGGAAGATCCAATCAAACCCACACAATTTCCTACAGAAGGTGGCTGCTTTCGTCAAAGCTGAATAGAGAGTGATCAGTGATTTAAGCCGATTCGAAATCCTCGGATCAAACCCGCTCCTTTCGCATCGCATTGGTTTCTCTTTTTGGAATTTTTGTTCGGGAGCAAGAAGAATACTTTTCTATTTGGGCTCCTTTTTAGTAATTTGTTTTTAATTGGTTCCTTGCTTTTGACTGCTTTCTTACAATTTGGTGCGGAAATCATAATAGACTATAATGCCAGTATCATCCACCCTTGTCGTGAAAGCCAGCGTCTTTGGTTTCGACGCCGGATTACTGACGCAAAAACATCGGACCCTCGGATTGGCCGGTGGTGGTTCTTCTGCTGATCGCCGCCGTAGCGTGAGGGTGACGAATTCGTTGTCGTTGAAGAAAGATCGCTGCATGATTAATTCTTGCTTCGGCCTGCGTAATGATTCGGCTCCGATGGGGACCGAGCTGGTTCAGCCTAGCCTCTTCAGGAACCGGACAGTCAGAGCTCTATCTTCCGGTTCATTTCTACTCCATGTGTTCATCATTTTTATTTGATTGTTTACTCTGTGATCTTAAGAAATGAAATTGATTTTTTTTTTCAGATGGTGACATTGAAGATGCGGCTCCGTTAAACCCCCAGGAATTTACAGGCCAGAAAAGACCGTCTACTGGAACAGTCTTGCCGTTCGTTGGTGTTGCATGTCTTGGAGCTACTCTGTTCGGTTATCATTTGGGGTATGGCTAATGTGTATGACAAGTTGACAACGACAACTGCTCTAATTTTGAATCTCTATGGTTTAATCAGAAGTATGATTGTATTGTACTTTTTGGTGCTTTAGAGTGGTGAATGGTGCTCTCGAGTACCTAGCTAAAGATCTTGGGATTGCTGAAAACGCTGTCATTCAAGGTATGCAAAATTTGATAGTCTAGCCTCGGTTTGGTAGGCGGAAAGTTGGTTGAAATTTAGATGTCAACGAAAAAGTTCTCTCCAAAACCAGTTGGTTGGATCCAACTTTCCCTTCCCATCGAGAAAATGCTCAAAATTTCGTCCTACTTTTTGCCAGCCAAACCAAGCCTTAGTGTGCAAGTGATGTGCTAGTAATCATTCTCCCCTTTGTAGTTACTGTTCTAAAGTTTGGTGGAAACTTGGATGAAATTTTGAACATTTATCTGGCCAGACGGGGAAGTTAGATATCGATAAAGTGGTTTTGGAGAGCGAACTTTCCCGTTGCCATTTCACCTGTCAAACCAAGTCTAAGATCGCTCCACAGCACAACAAATGTCCAACAGGAGTGTAGAGGAAATTTATTTATTTATTCATATGATGAAGTTGATGAATTTCCCTTCTTAACTTTTGGTTCTTGCTTACTCATAATAGCAAGCAATATGAGAAGTACCTGTTAATTGTTTTGTCAATTATTTGCAACTCGTGGTTGTTTCTGTCGCTTTAGCTTACTGTTATGCTCATGGATTTCATGGTTTTTAATCAACTATTGATTAGGATGGATTGTCAGCACACTGCTTGCTGGTGCAACTGTTGGTACATTTACTGGTGGAGCATTGGCTGACAAATTTGGCAGAACAAGGACATTTCAGTTAGATGCTATCCCGCTAACCATCGGGGCAATTCTTTGGTTTGTGCCTTGCTCTCATGTCTTGTACAGTGATGATCTGGAATTTTGTTAACACCAAGTTACTTACATTCAAATCAATGATATGTATGTAGTGCCACAGCCCAAAGTGTACAAACTATGTTGATCGGTCGTCTACTTGCTGGTATTGGAATTGGCATCTCTTCTGCAATTGTGCCACTTTACATATCCGAGGTTTCATTTTTATTCGTTCTTGTTTAAAAAATGTTAATGTTTGACACTTACTTATGGTGCATTTGCTAATGCGTAAATTTTTTGTCAGATCTCGCCAACTGAAATCCGTGGTGCTCTAGGTTCTGTAAACCAGCTTTTTATTTGCATTGGGATTCTTTTGGCATTGGTTGCTGGGTTACCTTTATCTGGAAACCCCATATGGTAATCTAAAATTGCTGTTTGTAATCTACTAATTATTCGAGAATTGTTGATCTTCATCTTATGCAGTAGAAACCTTGTCTTATCATGGCACTTAGGTGGCGAACAATGTTTGGGCTTTCTGCTGTGCCTTCCATCCTGTTGGCACTGGGAATGGCATTCTCTCCGGAAAGCCCACGGTGGCTGGTCCAGGTTTCCTTCTACTTTTAATAGTTCTTTTTCCGAAAAAAATGTCTTTATGTTTCTCCTCATTTACTGTATATGTAACAAACGTTGCCTTATTGTAACACAGCAAGGAAAGATTCCCGAAGCGGAGAAGGCCATACAGACACTTTACGGGAAAGAAAGAGTGTCGGAAGTCATGCAAGACTTGAGCTCATCTGGTCAAGGTTCCTCGGAGCCAGAGGCAGGGTGGTTTGATCTGTTTAGTACTCGTTACTGGAAAGGTATGTACGAAAAAGTTAGCAAAATCACTTCTTTATATTGTCAACAATGAAACTGGCATTCGATATGTACCTAGGAGATTATTAAACTGAACAAAGACGAATGTGTTTGGAAGTCGATACGTACCCTGCAGATCTTGGAAAGGAACAAATCGGATCGTGCTTAACCTCAAACCTATTCTAAGGATTCTGAGTTGCCTACATGTTAACATCAAACTTTAAAAATGTTCAATCCACTTTCAAATTGGAACGTATTAATTTCTAAATGTGTCATGTAAATGCTTCCTTTTGCAACTCAACGTTTGTATCGTTATGCAGTTGTAAGTGTGGGAGTAGCACTTTTCTTTTTCCAGCAGATGGCTGGTATAAATGCTGTGGTCTATTACTCAACTGCTGTGTTCCGAAGCGTTGGAATCGGATCTGATGTTGCAGCAAGCGCCCTCGTTGGAGCCTCGAATGTTATTGGTGAGATCATTGACTGTCCATTGTTCTTTTCTTATATTTACCCGAAGTCCATTATTTGGTCTAATCTTATTCCTAATTTTCCAGGCACAACGATTGCCTCTTCGTTGATGGACAAACAAGGAAGGAAAAGTCTTTTGGTCACAAGCTTTTTGGGAATGGTAGTGCCAGTTTCTCAATAACAAAGTAACATGAACATTTCATGGATGTCCTGAAAAATCAGAACACACTCAAGTTCTTTAACTTGCATTTTGTCATCTGTGATTTCTCCAGGCTGCGTCGATGTTGCTGCTTTCCTTGTCCCTAACTTGGAAGGTCCTGGCACCGTATTCCGGCACGCTTGCTGTTCTTGGTACAGTTTGGTAAGTAGACCATTTTCAAACCCACCCATACTTGTTGTTTGTGATGCTGAATCTGAAAGGCTACTTCTTTTGTCGAAAATGAAACAGCTACGTCCTATCGTTTTCACTCGGGGCCGGTCCAGTACCTGCACTTCTACTGCCAGAGATATTTGCTTCCAGAATTAGAGCCAAAGCAGTTTCACTATCATTGGGCATGCACTGGGTAAGTCATGGCGCGCGTAGCAGGATGTAATTGTTCTTCAATGTTCACCTTGGTTTTACTTTATAACATTTCTGTGTTGCTGTACAGATTGCAAACTTCGTGATCGGCCTTTATTTCTTGAGCGTGGTGAACAAGTACGGGATAAGCATGGTCTATTTAGGATTCTCAGGGGTCTGTCTTCTTGCGGTAGTGTACGTACTTAACAATGTCGTCGAGACGAAAGGAAGATCGTTGGAGGAGATCGAACGTGCTTTGACTACACCAGCATGATTCAGGTATTCCTAGCTAGCTCTGGCACTATAGGAAGAATAAATGTGTCTGGACCATTTCTTCTCGGTTTCTAACCTTTGGAGGTTGCTCATGTAACTGAGAAATCCTTCGTGCGTGTGAAGTGTTCTTCAGATCCTATTATGTAACAAGTCGACAGAAATTGTCATGTGGAAACTTGTTCCAGTGTGGAGTGTTGGTTAGTCTGCGGGTAGCTTTAGTCGACTTAATCCCCCACTGTAGTTTCTGAACCTGTTGCGAGAGTTGAGCATTTGACGGATATCTTATCGGTGCAGTTTGCTATTTGCCAATCCCCTCAGAATGTAAATTAGTATCAATTTGCCAGGTATGTAATAAGAAGAGTTGTTACTATCATCAGCTTAATTTGACCCCATTGAAAAGTTATCAAGAAATTGATTTAAAAGATTAAAAATTTAAAGATATCGTAAATTTATAATTTATTAAATTATTTTGTTGTGAATCTTAACATATATTAAACCAATTCATAAAATTGAGTTTGCTACATAAACTTATACTTTTCTCTCAAATTTTCACAGCATTAATTATTTTTTTAATTTAAATTTAAATATCCTCTCTCATCCTATTAAATGTCCTCGTATTATTTAACTCCTTTTAAATCAATATTTAATTTTTTTTATATTAAATCAAATATAAAATAAGATATAACATGATATATAATATATATATTTTAAATAATAATAATAATTTCATGTAAAAGTAAATATTAAATATAAGTATTGGTTAATTTGAAAAAATAATTTTAAATATTTTATATAAATGTGATAAACGGTTGAGTTATGTGAGTGATATTTTCAATTAATAAGGTGGTAACTTATATGTGGTTGGGATCATAGGTTCTTATATTTATGAGTTATTAATATTTTGATCGAATCATGTGATATGTTAGACTAGACTTAATGGTCGGGTTACTTATATTTCAAATAGGTGATGTGGTAAGGGTTTGTCAGGTTACAGATTATTAGGTTGTGGATTCATTGGATCACGAATTCATCGACCTTAATGTTCTTTACGTCCTGGTTTATCAAGTTGCAAAATTATCAGATATTGAGCTAAGGTTGACACGGGCTGTCTACCGTCTCTCAATAAATCTGCATAAGGTTCAGACTTATGTTGGAGTGACAACTAATATTTTTTGAAAATGATTCTCTCAACTAAAAATAGTATATCATGAAATTAGTTATCCGAGGTCGCTTATTCTACCAACTTAACAAACCTTATTTTGGGCTATTTAAACCTATCAAACGCTTTATCAAAAAAAACTATCAACGGGGAGCACTAGCGGGGCACAATTGCTGTTAGGCAGGTTGTGGGTATGGGTCACGAGTTTTTCAGGTTAAATATCATTGTGTCACATGTTCATTGGGTCATGACTTCATCGAGCTCGGATATATTTTATCACATTCGGGTTTTATTAAGTTGTGGATCCATCAGATCTGGAACTAGCGAGTCACGAATTATCCACCATGAAACCTTTATCATCCATTAAAAAAAAACAAAAAAAAACAAAAAATATGCAATATAAATGGACATAAATACTAAAATATTAACCTCAAATTTATATATATTTTTAAATCCTAATTTTTTTTAATTAAAAATAGAATACGTTATCCGGCCGATAGATGAGGCACAAAACTAGTATTAAACTAAAATCATTTAAATTTTAAACAATATGTATAATGGGTCGAGGCCCATTTGCATGTATTCTTATCTACAGAAGACCGGTCATGAAGGCCCAAAGAACTGTGTTAGAATCAAATTTGGGAATTGGGTTGGGGCCGAATTTTAAGAACCGGGGTAGAAACATAGTTTCGGAATGAGGTTGGGGTTGAATTTCACGAGCTGATTTACGACCAAAATTCATGAACTAGGCCGGGATCAAATTTATGTAACCGAGTCAACCACATCTTTGGGAACTGAGTAGAGAGCAAATTTCACAAATGGAGTTAGTACCGAATTACATAAAGTTTGGCACCAAATTTCATACCTATGGACCGTTTTCATAGTAGATTTGGATTTGGATTGATGATTTGGATTCGAATGAAAATTTTATTCTATCTTTTTTTGTTTTCTCTATTTGTAATATTTGTACTTGAAATCATTCACAAATCTACTTAAATAGTCTATTTTATAAATAGCAAACTTCATTTGATTCTCTTACCGTTCTTTATCCAAAAGAACTCTAATAATATTAAAAAAATTCTATTTGAAATCTCTTTTTTTAAAAATCTCTTAGTTGGTAAACCAATTGCTAAAGGTATATATACATATCTTTTTGGTATTTTGAAGTTACCTATACACTCTATGCTAAAAATCTCATATTTTGAAGGTTTAAAATTCAAAAAATAAATCCTAAAGCCATAAACCCTAAACATAAAAGACTGATGCTAACACTCTAAACACTAAACCCGAACCCTCAAACACTAAATTATAAGCTCAAACTCCAAATTATATCACAGACTCTAATTTTTTACTATAAATTAAAATTAATAGATCATAAACCCTAAATATGAAACTCTAACCCTTAATATTACATCCTGAACCCTAAATACAAACCTACAACCTCAAAAATCATAATTTTAAACATAAATATGACAAAATGTAATATAAAAAGTACCGATAACTTTTAAGATACCAAAACATTTTCTATACTCGTTTAGATGTGATAAAGCATTAAGAAGCCACCCAGAGAGAATGAACAGGATGATCAAAGATTCCCTGTTAACGGCTGCGATGTGAATCTATTCCAGACATCCCTAGAAGAAAAAGCTGAAATAGCAGTAATGATGATCATGGATAGAGGTGTGCAGAGCATGCAACCCAACACCTCAAAATTCCCTAAATTGGAAACACGCCCATGATGATGGCATAATCCCAGACGATCCTCTCCCCACTTTGAAGTGAGTGGCAACTGGCAACCCTATCTTTGACCGAGAAAAAAGAAGAAGAAAGGAAAGAAAAGAGAATTTGATTTCCGGGATTGTGGGGCTGGGATCTGATCTGACCACCATTATTGTAGCTTTGCCGGCTGCAGCAGCACATGGAGCAAAAGGGATTAGATGGTAATTTCGACAGATTAGAAGACAAGAGAATTTGAAACCAGCATGATGGAACAACAGTGGAGGGCTTACGGGAAACGCCGTGTGTAAAAGAGAGCCAATCGAATATCTAAAAGATGAGATGACTGATCAGAGACTCTGACCATTTTTAATTTTCCTTTTTCAAAAAGGATGGGCGGAAAACCAGACGATAAGGTTCGTGAGATGATTATTATTTGGGAAGATAAGATTTGTGTGAATGGGTGAATGGGGATTGCATTGCTTCTGCTTTTCCTTTCCTTTGTCCCCATTACTTGTTTCTTTTGGCATGCAACTTGCACTCCATGACGCCACTGCAGCCCTCATTTCCGATGTGAATCGATAAGATTTTTTCGGATGCCTTCCTTCCTATCATTCGTCGGAGACTCTTGGGATTCAGTGTACAATTACCCATGGCTCTAACTCTGTTTGCGGCCGGTGGCGGACAGGCTCGGAGGGTGGTCGCGGGCGACAGGGCGAGGCCCCGCCATGTGGTGGTTGAGGTTGAGTGGTCAGCTGGAATTCCAGTTTTATCCCTTTAATCTGAGCCGTAATACATCTGACGGTTGGCTGATATTTACAAGGAAATTCTTCCTCGCTGGCAACCCACACTTCACTTGTTCCGCCATCCTTTTATCATCAGTTAATGAAAAAAGGAACGAAAATCTAAATGAAAAAGAAATGCACCAACCAATTAAAGACCCTCTGCATGGTTTGTTGCCTTAATTGTAGAATAATATTTCTTGGTTATGGTATCCACGTTAAGAACCCCAGAATCCAGATATGGGTTTTGCTCTGAGCTCTGCTTATGTCCAGTGGACCAACTAACCCGACATGATAATGCCGACACACAATCTCCAATTTCCTGTTTCCTTTCTAAATTATTTATCATCAATACATCATCGATAGGAAGGCCAATAACATGCATTTAGACAACTAGACCAACAAATAATTCAATTTCCAATGGCATACTATCGAGAAATTCACAAACAGAACACACCATACCAAAATGATACTAAATCATTTTCAGAATACATATAAATCTTAACATTAATACACAATTCTAGCGAAACCTATTAAAATGTTGACAAATCTATCCCAACATGTTCATATTACAATTTCAAAGCCAAACCTTTGATAGTTTGGACACGTCTAGCAAACTAGTCACCATTTTCGTTAAAACTAACCGGATTTTGAACTTGAGTTGTACCAAGTTTCCACGTCAGCTTCCACCTCAGCCAAACTGAACACGTCAGCAATTTTTAAAGCATACTGCAAGCCAAGTCTTCAATTTTACCAAAATATATCCCTTTCCTAAAAAACCTCCATCTCACAGATGAAGAATCATTGTCAAAAATCGAAACTGGGTAATATTTAGTTCATAGACGAAATGAATGTCTCAAAACCATTGAATTCAACTTCCATTTCAATTCAAATCCAACTACTAGTTTACTGCTATTACATAATCCAATTGCAGATTGTTATACGTGGAAATGAAAAAGTACATACATGTCCAAAACTAAACTTCAGACTTCTCTCTCAACATCCGTATTTGATATCCTGACTTCTCTCTCAACAACTCTTCTCTTTGTAACATCAATCCAAATCGGCTGTCCCCGTTGCAGTCACGAGCAACGCCATATCAATATATAATCCTATGACAAATTGAAATAACAACATAAACCCACAACAGCTGTTAAAATATCTAGATAACTATCGAGACTAAATAGAGACCGATGACATTAATATTATATTCACTTTCACACATGCCTTCAGTCACTTTTTTCTGACAATACCAAGGAGAGGAAACATGATCAAGGTCAAAGGAGAGGGAACAGCTATTTTGCAAAATGAGTAATCTTGCACAGAAGGACTGCAATTTCGAAATTGGTGGAGCTTGTGGGGTTGGTCTCGCAAGTCAATCGCAATCACTCCATATAAACTTATTAAACAGAAACCCTAAAATCAGAATTTGCTTTGGTTACCATGAAATAAGAGAGGCGTTGAACCACGTTTTTCTGGTAAAACCAGTAAGAGTGGCCTAGGGTAGACCAACTCGAATCACCATTTTTAATCTATTGTTTTAGCTTGATAAAATTTTGTGTACAATTATCAGAGTTAACATTTTATCATGTGATTAAAATTTCACCGTAAAATTTAAATTTTATGTTTGATCATCTTGATTTCGTTATGGACTATAATTGAGAATTATATATCTATCTTTACGGGATGAGATATGGGAGGTAGAAATAATAAAACGATACTTTGTGATATATGCGGATTTGGGGGCATCTATCGAAATGCGGAAAAGTATTGGGGCAAGTGCCCTATCACACCCTTCCTTTTTTCTTTGCTATAAATAGAGAGCTCCCCATCACCCGAACTCAGAGCATACAATCCTGCAACAAACAAAACCCTACATTGTTCTCAAGCGCTGCCGCCGCCATTGCTAATTCATATTTCATAAACGGCGAGATCCGATATACTAGTTGCTTTGACGACAACGATAATAAAGTTGATGAAAGGGTGAGTTAATGGTTGGTTGTTGACAGAAGATAGAGAGCACATATGATTTTGTGATGTCAAACTCACATCGCCATCCTTTGTGCTCTCTATGCTTCTGTCATCACCTTCATCATCCTTAGACAGATGAAAGTTTGAATTAATATTCAAGCGCGCTTCAGTACTGTATTCTATAAAAAACAATGCTAATTGTGCAATTAGTGGTGTGATTTTCTTGTAATCGATGGATTTAAGTACAAAACTGGAAACCTTAATCCATCTAAAAGATACCCCGCAACCGAAATGTTTATTACTTTGAGTCTTGCCTGAGTTTTTATTTATTGTACTTGTCTAGTAGGCTCGTTAATTTTGAGATTTGAAACGATGTTGATAATTTTCAGTAGCTACCTTGGTTAACAGATAGTGGTGTCGTTCGCTTCGGATCCGAACAATATGTGTTTAATTGGATTCTAAAACAACCCTTGTGATTCTTTCTCAGATTTCCTCTTTTGATCATTAATATGCTATTCTTTTTTTGTAGTTCCAAAACTTAGAGGAAATCTTAAAAAAAATCACAAAGAAGATTGTTATTTCTCATATTTACTATGAAGTTAGTTATGTCGTGAACCATTTGGCCAATTTTATCCTTACAGTTGTTATTTCTTTGATGGCTCTGATATGAGCTTGTCCTACTGACTAAAATTTGATATTATTGATGTTTTCACTTTATAGTTTGTACCGATGAGTTTTAATAATATTTAAAGGCGTATTAGTACTGTATTCTAAAAAACAGAGAGCGATGTGGTTAGCCGTCAGTGTTGTGATCCAAAATTGAGTTGCGGACGGATTAACCACACCGGTACCAACTTCCAACCCTAATTAATTGTACACCGTTGGGATCTCTGTACTTATTCAGATGGGCCAAACGGTACTGAGCCCAGTAAATGACTAGTTAATAAGGTAGAATGTAGAATGTGTGATTCTGGGCCGTACTATCAAACGCCACTGAGCCCAGTAAATGAGGAATACTTAATGCCGCCGCCTTGAATAATTTGTATGAGAAGAAATTATAGCGAAGTATTTTACAAACTTCAGCTGCTCACAAGTTACAGCCTCTTTTTGACTACCGAAAGGTGGTTGACAATTTTCATTTTTATTGACAAAAATGAATTAAATGAGTAGAATTGAAAAAAAACCAACAACTTCTTAACTACATAGGATTCAGTTCATGAGCAGACGAAATGTTCTTAAACATCTCGTAAATAATCCGGTTCTGGAACTCTTGGTCGGAGCACGACATCAGAAGCTGCCTCGCTTTAGGAATCCTCTTGTTCCCGAACACCCTGTTGGTATTCAACGACCCCACGCTTCCCGCCAGTTTGACCATCATGTCCACGTAGCTATTCCTCAGCTTCGCCACCAGCTTTAACGGCGCCGTGACCACCACTCTCAGCCTCAGCTTCGGCACCACCTTTATCTTCCACGCCAACCTCCCCGGAGACAACTTGCCGCCGCCGCCACCGCCAAGCCGTGCGACTCGGATGTTCCTCTTGCGGATGGGGGCTTCGTTCAGCCTTTGGTATCTGTTCCTCCTCCAGTATCTGTTCCACGACGTCGGAATCAGCTCCATTAATTTAGTTGTGATTACTGAGAAAGAGAGATTTAGGATTTTGTGTTGTTGTTGACGGTTGGAGAGATTGAGAATGAAAAAGTTGGGTGGAGATTAAATTGGATGGAATGATTATTTATATGGAGCATTCAGCAAGTCGAGAGAAGTATTATGGGTGGAATGCTGAATTTTTTAATACAAATAGTTTGGGTGTGTTGTATAATTAAGTCATGGGGTCAAATAAAGTCAGCAAACGCTGTTTCAAAGTTATTTATGTATGAGATATTCATATGGATATTGTAACGTTAAATCGGCGAGTCTAACAATATGTTGTTTACGATGACAGAATTAGGATAGAAAATGTACCGAGTCATATTTAAATTATATATATATAATGAATAATTAAATGAAGAATATATTATTTTAAAATAATATTAAGTTAAATATAAACAAACATTTGTTTCCTATATTTAAAATTTCAAACTAAATTTATGATGGTTATTTACCAATAGGTTGGTCATAAGTTTAAATTTTGATTAATTATTTATTCTAAATAAATAATTAGAGGAGTATAATTTCAAATACCGAAAGCCGGATTACAAATTCATCTAAACTTTACATATAATTTAGTACTCGGGTCCAGAAAATCAGATAGTTCATACTCTTCATGTCTCCTTTTTTATTCCGACACGACTAAACACTAAAACGGACTCGAAAACATTATAGATATACACATAAAAATTAGTGGTCTAAATAGAAACTGAGGTGAGCCAAAACTCAACCCAACTACCCTAGTTCCGCCATTAATTGTTTAATTACTTCAACTGTTCAAAATCATAAAATACATATTTCAATTAGTAGTTCAAAATCTAACTAATTCAACCCTGGTTTCGTGTTAAAAAAAGGCTCAATGAACGGCGACGGAGGGCTGGTAGTTATGGAATTGAGTATGAAAAGCTGAGTAATAAATTAGTATTGAAAAGGAGAAAAGAGTTGCTCAAGTTTTTGTCATGATCAGCTGCTGGACGGCATTAGGTACTTTTGTTTGTTTCATGCAATTAAATTAAATTAAAACTAAATAAAGGCGGGTTGAAATACTATTCATTAATGGATTTTTACCTTCTTAACCTTTATCATTTTGACAGCATCCTCACAGATCCTCCCCGTCCGAATTCAACTTGTTGGCTTTTGGTTCAGTCTCAATTCAATTTAAACTACTTGCTTTTGGTTCAGTTTTAATTTAATTCAACTAATTGCAGTACCTGCTTACAGTTAGTTCTTTTGGGCCAGCTGTTCATTGGGTTACATGCTTGATTTGCCTGTTCCCACCTCGTACCCTTTATCAATTAATATTTTAGTTTTAATTATCTTCTCTGGACTTGGGGACTCTCCATTTCACCACCTCAATTCCTCAGGTATAAACACAACACATTCCTTCAGCGGAATGCACTTCTCTGATTGGATCTTGACAGTTAGTAATGGGAAAATAGCGGAATGTACTTCTCTGATTGGAACTTGGCAGTTGGTAATGGGAAAATCCCAAAAAAACAACTCCTCAATCCATCCAAATCCTGATTGGATTCAGATTCTAGAATGTTTCATGGTTCCAAAATCAACAAATCCAATTCGAGATCTCATCAACCGTGTTTACCTAGACTTACAAGTCAATTATCATAATGTTGCTTATATTCGAGATCTCATCAACCGTGTCTACCTAGACTTACAAGTCAATTATCATAATATTGCTTATATTCGATCCAGGGTGATCGTGGCACCAACAAATGTTGTGGTCAATGAAATCAATGACTACGTTCTTCATCAATTGTTAGACCAACAACAAGTTTATTTGTATTCCGACTCTCTTACTTCGCCAGGTACTGATTAAGCTACTCTGCAAATGGAATACCCGAATGAATTCCTTAACGGCTTATCATATAATCGAATCCCAGAGCGCCACTCACGATTCAAGCAATATTCTATTGTCATGCTTCTCCAAAATTTAAATTTGGCAGCCGATCTTTGTAATGACACACATTCTAACAACACACCTCGTCACAAAGTGCCATATGCGAATTAATTGTGGGCGGAGGGTCTATTGCAATCATCCCTCATATTATTTTTGAACACACTAATCCAAATTGGCCAGTAAAATCTAGTTAGTAATTAAAGAATAAATGTAGATGATCTGTTTTCCAATGTGGACAACTCTAACGCACATCACATGTTTAATTAAAGCTCTGATTAAATTAAAAAATGAGATATTATTTTAGTAAGAATGTTGAGACGTCAGATATTCCGCAAGGACAATGATCAACCGAATTAAAAAAAAGTTGCAGATTGGTCAAAGAAAATGCCCCCACGCTGCTTCTATTAGCCTGAAATCATTTAGCTACACCTTTTCAGGATTAAACACACTATACAATTGAAGGTATGTCACAAACAAATGTGACTCCTTGTGTGTGAAGATTGAAGACTAATTCAGGTCTCCTCGATCCCCCCCCATTCCTTCCTGTCTCCAACCTTAACACAAGTGCGGATAATGACTCGACCAAGAGTGAAATAGAGGCAGGTCTACACGTCTTCCCTGTTGTACCGTTCTTATAACCTTTTTAATTCTATAAAAAATCACTTAATTACGAATGAAGGTTAGGATGCATTAGCATCCGGACTTTCATCAAATACAAGTTATCAGTCTAAGTAATGGGCCACTTAATTGGTAAGCTATATGTTTTGTTGCGAACAACTTGTGATTGGTAATTTGGAGGTCATGACTTCGAATCCAGTCGCAGTACCCCACAATGAATATTCGTGCAATATTTAATTGCTCCTCTCTTGTTAAGTAAATTTTCGTCCTTGTGTTGCCTTGGATTCTCCTGTTCGGGCTTCTTTCAATTTTACACGGTCCATTACAAGTCCGTTGACTCTCTCTAATCTTGCATGCAGTGGGACGAACATACACATGCCTCCTTGCTGATCAGTTGATTATATCCCGGTTGGCTCACCGGAATAAATACTCTAAAACTGATCTTTCTTACTAATTATCCTCGACTCCATGCATGAAAGAATAAATTTTAAGCCTATGACAAAAGAAATGAACACCAATCAGACCTCTTACTCCAATTTTAAGTTATTACAAGTGAAGTGTTTTGACACTAGTCCTATGTCCTAATCTCTCCCCTGCTACTTTATTGAGCCTAAGGGCGTGACCTCTACCGGGCAAGTTATAGATCGTTTTGACTAGCCGAGGTGATTGACAAATCTTCATATTTATTGATAATTAAAAAAGAATAAAGGAATACAAAGAATATTCAGTCCAAATCCAAAGGTGCAACGAATGAAACCAGGCAGGCAGCGTGCATGACTTTTCATCCCTTAAGACACGATTACAGAACCAACAACACAAAGCCGCTGTCTACAGGGGAACAACTTATTCCCAGCAGAACAGTGTAAAACCATTATCAACAACTTAACTACAAAGGAGTCAATTCATGAGCAGACGAGATGTTCTTAAACATCTCGTAAATAATCCGGTTCTGGAACTCTTGGTCGGAGCAAGACATCCGTAGCTGCCTCGCTTTAGGAACCCTCTTGTTACCGAACACCCTGTTCGTATTCAACGACCCCACGCTCCCCGCCAGTTTGACCATCATGTCCACGTACCTATTCTTCAGCTTCGTCACCATCTTTAACGGAGCCGAGACCACCACTCTAAGCCTCAGCTTCGGCACCACCTTTATCCTCCACCCAGGGGAGGAGTTGTGTCCGCCGCCGTTTCCGAGCCTAGCGGCTCGAATGTTTCTCTTCCGGAGGGGGGCTTCGCTCAGCCTTAGGTATCTGTTCCTCCTCCAGTATCTGTTCCACGATGTCGGAATGAGCTCCATTGATTATTGATAGAGTGGATGTTCCTTTGAAGGTTGGAGAGATTACTGGGAATGGAAAAAGTTTGGATGAAGATTGAATTGGTGGAGGGAATGCGTATTTATATGGGGATGCGCACACAGCGGTGGAGGGAATGTGGGAGGAGGAATTATTGGAATTGGAAAGTAAATGGTCAAGAAAGTCAACAAAGGCGGTTTCAAACTTCTTCAATTATTTTATCATATAAGATCAAACCCAGATATTTATTAGTTTTGATTATCCCCTTCTGATTCTTACGTCTAGAAAGAATTTGCTTGTTAATTTTAATATAAGTTTGATCCAGCGAGCTAATTAACGGCTGTTGACGGATGGCGTCACGGAAGGACGGACGATGGAGTGATTGTCTGATAGAATAACACTACAACCCAACCCGGTCCGGCCATTCTCTCTGCTTAACTTGCCCGCCTGCCCTTAAGTTTGTGTAGTTTTAAACTTTTAGTTAGTCATGTATATGAAAATGTGAAATATTAAAATTCAAAACGAAAACTTCTAACCATTTTTAAACTCTGATACTAATATCTTGAACCGTTTCATTCGATACCTGGAGATGTTTCAAATTAATTTTTGATAGTATATTCATGGACACAACTTCATTGGCGAAGACATGTTTGAATTAAATACAAGTTCAGACGGCAGATACGGTTGCATGTTCCGCAAGGATTCTGTGATCAACTTGAATTGAAAAAGGAAAAAATAATTCCAGATTGGTCAAAGAAGATACTCCCACGCTGCATCTAGACATCATATTTTTGGTCATTTGGGTGTTAATTTGTTGATCCCTTTTGATGGGCCGAGTATTAAAACCGCAATCCTCCGTTTTTGTCTATGAACAAGTCCGTGGACTGTCGCACTTGGCCCATGGCCCATGTGAAATTGCCCCACTTCAAAAAAATAACTTCATAACACTCACTAATGTTTGAATTATGAAGGTACTAGTAAAAAATCAACAGATTTGTGGGAAGAATGACTGCCACTATTACTCTACCACTGCAATTGCAATTTTGGCTGGGAAGGTGTAGCTCTACAGTTACTTTGTGAAAGTTTGTTTTAACTATATTTTGGGTTCGTAGCTGGGATGGCGGGTAGTGAAGAATCAGGTCACCCAGCACCATTTGAGCTGCTGCTTTCAACCAAACTGGAGGAGGGACCCTGACCTGGGGACTGGACTGTCTGCTTGCTGCTCAACCATCCTCCAGTCAGCCATTTTGAATTTTGATATGCTTTCCCTTGGGACTTTGTTTCTTTCATTCGCAATCATGCAGTGATTGGATCTCGAATCCCGATCTCGCACTTGGTTGTTCAAGGCTTTCTCTTTTATTTCCTTACTTGAAGTTTTTCTTGGTCTCTCCCTCGTTTGTGATCCCACTGCAAATGCAAAGATTCCCGTATGCTTGAGCAATTGCATTTATGATCTTTCTTGAGCTTGGAATTAATTAAGCATTCGAATAGAAGTAGATTTCAATTAATAAATAGTTTCCGAACTTCTTGCAAGTTTTCACCTGGGGAAATTAGTATCTTTAGTTCATCCAAATTGTCAGGAGTATCTGCTTTTTGATCATCAGTAGCTTATCCAAACTCAGTTACTGATTAGTTTCCAAACTTCTTGTGTTTACGTTATTCAGGACATTCGCCAAGATGTCAGAGATTACTGCAAGCGATATTCAAACCCTTCCATCCATTCATCTTCCTCTAATAGATAGGACAAATGAAGAGGCATACTTGTTCTTCTATCTCATTTGGCGTTTAGTTCACTTTATGCTTTTCTATGTATCTTTAGGTTTGGCAATCTTGTGCTCTGTACAGTTCTAGCTTTAAGTTGTGCCAAGTTAGAAATTTCTGCTATTGTAGGTTTGAACAATTTATTGGATATCTCAAGATGATGATGGAATGTTTTGGCATTTCCTTGATATCATTTTCTTCTGGTTTCTTCATTTGGAGACTATCTTCTGGAAATTGCCTAGCACAACAATGCCGTCGTAAAAGATCTTGAATATAGCATTTTTTCATGAGTACCAGCCGGCCACGATATTGATATTAACTATATCCACAGTTTAATTTACGTATATGGATGATTCTTCGCTCTGTCATTTTTACAGACACAATGCTTTCTTATTCTTCATCTGTCGATCAGAAATCTTATCCCTCAGAATTATGGTATTCTTAGGTAACGAGTCAGTACAAAATGAGTGATGTCCACCTTGGAGTTCATACTGCAACAAGTCATGGATCTACCGTAGCAAGGAAACACATGTACGATTGGCTCATACTTGCTCTTCTTGTACTGATGGATGTTATTCTTTATATTATCCATCCTTTTTATCGCTTTGTTGGGAAGGATATGATGACAGATCTCAAGTACCCTTTGAAAAGCCAAACAGTTCCTATTTGGATAGTCCCAGTAAGCATTCAGTTTTTAGTTTGTTTCACATGAAATTCTTCCATACAAGTGAACGTCCTGACTCAGACTCTTCTTTACTGCCAACTCTCATGCCAGATGTATGCTATCCTTATACTAATAGTGATTTTCATTGTGGTGTATTTTCGAAGAAGAGATATTTATGATCTCCACCATGCTATACTAGGTAATGTACTTTCTTCTTCAATGTGTCAACGTTCATACTTTGCTTTCTGCAGATGGATTTATATCACTGAACTTATGCTTGAAGTGGTGCAGGTCTCTTGTTTTCCGTTCTAGTGACAGCTGTCATCACTGATTCAATAAAGAATGCTGTTGGTCGTCCTCGGCCTGATTTCTTCTGGCGTTGTTTTCCCGATGGAAATGATGTATGCTTCTTGAGGACTGCTGTTGCTTAATAACTTGTACTGTCCTAAACAATTGTCCAGATTCAAATTGTTAGTCTAATGAACTTCATAATGAAGTCCTTTTTGTTTCTTTCTGGGTTTTCGGGTATGATATTTAGTCGACGTGCTTAATATTTTGCAGGCTTATGATCAGTTGGGGAATGTTATTTGCCATGGCGATAAAAGTGTCATAAAGGAAGGGCATAAGAGTTTTCCAAGTGGGCACACTTCATGTGAGTCTTCATATACTTGATTTTTCATTATTGAAGTGCTCAGAGTCTTAACTTCAATCGTTTCCATCTTTAGCGTCCTTTGCTGGTCTAGGATTCCTGTCTCTCTATTTATCAGGAAAGGTAAAAGCATTTGACTCTAGAGGCCACATTGCAAAGCTATGCATCATCTTTCTCCCGCTACTTGTTGCATGTCTGGTTGGCATTTCTCGTGTGGATGACTATTGGCATCATTGGCAGGATGTTTTCGCTGGCGCTGTTCTCGGTAACTCCAGCCAAAATTTTCCGTTTCAGAGTACTAATGTGCACCCCATTTTGCTTCGCTGAAAGTTGTAAGAATTTTCTTTTCAGGGCTCGTAGTGTCTACATTTTGCTATCAGCAGTTTTTCCCCCCACCATACCATCCTCAAGGTAATCTCTTTGAAGAAATTTGATTACTTTCCTTGAGATTTTCTCGCAATTATTTCTAGTTGTGTTGTTTTAAATTTGTCAAGCAGCTCATTTGTTAGAATCGTGTGGATAAAGTTTTCAACATGACTCTTCCATGAATTCCTATGTTATAGGTTGGGGCCCTTACGCTTATTTTCGGGTATTGGAAGAGGCACAAAAAACTACAGAGGCATCTTCTGCTGTGAATCTGGATCATAACAGCAATGTGGCAGAAAATGAAGAAGAGGGAGAAAAAGGGTTTATGGAGCTCCAACTCGAAGGTGATGATCCTAGTTCAAGAACGATCGCAGACGAAGAATGTAGGAGGAGTTAGAACTATCTACGTAGATGTTGTTGAAAGGTGCCAATCATAAAACCTAACACCAAACGGTTTCAGCCATGCTTATAATTGTCCTAACATCCATATGAAACTTCAGTAGAGGAGTCGGCTAGCAAATGCAAAAATTCATGGTGGTGGGCAACCTGTATATGACGGGGACCAAATGGCTCGAAGAATACCTTCAAGGTAGATATTTTGGGGTTCTCATGTCTAATGTCATTCTCTCTTTTGTCTTCTCTTCTTGCTGTTCTCCAGTTCTCCGTGGATGGAATGTGCTGTTCAATTTAAAGCTTGTAACTGCTAGTCTCGTTGTCCAATGATGTCTAAGAATTTATCCTGATCCATTTTGCTATCTGGGGTTTTCTTAAACTGATTTGTTATTGGTCGCCTTTAGTTTTCAAACTTTCATCGCAGAGTACGTTTGAAATTACACGACTGCCTTTTAGTTGATAAGATTATAAATCACTTCGAATCTTCATTAATAATTTTAATTAACTGCAGTCAATCACCATTAATGGTGATTGATTGTGGTTAATTAAGATTACTATCATTGTCGGGGAGTGTTGAGAGTGATAGTTTTAGGATTTTATTGATGACAAGGCAATCGTGTAATTTCAAACATGGTATGACGATGATAATATGAAAACTATTGTGATGAATAGTAATACCCTTTCTTAAATGGTGATTCTAATTAGAGAAAGATAAGTCAAGATGATATGAGACTTTGGCCGGATTTTAAGTTTAAATATCGATTCATGTAACTTCGATTTTAAAAATTTTATCAAGGAATTTGTCACTATTCTAATAAAAAACTCTAGATTACAAGAAGGAAATAACTAACAAAAACAGAATGCAACACAAGGTGACTAGAAGAATAACATCTTTAACTATATAGTAAAAGTTGAGGATGAATAATCAACACTGCTTTCATTTCCACCACCGCCTGACCCGAATATGGAAAATGGATCAGAGGCCTCAGCTCCACCACCACCACCATTCGGCCCGACCATCGAGCCCGAATTAACAGCCTCACTTGGGCTGCACATGGAAAAATTTGGCAGCGATTGGGCCATTCTAGGCTGGCCCATATTCATTATCAGCCCAGTCTGTAGTCCCATGTCCACCGATGGATTATTAATCTCCAACATGACTTCCATCCTCCTTAGGTCAATCTTGTTATTGAAGTCCATGTAAGCACTCTGGAGCTCTTGGATTTCAGAAGTTGTCACATCATCGATGCATCTGTTCCACCAGTTGTTCAAGGACTTCCCATGACACCTAGCCGACAAATCCTTCTCCTTCCTTTGCTCGTTTTCCAAATTCTTAAGGGAGTTGGTGTACCTGTCAATAATCGTTTTCAAGCACGAATTGATCAGGGCTAGTTCTATCTTTTAACACTCCAACACCATATGACATGAAACACTCCACTATAAAGTAATTATTATAAAAAGGTTCAGATTCACGTTTATATTCCACAATACCTGACGGTCAACTCGTTGATTCCGTCTCTTGCAAAGACATGAATGGTTTCATAAGATATGATCGACGGATCAAGGTGTTGTATGCCCAAATACTTGGTGACTAGGAAGTCAAAGGAAGGATGAGCAAAGGTGAAGGCATTGCCAGCAGGGGAAAAGACCAAAAAGGCAATCTCACTGCCTGTCAAGGTGACAAGCTCGCTAGCCTTCTTGTAGATCCCAAACCTACGTTTCGAGAAGGTTACCATCATATCCGTATCTTTCTTGATCTTCTTCATTTGGATCTTTCGCCTTCCTCTGGTTTTCTTGGGAACCGGATGGATGTTGGTGATGTCGATATTGTCCTCGCTACTGCTGCTTAGGTCGTCGTAGATGTTGACGGTCGGAAATTCCATGTCAAAAGTGAGAATGACAGTTTGAGAGATAATATAACTAGTTATATGCTTTGAGGGAGATTGTATGGAGAAAACGATTGTTTTGGTGTGTACAGAATGATGGATTTGCATGGTTTTTATAGGCAAAGGAATGACTGAATGAGTTGGTAAGTTGTGTGAGTTTTACAATCATATATTTCTATCATTACCATTAATTTCTTTTGATTTCCTAATAAATACTCTGCTCAAAACATATCTATTCTAAATTACTTTACATGTATGAAATATACTATTCCATAAATACAAACCTTCCTAGCCAATGCATGCACTTCATTCCATAAATACAAAATCTTATATAAAATATAGACACTAAAAGATCCTTACCTAGCTATCAAGGAGGTCTGGAGACAAAAATTCTTTCCACACACGAATAGCAATATCCATATGAGAAGCCCTTTGAGTCTTGTCAGAGCAAAAATTCCATCTTTGCCATAATTGCCCAATTCGAAAGCCATGTCCGGAAACTAGCCCCAACAAAATTTTCATATTCTTATTTTATTATAATATATTAAAAATAAATAAAAGATGAATAAATTTATTACAATTTTATCAAAGTAATACCTGTATAAGATTATCTGAAATAAAATTCTCTATTAGCTCTTCCATCTTTGTGTCATCCAAAAAATTATACTCAATTTCCCACATAGTTAATCCATTAAAAAGATTGACACGTTATTTGGACAATGATAAATTTATAACGTATCGATTGAATGGTTTGTCGTTTCAAATTCATCTCTTATTACGTCATGCATGACGCCTGGAAAATCAAAAATATTAATTAACATTAATGATAGATTTTTTAAACGAAAAAAATTGATTAGGAAATTTAATATTAAGAAGAATAAAGATAAGCAGCGGCGCTCGAGGCTAGAGTTAGGGTTATTTAATTTTATTTACATATTATATACTGGGCCATGGGCTAAAGAATAAGGCCCCAATTTTTTGAGGGCTTTTGTTGGGGTCTGCCAACATAAGTCCAAGGTCGGCCTTACTTGTAGTTATGGATAAGAGCGTTTTCTGAAAAAATATCATCTTTAAATATTCGCATGTTCCAAATAGTTAATTTTATAGAATATATGAAATCAACCTACTACGGTTTCAAGAGCCCGTTTCAAGAGATCCAAGCCGTCGGATTTGAAAAAATGGGCCGAAAACAAATTTTGAGAAATAAATATTTTATTTCGTTATTTTCAAATACATTCTCTCTTTTTTGTTTTCCCTTAATTCTAATTTAATCAATATAACTAATTACACAATATTTAAAACATAACTTTCACTTTTTTGTTTTAATTTTTCAAATCTAACAAGAACAATTTCGATTTTCTTTTAACTTTTTGAGAAAAAAATTAAATCGATACTTTGATACTACAAGTCTTATACGATATATTTTTACAACTGTTATGGAACAATTATCCACCTGTTACGGATTCATTGTATCATATAACCTAAACATATTCTCTATTTTATTTGTTTCCCCTAATTTTAATTTAATCACTATGACTAATTAATTATATATTGCTTTAAATAATTTTCACTTTACAAATATTCTTTATTTTATTTTTATCTCCATTTCTAATGAGGCTTTTATGGTATTGTTATGTTCATTTTACGAGTCTGTTATACGTCTTCTTTAATTGCTTTACAAATCTTTTATGCCGCCGATGTTAATTATACAAGCAGGTTAAACTACTAATCTGACCATTTTACAGGCTTGTTATATCATCGTTACGCCCATTTTATGAGTAATTGAATTCATAATCGTTATGTAAGGTTAACCACTCTTTTATGTTGATGTTATATACACATTACAAGTCTGTTATGTGTTTTTATCATGTCCTTTTTATAAGATCATTGTTCGACTTTATAAGTAAATTCTTATATGCATGTTACCTCATTATTAAATCATTGTTATATGTCAACTTTATAGGCTAGCTCGTTATGTATATGTTATGTCCACCTTATGAGTAATTGAAATTATCATCGTTATGTATGGTTTACGGGGCTATTATGCGCCTTGTATGTTGACTATAAGAAGTTGTAATGTCTTTGTTATGTCCAACATTCTTCCAACATGACGAGTTTATTATGTCTACGTTATAGCCACTTTACGAACCGATTATGACGTTCTTATATCTATTCGACAGGTAATTATGTTAATATTATAATGCAAATAATACATGGTGATATTTTATCTTATATTTATGTTGTGTACAAGACAAGGATGTCATAATTGTTTTGAACAAAAAAATGATATGTTATAATTTTATTGTCAATTATGTTATATTATTTTTATGTTTATGTCATGTTTACTTAACCAACCTGTTATTTCACCAAATTTGTTACGCATGTCTTACATTTAAATTATGAGTTTGTTATGTTACATATATATCTCTGTTATGAGTTCATTATATCCACTATTCTTGAACATTTTCCCCTTTTTCTTATTGTTAAAGTTGTTGAGCCAAGAGCTAAACCCCAACTTAACTCTTTCTTTCCATCGTTTCAGTTATCTACAAAATAAGAAAAAGTAGTCAGTAAAAAACGATAAGGAAATCACAAAATATTTGGATTTAAAAATAATATCAAATCCAAAACAATATGAGATTTAAAAAAGAACACAGATCTGAAAAAAAAAATTTGGATCTAATAACAATATCATATCCAAAACAACTTCATATCTAAAAAAGAACACAAATCTGACAAAATAGATTTGTATCTAACAACAATATCAAATCCAAAACAACATCATATCTAAAAAAGAACACAAATCTAAATTTTTACTTCATACAAGTCTCCAAACGTCGTTTTGTTGTCGTCTACCACAACTTTCGTCGCCGCCTCTTCCTCATCCAATGTCGTTTTCATCGCAAAACAAAATAGGCGGAGCACGTAGGCTTTTATGGTATTGTTATATCTAGTTTACGAGTCGGCTATGGATGAGTTTTTATTAAAGAAGAAAGAAGGGAGAGAAGAGAGAAGGGAGAGAGCTATACAAAAATGAAAGAATAGAGAGAGAGTGAAGAGTTTAAGGATTTTTGGATATATAAATATTGGAATTTGAATATGGAAAAAGAAAAAGAAATAAAATAATTTCCGTCTACTACCCCTGAGTGCATTAGATTCATCAGATCAAAGTCAACGCCGAGCTGGTCTTACAGCTGTCAGATGGCTCTCTCGAGACGTTCCTATTGACTTCGTTGTAGGAGCCATAACCATTTTGATTTGAAATAATGGGAGAAAGATTACATTAAAAATTAATAAAAGACGAAGAATTGACAAGCAAATAAAATTCCTCTCATAAATTTTTTTTGCATATATCTTAAGCTACTACACAAATTCGACCAAATAAAAATATGTACTTAACCGTGTTTTCTCAATAATAGCAAATGTAACATTTGTTATCTACAAACTTACCATTCCCTCATTAAATATGAAAATGTTGGCCAACTTATTGTAACACTCTACTTTAAAAAAATTTAATTAAATCAATAATTTAAATCAAGCAACCATTACCAACCGAATAATTTAAATCATGCAACCATTATCAACCAAATAATTTAAATCATGCAGCCATTAGCTGTAACTTTATTTAATTACCATGACACGTATAGTACAAGGATATGAACCACTAAATTAGTCGTGAAAAGTACTAGCAACCCCTACAATAAATACTCCCAAAACCCCAATACAAATTAATTAAAAACGGCAAAACGGCAAAGCAAGAACCGAAAAACGGCATCGCAGCACCACTTCCGCTTCGATCCCTGGAAAAATTGTGTTCTCAACTTTGCAGATCCAAACGGGCAACAGATTTGAAATCGCAGAGATCGGAGGAAGGTTATCCTGAAATGGTAATCGATAGACACTGAAAGGAATTTTTAGTATGATGGATGTGGAGAGATCGTCGCTCTGCAATTGCGTGGTGAATTTCTTGCTGGAGGAGAATTACCTGCTGACGGCATTCGAATTGCTCCACGAGCTGCTCGAAGATGGCAGGGATCAGCATGCTATTCGCCTCAAGGAATTCTTCTCTGATCCTTCCAACTTCCCTCCCGACCAGATCTCCCGCTTGAACTCTCTTAGAGGTTTTTTTCTTCTTCATCCCGTAATATTTGATTGCATTCTCCAACACAAGACTGTATTCTGTAGCATTTCTGTTTCGGGAGTTTACAGTTGCTTGTTGAAGTAAATAGTAGGCAATGTTGTTCTTAGCTTTGAGACGATTATTATATTGAGCTAGCTTCTGAAGTTGACTCGATGACAGTACGGAATTCTGATGAACACTTGGTATTTTACAAGCTAGGGCTTCGCTACCAATTCATGTAACTAATTCAAGTAATCCTGTTGCAAAAAACAAATGCAGTTGCAGACCCTCAGAGTTTGCTAGAAGAAAATGAAGCTACTCGAGAAAAATTGGCACTTAGTGAGTATGAACTACGGTTGGCACACGAGGACATTTCAAAATTGAAGTCCGATTTACAGAAGAAAGTGGACTTAACGCCAGCCCAGTTTATTGGTACGGTTTTTTATTTGGAATGCAAGTTCCATTCTCCAGGCTAGGCAGCCTTGCTTTATTCCTTGTCGATAAAGTGGGGTTAGATACTACTTTTGCGTTGTATGGATTGCTGTTTTATACTCAACTCATGTGCAGAGTCCAAGCCAGATGCATCCGGGAGCCCAGTATCAGAGCTTCAAAGACGAAAACAAGATGGTTCGTCCTATGACTTGGGTCCTTTGAAGGATAATGAGCGTAGGGATCTTAATTGTGCTGTGAAGGAATATCTACGATTGGCAGGATACCGTCTTACTGCTATGACATTTTACGAAGAAGTATGTAAGAGTTCACTGTGCATAATCTTCTTAATGGTTTTGTACATTGGTATATAATGTTTGATAAATATTTCTCTTAGGTTACAGATCAGAATTTAGATGTTTGGCAGGACACACCTGCCAGTGTGCCGGATGCACTGCGCCATTATTACTATCAATACCTTTCGTCCACATCACAGGCAGCAGAGGTATTTTTTGTAGCATGTTCTGATGTGGAACTCTGTCTGTTTTGCTCAAAAATCCTGGATACTTCTGATGTGGTGCATTTGAAGCTTGGAGAGTATCTTTCTGTTGAATTGTTTGAAAGTTGAAATGAGGAAATTACATAATGTGTCAATCAAGAAACAAAGAATGAACTTTGGCATGGGTTTTTGTGTAGAATTTGTACGATTTAGACTATTATTTTTTAGATAGATATGATCGTGAGTTATCGTTGTGCTTATATCGGTGGACTAATATCGAATTACAGAGCACCAACTGACCGTTATTATGTTAGAAATTATCTGTCCGGTGCGTTGTTATATTGGTTGCAATCTTTGTTCCTGGGCTGATATAAGATTTAAAATATCTAATAAATATATTGGACGACTATGTCTCGGGCCTAGTGTAAATGTTGCTTATGGCTATTATTGAAATGGTCTGTTCTTTGGATTACAGGAAAAAGTTGCCATGATTCGAGAAAAAGAATCTCTGTTGAAAGTGAGAGAGACATTGAATGAGGAGAAGGAGAGGCTTCTAAAAGGCAAGGAGTTGGCTGAGAATCAGTTAAGTGGTTTAACTAAATCGTTTGAAGCTCTCCAGAAGGATTTCAAGGACAAGGAGAATCAGGTCAGCTATGCTCCTCAATTAGTCTTCTACTTACCGGATACCAGTTGTGTAAGAAAAAGTTTTTCTCCCAGATAAAAAGGCTGAAACTGTCACTGGAGCACCAAAGAAAGGACCTCAATGATTGCAGGTCAGAAATAACTTCATTAAAAATGCACATTGAGGGATATCGTTCTGGCAGAAACACAATGGCTAGTGATGCTGATACTGTTGAAAGCCCGTCACTTGAGATGTACAAGGAAGAGATAAAATTATTGCTTCTAGACATAGAAAAGTTGAAAGCTAAACGTATGACTTTTTCCGAGTCAATGGATCGCACAACCTCTGGAAAAGACTCAGCTCAACCTGAAGAAAAGGTGGTTGAGATTGATGAAGAGAAATCTATCATCTCTCATCCAGTTGATGCTGAAGCAGTTAACGAAGATGTTCAACCATCATCTGAAGATAGGAATAAGCATGAGGGAACTCTGCAGGATGTACCAGGAAATTATGATGAGGCAGTTAATGCTGTGGATGAAAATCAAAGAATCGTGGAACAAAATGCTGAAGTGCCATCACCTGCTCCTGGTCTTTCTTTAAAATCAGACAATCTAGGTTGTGATGGATCGTTAGAGAATACGGTAATATTCACATCCTTCTTAAGTAAATAATATAAAATGACAGCACCCTTGGCATGATTTGTTTATTATTATGTGAGGCTCCCTTACTTCTGAATTTCTGAACAATGTTTTCGTAATGACCTGGACCTTAATGTTTTCTGTTTCACTATCCTTCACCGGAAGAAATGATTTATTGTATTTTTCTCGTTGCCAACGTAAGGGTGTTCAGTTGTATGATATATCTAATGCATTTCATCTTGCAGGGTCCAGAGACAATTCAAATCCTTGCTGATGCTTTACCCAAAATTGTACCTTATGTTTTAATAAACCATCGAGAGGTGTGCTATTTAACATGCCCTTTACAATCTCCTGCTTATTAACTAAAATATTGGCTAAGTCTCTTGCTTCAATATGTAACAGGAGCTTCTCCCTCTCATGATGTGTGCAATTGAGCGTCATCCAGATGGCAACACAAGGGATTCGTTAACACATACATTATTCAATTTGATTAAACGCCCAGATGAGCAGCAGAGACAAATCATTATGGATGTAAGTTCCTTAATCACGTTTATTTATTTCTTAGTTGTATGGAAGGCGCATTTTAATGAAATTTTTATATCGAGAATAAAATATCACTAGAAATTATCTAGGCCCTTTATATGCGTTGTTTTATCATAATGTATTGAATTTATGAGAGGAAGCTTTTCAATAGTATTATGATATATGGGATTACATAAGGGGTACATGGGTTTATATAGAGTTAGGATAGGAGAATCCTTCCTCAACTAGGAAAACTCTTATTACTATTCCTATACTAATAAGGAAAAATATTGAAACTTATTCCTATACTAATAAGGAAAATATAATATTTTTCAACACTCCCCCTCAAGCTTGGTGTAGATGTTAATTAACCCAAGCTTGGACGATAAAGTGGTCAAACACATCTTTTGAAAGAGGCTTCGTAAAAACATCCGCGTCCGTTGCTTCGTAGGAACATATTCCACTCGAACCACACGGAACTAACATTTTCGGTTATAAAATGACGATCTACCTCCACATGTTTAGTTCGATCATGATGAACGGGGTTGCGGACTATGCCGATTCTCGCTTGACTATCACACGAAACTGGATAGGACCATCGATCTCAATCTTCGGCTCATTCATGATGCGCTTCAACCGATACTCTCACATATTCCAAGTGCGAGAGCTCGGTACTCGGCCTGCATCGCTTCTAGCCACAACCTTTTGTTTCTTACTTCGCCATGTCACAAGATTTCCCCGGACATAACTACAATAACCGGTTGTAGACCTTCGATCCGTGAGTTCACCAGCCCAACTTGCATCGGTATAGACGGTAATTCCCCGTTGAGCGAGTTCTCTTGAAATAGATTCCCTTTCCGAGTGAACTCTTCAAGTACCTTAGGATTCGTAAACCATTCCCATATGTTCTTCATTAGGACGGTGCATGTGCTTTGGTGACAATCCCAATCGCAAAAGCTATATCGGGTCGAGTGTGAGCTAAATAAATCGGTTTCCCAACCAATCGTTGATACCGACCTTTTTCAACTGCGAGAATATCCTCCTCCTCGCTAAGAGTTTTATTCGACTCCATGGGAGTGTCGATAGGCTTACGATCAAGCATTCCCACTTCCTTTAGTAAGTCCAAAACATATTTTCGTTGAGAGATTACGATACCTTTCGAGATCTCGAAACTTCCATTCCTAGGAAGTATTTAAGGTTTCCCAAGTCTTTGAGTTCGAACTCTTTTGCCATTGATCCTTGAGTCTCTTAATTTCTTCTACATCGTCTCCGGTGATTATAATATCATCCACGTACACAATGAGGATGGAGATCTTCCCCGTAGGTGAGTGCTTCACAAATAAGGTGTGATCGGTCGACATTGGTAGTATCCTCCTTGCTTCACGACCTTGGTAAATCTGTCAAACCGAGGCTCGGGGAGATTGTTTCAACCCGTACAAGGCCTTGCGAAGCTTACAAACTTCCCCTTCTCTCGGATTTTTCACTCCGGAGGAAACACCATATAGACCTCTTCTTCAAGTTCTCCGTTAAGAAAGGCATTCTTCACATCAAGTTGATGTAACGGCCAGTCCAGGTTTGCTGCCAGAGAAAACAACACCCTTATACTGTTGAGCTTTGCCACTGGTGCAAAGGTTTCATCATAATCCACGCCGTATGCTTGGGTGAAACCTCTAGCCACCAGCCTAGCTTTATATCTTTCAATCGATCCGTCCGCTCTATATTTAATGGTGAAGATCCACTTACAATCAAGCGTGTTCTTTCCATTCGGAAGGGAGACAATGTCCCACGTATTATTTTTCTCCAAAGCTCGTAACTCCTCCATGACGGCACTTCTCCATTTTGGATGTTTCATAGCTTCTTCAATATTCTTAGGTATTTGTTCCTCGTCAAGAGCGGATATAAATGCTCGTGAGAATTGCTAAGACCATCATAGCTGATTTGTCGAGCAATCGGATATTTTGTGCAATTTCTTATACCTTTCCTTAGAGCAATAGGAACCTCTAGATCACTCAAATCATCACCCTCTTCTTCAATCTCTTCAATTATCACTTCTCGATCAACATTCGTAACTCCCCCTCCACTATTTTCTCGTCTCAAGAGTATCATCTTCAATCACAATATTCTTTCTTCTTTGATAAACAAGAAGAGGTTTTTCTAATGATTCCGCCGATGACATTTGAGACTCCCCGACTTACAACATCGGTTGGGAGCTCCCTCGACTCACAACTTCGGATGGAGTGTCCTCTTCCTCTAAACAAATCGTATCCACGAGGGTATGACCGTCATCATTATTTGTTTGCTCCCCCTGAATCACGGTAGTAGGAAAGTAGGTCCGTGATTCAAAAAGGTAGCATCCCGAGTGGTGTAAACTCGTTTGGTCGGAGGATGGTAGCACCTATAGCCCTTCCGGGTTGAAGAGTAGCCTATAAACACGCATTTCAAGGCGCGCGGATCTAACTTGGAGCGGTTGGGTCTGCCGAGTTGTGAATGAAAACCGTGCAACCAAATACTCGAGGAGGAAGATCGAGCCGAGAAACCGGCAAGATGGGGAAAATGCGAAGAACATGTCGAGGAATCTTGAAGTCCAAGACCCTACCGGGCATGCGATTGATTAGGTATGTGGCCGTTAGAACGACCTCTCCCCACAAATGCTTCGGAACATTGTGTGTAAACATGAGTGAGCGAGCAACATCGAGTAAGTGTCTATTCTTGCGTTCGGCAATGCCGTTTTGTTGAGGGGTGTCGACGCACGAACTTGCATGAATGATGCCATGAAGGTGTAAAAAAGAGCCGAGGTCTTTGTTGAAGTAATCGTGGGCATTGTCGGTTTTGAGAACCTTGATGTGAGTCCGAAATTGGGTAGCTACCATTTTGTGAAATAGCTGAAAAATGCGGACCGTTTCGGACTTTTCTTTCATTAAGAAAGTCCACGTCATCCTTGTGTGATCATCAATAAATGTTATGAACCAACGAGCCCCATTGATGTTCTTGACTTTCATAGGTCCCCAGATATCGCTATGAACTACACTAAGAGGTGTGGTAGGTCGATAGCCGATTCTAGGATAGGAAGAACGCGTATGCTTCGCAAGTTGACACACATCACATCTCAAATCCTTTGAACCTTTATTCGAAATAGTGCGGGTAGCAACTTTTCAAGATAAGTAAAGCGGGATGACCAAGACGGAAGTGCCATAACATGGCTTCATTCTCAATGTGTTCAATACTAGAAACAACATTAGCACTAATACTACTATGGGCTTTACTTTGGAACTAGCCTCATCCCGAGTTCCCTTCAACAAGTAGAGACCATTACGCATTTCACCACTTCCAAGCATTTTCCCGGTCTTCACCTCCCGTAACACACAATCGGGAGAGCGAAACTTAGCTTCACACCGAAGATCATGTGTTACTTGATGAATAGAGAGAAGATTGCGATCAAGTTTAGGCACATAAAGTACTTGGACATAGAGTAAGATCCTTAGTAACCCTAACAATGCCTATTCCTTCCACCGGTGCTATTGATCCATCGGCAATCCGGACACCCGAGGTTCTAGGGTAAGGTTTTAAGTGTTCTATCAACTCCTTACAACCGACCATATTGTACGTAGCTCGGAATCAAGGATCCAAATATTCGAGAATTTTGACTAGAAGTGTAAACGGCCGAAGTACCTTTTTTGTCGAACATACTAGACATGTAAGATTTCTTGGGGTCGGCTTTCTCGGTATTCATGATTTGTGCAAACATTTTCTTCGAGTCTCCAGTGACCGAAAACCGTGTCGTATCATCGATTTTGGTGGCGGTACTGCGTTCGCACGAGACTTCGCTTATTCAAGTTCGATCCGGGTCTCCATCCTTGTGGTCCACCAACTATTTCCCAAGCACTCCTCTTTCGTATGAAAGGGTCGTTGACGAGAGATCACACCATTTTGAAGAGGCGGCGAAGTAGGATTCTCGTTTCCCTTTGGCATGGTTGTTCTTAACAAAGAGAGCCGTGGTTGAGGTCTCGGTTTTGGCCGAACTGCTGGGTTCAGAGGTTGTCTTCGTCTCTGTAACCATCAGATGACGCCGACCTTCTTCTCTCAAAACCTCAGCAAACGCCTCCTTCAGACTTGGAAAGGGTTTCGTTCCCATAACCCTGCTTTTCACAGCATCTAGGTCTTGATTTAGTCCAAGAAGCAGTTGAACTGTCCTCTTCTTGTCCATGAATGTCCGGAATGTTTTTGCATCATTCGGAGTATCCCACTTCTGAGCTTCATACAAATCAAGTTGAAGCCAGGTTCGGACCAGCCGATTGTAGTACTCCGTTGCACTCAAGTTACCTTGCTTGAAATTGTAGAGTTTGGACTCAATTTCGAACAAAGCGGATGAGTTGTCTTGCGTGGAGTAGGTTTCTTTCACATCATCCCAAAGCTCCTTTGCGGATTGATGTAGAAGATAGTTGTCGCCGATATCTGGTTCCATCGTGGAGATGAGCCAGAACCGAACTTGATTGTCATCATTGTCCCACTTGGTGAAGGCAGCTGAGTCGGATTCTTCTGGTTTGCTTGCAATACCAGTAAGATATTCCCCTTTCTGTTTCCCAGTGATGAACATCCGGACTGACTGAGACCATTGGAGGTAGTTGTTACCATTGAATTTCCTAATGGAAGCTCCTCCAGAGCCTGGTTCAGATCCGAAATTGTTGTTGTTGTTGTTGGCTGCCATCTCAGTTTCGGAGATGACAGAAGAAGGATGAATGGTGGAAGAAGACGAGTGTTTTGGAAAGGAAGAAGGTGAAACAATCTTGTTGTCCGTGGTCATGATGAACCAACGGTGAGATTAACACCGACGGCAGCGGAAGATATAGCCGGCGGCTCTGATACCATATTGAATTTATGAGAGGAAGCTTTTCAATAGTATTATGATATATGGGATTACATAAGGGGTACATGGGTTTATATAGAGTTAGGATAGGAGAATCCTTCCTCAACTAGGAAAACTCTTATTACTATTCCTATACTAATAAGGAAAAATATTGAAACTTATTCCTATACTAATAAGGAAAATATAATATTTTTCAACATAATGTTTGCTTTGGTTTTAAATCAGCCACGAGGCTGGAACACATACTACAAGAAAGTCTGTAAAGCTGAGATCATTTGGAAACTAATAGCTGATTTATCGTTTTCTCGTCAATATTATGGCAGGCATGTATTAGTCTGGCTAAGAATGTTGGACAGATGAGAACAGAAACAGAATTGCTTCCTCAGTGCTGGGAACAAGTGAGTTTCATATTTTCCCCGGTAGTCTCTGTTTTACCACACTTGTTTGTTTTCTTGCTGATTTACTAGTTTTGTTATTTGTGTATTATGCAGATAAATCATATGTATGAAGAGCGCAGACTACTTGTTGCTCAATCTTGTGGACAGATTGCAGAATTTGTCAGGCCTGAGATCCGGGATTCTTTAATTCTTTCTATTGTCCAGCAACTGATTGAGGATTCTGCAACTGTTGTTCGAGATGCTGCTGCTCATAATTTGGCTTTGCTGCTTCCACTATTTCCTAACGTGGACAAATACTTCAAGGTCAGCCTTCAATAGATATGCTTCAAGGCTATAATGGAGATTTCATTTGACAGAAATGGCTGAAATGTAAGCTCTAGATAGGTTGATGGCAGGTCCTCTAGGAAATGAGGCCTTTTATCCTGATGCCATGATATCATGACTTGGAAAAACTGAAATGCGTGAAGGAAATAATCAAAATCAAGATTTTCCCCTTGGTTTTGTTGTTGTTGATAGGTCGAAGAGTTGATGTTCCAACTGGTTTGTGATCCTTCTGGAATCGTGGTGGAAACTACACTAAGGGAGCTGCTTCCTGCAGTAATAAAATGGGGAAACAATTTAGAACATATTTTGAAAGTTCTACTGTCCCATGCCTTAAGTAGTGCTCAGGTATGCTTGTTTCAGTAAGTTTCTGCTCTATTTCTTTGTGCTCTGTTTCTCACACGTTATTCGGAACTTTTCCTTTCAGCGTTGCCCTCCACTTTCTGGTGTTGAAGGTTCACTCGAGTCTCATCTACGGGTCTTAGGGGAACGCGAACGCTGGAATCTTGACGTTTTGTTAAGGATGCTTGTGGAATTGCTTCCACTGATTCGAGAAAAGGCTTTTGAGACTTGTCCATTTTCTCCAGTTTTGGAGTCAAATAACACAATTTCTGATCCGTTGCTTGAACTTTATGCAGGGTAAGGCACTTTCTTATTTCCAATTTTTCTGTATAGAACTTCCATTTCCTTCCACAGATGAGATTTTATATTTCAGCTTTCCGGTTATTGCTTCTGAGAGAATCTTAACATTTCAGCAGCGGACATTTAGAATGGCCTGCATTTGAATGGATGCATGCGGACTGCTTTCCAGCCCTTATAAATCTGTCCTGTTTATTACATCAGAAGGAAGACAATCTGAGAAACAGAATTACAAAGGTTTGTTATTTTGGTACCGACTTGAAGTCTTGATGTTTTTTCCCTTCTATTATCTTGCTTGCTCACTTTCTCTGACACTCTGTTGGTTTTAGTTCTTATTAGCTGTAGGAAAAAATTTCGGGGATTCATATCTGGCTCATATAATGCTGCCTGTGTTCTTGGTAGCAGTTGGTGATGATGCTGATTTTACCTTTTTCCCTTCGGCGATACATTCAAGAATCAAAGGTACGAACCTTGATTTATCATTTTGAGTTACCTTCATGGTATTAGCTTCTGAACTGCAGTATTTCTACAGGACTGAAACCAAAAACTTCCATTGCTACAAGATTGGCTACAACGTGTGTACTGCCGCTTCTTTTGGCTGGCATTTTAGGTTCTCCCAGCAAACATGAAGAGCTAGCAGACTACTTGAGAAAGCTGTTAATTGATAACGAACTGAAAGAGAGTCAGTCAGCGAGGCGCTATTCAGATGTTGTTGACGCTGTTCGGTTTCTCTGGTTTGTCCTCTAGACATTACTGCTGTTCAACTACTCGATTGTAGAATTTGGCTTTGACTAATGAACACAGTTTTTTATTTGTAATGCAGTACTTTCGAGCAGTATCACGGCATGATATTTAACATTTTGTGGGAAATGGTTGTTAGCTCCAGTGCAGATATGAAAATTCATGCTGCAAATCTGTTGAAAGTCATCGTAAGAAAATCTGTATCCTCTTAAAACGTCATTCTACACAGCTAGTTCATTGTTTTAGAAGCTGGCGATTCTTAACTATTTCTCACTCTCAGGTCCCATATGTCGATACCAAAGTTGCTTCAGCCCACGTTGTACCTGCACTGGTAACTCTTGGTTCTGACCAGAACCTGAATGTGAAGTACGTCAGCATAGAATCGTTTGGAGCAGTGGCACAACATTTCAAAAATGACTTGGTATGGATATGGTTTTCTCTGGTCGGAACGCTGATTATGGTATTTAGATCCAGTCTCCCTAATATTTGACTCATCATTTTCAGATTGTTGATAAGATACGAGTTCAAATGGATGCATTCCTGGAAGATGGATCACATGAAGCTACAATTGCTGTTGTCCGAGCATTATCTGTAGCAGTGCCGCACACAACTGAGAGACTTAGAGATTATATCCTAACTTTAAGAAGTTCCGTTACTTATTTGGAAAAATATAAGAATCGTCGGTTACATATAATTTCACTAGCTCAGTTAAGGTGATGAATAGCCTGTGATCCCATTGTTTCCTTAACATTTCATACATCTCCTTTCGAAAATTTTCAACTTTTCCGGCGTACCACCATCTCCAAGTGATGTTGTTCATCGGCGTGAGAGGGCTAATGCATTTTGCGAAGCTATCCGTGCGCTGGACGCTACAGGTTTGTGTGTTCTTATGTGACTGTCAGTATGTTGAATATCAATTCGACCCCGACTCAAAATGCTGCGGTTTCTGTAGAAACTAAATGCTCCATCAATGTCATGAAAGTGCTTATTTTTGTCTAATATCTGGACACTGCAGATCTCTCGGTAAATAGTGTGAAGGAGTACCTGCTTCCAGCGATACACAACATGCTAAAAGACCCGGATGCACTAGATCCAGCTCACAAGGAAGCTCTTGAGATAATTATGAAGGAAAGGTCTGGCGGAACTCTGGAATCCATAAGTAAGGTGATGGGAGCTCATCTAGGGATAGCATCATCTGTAAGCAGCTTCTTCGGGGAGAGCGGGATATTGGGTAAGAAAGAAACTGCAGACTCATCTCCGCAGCAGTCGCAGCCTTCATCCCCGAAGGCCACGCTGCTTCCGCCACCTCAACCAGCGGAAGATACGAGATTCTTGCGAATCATGAGAGGCAACTTCACTGACATGCTGCGGACTAAAACGAAGAACCCTGATGAAGCAGCACATTAGGAAGAAGTGAAACATAAAGAGTTTTGGAGCTTTTTCTTCTCCATCGTGGCTCAAGAGCAAAAAGGAAGTATAGAATAGAGAATGTTGATGCGTTGAACAATGTTACAGAGTAGGTAACCTGACGTCTAGAAAAAGCCGAATATTTCATTTCCTGATTCCTGTATAGTATAGTGATTTTGTTTCCCCACACGCATTCAATTACTGGAATTTTGTGGGCGGGAAGGTATAGGGTATAGTACTTCCTTACGCTACTTTTAGTTGCCAACGTGATTCTTGGCTTGTAAAAACATCTATGAGACTTGAGTTTTTCACTTTTCACAATACAGTTGTTTTCAACAAGCCAACGTCCTCCCAAAGGCTACAACTACAAAATTTGTGATTGCTTAGTGATAAATTTGAATTTTTTCAGATAGAGAGGAACTGTTGCCAAAAAGCACAAAAATAGGCAGAAAGCTGAACGAACAAAAGTACTGTGAAGAATGGGATTCGAACCCCCATGCCCTTTCAGACCAGTACCTGAAGTTCATTTAATGAATGCATTACTTAATTCACTTAAAAATGTATAGAGTTAATTCAGAAATCAACTACGGTTGCACACAAGGCAAGAAAACAGTTTACGAAACGCAGATTTGGACTGGGCTGCTGCTTCCTCAGCGAAGCAAACGACGTCGTTCTCGTCAGCTCCGTTGGCCCTGGCTTTCCCGCAATCATCAATGAACTTCTTGTACCCTTCCTCGCTGAACTTGAGAGCGTCGGCCACAGTCATCCCTTCGACAAGCTTGTCCGGATACGTAGAGTTCTTCTTGTTCTGCTCCCCGAGCAGCGCCGCCGTCATCTGAACCATCACCTCCTGGAATTCATTCAACTTCGCTTCTCCTTTCGCTTCTCCGTCTCTCAGCTTCACCGGCTCTCCCAGTTTCACTGCAAACAAAATTCAATGGAAAATGAACATTTATTTAACTCCATGCATGCACTTGTTATTTGTACATGAATCCGTATAGGGATTCGGAAAATAAACTTCCTTAATTCGATCCAATAAACCCTATGCCATCTCATCCATCCAAAATAAATAATATAGATCTAATGGCTGATATGTGAGGGGCAACAATGGAAAATACGAGCAAAATGAGTTCGATCACCGGGAAATTTTTTGGTGATGGTGACTCCAACCTGACGGAAATTTTTCCATCCACATGATTCTACGTTTCCGAAAAATGTTATTTTTTTCTTAAAATCTTTCTAGTGAACTTTTTTATGTCGGAATGTTTTTCGCCTTCATCATCCCTTTCACTGAACATTATTTTTTCTGGAAAATATTTTGACGGCCGACCGTACAACTGTAAAAGAGGTTGTACAGATTCATACAAAAGGGTATACACGCGATATATACAAGGTATATACTGACGTGGACAATCGGTTCTGGGAGTGCTGAGAGTGAGAACGCTGTCGAAAGTGCCGGCCCAAGCGTCACGCTTGGTCAAGAAATCCTTGAGGTTGAATATCTTTTTCACAGTTGCTGGGATGGAAGAATGCTCGAATTCTGAGTTCGGGTAAGGTCCTGATGGCCCATGCACCACTGCAAATATTTATACACGTAATATAATCATTTTTACCTTCTCATTTTAACCGAGAAAATAAAAATAAAAAAATCAACAAAATAACACGCAAGGAAAAAAAAACCTGTTCCAGGGCGAATCCAGGGGGAGATGAGGAAGGCAGGGATTCTGACGCCGAGGCGGTCAAACTTGAAGTTGTAAGGATCGGGGCCCACAAGGTCGTCGGGACTGGGAACGTCGACAGCAGGAGTCGGAACGTGGTCGTAGAAGCCACCATGTTCGTCGTAGATGATGACGAAGAGCATCTCGTTCCACTGGGGGCTAGACCTGAGGGACTCGTAGACTTGCTTCACGAATTTCTGCCCTTCCGAGACATCGTGGGAAGGATGATCGTCGTTTCCCGGGATGGAGGGGACATCGAAGTATCTCTGTTCGACTACGACGTAGTTCGGGAGCTTCCCTTCCTCGCAGTGCTTCTTGAAGCTTATATCGAACTGGTGGAAGTTGTCTATGTACTTCAGCTTCCTCAGGTTCCTGTACGTTCGTGTGCAAAGTCCCCGTATTAATTCTGTTTCCTCTCGTGGTTTGATAAATTGTTATAAATCTTAACTAGCTGAATCGCGGTTGAACAATAATTAAGTATTGTGAGGTTTAATCATTTTTCATAAATGGTTAATTTAGGTTGAATGATTAGTCAAACCGTCCGTATTCAATATAATTTAAAACAATACTCACCATAAATAAACACCCATGACTTGGCATCGGTTAGCCTTACAATTTAGTGACTACGAAGATTTTCAGCCCTGTATAGACAAATTAAAGCTCATGTGATTTTAGCAAGTTAGCATTAATCAGCAACCTGACCGATGCTAAGTAGAATTGATTAACCAATACTAAGTTACGTTGCGAGAATTTGGTTAAATTGATGTTAATATTTCGATTGACATTAAACATAAACTGACTGATGCAAAGTCAAAGAAAAACTAAACGAACAATGTCGTTTTTGGTCGGCAACAACATAAGCTAAATTGATCTATCATAACCATTTCTAAATCGAGGCTTCTACGTAGTTATGTATCATACTTGGTAATTTTTCTCAATGTATGTTAATTAATAATAAGTAATGTCTATATAGACATGATGCTGAACATGTTAGAAAATCTTGGACTTAGTTTTCAGATGGCATATATATCCCTCTGGGATATGCCTAATTAGTTGATAAGTTCGATGTTTCGTTATTTATTGTACTTTATTATTACAAGAAAACTATTTTGAACTATTTTACAAGAAAACTATTTTGAACTATTTTACAAGAAAACTACTTTACAGGAGAACAAAGCGTGGACCAAGTGAAGTAACATTAATAATCAGCAATTAACAACGTGACTATACACGTACGTTAGCTTTGTAATCAAGTTTGATTACTTACGTCAATAATCATTGAGATGACGTCATGTTTTCGTTTTTCGCGCTTTCCGTTTCATTACTTTTGTCGTTTCCCGGAAAAATAATAATATTTAATTCATGAAGAAGTAAATTAAACACGTATATAGGTACGTACCTGTAAAAGAGAGTAGAAGGAGGGTACTGATAATAAATCCCGAAGCTAAAACCAGACTCTTCCATCGACTCGAAAATCGTCTTCTGAGGGAACCCAGCAGCCAGCTGCTTCGTGTCGTTACTCGTCGCCCCGTGTGACGTGGCCGAGTGGACGTACAGCCTGTTCGGCTGCGTGGACGCTGGAACTGAAGCGAACCACCGGTCGCAAACCGCGAAATTCTCCGCCAGCTCCTTGTAAACCGGGACCGTCTCGGGCCTGAACCCGTTCATGACGGTCTCGGCCATCCCCTTTTGGGTCCGCTCAGCGTTCTGAGCGAACCCGTTCATCTTCGGAGTGAGGTTGGAGGCTGCTGACTCGGCAGTCCACGTCACCCCAAAGACTTGCTCGTAGATGGCCTGGATGGAGTGTCCCGGGTCGGGGTCCACGTAGGCTGCCTGATCTTTGAAGTAGACGAGGTTGGAGTTGGAGTTGGAGGTGGAGATCGGGTTGGATTCTGATCCGGTTACTCCGTTGATTTCCGGGTTGATTGTTTTGAGCCAGCCGAGCATATGATCGAAGGACCGGTTCTCTTGGACTAGAACCACCACCGTTTTGATTGGGGATTGGGAAGGTGATGACGAGCTTTCAGCTGGTGTTTCGACCACCATAGTTACGTTGTGGATGGGTATGTTTTATTCTTACCTTTGGGAAAGGGAGGTTATGTGTGTGTAATGTATATATATGTTTATGGTATGTGAAAATGAGAGACGTGATTGAAAATATAAGTAATTGACTTTTGCTATTGTTATCATATAAATTGTTAAAGTGGGATGCGTTTGGACAGTTGGAGAGGATGAGGTTGTTTGGTTTTTGGTACGTATGTTGCTTCTTATCGCACGTTTTAATACGTTATATGCTGTCCCCACTTCTTGCGGCTTGGATGTGTATATTCCTAAATATTTTAGATATTATTAAATTTTAGTTTGCAATCGTATTAAGTATTAAATTAAGTTATATTTATCAAATATCATTAAATTATAATTCCATTTTTTAGTTATCATTTTATTATTTTTTAACTGAAATGCTAATGTGGCTCAACACAGTCAACATTTAAAGATGAGTCAGCTATCATAACTCATTTTAAAATCTCAGTTTGACAAACTGTTTTGATTCTTTTGATATCACTAGACTTTGAATAAAAATGTACATGCAACATTGAGTTCAAATAAGTAAAAGGGATATTCCATACGTTTAGGCGGCAAAAGAGTGTTAGGTTCAAATACGTACTATTAATAATAGTTCAAAGCGCTCGAGCAAGAATGAAAGAGATAGTTGGAGCAAGGTCTTATAACTTCCCCTTCACTTCAATCATACAGGCCATCCATCTAGTTACTCGGAATTCCGTCTCACCTTGTGTGCATTGGCATTAGCAAGACGTATTCGTAATGTATTCGATTAAATAGGCGTCTTGTTACTTTGATATGATGATTTAGTTTTAAGAGGCAAAAATTATGAAAATTATCTTCTCGTTCAACTCCCACTATAGAAAATCCGTAACTTGGCGCACGTTAGATATCTCGCCGTCAGATATCATCAACACGCTGTCCTCGTCCTTCACTTGCAGGACCTCTGTCGTAGGACTTGGGAGGTTCGTTCATCTCATATTTACCGCAAAACAAATTATACTATGAATTACTTAGTTAATCTGGGCCATTTTTTTTTTTGTACTCTTTAGACGCATTAAATCGAGGTTTGTCCAATTAGTTGCGGTATGATGATATAATTGGTGTCTTGCTGACTAGACAGGTACAATTTCCTAATACTACCTAGTGCACTTCGGCCGTATTCTGCAAAAACCGATCAGGCCCAAGGCCTAAGTTACTGCATGCTGGTTAGAAGAGTGGTTGGGAAAGCGAAAGGGCAAGAGCCCAAGTGCTTGGTCGTGCGGCCCAGCTGGAAGAGTAGTGCCTGAGTGGCCTTGATCTGCTTGTGGTAAGGAATTTTCGTGCATGAAAGCTTTCCACGTAGCGAACCTCCTAACATAACATTTGATCTTATTTGTTTTGTCTTTGTCTTTTGTTTGTTCTTACTATGCTCAATTTCACTAATCAATCCATACAAATTGAGGATACATATGAGAATAAAATTGGTGCAAGTGATTGGAAGATTAGTGTCGTTTATTTTTAGGGAGATGTTTCTTCATTTTTTTATTGTGTTTTCTCTATTCATTGGTATGTGTTTTGTTGGATGCACTTAAATTTTTGATTTAAGTTAACTCATTCGTTCAAAATAATAAAGGAGGAAACGATTGTGTTTAATCTAACGAATGAACGATGTTCAAGTAGAGTAGCACATTTGGTAGTATTGTGTTTTGACAGTTCATAAGTGCTAAATTAAAATTCATTATACTTAATGTTATAATCCTATTAGCAATCAGCCAAATCGAATTGATTACTGAGCCGATTAACTATCATCTCTGCCTGGTTTTGTTGTGTTTAAGTTTGTTTTGCGGGTTGACAGAACGGTGTGTTTCATGCTCGGTCACTAAATATATAAAGAGACAGAGGTGTCTCTTGTCAGCATTCAGTTCATTCAATCCACTCCTAAAAACCCAGCTCTCTTTCTCATCCTCTCAAGTCAGAAGAAGAAGACGACGAAGCGTTTGATAGTGATATGAAGATCTCTGATACTGGTCTGTGCTCCGATCACTACCCAGGGAACTTATGGGAGAAGTTCCTCAGCCTGAAGGGGGTTGAATCCCTTATGAGTATCTTCTCTGTATCGTTGTTTGGTTGATTGAGTTCGTTGGCTGTTTTAGGGTTAGGATCTGGGATTATCTTGTTATGTAATCTGTACTCGATAGCTCTATCTGATAGTAGATTCAGGTTGAGTCTTCCCTCTCCGAGGCTCCGCTGAGTAGGAATTTTCTCCGAACAACGTCAACAAATCTCTGTGTCTTTCACTTTCTGCATTTAGTTGTCTATTCTATACCTGCGAGCCGAAACTTCGTGCTGATCTGTGATTAGACTCGTTCCTCTGCCGCCGCATCTGATATCACTCAACAAATAGACACCAATATAATATTTTATTTTGTTTTTTTAATTTTATAGGTATCGAGTAAACTTGATTAATTAATTATGTGGACCAAAAGAGGGGTTATCCATGTGATATTGTTATTAATCATATGGTATTAATATTATCGTTCATGTATACAGTATATTCTGCATTGATGCTAATCTATTCTCCCAATATTTTTTAAAGATATCCTCTAATATTTAGATATGGTTTCGTCTATAATTATCTGCTTCTAGTTTGATTTTAAATTTGAGTAGAATACGCCAACATATATAAGGAAAGACCCGATGAACTAACCAGCCAGCCTAATGTGTAATTTTTTTATCCATGAAAAACACCTTTGGCCGGAATCGTTATCACTTATCCGCGTGACTCATGCTCCGTCGAAGACCTTATGACGTTGCCTAGTTGAAATGCAGAAGCACAAGGGTAGCCAATATTATTTTTGCAGGAGGCAACTTCAGATTGTTGGGTGAGAATTCAAATTTATGAACTTTATATTATTTATTAATTAACATCTTAGCCGTCCCCAGTTCCGCTTTCGCCGTTTTTAGTACAAGTGCAACAATTCGAGGGGCCGTATCGGATCAGAGAGTCACAGTGGAACGTGGGAAATAAAGTTAAATGAAGTGATTATTATAATTGAAGATAATTCATAGTTTGACACTTGCATGTGCATGCATGGGCTGCTGATGCTAATGCTCCACTTTGTTTAATCAATATAATAATAAATTTGCATGTTTAGTTTCCCAATTAATCCGTCGAACTGAAATCGAACTAGCTTTCGCCTGTCTCAGGAGCTGCATGCCTAGCTAGCCCCCTCCCAAGATAACACCGCCATATTCGTTATTTCCCCAAGTACTGGCTGGCTCCAACGCAATAGCTAATCAAAGCCAAAAAAGAACTTCTCTTGTTCTTTAATTTTTTAATTATTTTTTATTGACTTTTAATTTATTGTTATTCAAAGCAAAAAAAAGAAACTACAAACGACAAGATGAACCGATGCTACCAAATGGAAATGTAAATAGATTAGCAGAAGCTGAAGATAATGATCATAATTCTTTTTGTCCAGACATAGGATACAGATGGGAAGGATCCGGCAATCAGATTGCCATATATAGCAAAACTGGTCTTTATTGTCACCTTAATAACCACTTTTTGCAGTCTACTAATTATTTATTTCTTTCACCTTATCCCAATGTAATTCATTACACCAACTCTTCGCATCATATGTCTAAATCTAAATAATAGTGAAACCAAGATAGTTATAAATCTTGTGTAAAATTTTAAATTTAAAATGAATTTTACATCAAAATATCTTTTAGACAGTGATTTAAGTTCGTCTCGCTCTCATCCACGCCATTACCTGACAGGTTCATACCCCAACCAAATTTACTAAACAAGCTCACTTAAATGAATTCTCCAAGACGAAACCAGGTGGGACGACAATAGTTGTCTGACTGATTGCTCTTGCATATCTTGTTTTATAAAAATACTAATCGCATTTAGCCAAAAAAATTGTATTAGGTGCATAGGTCGTTTGGAACACGAATGGGTTGCTCATAATCTTGTCCTAGTCAGCTTGCTATCTGCAGGATGGGGAAAGACAAAAGCCAACGAGGCAACCACACCTAATTAATAATAAATAGAAAACTAATCAATGAGTTAATAACTGGAAAAAAACCCAATTTTTTTCCATTTCGGTGCCCTCCATTTTGACTATTTTGTTGTAACATGTAACGCATCTTCTCACTTATCCGTAGCACACTTGCTATAAATACTCATTTCCATCCTAAACAAATCTCAATATATTCCAACCAAATCATAATATATAAATCTCTCTCTCCCGTGACAACAACTCCCCCCCCCCCCCCCCCGTTTTTACTCCGCATGGCTGCCGACCTCTCCGTCATCCTGCCACGTGTCCTCATCGTCTCCAGGCGCAGCGTCCGCAAGAACAAGTTCGTCGATTTCGTCGGTACGCAATCCAAACCCTTTTCAATTCATCTATCAAATTAATCGCCATATTTCAATTTCTAACAAATTAATAATCAATCTCTCAGGCGAGTACCATCTGGATCTGATAGTCGGATACGGCGCCGTTCCCGTGATAGTGCCTCGTGTCAGCGGCGTCCACCTTCTCCTTGACAGCTTCGAGCCCATCCACGGCGTCCTCCTCTGCGAAGGCGAAGACGTCGACCCTTCCCTTTACCAAACTCTTTCCGACGATGCCGCCGGCACCGCTCTCTCGCCGGAGGAGCTCGACAAGATCAGGAGGCTCCACGTCAGCGACACCGCCATCGACAGGGAGAAAGACTCCATCGAGCTCCGCCTCGCCAAGCTATGCCTTGAGCGCAACATTCCCTTCTTGGGAATCTGCCGTGGGTCCCAGGTCCTCAACGTGGCATGCGGTGGGACCCTCTACCAAGACGTGGACCACGAGCTGATTAATTCGAAGATGACTAGGCACATGGATTACGGTAATTACGACGGCCACAGGCATCCGATAAACGTTGTGGAGGGGACGCCGTTGCATGAGTGGTTTAGGGATTCGTTCGAGGAGGAGGGTAGAATGGGGATTTCGGTGAATAGCTATCACCACCAAGGCGTGAAGAGGCTGGCTCAGAGATTCGTCCCCATGGCTTCCGCTCCGGACGGGTTGGTTGAAGGGTTCTACGACCCGGATGCTTATAACCCGGAGGAGGGTAAGTTCATAATGGGCCTCCAGTTTCACCCCGAGCGGATGCGGGACCCCGATACTGACCGGTTCGATTACCCTGGCTGCCCCAGGGCTTATCAGGTAATTTTGTACATGTTTGCTCTGTTAACAAAAAAATGCAGTTTTATGAACCGAAAGCAAACATTCACGAGTGACCAACATACTAATAACTGTTTTATGGGGTTGCAGTCACATAATTACGGTCATAAAACTGTATTTACTTGTATATTTTTTATGATTGATTAGCGTATGTAAGAAAGTGAAATTTTATGAATAGTACAAAACGGTCCCTAAAAGCTTAAACGGTCACTAATAAGTTAAAACAGTTTTTAGTATGCCTAGGGATTAGCTATTTAGAGACTGTTTTAATGAAACGAAACGGTCTCTAAAACTGTATTTTATTGTAGCCAAGTAATTAATTAGTGATGTAATTGGGCAAAATGAAGGAATTCGTGAAAGCTGTGAGGGCGTATCAAAAGAGGCTTGTAAGTACAACGATGACGAAGCCGGTGAGAGTAGTAGATGAAGAAATGGAGAAGAAGAGGAAAGTAATAGTAAGGAGTTTCTCCATTGCTAGGGATATGTATTATTCAGCTGGGGAGATACAGCCATCGAGAGAATCAGAGTTGAAACCTGGAGCAGAATTCCTTGAGGTAATTATTATAATTATTTATTTTTAATATTATTTACATGCATCCATGCATCTTTTAATTAATATAACGAATATTATGTTGCAGTCAAATAGAGCGCTGAGTGTGCAGCAGGAGAAGAGGCTGAAGCAGATGGGGGCGACGGTGAGGAACGCAGGTTGTTACATAGAGAAAGTGAAACGTAACGAGGAAAGGGAGAAAGTTGCGAGAAGTGTGATGCAGAAAATGTCGGTGGAACAGCTGTCCGAGTTTTTGTCTTTCTACCGAAAGATGTCCCATATTTGCTCCGACGTTTTGGAAACAAAGCTTCCTCATCTTGGCGTTGCCTTGGAATGACGTCGACCGACTCTATACGTAGCCAGATGATTTGTATTGTGTAAATTGTAGATGCATTCATCCATTGTTGCTTATGGTTAATCTTCTCCCATAATGGAAGAAGACTTTAGGAATTAATGCAAATGGTACGCACTCAATTAATCGAATTTGTATTGAAATCTTTTTATTCAATATTTTTTAAAAAATTATTGAATTCATTTTACTAATCTATTATATTATATGCTCCTAAACGGAATAAAAGAGTTATTCATTGAATTCATGTTAGCCAAGTATTGAGCCGGAGTTAAAGATGTATCAAATCGAATTTGAAAAAATCATAACCAATAATCATGGACGGCTCCCACCTCGAGTACAAAGCTTTGTGGTGATCTTAATAGAAGTTAATTCGCTGAAAGGTATATCCCTCTTCTTCGCATCTGACGTCTCACATGATGCAGGTGACACGCTCAACCAATTGTGTCTATGTGTTTGCTTCTATCTACTAACCATCTTTTATTTTTCTTGTTCTTTTCCCTTTTTGCATGCATTTTGTTTAAGTAATAATCAAGCTTTGTTTTTCTTCGCACTCGTCTTCAGGTAGATAATTAGACAAAAATTAATTATCAAACGCAACCAAATGCTTACAAAAAAACTAACGATGTGCTTAATCTCCGCAAGAGTTTTCAGTATCAACAACATGGTATAAATTAAGGCAAACCCAAAAGCCATAATATTCAAGCTCCACTTCCAGTTGCACAAAACATGTTAAAAAAATAATGGCCAAATAAGAGAAGTATAGCTTTAGAAAACACCAAGATTAATTAGTCGGTAACTACTTTATTAGCTTGTTGGACCGTAATAATTGTTAATTAGCTGACACTACCCAGAACGCAAATATTGGAACTGACTAACCAGGTGCTCGCAGCCCGCCAACGAGGGCCCAACTGGTATCAAATTGGCCCATTTATTATTTTTGGTTGGACCAAATGGTAGCCCACTTACTATTTTTACATTTCTTCATACACTATTAGAATTTCAAACTGTGATGTACGGACCAGACGACCAGTGTGCGGTCTTCTATTTTTAATTTTGAAAAGGACCAGTGTTGCAGTCGTCTCCATATTTTTTCTCTTCTTCGCCGTGTCCTGGACGCGTTTAGAAATTGGAAGTTAGGGGCGTGGTAATTTTCCCGCACCATTTTATACTCTTCTTATTATTTCCAATTCTCACATTCATGGGTTTTTCCTCTGCTTGACTTCGCCAAACATGATGGACCTTTGAATAATGGCGGAATTTACTGATCAGTTGCCTTTCTTCCTTCCTAATGGCTAATTCCTGTAGACAAAAAAAATATAATCAGGTAAAAGACAAGAAAACCATTAGCCCTGCCGCGTACTTTCTTTGACTCCAATTCCAGAGTAGAATCTTCTTCTCCCCGCCCCCTGTTTCTTTGTCAAACTTCACCACCTCCATTAATAAACTAATTACACCAAAGTTCTATTGGGAAATAAAACCATCTTTGAACTTTCCATCCTCCTCTTCCAGTTCCTTACAATCTTTCTCTGTCAAAAATATGATATTCCGTTATCCTGCATCCACCTTCTCCTGCGTTCTCATCTTCTCAATCTTGATCACAATCAGTAGTAGCTCCGCGCAAGACGATGAATACTTGGCTTGCAGCAGGGAGATCGAATGTGGAGACAACCGTTTCGATTTCCCCTTTTGGGGATCCGGTCGTCCTAGATATTGCGGCCTCCCGGAATTCGAACTCACTTGCGATGACTCTAATGCCAATATCTCCATCTCAGGCATCACTTTCCAGATACTCGACATCAACAACAACTCCCGGATCCTAAGGCTTAGGCAGACCGATTACGAAGGAGATCTCTGTCCCGCTGATCCCCGGAACGTCACCGCCATTGAGGATCTGTTGTTCACAGGGGAGACTCAATTCGTGAATCTTTACTACGGTTGCTCGGTGCGATCGCCCGGACTTCAACTCCCCTCGAGTCTCGGGGAGTACAGTTGCCCCATCAGCCAATCAGGAAGGGGATTCTTTCTGCCGATGACGGAGAGCATACTCGGCCAATATGAACCCGCAGTTAGGAACTGGTTGGGAGGATGCAACAATCAAGTTAGGGTTCCGGTAAATGGAACGGCTCTGGAGGTGCTGCAGAGCGACCCGACGTTTGCAAGGTTAACTGAGGCAATTGATCAAGGTTTTGGGATGCAATGGACAGCGAACGACACTTTGTGCTCCACCTGTAGACTCTCAGGTGGGAAGTGCGGATTCAATGATACGACGAGGTCGTTCACTTGCTATTGCGTTGATCAGCCGTATGGAGAGGAATGTCCTTCTACAGCAGCTGGTCCGGCACCTCAACCTGGTACGCTCTCCCTCTCTAGACTCTAGTCGCTCCCATCTAATTGATTAAAGAAAAGAAAACTCCTCGCCATATTTGACTTTACCATTTCAACAGAATTAACAAGTTAGTGGGTTGTTAGTTGGGCCGAATTCGAACTATAGTGAATAGTGTGGATGTTTGGGCCCAATTAAAATCAGAGGCTTTATGTTTGGGCCAATCGTGGGCCTCCAGTAGGTGTACATCAAGCCTAAGGAAATAAGAGTGATAGTGCCTAATCACCAAAACATTTCTTGTTAAAAGCCACCATGCAAATTGCAAATCATGATCGCCCCAATAGCACGTCATTGACTAAACTCACATTATTCTATTCACCCCATCCGACTTTGTCCAACTGCTCTTGGATTGGATACTCTCTTTCTTGTCTGTGTCAATGTCATGGCCAAACCTTGACATCAGATGCTTAAATAACTATGGATCACCATGCTTAAAATTATCCATACTCTTAGGATATGTTTGATAATTGAAATGGATGCCCTCTCTATTTTCTCAGTTTCTAGGGTTTAGTATAACATGTTAAAAGTAGGGCGTAAAATATTTGTTTCAATTTTGATTTCGACATCTTTTATACCAAGAAAATTTTACACGTCTATCAATATCAGTCTTTGCGCTATTTCAATATTTGTCCAATATTGTGTATAACATATTCGATTTTAGCTAAATCCGTATGTTCTATAAGCCCATATGTATATTTCGCAAGTCGAAAAATTATGTCTTTAGGCCAAATAAAATACTTCGTAGGCCGAATGTATTTACTATAAGACAATATTTAGAAAACTACAAATGAAAATAATGGTATCAAGATTTTTTTTGTTAGATTTGTTATTGAAGCATACAAAATTTTGTTATAGTGTGCATTTGAAAAGGGATCTAAAATGTTAAGTTGCATTAGAACAGAAAAAGTTTGATAAAAGAAAAAAAAATGTAAGTGAAGTTGTTTCGAGGATAAAATTATGTGTTTGGTGATTTGAGAGGGTTTAAGTTCAAATTTAACATACTTTACGAAGTTGAGAAAAATCATGTATCCCCAATCAATCTGAAATGATGCTCCTCAACCCTTCTTTCTTCGTCTTTCTATTCTACAAGTGAGATTCTGTTGCCTTGCAAGTTGTTCACCAAACAATCCCAGTTTACTAACAAAGGTTGGCCTCATTGCATAATGCATACAAACTGAACACTGGAACCAAACAAAACTAAACAACCGAGAAAAACCAAATCCCTATATTATATGACCACGACTTAACGCGTAGAAACCCACTTTCCAATATTTTACTTAGTCCACCAATAATACAAAGATCGCCGGAAATTAGAAACCAAAAGAACCCATCTTTTAACCAAACACACACACACACACCAAAAGTCCAAGTCAACTCACCCGCCAACCCATTCCCTCCCTCATGAAAAAACTTCCTTCCTTCCTTCCTAACCATTTCCACAACCAAACTAAACAACTCTTCTAGCTAGCAATGTACCCTCTCCTCCTCCTCCTCCTCCTTTTCTGTTCATCCGCCGCCGCCTCCTTACCGGCCGATGGCAATCTCTCTGGCTGCAACAACACCTTCTCCTGCGGCAACATAACAAACATCGAGTTCCCTTTCACCGGCGGTCCACGTCCCCACTACTGCGGCTTGCCAGGTTTCAATCTCACATGTCAAGACGACTCCATCACTCTCCTCACCATTAACTCCCTCAACTACACCGTCCTCCACATCGACGGCTCCGATTCAACCTTGACCCTCTCCCGCTCCGACTTGTCCTCCTCCTCCTCCTCCGCGGGATGCACCAACCTCCACCGCAACTCAACTTTTTCGAACTCCAACTTCACCGTCTCCCCTAACGCCCATATCCTCACACTTTTCTACTCCTGCAACTACACTTCCTCTGCCTACGACTATAACCCTCCCAACCTTTTCTACTGCGACGACGATGGAGGGAGATTGAGGCCTGGGATTTATATGGTCGGTGAGGTCCCCGATGTCGTTGGCTCGATTCAGTCAATGTGTGGTAGCTCCGTTACTGTACCGATTTCGGGAGCATACTCTGGGATTATGAGTAACGGCTCTTTGCTTGCCCCTGCTTTGAGAGCTGGGTTTAATGTGAATTATAGTGATCCTATGGATGATGATTGCTTCAATTGCTTTTTTGAGAGGCATGGATACTGTGGGTTTGATGATGACTCTGGTGAATCTATCTGTATCTGCGGGGATCGGCTTTGTCCAGGTTTTTGTCCTTACTCTGTTTCCCCTGCTTCTGAAAGCCTAGATCTTTTTCGCTGGGTCGAACCGATAAACCGGGTTGGTTTATATTTTACTTGCTGAATTTCATTGTACAAATTGTTGCTGATTTTGAATCGAAACTCTCACTCTTAGGCTCCAAACTGCTTGAATTCATAGACTATTTCATCCTTAAATGCTTTCCCGTCGGTGAATTCAGCTATCTCCATTTTTTTTTCTTGGTGGTTTAGATCTGAAGACCAATTTCTACCCGATCGGAAATTGGTTGTAACCACTTATCGCATCGAAATTTTTGGTTTGAGGTTAGTAGTGTGGTTTGCACTTATCATTTAAAAAAAACATGATTAGTGGTTAACTGCAAAACCGATGTGGTTAACTACAATAACCGGATAAACCAACTCACTCAAGAAACTTGCTTAGTCTTAACTAGCTAACAGTTAATAATCGATTTAACCTATCCGAATTCGAACCGTTAATAGAGGACTTAAAGTGCAGTTACTATATACAAGTTTTATTTTTTCGAACCGCACATCAAATTTTGATAAAAAAAGCGAATATATTGACTCACGATTCGATCATTCAAATTATAATGACTTGATGAAATTTAGAAACCACTTCTTGTTTCACTTAGCTAATCTTAGACTTTTATATATATGCTTATTGGGTTTGTTAATTTCAAAATTTTAAATTGACAGTAATGGTATCCGATTTATATTGTTGAGTTTTTCAAAAATTCATTAGCTATATATATATGTGGTTAGCTACTAACCGCACTGCATGACACTGCTGGTTGTTAGTGATTTAGTTACCATTGTGATTCGATTCGATTTAACCGCTAACCGCACCACTTCCAAACTCTAATACTAGTAACCAAATTGATATTCATCTTGTATTAACCTTTCCAGTGATCTTCAGCTGATCCATATTTCTACTAATATTTCCGACATCTAAAGTCTTCAATTTTCCGCTGCAGGAAGAAAATCGAAGAGAGTAGGAGTTGCAATCGGTAAGATTTACGGAATCCTAAACCAGATTATCATTTCCACACCAATGCAACAAGCATTTGAAACATGTGTCTCTGCGACAAGCATTTTAATTCTGCCTTTTTCCATTTCTTACAGGACTATCAGCAGGAGCAGGAGTTGTTGCAGCGATCGGCATATGTGTCTGGTTCTTGATTTCGAGGCAGAGGAAAAGAAAAGCAGCACAGATCATGAGCAAAGATTCATCCACACCGCCATCTTCCACAGCCAAAACCCGAACCACCCGCACAACCAACAAATACTCCAACACCACTTCTTCCTCCTACACCACATCAATGTCCGACATCGAAAAGGGAGGACCCGGCGGCAGCACCTACTTCGGCGTCCAGGTTTTCAGCTACGACGAACTCGACGAAGCCACCGAGAGCTTCGACGCTTCCAAAGAGCTGGGAGACGGCGGCTTCGGCACCGTCTACTACGGCGAGCTCGAAGACGGTAGAGCCGTCGCCGTCAAGAGACTGTACGAGAACAACATGAGAAGAACAGAGCAGTTCATGAACGAAATCGAAATACTCGCCAAGCTCCGACACAAAAACTTAGTCACATTATACGGCTGCACCTCCCGCCATAGCAGGGAGCTTGTCCTTGTCTACGAGTACATCTCCAACGGCACCGTAGCAGATCACCTCCACGGCAACCGACGCGAATCTGGCACGAATATGATGACGTGGCGGGTGAGGATGAACATCGCAATCCAGACGGCCGACGCGCTGTCGTTCCTCCACGCGTCTGACGTCATCCACCGAGATGTGAAAACGAACAATGTCTTACTCGACGAAAATTTCAACGTCAAAGTTGCTGACTTCGGTTTGTCCAGGCTGTTCCCACTCCACGTCACCCACGTATCCACGGCCCCACAGGGGACACCTGGCTACGTGGACCCGGAGTACTACCAATGCTACCAGCTGACGGACAAGAGCGACGTGTACAGCTTCGGAGTGGTGCTGATGGAGCTGATAACGTCCTTACAGGCGGTGGACACGGGTAGGCACCGCCACGACATCAATTTGGCCAACATGGCGGTGAGTAGGATACAGAATCAGCAGCTGGGGGAGATTGTGGACCCCGGGATTGGGTTCGAGACGGATTATGGTGTGAGGAGGATGGTGACGTCGGTGGCTGAGCTGGCGTTCAGGTGTCTGCAGCAGGAGAGGGACATGAGGCCTACTATGAACGAGGTTGTCGGGATGCTGAAGAGGATTGAGAAGGAGAATGAATTGGGGGAGTTCCAGAAGGCTGAGGTTGTTGATATTGCTAAAGACGATGTTGGTTTGCTGCAGAATTTTTCTCCTCCCGTGCTTTCCCCCGACTCTGGAGCCAATGACAAATGGGTAAGCTAGCTTCTTTTGATTTTGATTTTCAGAAGGATTTATTGGATTGAGAATCTGATTTACTGCTGTTATTCTGCAGAATAAGGTGATGAGGACGATGTGATCCACCGATCCTGCAGTTTTCTTCTCCTTCTCCAGGGGATCATGCTGTTTATAATGAGTTATAGGCGGTTGTCACTTTTTTGGTTGAAGGTATGCATGCAGAGTTGGGACTTTTTCCAACGTTGTCTCTTTACGTTTCACAAGGTCGCCTCCTGTATATATAGAACCATGATCTAGTAGTTTAGGATGTCACTGAATATCTGATTTTGAAACGGAAACTATTTGTTTGTACCGGCTTGTAGCAGAGTACTGTTATTAGTACATAAGAGGAACACAAAAGATAAACCAGAGCAAAACAGAGGAAGCAACAGTTGCCGTAATGAAACAGATTATTAACTATTAAAACATAGTTGAGTCCAGGCTATGTATTTATCAGCTTGTTTTGTTACATTAAATTCCTCATATTGATTCAGTCTTATTTGCTGCTGATAAAAATATAATTGATTAGCTAAGTGGGTTGTTTCATGATGGGACTTGGGAGCAAGCAATCAATGAGAATGAGTATTCTTTTTTTGTTTAATTTTGCCACTTGCCCCCCCCTTAAGTTGCAACAACATGTCATGGGTTACCACTACATACATGTGATCATTAATCAATTTGATTTGGCTCATAACGAAATAGTCAAGAAAGTTGAAAATTTGTAGAGAAAACAAAGACGTACAATCTTCATACATTAAGGTGGAGCCTGTGACTCTATGCCAAATCGTATGTGTGATAATGTAACATAATGGGAAGTTGACAAGTCAGCATCATGAAATATTCAAGGTCAAATAGTTAGTCAACTTATTTGATTATTATGTAAAATTGAAGGTTGATAGTTTTGTTTTCTTTTCTGGCGTGTTGCTCCCTTGTCTCAAATTTGAAAAGATTGGGTATGAAGCAAACATGATAAGGTAAAGTAGTGGAGACTATTAAAAGAAGAGAAATTATGATTTCCCAATAGCATGATCCCGGAATGGTTTAAGCCTGAAATGATGTTGAGATACAGAGGCTGTCTACCAGAATTGCAGGCCCTGAGCTCAGGGAGGACATTATGTAGTGTGAATGGATTATTGTTGCGTTTATTATTATTATTATTAGAGAGTTTAAAGCCGTTGAGATGTCGTTTTTACCATTCAAAATGGAGATGATGGGAAGTACACAACAACAGAACACAAACCTTGCAATGTCAGAACTCCATACAAATATATTTATTATACCCAACATGTTTCAGATTTGAAATCACCTAAAATTGTCCAAAATTAAGAGTTAATTTGGAAAAATATAGGAAGAAACAAAAATTGAATGGTCATCAATTTTGGTGGGGCTCATTCTGGATCTACACATCATCACAACTGCCGTTCCGCCGTAGCTTGCCACGTGCATCTCTGATATAGCAAACAAGAAAAATAATGCACAATTATAAACCGTCCTCCATACCGTGCCGTAAAATACCAAACGCCTCCGTACACCGACCCCAAACGAACAAAACGCAGCGTCGCAGCCGCTCCTCTCTCTCAATATACAATCTCTTTCCCAAAACTAGTTTTTAATCCTTTCATCTTCTGCCCCACAATCCCAATTGCTTTCTCTCTCTCTCACTCTCTCTACACTCTCTGTATCCCATTCCTCCAATCCTCCGATCTACGCATGCCTGATTCGAATTCCAATCCCTAATCCTCTATTCCCAGAAACTACCATGGCCACGCTGCAGAAATTCAAGCATTTCGCAACTCAGTGCGGAGCTGGGAATCCGACGCAGAGCCCCACCACCAGCCCAGTCTTCCACCTCCGCCGCCACCACCACAGCCGCCGCCGCAACACCCTCCGTATGCTCCTCTCCCGCGGCGGCACTCCAGACCACCACCGCCGGGCTATGGCGATGTTCGATTCGCCTCCCCGAAATGTCTGCGACAATCAGATCGTCCAGCAGCGGGATCTGCCGGCAGCAGAGTCGCACAGGGCCAGAAGAAAATTGAAGGATTTGTTCGTTTCTTCTTCTCCGCCTTTTGATGATCATCGGAAGCAGAATCGGGGCTGCGATGAGGTCAGGCTGTTGACTGACGGCAGTACTGAGAGTAATAGTAGCGGCGGTGGCGGAGGAGGATTGTCGGGTCGTCGGAGTGGGCTAAGACCGGTGGCGGCGAGATTTCGGTGTAGGTTAATGAGGAGAGCTTGGCGGCCTGTACTTGTCACCATCCCTGAATAGTAGTAGTTAGTAGAATACTGCAAATCTGTACGGATTATATCATATGAAATGAAATGAAAGCGTTTCATTTTTCTGCGGAAATTTTGGCCACCGAATTATCAAAGTCTTCAAATTTTCCCAGGATGACGATGATGCTTATTACTGGTAGAAGAGAGGAGATGGCCCTCTTGACATTCTGTGTTTATGACTCTTTTTCAAATCTTTTTTCACATTGAAGCTCCTAGTCAAAGGCACCGGAAGGGAAAGTAATTGGTAGAGTAAGCGGCTAACTGTTTTTCAGTAACGGCCAACTGGGCACCGTCAACGACATCGAGCCGTAAACGCCGGTGTACTGTCCGCTGGGTGCGCGTTAAGGTGCGGCCGGGCTACTTATTATTGTGACCACCACCACTACGAGACTTGTTGTTCATTATGGGCCCATTTTCCGTAATGATAGTGGCCCATTCGGTCCAGTTTTCGGAATAACTGACGAGGCTTCCTTGTTGTGCCTTTTTATTATTGGATGGATTTGTGAGTAAAGGAAAAACATTATTGGAGAAGGTTCTCAAAAATCAAAATTAAATTAGACAAGTTAATAAGTTGAGTTGTTGCTCTACTTTGTCTCTAGAGATGCAAAAGGCGTCCTCAAGTGCACAGCACTAGACTGACTCTATTTGATGGATCAAGAAGGACTGAATTCGGGTAGATGCTTAACCTTTACTAAAGAACATAATCAACATCAGTTACTCGGCCAATTGATATCAATACCGTCGCCGATTGTGAATTGATTATATGATTGAGATTTCCTGAACTCCCTAGTCAGTGGTGGGTGACGTTACTAGGTTAGGGTCAAGGTCAGTAGCGGGGTTGGGTTAGGGACAAATGGAGTCGGTTTAGGATCGGCCAACCAAAAATGAACCATGTCTTGGTAAACGAAACAGTACTCTATTCTGGAAATAGAATTGGCAAATGTTAGTAACGTGTTTAAATTATTTAAACTGCTATTCGACAATTATTGACTAGATTATGGTTTAAATGGTGAGACCGTCTAATGCGATATGACTGTAAAACTTGTATTAGGGGAGGGTGAAATACCATGTAACACTTTTTTAAAATCGTCCATTTTCATGAGTTGTTAGAACAAAATTAGATCATTAAAATTTCCCAAAATCGTTAAAACTTTAAAATAACTAACTGACTAATCCAATGCAGTGGGAAATGAATGTGGGGTCTCTCTCAGCTCTCACTTCATGACTCAACGTTCAAAAAAGATGGTTAATTTCGACGCGACTTCCATCCTTTCCCACGCGCCGTCGTGCCCAACCTTTCTACCCCACTTTTCCGTCACCATCTCAATTTTATTTCAAAAAGTTTTCCTTATAGATCTGAAAAAACAATCACAGGTGAAGAACAACCCAGAGAGGATTGGTTTGAGGTGGTGCTTGTATGAATCCTCAGCATCTGATGAGTGTTGAAACTGATACAGCAGCAGCAGGAATAATAACAACAAGAAGATGGGCGGAGTCACCTCGTCAATTGCAGCCAAATTCGCCTTCTTCCCTCCAACTCCGCCGTCTTACACTGTCGTAGCAGCCGACGACTCCAACGGAAAGTTGTCCATACCGGAGGCGGCGAGGAGGGATGGCATGGATGTCCTGAAGCTCCGCACTCGACGAGGTAACGAAATCGTGGCCGTCCATATTAAGCATCCCAGAGCTTCCGCTACCCTGCTCTATTCCCATGGGAATGCTGCTGACTTGGGACAGATGCTCGATCTCTTTGTCCAGCTCAGCAACCGACTTCGGATTAACCTCATGGGGTAATTCAATTTCCTTTTTCTGCTCCTTAAATTGCCTTTTGATTGTCCATTGAATTCTTCCCCAATTTGTTGATCCAAGTATATGATTAAGGCAAGATAGAATCTATTTGTAGAATACATAACTTACATCACAAAGATTAATTGTAAAAATCCTTTCTTTCCTTGAAATTTTTTCATTGTTGTTTACAGGTTGAGGTTATATCCATAACGTTCTAAATAGTAAATTGTGAAGTGAATTGAACTCCATTTCTGATAAATTTGCAGATAAGCTGCTGTTTGATCAAATTTATGCTACTGTGTGGTGTATGGAATCAGGAATTTGTTATCCATGTTCAATCTTCAAAACTGTAGCTGATGATCAATCAAGTAGAAGAAGCGAGCCATTTCATTTGCATTTCAGAAACTAAATGTTATGAGAAAAGAAATTAGAGCCTGGAGTATATAAGACATACATGCATATGATTAAATGTTCATAGAATTAACAACTTTTATCCTTGCTGGCTGCTAGTTTCTTACAAGCAAACATGTTTTCGTTTGGAACGAAGCCGTGTTTTCGAATTTTGATTAGTTGTGTAAGCTGTTACCGCTTGTTCATACTATGCATAATTGTTTCTGGACTAAACCTTCTTGTATGTTTATTTTTTCCTTCTTTTCCAGCTATGATTATTCTGGTTATGGACGGTCAAGTGGGAAGGTCAGTTACCTCCATATCTCATCTCTTTGTTGATTCTCTGCTATCTTTTCTCCTTTCTGAGCTCTCTGCATTAGCTACTTGTCGTGCGGACCAAGAACCATTAGTGTGAGTCAGAAGCAAAAACTAGAATAGTGTTTGCAACTGTTTTCCCTTCGACCTGCGATTCATCTAAATCTAGAAGTTGTCATATTTTCACCAATTTCCTAGCTTGAACTATTTCACAAGTTCCAAATAACTGATTGTGATGACTTAGCCGTTTGCCCTAAGTATCTTCATATTAGTCTCCAATATTCTAATTTGTGACTTTAATGTGTTGGCTTATGCGTTAAGGCTTTATTGACGGTTAAGTTTATAGGGTTGTGCTGGTCTAATTCGCTAATCAAGTGATCATGTTCACTTAGTGTTTAGGTGGAGAAAACTGAAGCTTGTTTAGACTCATCTTATGATGACTGTGCCTGCGAGTTCTCTATACCTAGTTTTATTTCAGACTTACCCGAGATTAACGAGAAAGAACACGCGCAGAAATTTGTTTAGTTTTCTGGTCTTAACGAGCATTATTATCCTTTCCTTGGGACAGCCAACCGAATATAACACATATGCGGACATAGACGCTGCCTACAAGTGCCTCAAGGAGCAGTACGGAGTCAAAGACGAAGAACTGATATTGTACGGACAGTCTGTTGGTAGTGGACCTACTGTTGATCTTGCTTCACGTTTGCCAACTCTAAGGGGTGTGGTTCTCCACAGTCCACTTCTCTCCGGGATGAGGGTATTGTACCCTGTCAAAAGAACATACTGGTTCGACATTTACAAGGTATAATTCATCCGATCCCAGTTTTGTCACTTGCCAACTCTGTTCGCATATGGATGTTTACAGTAACCTTTTGTATTATTCAGAACATCGACAAAATTGGATCGGTGAAGTGTCCTGTCCTCGTAATTCATGTAAGGATCATTCCTAATGGCGTCTCCTCCATTCTCTCTATCTCAATTACATGGATTTGATATTCGACAAACTCTCAGGGAACAGCAGATGAAGTTGTGGCTTGCTCTCACGGGATGCGACTCTGGGAACTCAGCAAAAACAAATACCAACCTTTATGGATAAGTGGAGGCCGACACTGCAACCTCGAACTTTACCCAGATTTCATAAGGCATCTCAAGAAGTTCGTGTCCTCGCTTGGTAAATCTACTAAAGCAGCAAATGGCGATTCTGATAAGGCAGCAACATCTTCAGAATCGGAGAGCACGAATAAACCGTCAGAAACGACCAAGAGAGGTGCGGATTCGTTGGAAGTAGTAGCGGACCTGCCTCAAGTATCGAGGAACAGTTTAGACAGCCGACTGGAGAAGTCTAAGAAGAACAATTGGAGTAAACTCGAGAAATCTCGATTGAGCACTGACATTGTTGATAGATTTAGAAGGAAAGGTCGCTTAGTCTGGTGAGTTACTATACACCAACAAAGAAAGACAGTAAGATTATAGGTCGCCATCAATAAAAATTCTACGTGCTTTGTTTAGTTTGTAATCTGGAATGAACGATCGAGATTTATGTTAGATTTGAGCGTAATTTACTTCGTTATGTTCAAAATCCATTTCCCCGGAGCAAACCAAACTTCCTATTCTACTCCAAGGCGCCACAGAGGCGTCGAGGTTCAAACGACGTTTACACAAACAAAAATAAAGAGATACAGTTTCGATGATCAACCAGATTTCTTTCAACTCTAGGAGCAGTGATACATCAAGAGGGAGGGAGGGTAGGATGAAAACTGAAATCATTTCACCTTCAATGATGTGTCTTCCTCGGGGTCGCGGAGAGTTCCAAGAAGCCAATCCATGGCAATGGTGTAATGGCCATAGTTGTGACGATAGGTAGTGTGGTGGATGGTGTGGTAGCCAGCACCCATCACCGGCCAGAGCTTTCCGTGAATGCAGTCATGAATGTTTGCAGTCCAAATGGCCTCCAGGAACAAGAAAGCTATATGGGTCCTGAAATGGGTTGGGATTATGAAGAGAGCCAGTACATGTGGCAATGCTTGAAGGATTCCATCTATTGGATTGAAGGCCAAACCTGAAAAATTACCAGCACCAGCGTTTGGGGGTCTTGATCAGTTGTTAATAAACGTTTAAGCTGACTTGCAGAATTAGGGAACGAGATCCCTAGCCTATAGTTGAGTATATCAACCAGGAAAATGAATCAATTGGATGCAAATGCAGCATTGGGACACTTAAACAAATCTAAGGTACATTAGAGTTGCATTTCAACATCATAAACAAACAAATTTAGCAAGCAATACACTAAGGTTTGGTTCGGCAGGTGAAAAGTTGATGGAATTTTGAACATTTTCATGGTCGGACGGGAAAGTTAGGACGTAATTTTGGAGAGCGACCTTTCCCGTTGCCATCTAAAATTCCATATCCGTAATGACAGACAAGACTGGTCCCATCAAATCATCAATCATAGACATGTTAATTAACAACACAATTCCAGCTACATCATAACTACAAAGACAACAATGAGATAAGAGGGCTTTTGTCAATCACAGAAAATCGGAATCTGAGCTCGCAACAGAATGAACAACCATAGAACTGCATCAAGTAGTGGTGGTGGTGGGGGTGGGGGGGAGGGGGGGGGGGGGAGTAAGAACTCACCAGCAAATGGCGACAGAGTATTCTGCTTGTTATAAATATGATGAGTTGCATGAAGGTACTTGTACAGAGGTTTTATGTCGTGCAACTCCCTGTGCATCCAGTAAATCCCAAACTCGACGAAGACGAGGTAAATTGCCATGTACGCAAGGTACGGAACCAAACCGAACTCAAGTATTCCGGGATAGCACTTAGTCCAGCCATTCTCAACCATGTACTCGGAAACAGTTGGTAGAAGAGTGTACCATGGCATTGCTTTCATAGCAACATAAATTTGCTTGAGCATCGCGTCATTGGAAGGTATAGCATCTATAAGATTAAGATTGATCATAATTATAGACCGCTTCATAAACCAAATTTACGTCTTTAAACAGTAACAGCAGACAGAATAATAATACATGTGAACCCAGGACAGTGTTTTGACAGTGACAGGCAACGGTAGATATAGGTTAATTAATTTAGATGTCATTAAAATCAAGAAACAGCTAATCACATTCTAAAAAAAATTGAGTATATCCAATCAATCCATCAGAGATGCAAAATTGAAGAGGATGAAAGAAGTCTGAAATTAGCCATAAACCACAGATCCGACAGTAGTACCTTTGGGAAGGAAGACGTTGCGCTTGAGGTAGTAGATGTAGAAGCACCAGAGGAAGCCAGAGACGAGGTAGAGGAGATTTCCGGCGATGTAATTGCGGAGCCAGGTCTGGAGGAAGTGAGGAAGTGGATCCTTCCACCAGGAAGAAGGCAGCAGATTCCCCAACACTATGTTGTTGAAGAATGTGGTATCGTCAACGAATTGCTGCAGATAGTCCACCGCCGTCATTGTCGGTTCCGGCCGCCAAGGCCTGGTAGCTGGATTAGGATGAGAAGATCGTGGAGGGAGAAGATTTTTGGTTTAAAGGAGTGGAGGAGCGAACTGAACGAGGCGAGTGGTGAAGGAGAGACTTGTGGGACTGAGTGACCTGGCGGGCCAGTGGTTATACTTTTGCATCTTACTCCAACTAGTCATTCTTATTTTAATTTAATTTAAAGAAGAGTTCAGTATATTCTATTTTGCCCATGGTTTTGATACCGGAACATCGAATTGGTAAATTTAATTTTAATGGTACATAGTTCAATTTAACTGTTTTAAATTGTAGCGGAATGTTTATAGCACTATATTTATATCAAAATTTTACTCGAATAATTTGACGAGTGGTTCAAAATTTAACCGGCTAGATTGTCGTATAGTTGATAATATTAATTTTGTATTGATAGTTTAGAGAACCTTTGATGTATTATGAGATATGAAAATTTACCTAAGAGTATGTTTGTTGATGAGCCAAGTTCGTTTGGCGTTTAGTTTGAGAAAAACTTGTTTGTAACTCGACTCAATTTAAAACAAGTAAATTCTGAGTCAAGGTATGCTCTACTCGATACGTGTGCGAGCCGATTGGAATATTTGCTTGAGAGTCAGCTCGAATACCAATTTAACTATTAGTAGGCTCAATAATACAATTAGTATTTTGTCTCAAATACTAAAAATTTATAAATTTATAAATTTCGGAACAACTTGTTTTAACTCGACTTGTCAAGCTTTTTTACCGAACAAATTTATTAAATTGGATTCGTTGGTAATTTTTTAATAGATATTTTCGTCAATAATGAGACTCAAACTTAACCCGTCATGAATAGTTAACGAGGCTCAAGCTCGAGCTTTATTTCCGAGCTCGAATACGAGCTAAGCTCAGCCTAAAATGTAACGAAGTGTCTACTCGAAAAGTGTTACTTATTGTGTATCCTCAAACCTCAATTCACGAACTGTGAAGTAGGGCAAAATCGTAAAAGTCGAAAAGCAAAAGACGACTTCAAAGCTTATGACCAAATCGTAACTGAAATAAAGTAGAGGTAGCAAGTGAGCTGGGATTTCCATAACGCAATGATTGACCAACGGTCGTCGGTGCCATGAATTCTTGAAACAACGAAACAAAGAAAGCGCCTTCCTCTGTCAAAAAAAAAATCTGGCAAAATCCTCCCCTTCCGACGAAACTCAGAATCAGTAAGAAGCCGCATTTCACTCACGCAAACGTTCCGGCCAGAGATCTCAACCTCTCGTTTCCACGCATTTTCGCTTCATCCATTCTGTATCGTCTCACTCTCACCAGGTAACCAAAATTCTTACCAACTCAATCGTCCTGTTCCTGTCCATGGCAGAATTTTCTTGTAGCTTCAATCTGATCATGTTAGTTCCTCCCATTATCCACGATAATCCTGTTTTCTTCTTCGCATCTCGAATGCCGATATCCCTAAATCCCCCCCACCGCCGGTCCGACGTCCGGTCCTCCGATGTGCCAGTTGTAAAACGGATATGAGTTAAATTCTGATCATTGTAAGGGTCACGATGATAATCCGACGTCTGCTGGATTGATTTTGATTACGTGTCTGCTAAAACTAATTCTTGTGGTTTTTTCTTGTATTCCACGGTGGTTGTTCTTACGACGGGACAACATTGGGGTTTTGATATTGACTATAGTGCTTAAGGTGATGAATTAGAGCACTCAATGTATGAATTCAATGGCGGAATTACTTTTTCCCCTAATACTTGAGAAGTTTTCTACTTGTATTTGTTTGACAGTTGCATACATGTTTTGCACTGTTGCAGGAAATTGCATAGGAGGGTAATATTTCAGCCATGGATGATACCGAGGATAAAAACTCTGCACCACCTTCTAAAGAAGAGGTTCTCCCCCCCTGTACTGCTTTGTGTACATCTCATTGCAAGATATTCAGAGCTGCATTTTTTCTTGGTTCTTCAGCCTGATTGTGGGAAATTCTTCTTCTACTCTCTTTCTATTCAGGAAGAAGCTATGAAGAAAAAATATGGTGGCCTCATGCCTAAGAAACCGCCACTCATTTCCAAGGTGATACTTTTGAGTCAAGGTTATCTTGTCAATATTTGTTTCTTGTTTAACAGAAGTGCCATCTATGGCTGTTCCTCATTGTTTGCTTGAATTTTCCATGTTAGGATCATGAACGTGCATACTTTGATTCTGCTGATTGGGCACTTGGAAAGGTTGATTTCCAATTAGTTCATGTAACACTCTTCTTTTGGTTGACATGAAATATGCCTCTCATCGGAATTACTGACATGGTACATTTTTTCGTTCTTAAAAGCAAGGTGTTGAGAAGCCTAAGGGACCGCTTGAAGCTCTTCGCCCCAAATTACAGGTACAAATCAGTATTCTTCTACTTGATCCTTCCCTTGCATGAATTTTGCCAGTAAAATTGTCGCACTTTTAACGTGATTCTGATGAGATTATTTGAAATGTTCGATTCTTCCATATGTAGGCTATTAGACGTATGTTCATGAGTATATAAGTAAGTAGTTTATTTGTAACGGAAGATCTACTGAGGTTCAACTTTGTTGCACATTTTACAAAAGGTTAGTGGTTTCCCTTAAAATTTGAAATGAAAGATTCTCCAATACATGATGTTAAGTATCTAGTTTGAAACGAGATGATCAAGATAGAATAGGATCACTATAAGGTGCAGTCCTGAGAGATTGACGATGGGGCAGGCAATGTCTGTATGTCTTTGCAAGTAGAATTAAAGAAGCCTATAGTCTTAATTCCCTCTCATCTCTTTGCTTAAGTTTATTTTGAGGGAAGTACCATACTGGGCGTATTTTTTGTAGCTCTATAGTTGTGTGTGAACCGTAGTTTTGGTTTTAGTGACTGGATAAGGCAGCCATTGTGGTGGAAGATGGTGATTAGTTGTAGCAGGCATATAGGAGTTTGGAGTTGTTTCCTTTTCTCTTTGGCACTTCAATCTCGAAGTGATGTTTGTAAGAAAAAATGACTCTTAAGTGAAAGTCCGCCTCTTTCTGTTGCAAGATGCTTGTTAATGGTGCACAGTTTCATTTCTTGTTAATATAAAGTGATTGCATTATACCAGCTTTCTTATTATGCTGCAGCCGACACAGCAGCAGACACGGTACCGAAAGTCTCCATATGCTCCATCAGATGGTGAAGGTATTAGTTTATTGAGTTAAGCTTCCTCTGCTCGTACAAAAGAACGGTACTGACTTGTTGGTTGAAATTATTGCTTCTCTATATTCAGGTGTAGGAGGTAGCACATCTGAGGATGCAGCTCCAAACAAATGAATGACATTTGAATAGCCGAATTGGTGCAGATTTGACATGGCGCGGATCCCGCATGGGCGACACCGTAATTGTCTGTTTGTTGTCAGTAATAGAACTGATTAGAGTTGCGTACGTGATGAACTCTAGGAGCTACTAAAGTCCAGACTATTTCTTTGTGAATCAGTTGTGACTGTGTAGATAATAATTGATGAATGACTGTAGAAACGTTTAAATGCAACACAATCCTTGGCTATATCATTGGGATAGCAACAGGTTTCCAGCCAAGGACCTTTACAAACAATACCTATCCAAAAGAAAAATCATTTGTGGGTCAAAGGCGCTTAGCCAAGATGAAAACTTCAAGATGTTGCAGAGTTGCACGACTGGTAATGGCTGGCATATTCTGGGAGAACTTTTCAGCCAAATTCACAAATAACAATCCACAGTGTTTGGGGCAGTGATCTCAAAGTGGTGCGTGATGAGTTTCTTGAGTGCGGCTCGCATGTGCAGGACCATACGCTGGATTATTTCCGGGGACTTCCATGGTAGGCTAGGTGACATTCTCTCAACCTTTTGTATGCTGAAGCATCCTTTGTTCGAAATTAGTACTCCCAGCTCTTCAGCATTGCAATAGTGCTCCGGCAAGTAGAAACTCTCCAGCTTGTCTTCTGATATCAGCCCCTTTGAATTTTCCACGACATAAACAAACGGATTTTAATATAGACATGCCGCGCTTATATAAAAGGAAAAGGTTTCTTGTCTCGCAAGAAACATGATGTACCAAGTTGGCTAGGTCCATGAGACAGGAGCCAAGCAGGTCAACACATCATACCCAACCCAGTGTTGGACCAAAGGGCTCCACCGTCGTCAGGCAAACAAATCGCCAAAATAGCCATCAAACCTCCGGTGACAATCTCTTGAGCCCTGGCATCACAGAAAGCGTCCATGTCTCTCGAGAACTGAGCCGAGTAGGCCTCCCCGACATCTTCATCAAATCCCGTGCACTGAATGATTTTGCTGCTCCCTCCATTTGTAATTATTTCCGGAGGAACCCGGGAGAGCCAGTGGATCGAGGAGGCGATGCACCCGAAATAGAGGCTCCCCTTGAGGAAAATGCGGCCGTGGAAGCTACCTGGTACCCCGGCAGCGAAGTAGTTAATTTCCTTTTGGTGTGACGCCGGAAGAGAGCTGAAGAGGGTGTTGAAGTCGTTGTTGGTCTGGTCGTTGAAGAAGACTTTGAACTCTAGGTCGTCTATGGGTGTTTTGGATGCTTGGTTTTTCAGTCGGACTGCATCCAAGATGTTCTGTACCAAGATGAATGTGTTTGGTCCTACCGAACACCCGAAATCGGCTATCCTGAAAATCGGGTTGGTAGAACCAGTTAGGGAGTTGATGTCGATTTGGGTTTTGATGGATTCTTGGATCAGTTGCTTCACAGTTTCCAACACGCTCCTATACCATAATTAACGAACAAAACGGTACAAGGATCGTTGTGAACTTGTGATCAATTCATACTATGTATAGTAGTGATATGATTTAATTACAGTGAAACAAGAAAGTTACCTGGTAGGTAGAGTTTTGAGAATAGCTGTAAGCATCACTTCCGCCATTCATCGGACATGCTTCAATTATCATTTCCTTCTGCTCTGCTGCCATTTCCTTGTTTTCCTCTTCGAATAAGTCAAGTTTGAAGTATGATTTGGTAGGAAGCTACATGCACTATAATATAGACTAATATGGTGGGCCGCTCGATGTCGTAAAATATTAGGTTGATTATGTATCGATGTTGTTTATTTGTGTTTTAAAATCAAGTCGTTGTCAAATTCGAAATAAATGTATGAAAGGAAAAAATTTGAGATGTGAGATAAAAGTTTCCCATTGATGATAAACTAGAAGATACCAAAGACAGACGTACTTGATAAATAGGCTAAATATTTTTCATGATTGAAACCCACAGAAAAAGGAACAGTTTACATTCTATACACAAATGCCATGTATGGCTTACAATACGATTCAAATCATATCTTACAAACATATTTATACATCCAGTGAATTCCATAGACCGTGGATTTTATTAGCTTCGGCTTAGGCAGTAGGATAGGAAGCCTGCATAGCGATTCCGCAGAGACCTTCTTTAGCGGTAACGTCTTTCTCCATTCGAATGTATCCGGCTTCGCCCCACTGCGCTCCCCACGAATTCTTCACCAACCAGTACTTCTTCCCACCGCTCTCTCCATACCCAACTGCAGTCACTCCATGGTCTAGCTCAGTCCCGCATTCACCGGTGAATATTCCACTCGAGTAGAATTGGAACGACGAATCCCCTGCATCAATGGCAACCGAAATAGGTTGGCTCGCTACTGCCTTCATCAATGCGGCCTCGTTGTTGGCTGGCACATCTTCGTACCCGGTAATCTTGGCTGCACTGCTGCCTTCTTTGTTAGCATTACATGTTCCGTCGGCAGCATCGTAAGGGTAGTTCGTCTCGGTGGTCAAGCCCTTGTTTTGAATGATGAACTTGAACGCATCATCCATCAACCCGCCGCTGCATCCTTGGTCCTCTCCCTTGGTGTCGCAGTCGACCAATTCTTGCTCCGAAAGGGACGCCAATTTGCCAGTACTGAGCTGGTGGATTCCTTCCATTGCTCCCACAGCCGAAAATGCCCAGCAGCTTCCGCATTGACCTTGGTCTTTGATAGGAGTGACCGCTCCCTTCTTCCTCCAGTCCATGGTCGTCGGGACCGCACTCACATTTTCATACCTAAAAGGTCCATGTTGCGGGGAGCACATGTGCCCCTTGAACCCGTTTCTAGAGGCTTTGAACTCGTCGTTAGTCAAATCGGCAAACTGATTGACTCCAAGCGTGTAAGACTTGTCTCCAGCAGCATTGGAAGAGTCAATGAAGGCTACATTGTCTTTAAAGATTCGAAAGCGAGCCTCCTTTTCAGTGGAACTGTCGTAGACTCGTCCATAACGAGCCATCCATTTCTCGTACCTGAGGCGCATGGAAGCTTCAGAAAATGTATAGCGTGCCGTGGCGTGAGAAGCCAGAGCTCCCAGGATGAATATGGAAACCAAGAGAATGAGATTTCTATTGGTTGTAGCCATTTTTAGTGAAAGTTGGTTTATATGGATTTTAATTGAATGATTAAGTGAGGATGAGAAATGGTTGTGAGTTCAATGGATTGATGACCTTGGGGTTTTATATAGAGCAGACGAGCCATGGTATTGATCAATGGGACAATTGTGAACTCATCATGCATTCAGATTGTGAAGTTGAAGGCTGATATGTTTTGTTACTTGAGTTAGCACATCAACGTGACTTGGAGAATCTTTCGATGCCAACTTCCTTGCCAGTTAAATAATTTTGACATCTTCTCTGTTTTATACAGTTAACTGTTTTGTCTCTCGGCGGAAAATAGTATTTCATGGATAATGCTTAGAAGTAGCATAGCTGTTTATATCATGTACACATAAGTTTTATTAAGATTTAACGTCAAAATAATGAGTCAGATGATAATAAGTGAAGATAGATAAAAAAAATATCAGAACTTCCAAAAGAGAAATCGCATTGTAATAGTATTTCGGTGCAATGCCTCAGCCACTCAATATATAACCATATATTCTTTATTCAAACAGTGAACAAACATACTTATTAGGAGGGAAGTGGCATATGAACTAACAAAGTATATAAACTATGCAGCGCTGAATTTGTAATCAACAAAGCTATAAACTATAATTCCAACATGAAAGACAGAATAGTTGTCAGAAAACTGGGAAAGGAATCAACATGTACTTTTAATACTTCCTTTACTTTATTCAATCATCAACAATCAGAAGGATTTTGGGGTCACGTTGATATGATTGCAGAAGAAAACACCTCACCCTTCAACTTCCAGATTTGAATGCAATTATTGATCTTAGAATGCCATGGCTCTGCTGCTCTTCTCTATATAAGAACAGATTGGATCAACAACCTATCAAACTCACAAACCAATACGACATCATCCACACTCCACAAACCAGCAAGCTAAGTCACAAAAATGGCTTTGAACAACAAGTTCATTCTCCTGGTTTCCATCTTTATATTGGGAGGAGCTCTAGTTTCTCTAGCCACGGCACGCTATACCCTTCCTGTGGCTGCCGTACGCCTCAGGCATGAGCAGTGGATGACTCGTTACGGCCGAGTCTACAATAGTCCTACTGAAAAGGAGGCTCGCTTTCGAATCTTTAAAGACAACGTAGCTTTCATAGACTCTTCCAATGCTGCTGGAGGCAAGTCTTACACGCTTGGAGTCAACCAGTTTGCCGATTTGACTAACGACGAGTTCAAAGCCTCTAGAAATGGGTTCAAGGGACACATGTGCTCCCCGCAACATGGACCTTTTAGGTATGAAAATGTGAGTGCGGTCCCGACGACCATGGACTGGAGGAAGAAGGGAGCGGTCACTCCTATCAAAGACCAAGGTCAATGCGGAAGCTGCTGGGCATTTTCGGCTGTGGGAGCAATGGAAGGAATCCACCAGCTCAGTACTGGCAAATTGGCGTCCCTTTCGGAGCAAGAATTGGTCGACTGCGACACCAAGGGAGAGGACCAAGGATGCAGCGGCGGGTTGATGGATGATGCGTTCAAGTTCATCATTCAAAACAAGGGCTTGACCACCGAGACGAACTACCCTTACGATGCTGCCGACGGAACATGTAATGCTAACAAAGAAGGCAGCAGTGCAGCCAAGATTACCGGGTACGAAGATGTGCCAGCCAACAACGAGGCCGCATTGATGAAGGCAGTAGCGAGCCAACCTATTTCGGTTGCCATTGATGCAGGGGATTCGTCGTTCCAATTCTACTCGAGTGGAATATTCACCGGTGAATGCGGGACTGAGCTAGACCATGGAGTGACTGCAGTTGGGTATGGAGAGAGCGGTGGGAAGAAGTACTGGTTGGTGAAGAATTCGTGGGGAGCGCAGTGGGGCGAAGCCGGATACATTCGAATGGAGAAAGACGTTACCGCTAAAGAAGGTCTCTGCGGAATCGCTATGCAGGCTTCCTATCCTACTGCTTGATTGTTATTGCTTATGTTGCAAACATATGCAACGTCTGGAAGTATCCCAATGTCTGAATTGATATTGTTGCATGTAAATGTCTTGTTTGTTTCAGAAGGAAATTATGTCATTGTACATTATGCATCTTTGTACTGATAAATGATAATAGTTGGGTTTGACTCCGGCAACTGAGCTGACGTGGCGCCTTGTCGTTGTCTAGGCGGCTTAGGTGGCATTCTTACCCACCGAGTTTATCAGATAACTCAAGTTTGCTTTGTACTACGCAGGCGGCCTGAATCTGATTTGATTCCAGTCAACCTCCATTATCATCGTTACAAGGAAACAAAAGGAAAGGGGTAAGATCGTAATAGAACTATTCCCGATCCAGAAGCTCTGTAAACCCGATCACCAAGCAAATTTGCTGTATCATCCCTTCGTTGCTTTACTCTTTCACTCGATGATGGCCGAATCCAATCCGGTGAACCCCGCCGCCGACTCAATCGTCGACGGAAACTTGCTCGCCGCCAAATCCTTCGCCCGCTGCGGCGTCAAGCACATGTTCGGCGTCGTCGGCATTCCGGTCACTTCCCTTGCTAACCGCGCCGTCTCTCTCGGAGTTCGTTTCTTCGCCTTCCACAACGAGCAGTCGGCAGGATACGCCGCCTCCGCCTACGGCTACCTCACAGGCCGCCCTGGCTTGCTTCTCACAGTTTCCGGCCCGGGTTGCGTCCACGGGCTCGCCGGAATGTCGAACGCCATGGCGAACACTTGGCCCATGGTTATGATCTCCGGCTCGTGTGATCAGAAGGATGCTGGTCGAGGGGATTTCCAGGAGCTGGACCAGCTGGAAGCTGTGAAGCCCTTCTCCAAATTCTCGGTGAAGGCAAAACACATAAAGGATATACCTAAGTGCGTAGTCCAGGTTCTTGATTGGGCTGTTTCCGGCCGTCCTGGTGGGTGCTACTTGGATCTTCCTACTGACGTCCTGCATCAGACGGTATCAGAATCGGAGGCTGAAGAATTGTTGATTTCTGCAGTAGATCGGACATCAATTGAGAAGAGAAACGAAGTTAAGAGTACGGAAATCCAAAAAGCAGTGGATTTGCTGAGGAAAGCGGAAAGGCCGTTGATCGTGTTTGGGAAAGGAGCAGCTTATGCTCGAGCAGAGGAGGAGCTAAAGAAGCTGGTGGATAGAACTGGAATACCGTTTCTACCGACCCCGATGGGGAAAGGATTGCTCCCGGATACGCACGAGCTGGCAGCAAGTGCGGCGAGGTCCCTCGCGATCGGGAAATGCGACGTGGCGGTCGTGGTTGGTGCGAGGCTGAATTGGCTGTTGCATTTCGGGGAGCCGCCGAAATGGGCTAGGGATGTCAAGTTCATCTTGGTGGATGTGTGTAAAGATGAGATTGAACTTAGGAAACCTCATTTAGGTCTAGTTGGGGATGCCAAACGGGTGTTGGAGTTGCTTAACGTTGGGATCAAAGATAATCCATTTTGTTTTGCGAGGACTCATCCTTGGGTTGATGCGATTTCGAAGAAGGTGAAGGAGAATGTATCGAGGATGGATGCTCAGTTGGCGAAGGAAGTTGTGCCGTTTAATTTCTTGACGCCGATGAGGATTATTAGGGATGCGATTTCGGAGATGGGGAGTCCTGCTCCGGTAGTGGTTTCGGAAGGTGCTAATACGATGGATGTGGGAAGATCTGTGTTGGTGCAGACGGAGCCAAGGACTCGATTGGATGCCGGGACATGGGGGACGATGGGAGTTGGGTTGGGTTATTGCATTGCTGCTGCAGTTGCTGAGCCTGATAGACTAGTGGTTGCAGTTGAAGGCGACTCCGGATTCGGTTTCAGTGCCATGGAAGTTGAGGTAGGTCTCTCAATTACCATTACAGGTTTCAGAATTTCTTCTGTTTATTTACCACTAACGATCATATTAATTTGCCATCGAAGTTGATTCTTTTCAACTGTATAGTGGAGCTCTGGTTTACATTGATGCCCATCAAAGTTGCATTCTTTGCTTGTTAATCAGTCTTGGGATACTAATAGGTTTGATAGAGTCTTATCTGCTTAGTATGAAGCCTTTTGAGCTTCACATGATAGGCGTAGATAGAATACTATTAAAAGCCAATCTGAACTCTTTCCCAAGTTATTGGATGCAACCATTCATATCATTCTATGACCTTGCAGAGATGAGACAAGCAAAGCCATTTGTCTATTGGGTGAATGGTAAGTGGTTCAGTGAGATTGAATTGGACCTGGAAATATGTCCAAGAAACCTTTCTTTTTTGGCGATAAAGTGAGTTGACTGTTAGATCACTCGACCTAGTTACTGATTGAAAACCCATCCTTATTATCTGTTGAACATTATCGTTATCTATCCAACTGGCTTATTAGTCGGTGATCATTGGCATGCATAAATTTGCAAGCTTTTTGTCCTGGATTCATCTTTGAAGTATTGACAAATTGGACTAACTTATTTGTGTTCTGATTTTTCTGCAGACCTTGGTACGGTACCAGTTGCCAGTAGTTGTAATAGTTTTCAACAATGGAGGTGTATATGGAGGAGATAGGAGGAGGCCAGATGAAATAACAGGGCCCTTCAAGGATGATCCAGCACCCACATCATTTGTCCCTTCGGCTGGGTACCATCTGCTAATCGAAGCATTCGGGGGCAAAGGCTACCTTGTCGGGGCGCCCGATGAGCTTCGTTCTGCACTTAAAGAATCTTTCTCTGCTCGAAAGCCTGCAGTTATTAATGTTACCATTGATCCTTTTGCTGGTGCTGAAAGTGGTAGGATGCAGCACAAGAATTGAGGTAGTCTTTGTTTCAACAAGGTTTCTGTGTATCTCTCTGTGTCCCTCCATTAGTTTCTGTCTGACTTGTGTAATTTTCTTAGTAAAAAATGCCAAAATTTTATGGTATGGTATTACTTGCTAAAACATCGTCAAAATTGTAACAACTTGGTCATTTTCTCAAATCTCCATCCAAAATTTTCGTTAAGTACTTAGGTGTCAATGCAATTGTAGAATCGAATTGCCTTCCCCGCAGATCTCGAATTGCGATACTTTTACCAAACCTCCAAATTTTCGCCATTCGATTCTTCTTTACTTCGAAATTGAAGTATCTGTTTATCATCAACATGCCAACAATGGAGACATTGGAACTGCACCGCACATTTGGTTCCCTTTTGGCGCTCTTTAGTATCAGTGGACAAATAACCTTGGCGCTTAAGGGTCCTGATGTGCGCTATACACGGGTCTAAATAGGCATCGCAACTCACACGTTATAACCATCTTAGGCGCACATTGGGCCCCACAATACGAAATTTGATTTTCCCATAAAATTCCGGTTTTGAAACACACAGATTGACTCCAAACATAACCAGATCACACAAACATCAAACCTCGACTGGATACACAACAAGTATGCAGACTGGCTCGAAAAAATCAAACCTCGTGCATTGATTTTTAGCTCCTCGCTAGCTGGCTGCAACGCCTCCATAATGCTCACCCTCGATTCGAGCATGCTTGAGAAGCAAAGTTGTACGTCGAAAGTGAAAAAAAGCACCGACGAATCATCAATCTGTTAGACCATGCGAAATGAATTGTCTGTAGGTGCCCGTGTAAAAGCTTTCTGGTGAGGCTTTGCAGATTGTGTCCATGTCATCAATGTTCCTTCCCGACACCTTATCTTCTTCACCAACTCCGCATTAATTTTTGGTTCATTTCACCTTCTCCCGATCTCATAAATAATCACGCTCCCGACTCCCCACTTCCCATCCAACTCTCTAAGCTCAATATAAAAAAGATACAGAGAAAGATCGGTGAAAAGGAAATAGTTTTAGTAATGGAGAATGTTGATGCTCCGCTCCTCCTTCAAAAGAAGGTACTATATGATGAAGCAGAGGTCGTCACCGTCAAGAATAATCCAAATAGAGGAGAAGAAAGTGTGTTGGTGGAACAGCTGAAGAAGGTGATCAAAATGGCTGCTCCTATGGTAGTAGTCTCCGTCGCTCAGTACCTTGTCCAGGTCGTCTCGTTGATCATGTCCGGCCACCTCGGAGAGCTGTCCCTCTCTGCCGTTGCCGTCGCCACCTCCTTCACCAACGTCACCGGCTTCGCCCTCCTTGTATGTGCATTCTCTTTTTTTTTTAAGAACAATCAACCGTTTATTAAGTAGTCATCAATTGTTTCATGTAAATTATTGAAAAAGGATTTAATTTAACTTTTTTTTATATTATTCATCAACAACACCTTCGAATGGGAGTTCTCAAGTTTGAATTCTCAAGTTTAAGTTCTCATGAGGTTTACTTAATTTCAATAATCCATATATATAAATTAAAAATTATTTATAAATTTGACGTAATAATGATTTCAATAAGATGGGTCCATAATACCCGTATGATGTAGTTTTTAATTAAATGTTGACTCTATATTGCTTGAAGTTTTATATAATAATTAATTGAGACATTTTGTATCATGAATTCATATTGAATAGTAACAGTATCAATTTATTTCAAATGGTGTACAAAATTCAAATTTAATCGGCAACCTAATTGAAAATATAAACTATTTTTTCAAAAAAATAATAATTTACAAGTGAGATCCTCTGCATCCACTTGGAGTGTGGCTCCACCCTCACCTCTTGGTGTTTTAATAATAGAAAATTGAAATTTTGGTTGGGATTTCAAATTTAAAAATTTATATAAGAACTTAACATAAATTTCACACAAAATTTTATTTTCGAATCAGGCACTCTAAGAGATAGTTTAGATTAGCCCGCCTTCAATTTTGTTTGTTACATTATCTCCATCTCAAAAGTTATTTGGTAACTTTTAATTGTCAAATTATCAACTTTAATAATTCATTTATTAACCAATTTCTAACCATTTCCATCCCTAAAATCCTTTAACAAATATTAAAAATTATTTAAATTTTTTTAACACTATTTATGCATAAATGATAAAAAATATATTTTTAATCATAAATATTTTTTCTTAAAATGTATTTTCTAATTGAATTGCTTAGAAAGCAAATCTATATCCCTAATAATTTCTAAAAAAAAATCATACCACCCTCCACATCACTTAACAATTACTAAAAAAATAAGGGACATGGATGCTCTTAATCTATAAAAAATTCTAATATCATGTAATGTGATGAATTTCTTTATATCGATAATTTAAATAATTGGGAGAAAATTTAAATTAAATTTTATATTATTCATCAACAAATTCTATTACCTTATCAGAATTTTGTTAGTGCAGTTCGGGCTAGCGGGAGCGTTGGAGACGCTATGCGGGCAAGCGTACGGAGCAGAGCAGTACTGGAAATGTGGGACATACTCATACTCGGCCATGATCACCCTCCTCCTGATCTGCATCCCCATATCGATCCTTTGGTTCTTCCTCGACAAGCTCCTCGTATCAATCGGTCAAGACCCCGACATCTCTCGAGAGGCCTGCCGATACGCGATAAGCTTGATCCCCGCTCTGTTCGGGGATGCCATATTGCAGTCTCTAAACCGATACTTCCAGTCGCAAGGATTGACTCTGCCCTTGCTTTTGAGCTCCGTCGCTGCTTTGTGTGTTCATGTTCCGATGTGTTGGGCCCTGTCTTATAAGTGTGGGCTCGGGAATATTGGGGCTGCTTTTTCTATTGGGCTGGCTTATTGGTTTAATGCTGTTTTGCTTGTCTGTTACATGCGATGGTCTTGTTCGTGTGAGAAGACACGTGTCATGTGTTGGGACGATGTGGTGGCGAGTGTCGGGGAGTTTTGGAGATTCGCCGTTCCTTCTGCTGTCATGGTCTGGTAAGTTCTCTCTGAGTTGTTGCAAAAATTATTTTGGAGCTCTATTGGAGAATGTGGAATTAATTAAGGTATAAAGAGTTTGTGGTGTCAACATTTTTTTTAAAAGAATATAGTTTTTGGGAGTATAATTATGTGACCATTTTAGCCTATTACAGTATTACTCCTTGTTTAAAAGTTTTGGAAACTTTTTTTCACTCTTTGTAGTGCCTTGTTTTGTTAAAATTATTTATGTATTGTTTGGACGGGATTTAAATAATTAGTTTGACAAAACATAAAAAATGTGATATTTCAAGTTCTTCATTTTTTATTTCAAATATTTTCTCATTTTAAGTATTTGAAATACGTGTTTTTGTTTATTAAATATCACATTAAATTAACTTATTAGCCAAATAAAATAATTCTGACTCTGCAACCCTTACATCTCATAAATATCACAATCTATACTTATAAAATAACTCACCTAAACAACCATAGTATTTCAAATTTCCCAGGGTGATGAGGTATTTGAAATAATCAAATAACTCGACAGTGAATTATTTCAAATATTACAATCTTATAATGTCACATATTTTATTGTGGATCCAAATAAATTATTTTATGAAGGTAAAATAATTTGAAAATGAGCCATTTAAAATATAAAGACAAAAAATGTCATAGATTGAATTCCAAATAAGTTATTACCAAACTACCCTGGAGACCTCCTATGAGATGCTAATTGCTAAATCGATACGATTTTCTCTTTACTATATGCAGTCTGGAATGGTGGACGTTTGAGCTACTGGTTCTACTGGCTGGGTTGCTACCAAATGCAGCTCTGGAAACATCAGTTCTTTCAATTTGGTATGTAAATATCAATCGGTCACTCTGCATTTCCTCTGCTATCTCAAATAATGATTGTTCTTGACTTGTGTTTCTGCTGATTTGCACTTGTAGCCTAACGACCACATCGCTTCACTACTATGTACAATACGGGATCGGCTCTGCTGCCAGGTTTTAGTTCCACTTATTATCTGAAATTTCGTGAAGATGGCTTCACAAAAGATCTGAACTTGAATTGATCTTTGTTTGACAGCACCGGAGTGTCGAACGAGCTGGGAGCAGGGAACCCAGAGAAGGCGAAAGCAGTGATAAAATCGGCGGTGGCAATCTCGATAACCGAGGCCGTCGTCGTCAGCACGACGTTGTTCTGCTGCCGGAGCTTCTTCGGCTACATATTCAGCAACGAAAGAGAAGTGGTGGAATACGTGAGTGACGTGGCTCCTCTGCTCTGCATGTCCGTCATCGTGGACAGCTCTCTTGCAGTACTCTCCGGCGTGGCTCGCGGGAGCGGGTGGCAGCATATAGGCGCGTACGTAAATCTAGGCGCGTACTATGGGATCGGGATGCCCGTGGCGGTGGTGATGTGCTTCGTGGTGCGTCTCAACGGGGAAGGGCTCTGGATTGGGATACTCACGGCGTCTACTCTTCAGGCCGTTTTGTTCGCTTCCGTTACTGTTTTCACTAATTGGGATCAAGAGGTTTGTTTGTCTGTTTACTTTATTTGTCATCAAAATTATTATTCATTTCATCTTAGTCACTATATTTTTTTTATGTGATGAATTGGTCTGGAACGCAGGCGAGCAAGGCCCGGGAGAGGATATTTGACGGAAGTCGGTCGTCGTCTCAAACAATTTTGCCTGCTTGATGTTGTGGAAGAAATGAGAAGTCAATGATAAGAAAGAAGTCTATATTTAATTAGACTCATACATTAAAACCGAATAGCTTGCTTGCTTCAGACTTGGATTTTATAATTAAAAAAAGACTTAAAAATTTAACAAAAGCTTATTTGTACCATTCCTTGTGGTTGATGATCATATCTCAGTAGTTCATTGATGTTGTCAATTAACTTCTAATAAATAGATTTAAGCTTTAATGACTTTTAGAGGTTGTTTAGAATTTAGATCAGTTGCTTTGTACTTGAATAATTTATTTTTTAGTTAATTGGGTTAAATTAACTCGCTTGTTACGAAAACAAGACATTTCGGATTATAGTATTTCAAATAATTCACTTTCGATTGATTTCAAATATTTTATTTGGTGTCCAAAACAAAATATGTGGCATTTTGAGCGGTACATGATATTTCAAATAACTCACTGTTGAGTATATCTAGTAGCGGATACAAAAGGGGCTTCCCCGAGCCCCAACCCAACCCACTTTCGGATCTAGAGTTTCGATACTGTGTAATTTTCCTTTTTAGGTAGGTTAGCATAGCATATTCTTTTATATACGACCCAATATATTTTAATTTCTATACGATCCAACCCTAAGTGTATCGAACTATCCAGCTACATCCGCGGCTGAGTATACCTATCCACCCTTAGGTATTTAAATTGAAATACCACGTTATTTCAACTACTTTAGCATTGATGTTATCAAATAATATACCACTAAAAATAACTCATTAACCAAAAAAAAATTCACACACAACAAACTTTTTTATAAATTGCACCAATTATAACAAAAAAATGAATTTTTTATATTTCATAAATCGTATATACTCTAAATTAAAAATATTATTTTGCTTCAAAATACTACGCATCCAAAATAATTCATAAAAACAAATACACCTTATCACATAAAATCCCACATACTATGCTAGCTAGTAAATAGTAATCATCACATGGAAATTATTACACAATATCAAGATTTTGTTTTCAATATTTGGCGACCCCGCCATTTCCATTTGGATCATCAGTCTTGGGAGCCACCACGATGTTGGAGAAGCACATCAGGAAACAGCACTTATCATTGTTACTCTCTTCCAGAAGCTCAATCACCTTGTCCTCCTCTTCTTCGTTCTCGATCTGCAAATTGGAGAAGCACATCAGAAAGCATCGTTTCTTCGGCTTGTCATCGTTGTTCTTCAACCTCCTCTGTTGTTGCTCTGCCTTTTTAACCTTGGTCGTCTTCTTCTTATCGGAGAGAAGCGCATCTTCGAGGGGAGTCGTGGCGAATCTGTGAGAAGAAGGCTCGTAAATCACCGGAGTACTTCCTCCTCCGCTTTCTTTGTGATGGTCAGCAGTAGCAGCAACAGCAGCAGAGAGTGCCATGTTTTGGGAAGTATGAGATTTCTGACTATTTTAGTATTAGGACATAGTGAAGGGTTGAGAATTATATATAGTAGAGTAATAAATTAACAAGGGGATGTATTGTTGATGATGTAACTAATAAGTCCAAATTAATCAAAGTGATAAGGCGGGAAATTTCCTACAAGTAGACGCAATGGGTGGCGTCAGGGGACATAGGAAAATTCAATTAGATGGATGCTTAGCTTGCGGAGGAAGTAGTTGATTATCCCAATTGGAAATTCCAGGATATCACAATCAATTTTGATAACCACACAATGCTACTGTTGGTTACCTTTAATTTTTATAACAAAATCAATATCATCATATTCCATAATAACACATAGCAACGTGAGATATACAAGAAGTTCAATCGGATATGTAGTTTTCACCAACGAGGCTAGCATGGATTCGGAGTTTTTGGAAGAGCAAAGACCTTAATTCTTTCTCTTCAACAAACAGACAATCCAAATGAAATTCACCCGACTAATCAAAAATAACTATTTAGTTCCGAAAAACTAAGAAAACAAAAAGGGACTTTCATTACTCTATCAACCAAAAAGTCATCGGTGAGCTCGATGAACTTCAAATCAGGGCGAGTAACAAGAGAGGCCCAAGTTTTTCATGGGAAAGTCGAATTAGATGGCCGCGGAATGGAAGTATCGACAGAATGCAAATCAGACATCATCAATTAGAAAATCACAACTCAACTAGAAAAAGCAAGCAACGTAAAAGGGATCCGAAGATCCTAGAGATCCGCCGGTAAAAAACACCCACCCGGGGGCTCCAAAAAAGCGCACCCATAGAGGAAACTCCTCCAATGGGAAACTTCGAAAAAACACCGGAATTTACTCAGAGAGAATTGAAAGAAAACCATGCCAACTTTTTTATAGCAAATATTATGTTTTCTCGTAATATAATATAATGTATCTCATTTATCTTATTATGTTCGTATATCAAATATTTTATTTTTCATTATAACGCATAATTTTAAGTATTTGACATTATCTTCTACCAAATACCACATATGAATTAATTTGATATTTTGAGTTAGCCAAATAAAATAACTCCTATAATATAAATTTTTTATCCATCATTTCAATGCTCACTTCAAAATACCACATATGTAAAATATTTTATATGACATCACTCAATATAGTGGCCATTAAAAACTTACTTAAATGAGTCATGAGTTATATTTTACTCAAATGTGATCAGGATGTTCTAACTTTAAATTATTTTTTCTAACTCCTTTTTGAGATAGAAAGATAATAAACATATACAAATCTAAACATTAATTCGTAAAATGAGGATTACCTGCAACACTCAAAAAATATATATTATGACCATACATGTCACAGGGCTCCATTTCCGGACAACTGCCAAATTATAATGGTTAGCTCGAATGTGAGTCATCATCTGCTTTCGTGTCACCTTCAATGTCTCCCCGCAATACCCCGCACACAACAAAGATGCATTCCGGATGGCCGTAGAAGAAAAGGGTTAGATATAAAAATATAAAAATTTCAATGCCAAATAGAAAATATAAATTTTTTGCCATTTAGATGTTCTGAACTCCTAAATTATAATTGGAGAAGCTCAGAGAAAAGGCGAAAATGAAGCCCAACCTAAAGCCCACCAATTGAACGAACAGCGGGAAGGAAGGGATAAACTACCAATATCGCCGAAAAAATAACCAAGTCATCGTCAGTAAGCTAAGAGTAGCAGCAATCTTCCCCAGTCAATCCGGAGGGTGCTCGTCGTCCGTCGGTCTTTCTCTGCCACTGAAGCCCCCACCACTTCCATTCATGAATTCTTACTGATGATGACTTGTTCTTCAATCCCACTCTCCTCACCCAACAAACTAAACAAAATGGCTTTCTTATACAGTCCTTCCCTTCTATCTTCTTCCCCTGTTGCTCACACACTCAAGTTCAATCCTTTTCTTCTCTCCAAGCGCCGCACTCCTCTCCCCACCTTCTCTCAATGCCGTCGTCCTACTTCATTCATCTCTCCCTGGCAATTCACCACTCACCTCCGCCCAAGCTTCTTAGCAGGTGAGTGTTTTTACTTTTTATCCTTTTTGAAACATTTGAACCTTGTGTATAGCCAGCTGATGAGTAACAAAGTTCGAATTTTGAATTAACGATTTCTTAGTCTCTTGCTGCTAGGTAGGAAATTTTACGGGCTATCATCCTTTATGAATATTTCAGCTGTATCCGAGAATGGAGGGTTTACCTCTCCTGAGTTGGCCAAGTCCTTCGATTTCTCTGCTGAGGAACGGATTTACAAATGGTAATTTACCCATTTGATCAAGTCCTTATCTTTCCGATGATATAATTCCGATGACTTGGTACTTGCTACTTCTTGGAGTTGTTTCACTTTCTTGTTTGGTTATGTACTTATGCTGAGAGCTGAATTTGCATACGATTGAATTTAATGGATGCTAGGTGGGAGTCACAAGGGTACTTCAAGCCATCCTTTGATCGAGGGAGTGATCCATTTGTAATATCGATGCCGCCTCCCAACGTTACTGGGTATCTGCATATGGGGCATGCCATCTTTGTCACTCTCGAGGTTGTTATATAGAACTCAAATGCTTGACTTCTGGTTTCATAATTGTTCACGTGTGATTCTTTGTATGTCATGGCTGATTCTCCTTTTCCTTATCATCCTGGATAAGGAAATTTCTTTTTCCAATGATTGTGCATATTCTTCTTTACTAGGCTTTAGTTGTGCTCCATTTGTCTTTGTTTTTATTAACTAGGATATCATGGTGAGATACCATCGTATGAAGGGGAGACCAACCTTGTGGATTCCTGGATCAGATCATGCTGGGATTGCAACTCAGGTTTAATCTCTTACTAAAAATCATTTCTCTAAGTTTGCATTACACTATCTGTCTATGGGGCAATTTATTGACAAGATTGGATATTCGCCTTTTTTTTTTCAATATTCATCTTCTTCAAGTCATTTCCTTTTAGTACTATTCATCGTCTATCATTGGATATGACATTTTTATCAAGTGCAAGTGATGGTGCCGTAGGTTTGTATAAATAGTCAAAGGTTTAGTCTTTAGATAAGAATTTCAGGTTCGTCAGTGAAATTGATGAGCATTATCACAGCTGGTTGTAGAGAAAATGCTTCAAAGTGAAGGACTGAAGAGGACTGAAGTGGGGAGAGAGAAATTTACAGAGCGTGTATGGGAGTGGAAAGAAAAGTATATTCCCTAGCTTATGCTACATCTGTAATGAATCTTTACCAAAAAAATGTGCCATATTTCTCTTTTGTTCTACTTCATCGGTAAATTCTTGCTTTTCTTGAATGAATTCATGGTACTTGATGCTCATTTATCTGTTCATATGGCAGACATGGTGCCAGAATCACAAATCAAATTAAAAGACTGGGTGCTTCCTGCGACTGGACCAGAGAGCACTTTACCCTTGATGAGCAGCTAAGTCGTAAGACATTTTTTGCACTGTAATCATCAAGTTTATGATAATCCTATGTATATTCATTTATTTATGCACACATATACTTTCCTAACGATATGATGTCTCTAATCTTCACATTTGTAGGAGCCGTGGTAGAAGCTTTTATCAAGCTTCATGACAAAGGCTTAATCTATCAAGGTAGATGAAGCACAATGGCAACTTTGTATGTAGGATTGCTTGTAGAACATGTTCTGTGAATAATCTTTTGGTGGTCTTTTAGATTGATCTCATAAATAACTTATGTTGATTAGTAGCTGAAAGAGAATTGGCTCGTTCTTTCAGGTTCTTACCTGGTAAACTGGTCCCCCAATCTACAGACTGCAGTTTCAGACTTGGTAAGTTCATTTGGATATATGATGCCAGGAAGTAAAACTATCACTATTTGTTTGACCAGTATGAACATGAACGTCCATATTTTCTGATCAGGAAGTTGAATATTCTGAAGAACCCGGCACTCTATATTATATCAAATATCGTGTTGCTGGAGGTACAAGGTAGTTTCGACTTCTCAGAAATGGTTTCAGACTTTTTACTTGCAGTTGGTTGGAAGAAGTAGCTTTCAATTGTATCTCCCTCATGAGTTGTTTTCCTTTTTGGCCTTGTTGTGTCAAATTACAGTTTTGTTTTCCATCCCATGAGTAAACAGATGCTAAATGTATGCATCCTTTTTCTTTCCAGGAGTGACTTCTTAACAATAGCAACAACTCGGCCGGAAACTTTATTTGGTGATGTCGCCGTCGCAGTGAATCCAAATGTGAGCGATTGAGAAAAGAATTATTATATACTGTTTTATCATTTCCAAAGTACAGTGGATTCACATGCACGTGATGTTTTATATAAAATGAAAATGAAGCACTTCTGAATATCGAACTTAGCTCTGTAAATGAACGTGTGACTTGATATATTATCGTCGTTTAGTGATTACCGTAGCTTCTGCTCGGAACGTCTGTTTTATTATCTATTAATATACATTTGTTCATATAATTGATGTTGCCAGTTTTATCCCATGAAAATTTTGGAATTGTACATTGTTTCAGTTCTAACAAAAGTATAGGCGTTTTGTGTACTTGCAGGATGATCGCTATTCCAAATACATTGGGCAAATGGCGATTGTGCCTATGACATACGGTCGCCATGTGCCTATCATTGCTGATAAGGTGATATATCTCTGTTATAGGGCCTAGTACATTTTTCATTTTCTTGATTATTGTTTATGAAACTAACGCAATTATTTTGGCAGTATGTTGATAAGGAGTTTGGGACCGGCGTATTGAAGATAAGTCCTGGACATGATCATAATGATTATCTTCTTGCTCGAAAGCTTGGTCTCCCAATACTTAATGTGATGAATAAAGATGGGACTCTTAATGATGTTGCTGGACTGTACAGGTAAAACTTATGAACTGTTTCTTCGCTGGTTTTGCTTACCTGGTATGATGTCAGGGTAAAGTTGTATCTACCTGAATCTTTTATCTCTAATTGGTTGTTGGAATCTTAGTGGTCTTGATCGATTTGAGGCTCGAAAGAAACTCTGGTCAGAACTTGAGGAGACAAACTTAGCTGTGAAAAAGGAGGCCCATACCTTAAGAGTTCCCAGATCCCAGCGTGGTGGAGAGGTTAGTGATATGACCCCTTAAGCTGTGTCTAAATGTACTTTGTTGTGCGAGTTCTCCTCTGCTGAAAATGTATTACCTTGCTACTTCTTCTTGTCTAATACTAGATAATAGAACCATTGGTGAGTAAGCAGTGGTTTGTGAACATGGAATCTCTGGCTGAGAAGGCCCTTCATGCAGTTCAAAAAGGAGAAATAACCATAATGCCTGAAAGATTTGAGAAGGTACGTAAAGTTCACAAGAACTTCTATTCATATCTTCTACTTCTACTCCTAAGTTGAACCTGATGCTCATTTTCTAGTCCAATAAAATCTTTATTATTTAATATAGTCCGGACCACATAAATTATTAATTTATAGTAGTTATTAATTAATTGATAAATTATTAATTATTAATTTAAAGAGGTTTTTTTTGTAATGTGTTTGTCATAAATGACTTTATAATTCATCGAATACTGTATGGTGACTTTATTAATTTTGATAAACTTAATTTTACGGTTCATTGTATAATTGTATTATCTTAATTACACAATTAATATATGGTGACCTTTAATATACTTTGATCATACCTTTAATAATTCATCGAATAAATGGTGACCCGATTACTTTAATATAATTTACCGAATATTAAATTATAGAGGTTTTACTGTACTAAGTTTTCCTTCATTGTTCCAGATTTATAATCATTGGCTATCCAACATTAAGGATTGGTGTATAAGCAGACAGCTTTGGTGGGGTCACCGCATACCTGTTTGGTACGTTGAAGGGAGAAGTGGCGAAGAGGACTATATAATTGCTAGGGATGAAGGTGAAGCCCTGGAGAAAGCTCGTGCAAAATATGGAGAACGTGTGGAAATATATCAAGATCCAGATGTTCTTGACACATGGTTTTCAAGGTATGTAAATCTCAAGCTTGAAATCTTTATCCACTGGCGGTTGTTCCAATGCCTAATACTTGTATCCTATGTAGTTCACTATGGCCTTTTAGCACTCTTGGATGGCCTGACGAGTCATCAGAAGATTACAAGAGGTTCTATCCAACAACAACGCTCGAAACTGGGTATGTATATAACGTTTCCTCATTACCTTTGGTTTGTGTGTTCTCTCTTTTGGTTTGTTGCATTAGTCAATTATTTCTCATGAAAAAGCTGATCACATTATAAATGCTGATGCAGTGATCTCTTGCTTCGTAAAGTAACTTAGAGTGCTTTTTTTCTATGATTATAGATTTTGTGACCTGGATGTTACTGTTTTGCTTGAGCAGGCATGATATTTTGTTCTTCTGGGTAGCAAGGATGGTTATGATGGGAATCGAGCTTACTGGGAAAGTTCCATTTTCAAATATTTATCTTCATGGACTTATTCGAGATGCACAAGTAAGTTGTGCTTTTGGAGATGGAATTGAAGCTCTCATATTGCTTAATAACTTCTACTTTTCAGGGGAGAAAAATGTCTAAAACACTGGGGAATGTAATTGATCCTCTGGATACAATCAAGGAGTATGGCACTGATGCTTTACGATTCACTCTTGCTCTGGGAACTGCTGGACAGGTTGTGTTACCTTTAATCTTTAGTAGTTGCTTTGAACCAATCTGACTGATTTTGTAGAGACTATTCTAACCTTTTGTTATGTTTGAATCTCCATCCAGGATCTTAATTTGTCGATGGAGAGATTGACTGCTAATAAAGCATTTACTAACAAACTATGGAATGCGGGGAAGTTTGTGTTGCAGAACTTGCCTAGTCAGACTGATTCATTTGCTTGGGAAGCTATAGTTGCTCATAAGGTTTGTTTATAGATTCTTTTTTCAAAGAATATATATTTATCTTCCTGAAAAATGAAGTGGCTGGTTTTGTAAACTAAAATTACCTGATGCATTTTTCAGTTTGATGCAGAGGAGTCGCTTCTCAGGCTACCTTTACCAGAATGCTGGGTGGTGAGGAATAAATTTCATTTCAGTGTTTTGCTGCATTTTTCTTCATATTCTTCCAACCAAATAAAGCTTATTCAACATTTAGGTCTCGAAACTTCACTCGCTCATAGACACCGTGACTGCAAGCTATGACAAATATTTCTTTGGAGACGTGGGAAGAGAAATCTATGATTTCTTCTGGAGTGATTTTGCCGATTGGTACATTGAAGCCAGTAAAGCTCGGCTATACCAGTCAGGAGAGGAATCAACTGCTTCCGTGGCACAGGCAGTTCTATTATATGTTTTCGAAAATATTTTAAAAATGCTTCATCCCTTCATGCCGTTTGTTACCGAAGAGCTTTGGCAGGTACATAATTATGAACACTGCTGCTATCGAAACTAAGCAAATTATTCTTCCATCTGTGTTTTGAAATGATAAAAAAATTGAACCATTTCTCGCGTCTGATGTGATAAAGCAGTTCAATTAATTAATTGTTCTATTGATTCTATGCACAGGCTCTCCCTGATCGGAAAGAGGCTCTCATAATATCTTCATGGCCCCAGACTGCTCTTCCACGACATGCTAGCTCAATAAGGCAATTTGAAAATTTTCAAGCTTTAGTGAGTCTAAAACTCTTCCTTCTGTTACTTCTTTGTTCGATCTTTCAATTTTTTTTGAAATGTTTTAATTGTCGATAATGCCTCAGACTAGAGCAATCCGAAATGTTCGAGCAGAATATTCTGTGGAGCCTGCCAAACGTATTTCTGCATCTATAGTTGCCAACAAAGACGTTGTCCAGTATATCTCTGTAAGTCTCCTATCAGAACTCTAACATTAAAGTGTTGTATTTTACAAAACGCTCATTAAGTTCAATTTGATTCGTTGCAGAATGAGAAGGAAGTTTTGGCTCTACTTTCCCGGCTCGATTTGCAAAATGTCCATTTCTCCACGTCTCCTCCAGGTACGTTACCTTCTTAATAATTTTACCTTCATAATAATAATCATGCCTTCTTTAATTTTGGTGGTTGATTATGATTTGCAGGGGATGCAAATAAATCTGTACACATTGTTGCTAGTGAAGGGCTGGAAGCTTATCTCCCACTTGCTGATATGGTCGATATATCTGCTGAAGTTGAACGCCTTTCCAAGCGACTTTCAAAGATGCAGACCGAGTACGAGGGTCTTGTTGCCCGGCTCAATTCTTCCAAAGTAAGGGCTCGTTACTATTGCTTCTCCACTTGCATTACCATTGACCGATTAATGGCCATACTATTTTCTAGTATACGCTAAATGACAATATTTGCTTGTCCTTGTTCATGTTCCTAACTAACTGACACTGTTATTATATTCAATATCTATGTATTAGCTAGAAGTTAGCTGTCAGAATATTATCCTTGGTAGATAAATATCGTAGTTAGCTGTTAGAATCCCGAAATTATATGGATCGTCACTTCATAAAAGATATTGAGAAATGCTGTTTCTTTTGTACACAATGTGGTGAAATTTCTTTGGTTCTACGTAACTGCAGTTTGTAGAGAAAGCACCGGAGGATGTTGTCCGTGGAGTTAGAGAAAAAGCAGCAGAGGCAGAAGAGAAGATCAACCTGACAAAGAACCGGCTTGATTTTCTGAGGTCTTCTGCATTGATATCACAACAATAGCTAGCTAGGTCCTTTTATCAACCATGACTCCCTCGCAATCATGATTTAGCTTGTAGCAGTATTTGCTTTATTCCATTCAATCTGAGTCTAGTGGGTGATGATTTGATTGCCATAGGAAGACAAATGGGACATCCTGATTTCAGGAACTCAGGAGTTGAGTTGCTATGTACAAATCAGCCTGATAATGTAAGTAAAAAGTCCAATATGGGAGTGTGCAACAAACATGTCTGGCCTCTCTGTGTTGATTGCATATGCCTTCAGTTTTGCAGGTGATGACGCGATGAAAGGCTCTGCCAGAAGTACGGGGATAATTAAAGGTATATAGAGGACTCTTGTGAAACAAGTAATAACTAGTTTCGTTGGAGTACTGGAGAATCAACGTTGAGGATCGGTCAACTTACATGCACATGGGGGTTGAGCGCTGAGATGATCTCTCAAGTCTTAACTCCCCCACACTGATGATCAACTTTAGAGTAATCAACTTCTGTATCAAATAGTAATCATAAAGATCATGTTAATGTATGAGCAAGTCACAGTAAGGCTGGCTTATCACCAGTCGGATATACATATATATATATCCAGTCATCTCTCAACACAGAGAAACAGAGCATTGAGCAGCCATGGCTTCTTCTTCCTTTCCTCTAACTTCAACCGTCTCTTCCCCTCCTCTGAATAAATCCTTGATTTTCAACAACATTAAAAACATAGTCATCAAACCCCCATCTGCACAATCCAAGCTCCTTCCTCTCAAACTCTGTGCTTCCTGTTTCTCCCCTGCATCGTCATGAACATAAACCCAATCTCGACGACTTCGATTTTCAGGAATACATGATTTCCAAGATCAACCGAGTGGACAAGGCTCTTGAAAATTCCATTCTCCTTCGCCACCCTCTCAAAATCCACGAGGCAATCCTCTACTCCCTCTTTGCCGGAGGGAAGTGGGTCCGTCCAGTCCTCTGCATTGCCGCCTGCGAGATGTTCGGCGGTAATGAATCGCTTGCGATGCCAACGGCCTGCGCTGCAGAGATGGTCCACACCATGTCTCGTCCTTGACGACATCCCCTGTATGGACAATGTGTTAGGCGCATCGGGCGAAAATAGAGTAAATATATTACACTAATAAACCACACATCGTAAATATTTCTCAGGTTGGAAGTGGCGGTAGTCCGTCACACTTAAAATCACTATGGATGGGTGATTACCATCGGAATACCATAATGACGATAATTAAGCCAACCTTCTTAGACCAATTTATTGTGGTAATATTAATAATGCAATATATAACAAATATTCTCAAAATTGTCAAGCACAAAACGGTAAGTAAATAACACTGGGATTCATAGTTCCCCTCTAATGCGGAGAGTACATCTACGGCGGCAGCGACAGCTACGAGCACTTCTTCACTATAACAAGGTAGCTACAACGCGATCTGAGCCGATTCAAAAATAGTGTCTCTCAAGTGTTTTCCAACCCCGAAATAACTATCTCACTATTTTTACAAGTAATAATTGTAAGTAATTGATTAATGTAGGCAAGGAAGTGAGTTTGGAGGAATTGGAGTATATGCAAATCTACAAATCAACGAGGCTGGTGGAGACGGCGGTGGTGTGTGGTGTGATTATCAGTGGAGCGGATGATGAGAGTTTGGAGAAGTTGAGGAACTATTCGAGGTGTGTGGGGTTACTGATCCAGGTTGTTGATGATATTCAGGGCGTTGCGAAGGATGTTGTTATCGATAAGGCAACGTATCTGAAACTCCTGGGATTGGATGGTGCCAGGAGATCCGCGTTCGAGTTGGTCGATGAAGCTAATAAGAAATTGAGTGATTTTGATCCTATCAAGGCCGCACCTCTCTACCACTATGCTAATTATGTTGCTACTCTACAAGGCTAATTGGTTCTTTTGTTTTGTTTTTTTAGCATTATGTAAGTTTGAGTGATATTTGTTGTTGTTGTCTATGGGTTAAATCATTAAATTGTGTTAAGTCTTCCAAGCTATGACCAAGAGTATTTTGATATTTAGAATTTGAAAAAATATGTAATTTTTTATATATATTTAGATCTTGATTGGATGTTTTGTACATATCCAAGTGGATTTTAAATTATAATAATTCAATTTGTTGCATTAAATCTTTCTAGATCAGTTGTTAATTAAGTTATTTGTTTATGTGTTGTGTAATCCATCATATGGGAGGTGATTCATAACTTGTTCTTTCTTCTCTTTATAACCTCACCTTTTTGGTAGGCGGTCTTTATATTCTTTTGGTAATAGTCTTAAGTATACATGGTCTTTCGCACAGTGCCTTTTGCATTTTATTCTTTTTTTTCTTTATGGAATAGTGCAGTTGATTATGTTGTGTGATTGAAAATCTAAAAATTTCAAATTCAATTTCAACCACACTCACATATAAATTACCTATTTTATATTTATTTCGATTCTTTCTTATAAATGCAGTTTTGCATGTTTACTAAAGCATTGCATACTTTTCTTCCACTTCATATATTAATGAATTTGATCTCTTTTAACCCACACACTTGTGGTAATTGCACTTTAATCACATTATTAGTTAATAACATGCGATCACCAAAAAATATGAAGAACCAAATTATCGACATTTATCGGAGAAACTCCATTAATCTACCTAACGTCATAGGAGGACTCTCATGAAAGGGAATTAAGTCATCGACATTTATCAGAGGAACCACATAGATAGTTATATCGTGTGTAACTAATTACACGAATAAGTAATTTACTATAATCATATATAACTAGTTACACTACTTATAACTAATTATCATCGTCTTTAACTAGTTACCGTCCAAAGAATTCAAACAAGGAACATTATATGTTAAGGTATATAGCGGACGCTTGTGAAACAAACAACAGTTAGTTTACATGGATACAGAAAACTTAACGTTCCTATTTAAAAAAAAAACTATAGGATCGGTCAACTTACATGCACATAAAGATCACTTTAATGTATGAGCAAGTCACCCAAGGCTGGCTGGCTGATCACAAGTTATATACTAGATGCTTGCGAAACAAGTAATATCTCTAAGACAATCCCACTGATCCATTATCAAGTTCAAAATAATTAGTTCATGACAAACCAGCAACTTGAACTCAACACAGTGAAAAACACAGAGTATCAGTCATGGCTTCTTCTTCTTCCTTCTCTCTAACTAATTCAACCATCTCTTCTCCTCCTCATCTGAATGTCATCTTCAACGACGTTAAAATTATCAAAAAATCCCAATCTCCACAACCACAATCCAAGCTCCTCCCTCTCAAACTCCGCGCTTCCTCTGTTTCTCCCCTGCATCATCACCATCATCATCATGAACATAATAAGCCCAATCTCCCCGATTTCAATTTCCGGGAATATATGTTTTGCAAGGTCAACCGAGTGAACAAGGCTCTGGAAGAGGCCATCCCACTCCGCCACCCTCTCAAAGTCTATGAGGCAATGCGCTACTCCCTCCTCGCCGGCGGCGAGAGGGTCCGTTCGGTCCTCTGCATTGCCGCCTGCGAGATGTTCGGAGGGGATGAATCGCTTGCGATGCCGATGGCATGTGCCGCCGAGATGATCCACACCATGTCCCTTATGCACGACGACCTCCCCTGTATAGACAACGACGACTTTCGCCGTGGAAAGCCCACCAACCACAAGAAGTTCGGCGAGAATACAACTCTTCTCGCTGGTGATGCCCTCCTCTCCTTCGCCTTCGAGCACTTGGCCACCCAAGCCTTGAAAAATGTCCCGCCCGAGCGAATTCTCCTAACGATTGCCGAGCTTGGATCAGCTGCGGGGGGCGCCGGAATCGTCGCCGGTCAGTTTGTCGACATAGCCAGCGAAGGTAATTAACAACTTTCCACTTTCCTTTTCGTTATCACCTCAAGTTTTTTAAATGACTTCAAATTTTTGGTAATCGGAAAGTTTCCTTTTTAAAAAAATTATTTGATTGAAATTTAATTTTTTATTTAACTAAAAAAGTGAATGATATATATAATTTTTATTTTATTTTATATTACTTTTATTTTAATATAAAAAAATTAATATGTTTTTTATAAAATAATAAATATATAATTTATTAAAAATATAATAATTATTTTATGAACTGTACAAAATAAAATATGAATAATATATAATAATAATAAATGGCTCAAAATTACATCAAACTTCACACTGAGAGAACTAGTATAGACTTGATAAATCATAAGAAGAATATTATTCAGGCTATTATTATTTTCAATTTCTCTCGATTTCCTTCAAAAAGAAATCAACGAATGAATTCTCAATTTTTCCTAATTAATGTAGGCAAGAAAGTGAGTTTGGAGGAAGTGAAGTACATACACACCCACAAGACTGCGAAGCTAGTGGAGGCGGCGGCGGTTTGCGGTGCGGTTATCGGCGGAGCGGATGACGAGAGCGTGAAGAGGTTGAGGAAGTACTCGAGGTGTGTGGGATTGTTAGGCCAGATAATGGACGATATACTGAATGTGACGGGCTCGTCGGAGCAGTTGGAAAAGACCACCGACAAGGATCTTGCTAGCAATAAGGCGGCGTATCCCAACCTGTTGGGTCTAAATGGTGCCAAGAAGTTGGCCATGGAGTTGGTGGATGAAGCCAATAAAGAGTTGGTTGGATTTGATCCTCTTAAGACTGCACCTCTCTATTATTATGCTAATTACATCGCTATTAGACAAAACTAATAATCAGTATACTATTTTGAGGTATCGGGTTTGAATTTTTTATTTTTTTATTTTTTTTGTAATAACATCTCTGTTTTGGAAAAAAATAATGTGATATTTGTCCCTGTTGCCTAATTATGAAGTTAATGGCCTGTTGATTACTAGTTTGTTGTGTTTAAGTGTAGTCCAAGATGCAGGTACTTTGTACAATGATAGTATATTTGGGGATTCATTAATACAAATATGGAGTTTGGTTGTTCAATTCAAACTAATAATGTACAAACTAGAAATTAAAACAGTGATTATTACTGTTCATACTGAAAATAAGTACACAATACTCGGTATCAAATTAAAGTTTAAAATGAGAGCTGTGTAGATTCGAATTCCAACTAGCCACATGCATATGGATAGTGAAGATGTGATATCAGATAAACAGATGATTAGATGATTTGGCAATTTCCTACGGTATGTCTAGACCGCTCCCACGAATTTAGATGCACACTTATCCTACTCGATTAAAAATTTTCCTATCAAGCTAATGTCTAAACTAAACAAAACGCACTAAAAATGTTCGCTGAAATGCTAAAAAAACCAAATAACCCAATCTTCTCTCAAACTATAGGGAAACCTACCGTTTCTCCTAAGCGTTTTATCAATAAAATGTTTCTGTCGGATCCATGAACCAATAAAAGTAAATCGAACTGTCTACAAGCAAGAACGAATTCTAAATTCAAATAAAATAACTTACTTATGAATTTGAATAACCTCAACTACAATTAAAGGGTTAAAATCCTACCATCATCAACTTGCAATCCAGTCTACAAATTTATCTAATCTAGGCAACAAGAGACGATGTTTAGCTACTCATGGAACTAAATGACAATAGGAGAAGAGAACCGGAAAAGAGAAAACAATATTCTTCGAAGAAATCCTAATCTCAACATGTCGATTTGTCCTTGGCCAACCGTGGCGGAAACCTTTGCTTCAATCACCTTGCATACGCTCTGAATCTCCGAAAAGTCACCTTACTCCAAACTCTGGTTCGTCAAAACTCAAAACTGTTATCTAGGGTTTTGTGAAGAAGTATGCCTAATTGGTGATGGAAAAGAGACTAAATATCCCGGCAGAGAGAGCACATCATATGCTCTGCCTTATTACATATTCCCCCCCAAAACCAACAGTAGTCAGAGCACATCCATGGCTATGCTCTCGTATGAAACATCGTGCTTCCCGGGAGCACGGTGCAGTCTCCTACCGAATTGACATTCCTCCGTTCTAACCTGCTTCCGACTTCCGTTTATGCTCCCCCTCAATCCGATGCGTAATTTAACACCTGAAAATACACAAAAAATGCAGGAACAATGTAATAGAGCCTAGAGACCAAATTACATGCACAAGACACTGGAATATAATCACATATACAATAAATTTCGTTTTAGACGGGTGATTGCACCAATAATCAAGTATCAATCATAAAGATCATGTCAGTGTTTGAACAAATCATAGAGAGGCTGGCTGACCTCCTATTTAATGCAGTCGTCGGCACGTCTTGGAACTTTGTATATAACGGACGCTTGTGAAACAAGTAATAACTAGTTTCTATGGAGTACTGGAGAATCAACGTTGAGGATCGGTCAACTTACATGCACATGAATTAGGTGTTGAGAATCTCCGTTGATCTCTCTGAAGTCTTAACTACGTACTCTGTCACTCCCCCTGATGATCAAGTCTAACAGAACCAATCAGTGTATCAAACCGCAATCGTATATATAAAGATCATGTTAATGTATAACAAGTCCCCCCAAGACTGGCTGGCTGATCACAAGTTATATACTGGATGCATGTGAAACAAGTAATATCTAGCTTTTTCGGAAACTGGAAAGTCAATGGTCATATATCTTCAAATGAACTTCAGGACAGGCCAGCTTTTATGCACATGCATGAATTACAGTATTACTGTTGAGATCCCCGTTGATCTCCAAAACGATCCTGCTGATCCATGATCAAGTTTAATTATTTAACTAGTGTCTAACTGGAGATTATAAAGTCAGTGACATGCAAACCACCAATCTAATGCAGTACAGCAACTTGAACTCAAGAAACACAGAGAAACAGAGCATCAACCATGGCTTCTTATTCTTCCTTCTCGCTAACTAATTCAACCATCTCTTCTCCTCCTCAACTGAATAAACCCATGATCATCTTCAACAACGTTAACAAAATTATCAACAAATCACAATACTCCAAGCTCCTCCCACTCAAACTCCGCGCTTCCTCTGTTTCTCCCCTGTATTGTCGTCATGAACATTATAAACCCAACCTCGCCGCAGCAGTCACTCTTTCCGATTTCAACTTTCAGGAATACATGATTGGCAAGATGAACCGAGTGAACGAGGCTCTAGATGAGGCCATCCCCCTCCGCCATCCTGTCAAAATCTACGAGGCAATGCGCTACTCCCTCCTCGCTGGCGGCAAGCGGGTCCGTCCAGTCATCTGCATTGCCGCCTGCGAGATGTTTGGAGGCGATGAATCGCTTGCGATGCCGATGGCCTGCGCCACCGAGATGATCCACACTATGTCCCTTATCCTCGACGACCTCCCTTGTATGGACAACGACGACATGCGTCGTGGCCTCCCTACTAACCACAAGAAATACGGCGAGGACACTACTGTCCTCGCCGGTGTGGCCCTCCACTCCTTGGCTTTTGAGCACTTGGTCACCCGAACCCCCAAAACCGTACCGCTAGAGCGTCTTTTCCGAACGGTTGCCGAGCTTGGATCAGCTTCGGGTGCCGACGGATTAATGGCCGGCCAACTTGTCGACATCGCTAGCGAAGGTAATTAATAAAACTATACATTATGCCTGTTCCTTTTGACATTTAATCTATCACGGTATCACCTCACTTTTTCAAAATGACGTGAAATCCAAATGATGTCCTATTGTGGACTTTGTAGATAGAATTATTAAGTTTATTTTCGTTTTTTTATAGCATTTCAGTTTTACTTGACGATTACATCATTAAATATGTTGTTATAAAGGGGTTTTTTATTATTAAAAAAATGGTTGAGTTGTTAAAATTTTTATGTTCCTATATTAGGAAATTGACTGAAAATCCCAATAAAATTGCCCAATGAATAAATTAAAATCTCAATATTGTCTAATTTATGTAGGCAAGGAAGTGAGTTTGGAGGAGCTGGAGTATATACACGTCCAAAAGACTGCAAAGCTAGCGGAGGCGGCGGTGGTGTGCGGTGCGATTATCGGAGGAGCGGACGAGGAGAGCGTGGAAAAATTGAGGAAGTACTCAAGGTATGTGGGATTGATGGGCCAGATTGTGGACGATATATTGGACGTGACGGGCTCGTCGGAGCAGTTGGGAAAGACCGCCGGCAAGGATATTGCTAGCGACAAGGCCACGTATCCGAAATTGTTGGGCCTGGATGGTGCCAGGAAGTTGGCCATGGAGCTGGTGGATGAAGGCAATAGGCAGTTGGCTGGATTTGATCCTGTTAAGGCCGCACCTCTTTACCATTATGCTAATTACATTGCTACTCGACAAAACTAGTCGGTATTTGTTTGGGGGATTCGTTGATTTCGAGTGACGTGTTGTTGTTGTTGTATAATTATGAAGTTAATTTCGAGTGACGTGTTGTTGTTGTTGTATAATTATGAAGTTAATGGTTGATTACTTGTTTGTTTAAGCATTGTGATAGTCCATGATGCAGGGACTTTGTGCAATAATAGTATGCTTGGTGGTCGATAAAAATATGTTTCTAGGTGATCACTTCTGACTTTTAACTAACGTTTTAATTTAGTGTTTGACGCATCATGATTATTTTATTACTAGATGTCTAGATTTCAATTCGTCGCCGGCAATTTGTTTTTCCTGAATTTTGTCTACTTTCATTAAATGTATTTTTAAAACTATTTTCATCGTAAAATGAGAAGTAGTCATAACGTATAGATGATGGTTGATGTAAAATTAGTAATGACACATTGTATGTAGGAATGACATTTAGCGATGAAATGTAATAATAACATGTCAGGATGTAGTTATGGCACCTCGTAACGTTAGATTCGAGTAATGACAAACCTTTATAAAAATGTGTGAATTTTTAAGAAAAAAAGAAATCAAAAGTTATCAAGATTGATATCATTAATAAAATTAGTCTTTTAAAAACTCAACTTTTTCCATATAAAGGAAATGAAAATGTACTTAAAATAAGGGAATTACTCTCAAAATGAGGAAAGAGCAATCAAAAGATATATGGGCAAGTTAGACGTGCTTATATACAACCGTCGAAAAGGGAGAATACATTGAAAACTATGCATTTTTTAAAATCATCGAAATACTATCAAATTGATCCGTTTGGATTTGTTTTTTGAAAAGCGAACCTGTTCAGCCCAATTGCCTAGAGTCAACAATGAAGTGCTGACTGCTAACCTGGATATCGCTCAAGTCGGGTCGCGGCCACTTGGTTCAACACTTGAGTTTGATTCTTTATTGTACTCATAAATAACGGGTAATATAGCAAGTTCTAAACGTGACTTAAGAGAGACTGCCACTTGGTTCAACACTTGCCCTCCAGCACTAAAATTAGAGTACGAGCCAGTTATATACACGTTCCTCAATATCAGTCAATTCTATATCATAAAGTGAAAAAATATCCCCATTTTTTTAATCCCAGAACTCAATCGCCACCAATGATCGAAGCATTAAATTAATAACAATAACATAATTAGTTATTAAATCATGATAATCAGCGAAGGGTGGCTCACAGACTGAAGTATAAACAAATGAATAAACTAGTACAACATTAGTCCCCAACATACAGCGGCCCACAATCACCGACTCGAACCAAATTAAAAATTGAGTCCTTATTAGCTAACATGCAGCCGATCGACAAATTAAAATCCCTTATTATAAATTATAACTTTTCAGGCAAAAAATGAGAAAATAAATGGTACTGCTGGTCAATATCTGTAGTCAAATTTGGGAGAGTAAAGACTTCATTTTATCAGAAGTTGCTTGCAACTTCTTCTTCTTCGGCTGCAAATGTATTCTTAGTATTTCTATGGATATTTAGTCCGACTTCCACGTTTACATTTTGAATAATCTAAACCATTGTTCAAATTTGTTTTTTTTTCATTTTAAACCTTATTACTTGTATATGTTGTCGGTGTAGAGATCGAAACGGGTAGTCTTACCGTAAACATGATAGCCGCGGTCAGAATTGTTGACTCGTATATTTTTCGAGTTTTGATCGATTTTACGACTAAAACTCACTGCCAAGTGCCAACTTTGGTTTTGTTCCTTTAACCACCACAGACTTTGACTCTGCCATACTAATATGAATCCAAATTCCCATCCCTCGGAATCTTTTCTTTCCTCAGCCGCCCGCATAAACCATTTTCTAACTTCAATATTGTTTATACTTTAAAACCTTTGAAATCTCCCTTTATAAACCTCCACCAAACACACAATCTTCTCACTCAATCTCATTAATTAACTCAAACCCAGAAACAGAGCATCCTTCTCCTTCCAATTCAAGCACCAGCCATGGCTTCTTCTTCCTTCTCTACAGCTTCAACCATCTCTTCTTCTCATCTTCAACACTCCAAATTCGCTCTCCTCAAAAGACCCTTCATCTTCAACAACAACCCATCCAATCCCAAATCCCAATTACCCCAATTCAAACTCCGCATTTCCGCCGCCGCCGCCGGATCATCAGCATCCTCTGTCTCTCCCCTGCAATTCGCCGACCAAACCTCCCCCGCCACTCCTCTCCCCGATTTCGATTTCGGGGAGTACATGATCACCAAGGCCGAGCGGGTCAACAAGGCCCTCGAGGAGGCGATTCCGCTTCAGCGTCCGATCAAAATCCACGAGGCGATGAGGTACTCCCTCCTCGCCGGCGGCAAGCGCGTCCGTCCTGTACTCTGTATCGCCGCCTGCGAGATGGTCGGCGGCGACGACTCGATCGCAATGCCAATGGCCTGCGCCACTGAGATGATCCACACCATGTCCCTCATCCACGACGACCTCCCCTGCATGGACAACGACGATCTCCGCCGCGGCGTCCCTACTAATCACAAGAAGTACGGCGAGGACACTGCTATCCTCGCCGGCGATGCCCTCCTCTCCTTCTCCTTCGAGCACGTCGCCGCCCAGACCCCTAAAACTGTCTCTCCGGAGCGAATCGTCCGATCGATCGCCGAGCTTGGATCCGCCGTTGGGGCTGCTGGACTTGTCGCCGGCCAGATTGTCGACATCGCCAGCGAAGGTAATTAATTAATTATATAGCCAGCTGTTTGATGAATATCCTAATTTAAATATCGGGTATGGGAACAGAAATAGAGAATCTAATAATAAAATTGTTAAGCCAAATACATAAAAATCATTTTTTAATAATTACTTATTTAAGAGTTAAATATATCAAAATATCATTGAATTTTAATTTGTAGTCATACGAATTATCAAAATAAATTATATTTACCAAATATCGTTAAATTATATTTTTCAGTCATCATTTTATTATTGTTTAAAGAGAATGTTGATATGATAAAAACAGTCAGTTTTGAGATATATTAGCTACCAACTCATCATTTTATTAAAATTTGACGTTTAAATATTTTTAAATTTGTCTATTTTAAAAAATATTGAAAAATATGTAATAAATAATAATAATTTCTATGGTTCAATCACACTGATATCGAAATAATTTACTAATTTGAAATTTTAAAATGATAAATTAATAATTCACCATCTCCTAATTGTTGATTGTATTGGGCGTGTCAACATTTGAAATTTCAAAATTTCGAAATTTCGCTTAATACTAAAGTGATGGCTTAAATTCAGATCTCTAATGTTTTACGGTTAATTAACGGCAGGCGAGAAAGTGACTTTGGAGGACTTGGAGTACATCCACATCCACAAGACGGCGAGGCTGCTAGAGGCGGCGGTGGTTTGCGGAGCCATCCTGGGCGGAGCCGACGATGAGAGCGTGGAGAAGGTGAGGAAATACTCGAGGTGCGTAGGATTACTATTCCAAGTGGTGGACGATATTCTTGACGTGACGAAGTCGTCGGAGGAGCTGGGGAAGACCGCCGGGAAGGATCTGGCGACGGACAAGGCGACGTATCCAAAGCTGTTGGGTTTGGACGGCGCGAGGAAGTTCGCGGCCAAATTGGTGGATGAAGCCAATAAGGAGTTGGCCGGATTTGATCCTGTTAAGGCGGCCCCTCTTCATCATTTTGCTAATTACATTGCTACCAGACAAAATTAAATTAGTTCTTTTACTTCAATTTTTTGTTTACTTTGTATTTGCTGCAGGCCTAATTATGAGTTAATCATTCGGTTACTTGGTTGTTGTATACTGCAAATTTCCCTCTTTATAAATGATATGTTTTATTATCCGCTGAAGTTCCATAGTGGAATATTAGTGATGTTAATAATGCGAATTAATTATATTAGAGCAGATTGGTAGGTAGTCCAAAGTGGTGAGATAATCTGATTTTTTCTTAATCATTTTTTAGTCAATATGGCTGGCTAAGCTTTCAACTTCAAGTTTCAACGCACCAAACCCCAACACCACCTCTGCTAATCTCCATGACCCTTGCTAACAACAACTACATATTGAATGCAACGCATTCAATCATATGTGGGTCAAAGCAAGCAAGAATATAGATCGGTCATTCAAGTTAAATTAGTTTAACAACCGGGGATTTGCTCGATAACAGAGGTCGAATTGAGAGCTGGGTTAGAGTTAATTTGGGAGAAAGGGTATTAGAAGGTACGGGTGTAGCTAGATTCACAAGCTACGATTTTCAGCTATGACTGGAGGATAGTGAGCTCACACACCAACATTTTTATGTCGCCAGTTTTTATAAATTGTTGCATTGGAATTGTAGTTGAATTACTGACTATTTAGTTGGCCTTCATTATAATTTATCACTAAGGTATTCATCATATTTCTATTAGTAATCTTATATTATTTTTGTATTTATTGTATGATTTATTTTAAATTTTCCAACCCTATTTGATTATGAATGAAAAATAAATATTTATTAAAAACATAGTTAGATGTCGTGTATGTGGGATTGAGTTGAAAAGGGAAAATATAATATGAACCTCAAAATAAACTAAAATCAAACAATTCATTCCAAAGAAATTGAAACATCGCTCGATAAGAAAGATAAATAAAGTTTGATAATTGTTGTAATTGAATGCGTAAGTATTTGATATTGGTTAACTTGTGTGTTGAGGCACTACTCTGGTGACACGTAGTTTGAACGTGTCACGTAAACCATCAGTTTGAGATGGGAAATATATTCATTGGATCATTTCAAATGGAAATGCTTAATCGAATTGGAAGCATCAATTTATAGTAAATTACATAATTTTAAAACACTCTTTTTAAGATACAGTGAATACAATTATTTTATCTTTAATTTTACGGTCAAACTTTACGGTGATGATGTGACCACGGTTCATATGTCCTCCACCTATGTTTTATTGCAATACTCTTTCCTAATCAAACTCTAGTTGAACCATATATTCAACCCATACATTACTCTAAGTGGTGTTGTTATGTGTAAAGCTATTATTTTGTGTGTTTTTATGCATTGAGTATCATCAACATATATATTTTTTGTATGACAAAGAAAGGGGAAAATAGATTATGAACATATAAACTCAATAAACATCCCTGATTGGGCATCTCGTAAACTGACGCCCTTTCGATAATGTCTTACTTGTTTATTATATTTATTGATTCACAGGATTTCCGAGGGAGGATTGGAGAACCACATTTCCCCTTGGCGAGCCGCATGACCCAACTTGGCAAGAACATCCGCGTCAAGTTAGCCTCTCTACGTACATGTCTAATCTTGCAATTCCATCCTCCAACACGGATCGTCCGAATATCAAACAGCAAAGGGGGTGATTGCAAGTAGTGTTCGAATTGAGAAGGTATACAACCAGTAAGGAGTCTGTCTCGACCTCCACCTGTGTGTACCCCAACGACTGAACCCACGACAACCATCTCTAATAGCGTAGAGTTCAGTCTGCAGAATCGATTGAGTGCCGGTCCCATTAGCAAATCCACCGATCCAAATGTCATTCTCCTCTCGAAGAACCCCTCCAATTGCAGCACTTGAGCCATCTCTGCAAACCACTCGCCTTGGAACATTAAGTCTCCAGATCCAACTCCAGTATCATCAACATCTATACATGTGCAACAAACAGTTCCATGCACACAAGGGTAAAGGGAACTTGCCTGGACATGGATTTAGTGAATACATCCACAAGTTGGCCTGCCGTGGATACATGGTAAATTGTATTCGATAAGTCGAGCCCATATATTTTCAGCAGTGGCCAGTGTGTGTATTTAAATTTATTTATTTATATATACCGATCGAAGAAAATAGCAGCTTTCATAGCCTCTCGTCTACCTCCGCCTCAAAGACAAACTAGGACAAAACAGAAATTACAGCCCATGGAACAAACTTTACGTAACATCTTCAACCAAAGACTTTCGGCCGCCAACCAGCAATAACGTCGTCCTGGAGTGCACGCGTTTTGACGAAGGAATCCATGGAGAAGATCGTCTGCATTGGACAGAATGAAAAAAATGATACCCAGATTATGCAGGAAAACTGAAACCAAACTTTCGTAGAGGCCCAGAGATGAAACATAACAAAGCTTTGGCCTTTGCAAGACGAACAAACTGTGGAGAGTAAGCTATGGAGCTCCCTTTGTAAATACCTGCATGTACGACTTGACGTGAGGCAACGACTCTGGAACTGACCAATTTTTATAATGACCTAACGCTATCTCCAGATGGTACAGCTTTGGTCCCAGGGACAGATCTGCCGCCGACACCTTTTCCCCGTTGATGTAAGGACCCTGCACAATCATATATGGCAGATTGATGCATTGATCACAACAAAACCATTTAGAAATTTACTGAAAAGAGTTGAAGTGAAGAGCTATGAACTCAATTAAACTCCAGAACTCGTTTAATAGGAAACTAGGCTATGATAACATCAGCTCAACTGGTTCTTCTATAACATTGTTTTATAAGACAGACCATACTTCAGTAACTCACATTTTGTTTTATATAATCGTCAAAAGAACTTAGCTCACTCAGCAACGCCTGCTCTGTTCCATCTGCAGGGTCTTTGCTTTTAAGAAATCCAATAAAGGTGGAGAATATCTTTGAGCCGCTGCATCAACAGATAACACTGCTTTAGCAAACATAAAGGCACTGGGTTTGAAAGTCTGAGTAAAATCAAATTTTCAGCACTTGCGTCGAATCCTATCTATGGACCTCATTTGTTATCATTTCCTTGCACTCGTTAGAAAAAGCCGCAGACAGGAAAGAGAACGAGATAGACCCATATAGTTGTGGCAACAGACGCATAATACTGAATCTAGCCAATTCAATGGAGTGAAAGCAAATTAACATACCGTGTGTCTGAATCCAAAGAACCATTAAGTGATACGAACTTTCGTTCAATGATAGAGATGAGAGATTAACATGAAGCATAAACAGGCGCAGACATTGGTTCAATACAGAACATGAGAAATCTTGTACAAATCAAAATCATGGTAGTAATAGGCATAATGTGAATAAGTTGATGAAAAGTCTCGATAATTTTAATCTAGAAGCAGTCACCAAATCAGTCAAGTTCAGAATTCTGCTTAAGTTTGTATTCCCTAAGAATATGACACAAGCTATGAAAACCATCATTAATCATGTTCAAATTTCGCACAATCCACTGAACCGGGTCGTATTAGATAGCATTCCAGTACCAGAAACAATGGAAGATGCTATAGCATTTCAGTAACAGTTAAGCTTTGGAAAACAGGACATATACGTACACAGAAGATTTCTCAGCTGGAGTGGCCAATGGTGGATCAGGGAATTTCTCTTCCAGTGACTGAGTAATTACATCCGAATCTGGAACCCATTTATCCTCAAGATTTACAACAGGGACTTTACCTTCTGGACTTAGCTTCAAGAACCTACGTATCAAACAATATCAGAATGAACCCAAGTCACCCTAACTAGAGTACATTTTACATCAAACGGTCAATAGTAGATTCCCATAGAGGAGCCACTGAAACAATTCTAGAGCAATATACTGAGGTAAATATGGATTCAAAACAAACCATTCCGGCTTGTTAGTCAAATCCACCAACTTAATGTCATAAGGTACGCGCTTTTCCTCCATTGTCAGCAACACCCTCTGGCAAAATGGGCCTACAAAGAAGTTCTCTGAACTATGAGTTTAATAGTTAAACTCAAAGCCGGAATTCACTCATAATTCATCATGATATATGAAAAAAGAAAATGGTGAAGGGAAAATTTCGCTTACAGTCTCCGAGCTTGGTTGGCTGAGTGATGGAGGCCTTCACGCAGATTTCGAGTGGGTTTGACACACTGGTGGACATAGCAAATGTGAGGGTTCTCCGAATGCTGCTGCGTCTGGCAAAGACGGCGGATGAAGGAAAATTGAAAGTGAAGCTGTTTTTTTTTACGGTGGATGAGAGAGCTGAGGCAGCTACGGCGGCCACCGCCGGCTGGATTCTGGCAGTCGACATCTTTTGCCGCTTATGGATGAGCGGTTGAGTTTTAACCGTTTAGTTAAGCTCTTCATGTTCCAGCGATCAGAATCAGAGAAGACGTTAGAGTTTGGGCCGGGTTTATCATCTTACTTGTCTACATAATATTGAGCCCGATCCATTGTGTTGTTGGGCCGGATTATCGCATTGCTGGACCATTGGGTTTCTGTCGATACCTCTTTGCAATTGGCAGATCAAAATTCTCCTGAGAGTTTTTGACAATTCTGATTCTAACCTGACATCCCAACTCAGAGAGATTAGAGTTCCCTACTTGTACATCCTCCATGTCAAGTGGTGCTTAATTAGCTTGAATTATTGAGGTTGAGAAATGAGTGGAGGGGTCGTCCATCATATTATTGAGTATGAAAAAAGAAAAAAATGTGCAGGCACAAATGCAGAAAAGATACATATGGGCATATGGGAAAAAATATGTGTATAAAGAAGAGGAGATCTTGATATGGTCCTACCAAGGAAACATGCATATCGAATCCAAGAGTAGTCAGGATTTTGGATTAGATCCAGGGCCACGGATCAGTACTACTACCACTGAAATGATTTATGACTATCATATCTTCATGTCTCTGTCTGCGTTCTTTAAAAAGTTATTTCATTTCTCATAATCATGAATATTAACAACTCGTGATTCAATTGTTGCTAGATTGATACGGTATCACGCTTATAATTAAGTTTCATAACTAGTTACAGTTTACTACTGTTGAATTTATCACATCGTTACAATTCTGGAAATTTTATTTGGTTTATTTTGTATGATGAATCTGGATTACGCATGTGTTTTGTGCTTTTGATAGCGTATGATAGGTGGACATTGAAGGTGGTGTATATTGATTTTTTTTTTGTGTTGTCATAGCGTTATTGTTATAGAAGTGTTGATCTTCTTGATAGTATGTTTTTTCGTTAAGAATTTACTGTTATCGAAGAGAAATTGTATTGTGTGAGTGAGTTATTATGTGTGTTGTTTGTTAATGTATATATGTGTGTGGGACAGTGTGTGAGATGTACAACCATGTGAGCTTGGTTTGGATTGAGGCGGACAGCTACGTACCCTTTCTCATCTGTATACTATATAGTTTTAGTTTGAATTATTGAATTATCCCATCACCCAAATAGTTTCACACACAAAAAATTCATAACATCTAGTCAGATTACTACTGTTAGTGAATATATGGTCCGTATATATTGTATATCGTAATCAATCTATCACTTTTAAAATAGTTCATTACATTTGACCGAATAGTGAAAAAGTTTAAATATATTTTGTAGCTCATATAAATATTTTAATCCATGTGCTTTTACTCTTCCGATCTCTCGATGGAAGGTGTTCGCAGCTACTCCATGACTCCGCCGCCGCCGACTTCCCTATGGATCGTCCTGCCTTATCTCTACCACCAGTGCCTGCATCAACTTGGACTGTCTCAGTGCACGCTGCAATCAACAATCTTAGGGTTATAGAGTTGTTGGTTTCGTTGTCCGTCGTGCCTACGACTCTTTGGTTCATGCAATAGGTAAAGTCATATATCATATTTATAGCCAACATACGTTGCCTTGAGTCGTTCAAGATCTTATCAGATTCAGCGGAAGCAGTACGGCTACTCAACTCGTCCCTCATTTGAATAACTGCACCTCCCATTCAATGGCACATGAGACTCTTCGTTATATCCAGACACCCATCTCACATTTTGTCCCTCTCTTAGCCTATGTTTGGCAATAGGAATCATGGTTTTCTAGGAAAGTTGAGTTGAGACTAGTGTAAAGAAGTTGAGTTAGAGCAGAAACATATTGTGGATGGAAACTTGAATCAAAAGAAATAAGGATTCCAATTGGAATCGTGTTTCTCAATCTATTTCATTGGAAAATAACTTTCCTAGAAATCTTCCAAATCCTTTAAATCAAGCATCCCCCAATTCCTTCCAATCTCAACTCAACTATTTTATACTATTTTAATTTAATTTTCCTAATAATTATGATTCCAATTGCCAAACATAACACTATTGTCTCTCTTTTTCTTAGAGGGCTTGCTTGCATTTTAATTTGCTATGTTTTCTATCTTTTTTTTGTAAATTACGAATTAATATCTCCGAATTAAAAAAAACCACTAAGACAAAACAACAAATACACATAGAAAATTCTATCTTTAAGAATCTTGTACAATAATCAATTTTTTGAAAAATGTAAAGAAAAAGAAAGAAAAACAATGAAACATAGCAATCGAGAGTGACGTTAAATTAGAAAACTCTCATTAAAATTGAATATGGTCCTGTTCTTATTGTAGGTTCCTTTCATACATAATAACATATATTTAATAACTTAAACCATTAATTAATAAGTGTAATTCCCATGAATATGTAATGACAAAAATGTCCCCTAACCATCAACGATAAAATTAAGAAATTGAAGAGACTTTTCATCATCCAAATAAACAGGACTTGAAACATGAAATCGTGCGTAGTAATATTTAATTTTAAGGATATGGTTTTGGTCTCGACAATATTAACTGCTTGCTGATAATGACCTCAAATCAACAGTCCTGTTTACGTTTAAACAGCTATATACTATGCCCTAACAGTAATGTTTGCAACAAAACTATTCATTACAAATATTAATTAATTTCTTTGGTTTTTCCTTCACATTTTTATATGAAATTATTCCAAAATGTGGAATCCTTCTCATTTGGCATGCCATTATTTGGGAGAAGCTTATTATCTTATTATTATATTTACGTATAAATATTATTTTTTCATGTTGATTATTTGTTATCTTATATTATACATAAATAATATATTTATCTTTCTTATTATCTAATCAAATATTATTTATAAATACTGAGATGAATTAATGAGACGTTAAACTTTTCTATTATTTTGCATATAAATACTCAAGTTATCCATTTCTTTATGCATTCAGACCAATTATGTTCTAGATGGACAGTAGAAGCCTGATTATTATAATTAATCATATTTGATGTATATCTGTAGAATTTTTGATAGTGAAAGGCACTGGATCCAAAGTGCCGGAAGAATTAAGATTTTTTAATTTGGATTAATCTTCTATATAAGAAGTTTAGGGACAGTGTCTCTATTTTTCCTTTATAATTAAATGACGAATATCAAATATTTTATCGTCATTTTTAACAATTATAATCATAATGAATTTGATAAATGTACATCATAAAGTATAATAACACCTTCATTTTCGAGTTTTAACCTGATGACTGTTAGTTGTTGTCGCGGGCTAAGCCCATCGATATCCTATACAATACACAATGTTGATTGCTGAAGGCATCTTCTAAGTAAAATCGTAAATTAATCTCCAATTTTTTTGTAATGTAGACTATCTCTCTCGGGGACTATTGTTAGTATTAATAATTAAATAAAGAAGAAAGTATTTCAATCAAGGTAAAATAACTAATAATATATAATTAGAAGGAAAAGAAAAGAAATTAAAACAATCTGAGAACTCAAAGATGGGATGGATGACATTTCATTTCAGAATAAAAAAGAAATGAAAAGATGATAAATCTAGGGCCCACCACCATGAGGGGGGTGAAGGAATCTAGGGGGTTAACGTGGCATTATCACATGGACTGTGTGGCCCACCCAAACATGAGAGTTGATGCTGTCAGTACCCAGTACTACCCCCCTTTCCCCATCTTTTTTTCTCTGTTTTATAATTTAAAATTATTAATGTGTGTGGTAATTTTAGTTGATAGAATTATGTGATTTATAAGTTATAATTTAAATATTTAGAATTTGAATTTAGTTCACCCCTAATGAATACCTATGAGGTCATATTTAACCTATTTTTTCTTGTTAAATAAACCTATCAATTTTATATTTCTTTAAGTTTTTCACTACAGCCTTGTCTTTTTTTCAACATATTTCGTAGTTCGTGAAATAAATTTACTCAAATTTATTTTACTATCATGTTTTAGAATTTGTGATTTGTAATTGGTATTTTGTATAAGTATTGGTAAAGAATGTTAAGAGCAATGCTAAATCGATATTTTATCAATTTTCTTATTGATAAAGCACGTTTTGTAAAATTGACGATGTCATCATTAGATATTTTGATTTTTAGATTATTTGATTTTTGACTCTATATATAAATTTACTTGACTATGTGTTAAGAAGTTGTTTATTTAGTGAGAAGCTTTAATACCTCACATACTATATTAAAATTAATTTTATATATTAAATTGATTTTTAAATTTTATTTATTTATTATCTTGATAGTTTTTAATTGGAGGCTATATGTGATAAAAACAAAATAACAAAATAGGGATAATTAGCATATTAAGTCGTAAAAAAATGTAACGGATGAGAAACGGCGTTAACTTGGCAGCCTTTTTGAAACAAACCCATGGGGGAGAGTGGGTCCCATAGGATAGGAGATGGTGGAGGAGGAGGTCCTGAACCCGATGTTGACGTCTGAATCTCCCGCCTTCGATCTCATCTCTCCCCCCACTCTCATCCATCCTTTCTGCTGTGCCCAGTGGGTCCCACTCTCTAACTGCCAGACTTATTTCTTTATTATTTTTATTCTTTAAGAAAATGATGGGCCGTGCGATTATTGAGATGCGCCCTTCTGTTTCATTTTCAAGACTTTCAGCTGGGAGAGTCGGCTACACGTGCTGCAAACTGCATTCCCACGTGACGGGAGGGGACACTAACTGAGCAGCGATTGGCGAGTGTGTCTTAGTTTCTGGTTGGAGGCGCGTATCTCTTTGACCAATAGACAGCTCGGCCAGGTGTGGGATCCCGCCCGCGCTCCCCTTCAGGCCAGTAGAGCTTGGGTGCTGATTCCATTTAAATCAGCACCTGCTGATTCCTAGATCCGACGATCACTGATGGATCCGGCCGGAGCCAACGGTCGGATGTGTCCAACATTTTTGTTTTGTTTTTTCGCCTACACAATATCTTCGAGTTGGTTTTAGATTGAGTTTTGGGTTTTGAGTTTTTTATTTTGGGTTTTAGATTTTAGATTTGAGTCAAACTCAAAATTCGTAATGCAAATTGGGAATCTAATACTCTAGACCCTAAATCTTAAACCGTAAACCAAACACAAAACTCAAACTCAAAATTTAAAATTCAAATTGAAAACCTAATACTCTAGACTCTAGACCTTAAACTCTAAAATCAAACCCAAAACCATAATCCCAAATTCAATCTGAAACCAACTCGAACCAGAAAAATATGGTATAAATAAAAAATAAAAATAAAATAAACTGGACACATCCAATTGTTGGATCCGACCAAATTTATCAGCTACCGTCGGATCTAAAAATCAACAGATACTGATTTAAATGGAATCAGCACCCGAGAAAAATTGCCTTCAGGCTTTGATGAGATCATGTGCTGTATGTTTTTGGTGAATTCTTACTTGCCTTCCCACAGTGCGTGGCGTTCACTGAGAATTATAAGGTCGGCTCAATTACTGTGCCAGAACGCCACATTTTATAACTTTGGGGCTTGTGACACTCTCTTCTATTATTTCTCTCTAGTCCCAGACTAGTGTCAAAATTTTGGATATGAGGTATTGGATAATTTTATTATTTTTTAAATTTGAACAAAGTTTAGGTATTAATATTCATACGAGTTTAGAGTTTAGAGTTTATAGTGAATTTGAACTAAAATTAGAGTTCATATAAAATAAATGTATTTATAATTTTAAATTTTATTATCATAAAATAAGCTACCATCGCCTTTTTTTTATGAATAATTATGTTATATTTTTAACACGTTAATTTGGATATTACTCCCATTCATCCTATATATCCATCTACTACTTGTCTAGAAAGGTTGGTTTCAGTAGCATCCTTGATTTTAGTACCAAACGGTAGCTATAGAGGATGCATAGCTGATATGAAGTATATATGCACTTGTTTCAGTTCACTTTCCGCAACTAGCTCTCCCTCTCTATTAATTCTTTTATCCTAAAGGAAAATATTGTAATCAGAGGTTCTTGGTCTAACTAAAGTTAATGTTTCAAACGCCCTAAAATAGCAAATTCAATCACTTTACTTTGAAAACATATAGGTTAAAACCTTATGAAAATCAATGGATCAAGCAGAAACACCCTTCGTATATAAAATGTGAATTGTCGAGCCGGCCGAATTAAGATATGCATTGTGTGGATAATTAATAATGAATTTAATTAAAACAAATTGTGTTGGTAATTGGTATAAATTATAAACCTTGGTATGTACGGAGAGCAGTAGCAAATATCTTATTATAGAATTGCGGTGTTGCCACGGCTCTGTCGAGTTTCGACACAATTCATAATCTGTGCTTAAGAGAGGTAATAGTACGATCACAGTTGCTAATTATCCTCTTCACAAAAACAGTAAAAAAACTTGCAACAGTCTCCCCAAACGGTTCAAACAATTTGACAACCCCACACTTCGCATTTGCCGGACCACACCAACCTCCATTGCCTGACACTACACTTTACCCTAAATTGCAACATTAAAAAATCACTATAAGCACATAAATAAATATTTAATTAGTAGAAATTTAAAATTGAAAAATATCAAAAACACTGCGAGAGAGGAGGTAATTTTGAGCATCCAGTGTATCGTTTTTTTCGAGACGGCTATTTTTACTTATAGATATTAGTATTTAGTATTTTTTCGTTTTAAAAGTAGGTTTTGCTTTCGTTCTTGAGAATTGCAACTTAACTGGTGGGTATTTTACGAACTTTTGTTTCCCCTGTCATTTCATTCGAACAGTGTTTGTTTCAATTTTTTTATTTCGTAGCTTGTTATTTCGATTCCTTTGTCAGATGTCTTTCGTTCTGAATTGTCACTTGATTGTAATGCCTTAATATATAGCAAGAAATATGATATCTTAATTAACAAAAAATCTAAATATGTACCTTCTGTTAAACATAAACGTTATCGTAATTGTCGAAAAACTTAAAAAATAAGCATAAGATTGAAAGGGTAAAAGAAAAATGGAAAATGTGTGAGGAATTATTGATTATGGCCCTCCGTTGTTCCTTATCTCTTCCCTCTGAGAACAGAGCTCCCATCATCCCTCCCTTCACTCGCCACTGCTCTCTGTTTTTATTCCTCTCCTTCTCTCTCCTGCTTTTGTAAGGGTTCATCTGTTTTTAGATTATTATTTTCCTTTTTTTTTAATTCCATTTGGGAACCAGATCATTTGCATCTTCTCCAAAAATAATTTAAAACAAAAACAAAACCCCTCTCCTCCAAATAATAAATCCCTTCATTTCACCACTCCCATGGCAATTCTGTAATCCTTTTTCTTTCTCTTTCTCTATCTCTGGTTTTCGAGTTCTGGAAGAAAGTTGGAAACAGTTCGTTTATCACAAATTCCCCCCTTAGTGAAGCAAGAAGAAACCTTTTTTATCAGAAAAAGCAACTATGAAAAGGGATCATCATCAGGCCAGCTGCGGTTACGGCGGCGGAAGAGTCGACGACTCTACTGCTGCTGCTGCTGCATCCGCATCAATGGCGGCTCCCCCAGCTGCAGGGAAAGGGAAGCTCTGGGAAGAAGACCAGGACGCCGGCGGGATGGATGAACTGCTTGCCGTTCTGGGTTACAAGGTCAGGGCTTCCGACATGGCTGACGTGGCTCAGAAGCTCGAGCAGCTGGAGATGGTAATGGTGGCGGCGCAGGACGATGGGATTTCTCACCTCGCTTCCGATACTGTTCACTACAACCCTTCCGATCTATCCGCCTGGTACGATAGTATGCTCTCGGAGCTCAACAACACGCCTTCTGTCCCGTTAGATTCCACTTCCTTGGTCTCCGGCGGCGCCGGAGGTTCTTCCTCCATGGATTTTTCCTCCGCCTCGCAGACCCACCAGTCTTCTTCTATCTTCAGAGACGACTCTGAGTACGATCTTAGGGCTATCCCTGGCGTTGCTGCTTTCCCACAAGCTGAATCTGAGAATGATAACAGCAGAAAGCGTATCAAAACTTCCCCCGGAGGTTCTTCTAACTCCGCTGCCTCTCCTCCGTCGTCGGCGATTACGGCTGGCTCTCCATCGGTGGCGTTGACCGCCGAGCCGACTCGGCCGGTGGTTCTAATCGACTCGCAGGAGGCAGGAGTCCGGCTCGTCCACACGATATTGGCCTGCGCAGAGGCGGTTCAACAGGACAACGTGAAGCTCGCCGACGCACTCGTCAAGCATACCGGACTGCTCGCGGCGTCTCAGACGGGATCCATGAGGAAAGTCGCTACCTACTTCGCCGAAGCTCTCGCTCGTCGTATTTACAAGATTTACCCTCAAGACTGTCTAGAACCTTCTTATTCGGACACCTTAGAGATGCACTTCTACGAGACTTGCCCTTACCTGAAATTCGCCCATTTCACTGCCAATCAAGCGATTCTGGAAGCGTTCGCGACCGCCGATCGGGTTCATGTAATCGATTTCGGGCTCAAGCAAGGGATGCAGTGGCCGGCTCTGATGCAAGCTCTGGCATTACGGCCCGGCGGACCGCCGGCTTTCCGATTGACCGGAATCGGGCCGCCTCAGCCAAACAACGCTGATAATTTACAGCAGGTAGGTTGGAAACTGGCGCACTTAGCTGAAACAATCGGTGTCCAATTCGAGTTTAGAGGATTTGTGGCGAAGAGTTTGGCGGATCTGGAGCCGGAGATGCTCGACCTACGCCCCGCAGACGTGGAGGCGGTGGCGGTGAACTCAGTATTCGAGCTACACCGTCTGCTTGGCCAATCGGCAGGGATAGATAAAGTACTGTCGTCGATCAAGGCGATGAAGCCAAAGATCGTGACGGTTGTGGAGCAAGAAGCCAACCACAACGGGCCTGTGTTCGTGGACCGGTTCACGGAGGCTCTGCATTACTACTCCAGTCTGTTCGACTCGCTGGAAGGATCGTCGCCGAGTCAGGATCTGGTGATGTCGGAGCTCTACCTCGGGAGGCAGATTTGCAACGTGGTTGCGTGCGAAGGAGGCGACCGAGTTGAACGGCACGAGACGTTGACTCAGTGGAGAGGCCGGATGGAATCAGCCGGGTTTGACCCGGTTCACCTGGGGTCGAACGCGTACAAGCAAGCTAGTATGTTACTTGCGCTCTTCGCCGGCGGGGACGGGTACAAGGTGGAGGAGAACGACGGGTCTCTGATGCTTGGGTGGCACACTAGACCTCTGATAGCCACGTCGGCATGGCAGCTTGCCAAGTGAGTCAACTCAGTCAACTCGGACTGGATACGGGAAAAAAAGGAGGAAGAAGAACTGAAGAAGGCCTCGAGTCGATGAAACTCAGAAAGTTACCTTACCCCCAAGTTTTTTGGACAGTAAAAAAGAGATCTGATTGGAAAAGAGGGAACGAGCGAGACTGGTCAGCGGAGAGAGAGACAGGAGAGGGTAAAAAAAAAGTTACATTTAAAATCTGGATAAGTGAATCTGGATGAGTGTGTAAATTCACATCTGTTTTTTACACACTTTGTTTTTCATTTTACTTTGTCAAGATTTGGAGTTTCTTTCTTTTACCTTTACCTTTTTATTATTATTTACTGCTGTCATTTTTAAGTTTCTGTTTTGGTGTTTGGTGACCTCTTTTCCTTGTTTTTATTTCCAAGCAGAAAACACAAGCTGTATCATTATGTGCATCTCTTTTCTTCTTTAAAATAATAATGGTATCGTTGTTTATAAACATAATAATGAGATGTTTATCTCTATTTTTTTCGGAATAAAAGAGATTCTTGGTGAATACAAAAAAACATACATCATTTTATGAAGCTCGATTTGAATTCGAACATTCATCGATTCAAATTGGCCACCGAGCAAGCTCGACAGAATGAAGAGGGGGAAATAATAATTGACTGGCTATGGTAGTTTAAATTTACCCAGTAACCAATAGAGGATAAGGCAGTAAATTAGTTATTTTAGTTTAATGGTTCACAATTACCAAACAAATATTATAATTGAAGCAGACGCAAATGCACATGCCAGATCTTACTACTTGCAATTCCCGAAGAGGGTCATATACATGGAATAATTCTGAAGACAGAATCTTTTTTTATTTTTTATTTTTATTTTTTGAAGCTAAGGGGGTTACGTTTTATTTTTTGTATTGTAATAATAATTCAGCAGAAAACTTGCAACTTACTCTGACCATCTTTGCATGTGACGCAATTTTAAAGATTTGTTCGGGTATTCCAATTCTATCTCTACAACGACATGCATGTCAAGTTTCAAGACAGAAATATCCGATCAGAATTTATTATTTCTATTGAGAAAATCGAGTCATTCATTTTATGTAAATTTGTGAGATTCATATAAATGGTTATTTGAGTTAAAAAAAACACCCTATAAACTAGAACCGTAGATATTTTGAATATCAGAATTGATCATCAAGATTACACTTATTAAAATAGTCATATATCAAATTAATCATGTATGCATAATTGCACACTTCTATTAATTAACATAATTAATGCTATAATATCGTGAAAATAACATACAAACATCACCATTTTTAAATTTTAACGATGGTTAAAGTGAAATGGAAGATGAGCAGACACTCATTTGGTCATTGTTTGGAATGCATGAGTAATTGTTAGCTTACAAATTTTATTTAATAATGTCACATAAGCATATGAATTAATTTTCTAGCAATATATTAAAGTAGAGTTAATTTTTTAAAACAAAAATTTCAATGATAAATTATAGTGTACGTTTTATCACTAGAAATTGTTAACGAATTGCAAGAATATATGTGTTCATAAATTATTAAATGAGTTAATTGATAAAATTGTCACGTGGCGATAGAATTTTTATTTAAAATTGCTAAACAATTTCCGAATGGAGACTATCTAAACTGTCCTAACATCGTATCTTTATGTTACGTACATATCGTTATATCGTCCGTAAATCAACGAATTGTTTCGTGAACATTCACACACGTAAAAATGAAATATAACATCATGTTTGCATTATGATAGATTTTGTTATAAAGGTTTGCATTATGATAGTGCCATTTCATAATTATTTTGGATAACTATGAAGAAGAAAATGAAACTAAAAACTGTCACTAGGACTATAATAATTAATAAATATATAGTTTAGACGTCCTAAAATCACGAGTCATGGTAGCTAGCTAGGGATCTAATTTTAAAGGTGATGGGTTAAAATCGAAGTAATAGGGATTTAATTAATTAGGGTTCCTTGGCCCATGGAACTAGGTAGCGTAATTATGGCTATTATTGCTGGCTGCTCGTTATGTGCTCTCTTCTAGCTTCATTATGAAGTGAGGGACTAATCAACAACTACTTCTAAAGCTAATCAAAGCCTTCAAGAAAGATAAAGATAGAAGCAAACTTAACTCATTAATTAATTTTTATTTAATTTTAAAAGAAGAGATTGAGATAGCAACTACTCAAAAGGGTTGGTTTGGTTGGTGGGTTAAGGTTATCCATTATGTTCATGACACATTCCCAACTCCAAACTTATTAGTTATTATGGCTTAGGGTTCAATTCACTCTGATGGGTCAAAAGCAAAGGGCTTTGGTGAATTGTACTAAAGGATATCAAAGTAGATAAGGTTTAGATTAAAAATAGCTAGGGTTTGAATTGAACCCCTTTGAAGATTTTGTGGCATATAGTGGATTGATTACTCCTAGCTCTATATGGTATGATGCCTTTGCTAGCTCTATCAACCTCCAAGTGAGCCCCCCCCCCCACACAACAAGAACAACAAAACCTTTACTCCTACTTTCCTTCTCCAAACTCTTCAATTCATTTTCATTTTTAGGGTTTGATGAGCTTATAGATTGTGACAATGCATTGTGCATCACCTAATGTGTTTTTTGGACCCCATTTCTTCTTGTGATTGGCATAGATGAATGCACCATCTATTTTTGTGTCTTTTTTTTTTCCTTCGAATAATGCATCATAATAATTGTCCCATATAGATAATATATTTTAACTTTTGACTAACAATTATTTGAGGTGGATGTGTTAGAATCATTGATTATTGTTAGATATGAATGATTTATTAACTCGCTAATCTGATTCAGAGTCTGTTTAAAACCAATTCATAATTAAATTGCCATTTCATTAATACTATTCAATTGAAATGAATATATCATTTTTTTTTATTTCCTTGAGATCAAGATCTATTAAGCAGCCAACATGCAAGACTAAGATGGTATCTCATTGATCCATAATTTAGCTTACAACATCTCCCTAAAGCATCTCAGTTTTCTTCACTCATCCTGATTTTATAACTCTTATCAGAACCACACTAATCATTTACGATTAATGTGGGTATATACATGCTACAACGTAATCAAAAGTTTCGGATCCAAAATTGATTTAATCGGGAAAAATATAACCATATCAAAGAGTTGTAGATAAATGAAAAGTTGATGTATGTAATGGAATATGTTTCGGACAACTTTAACGTATATATATATATGTGTAAATAATTTCCTTCAGTTTTCTCAAGTGTTGGTGTAGAAACAGTGACGGGGATAAATGGACACTGTGGTGTCACCACCTGAACCCCCCACTATAACTCTACCGAATTAGCTTTCTTTTCCACTTTTTTTTCTTCCTGTGTTGTGTTAAATACAAGAAACAAACTCAAGTTGCCTAGATTTATTGAAGACTGAAAAGAACTGTAAATATTATTAAATGTTTATTAAACAAAAATAAGTCATTATCAATTCATTAGTTGGAGGCTACCCGGCCGGCCAGCCAGTCAGTTAGTGACATTTGGTGGCAACTTTGTATTTTCGGCCCTTCTTAGCAAAGGAGTAAAGCGATTACAGCTAAACCATTTCGTTGACAGTAATTTGTCAATATTCTCACCTTTCTAAGATTTTTTATAATAATTCCCACAAATATAATAAGTTTTTACACGAACGGAGAGACTTAAAAAAGCCTTTTTTAAATAAGAATACACCGTAAAAAAAGTAAGATTTCTAAGTATTCATTTATCTATTTTATCGTCGATTCGGGCATATAATTAATTTACAAAGTGACTTAACATATAAGTAGGGTAAACAAATTGTTGAAAATTGAGGAGTCAATAATTAATCAACGATGATAGAGAGTGGGCATATTACAATTTCACTCAACCCCCCATCACTTTCCAAAATCCTTTTGTGTTCTCCGTGAAAGTAACGTTCCCCTTTTTATTTATTTATTTTATTCTTTTCTCATATGGGCCGGGCCCCCATGGCCCATGAGTCAACATCTCCTTTCCAGTATGTCTACGAACTGAGGTCGGGGCCCGTGTTCAAATCAACGCGTACCACTACCACTATGTTTCTTTCAGTAGTTAGATGACTATTGTTTTAACCTTTTATTAATCATGGTGTTATTTACTAATTACTAATTAGACGTCCGTATTTAATTAACATGATGATGACTTGAATTTATTGCGGCAGATTAAAGTAATTAATGTGAAATATGATTTAAGAAGAAGTTATATATATAGTAGCTGAAGTGATCCACTAGGACGACCAGCAAATACGAGGAGCACTTTGAAAACAACACGAGGGGCCCCACCATAATAATAATAATAATAATAATTACATGCAATGAAATGGATCGTCTCCTCTCTTTTCAACTCCACACATACCCATCACTCACTCTTTCATGTATATTATTCATATATTTTTGAAAGCTTATAATTATAATAATACCTGATTTGAAGCTTTTCTAACCACTTAATGAGGTAATTGGGATGGTGAAATAGGGATGGCCCAATCCATGTCATAGTCCATAATTTTTTTAGTGGAGGATATGAAAAATTTATGTAAAATTGTAGAAATTGAAGTTTATGGCGAGCTTTTATAATAAAATATGAGTAGGACTTTTAAATTTGAAAGTTGAAATTTCGTTTAGGATTTTGGATCATTTTGATTATGTTATTAATGTTATATTGATTTTTTTGTCATAGAACAATTCCTTTGACTTCTCGTTGTAAATTGGGGTTTTAGCAACAAGAAGTCACAAGTTACAGCCATACAACATCGATAAAAGTGACTTTTACGACGGTTTCGATTCATAAGATTGACAAATCCAAACTATATAAAGATGTCTCCGCACATTTTCTAACTCTTGATTAAAGAACAAACTGAATAATTTTCTTTTTATATACGAACCCTTCGACGGGTGGTCAGGTTTTTCGGAGCTACATGTCGTTAGTCCAGGTGGGACCATCACAAAAACGCCATACATTCCAAACTTTCAATCCAAAATTTCTAAAAGCAAAGTTAAGTACTACAACCACTCGACTACAATTTATTTTACGGAAAGCCATAATTCTTGTTACAAATTATATTATTTAATCCTTCTTTATTCTAGTTTATTTTATTTAGTCACAACTTGTTTTTCCTTTCTTTTATTGATAAAAAAACACTTGGTTTTGCTTTACAAACCCAACAATGGGAGGAGCCGCCCTTTTTGATATCCATCCTTTATCATCCAAGGTGCTAATTTTATATATTACTTCTACTGGTTTCGGTTGGTCGATTTCTCCCACCACGGCTGTTTTAGTGCTAATTAATCTTTTCACTTAATTTAATATATACATAGATCCCTCTAATATATATATATACTGTGTTTTGGTTGGCCAGGTGAAATCTTTTTGCCTCACCATTGGGAAAACCCCTCTTGTTCATAAAAATAAATTAAAAGGGTATATATCGTCACTAGACACCAAGTAAATTTGTGATAGGACCTACTTATAAATGGTGCTAAATACACCAACTTTTAGTCCTCATTTTATATTTGATTAATTAGTAGTGCATGAGATCCGGCCTTTTCCTAAATATGCTTAATTAATTAGGACTTGTAATTATAGTTAGTTAGTGGCATTTATCTAGAACTAATAATCTTTAAACTTAGAGGACATGACTTGTTTGATATAATATTATTTTTACGAGATCTACACTAATTTTTACTGGGATCTGCACTAATTACACTATGTAAGTATGCTTTCTTTAACTCTATATATATTCGTAAGTGGGTAGTTTCCGAATTCAGAAAATAAAGACTTGATCACATATATTTAATGGTTTAAAAATGATAACTTTTTTTGTGCCCGACAAAACCTCTTCCAACGTAACAAAGCAAACCATATTAATTAATGTGTTTAGTAATAATATGATCATTGGTTTATAAATATATGTTAAATTTTAAGTAAAAGCATAATCATTGGTTGATTGCCATATGGCGCATTCAGGCATTTAGGTACGTAGTTGACCCTCTTTTATATTTATTTCAAACGAGCGAAATCATGCATGTACACGCTTGGATTTTGTACAATCACCAACTTTATTAATCCAAATACCAATTAAATTATATATATGCAATAATTATTAATTAAGAAATGCCGGCGCCGGTTATGGAAAGCTGACTTTACGACGCAGCAGTTTACTATTTCATGTATATGAAAATTGAAAAGTGGCCATGTCTTTCTAAATAATCAAATGGTTAAAATTAACAACAACAACAAAAAAATGAATATCCCACGAAAACAAAATAAGCTCCATCTTTTTCCTTTGCGGTAGTGGACGATTCGAGTGGTAATTTCGTCAGCAACCATAATAGTTCACTTTTCAGCTCCTTATATATAATTCACCAAACATTCCAACAGTAGATATGTTCGTTTCAACGTAAAAAAGTTTACAGTCATAAGTTATTGAAATTATCGAAGAAGGGAGGCCATACTGCAACAACCATGGTACATGCGGGCCAGTTACGGGCGACCCGTCAAACTGTATAATCATCTCTAGAGGGTTGTGGAGTTCCGGATCGACTTCAGCAACGTTCGCCCCTCCGGCCGGACCTCTTTCCACCATTTTATGTTTTTCTCGGTTCCTAATGTTTTTGAGTTGTTCTTAGTTTTGTTTGTTAGTGTCTTCTTTTGCTTCTGTTTGGCTTTCGTCGTTCTAGTTGTAGTGTCATTAGGTTCGTGTATATGGATTTGAAAGGGTTATTAGTTAGGAGATTAAGGATGCGAAGTACGGTAAGTAATAGGGTTAACTGCTTCTCCCTTGTTACCCGGCCCGTGTGTGGGTAGCACCTCCCAAATTACCAGCTCATGTATTGTACGAAAACTATTGCTATCACTAAATCACCAATGTACTTAACAGTTGTCGCTCAATTAAATATTAATTTATATATACAATTCACTTTCTTTTTATTTCGCACGGCCGGAATTTTGAGAATAAAAACTATTAATATCTTTTCCTTAATTGTATATGTATATGTATATATAATACAAATAATATTTACTTCTCAAAGTCCATAACCGCTGTATTTTATTCAACGCGGTGTGTGTTTTTAATGAAGAAAAATGGAGTTAAATTTGGTACTGGACCCCTAATTGGCTAAGTGATGCTAATTATAAGGCATGCACTACGTACTTTGATATTAATTTGACTTCTTTGTCTGCCTTAAACGACTTGACTTGTTGGCATGCTTGTCTGAGAGTCTTGACAAAGGGGGGCTAACCGATTGTCAACAGTTGAAGTAATGTATGTCAACTTTGGTTATATTTGCGCTTCATTTAATTTCTTCCCTCTCGACCCGCCGCCGCATACTATTGCTAATGATGCTCCAACTGTTTGGTACGTACTCATCTCTACTCTTCACTTGTTCCTTCTCGGTGGAAGTTGACTTCAGGATCATAGAAGTATCCAAAACCACATCGAGAAACCAAAAACAAAACAAATCAGTATGAGTTTGGTTCAAAACAGGCAATATCATATTTGACAGAAAGATTGGTGGGCGAATAATCCTAAAAATTCGTATCAAAGTCTAGTGGGAAGGTAGGGATGCGGGATCGCGAAAGATGTACCTATGTGGCGATCCTCTCATAGTGCTTGCAGTCTACCTAACGACGTACGTTCGAACAACATATACGAAGTTGTATGGTCCTTGGTTTAAGGGAAAGATTGTTGGAGTTATAATTCAAGTACCATCCGTAAATTAATAAATTTATGGATAATATCATACTAATTAGAAAGATTAGTACGTGCGGTAATTCGAACCGGTGTCAAGCGTGAGATACGATCCTAACAGTTTTGCTGATGAACCGTGAATTGACGGAAAGCTAAGTGAAGTGAAATATAACAGGAGAAATGAAATGAACCGCATGCATATATGTCATATATGATAACATATATATAGAAAAGGGAGCTTGTATTTTTATGGAGCTAGTAACTGGAAAGTGGGTTCTGGTGCATTGAACACGTGCGTACAATAGCAGAGAGTGTCAGAGTGGTACGTGTAGGTACATCTCTTTGTATACATACAATGCATCCCTGTAATTAAGTAACCGACGATCTCTGTTGTGTTTCTTTTGTTGTTTGATCACAAACTACAGGGCTTCCTGTCGTCATCATCGATCTCCACGGTTGAGTTTCACAAGCTATACATAGACTCAGTCTCGTTCATTCATTTATCTTCTATACTGGCTCTTTCTACTACTTTCTGCAATTTCAGATCACACTCCCACCCTTTTCTCTGCTTCATCCAACTTTTCAATGGGAAGATGAAGACGAATATTGTGATACTGTATAAAATAAAGTGACATGCACATTAGAACCAAGTATAAGGACATTTCTTTACCATGTCCAAACACAGGTTAATTAGATCTTTTTGAGTGAGAGCACACCTCTTTTTTACTCATTGTGATAACATGTCAAGCACGATTCAACTAACTTGATTAATAACGGTTCAATCTAGTTAGAATTTTATTGACAAACAATCGTAACAACTACTTAAGATATAGTCAGTCAGAACTTGTTATATATAGTATAAACTAAATTTTTTAAAAATATAAACTATATCATGATTGTATTTATTTTAATCGTCTTTCAAAAACTAATACATAATCTTTATTATAAATCTGTTCTTACAATAACGTACAACACGGACTCTTCAACGATATACAGTGAGAATGTTTAATCACAAAGGAAGTTGCGTGAACAAATTACTGTATCATGTGTTGATATTTTTCGTTGCTTTTCATTCTCTATCGTATCTACCATAGCTACAACCCATTTCACATAATTCTCAAACTAAAAATAATAGATTACTAAAAACAAAATGAACAATTCTAAACTACAAATCAATCACTAAAAGATACAGAATCTCATATTTACTATGTGATCCTCTTAGCTCAGTTCTGGTCGTTCTCCGCCGTTGATTTAGAACAGATCCTCTCCTCTGCTTTAATTACTTGAAATGAAAATTTTCTCAAAAATAAAATTTGTTAATGAATAATATAAATATTAATTAAATTTTTTTTCAATAATACAAATTATTAAAATACAACAAAACTCTTGACAAGTTTACTCACTACAGACAACACATGGGAGAAGAAATAAGAAAGAACAGAACAAATGGCGGCCACCTGTTTTCTCCAGTCCAGTGAAGCGGTGAATACAGAGAGCGAAGCGGTCTGGACTAACGATCCAGCAACAATCCCGATCCAGAGGCCTTTCCCTTCTAAATGGGCCACAAAGCCCAGAATACACGCCAACGGAAGCCCAACCAAATAGAACGACCCAAGATTTATGTAGGCCCCCACTTTCTGCCATCCGCAGCCTCTGGCAACTCCGGAAAGCACGGCCTGGAAACAGTCCGTGAGAATCGAGAGGCAGAGGAAAGGAATCATCGTGGCCACGTAGCGCAGAATCTGGACGTCTTTGGAGAAAGCGTATCCCAGAAATCTTCGACAGAGGAAGAGAATAGTCGTTGCTATGACTGATTCTGTAAATGCAATAGACAGTGCCACGTGGACTTCCATCCTGGCGGATTGTGGCCTCCCACCTCCTAGCTCGTTCGACACCCTTGTGCTTCACAAAAACATCAAATACCTCGTACTTGTTAGCTGAAGCTAAGTAGTTTTGGTTTCGGGAAATGAAAATTGCAGAAGGGGATGATGGATCAAACCTTACAGCAGCTCCGAATCCGTAGGGTATGGTGAAGTGCCGAGTGGATATTGATAAGCTGCAGATTTTCATGTAGGAATCCCAACCGTTGAAGAATTCAACTTATATCTTACTGGTCTGATACATAAATGATAGTGGTCCTTTCAGTCAATACAATTATAGGCAATTACATTTTTATATCTATTTTCAACGCTGACAAGTCATAAAAATACAATAAAAAGGTTATAAATTCCGAATCGCACCGTACCAAATTTATTATCATCTTGTCACTGAATTTAGTGCATAGACTGATCACAATCTAGCAAAAGGAGTTGAGTAATTAATGAAATGTGGAATTCAGTTCGTTTTCATGACAATTTTATGTTTTTAACGATGTGCTTACATTGACATTAGATATCTACCTGAAAATGTTGTCACCAATAAAAATAGTACCACAACGTCGCAATTTGCCCAAATTATGGTATCAATCCAGTTAATTTCAAAGTTATCGTAACCACTATGTAACGGAGTTGGAAATTTTCTAGAAATTGAAAAGAAAAAGTTGATTACCATATAGAAAGAACAGAGGTCTCCAGCTTTGGATTGGACATAAACACAGAAAGCAGAGTCAGCAATTCCATCGACCACCATTTTAGACTGTTTCCATATACCAAACCGAAACAAAAAACCCATTAATCAAACATTCTTAACGATAACTTTGAACCAAAAATCATTTCAGATTCATGGTAGAAATTTTATTTTTACCAGACCATGACAGGAGAGGAGAGTCCAATCCAAAAGAACTGTCCAACGGCAGCAAACGCTGCTCTCATCAACGCTCCTTTTGTTCTCTCACAGACGGGAGACAAAAAGATGTAACACACCAGAAAAACGACGTTGAGCCAAGTGGGCAAGCTAAGCGTCATGGCTGCTCCGACGTACCCGATTTCCAGCCTGTAAACGAGGGTCCAGCAGGCAATGACGTGGAAACAGAGCACGAACAGGGAGCTTAGGAGCATGGGGAGAATCACGGACTGGGTTTGGAGGAATCGGGTCAACGGTTTCAGAATAGCGGAGGCGAAGAGTTCCGGGATCAGCCATATTGAGAAGTTGCGAGCTTGGTGGGAGATTGAAGGGTCTTTGGCCGAGTGAGATGAGTAGCTTGTCCATGAAAAACCAGAGGAGGGTGATTGGAGGGCAGAGGATTAGGAGGGTGATGATTGCTGAGTAGGTGTATGTTGTTAGTCTTTTGTATTGCTTTGCTCCGTATGCTTGGCTATGGCTTTGAAAGAGTTGTTAGGAGATTAAGGATATAAAGTACGGTAATTAATAGGGTTAACTGCTTCTCTTTTGTTATCTATGTGTGGGTAGCACCTTCTAGATTACCAACTCATGTGTTGTACGAAAACTGTTGCTATCACTAGATCATCAATGTACTTGACAGTTGCCGCTCGATTGAAAAAATAATCCTTAGTATCGCTCGTCTTGATCAATTTTTTTATTATGTAAATAAACATGTAGAGAAAGTTGGTGTTAGTGGATGAAGCACTAAACTTGTTAACTATATGGAAGAAATGGCACCCCATTAACAGAGGTGACTTCTGAAACCTAAATGGAAGCACACACTCCTTTACCGTTCGTTGCTTTCTTTCTTCTGCTGGCTTCCAATGATGGATCAACAGCAACAACGTTATCAGCGAATGGGGAGTTTTATTAATCACTTTATTTATTTTCTCATCGCTGGACTTCCCCCATGATAACATTTACAATACTCTCACCATCTACATTAGCTCCCACACAATCCTGGCAATCCACCCTAAACCAAGCAAATAAACAAATATTGTAACTTTCTTAGCTTCAGAAAAAACCCAATTTCTGGTATTGAAGTTTGGTGATCCAAATTTCTTGTGTTCGAGCTTGTCAGACCTAGAGATAAAAAGCAAAACTCTTGGGGTTTCTTCATTAATTATGTATTAGAGGAATCCTGAGTTAGGTGCACTTTGAATGGTTCAGGAATCACTCACGAGTTTGCATTCTAGTGAAAGGCCCTAACTCTGGAGACAAATTGGACACATTTAACATAGAGCTTCGAACTTTTAACGACAATGGTCACCAAAAGTTAGACATTGGTCACATAAGCACGTATTCGGTCCTGGTTTGGTCATGCAATGTCATCTGTGTCACCAACATGTGATTTCTGGTTCCGATGAGATGACTCGGAGAGGCCGCCTGGTCAGTGGTTCATAGCATATCGTAGCAGCATAAATGCAATATTGCATCCTACCATGCACCAAGCAGATCATCTACATATCAAGCTTCTACCTATTTACGACCAAACACCAATCTTGTTTGTTCCCCAGCTATTCAACGACGAGCAAGTTGTTTTGGGTGAGGCCTTCTCCGACGGTAGGATATTCTGGCGACAGTTTCCATTCTCCATCCACCAAGAATTTGATTTCGTACCTATAGGGAAAATGGTAAGAACGAAATCTGCATTAAAATTAAGATACCCGATAGCAGCAGAAGCAAAAGTGTGAGTATGTTTCGAGCGAGCTACCTCCCGGGTCTGAGCATTAGCGTGGCAGTGAATTTGGTGAAAGAGCCATTGTAGTCCGGAGATAGGTCCTCTCCTTGACTCCACCCATCAAAACTACCCATTACTTCCACATTCTGTACCCAAAAAAGAGAAAGTAACTCTCTCCCCTGTTAAAATCTCATTCCTAACACAAAACAAAACTCAAGCTGCCGAATGAACTTGAAGGTTACCTCTGCCATCCCAACCCAGAATAATGAGACCTCTTTGGACTGGGCAGCAACCACGTCCTTCATTTGTTCCGCAAATTTTTCGTGCAGTACTGGAAATTAACGAGAACAATAGGATCTTGAGCATAGATTATCTTATATACATCAGCATTCCCTCCAGAAGAGAAAGGAGGAAAAGTAAGATTACTCCATATAAGAAACACAATGTACCACGTAAGCGAGAAACGAGGTGGGATTGGATGTATTTCCCATTTATTTTCCTTGAACCTTTGGGAATGCCGGCTTGAGCTATCTCTTCTGCCAACGAAACCAAAGCCTGCTTGAGCCGAGTAGTTGAGTTAAGGTAGAAATAGAATATGAAATGTATCAGAGGGCTTTGTTCCAAATGCACGGGTCAGATTCGGATGGTAGAACCATTATGAAATTTGAGCTGACCTCAGTTTCTAGTTCCATCACAGCAAGTTCAGTCTTGAAGCTAACAAGTGTTTCTTCATTCACCATCATCTGCACATAAGTCGTTGCACTCTTTTTAATCCACATAGAAAGATATAGCAAAACTAGAAGGAAAACTTCAAACAAGCAATTTTTTAAGGAGCAATCATCGCTAAAAGAATTTATGTTCAGATAAAAACGAACCTAACTCTATTTAGATATGAACGAACCTGTCGTTTCAGAAAACGATTCTGCTGATTAGCTTCACCTAGTTTCTTGACAAGCTTTCCCCTCTCTGAATCAGCCAACAGTAACCTCAACTGTCACAATCTCACAGAATGTAAGTCCAAGCCCTCAACTCAAGGAACTAATTAGAGCACCTAACAAGGGAAATCTTAGTACACTATCATTCTTATATCCTGTGACATAAGGGACCCTGGTAGGCAATCCAATTCATCTACTCATTTGAAAGGAGACACTAAATTTATGAATGAATGAAACTTCAACATCTTGAAGTTGAAAGTCTGTTATGGTTTATAGCAGAATTAGCCGTGCTCGTAGTCTAACACTAAAGAGAAACGAAGACTACCTGGTCACTATTCAATGGTTTATCAAGCAGCTCTTCTGAGGAATCCTCCGATGCATTATTATTCCCTTTGTCGCCAAAATAATCTTCTGGCTGAAATGATGATGATTCCTTCAAACTAACTGGTACCCTAAATGTTCTATAAGAAACTTGGCTCTTCCTATGCTTTGCAGTAGAATCGAGATGAGGAAGCTTCGTCTTCATGCCCCAACCAATATGGCAAGGAAGCCTATGGACACTTTCCATGTAAAGGTTATGCGAACTCCATGAATACCATGGTACTTCCTTGCCCACACAGCACCTTTAAAGAACATAAATTAATAATGGTAAAGAAACACTTCAGATCATCTAAATATAAACCCACTCCATAGCGTGACTAGTAATTGAACCAAGCGTATGAAAATGGTTGGATACCTACCCTGCAAATCCCATCTCAGTTTTCTGTGGTCTTTCCTACCTATAATGGAATAGGAAGACAAAAAAAATATCAGATGCCGCATTACATTGACTTAATAGCATGATGAATTAAGTAAACATATAAAGGAAAGTACGCAATTTTTCAGTAGTTAGTTGTGTTAGGCATTCACAGGGATCCCAGGTTAAGATCAGCACCTGAAGTCCAAATCAATCGGTCTATTCATGCCAGGAGTTATCAAACACAGTAGTTCAGATTCACCTTATAGGTCAAGAACTTGGAACAACATCAATCCAGCTAAAGGTCATGGTAAAGAACTGATAGATAGAATTCAAACAGTCAAACATGGTCATCATACTCCAAGAAGTGCTAAATCACTTCAAGTAGGAAATTCGTTCCAGAAATATAAGCTACAACTCATCCATCCACCATTGATTTCGATCAATGCTGAGAATCACTTCAAATGACTACAAGCCCATACCCAGAATATTGAAGTACAAAACACTAGAGAAACTCCCAAATCAGCAAGACTACAGAGTTCAAAACACTGAAGCAGAATGAAACAGGTAATCGAAGCCAAGGAAGATGTTACAGGGGAGAATATATGGAAAACCAGAGCGGAATTAGTTAAGTAAAAAAGATAGCAGAGAAACTCAACCTTGATCGACAATGGGTTAGCCGCCCGCAGAAAAGTGGTCAGTTTGCTGGTAACTAACAATGGAGATTTTTCTGGGGATTAACTAACGGAAGATTTCTGCTGTGGCTGGGGTAGGAGAATGCGTTGCAGTGGCACGTGAAATTTTACACGTGGATCCTGGGCTTATGAGAATATTGTTTTTTTTAAAATATTTTATATTGGAATTAGTGACTAATTTTTTTTTGTTGGGCTTTAAACTAGTGATAGATTGGGCTACAGCGGATGATATGAGCCCAATGATCGTCAAATGTGATGGATAGAATTGATATTCATTTGTATTTGTGACTTTGACTTTGAGTTATTGACCCATTATAACTAGTTTAGTAGGACATTACATCACCGTATAAAGCTTACATAACGATGTCTTCATCTTATAGTGTTTGGTACGTACGTAATGCATACTTAATCATTTTTTATTTTAAATAACATACTTAATTTAGTTTATGTATATCGTGAAAAGATAATTTATGTTGCATATAACTTACATAATGACTTTCGATTTTATGCAACATGCTTAATTTTTTTCATTGCATATGAAATATGTTTTTTATGCAACCGTGGTGTATGAATGTTAGTAACGATTTTGCTCTTATCTTATGCGACAAACTTAATTTATTGGGTATGTAAGAAATAACTTATGTTACATATATCTTACTTACTAATTGTGATCCTGTTTAATTTTAATTTGTTGATGAAAAATTAAATTTTGTGATGTTAGGCTTAGGCAACACACAATTATAAATAGGTGTTATACAAATATAAGGTAATGCAACGACCTTCGTTAACACTTATAAATGGATGGTATATTATCATTGATTTTGTAACAACCTTCAATCTCACATGACAACCTCAATTTTACACATCACGTAAGGAAGATTCGAGTTTGCATATCTCTCATGGGATAGCTTTGGTCTAAACTATATATTGAGGATTAACGGCCTTGGTGTTATCTCAATAGCTATCAAGCCTTCAAGTTTCCACCACAAACGCCACCTAACCTTAATTCCCACAGTAAGGTTTGCTAAACCCATCTGGAGCCATTAATTAACTTAATTTGATGATTAACTTATGAACAAAACAACATTTGTGGGCTGTGGCTAAACAAATGGTGTCCCTTCATTTGGGATATGTACCACATAGAAAAATGCCTTGTTATTGTGATTTCCACACGTGTTCTTTGTCAGTCGTCGGCACTAATTATTAATTCTAATTCAATAAAACTACAAATGGACTTGGAAAAAAATAATCACAACTGATTTGTCTCATTAAGGGAGTCGTTCTGAAGCTAGCAGCACTGCGCTTTTAGTTTGGTTTATTTGTGTTTCCGCACCTGAGTGGCCGTCAGCCGTAGAGTCAGAAAATGGGTCAAGGGAGTATTTTTAGACCGATAACTTGTTAAAATTGTTAGGAGGAACGTGGAAGGAAAGAGGAATGTTGAATGGTAATGTACTAAATAGAAAAGTATGTATAATGTATCGGGAGATGCCCTTTAGCGAATTATATGTGTATAGCGATTTTTTCGTGTCATGGACATGGCGACCTTGAGGCCCCCTTGTATAATGCTAGTCTAGGTTATTTTCCCAAAAAATATTCTGATATTACGTAAAATTCCACGACAATTGGCTGAAACACGCCATAAACTAGTCTTCCAAGGACACTGACGCCGGATCTAATGGTTCGATAGGTCTGGATTAAGGTTGTTCAAGAACCGAGCCAATCGTTAATATGCTCGAGTTTGACTCATTACTTTTTAGGCGATGCCGAACTAGAAAGTACGTCGAGTTCGAGCTTATTCGAGTCTGACTCGTTAACTACCCTTGACGAGCCAAACTCGAGTTGCGCTCATTAAAACCCACGATGAGTCCAATTTGAGCTGAATTTGAAGTTTATACACAAAAAACACCAACGAGTGAAAACTAAAACACCAGTTATCCTAAAACGTACAATTTTCTAACCAGTTAATCATACACTCGAACTAGTATCCGAATTGACTCCAAACTCAAACTCGAACCATCTCGCAAGCCTATCAATTCAAACGTACTCTAATACAAGCTTGATTCATTTAAAATAAAATTAAATATAAAATATTTTTTTCAAACCGAACTCCAAACAGCTCACCAACAATTTGGCTTGTGAATACCCCAGCGAGGACCCATCAAAGCTAGGATAAGACCCATGAATTTGAATGACTAAAAACCAAGAGAAAGCTGCAAATTTGTCTTGAGATTAGTTTGTACTTGTTTGTCAAAAAGTCAAAAGAACAATTATGAATCAATCAGAAGGAAAGCCGTAGCACGTTGAACCATGTCGTTTCGTCTGTATGTGTGTATGTATGAAGCGTCGCCAAAGGGCATGCGACACGTATTCTTACCTCTCTACCGTCGTTGTTTTCCGATAAAATAATCCTGACGGGATATGGATGATGTGGATGGTGTTATGGTCAGGTGTGGATTTAAAATAGTTTAATACATTATATCAAATTATATAAAAATTTAAATTTCATGGATCACATATAAAAAATATATCCATCAATTAAAAAATATAAAAAAAAATTATATAGTATCAAACTTCAAAATCTGAAAATATACTAAATCAAGATCCAAAAAGACTCCCTGTATCCGTCATTGATTATGGCACCACTAAACAAGAAAAAATAAAGTTGTAAATTATACATAAGAGAACGATGTTACAATGAATTGTGCAACTTGTGTCGTCGGGGTTCCTTATTGTTTTCAACATATCTAATATAACGCAACACATGCATGCGAGCCCTAGTTAAAGAATTCCCAATGGTATCAAAACCGTACCAAACATGTGAGATTATCTACAACCCTTTAAACCAAGTCAGTATAAGTTTGTTTTCGACTTATTTTAGCTAGTTTGATTGGCATCCGTATAAGTGGTTTGGTCTAAAGAATCGATCTTATTAATGAGCTAGTTATTATTGTATCAAGTTTTATGTGCTTTCAACATATCTTATTAATGAGCTAGTTAGAGACAATGTGAGGGGTTGAACCATTTATCTATGTGAATGAAGTATCGGGAGGGGTCTATAGGTGTATAGGTGCATGTCTAAGGGGAATTGGCTAGCTATAATGAGTGTCCAGACTATTGGTGGAGTCAGAAAATTGGTCAACAGGGTTTGAAATTCATACTTAACAATATATGGTGGGAAATAGCTAGAAATCCAAACTAAAATTTTTGTAATCGAAAACACATAATTCCCCACTAACAACAACAATCAAAACCCTAAAAACATGTTTTCTAACTTCATTTGACTATTATTTATAGATTTAACATGGTGAAACCTCAATTTTTAGCCACTCACAACATGTATGTTAAATATTAGTCAATTTGAAAATTTTCAATTTTTATGTCAAAATTTGTCAATTTCTGTGTGCTATTACTAAGGAAAATTGACCATTTTTCATTAAAAAATTTCAAAAATTTCAAATTGGTTAATATTTGACATGCATGTTGGAAATGATTAAAAAATCAAGTTTTACTATGGTAACCTTGTAAATAATGATCCAATGAAGTTAAAAATCAATTTTACTTGGTGTTATGTTTGTGATAGAAATCCGCTGGCCAATTTAGTATTTCAGTCATTACTCTCTCACTGGGACTTCGATTGGTGCAATGTTAGAGGTGTTGGGAAGATAATTCAATTATCTTTCTATCCATATATTATGAATCATTAGATTCGAAGAGACCAAAGAGATATGCTCATTCAAATTAATGGCATGAATATAAAATATGAAGGAAGGGCTTTTGTTTATAAACAAAGGGAGTTCGGCCGATCCCCCTCCTTCCTTACTAACTCCTCCATTGGTCCATACCTAATGCACATAGAGTAATTAAACAATGACTTGCGTGTAAAAGGTGTAAAATGAGGAAGATTACATTTCCTTATATAGACTCTTAGATCTGGATTGAGTTGCCACATGACACTGGCTTATTTCTTGCCCGATTAAGAGTAAGTCCTGGTCTTTGACGTTGAAGGATTGAAATTGCTTTGAAGGCCTATGACTGGACCGCCCTAAGATTTTCAATTTAGACCCGCTTGGGTTTAGCAATTTGGGCCGACCCAAGTGACCAAATTGGTATTTGACCTTAAAAAACTTTATAACCCTATACCTTTCTCATTAAAAGAAGATAGTCCGTGGATCTCAACTATCAGTATCCATTATTCCAACTGAAACTAATTAATTAATGAACTCAATCCTACTGAAAATGAAATATGTAAGTGTACTTTGCTATTTATATTAGGTTCTCATAACTGTGAAATAAAAGGGATGCATTATTGTAGTTAAAGCTGTAGGTAGAAAGAATATTATAATTGCATAGTAGTTGGTTGGGATTCCCCGGCCGGCCGACCACCAGCTCAGGACATCTCACTGTTTAACAGAGACGTATAATAGTGAAAGAAAGAAGCAAAATGACAAATGACAATGAATGCCCCTGGGGCTTCAGTAGTAGTAGTAGTAGTAGTACAGTACTTTCCTTTTAAGGCATGTTAAGGCCAGGAGACTGTCGTCTACGTACGGGAGTTTGTGTGGCAATCCATGCAATGTCGTGGATCATTCACAGTGCCTCGTTTCTGTTTTTCCTATTTTCCTTTGACAAGATTCATGCATGGTAAGTTCTTCCACGGAACCTACGATGAATAATACAACTTTTCAAACTCGAGAGATAAAACTTCAACAGATTAATCAACTCTGTATACTACTTATAAAAGAAAACCCATGTGAAATTGCAAGAAAAGAACAATCTGTGTATTGGAAAAGTTAAGTTTGTACAGTAAGCAGTGGTGTATATATAGCCACCACTCTACAAGAGCCACGTCACTATACTAATCCACGTCATCTATCTAATACTCCATCCCCCCGCAAGCTTAGCATGTATGTTGAGCATGTTACGCTTGGAAATAAGATTCGAGAAAACCGCCACTCCTAGAGGCTTTGTGAGGAAGTCAGCCAGTTGGTTAGCTGAATCCACTCTGACAACATGAATGAAACCGGAGGAAACTCGATCACGAACTACATGGCAATCAAGCTCTATATGTTTCTTCCTTTCGTGGGCTACAGGATTTTCTGCCATTTTGAGAGCACTGGCACTGTCTATGTACAGTGGAATGGGGCAAGGTATGGAGATCTTCAAATCCTGAAGAAGGTATTGCAGCCATTGTGCTTCGCAAACTGTGGATGCCACCGCCTTATATTCTGCCTCAGCTGAAGATCTCGAGACGATAGCCTGTTTCTTTGACTTCCAGGATATTAATGAAGAGCCTAAGAAGACGCAGTAGCCCGTGGTGGATCTGCGTGAGTCAGGACAAGCTGCCCAGTCACTATCTGAAAAACAACTGAAACAGCAAAGGAGAGTCAGACGCAAAGAAAAGCCCTTTGCCTGGTTCCGATTCGAGAAATCGAACCACACGAAGGGCAGCCGAATAATGCAAATCCGTAGGAGCAATAACGAATTGACTTAGATAAGCAACAGAGAAGGATATATCAGGTCCAGTGGTACATAAATATAGCAATCGACCAACTAAACGACGATAAATAGAAGGATCAGGAAGAAGGTTACCAGAGGTGATACTTAACCGGGTACCAGGATCGGCAGGACAAGAACATGGTTTTGTAGCAAAGAGACCAACATCATTGATAATCTCTAGCGCATACTTACGTGACAAAGAGAGATTCCCTTCGTTGTGCGAGCAACTTCTAGACCAAGGAAGAACTTCAAGTCGCCTAAATCTTTAATGGTGAAGGCATCGTCAAGTTTGGTTTCTATGGAATTAATGCCAGCTAAGTCATCTCCTGTGAGAACAATATCATCAACATATACAAGAAGAGCTATGAACAAACCAGTGTTAGCATTTGTATGTATAAACAGAGAATGATCAGAGCGGGATTGAATAAAACCAGCAGAAACGAGGAAATCTGTCAGTTTAATGTTCCACTGCCGACTAGCCTGTTTTAGACCATATAAAGACTTGACTAACTTGCAAACAAGGTTGGGAGAAGAACGGATCAAACCTGGAGGAGGTTTCATATATACCTCCTCGTGCAAATCCCCGTGAAGGAACGCAGTATTGACATCAAGTTGGAACAGTGGCCATTGTTTAGCAGCAGCTACAGCCAACAAGGTTCGGACCGTCGTCATCTTTGCAACAGGTGCATAGGTATCTGTGTAGTCAACGTCGGCCATTTGAGCACACCTTTTTGCCACCAAACGCGCTTTGTAACGTTCTACAGATCCATCAGATTTGTGCTTGATTCTGAAAATCCATTTAGGATCGATAATAGGCTTCCCTTATGGAAGAGGAACAATCTCCCATGTTCTGGTGGTGTTAAGAGCGTCAAGTTCTGCATCCGTTGCTGCCTTCCATAAAGGATTCTTAATTGCTTCCTTGTAGGATGCTGGCTCAATGGAGGCAGAGATAGCCATGACAAATTTGGTAAGATCAGCAGACAATCGATCATATGCCAAGTGCTGTTCAATAGGGTAGGAAATATCAGAGTGGGGAGAGGTGGCAGCCATGTGACAGTGAAAGTCTTGGAGATATGAAGGGGCTTTGCTAGAGCGAGCAGGTCGACTAGTTGGAGGAGTTGAGACAGGATTACCAACTTCAGGGGAAACTTCAGCTGTTAGGAGAGGTGTCTACTGGTAAGGGTAAGGAGAACACCGGATCCAAGGCAGAAGAATGAGAATCCTGAAAAGGAAAAATACTTTCGTGGAACACAACATCACGATTCACAAAAATCTCAACACCGGATCCAAGGCAGAAGAATGTGCAATTGCAAGAAAAGAACAATCTGTGTATTGGAAAAGTTAACTGTGTACAGTAAGCAGTGGTGTATATATAGCCACCACTCTACAAAAGCCACGTCACTATACTAATCCACGTCATCTATCTAATACTCCATTAAACCAACTGATTTGTATACTATTAGCATGATCAAATGATCGCTAAAATAACTGTGAAGTTATCTCGACAACAAAAGCGTCTTATGTCTAATACGGGAGAAAAATAAAAAAACTAACAACCCAAATAAATCAAGCGGAAGAAAAATAAAAATAAAATAAAACTATACATGGAGTCGAATGTCTAAAGCGACGCTGACTAAGTCCTTTCAAAGGAACGAGAGGGAGGTCCCGGCAACGGCGCAAAAACTTGATCGCCAAAAAAACTACGAAGTTATCTCGACAACACAAGTGTCATATGTGTCCAAGGATTCTTCTCGTTATGCTTTTACTCAAATTCTTCAACTTGGTCTAGACTGAACAAAATGATTTCGGTTTCTTATTATGCTATTAATTCAATTGAAACTAAGAATTAATGTTTGATCAGAAGGATAAGACAAGTTTTTGGAAGGGATGATTCATCAAGCTCAACTTCCTAATAGTAGTCGGATCGAGCAAACGTTGGACTTGGATTGAATAATACGATTTCTCATATCACTCGTATGAATCCACGGTACGATCATGCACGCGGATTGCCACTACTAGCTTCCCAATCAAGGTTGGAATAACCTCAATTAGGCTAACCAGTAATGAACACCGAGAAGTTTTACAAAGTGATAAGGTGCTCTTTAAGAATTAAAGGAAATCACAAGCAATTGGGATTAGTGTTAACTTGGTCCATCAATACCTCAGCTACTGATAACTACACCCAATTTGGTCCATTAGGTGCAAATCAGAGTCGCCGCCAATTATTCGATGAACAACCGTTAAAACCAAAAGAAGCACGAAAGGTAGAATCGAGTTGTTGGCTTACTCCACCAATAACTTCCTTATATCTTAGATTGTTAATTATATGAATTCCAGAGTCGATCAAACAGAGAATTTCATAGATTTGACCTAATTCAAGTCGCAACAAGAACAAGGTTGAAAACCCAACAATCAAAGCAATCTTTCATTCAAATCCAATTATCTAACAATCGTCGACCCTATACTTTTAGAGAGAGTATCATAGCTCAATTCGTACATTCCAACCAAGAAACTCTAAAGATTTAGCTACTCATAACTCTGGAAGAAGAGAAAATAGAAAAAGACCTAACCACCATTTTGATGAAGAGATAATAAATCGATCTCGTTCCAATCTTTGCTTTTGATCTTCTAGCTTTAATCCAACTTCAATCTTCAATGGGGACTTCTTCAGATCTTCAATCGAACATCAAAGCTTTTTTTTTTATTACTATGTCACATTCAAAGCTTCGTATATGATAGCCGATCCGCTCTACCCTTTTGATTAATATAATATTGTTTAATTTGGGTTAGGTATGTACCAATTTGATTTTTGAATTATTTTTAAATAAGCTTTATATCAATTTAATTGGTGGATATATTTAGATGACACAAACTTGTATTAATTTATTGATGTGATATTTGGATTGTAAACTCAACAATTTTCCCTTTAAATAAAGGACTCCATGTATAACTTGTATCCTCTATTTCAATGTATTAGCCCAACTTTTGAGGACCGTGAATCTATTCCAAGTTTCTAGAAATTTAAGGAATACTAAATAGATAATTCATTTCTGTCAATTGGCATGCTAATTCCGTTCGAATTTTAAATGATTAACAGAATGTCGGTGTGACAATGTGGCAAATAATAATATAGATAAAAACACGATGGAAAATACAGAATTTGGTGCGTAATTTTAAAACAGAAAACATGAATTGGAATAATTTATGGAAATTGCCCAATTCCTATCCCAAATCCCAGGTGGAAAACGATACCTTATTCTTTTATAATATGTATTAAAGTATCGGCCGATGGTTTATTGTATATAATATAAAGAAAAAGTGTAGTGATCATAACTTACAATTTGGCTTCAGCGCAAATGAGGTAAAAAATCTGCATTGTGAATTGTCTATTATGTGGCTTAAAATTGATTCAACTACGACTCTTGTTATTTCTGTTTCATTTTGTTTTTTAATCATTTACCAAATTGTTAATGTTCTATTACTCCAGTGCTACTATTTTTTTAATCCATTGTTACTCGCATGTTACTCAAAACATTATTATATGATGGTAGCTAGTGAACATTTATGCACATGTTCATGTGTTGTTAATCTCATGTTACTCCGACATAGAAAACAGTTTATTCACATGTTCCTACGTTGTTAGTCTCATATTACTCCGACGTTACTACATTTCTCAGTCATTACATTTACTCCATCCGCAAAAAAACCATCCCGCAAAACTTGAATATCTTTTTATGATATTTTGTGGTGGAAAAGGGAGTTGTAGACATAGTATTTTTGATAAAAGGAATTGTACACATAGTTGACAAAGGCATGGTGACTAGGGGTCACCACTCTTGCATGAACAGTCAATTTAGCAGAAGTATCGCGATAGAGTAAAGTGTTGCGTGACTGTATATGAATGAATGATGCCATAGTCTTGGATTATTCGTGTGGTGGTAGAGACTGACACCAAGCTCCCTCTCCATCTCTCTGTGGCCCAATTATTTGATTGTCGACCTCTCCTCCTCCTTGGTTCTATTCGTCGCCTTTTCCCCAAGGATTTGGTTCACGTGGCCCTGTTCCCAATCCCACATTTTTACTAATTACGTATATGGGTCTATGGAGACTTTCTATCTATCTTTCTGTGCTTATAAATACACTAACTCACGACCTAGCTAAACCGGAAGTAGTAGTGTAGTAAATTAACTAGCAATGGAAGGAGAGATGCAGAGTAGTACTGTGGGATTGAGGAAAGGGGCTTGGACTGAAGAGGAGGATAGGCTGCTTCGCAAGTGCATTGCCTCCTTCGGTGAAGGCCGGTGGCATCAGGTCCCCCTCCGTGCAGGTATGTACGTAACTCTTTGTCGAAAACCCGTTGATGAATAATATTATAAGATTCAATCTGAACCTCTCTTCTAACAACTCGAGTTATTAGGATGTAATAGTTCTTTACATGAGTATTAGAGCGTTCAAAGACCGAGAGGTCTCTGTTTCGAGTCCAGATAACGCCCAAACCCGGTGCACGACTTGAATTAAACTTTTGCAAACCAACATCCATAATAACTCCAAATTGTCGGGAGAAAGTTCAAATTGTTTTTTTTATAGTGTTTTGGTTAATAATAACCTGATCATATCAATACTACGGCTTGTAGACTTTATATATTCATATGATCTCTACATCCAAGTTTTTGAGTTAAATTAAGCTATGATACGAAAGACATCTCTCCGTGTTAGTACGTACTCCTTGGGTTTCTTTTCCTCTGTAGCTAGCTGCATGGTTTTTCAGAATTGTATCTTGATGTTGAAACAATTATTGTCTAACTTAAGTAGTATAAATTATTGTTAAATCGTATCTGAACCGTACTTAAAATTGTATGTTATTTCAGGGCTAAATAGATGCAGAAAAAGTTGCAGGCTAAGGTGGTTGAACTACCTGAAGCCAAATATTAAAAGAGGAGAGTTCTCCGAAGATGAAGTCGACCTTATCACTAGACTCCACAAGCTATTGGGTAACAGGTGAGACCAAGTTCATATAATATCTTCTACATAAAAAAGTATTTTTCATTAAGTAGGTCGTAGTTGAGTGGTTGTAGCACTAATTTTGTTAAAAAAAATTTGAATTCGAAACTTGAAATACACATTTAATAATTTTGGTACTTATGTGATAGCATCAACAATCTCATCTAAACTAGTGGGCAGTCCCAGAGTGTAAAAAAAATAAAAATCTTCACTAATCTGATCCTCCCTTAATTAATTGAATTTTACAGTAGCTAAATTTTTGTCGCTGTGTTCATTAGTAAATTTTGTTTTTGTTTCCAGCATTTAGGATAATATATATATATACACCTCCCCTTCAGAAATAGACGTCCAGTTCAGGCAGATACTGACCCGCCAAATTGACACATGTTGAAAAGGAATAATATACTCGTTTTTCATCAATCATTACTGAAATATTTTTAAAAAATAAGATCAATCATATGTTTATCAGGAAATAGTTAGGTGGCAGGATCCGATTGGTGACAGATATTTTTCTCTATCCTTTAATCCTTCTCCTATTACATTGGAACTGTTAACGTCTTGTAGCACCGTACAGACACGCAAGTGTTTTTTAATAAATAATTAAATACAGATTAAAGAAACAACTTTAATTGCAAGGAGACCAGACCATGCATGCATGGCTTTTGTCCACCTTTTTATTAGAAAAGTCAAGAGATAACGTTTCATGAACCAAATTGAACCGAGATTTATCCTATTCGAATCTGGTTTAATTTATTATATTTTAGACGAGTTCAAGCTTAATCGAGTCTGTCTTGTTAACTATCTTTGACGAATCATACTTTAGATCAACTCAAACTTTGGGTTATTAAAACTGCCAATGAGTTTATTTTGAATGATTTTGAAGCTTGTGTACATAAAGATATCGATGAGTCGATATAAAAAAAAAGATAACGTAAAATTTAAACCTAAATAATGTGTCACTTGTATTTTCATTAGCACAATCACAAATTATATCTAATTTATTGTATATGATTTTTTTTGGCAAAACACATGTTGCATTATCGAGTCTACTAACGAGCTATATACTCGAGTTAGTATTTGAGTTAACTCTTGAGCTTGAGGCAACTTGCGAGTTTATCGTGTCTAACATACCCCGTCTCAAGGGTGACTCATTCAAAATCGAGCCGAGTCACGAACGGGTTGGTTCGTCAACAACCCTAAATTCAGTCTTCCTAGTGGCAAATCCTTAATATCTGTCAAGCGTTAATTCATATTATCAATGCAGGTGGTCGTTGATCGCCGGGCGGTTGCCTGGGAGACCGGCCAACGACGTGAAGAATTACTGGAACACCCACCAGAAGAAAAAGACGGTATCGTTTCAGTGCAACCCAAGCTATACTAATACCAACAAATCAGAGCAGTTCAAGAAAAATAATAATAATGCAAAACTGCAAATAACAAAAACCAACATCATCAAGCCACGACCTCGGACCTTCTCATCGAAAAGCTTCTTCTGGCCGGGGAAGAAAATTACCACAAAGCCTCAGAATCCTGTACTTATTATAAATAAGCCACGTAATGTTGATGATGACGTGTCAAAGAAGCGGTCATATCATCATATGCGTGGCAGCGGCGGAGAGAGCACGTGGGTTGACCAGCTGGAAAGGTTTCTGAACGACGGCGGCGTTGTTAATGACGACGATGGGTCGCCGGCGGCGGGGATTAATGGCGGCCATGAAGTGGAAGTTATTAATCGAACTGGGCAGTTAATATGGTCGGATAATGACGAAGAGAAGAACGTCAATATGGGTGATATTGGGACAACTACGATGTTTGATGGTCAGGAAGATCATAATCAAAGTTGCTGGAGTGATATTGATATTTGGAGTCTCCTCGGTGACCATCGTGGCATTTAGTTCATAATTTATGTAATTGTGTGTGTTCCTTTGATTTCCTGTGACGTGGCTTATAATTAGTAGCCAAAACAAGTTGGAGCACTAATTCTCCAATTAAACTTATATTATGAGGATTAAATTACAATACTTGACTCATAATATGAGTATTAATTGGATTTTAATTAATATAAATTCCTGTGTGCTTGTTAATAATAATGCTGTCATCATAAGGAATATGCTCTTTTCTTTCACATGAAAATTGCGTGTATTCATCCATAACAGAGAGTGTCTCATAAATTTTTATAAAATGAGAAAGGTTCTAAATGAGAATATAACAAATCTAATCATGTGGATGCGAGTTCAGGAAGAGATGCCCTTCAACGAGGAGTAGCCAAGCGTAGTAGTGCCAATGCGATAGTCATTCTTCCTTATTGCTTTAAAGAGTTAGGATAATCGTGGGTCTGTCCAAAAGAGTCCATATTAAAGAATATGTCTTGCTTAATTCATTTTTTTGGTTCATGAAAGATTATTGTTAGCAACTTATTTTTCGGTAGATAATATTTAATTTGAGCTTCGGTTTTTAGTTGTCGAAGTTAAGCCATGTTCTCATCTTCGTGCAAAGAGTGTGTACACTAGTACAAAATGTGTACATTACATGTGTACATAATACAAGTACAAAATTATGTACATGTGCATAGAATATGCGCACAAAATATGTACTTAAACGCACACACAAGTGTAGAAAATATAAAACCATGGATGTATAAAAGAACAAGTCCAAATGCATATACAGAACTTACAAATTCAAAGATATATATACGTATTTAATGGAATACGTACGTATATATATAGTATAGAGTACATAAATACGTATACGTGTAAAAAATGTACGAGACACGAGCTTGTCAAAGAGAAATTGTATAGGTAGGAGCCCGCCACACGTATATATCGAACAGTTTCCACAAAACACTTTACTTCTTGTTTATAAAATATACTTTATTAGTTAAAAAAAGATTAGGATACACCGTACACACCATTAGAAAATTTGCTTAAAAAAGAAAATACAAAATTTAGGAAAGTAACGATTATCAGAATTAAGCAGTTCCCAAAAATAGGAAAGTTTTATTTAGCATTTAAAATTGTGTCGTGCTGGAATTCCTGAAAGCAACAAATGCTTAAATAAATTAATTATGCACTGGTGTGTACGTATGAAATCATATCTCATGATTGTTACGTAACAAGGACCTAATTACCTCACAAAATACAAATGTGGGGTGGATTTACAAGAGTGTCCATTTCGAAGTATAATATATATGAACATAATTCTAATCAAAATAAAACAAATATCCAGCACAACCAGCACCACGTTGGGCAGCGGTGAACTCCATCCACCTTTGTTACCCCAACGTTAGGGTTTTTAGGATATCAGGTCCCTAGCCAGAGCAGTGCCCGCCACCTCCCCCGTAGTATTATAAATTTGGCTGTAATTTCTTCTCACACTGATGTTTTCCTTTTCTTAAAAAAAAAACAAGCGGTACTCGTATATTAATTATTCATGAACTTCCAAATACAAATCCTTCAAATTTTGAAGAAAAAACAAAAGAGCTGTCGACCTAGTAATAGGTGAGTCGAAGAATTTAAATTGTCTAACGAACATATGACCAATTATATTTCCGTCTCTCTTCACGTAAACAGACAGTTCACCACCCTCGCATCCCTTCTTACACTGATCTTGAAAATTGAAATTATAAACTACAAACGTAACACAACCAATAATCATCTGGACAGGCCCGCCCAGACCCTGTGTCGGGCCACATCATAAGACCTAAATGTTTTGAGGCCTCATAATTATCAACTGGCCCAATTATTCCAAGCTCTTATTTTACCAACTACGAGAATATATTGTGATCAACTATTAAGCTAGCATTCGGACATATATATATATAGGTATTGCCAGAGCTAGAAAAATGGGTCAAAAGGTTCAAAATTTGTATTTAACAACATGTAATGGAAAATTGTTAGAAATTCAAATTAAGATTTTTGTAATCAAAATCACATATATCCCCACTAACAATAACAATCAAAATCTTTAAAAAATGTTTTTTTTAATTTCATTTGTTCATTATTTTAAGGGTTTAACATTGTAAAACCTCAATTTCTACTCATTCCTAACATGCATGTAAAATATTAGCCAATTTAAAATTTTTTAATCTTCATATCAAAATTGGTCAATTTCCAAAAGGGTTGCCAAATATCATCGAATTGAAAATTTTCATTTTTCATATAAAAAATGGTCAATTTCCAAAGGAGTTAACCTATGAAAATTGACCATTTTCACAAGAAAATTTCAGAAATTTCAAATCGGCTAATATTTGACATGCATGTTGGAAATGACTAAAAATTAGTCATTTCCAACATGCATGTCAAATATTAGCTAATTTGAACATTTTCAATTTTCATGTCAAAATTGATCAATTTTCAAAGGGGTTAACCTATGGAAATTGACCATTTTCATATGAAAAATTCAAATTTTCAGATCCGCTAATATTTGACATGCAGGCTGAAAATGACTAAAAATTCAAGTTTCACTATGGTAACCTCTATAAATAATCTTTGAAATGAAGTTAACACTCAATTTTACTTGGTTTTATGTTAGTGTTGGAAATTGTCAAATTGACTTATCTTATTTAATGTATGAATATGGTTGATCAAACAATTATGATTAAAATTATTAACTATTAACCGTATAAAAAAAACTATTAATAATTATACTAATTAAACTCCTTTACAATTAGTACTAGGATTAGTACATAAAAATTTCAAATATCAAAGAGCTTTTATTGGTAAACTAAAAAATTCAACCTTCCTTAATAGCTGGCCATTGGCGAGTACACTTGGCCAGGTTGCTACAGTACTACTTGAGGCAGCTGATTATTTTTGGATGCTTCGACTCATCAATGTGAATCATATGATATTTTTATAATGGGCATCCACCGGAGAGAGGATCGTTAGCATGCATTAACGTCAAACGAAATAGTGGCCTTCCACCGGGCCACGTCTGCCAGCCACCATCCTCCAAAGTCCAAACCCATCCAATATCACCACTTCGGTCCCAGCCAGACTCCTGCTATCTGTCCACCGTCAATTATTCTTACCCATCAAGTAATAATATATGCCACCGGCACGTACTTCACAACGACTCCCAAAAGGCTGCATTCTGTACTGTTGTTTCCTATATTAGCGGGCAGTAGGGACGACAATTCGGACGAAATCGGTCATTTGAATTCGAAAAAAACTCGTTACGACATCGGCAGACAGGTAACAAATGAGAGGGGCCGGGAGCTTTTACTGCTCTTCAGCAATTAATGTTTCTGATTCACGGTCCATTCTTGAAGCCGCTATATATCTACGCTTTGCAATCCCCCTAAAAGGAGTGGCATCCCCTCCGACTGCCAAGTACTCGTCCATGCCATCTAAAGGTCGGAACATCAATGGCCATGACAATGGATCGTGTTCTCTTTTGCAAGCTAAATAACCATTAGTTTCATTCCATGATCTAGGGATGTGAAAGCAGATTGGATGGTTTGATCGGACGAGTCGATCGACTCCCTTATTAATGAGAGCGGTTTGACTGTGCAAAAACAAATGATAAGTAAAAATCACATATCTAAATTAATATCCCATCACGACATTCATTCCTTGTTTGCTTACATGTCTTCTCCCCCACCAATATAATCCCACCTAATTTCTGCAAAGACAACCATGATTCATAAATTCTAAGTTGGGGGTTGGAGAATTCTGGTACTCATGCATTGCTTAGTATCTTAAACACTTGGATATCGATAAATAATAATAAAAATCCTAACTTGCATATACAAACCTCAGGGATGAGGATGAGACGGGTTTGTCGATCTATGTTTTCATTTTTAAAATTTCGTCATAATTTTCATATTCAATTCTTTGGGTCCTCAATATAAATCTCTAATGGGTTCCGATTACCTGTGAATACATGTCACAATCCATGCATGCGCGGATCAAAAAGTTAAGTTCATTTTCAGCGTCGAATAGAACGCATAATTTGAAAGAAAATTTATATTTTCTTCTAACATACTCGTTGGCCGTCAATGGAAAGACTTGTGCAGGGCGCGGGTATGAATATTGTAATGGGACGGACCATGGATTCACCTAATTAACCTCTTCAAAACTCACATCCATAAATTTATTTTTGCGAATATTTCTCGTACCCATAGTCCATGCAACCTGGATTGATAAATGAGAGGAGATCAATATTCCATGTAATGATGGAGAAGAGACAACTAAGCAGATGCAAGTAATTATCGTTGTATGATAATAAATACACAGCGCAAGTTGGTACGAGGGTTTAGTGAACTGTCGTATTACATTACTATGTTATGTTCTACCCATGTGTACTGTATTATACACATCATCAGTTTCGTAGATTCAGTAAGATTTATAAGGTACGTATGTACGTGGATGTTGGATCTCCCACTTCCCACGTGAATTGAATTTTAGGAAGCAGTCGGGCCATCAGCTCATTCATTCGGTCCATTCGTTTTACCTTAAACGTTTTGGGCCATGCACCTATCTACCAATTAGACTAAGCTTGGACCACGATCTCGACATCAATATTATTCAAACGCATGCAGCCTCTATACACATATATATACATCCACATACAGCTTCTTCCTAAACATCAAGCAACGATATGGAATTAGAAGCAGGGTTACGGAGAGGAACATGGGGTGAAGAGGAGGATAGGCTGCTCCGGAGGTGCATTCACACTTATGGAGAAGGAAGATGGCATCTCGTTTCCGCCCGAGCAGGTTTTTCGAAATTGAAAGTCCCTAGACTTTTGTGTGTTATGTGAGTTAGAGTTTGATTTAGACTTAAAAAATCTCGCCTAAGGTTTCAAACCATTTGGATTTTGTTATTCATATCAAGAATATAGACAATAAGTTGGAGGATGAAGTGGCATATATTCATTTTCGTAGTTGCTAGTTATGTATATATAGGAGTTTGTTAAATTAGAAATGATATTAGAAATATCACATAGATAAATATTTATGTATGTTTCGTTAAATCATACATTATGAATTATCTATTATCAATGGAAAAGTATTGTTGAGAAAAATATAAATGATATGACTATATTAAGTAAAAATTGCTAAAGCATTAAGTAAAATTAAATAAAAATTGAAGTGGTTTGAAATTACTGAAAGCGAAATAATTTGTCACAGTTGTTAATGTGGTTGTGGGGACCAATTTTTTTTATTTTATAAATGATATATATATATATATAAAAGTAGAGTAATAGGATAATATACCAGAAACAATTCCACAAATGGTGGAATAAATTTATGAGATGGAGATCATCTAATAATTAAATGACGTGGCACTAATATTTAGTAATTGATCATAATGAAGTTATTATTATTTCAGGATTGAATAGATGCAGGAAAAGTTGTAGACTGAGGTGGCTGAATTACTTGAAGCCAAACATCAAAAGAGGAGAGTTTGAAGGAGCTGAAGTTGATCTACTCATTAGGTTGCACAAGCTTTTGGGTAACAGGTTTGTCTATCATTCTTACCATTAATATGTTTTGTTCCGGATTTAGTTTGGCATTAGATGGCAACAGAGAAAAGTTCGCTTCCATAATTACTTCGTTGAAATGTAACTCTACACAGATGGTCGCTAATCGCCGGGCGTTTGCCGGGAAGGACGGCCAACGACGTGAAAAACTATTGGAACACCCACCACAGGGAGAAGGAGAAGAAGAAACTAACCACCATCACGACGTCGTCCTCCATGCCTGCGGCTGCGTTGACTTTTCCATGCAAAAGACAGCGACATTGTACGGAACCACCGGTGGTCATCGTGGAAAAAGGAAAGATAACAAAGACCAACATCATAAGACCGAGGCCTGTGGGCTTGCCCAAAGGATTCTGTTGGCGGGCCGAAACAAATAAGCAGGCCCAGAGCCGATGTGTTGCTGCTGGTGATATTAACGGCGGCGGAAGTAGTACCGTTTGGGCACAAGAACTGAAGAGGTTTTTGGAGGATGACGTGGATAAATTCCCAGCAGCCACCTGCAACAAAATGACAGAACATGATAATAGTAGTTGTAGTAATGATGAGATTATGAAGTTGGGTGTCGAGGGTTTGACGATGTTTGACCGTCAGGAGGAAGGCAATCATCAAAGTTGTTGGGGGGATGATGATGTAAGCATTTGGGAGCTCCTTCAGCGATCATCTTGACTGCTGATGTAAGCATGCCTTCCTATCCATTTAGTTTGTTTATTATAGTTGTAATGAGCAGATCAACTTTTATTTAGTTAATATTAACTTCGTCGAGTCGATTGAAGTACCAAAAATTGGTTTGACAACGTATATGGAGATTTACATGGTATTTAACCATGAAGTTGACTAATTCATGAAGAAAATTCTTATAATGATCAGCAAGGTGGCCGGGAAGCTTGTTGTACAGGGGAAAAATAACTAAGGAATTAACTCTGCTTACTTCTATCAAGCTCGGTCGTACAATTACAAACACAAGTAGTACTTTAAAATTAACCAGGCAGTCCAAAATGATTACATTTTGCTTCTAATTATTACAGATGCAACAATTGTGAAAGAACTACTTATTAAAAAAACAATTGGGGAAGAACTTGATGATAGTGTAACCCTTTTTATACGAGAAACTGCAGAAAGAGGCCACATACTGAGAACAAAAGCAGTTTTCATATACGTTAAAATGTGTGCTATGTGAGATAAAAAGAGAAATTACAACTATCGTCTTTACCCTTCTTCGTATGTAAAACACAGACTTAAGTTATCAAAAAAACAATTGGAAAACCCCCCAAACTAAGCATAAACAAGAACCCTAGAGCTAAGTTCTCTTTTGTTCTTCTTAGTCCCCTCAGTAACTAATCTCATGAATAATCATTTTACTACATGCATCTACCCCCAACCTCCTGTTTTACGCCATTTATCGTACTGTCAGCTTCACCTGAGGTGTTTGCAGAACAATCAAATCTCGAGAGAGAGCGATGATGAAGAAACAGTTTCATCTCCAGGGAGGTTGTTGTGGTTGCTTATAATGTAACGAGTTATAAGGCTCCCATCCACCTTCTGGTTCTTTGCGTTTCCCAGAAGCGGCCATTCCGGAACTTGAGGAAGAAGGTTGTGGGTTTGACCTCAAATGTTCCTCAAAGGACCTGGGTGGTTGATTCGTCACAAAGAACTGCCTCAAACCCCCATTGCTTCCTCCTTCACTCGGAAAACCTGAGTTCAGATCGAAATGTGTCCGTGATGGCCCTGCTCCATTTAAACCGAGGGGTGCAACGCCCATGTTCATGATGAACGGTGGCTGAGAATATGGAGCAGTACTAACCATTTGAGGTAGTACAGGAGCACCTCTTGAATCCACCATATACGGGATTGGACTGCCCGGTCCATACATCGAAGACATGGGCGGTGCTGCAGCGTATCCATTGTAACCAAAGACTGGAGAAGGCGCATAGGGTACCGTTGGAATCATTCCCATAACTCCTATTCTTGCCATATTAGTATCAAATGCAGGATCTGAGGGCTTACCGTTCGGTATAGTAGACAAGGATGGAGTCTGCGGGAAGAAGTCCTTTCTGCCAACTTCGACTTTAGCTCCCATGATAGAAATGACGGGATCGCCTTGACTCGGTCCTCCTCCGTAAAAATTGAAACTTTGAGAAGAAGATTCGACATGATATAATCTGTGATCTGAAGTATCATTATGGAAGAGTGGCCTATCGTTCAAATCAAAGTTCTTCAATGATGGCCGCAAAGATGAGGATGAAGAGGCAGGAGAAGGACTGCGATGATGGCCATTCCGGAGAAAAAAGAGCCCTTCCTCCCTCCTGGAGGTTGAGGCTGGTGTGATCTCACCATCATCACTCGTAAGATTCAAATCCAAGTTGGCTCTCTCGGTTTTACTTGTACATGGATTCAACGAAGACTCCCCACGTTGGAAGAAGGGTAACGTTGCGGGTTGCCTCCCCAACATTAAACCAACTCCTCCATTCTCATCTCCATTATTCTCACTGAGATTCAGATCAATGTCAAGAACCTTGCGGGGAGAAGCTGGACGAAAAGCACTAGTAGCTGCTGATCCCTTCCACCCAAGAGTTCCTTTAAAGTGCAATGGTGCCACTGGTGATGCTGAAGTTGCAGCTGGTCTTGATACTGAAACGATAGAAATCGGTGCAGATACCAAGTCTGCAGGATGATCAGCATCATCTGAAGAGACTTCTTCATTAAGATCAAAACCACAAAATCCTTTCTCTATAACTTCGGGTTCTCGTGCTGCTTCAGTTACCTGAGAGGACTCCAACTCAATCTTACGTTTCCCTGTTTTATTGGCCTGGTTAGAATCATCGATCTGCATGCCTTCATCAGTTGAGGGTTGTATAGCCTGATTGTCTGATGATGCCAAATCTTCTGCTCGGAACTCCCCGGATTCAGTTTGTTTCTCACTTATGGAATTTGGGCTCCCAGGCTGCTTATTATTACTCCCTGTAATCTTTTCTGAAGAACTTCCGGATGGTTCTCTATAATCTTCTACTTCCCTCTCAACTTCCTGCGCAACTTGTCGCGCAACTTCTAAAGCATCAACTATACCATACTCGAGCTCAAAATCAGGCTTCCTTCTATTCGTCGAGAAAGAACTCTGGGTGTCAAATACTGATTTACAGAAATTGTAGCTTTCTCCCAATTCCTCATCTCCATCACTACTGTGCTTGCTTTCATCCTCATTAGGCTCAGTATCTTCCAACCTAGGCATAGTCTTCAAAACACCAGATTTCCTCGATCCTTTCTCATCACCTATAATATTCCAAACATCACGACATTCGTCGTCTTTAGGAATTAATTTGGACGTTGATGGATTACAGCCACTGGTATCAAGTTTATTATCAGATGAAACTTCAGGGGCCGCTACAGCTGTTTCGTCGCCATCTGATACAGAAACACTACGAGATTTATTACCCTCCTTGGCACTAAAGTTCTTTTGCAAATCAGGATCTGGCTTAGTCCCTTGAATATTAGCAGCATCAGATGTCAAGTTTATTCCAGATACCAGTTTAGTAGAAGCTGAAGCAATTGAGGAAGCTTTATCGCATAAGTTGCTTGAATTATTTATGACATCTGACTCAGGTCCAGCACCTTGTTCATTTTGAGCTAGAGAAGTACGAGTCTCTGATGAGGCGGCTCCTTCTACATAATCTACAGAGGTCTTCTCTTTCAAGGAAGTGCTCCCTTGGTTGCAATTGATCATAGCAAAGGCTATGTCTCCCCAGTTTCCATGGTCTAAGCCTGCATGTGTTCCAGTCTTGCTGTTATGAGATTCTACATTTTGATCTCTCTCCGATTCAGGACAGTTTAAGCTTCTTGATCGTGTATCTTCAGTACTAGAAGGCTCAGCTGTACATTGTTTGTTGGCATCACTTCCTTTCACAAGAATGTTCTTAGCTGTCTCAATATCACCAGAAACCACATCAACGGCATCCACCCCTTGAACATTCCTAGATTCATGACTATCATCATCCTTCTTCCAAGAATCAAAAAGTGCTCTTGCTCTATCTTGAACTCGGGAGCTAGAGTGATGAATAAGGTTATTGACTGATGACCAGATCCCTGAAGAAAGAGACCTAGTTTTGTTTATTTTCAGCTTTTCTATTGCTCTTAACAGTGCAGTGATTGATTCTTCTATAAAACCATCACTTGTACCACTGCTGTTATTTAGGGCCTCCTTTAACCATTTATCAACGAACCAGAGTCCATCTAGTTGAATAAAAAGATCAAGACAATCTCTATTCTCGGTAGCAGCAATTGTACTGCAAACTGCCGCCCACTGTCTAGGTGCATCACCGATGTTCTTAACGATACAATCTTTCTCCTTCTGCATTACAGCAAGCAGCTCATGTACTCGAGAAGGGACTGTGAGCCCATCTTTCATTTCAGTTAGGGTAAAGAAATCTTCAAGCGTCATAGTCTTTCACATACTACAGCACCAATCACCAAATAACCTTTTACGAAGGATTGCTCTATTTTCCATCAAGACTTCCAGAAGCAATCAGACTGGCCAGCAAAGACCTGGAAAATAACTTGCTTAGGAACATTTTCAAATTAGTTGAATCTTAACACAAACAGTGTAACTTCTCACCATGTTACAAACCCTGGACTCTCAGCCTAAAAACCCTAACAAGCCCGTTGAAACAGAAAACTCAAATTCACAGAATGCTAAATCTTGAACCTGAAGTAACAGCATAAGTTCATAGCTAAAAGCAAACGCTGCTATTCACCACCAAAACAAAACAAAGACAAGTGGCACACATGCAAGTTTATTAAGACCACAGAGTAGTGGCTTCTCCTCATAGCTTTGACAAATCCAATAATCAAAATATCAAATTGTAGAGAATTCAGATGAAACCAGAGAGAAATCCCATATGTACCAAGAACAGTCGTTAAGAAAACAACAAATAGACTATATGCAATACATTAATAAAGAATCGTTATCTGTCCTGTACAGAAACTATCAGCCTTAGCGGATGGGAAACCAGCATAACAGCACATCGGGAAAATCATTTGGTTTCCATGTACATCTTGACAAGTTATACAAATACAAAATAACACTATGTCTACACAGAGTAGATTACAACTCCCCAAGGCTGCAGTGAACGACTTTGAAAGCAAGGATATCTAACACACACATACACCCCTCGCGCGCAGCAGACAACATCGCAAAAAATCACAACTGATAACAAGACCAGCAACGTAGCTTAAGATAATAAAGATTTGAAATTCGTTAAATTAATAGAAAGAGCATAGTGTAAAGGTTGATTAGACATCTACTGGCCACACTAAACAAGCTGAACTTAGATCACATGAATAGACTGGCATCACCTAGAGGGATTCACTAGACAGAAAATATGCTGAAACTCGAATTAAATAAACCAACCTATATACCCAGTTCCCACAACATGATATACATCACCTCCAAACTCCAAGATAGCTCACCAATTTAACCATCACTCCCAGTTTTCAATCGGAACCCAAGTACAGAATAGACAATAAGCTCAAACCAGGCCCTAAAAAGGGCACACCAAATGATGTAGAAATGCACAGAAAATGAAACCCTAGCTAGACCACTGATAAACATCAACAAAAGCCTGGGCAGAAACCCTAACTTCAGAAATTGGCGAGTTGCAATTACAGAACGGGAGAATTAATATCGATACTTGGTCAATTAATGCCAACAAATTTTGCGTTCAATAAAGTTAATTCGAGTGGACCGAATGACTTCCAACATTGACGGTCCAAATCGAAATCATAAAAAAACACAATGGATTGTCAGAAATTCAAAAGGAAAGAAAAGAATTCCGTACCTTACAATCAAAGGTGGGGGATAATGAAACACCAAACCCACCCTTGATGAGTTAATGAAGCTGTGCGGCAGAGCTCCACCAGTAGAGCTGCGCGAGTCAGCTCGGTTCCGCAATTCTCACTTGGCCTTTCTTCTCGCTGGCGCCAATCGCAGAGCTTGGCTATGGCGTTATCCTTTTCACCACCAAAAGCCCTGTGGTTTCGATTCGTCGGAAAACCAGAGCAAGCGAGAGAGAGAGAGAGAGAGAGAGAGAGAGAGAGCAGCGGTCTTCTCTTCTCCTGCTTCGCGTAATTTTTCCAAACTTTTTTTTAAATGTTTTTATTTATTATTGCGCAGCTCCTTTCCTTTTTCAATTGTTGCTATATGTGAAAATTCAATTTTTTGGTCGATTTCCGGTACCGCACGTGACACGCGTGTGACAGCCGTTGAAGCCAGCTCCGCCAACCCACCGGCTCGGCTCCGGTCAACCATACTTTTATTTGGTAGAGTTTCACTATTTCACTCATCTCATCTCAATGATACTTAACTAGCATTAAAAACATGTCAATGATGACAATATCATCTTCCGGACAAAAGAAATAACATCCATGAAAGCTAATAGAAGATTATATAATTATTTCTTTTAATTGACTGGCTGATTAATGAGTAATTTAATTTGAAGTGTAAGTTGGTTCAGTAAGATAATTATTGTTTTTTTTAAGTGTTAATTTGTTTTTTATGATTCGTTACAATGAGTGAAATAAAAAAAATAGTAATAATTAGAAAGAGGTTGATGTGATGAGGAATAAAGTGTATGAGAGTGTTTGAGTGATAAAGGGATATCGGGAGTGTGTCCCAAGTTATATAATTAGTTGTAGGTACATATTTTAGAATACTATATAGTATAGGCGGGTATGGTCAGAATAGATGATATAAATTAGGTTGTCACATGGTAAAAGGCGGTTGGTAATTTTTTTTAGATAAAATCTTAATTATTGATGATCAAATATCAAAATAAAAATAAGCTATAGACTAATGAACAGGGTAGTTCAATCATTAGTGAAGAAAATTTAAAAGATAAAATGAATTGAACATGATAATCACCATAGCCAAAAGATCATAAACCCAAGTATAATAGTCAACGAAAGGGACAAAGAAACATCCTTGCTTTCTATCTTTGTCAATGAAAAATATTAGTGTCCCACCATACACTTCCTCCCACGTGGATTTCTGTTGCCTTTTTCATTCATGTCCATTCCCTTTGCTTTGGGATCACAACAAATTCCATCTTTCTTTTTTATATTTTTTCTAGTTCTACTTGTTTCTATGAGCTAAAAGCCTTTTTTATATTGGGCTAAAAGCCTTTTATAATAGCAGGGGCTGGAAGCCCGTAAGCCCTCTCACGCAAAAGCCTACCCCTCAACCTAATAGCCCATTCAATCTGCATATAATCCCACTCAGTGTCTTGTGTATGTGGAAAACAATATCTGCTAACCTAATAGCCATAATGTCTGCGTATGAAGTGAAATATTCTTCAACAATTTTCTATACTTGAACAATAAATGGTTGGAGTGTGCTAATATATTCTACTTGGACCAGAAATTTCTAAAAAGTGTTCTACTTTTTCTCACGAATAGCAGCAAATTAAAATGGTTGACTACTGCAATCAACGAGACTGCGTTTATTCAATTCATCAAAGGAATCTCATTCTACGCGTTAATGTCATCCACATACGTATAGATACTTGTCCAATCGTTCATCCACCACAAACAATTAAAGTCAACAATCTTGACCAACAATCAAATGGCGTTAATTGGGCAAAGTTTAATCACTCGATTTCATCAACAGAGTCACAACAATCCCAAACGAAATACTACGCACTGCTTCGCAGTTTTAGGAACAACAATGGCGTGGTGGGAAAACCAAAAGCCTTCACAGCAGCAATTAAAGCTAACTTGCAGTTAAAAACTATACCTAATTATGACTGTTTGCACATTCATTAACCTCCCCCCTACTTACTTACGCTGCCGGAGCGCGGTTGCTGGTAGACATCATCTTCCTGAACTCCTCAAAGTTGACACTGCCGTCGCCGTCCTGGTCCACCTGCCGGATCATCTTCTTGCACTCGCCCATGCTGCATTTCAGCCCCAGCATCTTCATCACCGCGTGCAGCTCGTTAGCGGATATCAGCCCGTTCTTGTCCATGTCGTACAGATCGAAAGCGTCCTTCAGTTCCTTCCTCCCTGCAGCTCCTCCTCCGCGGCGGCCACTCCCGTCGACGGACTCGGAGTCGTCGAATCCGCCGCTCTGGATGAACCCGACGAACTCGTCCAGGTCAATGTAGCCGTCGCCGTCCTTGTCGAACTCCTTCATCATGCACTCCACCTCCGCGGGAGTGACGGCGGTGCCGAGCTCCTTCAGGCTGTCGACTACCTCCGAGCAGGAGATCTTGCCGTCGCCGTTCTTGTCGAACTTGTCGAAGATTTTCCGGATCTGGGACGTGGTATCGGTGACGATCGGAGGAGACGCAGCAGCTTCGCTCTGTTTCGCCATTGCTGAAACAGAGAGAAAGGAGAAAACACGAGAAAGTTGGAAGCGAAGAGTTGGCGTGAGGGGGTGGGTACTAAATGGAGGCGGTTCACGCGGTTTCGACGCGTGAATCGTGGGGGGAGGGGTTGATCCGGTGGGGTGCGAGCGCATGGGGTGATTAATGTGGATGAGTGGCTGTGGGGAGTGGGCGGTGCGGATTGGTTGTCGATCGGGTTTGGGGGGCCATGATTGCTTGACACGTGGTGCGGTCTTTCGGAAAAAGGCTTGCTTGGCTGCCCCGGTGACTTGTGAGCTGGGCAAAGTGGTGCAGGTGTGCTGGCATTGCAAGTAAAGCGACTGTTTTTTTTCCTTGGAATCTGATTGGTTCTTCAGTGTTGACGTGTGGAGGAGGTTAAAGATTAAGAGCTTATGCCGAATACCCGATAAAGCTCTGTCCAATTGATTAATGCCTTCTAACCTTAATTTCTCCAAATTCCATCATCAATTATGAAAAATTACACTGTTAACTTTAGGGAAGTCAATACAAAAATGAAACTAAACGCCTTCAAGATAGACTTAACATTTAACACTGGTTTGAAGATTTGGGCCCGAAAGGAAGTGCGGGAGATTTTTGGCGGACTTGCGGTATAAGCAATTCGAAGGCAAGCCTCAAGCCCACAGGCCAAGCCCACAGGCCAAGCCCAAATTAACGAACAGATACTGGCCCATTATTGGGATAACGGAAAAAGTCGTTAGAAATATATTATTAGAACGTGGAATTTGTTCTTGCGTTCTCCGCCACAATAAGAGCTTGTACTCTGCTAGACTGCTAGTCACTCCTCCTACTGCTCACTTTCTTCAGTTCAAAATAACTCTGAATACGAGTAGGAGAATCTCATTCCATAGATCTTAAACCCTTTTTTTTCAAAATTTTAGACAACTGTTTCTATTTTTTGGTTTCTTGTTGGGGTTCATCGAGCAACCAATCAATCCCTATGCTGATTCCAAAAGCATATTTATCTAATCACCCTCAATTTTGACGACCCCAGTTCAGCAATCCGCATTCTACTCTGCAATTTCCGCCTTTTCCTTCTGAGTTTTGTCAAACAACCCTTCTAAAAGCAGCTGCCTCTTTACGCCTCTCATTTGCCTGAGATTTGTTCTTCCCTGTTCTGGGTTTCTTTCAAGTTGCATGGCTCTACTTCACTCACCTGCTCTTCGCTTCGGCGGCGTGGGTCTCAATTCCCGCCATACTTCTGTTAGTTTCAGACCTGGAAATCTAAAACCGTCGTCATTCTCCTCTTCCCCTTCTCTCTCTCGTCGTTTGAGCTCCCGGGGTAAGTAATTTTGGCATTTGTTCTTTTCTGAAACAATTGTAGTAAAGATCGTTGCTTTACTTTCTAGTTAGCTTGAATTTATTGCCATTTCTGATTATGTATATGCTTCAGGTAAAGCTGCTTCAGCGGCTGAGGCAGATGACTCATCATCATCCCTTGTGGTTTGCTTTGGGGAAATGCTGATTGATTTTGTACCAACAATCAACGGCCTTTCGCTGGCTAATGCACCCGCCTTCAAGAAAGCCCCAGGAGGAGCTCCTGCCAATGTTGCTGTTGGTATTTCTCGTCTTGGTGGCTCTTCGGCCTTCATTGGCAAGGTACACTGAGCTCTTTACTAGTGGCTGGTCCGAGTACTTTTCCATATGACCATTTTACTAGCGTCGTTCTCTGTGGAAAGGGTCAACCATTAGGAGTTCTATGTGGCTGATGTGAGTACTTGTTCATATGACCATTTTACTAGTGTTGTCCTGTGTGGAAAGGGTCAACCATTAGGAGTTCTATGTGGAAAACCTCAGCCTTATAAATGCTAGGCAAACACTTGAAAAACGAGCATTCCTCTAGTGTGAGACTGAGAAATGATAATTATATTCACCTCAGTTGACTAACTTCTCGTAACTCTGTCTTTATTCTACACTTTACTATTATATAAAGCTTAGACTTCCATTTGACACTTATATGCTCCCGGCCCTTTGGAAGAGAAACTTGGAGCACTTCGGTTCAATGCTCAATCTGATTTCTGTTGTTTCATGCATACAGGTTGGCGAAGACGAATTTGGATATATGCTTTCTGAGATACTGAAGGAAAACAATGTCAACAACCAAGGGTTGCGCTTTGATCCTGGTGCACGAACTGCTTTAGCCTTTGTTACGTTGAGGAGTGACGGCGAACGTGAATTTATGTTTTACCGCAATCCTAGCGCTGATATGTTGCTCGAAGAAAGCGAACTTGATCTTGATTTGATTCGGAAGGTAATGCATAGATCACTTTGCAGTAACTGCTAGTTAATTGCATACGTTTGGAACTTGCTAGTTCCAACGTATTTATGCTTATGTTTATTTTGGTTTTTATGAATTGTTTGCTGCAGGCAAAGATCTTCCACTATGGATCTATAAGTCTTATAACCGAGCCGTGCAAAACAGCTCATATTGCAGCAGCAAAGGCTGCGAAGGAAGCAGGTGTTGTTCTTTCTTACGATCCCAATCTTAGGCTTCCTCTTTGGTCTTCCGCAGAGAGTGCCAGAGAAGGCATCCTTAGCATTTGGAATTTGGCCGATATCATTAAGGTAATGAGTAATTACCATTTTTATGCATATTTATGATATGATGATTAAAGATGCTAAAAAATACGTATTCATGATCAAGCACTATACTTGTTTAAAAAAAAAGCCTAGTCCTTGCTTCACAATGTATTGTGGAAACTTGGTATTCATCATATCTTGCTAATCAATATCAGATAAGTGAAGAAGAAATATCCTTCTTAACTCAAGGAGAAGATCCATACGATGATGCTGTTGTCCGCAAGCTGTACCATCCAAATCTTAAGTTGCTGCTTGTTACCGTGGGCCCAGATGGTTGCAGATATTACACCAAGGTACGTCACAACAATTTCTATATTTCGATGTCAAAATCATGACCCTTGACAGAAATGTTGGTGTTTTCCAATACTAAGGTGCCTCAAAACAGATTCTAGCTTGAAAAGTTTCACTGTCCAGAGTACTGTATTTCTGACAGTACTTTGTAATATATATGTAGGATTTTAGCGGTAGAGTGAAAGGCGTAAAGGTTGAGGCTATTGACACCACCGGTGCTGGTGATGCTTTTGTGGCTGGAATATTGTCTCAACTAGCAGGGGACTTATCCTTGCTTCAGGTAATAACTTTTCAATCCAAAAGAATGATAACTCTGTCTTCTGACCACCTTACTGGCATGCTCAGACTAGTAACATAATTGGTCGGTTCGGTTTTCATATGAGACACGACCTATGTTGAATCCTACTCTGACTGTAAAATATTCAGATATAAAAGAAAATCTATACTGATCGAATTTTGGACCAACGCCTGAAAGGAATTTAAAGAGTACAGCTCGTAGGTGTAGTGTACAGTGTTATTATGTATCATAATTGGTGTGTTAGATTGTTTCAGTGTCTGGTATTTGTGTCTTTTGTACAATTACATGTATTGTACCATTCCAAATATGCTTCAGTGATCATCTTGTGGAGATATGCAGCTTTCGAGCAACGACTAACCGATACCCTGGTTGACTGTTTGATCACAGAATGAGGAAAAGTTGAGAGATGCTCTCAAGTTTGCGAATGCTTGCGGTGCATTGACAGTCATGGAAAGAGGTGCGATACCAGCCTTGCCAACAAGAGAAGCAGTAAAAGATGCAGTCCTTAAGATCGCTGCATAATACGGTTTTTTCACTCAAGAATAAGAACTTTAGCCGAGTGACACGAGGTGCTACTAGTAAGTCGAGAACCGGATGCAAATTCTTTTGAGAATTGTGAGGGAAATATCACTAAGCTTGAGTGTATGTAGCAATCTTGAACATAATGTGTTGATAACACCATGAAGCTAGCTAGTTCATGCCCGGTAATTGTAACTCCTTTGTTGAGAATGCCATGTATAACAAGAACCCTCCTTTGTTGATGTTGTAAGCTAGTTTGTTGGATGGGTTGTGGTATAAATATAAACCAGATGTTAACAATTTGGTTTAGTTAGTTATGATGATGTTGAAAGTTGGTTTGATGGTGATTTGTGGGAGGTCCCCATCTATCAACTATGAGATTGTGGGTTTGTGGTGAGAATTTGGTTGGGTATTCAGAGTACTTGGAAGAGATGGCTTTATGATAATCATATGAGACGTTAACCTAAAAAATGCCGACCCAGGGATTTGAGATTCTGGGCTGTCTCTGTCTCTGTTGCCTGTTTGTTGTTCAACCTCCCTAACTTGCTTTGATTTGGACCCAATAATTTGATGCCAGTCATTTTCTCCACATTTTGAGATGATTTGAATTTTTTAAGAGATTTCGTCTCAAACTACCTGTTTGAACTATCAAAAAGAGAAGAGATTTGAGGATATTTAAAATCACTTTATGAATCTGGAGAGAATTTCGTAAGTGATTTCAAATCACTCAGAAGATGTAGAGATTTCGCAGAAAAAAGGGGAGATTTGAGATTTTAATCAAAATTACCCTTCATTTTTATTAATTGATATGACCATAAATAAATGGAAGGCATTTTCGTATTTTTATTTTATTATTATCATTTTATTTTTCTCTCTACGGTCTATTTTAAAAATAACAAATTTCATTCAAATTTTTTTTATTTCAAATCATATACCCAAATGATTTGTACCATTTTTATTATTTTTTCATGGCTTCTAAACATCTTGATGTTGATCCAGTTGTACAACCCAAAGGCAACTCCAAGTCGCCAATAGAACAATCGGCGATGAAAAGCAGCCATGTTTACGTATAGTGTTTGGACCAAATAAATAATTCTGCTCTCACAGACTAAATGGTAAGAAAATCCAACTCTTGATTGTTGGACTTTCAAGTCAAAATTGTTTTTAAGAAGACTTTCTTGATAAAAAGTCAAAAGACTATCACGATGAGTATTTGACGGGCTCAAAGAGTGATCCGATCAAATTTTGACAGGTAAAATGTAAAATAAAATTTAGATAATGGAATAAAAAATTAACTCTCAACAAATATTATTTTCCATTTAAAAAAAAATATTTAAAATTTCATCATACATCCCACCTACCAAACCTAGTATTAACAGAGAAGACGTGGGCTTTGTTTCACTTAGATGTCTGCACCATAAGGAGTCAGTCTTGCATGTATTATTATTGCGAGACTGAAACTGCCCATTCACGATTAGCACATGATAGCATCTTGTCGTTCTTTTGAAAACAAAACGAATTGAAATTCGCTGTTCTTGCCTTGGATCACTCATCCTCTATTCCAATGTAAAGGTTAGTACCTTCACATTGGAATGTTCCCTACTAATGATTTCCATGTTACAATAAATAGTATGCAATTTAACATTATTTGAAGATTAATTAACGGATAGTTAGGGCTAGGATTAATTAAGCAGCAAATAAAATATAATGGTACAATCAATCAATCAATATATCATGAATGGCATGTGATTTTGGTCCCTGGCCAATAAATCAGCTACAATCGAGTATCTTACCAATCTAAATAGCAGAAGTAGCTTTAATAATACCCAGACGTTGCATGTGCAGAGAGGGGGGGAAGATCATTAAATTAACACTATATATGTTCGTTTTTTTAGGATTTTGGTGAATAATAAATGAACAACCAAACCAACGGTTCATGCACGCAACGCAACTGCACCATAAATTTGTACCTGCTGCCTGCTGCCTGCTGCCTGCTGCCTTCCACCCTCCTAACCCCAATTTAAATGCCACCCCTCGTTGCCGTTGCAGCTAGCCATTTCTGTTATCAATTTTTTGTATGAATGTTGATGATGAATATCGTTCAATATATACTTGATGATCACAATGGTGTAGCTGGAGCATTTCTGTTGCAACAAGATGAGTTTGGCACCACTAATGATCATAACATGCATACATTTGCAAAAACTCTAATGAGTTGAAAAAGAATATTTTCATGAGTTAGACATACTCTATAAACAAGTGCGTTTAAATGATAATTTGGTTGATTTAATCACCAAAGGCTCTACATGCATCAACTATAATTCGACGAATGAAAGATCTCAATTGATATCATGATGAGGGAGTCAATACGCACAACACTTTTTTCCCTTAACTATGATTTTTCTAGTTAAGTTTTTAATGAGGCAGTATCAAAAACGTATTTGAAGAATGATGAGTATTTTTAACCAATAGTCATTCAAAGGGGAGTGTTATGAATATTATAATTATGTGTATGCATGCCCATTTGTAACTCCTATTTTTGTAACTCATATACATTAAAGATGAGAATAAATATCCTATTTAAGTGTAGTTATACCAGTGACGTATAGATTATGAATTTTAGAACCTATAAATAATGCTTTTTTTATACCATTTTTACACCTCAATAAAATACATTCTCCTTTCTCATATTCGTGTCTTCTTCTTAAGTTCTTAATTTTATAACATAATACACATAATACATGTACGTGTATTATACGGATATTAAACAAAATTTTACTAACGATTTATTACTAATCTTTCTACCCGTTCAACTTTGTTGTATTATGGTTCAGAAAGACAGAAACTTTGGCGCTTAATTATTGCAGAAAGGAGGACAATATATGGAATCCAATTATTGGGATTCTTGTATAGTATCGCTAGGAGACATTGCACCACAGAAATGAACGTTGTCCCACGGATCCTTAACTCAACCAAAAATATATTTATGTATCAGCAACTCTCGATTTAACAGGCTGTCAACACAATTATTCTGCGACATTTGGGTTTCAGATTCTGCTCTGCTCTGTTTTATTTTACTTTACTTTATAGGTGTTTGTGGATCGTACGTGGGAAATGAGTAACCAAGATATACATGACATAGCTAGGTGCACGCTCTTGTGTTTGGCCAAATGTGGAACATATACATATGATCAAATATAATTCCAACTATGTGTCTTGGTGGGTTGGGATATCCATATATTGCCAATATTGGTCGATCTGATTTCGAAAATTGATCGTGTCAGTAGCTTCTTGGAGCGGCCTCCTCGCATTCATTCGGGTGGGTACCTAGCAAGGCGTGTGAGGAAATGTGGTAGTAAGGGTAGGGAAGGGGACAAAGCGGATTATAAAACAGGGAAGTACTGGGAGCCCTAAGAGTGTAGCGTGATATATGTACATAGGTAGTGAACCTGCTACAATATGTCATCATGCACATCCCTTTATATGTGTTACCCTTTTGGTATATTAATGTCGTCGTTGATTCTGATCTAATGTCAAATCGTTGACCATACCAACTATGGAAGAGACGGAACCTCCAAAATCCTACCCTGTTATGTGGGCCAAGGCCTATAAGGGCTTCGGGTTGTTTGCTAGCTCGAGTAGGCCTTTTGGCCCTCGGAGAGGATATGTTGTATCAAGTTTTAACTCATGAATATAGATTATGGTAGATGTAGACTCTTTAATCAGAGCTAGCGTCACACTACTTATTAGCAAAATGAAGTGATTCATATGTAAAATTATAAAATTAAGTGGATCATAAAATACATGTTTATATATAGGTAGAATTAGTATACACGCCTTTTGAATCAAAACGGCCTGTTAAGACCTCGCTACGCACTCCAACCATTGTAGTAGACCAAACTATAGCCGCACATGACTAGGCCTTTTCCACAGGCTTTTAGACTTGATCGCGTAGAAATCCCCATATAACAAAATCTTCATCAAAATTTAAATGAATAAATAATCCACTTGTACAATCATCTAATAACCCTTTTCTAAACTATTGCCCTAACATGCTTATAAAAAGTTTAACATGCATTTGAATCAATTTGTTGCATGCCATGATCAACGATAGACACCCTAACAAAATCCAAAAAAAACTAGCAACCTAAATGTAATAGAGAGTTGTTGACACAAGAAAGGCGTTGGAAGGTCACCAAACTAAATAATCATAACATTGCCTTTGTCACTCAAACCCTCAACCTAAACAATAAGGAAACAAAAACACAAGAATCCATTTGTCTTTCAATCCATATTACATTCAAAAGTCACAAAATTCCACGTGGCTTCACACTGGCCACTTGTCAATTTGTTTAGGGTTTGATTAAATCAGTGAACTAATTAATTAATTTATGAATTTTTCCTTTCTTTAATCCAACTTAACAAGCAATTTGTTCAACCCTTTTTCCTAGTTTTAGGTAGCCTCTCTTTCTCCTCTAGCCTCTTTGTAAGTTAATGGCATCATCCAACAATCAAGCCTTTGTCTCTTTGCGTTTCTTTCTTTACATGGAAATAAACACACAGAGAATGGATGGGTTACCGGATCACAAAATTTATATTTAATTTACATTGATAACTTTGTGTTCCTAGATTGTGGAAGATGATGGCATGCTTTGTTGAACCCTCACTATTATCGGTGTTTTCAAAATGGTATTATAACGGATAACATAATCGTGCATAGCCAAAATAGTTTGATACATATAGTTTTGGTATCAGTACAGCTCAATCATAATTTATAGTGAATTTAAGCAATTAAACAATATGCTCTTATCCTCTTTGTTTTATATTCATTGTCTTTTATCATAAGAAAATGATAAAAAGTGTGTTGGATTATTTGTATTTGAGATTTTTACTAAACACCAACTTTAGTTCAAAGTTTTATTCTGAGAAAAGTGGGTTATTTGGGATGAATTATTTTAACTTGTTAAATATGTGACATTTTGAGTGTTGTATTTTAAATAATTGATTATTGAATTAATTTGAAATAATTTATGAGAGTGGTATTTCAAATAATGATTATTTGTAGTATATTGAAGCAAATAATTAATTTATTATATTGAATTAACCGAATAAGATAATTAAATATTAATTCTCGTTATAATTCATAAATGACAAATCTTATATTTTTATATTAAATTTCATTATTTTACTTCAAAATACTATATATGAAAAACGATATATTCAAATCATCACAGTTATGAATATGGAAATAATTTGCAAAACAAACGAAAATAATTTTGTATAGTTTACACATTGATAGTTCAACTTTGTCCATTTCACTCACAATGCCAAAAACAAGATCTATGTCTCTCTCCCCCCAAATATTGTGTTCAAATAAACAACTCCCTCCCTCCCAACTAAAACCAAACTCACCATGGCTTACTCCATTTTTTTAAAGCTGTTAACTTCATTAAAAGTCTGCTCCTTGTTTACTAACTAATGTCCATTCCCCCTAATTTGAAAATTGATCTCGTTGCCTAACCCTAATTGGTCTCTAATAAATCACAAATCAACTCCTAATCCAACCTTTCCTTTCATCACCCATTAAACAAACCCAAAAGGCTGCCTCTTTGAGGTTTTGTTCATTCAATAACATTCAACAAGTTGAAAACATCCCCCCTCCCTCCATTTTATATTTGCCACTCTGCCCCATTTGCCTCCTCCATCATCACTGACTCTGCTCCTTCGGTGGCATTGAAGAACATACCTCCCAATTTCATTTTTTCTTTGAAGAAAAGTTGAAAGCTTTTTCTCCTCTTCCTTTGTTTCTGTTTTCTGGGTCTCTGTGCTTTTTTGTTTTTTTGTTCTGGTTTTCCTATCTTTCATTGAGATCTGCTTTTTTCCTGTACTCTGCAAAAGTAGCAGAGGGAAAAGAATATTTGGAAATTGAAAAAGATGGGAATCTTTCAGGACAGTCCCTGTTTTCTTCACTGCTCCACTTCTTCACTTTCATCTTCTTCCTCTTCTTCGTCTTCTTCAACCTTTTCTTCCTTCCCTATCGCCGTCTTTGATCACAACAATGAGACAGGGCAGCAGCAGCAGCCGTCAAAACCCCTTTTGACCAAAATGGTGTGGCTATTCGGACTGTCCTGTTTCCTCCCCGGCGGCGAAGGAACGAATAAGAACGCCGGAGGAGGAGGAGAAAGTAGCAGTAATAATAATAATACGGAGAACCACAAGGCTTGGCTGTTGGCAGAGTCCGGCGGCGGCGACGGCGGAGGTGCGGTGATCACTACGAGAGCAGGGGAGCCCCAGTCGGTTCATTCATCCTTCAGGTTCAGCTTCTGCTCTCAGGTGGAGCTGGATTCCATGAACATATCTTCGGCGACAGTGCTAATGGTGAATCTGGACAATGGGGGTTTGGCTAAGGATCAGCTCGGGTGGAGAAGAATCCAGTCTCTTGAGAGGAGCATCTCCCCTGTCGCTAATTCCTTGATTCGGTTCCACTACAGCGAGATTCTCGCCGCCACCAGTAATTTCTCCCAAGGTATTAAGAAAAAGGAGGAGTCTTTTCTTTCCTCCCCTGTTTTCTGATTTTGCATGTGTTGTTTGGGCTTGATGTTTGTGTGAAGAATCGTTGCGTACCAATCACTCGGGATAGTTCCATTAACTCATCACTCGGGATAGTTCCATTAATTAGAGTTATTGAGAGAGAGGTTTAGATTGGTTTATTATTCACTAACATTGCCCCGGCAGCTCTCAAAATAATTGGAATTTGCACAGTTTTGGTAAGTTATGTCCTCGGATTCAAAACTGAGGAGAGGAAAGTTATGATATCATGTCATGAATTATTGCATCTCAATAACTCGAGTTCTTGTGATAGAGTTTGCATTGGTTTTATTTATTGATCAACAAGTCTGATTGAGTACTGATGATTCTGTTTGGTTTTGGGGTTTTATTAGGTAAAGTGTTGGGAAGGGGAGCTTTGAGCTATGTGTACAGAGGAAGAGTTGGGGTTTTGAGGACTTGTGTAGCGATAAAGAGGTTAGACAAAGAGGACAAAGAGTCTTCCAAGGCATTCTGTAGAGAGTTAATGATTGCTAGCTCTCTTCACCACCAAAACATTGTCCCTCTTCTGGGTTTCTGCATTCATCCTGAGGAAGGCTTGTTCTTGGTCTACAAGTATGCCTCTGGTGGCAGCTTGGAGCGCCACTTACATGGTCAGTCTTTTTTTCCTTCTTAATTTTGTTTTCTCTGTGTGTCCAGCAGTTGAAAAAGCCAATACTTATGAGTGAATCCTAATCTAATTCATCAGAGAGGAAGAAGAAGAAGAGAAGAGGAGTAAAGGGAAATTCTTCAACACTTGCTTGGGCAGTGAGGTACAAGGTAGCTATTGGAGTTGCAGAGGCGATTGCATATTTGCACAGTGGGACTGAGAGATGTGTTGTCCACAGAGATATCAAGCCTTCAAACATACTCCTTTCTTCCAAGAACATCCCCAAGGTAAAGTGAATTTCAATCAAACCTTTACTTGCCCCAGAATCTTTTATATATCTCATTTTCATGGCAAAGGTGACACCTTTTCTTTTGTTCCTTGCCTTAATTATGCAGTTGTGTGATTTTGGGTTGGCTGCCTGGACTTCTTCACCTTGTGTGCCCTTCCTTTGCAAAACTGTCAAGGGAACATTTGGGTATGGAATTTTGAGATCTTGGAACAAAAAAGGAAGCAACTTCAGCTTACTTGTGTGACTTTTTATTTCATTTACTGATGAGGGGTATGATGAATTTTTGCAGTTACTTGGCTCCTGAGTATTTCCAGCACGGCAAGGTATCAGATAAGACTGATGTATATGCTTTCGGGGTGGTCCTCCTTGAACTAATCACTGGAAGAAAACCAATCGAAGCAATTCGCCCGCCCGGAGAAGAGAATTTAGTCCTGTGGGTGAGTTATAATCAATCTGTATCCTTCATAGACACATTGTTTTGTTAATAGTCCCATTTGATGTAATGTGTTTATATATATACAGGCGAAACCGCTGCTGGACAAAGGCAAAGGAGCGATCGAGGAGCTGCTCGACCCAAGCATAACATGCACCACGAGAAACATATCGCAGATAACGCAGATGATCCGAGCTGCTGCAGCGTGCGTGAGCAGCGAGGAATCTCGTAGGCCGGGGATTAACGAGATTGTTGCGATATTAAAAGGAGACGAAGAAACGACATCATCATCATTGTCAGCAGGTACAGTGTTGTCAAGTAGCAGCAGGAAGAAGTCTAACTTGGTTGCGGGGATCATAGACTGCTATCCTTATCAACTACAACATACAAACAGTGAGTTGAAGAGCCACTTGGCTTTGGCGATGCTCGGGGTTTCGGAGCTTGAGGATGATGATCACCTCTACTATCGATGATGCTGCTGAGTTCGGAGAAGTTAACTACTACTACTAACTCTTCTTCTTGTTTCATTCATCTGTCATTGATGTGTTTTTGTTGTTGAGGTTGAGCTGTTTGTTCCAGCTGTGTAAGTATTGATCTTTTCTGTTTTCTGTGTGTGGCTTTTGCTTTGAGGAAGACGGAAGTAGGATGATGTGTACTAATTTTGGTGGAAAGCAGAGTTCATAAGAAATCGCTCCCAATGATAATGTTTGGAGAACAAAAAAAATTGTGTACATAACTCCATTATTTCTTGCCTGTCTAACTACTAATAAATAAATAAATAAATAAAAGGTATGTTATTTTTAGTGTTTTATGATCATTAAAAATATTTTTGTTTTTATCATATATCATAAAATCCATGCATCCACGTCAGATGTTATAATGCAACGTTTTATGTGAAAAAAAATGAAAGTTTGGACTTTTGAACGTCTCCCTTCACTCCATTGTATTTCCAAATCCTTAGTAATTTCAATTACACTCCTTCAATTTCTCCATCATTCTTGCAAGGCACTCTTACCACAACCATTTCTAATTCCACAATTCACTTTTACTGCACATGAAGAATTTTATGATTTCTCTTTATTAATCCAATTTTATCTAAATTGTGGTTATAAATTTTTTTTTAGAACTTGTTAATTAATTTTTGGATGAAGGTGATTTAATACTAATTATAAAAAGAGTATATCATAATTCGACCCCAATTTAAGTTTAACTAGAGTGAGACTCGATTAGATCGGTAAAAATGAGATGTTTTTGATTCGACAACACAAGGACCTAACTTGAATGGTTGTTTAACTTTGACCAACTCATATAATCAACACAATTAAGGATGACAACGATGAGTATGAGGACGGGTTTGGTATATCCATTACCGGCCCATTTAGTTATTGAATTTTACCCGTACCCACCTGTTTGCATAGACAGGTAAAATTTCTAAACCGTGCCAATTAGCTTACAGGTACCAGATTTAATTTACCCGTTTAGTTAGTTAATCCACGACTACAAAAATAAACTACTCATACAATAGACAAAATAGAACATTTTTGGATTTCCCGATTGTAAAATGTCGAAATACAGTAGCTATATTAACAGAAAAAATGTCCAACATAAAAAACATCAAAATAGTTTGAATGTGCTTATGTGAAAATGGAAAGAGAAAAGATAAAATTTTAGTGAAGTATGAATGAGCTTTGACTTGTATATTTATACTTAAATGACACAATATATATATATATACCCATCAAACGGATATTATTAAATATGCTCCCGCTCGTTACCCGCTTTAAACGGGTATCAGGTTTGTCTTAGCCCATCAATTGCTCATATTCATTGGGTTTTATCCACCCAAATTGGACAGGTTTTGGTTGATTTTTGCTATTAGCCACAACCAAATATTTAATAATTAACCAACCCAAAATTAGCCGGACTGACCAAATTGGCTTTGACAATGGATCAGTCATGAGTGGGTAGGATTAGAATCATTAGCCGAGCAAATATTTCTCAAACTCTAGCCACATTGTCTTCGACTAAATCTGACATGGGTTAGTGGTGAGTAAGTTGGATTAAAACCTGACCGTATAAAAAGTATCGTAACCGTAAAATCAAGTGCTACGATTAAAAAAAGTCGAGTATGCATTTCGTGCTCCAATCCATTACCTAATTGCCAATAAAATGAAGATCAAAAGTAATAATAAATTGTTAAAACACTAGCAAAACAAATAGCATTATTCTACAGAAAATAATTTTGAATGATATGAATGAGACCGGCCAAGAGGCCGGTAACAAAGCTTGTTACAATAGTAGAAGTAAACAGAGTCCAAAATTACTAAAAGGATGAATAGTCGTGGACGTGGGTGGTAAATTTCCTATAACTAAAAACAGAGTTTAAACCAGACCCAAAACATAACCGAACAATGAACTGTAAATAGTTTAATCAAAATCAAGAAAATTAAGCCTTAGAAGATCTTGGCGACGTCCTTGATCAGGCCACGGTTGGCGAGGGCGAAGTCGGTGAACTCCTGGTAGGAAATGTAGCCGTCGCCGTCGGTGTCGATCTCGTCCATCATCCGCTTCACCTCTTGGGGAGTGACGGAACCCAGCGTCTTGAGGCAGTCGCCGAGCTCGGCAGCGGAGATCTTGCCGTCGCCGTTGAGGTCGAAGCGCTTGAAGATTCGCTCCCTATCGGCCTGCTCTTGTGCTTCGTCGTCAGCCATTGTTGTGAGAGTAATTAGTCTGTATATGGAAGTAGTTGATTGGAATTTGGAGGAATTAGTGAAGGAGAAAGCGGTTTTTTAAAAGGGACAGGGAATTGGCGGATTATGAGGGCGGCCATTGAAGTAGGCTGAGAGAATCGTGGATTGGCTGAGATTGAATGTTTGTTTGAGGAAGAATTGGTCATCAACTGAAACTTCGGTCTCTTCTCCTTCATAATTGTGGTCTGAAAATCACAGGAAATTTGCATTGGGTGTTTTTTTCGTCATCACGCGACTCTTTTTACTCTTAATTAATTTTTCGTTCATAACTTTTTATATACTTCTCTAAAATATATTTTAATCTTCATAAATATTATTTATAATTTTTTTAATTCAATTTTGATAAGTGTAACTTATTTTTTTTAGAGAGATAGTTGATGATGCATTCAAAATGTCAAATCATTGTTGGTTTGGAATTCCGTTCCTATTAATATTGGTTTCAGTTAGTATTTTACAGTTTACATACGTGTACACCAAAAGTGATCGTGCCGGAGTGGTTATCGGGCATGACTAGAAATCATGTGGGCTTTGCCCGCGCAGGTTCGAATCCTGCCGATCACGTTTTTCAAAATTTTATTTTTTATTTATATAGAACACAAAATCAAATGAAAAAGCGCTAGAAGGAGGGTTCGAACCTCCGACCTTGTGGTTAACAGCCACACGCTCTAACCAACTGAGCTATTCCAGCTTTTGACATTAGGAAATTAAAAGCAGTAAGAAATATTCAACTTTATAGCTGAAACCTAAACGCAATGTTAGGCTCAGTCTCTAACTGACCCCTTGGACGAATTCTTGTCAATTCTTTTGCAAGTCTAATATGAACCATAGAGGCAACTAGTAACCCAGCTGGTTGATTTAACACATAAAGCAATGCATCCAATAATTACAGATACAAAAGTTTTACACCTTACGATCATGCCTCTGCCTATGATATTCTATTTCACCATTCTTTCTCTACATTATCTCTATCTCGCTGAAAGAGTTCTTCCACTTCCTCAGTATCCTTTCATACACCAACTCCTTCCTTACATCAGTAAGGCAGTGCTCCAACACCGAAATCGTTACCGAAGTCAGCTTAATCCCTTTCTCAATCATGCTCTCAGAGTAAACTACTGCTTCCGGAACCAGTCGTAACTTAACCAGCCCCACGATCAGCAAGTTCCCAGTCTCCTCCAAATCCAGTTTATAATGCCGTTCCATCGATTCCCAAACCTGTATTGCCATACCACCATACCCCGATTCCAGAAACACCTCGACTGCTCTGCCGCAATTCAATTGGTTAGGGATGCAGCCGTTTCTATCCAGCTCTTTGAACAATGCCGATGCACCTTCCAATCTTCTACTCTCGATCAAGAACCGGAACAACCCGTTATAACTCTGCGCATCAGGTAATACCCTTTTACAAACCATCTCATCGAGTAGCTTTATTGCCCTGTTACTGTTCTTCGAACAACAATACAAAACAATCATAGCATTGTACAGCCTCGCATCAGGCTTGATTCCGAAGCCACCACCCACCATCGTCTCCCAAACAAACTCAGCAGATTCGACATCATTACATTTACGACACGATTCAAGAGCCAATGTCAGGAACCTAATACCTGGACAGCATCCTTTCTCCTTCATTCTCTCCAAATGTCTCAAAACCTCTTCCATCAATGTTCCTTCGGAACATGAAATCAAAGTGCACAGAAAGGAATCGTAAGCAGGGACATTTCTCGAGTCCCATCCGACCCATTCGATCATCTCGGAGAAAGTTTCTCTGGAAGAGACCACATTCATCTCCTTCTCCCATCCTTCTAATAGAATGGCGTATGAATCAGCATCAGGCCTGATATTCATATGCTGGTGAGCTACGTGTAAAAATTCAAATGCTTGTATAGTTTTTCCATCTCTAGAGATGGCACTCAACAATGAATTCAATGCCACAATGTCATGATTGCAGCCGTATTGATCCATAACTTCGAAAGTCATAGTAGCCTCCTTCACCTTACCAGCGGATACATAGCTACTGAAAATTGAAGCGAAAGTAGCTGAAGAAACTAATCTTTCGAGTCTCATGGACTTGACAGAGCCCCACATTGCATCGAAGAGGCGATTCTTACCGAGAAGGTCAACCACTAGGTTCCAGGCGTAAGGGGAGTGACCACCGCTGAGCCGCAACCCACTCCACCGGAAGAACTTCACTGAAGTGGCTGGAGAGGAATAAGAGAGCTTAAGAACTTGCTCGGCCTCCGCCTGTGTTACGCTGATTCCGGCGCCGTCGAGGACTCTCTCGACGGCGATCGGCGGCGTTGTGGCGATGATTTCGCAGATGAGCTTTATTTTCGGAGGGAGATTGGGGATATCGGTGTATGAAGGGAAAACGGTGGGATGAAACGAAGGGATGAGTGGTGCTGCCGCAGATTTGAGGATGGCGAAGTCGAGCCGAGCTGGGGAAGATGGTCGTCCCGCCGTTGGTTGTGGCGGAAGTCGTAGCGGCAACTCTCCATTTTGACCCGCGCCGGTGACGAACTTGGAATTTTGGTCTTCCCCGAAAGATAAATGAGCAAGCTGTGTTAATTGAGCTCCCTTGACTTCGGGACGTCTATAAATGAGTCCTCCATTTTTTATTTCTAATTTTGTGGTCCTCGTTATATTATATTTTAATAAATTCATTCAAATTACATGAAACCAAAATCTAGCTAGTATCACAAGAAAATATTTTGAAAGAAGGTGAAGTTCCGAACTACTTGAACTTACAAGAGTCGTACCGTACAATATCCAAAGTTCAACTAAAGGATGTATATTGTCTGTATCGCGTTATATATATCGGATGGATGGAGACGATTAGTCAGGAAAAGCAAAAAAAAAAAACAACGTCGGAAATGATTCGAGTCGGTGCACGAAACATAGTCTCGACCTCTCAGGTACCTACATCGATTGAAGAGCCTATAAGTTGCAGATGGTTGTCAACGATTACAATCATAAATATGTTTATTATGAAGCGTGAATCAGTCCAGTATGATAGATAATTAATTTTGGGAAGGGAAGCGTAGCTTTGTCTTGGACAAGTCAGAAAGAGATTTCTCAGTTGGTGTTAAAAGGTTATAAACAAATGAACCAGCCATTGCACCCAGAAGTGGGCCTACTATATATACCCATAGCCCATTCGCTCCCTGCCCAACCACTGCTGGCCCAATACTTCTTGCTGGGTTCATCGACGCTCCCGATATTGGCCTGCACCCACCCATAATATTTCATATCAATTTTAATCCTTTTTTATTTATTAATAATTAGCAAATCAACAAAGATATTAGATATTGTAACGTGTACCCTGCGAGAAGAACATCCATCAATATAGTCATTCCTACTAGCAGAGGACCAAGATCGCCAACCTGATGCAATAATCAAGTTTAATTTACTTACAATTTGTTTAAGAGGAAAACTATAATGTATAACTAATTAATGCAACAGACCGAGGAATTATCAGCGGAGGCGGCGGAGATGCCGAAGAGCAAAATAAAAGTGGCAATCGTCTCTGCGAACAAAGATTGCGCTGCCGAACCGGCCGGAACTGTCCCGAAATACGATGACGGCGTTATCTCCAGGAACAGCTCCAACGACCAGCTCGCTACTATGGATCCCAACACTTGCACCCCTATGTACCACGGCACCTCATATAATAACAATATTATGCATGCATGCAATTAGTACGTAGTCGGACTTAGTCACACCAAGACTTTTCAAAAGTCAAACTATATTAAGTGTTAATTATTTACCAGGCGGAGGGGAAAGCCACGGAAGGCGGCGGCGGAGAGGGTGACGGCGGGATTGAAATGTGCGCCGGAGACATGTCCCACCGAATATGACAACAGTGTAACTATAAAGCCCCAACAGACGGCTACTCCTGGCGGCGTGGCTTTGCCGTAGATGCTGTTGACGGCGACGGATCCGCATCCCACCAGTATGAGAAGATATGTTCCTATTAACTCTGCCGATACCTTTTGTATGGTTTCAACGACAGCAGGAGAAGTCCAAAATCCAGGATATGGGGTGGCCACAGCGGTGGCCGTGGGAGAGCGGCGGAAACCACCACCGCCGCCGCCTTCTAAATCCATTATGGAAATGCTTAATTTGTTGGAAGTAGTGACAACCGGTGGCGGCCACTGAAGAAAGCGCTAATTAGTAATTAGTGGTAATTAACGGCCAAGGATTTGAGGAATAATGTGAAAATGAGGAGTGGTTTCTTTTTATTGCGATCCATTTTATCGTCAAGCATCTGATAGCGAGGTTCGTTGGGAGGATAAAAAGGGCTTACTTGTTGGTATGGGTTTGTTGAGGGAGATCAAGATCATGAAGTTGCTGCGAGTATCTTGGCTTTAGTTGTTGTTGGATTATCCACTTATGTTCTACAATATATTATCTTAACTCTCGAAGGGGAAAAGTTAATTAAAATTGTTCATTTTAAGCAGTGACTACGTATCTACCAAGTAGTGGTGGAGGATTTCTGATAAGTTTGTTATTAATGTATTTTTTTTTGTTACAAAATAGTATTATTATATTCTTTAACAAGGTATAATATCGTGAGGCGTATAAGAAGTTTCATTGGAGATGTTTTCACTAATAAGGTTAATGTGGATCACCCTTCTTTGTAATAGTAAACATCTAGGTCAATCCTTTCTCTTCAACAAACGAACAATCCAAGAGGAGTTCACCCGACAAAACGAGAAAATAACAAGGCAGGCCTAAAAAAACAAACAAACAGCTAAGCAAACCGAAAAGGTAAAAAAAAATCTCTAATAATGGGGTATATAATCTCCAGCATACATTTTCACCATTCTCTTATCCTTATACACGAGCTAATTTCCAATTCACATACCAAATGATCCTTTATTTTGAATATAGGACGCTTATAAAAGTAGATCTTGAGCCATAATTGGAAACATTTTACACTAAATACGATTGTATAACAATCGCCATATAAACAACTGTGTTGCATATAAACGAGGGAGGCAAGTTCTTACTTTTACTGAATTGATAAATTAACTTTTATTCTATGCAATCTTTGATTTTTACATATTTACAGACCAAATCCCTTGATACCAAATATGGGCAAATTCCTTGATAATGAGCCGTCTGTGTTATGATGTTATCTCAATTCTGGAAAAAATAAACAGCATAGAGCAGCAACAGCCAACTAGCACCAGAAGAGAAATCGAATTTGTTTCAGCTGGAAGCTGTAGGCTCCTGCACGTGCGTCATCCAATACACTACCATTCCTCATCTTCACAAAGGAACTCCCTTTTTTTACCTCTGTGTTTCTTTTTGTCTTTCCCTCCAAACAAATTACGGTTTCAATTACCTCTAACCCTAGAAACAATCTCATCAATCGGAAAGAGATCGGAATCGGCGACGGCCATGGCAGAGTTGGAAGCCAGCTTGAAAGACGGTCTCTGCATGGACATCGACACTCCCTTCCGAGAGAACGCTGCTACCGCCGAGGACTGGCGGAAGTCTCTGGAAAAGGTGGTTCCGGCTGTGGTGGTGCTGCGAACCACTGCCTGCCGTGCATTTGATACGGAGTCCGCCGGAGCAAGCTATGCCACTGGATTCGTTGTCGACAAGCGGCTGGGGATCATTCTCACCAATCGCCATGTTGTCAAGCCTGGTACTCACTTCCTTTTCCGACTGTGGTTCCAGGATCTTTATACTTCTGATTCTCCAAGTTGCTTTGTTTTTAAATCTTTAATTGAATTGACTGATGTATGCATTCCTTTGAATTTGATAATTTCCCGCGTTAATACTAATCACTGGATACTGTACCGTGATGGTTGAATTGAATATTCCATAGATTATTGGTTACGTGTGGGGAATTGTTGGAGATAGGCTTATCAACGGAACAGAGAATTAAGTGTTTGGATTGAAAAATTGGAATACAGTTCCATCCTGTGGTTATTAGATTTGATGTGTCTTGGTGGAGCACATATTTCTTGAGCTGAAAGCTTCTTCAGCTACTACTCTGTTTATATTCTGGACATGATCTCCTTTTTAACTGATTCTGTTCATTGAAAAATTCGGTGCTAGTAGAGTTTAATCTGCATTGTTTGTGAATGTACATGTTTTCTATCCTTTAATCACTATTCTTTACTTTTCCTTTTTGTAGGACCCGTAGTTGCAGAGGCCATGTTTCTGAACCGGGAAGAAGTTCCAGTGTATCCTATATACAGAGATCCGGTAAGTGAGGTCATCTTGTGAGTTTCTGGTCACACCATCTAACTTTGGTTCTGCATAAACTGCATTCTTATTACTTAATGAATCCTAATAGCTCATGTCTTCCACATTACTTAGTCCTGTTTTGTATTTTAACTGCCTAGCATTTGCATTTATACACTGCTCAAGGTTTCATACTAAAGCAAAATTTTCAGGTCCATGATTTTGGCTTCTTTCGTTATGATCCTGGTAAAATACAATTTCTCAATTATGAGGAGATTCCTCTTGCCCCCGAGGCTGCGAGTGTTGGACTTGAAATCAGGGTTGTTGGAAATGATAGTGGCGAGAAGGTACTTGGTTTCACAGCTTTCTTTTTCATTTGTAAAGGTTTCTTATTTGTAAAGGTTTCTTCTTTTAAGGGTTCTGCCTCATAACTTATGGGTTTCTTCTTATTACATGTTATAATATGATGAAGTTTGTTCCCATTTCAGGTTTCAATTTTGGCTGGTACACTTGCTCGTTTGGATAGAGATGCTCCTCACTATAAAAAGTATGTCCAAGTTTATTGCGCGGCTAGCCGGTCTATATATTGGGCTCTGTAAAATTGTTAGTTCAGCATATTACTGTTTATATTGAACAGTACTATAGATTCTGCTGCACTTCAGGGAAATGGGTGTATTATTCTGTAACTATCAATTACGAGGAGTTAAATTAACTCTTCCGGGCAGCAGCTTTCTATGATAAAGGATGATTCTTTTGGAGTAACCGGTGGCGTTTTAGTAAATCTTCTCTGAATTTCAGAAGAAAGGATCGCGATAATGAAAGATGCAACCTGCATTGTTTCTAGGGATAGTTAATTGCTGTTGAATATTCAGCTACTACTCTTAAAAGATCAAATGTTGATGCACTTGATCTTGATGCTGTCAGTAGAACATAAATCTGCTTGCTGCCCATCTGTGGTAAAAATATGAATTGTTGGTCATGCTGTTAGGCTGTAAGTTATTTCTACTGCCAGGGAAGTGCTTTGCTAATAGCCTCACATTCTATATTTATGGTTTTTATTCTTTGGCGCAGGGATGGATATAATGATTTCAACACTTTCTACATGCAAGTGAGTAGCTTGATTCTGGATTTAAAATTCTCTCCGATAGATGATTGTCAAAATTTCCACATTTTTTGTCTTTTTCTGTTCTGCTATGGGTCCTAAAACGAAAACATTCAAACTCCAAGATGCTAATTCAGGCTGGTTCACCAATATGGCTTTAACTTGGTTGTACAATTAATCACATTTTCCTAAGTTCAAGTTCCAACTAGGAAAAACTTGTGTGTGCATTACTTTTTGCGTAAAAACCTGGCTGACTTCACCTTAAAGACATATGTACAAGTTTCTATGGTTTTATATCTGTTCTATCCTCCTTCCCTGCTTTTTATGTAATTACTCGCTCTTGACCATTGCCACTATTATCTTCCATCTTTACTTTTAGGCAGCATCTGGAACTAAGGGAGGTTCAAGTGGCTCTCCAGTCATTGATTGGCAAGGGAGGGCTGTGGCTTTGAATGCTGGGAGCAAGTCTTCAAGTGCTTCAGCTTTTTTCTTACCTCTAGAACGAGTGCGTATCTATATATTTGCTTTATTTTTCCTTTTTCCGTTTGTATACCCTTCCTTCTGCAATTAATAAGTGAACTATTTGGCGATGGGTGTTATTCTTGAATTCGGCGTATCGTTGTGGGTTGTGGAATAACGTGTTTTGTCTAACTGTTATGAGTTACACTGTGGTGGCTTATATCTGAAATAAGCTAAGACTATTAGATATGTGGGAAATGCTATCTCATAGTAAAGCCTGAATTGACCTGATGTTTCTTTCTTAAAACTGTGGATGATTTAAGTCGTATTATGCTGTCAAACATTTACTGATGTTGGAAAGTGGGATCGCAGAAATATGGACGAAATGGAAAGTTGAGCATCATTGCTCACAAATCCTACACTTACAACTTAATGAGGTTTAAGTTTCATGAGACCAAAAGCAGAAGAACTGAAACTTGTTATATTGGACAAAAATGTAGATGTTGAGAATTTTGTTAATATGGACAAAATGAAAAGCTGCTATTTATCGAGCCCTTTGGAAATTGTAAAGTGTTCTAGTCAATTAATCTTAAGTTTATGCAATGTTCAGGTTGTTAGGGCGCTAAAACTTCTTCAAAAGGGGAGGGATACATACACAAACAAGTGGGAGACAGTTTTCATACCACGCGGTACGCTTCAGGTTTGTTGTTGATGATCTTGTAGATATTCAGTCAGATCTGTTTGAAGTTCTATAATCGGTAATTTTTATTCTGATTCATTTGTCACTGTATTTAAGAACCAGATCCTGAATTAGTTTTAGATTTCTGGACAAAGATATAGACCTTTTTTGGGCTAGAGCCTAGATGTCCTATAATGCTCCTCATGTTTCTAAAATTCTGGTATTCACTTCAGTTTCTGGTAATCATATTTTGACACTGCATGATATGATATCTGTTGTTTATCATTCAGGTAACATTTCTACACAAGGGATTTGATGAAACACGTCGACTTGGTCTCAAGAGTGAAACTGAGCAGGTATCCCGATTTTCTTTTTGTCTTTGTTTCCCAACTATTTATAAAGCAATAATTTGTGCTAAAACTATCGCTTCGCTTTGCTGCACTTTTGAGTACTCAAGATGGTCAGGGCTGCGTCTCCTCTTGGTGAAACTGGAATGCTAGTAGTTGACGCTGCGGTATAATACTTCCATCTTTGACATTTTTCTGTCAACACAATAAGTATCAAAAGTAAACACAATGTCTTTTATATGTTTCAGGTCCCGGGTGGGCCAGCTCATACTCATTTAGAACCAGGGGATATGCTTGTTCGTGTTAATGGAGAAGTGAGCTTTCGTTCTATGGAGTACCTTGTTTATCTCTCCTCCCTAGCTGCTAGAACTGCTATGGTTTCTTGTTGACTGGATATCTGTTTCCTTAAGCTTTCAAATATGCTGCTCTTACTATCGATTAACAGGTGTGGTCTTCTCCACCCCCCCTTCTCTTTTCCACGTGAGTATGATATATTCTTTTTATCACAGGTCATGACCCAATTTCTTAAACTGGAGACCCTACTTGACGACAGTGTTGGTGAAACGATTCAATTGCAGATAGAAAGAGGTGGCAAATCCTTCACAGTGAACTTAGTGGTAGGATTTGTTCAGTTTCAAACGTAGTTGTGAGGACATAATACTTCTGACTCTGCTTTTAAGGAGCCGGACAGCCCAACTCTTTTATGGAGCGTTCATTATTTTCACATCTCTCAACTTTTCTAGCATCTTTTATGCTTCAGCTAAATGTTCTCCCCTACTTTCTCACAGGTTCAGGATCTTCACTCGATAACTCCCAACTACTTCTTGGAAGTAAGCGGGGCAGTTATACATCCACTGTCTTATCAACAGGTTGTCCAGAGAAATCTCTTTTATCATAAGCCTATTCCTTCATGTGTTTGCTATTTCTTCAAAGTTCCATTGCCTAATTAATTGGTGTTAGGTGTGTTTATATGACTGAGGCTTTTATCTATTACAGGCTAGGAACTTCCGTTTCCACTGTGGTTTGGTGTATGTTGCAGACCCGGGGTAAGATTATGGCCATTCTCCCTCTTAATTCTTCTAGGTGTTGGCTAGGAAAAAAAACGTGTTCTGGAAAATGATTCCATCAACGTCTCTTTTCGCTTCATATATTTTTTCTTTGTTGGCTAGTTGGCTTGTTTTAGGAATGGTGTATGATTTCTTGTTGCAGGTATATGTTATTTCGAGCTGGAATTCCTCGTCATGCCATAATTAAGAAGTTTGCTGGGGAGGAAATATCATGCATTGATGAACTAATTCTTGTTCTAAGTAAGCTATCAAGGGGTGGCCGAGTGCCCTTAGAGTACATTAGCCACACAGATCGCCATCGAAGGAAGGTGATAAATTTTATTGTTGTTATTTTTCTCCTTTGGGCACATTAGAATTCTCATTCTCATTCGTTGTTTTATCAAGCTAGTTATTTTTAAGCTGATATGACATCATTGGAAGAATGAGGGTTGCTTTACAATGAGTAAAATGTGATAGATAATTAATTTCTCTTTAACTTTTTGATGCTTGCAGTCTGTTCTGGTTACAGTTGACCGCCATGAATGGTATGCCCCTCCACAGATATATACTCGTGACGATAGCTCTGGTTTGTGGATGGCAAAGCCTGCTATTCAACCAGAGTCCCTTCTTCCAGCAGCTAGTGTTAACAAGAACACAATACAACCTTTACCCAGCGAAACAGTTACATTAAGTGCAGAGGCACAAAATTTGAAAAATGTTAATCAAATTGGCAACATGGAGTCTGCAAATGGTGTCATAGCTATGGAAACATGCAATGAGCTTTCTCGAAACGAATCTGATATTGGATTAAAGAAACAACGGTTATCTGATCTTTCCGGAAATGAAATTGCTGTTGGTGATGGTTCCTTTTCCGAACACGAGGAACTGAATATGAATGACTCAAACAGCAACGGGAATAGTGTTTTAATTGACAATCAGAACACTGTTGGTGTGTCAGCTGTAGCTAATGCTTCATTTGCTGAGAGTGTGATAGAACCTACACTTGTGATGTTTGAGGTACAATCTTCCATTACAGTTTTCTTTTGTGTCCTGAAGTTTACGATTTCAAGTTGCTTGCTTCAAGTTCTTTTTCATTTGTTTTTAGGATTTATTAGCTGTTTCTTTTGTCCTTACAGTCCCATTGAGCTTGGGTCATAGTCATATAGCAGTTTGATTTTTGATTCTACAGGTTCATGTTCCGCAATCAGTCATGCTTGATGGTGTCCATTCGCAACATTTTTTTGGTACCGGTGTTGTTGTTTACCATTCCCAGGACATGGGATTGGCTTTAGTAGACAAGAATACAGTCGCAATATCTGCATCTGATGTGATGTTGTCATTTGCTGCTTTTCCCATTGAAATTCCAGGGGAGGTATGTAAACTTCAAGACTAAGTAAAATAATGAAACCATCAGCCAACTGTTTTCTGATGCTAGCGTTCCATTACAGGTTGTATTTCTTCATCCTGTTCATAATTATGCTCTTGTTGCATATGACCCTTCAGCTTTGGGACCTGTTGGTGCCTCAACTGTTCGAGCTGCTGATTTGCTTCCTGGTATGTTTTACAATATCATTCCATGATATAAATTTAGAAACCTTGATCTTTACTTTCAGTTTTCAGATAAAAGAAAATATATGCATCTAATTTTCAAGATTCCTTGTGTTGTGTTGATGATTTTTTGGATTTGATTACTCACACAGCCCACCCTTTTGCCAATTTTTCCTCTCCCCTGTACTGTTGTGGTGTATGTTGGAACAGATCCTCCATTACGCCGTGGCGATTCAGTCTATCTTGTGGGTTTAAGTAGAAGTCTACAAGCAACATCCAGGAAATCAGTTGTTACCAATCCTTGCGCTGCTTTAAATATTGGCTCAGCCGATTCTCCACGGTACAGAGCGACAAATATGGAAGTCATAGAACTAGATACAGGTATATCAGAAAAGGTCATAGTTTGCCGTCGACAGGGGTGAAGCTTTCTGGAATACATATAACTTTATGGTGTTTTCAGATTTTGGCAGTACTTTCTCGGGTGTGCTAACTAATGAGCAAGGGAAGGTGCAAGCTATTTGGGCAAGCTTTTCTACTCAGGTCCGTTCAACTGTTAACCCAACTCATTTGACAATTAGATGAAATCATGTTGTAATTGCTTTTCCTATTCTGATTTCGAGTTGGCATCCTCACCTCATTTCCAGTTGAAATTCAGCGGTAGTTCATCTGAAGATCATCAATTTGTTCGAGGAATCCCTAGTTATGCAGTGAGTGAAGTCCTTGACAAGATCATATCTGGTGCAAATGGACCATCCCTTCTCATTAATGGCATTAGAAGGCCAATGCCACTTGTCAGGATTCTCGAGGTTGAGTTATATCCAACTTTGCTTTCAAAAGCACGAAGTTTCGGCCTGAGTGACAATTGGGTGCAAGTATGTACTGTTCTTTCTTTTACACTTCTTTTCAGTAAGTTGGATTAAGTTATCAGTTGAAGTGTGGTTTTCAGATGCAAGTATTATTTGGTAAAGGATGAATCTTGGTAGTTGTCTACTGCCTCAAGTATAGAATAGGAATCTACAACCTTGTTCCTTACTTTAACTGCTTCTTTAATTTTACAAAGATTCCCAGAAGCACCATGTAGGAAGTGCAAGATCGATGATAGTTGCTGCTGTATCTTATCTTGTAGGCTCTTGCGAAGAAGGATCCGATCAGAAGGCAAGTTCTCCGCGTAAAAGGTTGTTTTGCTGGATCAAAGGCTGAAAATATACTAGAACAAGGAGATATGATTTTAGCTGTCAACAAAGCGCCCGTGACATGCTTCCGAGACATAGAGAAAGCTTGCCAAGATTTAGATAAAGTAGAAGACACTGACGGGACGCTCAAAATTACGATTTTTCGGCAAGTAAGAAAAAAAGTACAACTTCGTGTTCGTGTGGATCTCTTTGCACACATATTTAACACTTTTGCTCCGTTTTCCCAGGGTCGTGAAATTGATCTTTCAGTGGGAACTGATGTTAGGGACGGTAATGGAACAACCCGGACGATAAATTGGTGCGGATGCGTTGTACAGGATCCACACCCGGCAGTTCGTGCTCTGGGATTTCTGCCTGAAGAAGGTCATGGTGTTTATGTGGCCAGGTAAAGACCTTTTACTCCACTTTTGGTGGAAAAAATATTTAGCAGATAATCTGCAAATTATTTTGACGTCCTTTTGAAATCTCAAATCTCAAAATATAAAACAGCACTTCAACTTGCTGCTTCTTTTAAATTTATATATATTTTTTGCTGGAATTCAACATTTGCAGGTGGTGTCATGGGAGCCCTGTACACAGATACGGGCTGTATGCCCTTCAATGGATAGTTGAAGTAAACGGAAAACCAACTCCAAATATAGACGCGTTCATTAACGTGGCCAAGGTACAATATAAAGTGATTTCCTTGATCCGGTAGCTTGAATTGCAGAGTTCGGTTATTTGCCGACGTAACAGTATCTTCCTATTTGCAGGAACTGGAACATGGGGAGTTTGTGAGGGTAAGAACAGTTCACCTAAACGGGAAGCCTCGTGTGATGACGCTTAAGCAAGATCTTCATTACTGGCCAACTTGGCAGCTGAGATTCGATCCCGATACCTCCATGTGGCGTCGACAAACAATCAACTCCAAATTCTCTACTGATACACCAAAATTACAGTGAAATCCTTTCTCCAGCTGCTAAGTACTGAGGTCTGCCATTCCCAGATTCCTCATCATCGTTCAGTGTACAATGTACCCTTTACTGTTCTTGGAAACTTCCTTTTTTCTATTGCAAGATGGTAGGATCAATATTCGTTGTGATTACAGATTAATAAAATCAAATAAATTGAAACATAATCAAGGTTGAACAGTGACGTCATAGTATTTTAGCATTTTAATTCCCGGTTTTCATACATTTAATTGATAATATGTTTTCCAAAAAAGGTACAGACGCAAAAAGATATTGTAAACAATAATGTTTGCATTCTGGAATCATCATTGAAGAAAAACAAACGTCAATAATTGCTTACAAAAACAATTCATAGTTAATTAATTAAATTTAGAAGGTGATGACAGCAAAGAGAACAATGAAGCTATTAACCAGTACAACCACAGCTCCATTAATCCGACTAGTCGGAGAAGAATTCACGTCAGGCGGTGGTGGGTTCTTGTAGTACCAGGGGAAATACGGCAGGATTGGGTTCGGTGGCGGCGGAGCAAAGTTCATAGACGGAGGGAAGTCGGGCACATTACCATAAGGTGGTGGTGGGTAATAGTAGTTAGGAGATGACGGCGGTGGAGGCGGTGGAGGAAGCTGGCATGACGGACAGGAAGGCGTTGAAGGTGGTGGCGGCGAGGGTGGAGGGAGCGGCGGCGATGGCGGAGGTGGGCAGTTTGTCGGCGGATTGGGTGGCGGCGGTAGAACACAAGGAGAGGAGGAGCAAGCAAATGTTGTTTGTGACATTACCATAATCTTTGCTGGCGATAAGCTGATCATGAAGAGAGTTAAAAGGGCGATGAATGAGTACGGAGCCATGATGATGATGAAGAAGTGAAAGGGGAGAAATGTGGGAAATTGGAGTGTAGAGATATGATAATGAATTGGTCCAACAAGTATATAGTGACGAAGAATATTTGACTTTTAATTAAAGTGTCTTCCTTTTTCTTCTTCTTTGTTTGGGTTAGGCTTCGTTGTAATGTGCTCTCCACTGGCGGCTTTGTTCTATTACCCAACCCCTTTACTCTATTTCCTTCTTTCTTCTATTATTTTTTGCTACACCATCGTAATAAGATTGAGCTCTTTTGATCCCTCGGTCTACTCAATACATTGCTGAAGAACAGTTTATTTTAGCTCATAGGGTGCCAAGGTATCAAAACTTTCGATCAGTTGTTGACAAGAATGTGAGACTACTGTTGTTCGAATTAACGGAAAAAAATTATTCGTAATGGAAATTTCAAATTTGTTAGTTCGCCACTAGCAAAAGGAGTACTCCCTCTCTCTACAGAGATGCTCCTACTCTGACGAGAGTAGAAGATTTTATGACATCTCGTGAGGATGATGACGACGATGATACACATACAACATCATCTTTGTTGTTGTTGTTGCCTTTGTTTATGCGGCTTCAAATACAACATTCGTTTAAACTATCATGTCGACAATTTTTTGGAGCGAGAATGTCCAACAACACCAAACTATTAATGAGACCAGAGTCCAGTCTACGACACCCGGCCAACCCAGCCAATCCAATGAACACACGTACATTCTAGAGATGAATTGATGTTTAGGGTGATGAAAATAGCCAAAATGACCCGACGCTTTTTTGGAGATATTATTATAATTTCCTCATGATTAGGGAAATGAAAAGTGGTTAGTGATGGATGTTTGGTGGAACATTACGTCTTGAAAATGAAATGTTAATGGAATTGAAAGCAACCCCCCTTAGTGAAAACGACAATCATATCAATTATTTATCTTAGGAATAGGGAGGGATTATGGGAGGGTGGCGTATTAATCTTTCTGAGAACTACATATGAATGTACGTGGACCAATATCAACTTTTTTTTTGGTATAATTTCCAAATTAGTTTAGTTACGTTTTATAAGCATCCACCGACAATTTTGGTATATGTATGTAAGTATTATTAGTTAGTGACTGGTCTGTTGGTCGAGAATCGAATGAACTAAAATACTGTTTGTTTAAAAAAATTTAAAACAAAGATATATTTGTTGTTGATGAAAGACGTAGTTAAATCATGAGTATTGTACAATCCTAATTCATGAGTATTGTGCGATCCTAAAAATGAGTAGCCTGTGCATTACCGCAGCACCAGATACATTAGCTTGTAAATCCTTAGGCAAAATTCTAAAAAGTGAGTAGTCGTGTATTACCGCGGCACCAGACACATTAGCCTGTAAATCCTTCAATATCTTAATGTGATTTTATAAACTTAAGAATCATGTGCAATTTGATTGATAATTTTAACTATTGTTATGGTTACTCAGCCAAACCAAACTGTTGAAACAAAGTTAAATTGATAAATAAAGTACTTTTAAGTTGTGTGTAGATACAAAAATTATTAAATACACATACAGGTAAGATGTGGATGGTAAAATATAATTTGTTAAACCATAATAAAACTCTAAACGTTCAATCAAATAATTATTTGATTAAGTCATGTTGATTAGCTTCCAAATTTTGTCCAGAGTTAATGATGTGTAACTCGATTAACTTACGAAAACAGAATCTTAATTGGCCTATTTAAAGAAAATACTCGATTAAATCATTTAAGATTTTTTTTAATGTCGATAAGATATATGTTATTATAAGCTATAATATATTTTAAGAAGATATATGCTATTATAAATTAGGATTTAATGTTGAATGAATCGTATCATACGCCCGTTACATTGTTAAGGAACAAATTTCTTGAAGGTGCTTGAAATTTTTTATCATATAGTAGATTTCAAGGCATCATTGATTGTTTTATTTTAAGTACATCATAGAGTGTATATTGGTTGAACTCTTTTAGAATTATTGAGCTTATTAGTCGAACTTTATATTATTTCGATTTAAAATGTTCTTATATATTTTACAACAATTTGAGATTTTTGAGTAAATTTCATAGTAAGCTTGTTTACATTGACTGTAAATAATATAATTGAATATAGTAAAAAAAACTAATGTGTAGTGTATTTATAAGTATTGTTTACCGGTTGGTCATGCTTTGCATAACTTTCAATGGTAGATGAATGTTTTTTATCACAAATAAATTAAACATATCAAAATTGATCTCATTAGTTTCGAAAAATTATAATGAATGACATTTGTGAAAGTAACAATATATTTTAAGTAAAACATAAAAATTTATGGAAGACAAATAAATTTAAAGGGAAAAAATATTAGAAAAAAAATAAAATCTAACTTTGCTTTTGTTTCAACTATTCACGTTTTTTTAATAAAAAAAATTGATTAAGAAACAAGCCATATGGGATGGCAAACGTACTCATCTCGACAAACCTTCGACAATGATGTGTGGGGTTGGGGGAATAATAAAGATTAGCACATTAAGTTGAATTTAATTAGTGAGCAATTTGATCATCCAAAATTATATTATTAACACTATATGCAATAAAATCAACATTAATACGATACACTTCTAAAACGAACATCCCGATAGGTTTGGTAACAGTCGGGTTCAGGTTCGGATAATTGATATTCATTCTCCACATATTGTAGTTTTGGGTAATATCCACCATATATAGCATTCGGGTATTAAATTTCATTTCCATATCCATTCCAATCGGTTTTTGAGTGGGTTCCGGTTATAACTGTAATAGAAAAAACTTACAAATTTAAAGTAAAAAAACAAAGAAACTATATCATTTTTCAAGCATTTAAACTATGCAAAATAGACGAATATCAAATTATATAACACTCATTTGATTATTTCATACACCATAGTTGTAAAAATAAAAGTAACTAATCATTACATACATAAAAAGATCTTATTACAAAAGTAATTGAATAGAAATTTAATTAACTGGGTCGGGTCCGATTCAGATGCTCCAATATCCATATCATACTCATACATGCATATAACAAGTTTTCGGGTTGACTCATACTCTAAAAAAAAATCCGATCAATTCAGATTTATTCTGTTTGATCGGATTAAATTCGACCAAATATCGTATTGCGGATTGTGATTGCCATCTTTACATCCCGTACGGATAAGATTAAGAAGGGCCTAAAACTGAAATGTGTAATCCATCAAGTGTAATAACTTATTCCCCTAATAATTGAAAGCTTTTATGTCGAGTGAAGATTGGAGGGAGGGGGCCGCCGCCTGGCTACTCTCTTTATCGAAATGTGGGGATTAGAGCCGATCGAGTGAGCAGGTAAAAAAAGTAGACGAGATACGCAACCCTAAAGTGCAATATGCTCCGAAATGTTCCTCTCTTCTTTACTTAGGGACCGCATCTCTGTACAAATAACCACTGCCTTTTTCTGGCTCTACATTTGTAGTTGGTTACCGCATGATCGTGACGAGACTACTTGGAAAAATTCATGGGAAATAATGTATGTTATGAGATGTGTTGGGTGCTTTTCAAATCATTTACTTGCAACATGACTACCATCTATGTCAATCTAATAACACAACTGTCACGAATCACATTTGTTTAGTACGGTTCAACTAGGAATGAATTTCTCACCATCGAAAATCCTTAAATTGTGTATGGGCGTGGGTTTTGACGACAAACGCAACTCTAAATTCTTTGACCGAGAAACGTAAGAGATATATGCACCACTACCATATTTGATGTGATGGAGAATAAAAAATGTCATGCACGTACACAGTACTCACGCACCAATTAAAGTGGGAAATCAGCAAATAATTAAGGCAGCCAATAATTAATGAAGGAGACAAATTGTTATTAAATCGGTGACAAATTAAAGGAGAGTACATACTACATAGAGATTCAATTAATAATAACGTGCTTAATCAATTATCAAAAACAGCAATTAATTTCCAAGTCCCAGTAGACTAACGAATAAAAGTCAACCTAATAAACGGTAGAGATCGAAACAATGGAAAAAACACGAGCTAGATGATGCCTAGGAATCCAGCACCCAGTACGACCATAACAGTAGTTACCGCATGATGACCAATCTTGACGCTGCGTTGACCACGATTATAGTAATTCCAATCGTACGGGTACACAAACTTGGGAGGGGGCGGGGGTGGTTTATATTCCACGTACACAAACCTCGGTGGCGGCGGACACGGCGGTGGTGGTGACGGCGGAGGAGGCGGAGGCGGGATAAGAGGAGCGCAGTATGGCGGCGGTGGGGGAGAGGGTGGTGGTGGAGGTGGTGGCGGCGGTGGCAGAGGAGGCGGCGCCAGCTGGGTGCATGGGTTGACACAAGGGCATGAGCCGCACTTAATCTCGCCGCCGTCATCATCCAGCTTTATTTCTGTAATAACGGTTGTATTAATATTAGCGGCGTTGATGATTTGGAGGAGGAGAAAGGATATGATCAGAAGGGTTAATGAAAATGGTAGTGGTGGTGCCATTTTCATTTTTGTGATGTTTTCAGAGCATGAATGGGGGGCGGGAGGGAAGAATAAATGGAGAGGACCGATCGATGAGATAAGTATTTGTGTGGTTTGTAAAGTTTGCATGATGGGAATATTTGTTGATCGGCGCCAGTTAATTATAACATGAAATATGCTAAGGACGATAAAATATTTGTAGTGAATTTATGATGGTTTAATATATTTAAAAAATATTAAAATTTTATTTTAAAATAAAGAAAAAAGTTACATATTATCAAAGCTTTAAACCTCAAGATGGATTAGGTCGGTCGTGACATGGACATCGAAAGCTCCTTTGAGTTCCTATATCGACAACAAAAAACTTACTTTAATGATGGAATAAGATACCATTTGAACATGTAATTTGTACATTAAACTTGTACTTTATCAAAGCTAGGTTAAGTTTTGTCATAATATAATAAGTTAAAAATATATATATGTAAAAAGAGAATTGAGATATATATGACCATTCATGGGATCAGAAAATAAGTAGTGTAGGGAACTTTCGGTTACAGTGGAGGAAAAGCACAATAAAGAAATGGCGTATTTGGTAAGCAGATGGAAGAAGTTGGCGACTGTTTCAGCTGAAAGGTAAGCACTATTGCACACTGTAAAAGATTGATCGATCTCAAGGGAAAAGGGATCCTGATGATCAACGTGGCTGTCGCAAATGTACTCTGTTTCAATTTCTACTGTGTATATGTTCACCCCCACCCAAATATTAATGGCTCTCATTATTGTGAAGTCGAAGCTAACCTGAGAACCTCCAGAATAGCTAGGCCCTAAACTTTAACTCTGGCAAAAGGAATCCATGTGTGGTGAGGAATATTAATTCCCCCCAGAAAGGAGGTTCATAGTGAAGTTTCCTGTGCTGTGCGTAGAAGAAGAATAATTATCTTTATTCTGGTTTCTGGATATATATGGAATCATATTCCAACCCCATCATCTCTCAATTATAGCCTCTGTATCCCCTTTTTTCACTTTTAATCTCTGTCTGCAACATTTGGTTCAGTACTGCTGCAACACATTATTTTCCCATATAAGGTTGCAGCCTATGGCGATTTCCATCATTACGTAACACAAAGATTAGTAACATTCAATACTCGTAAATAACATAAATAATTAGCATACTGAAATTTCGGAGTATATATGACACTTTCTTAAACTGCATTCTCTTATAAGTTCCATTAAAATTGTTGATTTCGCACAATTCAAACCTATATAATTATAGTTCAATTAGAATTGAACTACAATATATATCAATTTAACCCCTTCAACCATGTACCATTAAATTTACAGGTTGGATGTGTGATTCTGAGGACAAGTATTTTGCCCTATATTATATTCCTACCCATCATCATCATTCATGGACCATGGAAAGTTGGAAACCTGCTCATGGTTGGGCTTCAAGGTAAGACATACATGGGCCTTAGCCCATGCCATCTGGAAGTCAATATGTCCATTTGGGATCCGAGTATTTTAACCATAAAAAATATAATCAGAGTCGGTGTAGAAACACGTGTCAGCAACTGTGTCGTATCACAGCAGACACGTGCCCCCCTCACAAGCATCCAGATCCTGACACGTATCAACCCGCCATTCCCGACCCATCCCCAAATGAACACTGGCTCCTTCAACTCTCAACTATATATAAAACCTCACCGAGTCCGAACAATAACCAAGTCAGTTAAGAATCCTTATCCCACAAAAGGAAAAAGAACATACACAAAAGTTCGTTTTATGTGCAGACTTGTTGAGCTGCTGAGTTTCATAGTAGGAGCCGTCTTTTTCATCATCAACTTCCCTTCATCATTTCGATTTCCAATCCATACCATAGCCTAACTTAACTCAGGCAGAGATCGAGAGAGTCATGGTGGGAGTCGGCGTACCGATTTGTATGCAATGTGGGACCCACAGCAATCCATGCCGGTGCAAGGTGGTGGGGCCGACGGTTGGGTTTCTGGCGTTTGCGGCGGCGGCAGTGGTGGAGTGGCCGGTGGGGGCGTTCGTGTACATCTTCAAGCATCGGAAAGGTAGGCGGATTATGGCCCATCCGGCCACCGTTGTTTACCCTTCCGTCACCAATGCCATTCCAATCTGATTCCGGGCCCATTTGGTTTAATTTGGGCTGGGCTAATTATGGTGTTCGTGTTTTTCCGTTTGGGTATTTTTCTTTTCGGGCCCATCTGGTTTGAAGTTGGATCCTTCCAAACTGTCACGTAATGTTGGGGTTTGTTGCTTTCTGTTCGAATAAGGTGGATTTTGGATACATAAGTTTGAATATAAAGTGTTTTGTTTCCTACATAGCAAATTGAATAAGGTGGATGCATAAAATACAAATTTAATTTGCTTCCTAGCTACCAATGTACATACCAATATATGTATGTCTTATCTGTAACAGGCACCATATACCATCCTAAATAAATTATAATATCGATATAAAATTTTAATTATAATGATATATGACGCATTTTACTTATAACTATAACAGCGTAAGTTATAATTTATTCTCCGGTGATATTTGGGTTGATGGATGACCCGAAACCTTCCTGCCCAAATATTGTATAGGGCAGCAGGGTTGCCCACGGCCCAAACCATTTGAAGGAGTTAACATCACTTTGTATACTAATGCTAGTGTACACATTATGTATAGTATGATCACTCTGTATACTGTGTGTATCATTTTGTGTACTAGTAGTGTACGTTAGCTTATAGTACAAAAACAATTACAAAGATATTCTTGCATACAATACAAGAAACTAGTTGTATACAAATAGAATAATATATACACAAAAACATTGTATGTGATAAAAACAACACGAGTGTGTATAAAAATGAGTCGAAAGGTATGAAAATAAGAGTACTAGAAATGTGCATGAATATTGTTACAGAACGTACAAAACAATAGTGACATTCTTTTTTCTAGTGACTATATTTAGGTTAATAAAATCGTTGGAGTTTCGATTACCAAAATGACTGCACATAATTTTTAAAGAAACAAAAATTACATTTTGCTCCTTATTAGTATTTGTAATAATATTCCTTAACCTAAACCAAAACGGAAAACCTTAAAGGGCAAGATTGGTAAAAAAAAAGCTCTCATTAGTCTCCTAAACCAAATTGGAAAAGGTTAATTTCAGACTCCTAAGTATAAATAACATAACAAGCACACCGTCACTCTTTACTTCTTCTTCCACACTCCACTCTCAGACTCCGATCCTCTCATCCCCTTTCTTTCTTCTTCATCAATCAATCTAACGATGGGAGAAGCATTCTTGGATTACGCAAAGGAGCTTTACCGAAACGGAAAGGTGAACGAAGCCTACAACATGGCACTCCTAGTCTCCCGCAACGACGCCTTCTGTCCAAACGTCCACCAGTTGGTCGCCATCTACGGCGTCCTCATCCACCGCCGCAGCGCCGTCAACAGAAGTCGCATCGACTGCTACAGAGTCCTCGGAGTCCCCTCCTCCGCCTCCGACGAACAAATCGCCCACCGATTCGCTACTCTCAAGAAAATCATCGCCCCCGCCCGCAATACCTCCCCGTCCGCCTCCCGGAGCAGTACTGCCGCCGCTGCCGAGGCTGCTAATTCCCTCCTCAATTTCGCCTTCGAGACTTTGTCGGATGAGAGATCCAGACGGGAGTTTGATTCTCGCCGGAAGTTGTCGCAATTGAAGAAGCCTACTGATCAGAATGCCGGCAAGGAGAAGAAGGAGTCGCTGATTCTCCCTCCCCCGCCGCCACAATGGAAGGAGGCTCCGGTGAGAAGGATCCGAGTGGTGTACGGCACGAAGAAGAGCTATCGATGTGATCCTATCGGTTCAAGTTTAAGCGGCCACCATCGAAGGCGGATGCAGAGTGGGATGTGACTATGTCAGAGTAATTAGGGCAAGAACGTGAATTAATTACCATGAGAGATTCTTTTGTAATTACTAATTCGGAATTTCGGATCAGTAGATCATAGAGCAATCCGCCATTGATGTAAATTTTGGCGACTCTCTGTCTATTCTTTCTCTGAATATTCGTTGTTTAATATCATAATACGTAATGCATTTGATGAACTTTTCGCTTGTTAATTTGCTTTTGCTACGCTAATCCTAAGATGATGATGATTCGAAATCCACGTCACCGGATCTTGTTCTGCTGACAATGCAAATTTGACGGCTAACGGTAACGGAGACAGATGGAAATCGGAAGTACGGCAATTAGGTTAAAAGTTAAAAGTAAGGTATCCATTCTGTTACCCGCTCCAAATTGAAGTATTGTCTTCATATTACCGTTCAAACTCTTGAAAATTGAAATCGCCGATCGTCGGAATGATTCGTTGATTCGGGAGTTAAGGTAGGTGATTCTGCCTGCCCATATGTTTCGTCCAAATGGATTCAAAATATTCCGACCGAGTCGTCTGAATTTCTTCAGAGCAGCCCATTCAGGGCGGCGCCTACCAGGTCGACCGATCAAACGTTTCACCGGAAGTTCAAGAAAGCCATCCAATTCGGCGGCGAGGAAGGAGGAGCTACAAGCCCCAAGCTCCTACACGCGGAATACCGTGTCCAGCATATACGGAATCCTAAAGTATTCCGATTGGGAGACCGCGCAGCAACTGCTGCGAAACCTTCCTATCAAAAAATGGGACTCGTACACCGTGAACCAGGTGCTCAAAACCCACCCTCCGATGGAGAAAGCCTGGCTCTTTTTCAACTGGGCAGCTTCGAAGCTAGTCGGGTTCAAGCACGACAGGTTTACTTACACGACGATGCTGGACATTTTTGGGGAAGCTGGGAGATTGGAATCCATGCTCCAGGTGTTCGACGAAATGCGTGAACGAGGGATTGAGACTGATGCGGCGACGTACACTTCGATTATGCATTGGGTTTCGAAATCAGGTGAGGTGGACGAGGCTGTGAAGATTTGGACGGAAATGAAGGAACGTGGGTGTCGACCTACTGTTGTTTCCTATACGGCATATATGAAAATTCTGTTTGATAATGAGAGAGTGAAAGAGGCGACTAATGTGTATTTGGAAATGCTTGAAGTTGGGATTACTCCAAATTGCCACACGTATACGGTGCTGATGGAACATCTAGTCGTTGCTGGTAAACTGATTTCCTCTGTGTGTTTTGTTATTTTTCCCTATCAGACTTTTCTTCTTGCTGATGCTAGTATAGTGATGCCTTATCAATGAGAAGAAAGACACAAGGTTTATCTATTTACCTACCATTGATCTTGTGAAGAACAATTGCATCAATATAACTTGAGTTGTTATGCACGTCTTGATCATTGATCGTGTAATAAAGGGTTGCACAATTTCAATAAGAAAAATTATAATTATAATTATTAATATTATAACCAGTTATAACTAATAAGAACTGGTTATAATTATGCACTAACAGTTGTTTTTTGTAATGTCTTCTGCTGATACTCTTTTCTATGATGGGTTTTAGGCAAGTTCCAAGAAGCTGTTAACATATTCAACACAATGCAAGATGCTGGAGTGGATCCGGACAAAGCTGCATGCAATATCTTGATCCAGAAATGTTGTGCTGTGGGCGAGACGAAGACAATGGTTCCAATTCTTCATTACATGAAAGAGCATCGGCTTGTTCTCCGTTACTCCGTATTTCTGGAAGCGTTGAAAGCTCTACAAGTTGCTGGTGAGAGTGACACCCTCCTTAGGCAAGTCAATCCTCATTGTGTAGCTACCACCGAATGCATCAGTAATGAGGAAGAAGGATCTGTGAAGTCTACAACTTCTCCACATGATCATTTAGATAGCGGACTCATGCAGATTCTCTTGGCGAAGAGAAGTTTCGTTGCAGTTGATCAGCTACTTACCGGGATGATAGAAAAGAATCTTCTGTTGGATTCCTGGACCGTCTCGCATATCATTGAGCGAAATTGCGATCTTTGCAGACAAGATGGAGCTCTATTAGCATTTGAGTATAGCAGGAAAATGGGAGTCGAGCTTGGAAGAACAGCATATCTTTGCTTGACAGGAAGTTTGATGAGATCCAACATGTTTGATAAGGTGTTTGAGATCGTCAGTGAAATGATTCGGTCAGGACATTCGCTTGGAATCTATCTGAGTTCTGTATTGATTTATAAGCTTGGGAAAGCTAGAAGACCGACTTGTGCTGCAAAGCTGTTTGCTTCGTTGCCTGACGACGAGATGTGCACTGCTACTTATACTGCTCTTGTCAGCACATACTTCTCTGCTGGTACTGCAGAGAAGGCACTCAAAACTTTCGAGACGATGAAAAAGAAAGCTGTTTTGCCTTCGCTAGGTACGTACGATATTCTGTTGGCGGGTCTTGAAAAGTTGGGTAGAGGAAGTGAAGTAGAAGTTTACAGGAAAGAAAGGAAGAGCCTACTGGTTCAGGGTCATCGTCAGGACAATGTTGTAGATGAAAAGATCTGTGACATTTTGTTCGCTGAAAATTCAGTAACTTGATTTATGTATTGCAAGTTCATGTAACAGCAGTCTTTTTTTTAATGTTTCTATCGATCTGAAAGACTGTAAGGAGGATGAAAGGAGTGGATACTTCAGGATATTTGAGATGACAGTGAATTGTATATATGGCAATTTAGGAACTAAGAAATTATAGTTAGATTGCCTGACGAAAGCAAAACTGGCTAGTGTAAACATTATGATACTGAAATCTTGTGGATATTGAAAGTTGTGGTCAAGTGCATGAAAGGCACTCAACTTTGGAGTAGGATAACAGAATGAAAACTCTACTTTAATTTTAGGATTAACCATAGCAGCAGTACTTCCATCCGTCTCCGTTAAGTTTGCTGTCGAATTTGCATCGTCAGCAGAGCAACATCTGATGACGTGGATTCCAACTCATCATCTTCGTGAAGTTTGAGGATCAATACCATAAAATATTATGACATTAATCAAACAAATTAACAAACATTAATTCATTCTGAAATCAGAATATCAGAGAAAGAATTGACAGAGAAGATTAGGGCACCCCACAGAAAACATCATCAATGGCGAATCGTCAGCAGAGAAACATCTGGTGACGTGGATTCCAAATCATCATCTTAGTTTGTTAATTAAAAACGAATTAACGAAAATTCATACTTCTGAAATTAGAATATTCAGAGAAAGAATAGACAGAGATTTAGGGCACCCGCAAAAAATTGACATAAATGGCGGGTTGTTCGACAGATCCGAACTAGTAATTACAAGAGAATCTAATGCAAAATCTATGTCCTTGCCCAAAAAATTTCTTGCCCTAATTACTCTCGCACGGTCACACTCCACTCTGAATCATCCTTTGGTGCTGGCTGCTTAATCCTGAATTGATTGGATCATAGCGCCAGCTCTTCCTTGCATTGGGCACCATTGGAATCTTCTGATCGTAGCCTCCTTCGATTGCAGCGGCGGTGGGAGCAGCCGCTTGTTGTTGTTGTCGAACTTGGAAGGCGGCCTTTTGTGGCGGCGGAGGGAGCAGCCGCTTGTTGTTGTCGGAATTGGAAGGCGGCCTCTTCAATTCCAGCGGCGGAGGGAGCAGCCGCTTGTTGTTGTTGTCGGAATTTGCAGGCTGCATCTTCAATTGCGGCGGAGGCAGCGGAGGGGGGTTCCGACGAGAATCGAACTCCCGTCTCGAATTCGCATCCGACAAAACCTCGAAGGCAAAATTGAGGAGGGAATTAGCCTCCTCGGCAGCGGCGGCGGTGGTAGTACTGGTCCGTGAGGCTGTCGGGGAGGGATTGCGGGCAGGGGCGACGAGTTTCTTGAGAGTGGTGAACCGGTGGGCGATGGTTTCGTCGGAGGCATCGGAGGCGACTCCGAGAACTTTGTTTAATGCGACTCTTGTTGTTGACGCTACGACGGTGGATGAGGACGCCGTAGATGGCGAGCAATTGATGGACGTTCGGACAGTAGGCGTCGTTGTGGGAGACGAAGAGTGCCATGTCGTAGGCTTCCTTCACCTTTCCGTTCTGGAAAAGCTCCTTTTTCTTAGCCGCGTCCACGTAGGCTACCACATTCATTAACCCCACCAAATACCATTTTTGGTATCTCATGAATTAAAAATATATATTTTGATACCTTTCTTATCATTTATAACCAATTCATACACCCATTAAAATGTAATGTCATAATCCTTTGTGATTAAATTTGCTGGTTGAACAATTTAGGTAGGCAACTAAAACTAAGTAGTTCCAGTTTGTGAGTAGGGTATGTGTTCCGTTCCGTCCCTTTTTTCTTTTCTGCAGTATTCTCCGTACCTGTTTCATAACCCATTCAATACGGATATCACTTTTTTTGATCGAAAAATAAGGTTGAATATCCGTAAGTAAAAATATTTTTGTTATGTCTAATATAATTAAACTTGCATTACCAGTAGTATAAATCTTAGGAGGTTTCACATTCTTAACACAAAGCACAACTTGCATTACCAGGGAAATGGTAACCGGTTTGGTGACTGAAAACCGGCTATTGGTTGTTATATGCAGTTTAAGTTCAACTATAATGACATATAGTGTAGAATCTTAAATATACTAATACCCTTAAACCTAAAGACATGTGCCGCATTTTACCCCAAGAGTCTATAACTCATAAGTGGTGGCAACTGGCAACAGAGAGATGGGACAATGTTATGTTTGGTACAGCAGGATTTCGAATTTCCTCATACATGGGGTATCAGGGAAATCATGGAGACTACGATGTAAATGGTGAATGAAATCCTATGGTAACAAACAGAACTAAGATTGAATTCCCGTTCCATCAATTAGTGCCATTGCAAAAAGAAGTACAACTATATTTGTATTTGACCCTAGATGTGTGCAACTGGCTTGTGAATGTATGTATTCGAAGATATTAAGAAGTCGACATGGTACAGATACCGATAAGGCCAGATACAATCATACAACATCTTTTAGATCTTCCAGAACCATGGACGCCATGACCAAGATAGACATACTGATGCAATTTGTGTACTTAAGGCAAGTAGCAGGCATAGTGTAGCATCATCAGTCATCTACCCATTTGTTTCTTCTCACTCTAACCCTTTCGCTGTTGAAGTGGACATATTTCCAATCCGATAGGTATCTTTGGAGAACCAACATTGCTTTCTCTTTCTGGCCTAGTATCTTGAACGCACGAGCCACTTTCCTGACCGTATCTTCATCAGGTCGTACTCCCAACTCCTCCATGTCCGCAAACACCTGCACAAACAATTTGCAATTCGGAGTTCAAATATGGTATCAGAAAGGAAAAGGTTGAAATGATAGAACGAGATTTGGTACCTCTACGACCCCATTCGGGATATCATGGTGATCATATAAAAAAATCATCCTTGCAAACAAACGTTTCGATATAGAGCGGTGGTGTATATGCAAAACCATGGTCCATAGTGCCTTCGCTTCGTCTACTCTGCCCTCCATATCAAATGCTAGCAAAAGAGTGTCATATGTTGCCATTGTGTCCCCTTGACCTTTGCTCAACATCCATTTTGCCACCTGAACACCATGGACTATATCATTGCTTACCACCAGCAGAAATATGTGTACACTTCCTCCACATAGAAAACAATTAGGGATAGAGTGAAAGACACTTTGGCTAAAACTAAAAGATGTCTTAGAGTTCTGCACTAATGCATAATTTCTTCCATGTCTATGTTGTACCTTGTAAGTCTGCAATTCTCCACCAGAAAGCTAGGAACCAGTTAGATAATGATCGTTATTCGCATATCTGGTCTATAATAAGAAACAAAGTCGTTTAAGAAGGCTCGGACCATGACAACCTACTTATTGCATGAAAAAATTCGACAATAGAACTTCAGAGATGAAACATAGAATGACTTGACACCAAATAGAAACATAATGTTCATTTGATCTCAAGTAAGTGTGAAACAGAAGTCGTACTTGAATTATTCGGTGCCACTGTGCCTTCCTCCTCAGGATTTGTAAGGCTTTAGCAGCCGCAATGACAGGAAATTCTGTCTCCCATGCTGTCCACTTATCTAATGCTCCATAAACAGCTTCTTTCTCATTCGGAACTTCAGACACCTGACAATCCAATTTCAGTTAAAAAGAGAGAGATAAAGAACACCCATTCTCATTCAAATTTATTATTTGATCCTTGCATTCAACTCAAAAACTTGACGAAACTTACAATTCTAACAAGATTGAGAGCCTTTTTTCCAGATCCAGCAGAATCCCTTTTCTTCCACAAATGACGCTCATTATCCTTCACTTTCTTGGTAGTTATCCTGAATTTGTGTAGGATACTTCAGCAATTAAACGACAAAAACACATAACCACCATCTTCGTATTAACAGAGCTCCAATCTTAGTGCAGAATAGGGGAATCACCTACTCTTATCTGCTTTATCTGCAACACCTCGACCCTTGGAAAATCTGGCATCACGAGCATCTGATGTACGCAAGTTACTGCAAGATACTTGAGTTCTACACCTTGCGGTTGTAGAGATGTGGGAAGAACAAACCCAGTTTGATGACCTTCGCATGATGGAGAACCCAAAACTTGAAAATCCATATACTGGTGAAATAGCTGCTTGATTCATCTTAACCTGCTATATCAATTACTTACAACTTCAATTAGCTATCAGACATTCGATCAAACACCTTATGGTAACACAAAAGCTTATATATTCACAAGCAGATGTATCTATCCTATATCATAAACTAGTGCTACAGAAAACATTCCAATAACCAGAATGTAGCTACAGAGTCGAGAAAGAAATAGCCAGAATTCAGACATAGAATCGATACCCATTTCATTACCTCAACTCCCGAATCAGGGGGTACGGCACCTGCGGGCTACTCTCTCTTCTCTAGGACTGGAATCGACGATTGGTGGCATTTAGCGCCAACTGGATTTTCTGACTGGTTTCTCAATTATCGGAATCCGCAACTGAAGGCGATTAGCAGCAGTCGTGCGGTGGCGCGGTGGGGAGTCTTGAGGATTGGCTGGTGGGTCGTGGGGTGGATAGAGGTTACTGGTTAGGGCCGGGTCGGGCCGAGACTGGGTATTTTGTTCAGGGCTTTGGATCCTGAACAGAGGCCCATTAAACATTCGGCAACAATCAGTATGGATCTTTAGCTCCTGGTAAGCAAATAGCCAAATAGTCAGTTAGTACTATTATTTTTCATAAATTTATTGTAATTCGATATGCGATTTGAACCAATTCATGATCGGTCTACCCTAAAACTTGAGTAACATATGTGATATGACCCGACAAATTCGCAGTCGACAAATCCGCGACCTGATGGACCCATGGCAACTCCATTAACCCGCACTCAATGAGTCTGTATTCCGACTTGTGACTAGCCTAATCCAACCTTGTGTTTACAACTTCAATGCAGTGACATATGTGATTTTGCCAAAACAATGTTATTTTTTCATATTAATAATGGTACACTTAACAAAAAGATGATCGGTCATATACAAAAACAAATCAAATAAAGGAGATCAGTTGAGGATACATCCAATCTCTTCGAAATGATATGTTTCTTAATTCTACTTTGATTTATATAAATGTAGAAGCTAAACCGAAAGTGCTATTAATGTCGTCTATAGATGGCTTGAATAGGTTTCTCTTTGTCGTCCTTCCTCCTCAGCTCCTACGAACCTCACTTTTTCCTACAAATTAAATCCAATATATAAAATTAGACAAGTACTACAGATTATGTAACAGAGAAGAGTTAAATAAAATTAGAGTCTATGAAGTTAGATTTGTAGGTACGGTTTCTTTCAACCGCAACCATTGATACTATTTACATGCAACGGTCGTTAGCATGACCAACAAACAACCAAAAGATTTGGTAATTGTAATGTAAAACTACTTTGTTCCGTTAACATGTGATGTTGAACCTCGATATATTCGTAAATGTTGATAATAATAAATATGTGATTTGGTTTTATTCAAGTCATTGGGTCTGTTGGAGCAAGTCACCCTCTCTCTAACTATTTCTTTTTTAAAAGCTTTTCCCCAACTTGTTAATTATGAGAGATTCTCTCATTTCTACGTCTAATAAACAAACAAGGGAAATGTTTGATTGAGATACAATACAATAGGGCAGGAGTGGGAATGGGTTGGACCAGGTTAACCCAGACTGGATTTCGAGCTATTCGATTGATCATATGATATATTCAAATCCGACCCAAAAATAGTAACCGGATAGTTCGAAATTTGGTTGATCGGGTCTAGCTGACATTTACTTGATTCCTCTCTCATTACTATATATCTATATTACTCAAATTCAAACCTCACTTGCATATATGTAATATCATAATATGCCTATCACCATGTATGATAAATCTATCTAATTATTAAGCATCACTAAAAACCTGAAGTCCGAGATAATATTTTATGAAAACCGAATCCAATGCTCTTAAAAATGGGTTGGTTTCACCGGCTTGGTTTCCACCCCCTACATATATGGAGATACATGTCGGATATTGCCATATTGGTGCCACGTACGTGCACATTCAGATTGGGAAATTAAATTATAACGTAGTTAGCCCACCAACAATTAACAATCATGTTTGTTCTATATTAACAAAAAAGGAGTGGGTAGGACTTATGGTTTAGGAATTTCTTGGTAATTTTGTCATTGGGGATCCGAATTTATTACTATATTACTCATTCATGAGAAAGTAGTTGTAGTCAACTACTATTTTTCTTAGCTTGTATTTTTTTCAATAAATCACCAAATTTACTTACTAAATAAATAAATGTTATTATATCTGAACGGAACATCAAATAAACGAATAAGTAATTAAAATTTTAGAATTAGAGTAAACCTGTTAAAACCCAGTTAGAAGAATTCATCATATTATTGCTATATACATGAATTTGACTTTCTTATATAAGTGTCATATTTATAAACATCAATAATCAATTCAAAAAACACACTAAAATGAAATAACAATCAAATAAATTTCAACTCGTAATTCATACAAATAATTATGATTTCAATAAATCACCAAAACAAGGTTGAATTCGGACATTTTTAAAGACTCTATGAAGTCAATTTAGCTGATATACTCAAGGAGATATTCTTTTTCAAACATAGTAAAACAAATTAACAAATGAATTAAGATTTTAAGAGGTCTAACCAATCAGTCTCGTATGGTAGTTAAAAATAATAATAATAATATAATTTTAGTTGTCATACCAATTACCAAGATGTATCATCATGATGTAATTTAATGCTTGAGCATGTCCTCATTTAGTTAATTAATATGTATTTTTGTACCAAATTAATAGTAATAGCTAGCTTCCTAAAAAAGGACGAAATCATCATCACGTGAACCTTGAATATGAAAAGTGATGTTAACGTTGACCAGTTGGTTTCTACGAAGTCCAAAGTTGCAAATGTGAATACAACATTTAACTATATACACAGAATCCACACTCCAATCATAATATTTTTTCAAATTATAGTACTAATTAAACCCACCAACCTTGACCCTTGTCTAAATTTGAGATCTTATTTAGAATAAACAATATGAACACTTTAGTTTAATTGGGACACATAATACTTAAATAAGATTGATGTATTTCTTAAGCTAACTTAAATAAGATTGTTATGGTGTTACTATATGTCTTTTTAAACCCACATCGCGGTTGATTTCACTCATTCGATTTTGAATCATCATTAAGTATATCATAATTTGATCTACCATATTGTTATGAAAATCATGAGTATTATACATGATCTAAACTTAATTTTTCAGCTGACAAATGCTTTAATCATGCAAAATGGGAAGTAAAAATTGGAAGGAAGAGATAATAATAATAAAAAAGTTCGGTATGGAATCATTACCTTGTTCTTCTTTATGCTTTCTTCTATGCTCATCAGCTCCGGCCGCCAATGAACATGGCGCCGGCTCATGCCGGCGCCTACCTGCTCCTGTTTGTTCGAATTCCCCATGTAAAGGTCGATTATTTTCTCCGCCACCTCAGCGCCGCCGTTGCTCTCCGCCATCAACCTCTCCACCTGCGCTCTCGGAAGCCTCACCTTCACGCGCATCGGTCCTCCGCCGCCGGGACCACCACCGTCGACTACGATCGGCAGCCTGACCCCGCCGAGGTCCGACACCGATCTTTTCGAAAGCATCATGAAATCGAGGCGGTCCTTGGCGCCGACGTGGATGCCAGATCTCACGCGTCGGGCCCCGCGCTGGCGCTGCTGGTCATCGTCCGGGAATTTCGGCATCTCCACGAGAAAGTAAATCTTCTTGGGCTTCAGCTCCTGACCCGGATCCAACGGCTTGGCCCGGATCCCGAAGTGCTTGACCGCATCCGAGTCCAGCAGGACGTGACCCGGGTAGTCTTTAACGACGTCGTTGGCCCTCGCCGGTGTTTTGAGCTTGAATGTCTCGCCGGTGACCTTCATCACCTTCGTCTTCTTTCCCTTGCAGCCCATGGCGTTTCCCATATTTTCGGTGATTTTTGGAGAAAAAGATTGAACTGGTTTAGTTTTAATTTGGATATGTAATTAGGTATGGGTTCATATAATTTGATGAAATGGTTCTTTCAAAAAGAAGATAGGTTTTTTGCTTTTAGCGTGTGGGTATATTTTTATTTATATGGCCCGGCAGCCCGCGGGAGGAGAGAAAGAGACTATTGGAGGCTATGTGTAACAACTAAAAATTGGTTTAGGCTTGTAATGGATTCTGATTCGAGTCGATCAATTGTTTAGATATGTATGTTGCTTAGTCATTTAATATAAGAAAAAAATAAATTAAATTGTTCAACTGGGTCAAATATTTAACAAACTTTTTCAAGATAAAAATTAAATTGTGCTTATCAGTTATCATAATAATATATATTTTTGTGAAACAATATAATAAACATAGAACTTCAAGCTTACACATATATTGATGAAGACCACTAGCATGCTACTTTGTTAATTGTTTGGTAAATTTTGTGAGTTCTATATTAAAATTTAAGAGATTAAAATTGTTCATATTTACAGAGAAATTAATATTATTATTCATTTTTATGCTTATTTGGGTCATTTTTTTAATTACAACTTCCACAACTTGTTTACATGACCGACCTGACAAAATAGAATCTCCACGACCAGTTGTCTATTTCCCAATCTCATTTAATTTTTATGGTGTTTTGTACCCAAACAAGAAAACAACCTTACACATATATGAGGCAAATTTCTGAAAAGATTGATTGATTCAAAATTTGTTACTGACTTAATTGGTTTCAACTATTTATCATATTATATATACAACTAAATCTAATAAGTTTTTTATGTATATATAACTCAAACATACGAAAATTATCATCCACAATTGGACTATCGGATTCGAAATCCAATTTGTCAGCCGTTACATCTTTGTTTCTTATACCTTGTATTATCCATAGAAAAACATAAAATCAGTTCATCATTATCGATATAATAATTATACACCATATTAACTACCAAATACGATATTTATGTCAATAAATGAGAAAATCAAATTCAGATAGACGAATATATAAACGTAAAAGACATATAACTTTTTAATTAATCTGTAATTTTGTAAAAAAACATAGTTAGGTCTAGGTGGCTATTTTATCCACACACAAAAATGATGGTTGATAAGTTGAATTTTCAAGAGACGTTTAGGATCAATTTGTACAAAGTTACTTACCGTACGTGTAATGATCATCTTGTACCCAAATATATATATACACATTTTAGTGATCGAGTCAAGGGGGGTGTTACCGAAGTAGTCAAATTGTTGTAATATACGGCACGTGTGGCTTTTGCAACAGAGAAAAGTATAAATTTATTATTATAAAATTAGTTTGTAAAGTTGAGGGTATTAATTATGGAAAAATTACGCACGTACGCTGAAGATTAACTGGGGGGAGAAAGAAAAGCGGTGATTTGGAAGTGGCAGTGGGATGAACAAGTTGAAATTGAAGCTGTGATTTATGAGAAGAAACCTTTAATTTAATCAACTTTTAATTAATTTGATTTAATTAGAAAGGTGGCGCGGCCTTATCTACTGATAGATTGTAATGATGTCGGCCAAATAATTAATCCACTCAACTCCTTTTCAAAATTGCGTTCTCAGTTTTCACATCCTACATATATAGATTGGGCCTAATACTCTGTCCATGGAAGGTCAACTTTGGATGAACAGGTCAACTTTCAAGCCCTATTCAAGGATTAATTTTAGTCTTTCCGTCCCAATTAATTACTTGATCAACTGATAAAATGTGGTAATTTAACTCATAGATAGATGAGGTATTTGAATGAGATATTTTGGTCCAAATAACTCATTTAAATTAAGTTATTTGGACTAAAATACATCGTGGTATTTCAAACGATGTTATTTAAAATAACTTGAGTTATTTCAAATATTTGTTTATGGAGGTGGTATTTGAAATAAGTCAAATTTAACCCATCAATTCAAAATTCATAATTCATTGTTTTGTGTTAGCCAAACAAGATAATTTATACACATTAAATGTCTTACATCTCGAAAATGTCACATTTCAAAACATGTATCATTATTTTGCTTCCAAATACCTTATTTGCAAAATAACTCATCCAGACAACCCGTCAATTTCTACAAAATTATAAAAAAAAATTAAGAAAGGGATTCTCATTCATTATATGCACACTATTACCCTAAATTACTTAAGGTTCGGATTCTTTAACAAGCTAACCATCTTATGTCTCATACGCCTTTCGGGTAAACCTCTGATACTTCCCCATCTCATATTCTAACTTGGATATACATGATGCAACCCATTCAGATTCAAGCTCTTAGTTACTAGCTCCCATCGCATATCTTACAAGTTGTGGAACCATCTTAGGAGATTTGGAGGCGCATCAGAGGAGTCGCTTAACAATCTTTTGGTCTTTCTATATTGACGTAGTTATTGATTAATCGTAGTTATTGATTAATCTAAACTCTCTTAGCAAAACAGATTTAAATCTGGATTTACGGTTAGCAAAACGAAATTTTATTCATGATACATTAGGTATCGTCTCGTCTCAAACTAATCAAATTAAATCGCATCAAACCGATTTGAGTCCAAACTGTTATTTATAAATGGGATAATAAATTATAAAAATATAGTTAAAGATAGGATCATAGGAAATAGGATAGGCTCGGCCGACATGGAGCCCATAAAAATCATGCACAATAAACAATTATATTTTTTATTTATTTAACTGAACTAAACTAAAAAAAAAATACAAATATATTTGCATGAAGTTTGTTTTGCCTTTTGGAGTTTTATGCCGCGCTCCTCATTTCATTTTCATTTCAAGTTAGACATAAATTGTTACCTTTTTTGAGGTTGTCAAGAAATTAAATGGTTAAACTCGAAAATATTAGATTATTTAGTTAGTATTAATTATTTTCGGTTTATTAGTGTCTATATCATTTTTTATTTTAATTCTTCCGAGATATACGTACGACTTGTTCAGTATTTTTAACGTCCGTTTTGACCTATTAGTGCGACCGTTTTTATATGCACTCTAAAACTACATTTTCTTATGACGCTCCTAAAAGTTCTCCTAAGCTGGTAGGTATATATATCTCGTTCACTTACAGTCAATTTCGAAGATCATACTATTAATTCGGACTGAACGGATAGGTCCTAAGTGATTATCCATAGGTTTCCTACCAATATAAGTCGGTAAATTACCTCCCTGCAAGGAGCAAACATTGTCAATCGACAACAGCTATTGTGGGTATGACCCGGATTTCCGGGTATAACCAACAGAACATTTGAATAAATTCCGGGTATGGACGCATAGATCCAGGGCGATGGATAGGGACGCAGTCGTTTTTGCTATGGTCAGAATTCAACAGGATCACCCTTTGAATTTGGTTTTGACGAAGTAGTACGTACTACTTAATCAACTACCAATCAATTTGAGTTTGTTAATTGGTACGAAATGACGTGATTGTATATGCATTTATTTAAACAATTGCTGCAGATGATGGACCAGTTTAAACTTTTTAATTAAGATTTTGGGAGCATTATATAATGATGGCGTCAAGCTGACATAACTTAACTAAACAGTACTAGATGTGGATTTTTGTGAACAATTATTGACACTTTTCAAACTAATTAGTTACGACAAAAATATTGAATTTTGTAACGAATTATTATCTTTTGCAAAGTCATGCATTAGGTTTGTAGATATAAGAAAATACCATGTAGAGACGAAATGGTGTTTGTTAATTGTGTCGGTAGGATGCAAGATGGTTCAATACATCCAAATCTGTAAAGAATTTAAAATATATTAAGCCGTATATACAAAATATGGTGGGGGGAAATTTTTTATATATATTAAGTCGTATATACAAAATATGGTGGGGAGATTTGATAAATATATGTACATGGTGTATTTAACACTAAAACATTTATTTTAATAATTTAAAACTGAAATAATAAATTCTAAACATCTCACATGCAACCCTAAACACTAAGAAATAATGTTAAATCCCTAAAACTAAATTCTAACCCTCAAACAATAGATCATAAAACCATATTCTTAATCGTACAACCAACTCTGATTTTTTACTATAAATCTAAATTAACCAATCATAAAAGCCTTAATTAGACTCTAAACACTTACCACTATAACCTAAACCCACTAAACAAGAACCTCAAAAGTCTTAGTTTTAAGCATAATATATAACACAAGTGTGATAAGGTGTATCGTGTATACATATGTATCGGAGTACCAACTATATTTCCTTAGAAAAAATATGTGATATCGAAGTTTAAATATAAAAGTGAACTGAGTTGTGGCACAGTTGATGCCCCATATATCGATTATTAGCAAGGGTAGGATCGATTTCAACCGGATCAATAATTAGCCGACGATATGTAGTGACCAGTTTGAAGAAACTGCTCATTAAATATATGAACTATTCATTTCCCAAAACACCTAATTAGATACGGTCGCTTTATCTTTTTTTTTTTTTTGTAATAAATAGCTCCAACTCAAGATAGCACACACAAACAAAAAGTAATCATCAGTCGAGCTCAAGAAATGGATCTCAACACAAACTAAAAGATATAAAAGAGTATGTTTCACCGCTTTATAAAAGCTGAGAGATATTTCCACTTTATCAAGCTAATCGCTTTAGGTCCAAAGTACGTACTTGTCTATCTCACACCCTCTTTCGTATCCCTTAAGCCCTTAACCCATCATATACAGTCGCATGAGGATTTGGATGCGCCTTTGAAACCTCTTAGTCTTAAACTCATAGGTCAATTACATCACATTTATAGAAGTTGAAATGCAGGCGATCATTTTAATTAGATGTACCAATAAAACAACACAGAAATTAAAGAAACTAGTGGATGATCATCTGAAAAGAAGCAAGGTACTCAGAGTATCATTAACACAGTACGGATATGTTGAATGGTGGGTTTGGATCAGGTGGCTCCCACGTATCCATAATGCTTGTATTATTTTGCAAACAGTTGTTTTCTGAGACCGTCTTTGGCCATCGGAAGTAACCCAAAAATCAAAGACAAACCAATTCGGTTCTTCATTTCGGTTATTAGTAACATTAGCAGCATCTGGAAGTAATAATCATGGTAATTAAAAAAAGCCATAAACACCATTATCACAGTCAATACTATTTAGGGATAGACCGTGGGAACAAGTCTACAAATAACCAATCATTCCAGTCTAACTTCCATTCCCATGAATCCATCACCAGCCATCCACTTTGTTCAAACTATAATCCTTAATTACCCTTCTTTCTTTTCCAGAATGGAAGATTTCCCCTGCTATTCCAGCGAGCTCCAAGATGTTCTGTTCTACCTTTTGGTGGTGCCATTTCATTTATACAGGTGAAGATGGGATAAATAGATATCAACCTGTACAAGTTTTGGTTTTACGAAGAGTACTTTTGGGATTTGTATTCAACGGTTGGGTTGCGAATGTCGTCTTGGCTCTGAATCAATCGAATTTCCAAGCTGCTTGCTGCTGGATCGTATCCAGCCTTTCGATAATCGTTCAACGTTCTTTGAAGTAGAGCCTGACCAAAACAAACGTTACATTGTGCCATGAATCTGGCAAGTGATTCATGTTTTTAGATTCAACAGCCAAGTACCTGCAAGCTTGATACTGCAAGCTCCGCAGCCTTGTCAAGATTGTCGGGATATTTCTGAAAAGAAGAGAAACATGGAGTAGTACCAAAACTCAGTTTAGGTGTGAGGAGGAAAATTCAGGTGCACATAGATTTACATACATTGCTCCACCCAAGTAGAAGTGCTGTCATTAAATCCCCTGTTCCCTGCAAGCGTACATCCCAACACCATTCAAACAATTCAGAAATGATCCTAGAGATGCGTCAATTAGAAAAAAGGTATGTTTAAGTCAAGCAGTCAATATACAAGATTTGGCATTGTCCCATCCTAGTCACGTAGTACACAAGATTTGTTAAGAAAAGCCTTCACATTGAGTCTACTCAAGGTCATATTACTGTACAGCATATACCAAATATAACTGGAGTTTAGATGAAAGATTTAGCAGTATATGGAAAGTATGCTAAAGGTCCAAAGAACAAACAGTATAATCCAGTGAGCTTAGTTTATACCCTCCATTGAGAAGTTGGTTTTTTATATCATTACAAATAGTTCATGGAAGTCATCCAAAAAATATTCATGAATCAGTTCAGTTTAATGATATTCAAATGGTTTTACTTCAACAAGGTGCATACTAAGCAACGACTTCAAGTAGCATATCTGTCCTGGAAGTCGTTTGATAGAATTGATACACATAAAAGGATTTAATAAATAGGAAACTTGTAAATGTAATACCGTGAAATATGCAGGAATTTTGGGAATCGCAATCTTGAATTGTTGAGCTGACTGACCCTACAAAACCATGGACATGAACATGAAAGGCTAGCAGATATGCTAGTATCAATAAATCCCAAGTGCGATAAATGAGAACCATATAATATCTTAGAAGAGTTGAAATATGGTTCTAAAGATTGGATCAAAAGCCGATCATGAAATCTCTTGCTGTCTTAGCATTACTGCACTTAATGGCAGCAAGCCAGCAAGAACTGCAGAGAGGAACCCTTCGATGTAAAGATATAATGTTTCATACTAAGCGAGGTAATGGCTCACAAATAAAAAGGAAAATTAGTAGTGACAGAAGCCCAAGTTGAGGACCTACCTTCTCCTTTTGATGGCTGCCAATAAGAAGAAGACCATCACCACCTATATTAATGCTAGTAATCACAACCTGAGAATTAAAGACATACACTTATCATGGCCATTAATTTACCAATGAGATGAAGAAAGTCCAACTGCCAATGATTCCGCAGATGAAATATCACTAAGGACTTCAAAATGACCAGCAGTGTATGCTATGGAGATAAAACCTTCGAAGGTCCAGCAGCATGAAGCTTATTGCAAGCCTCGCGGGCATCACTTTCAGACACAATCCTGCACGAGAATATTATGTGAGAACAGGGAAGAAGGCATACTATATTCCATCAGTTATTAGAGAAAGAAGCTCTATCTTTTAAAGCAAGGAAAGGTAGACTAGCATGCAATCATCACCTTGAGCCAGTTAACTGCTCAGCTTCAAACTGATTAGGAGTCAACATTGATGCCACTGGAACAACCTATTCAAAAGAAATGAGTATCATAACGTCAATTAAGTTTGAGTACATACTATTGAAAAAATATTGAGTTTACTTCCACAGAAAATTTAAGAAATTAATCCACTTAACGAAAGGGAACATAAAAGAAGACATGTTCCATAGAAAACCTATGTACCTCTTGTTACATCTAGGAATGTGGTGCTCACCTTCTCACGGTACACCGCTACCAGGTCTGGGGGGACATACAGCTTTCCTTCATCACCCATCACTGGATCACATACTAGTTAACAGAAACAGAGCCACATAGTGAGAAACCTTGTTTCCATTCATGGACATGAAAAAGCTAAGTGGTGGCAGTTAACAACATCCTAATGTATTATTTTCAAATGAAATACTCATAACCATAAATAGTGTTATGTTAGCCGAAATCAGAGAAGTAAGGGTAGGGGTTTCCATGTGGCATGCTAGGGTGCAGGTATGTAGCCCTTGTAAAGGAGCGAAAGGCAAGAAACTTAATTTTTAACATTGCAAGAGCAGCAGTAATCATGCCATAACAAGTTACAATCATTTTGTTGACCCTGGATTGGTTTTGCTTTTGTCAGGCCAACCAATTTTTAATTAATACCTAAATAGTCATATATACATGTCACTGCCATCTGAAAGATCCTGAAATATTATATGAGAATTCTGACCAGTAAAAATTGATTAATCGTCAGATTCCAGAGAAAAAAGAAAGGGAAGCAGCTCTTTTACAACCAGCATTTTGATTTTTGAACATGAGAACAATTTTAAGAAGCTCTCTCTCTATAGAAGTTCAGATATTTAATCACTAAGATTAGACAAGGAAGCTTGCAAAGGGAACCCGATACCCAACATTTAATAAAAACTCCTTGTCACAACTGAAAACAGACATCTCTAGACTCGATGAGTGGGAGAAGTTCATTCTTAATGAGTGTCAATATCACATTCCTGGCTTACCATAAGTGAGCTTGGGATTTATAGTGCGAAGCTTATTGACCACCTGTAATATAGTGTTGAGAAATGACTCTGAACCTATATAACCTGCACGCAAACCAGACAAAGCAAGAATTATCAGTGCTTCAACCACAATATGGATAATTAAACTTACAGGAATATCAACCAAGGATGTGTTAGAGATAGAGGGGCAGGATGGATGCTTCTATCATGAATTACAAATGCTAACAGCTTTACAACCACTGTAAGAAAGAGAGAGTTATTGAAGAACTGCGATGAAGGGACAAATAAACTAAAGAAAAAGATCAACTACACTTAACTAACCTGTTAGCAAGTGAGTATAGTATAACAAGTTATTTGCTTCAAGACCTTCGATTAGTTCCCATAGCTGTTGCCCATTCAAAACTTGTCCTTTGAAGCTTGGATAACCTATCCAAAATTACATATGCAATGAACTGAATCAAGCAGTTCTGTGCAGGAACAATGCCAGGATATGTAGATGTTGACAGTTGACACCAAGTACCAGGCATAAAAGATGAACAGCTTGCCTGTGTGGTTTGAAAACTGTACTGAATTGATGGGATCCACGTCATAGCCCAATAGCTGGAGAGGAAAAACTGCTGATTTGTTGCCAACGTATCCCTGCACCATTGCTCTCGCTTCAAAAATTGGCAAAGAAATACCATAAAGAATCGAATCATGTCCAATTTAACAGACATATATTCCATGCGATCACAACGGACTGATTGCAGGTTAAGTTCATTGTGGATTCCACATTAGCTTTCTATAAAAGAAAATAAGCTGCCTAACTTTTCCAGCTCCAACCTACAAAAAGTCAGAGAACGAAACAAAACAGCACGCTAGACGGAGCAAAATACCTGCACCGTGTGAGACTGAATGCTAAGAACTCGACCAGTTTCAGAAGGAAGAGCCAGAGACAAGATCGGAGGCGCCGTTGCCGAATTGCTGGAGCTCATTGCACTTGAAAATGCCAATGCAAAAAAGAAACAACCACGAATCGGAAATTGTAAATTTAAGAAAGCAGGAAATTGAAATAGAAGCATATAGTGATCGGAATATCAACATTTTGAAGTTCAATTCACCGGAAAAGGGGAGTCGTTCGGTAAATTCGAGACGGAAGACGGCTGCCGACGCCGCTGAAGAAGTAAGAGGAAGCGAGCATAGAATGGAGGAACCGAGACCAGGCAATTATGAGAGTTGATTACGTGGCTGTGCTAATGGACATTTATAAGATGGGACCTGGATTCAGATTTTGGAAGCAATTTACAATATCATCCCTTTCAAGTTTCAATTACGAGGAGGCGGCTCGGTGTCATGAGAGGGGCAAAGTGGAGAAGTTGAATCGTGGGTGGGGTAAGATCCGATGAGGGTAAAAGGGACAACAGCCGTTCGCTGACAATTTGAAATGTTTGACTATGACGTAGAAGATTACATTATTCAACTGAATACTTTCCAATCCATACAAAATGATTATCAAGTGGCAAAGTGGAATCATCTTACTATTTTTTTATGACAGAATAGTTTTTTAATAGTTTATTGCGGAAAAAACGAGTTAGTATGCACACTCAAGTTTAAGAATTAATCCAAAAAGCAAGAATTATCGACAACACTTTCGAGCGATATTTAAAAATGTTACGTATTACATAATAAACAGCTCTATTATCTGACCGTCAAACTGTCTAAATCCATATCTAAAGCAAGGAAGTGAGCAATTGACAGCCTACTCCTCGCCAAATGCAGCCCACGGATGAAGAGATGTAACTATCATAGAGAAACTCCCTTCTCTGACGAGTAAATCAGTCCTCCACAAGTTGCAGATGAGCCCAACGAGTGTCCTCTTCAACGTCTTGTTAATAAAAGAACACAAGAGATGGTTATTTATCTGAATCTGAGCCGATTGAATAGGAAACAATTCAAGTTTATAAGGTAATTTATATGTCAGTATTTTTTAAAATCTTTTTTTGATAATACAGATAGTATATGAATATTAAAGTATATGTACTAAATCCAAACTGGTTAATTTTAATATTTGATGAAGAGATTTTTATTTTTAGAATAGCTAGTTATTTTACTATTTAGTTATGAAGTGTGATTTGTGAACTAACAAAAATTTTGAGGTTTGATATTTGATACGATTTATAAAGTTTTAAAAGTATTTGATAAATAATAGAGTTTGTACATTTGCCTTTAAATTTATAACTTTTCAGTTATGATTATTATAAGCAAAATTATTCGAAATCAAAGTTTACAAATATTTTATTGAATTATTATTCGAAAAGCTATTGAGTATGATTATTATTAAAAATTAAACCTATAAAAATTATAAAAGGATATCAATTATCCGAATCCAAAACATCATTTTCATTCCTAAAATTTACTTCATAATCACTACAAGTAATGTACTTGTGAGTATTTGCGGGGAAAAAAGAAAAGCCCGGCCTTAATTGAGGACTTGAGGAATCGGTTTGCATCTTTTGATTGGTGTGAGGATCGATTTTTACTTTGCGGAAAGAAGGGGCATTTAACATAGTTTTGAAGTGGGTTGGGCTTACTGTTAGGTTCTGGGTTCTTTTAGTTCTGGTAATTTGATCGAACGTGCATAAGCAGTATCCTTGGTAGTGTTCGTTTTTCTCATTCCAGTCTCTTAACTCTGCCTGCAATACATGGTTGCTAATGGATCCCAACACAGCCTTGGAGCTTGTGAAACAGGGAGCTACACTACTCCTCCTCGATGTTCCTCAGTACACTCTTATCGGCGTTGATACTCAGGTACTGGAATGATGCTTCTTCTGTTTATTTTTTCTGTAGAAAGTTCGTCAAACTGTAGAAAGTATGTTGCTTTATTGCTTGTGTTGTAGTTGTCACCGTGGTTGATTTTGAAAAAAGGATAGCTGGTGCGTTGGTACTAAAATTTGTTTATCTGCCGGTTCTGATAAGAACTCTCAGCTATGAGTTCTATTGATTGCTTGATTGTCCTTGTGCTAGCTACTTTCGTTCTACTGTGTTATCCCATTGTTTCAAATTATTGACTGAGGATTCTTATATTCTAACGATGCTTCTTTCATCTTATCTTTGTCTTGTACTCACCAAGAACTTTCGCTCGCTGATTTTTCATGACTGTTACAACTTTGTCTTGCAGGTTTTCACTGCCGGTCCGGCTTTTAAGGGTATTAAGATGATTCCGCCTGGTGTCCATTTTCTATACTTCAGCGCCTCCACCAGGTTGGCTCATCTGATTAATCTCCCTTTTTGGTGTATGGGTGCTTCTGTCTTTTCCATTGTTAGGCTGTGTTGATTATAGTTTGTTAAGCACTGCGGAAAAAGTTGTATCATTTAGACTTTGTGGCGTTATAAATCATAAGAATATATTGTTTCACTTGATATTGCCAGTTTCATAACTCTTAATCATGAGGGGTTGACATAGTGTTGTTGCAGTCAGTTTGGTAGACCATAATGTTATAAAATTATATTTCCTATCACGTCCGCAGATTTGAAAACAGTCACGTCTGTCTTCATTCCAGGGAAGGCAAGGAGTTTTCACCAGTGATTGGTTCCTTTATTGATGTTGGTCCATCGGAGGTATGTAATCATATTGACTTGGTCCTTGTATCTCCCTTTCAGTCGTCAGATTAAGTTGTTTGTAGGGTTTTATCCCAATTATACTATAGGAGCAGTTCTATTGGTAAATGATGCCAGGATTGGTAGTTACTAATATATCTGGATTTGATGCACCGGTATTCAATGAATTTACTATTGAAATGTCATTCAAGTTGTCAGCTTTTACATGTCATGTTCACAGATCTTCGTTAGCAATACAGATCTGAACTATCATACTGTGCTTTCAGCTAATTTGTTATTACGAAAGACAAGGTATTTTGAGTTGAACTTAAATACTTATCAGGGCATGTGTAGAGTAGTGTGTTGGGCCAATGTTATATGCGTTGTCCTGCGCATTTGCAGTCTTGAGAAATTTTTCCTTGTGAAATAGCATGGCTTTATAGTGCTTCATTGGATTGCTCGTAGTTTAGATCTACCAACATTCTGGAAATTCATGATGCTTCAAAGCCCTGATCATTCAAGTTTGTGAAACAGGTAATTGTTAGAAGATGGGAGCAGCAAGAGGAACGACTAGTTAAATTATCTGGCGAAGAGGTTTGTAGCTGATTCATCATTGTGCTAATGAACAGTCTCTGAAGCCTTAAAAAAGTGAACTTCTTTTATGAATCTTGAAAAGCGAACTTATTTTGAAGATGGACGTTGCAATTAACTTATTCAAAAGCATTATACTATCGTTCTGATCCGATTTTCTAACGTTATTTGCTTTTGAGAGAATTGACTTTCATCTCTTATATTTACTTCCCTTTTCTCCTGTTTCATCCATGTAGACAGAGAGATTTGCTCAAGCAGTTATACGTCTGGAATTTGATGGAAACCTTGGTCCTTACAACGCAAGCCAATACAGAGAGTGGAAAAGACTGTCCAATTATCTCACGAGGAGCATTATTGAGCGAATAGGTATTGCAGCTACGAGCAGTTCTTATAAACAAACTTGCGTTGCTGTCTTAAGGTCTCCTCTTTGTGGTTTTCCGGGTTTCTCTATATCCTGATGTTCAACTTCGTTCTGTGATTGGTTTTTTCTCAAGTTTGATGTTTATTTTCACTTTTATAGTGAATTAACAGATACTACTCAGCTTTTCCTAGTATTCATTTAGCATAGATGAGGATCATAACTAACTTTGAAAAATACCGGGAATGGTCACTTGTCAATTCTCTGTTCACGGAATCTGTATTCCCTGCTTAGCTAAGTTCTTGGTTATTAGAATGCTTGTTTGTGAATGCAACTTCTTATTGGATTGTACCTTCACACTTCATTTGATGTGATTTCTTTTGAATGACAGAACCTATTGGAGGAGAAATCACGATCACAAGCGAATCAAAAATATTTGAAAATGTTCCTAAAACATCCATGGAGGAAGCTTTAGATGAGCAATTGGGGAACAAAAAGTTCTCCACGTCTACAACCACTGACAAGTCAACAATGAGAGGATGCTATTATACCCGGATTCCTCGCACTATTAAACACAAAGGAATCGCTGCAAAGGAACTTACTTCTTTGAATCTTGACAAGGTGCTTATTGTTGTATATGAATCCGTTGCTATTGTCAGTATTCAAGGCCTCCATTTTTAACAGTCTGTGTTCCAACTTTATTACCTTTCCAGACAGAACTGCTAGAGAGCATTTTGATGAAACATTATGGAGGTAGCGAAGATGTCCTTCTCGGAGAGCTTCAGTTTTCATATATTGCGTTTCTGGTACGTGAAAATGGTTATTTATTCACAGAAGGTTCCAGTATTTCCATTTTCTGCTCTGAAAAACTTGTGTCTGGTGCAGATGGGGCAGTCACTTGAAGGTTTTTTCCAGTGGAAATCTCTGGTCAGTCTTTTGCTTGGCTGTGTAGAAGCTGTAAGTTAATCTGCGCCGAACTGTTTTGCCATCTACCTTCGATTCATCTATGTCCCATTGAAAATCAGGTTCAACTTGCTGATCAATTAGAATGAGTCAAATGAGTTTTTTAGTCTGTCTGTTGTTGGTTGCTATGTTATAAGAGCTCCAAGTTCTTTAGTAATGGCTTAATGCATTATCATGATTCCTCATCTTGATGAACAAACGAATTTCTATATTCTCACATGAGATACTGAGTTTTTGTTTCTCTGCAGCCTTTCCGCACAAGGAGTCGTCTATATGCCAAGGTAAATTTTGAATGAAATAGTAAACATTGAACATTTGAATGAACTGTAGCATATCACCTTGATGAACTGTAGCATTGTTATTTTGGACTTCTATCTCTTAAAGATACGTTATTTTGGTGCAGTTCATCAAGGTGATATACTACCAACTGAAATTTGGACTGCAGAAGGATAGGGAGGATACCAACTCTGCAGGTGTAGGAGTATCATCATTGTTGGATGAGTCTTGGTTCACTGCTGATAGCTTTCTGCATCGGCTTTTGAAGGTAAACCATTGCACCAGTATTTGTCAAATTGAATTGTTGCACCGCGATTCTGGTGAATAGTAAATTTTTTTTACTGCTTTTCAATTTTCGTAGACCGTAGGAAGGATTGGGAGAAATATAATAAGCAGTGATGAATGATATTTCTAGGCAGGGTAGGGAGTATGATTTATTGTGGGATTGCTTTGCAGGAATTCTTTTCGCTCTTACAAGAGGCATCCGTGATAGATGGAGATCTTCTCTCATGGGTCAGTTTACATTTCTTTGCTTCTATTTTCCTCAGTAACTGGCAACCATGAGTTGTTCTAAGGAAGAAACTTGCTATAATGTGATCGAATTGATACACTTCGTGGAAGCTCCATGTATATCTCTGATATATTATATTTTGTTCTGTGATAAATTCGAGATGGTCGGTCTAACGAAAAAGGATACATTGCTGAATTCATGGATGTGCAGAGCAGGAAACTGAAAGAAATGGTGGAGAATGAGTTGGGATGGGAGTTGCAGCAACAGAGTAATTCAGTCGATGGGATATACTTTGAAGAAGACGATGAGGTCAGTAAATTAAATTTCTCCAATCATCTCCCTTTCAATTCTCATTATTTTCCCTGGTTACAGTTCTCTTACACAGTTGAGTTCCATGTAAATGCAGTATGCGCCGGCAGTAGTTAGTTTGGAGGATCTAAGTATGGATGGATGTGCAGTCTAAAGCAGACAAGCACTGATGTTTGCTCAGCAGGAAGCAGAACTCCAAATGCACATTGGGTTTTTGCTTAAGAGTAGCTTGAGAAGCTATTAGCTTTATATTGAAATAATAACCAAACTATTATCGAAGGTGTAAGGAGGGGAAAGATGAGAATGAACCATGGTGAAGTTTTTGAATCCTCTCAATTGTAAATGTATACTCTTTCATACTAGACTAGTGTAGATCAGCAACCAAAGAAAAACAGCCTTTTTTTATATACTAATCTCCGGAAGGACCATATATCGGAACACGAGCACAAACTCGAAATACAATGTTGAAAAGTGTAGCTCAGCAAGACCCATTTGTGAAAAAAACGAAGGGTACATAGACATAAAAACTTAACACTGAGGCTTGTTTGTTAAAAGTTCCATTGTAAAAGGCTTAATACGAGGAAAATATAGGAGAAGAGGTCGTTTTGTTAACTTTGTATAGTGTGGGGCTTAAATGTGTATTAAGTATTAACCTTAGTTTATAAGATGACAATATACCTCAACTCTGACAAATTCGTAAGCCATTCACTCATAAAGGATCTTGATTTCAAATAATTATAGGATAGAGTCAAGTCTAATGGCCTTCACTAGCATCAGGTTGTGATTTCTTCCAGGTTTTTGAATAGTTGTTCTTGTAGTTGGTTTTTATGAATGCAGACGTGAGGGTGTAGGTGTTTAATCTTTTCAGCTGGGGCTGGTAAAAATAGGCATATGGTCGTGAGAGGAGCACGGTGATTAGTAGGGTAATCTGTATTGATTATTGAACAGTTCTGATGGATGTTGATTGTCTAGTTGCTTGGTTAGAACAATTTGTTGACCACTTTGACATAGCTAAAACCCGCTGATTTCTTGGGACATTTGTATTTTAAAATGAGAAGGATTACGATTCAGAAATGGCTCTGAGGATGATTACGATTCAGGCAAGGATAGGCTTGGAAGGAAGTATTAGTAAGCTGTGAGCATGTAGTTTCTGGTTACTTTGGAAGGTTGTGTCTTGAGGCAGTTGCTTTTTTCATAAATGAGTATGGACAGATCGAAATACCATCCCGAAATTTGGAACATCCCATTTGATTATGTGATTAACCACACACAATTGCGGTGTGGTTAGCAGCGACAGTTTCATGATAATTCTGGTGCGTTTAACTGTTTGCGATGAAGGTATTGTACGTTCCTGAATATTATCTTGTGAGTGTGACAGTGGTTGTCCGCTTACTTGGCTAGGATCTTTGATTCATATGCATTGTACCTACCTTCTGATTAGGCTATTTATTTCATAAAAAATGATTTTCTGTCTTATATTCCTAGGTAGCTTGCTTCAAGCACAGTCAATATGGCAGCATATATTGTTGCTCGGCGCCGATCACTTGGGTTGATCACTTCTCACTTTGGTGACTCTTCGTCATCAGTGCTCCGTTGTGCGACTCCGTGGAGATCATTTTCAACTTCCTTCAGGGAAGAGCGGGACACTTTTGGACCAATTCAAGTTCCATCGGATAAGTTAGTTCTCATTTTCCACAGTCAAATGTCTTATTCCATTTCCTTTTAGCTTATATGATTTTTCTATATGACGTTTGATGGACAATCTATTGTCTTTTGTGTATTCTGAACAGGTTATGGGGTGCACAAACTCAAAGATCATTGCAGAATTTTTGTAGGTCAAGCCAGGTGATGACAACTTCAAGAAGTCATGGAAGAAAGAGATGGAGGAAGATGAAGACACTTCTCTATGGACAGCAAGTGAAGGCGAATCCGATGAAGACGATCCCAATGAATGTCTTAGTGATCTACAGAAGGAGATTAGGAAAGTAAGAAAGCAGGCGAAACAGCACTCGGACCTCATTGATGCTGACGACAGTGACGAGTTAAGAAGTGTGTGGTCTGGGAGTGATGAAGAGAAGAGCTTGTGGACTGGTAGCGAAATGGACGATGACGATGATATTCCCACTGAAGCACATCCGAATGAGGCGAGTGATAAGTATGTAGATAGATTGTTTGAGTTTGATGAGAAACCGAAATACAGGACGTTATCGGAAATGCTGAAAGAGGAGGAGAACCGGAAGAGTTGTCCCCGGGGAAGCAAGCCAGGAAGCTTGCAGTTGAGAATGCATTGAAGAAACTGAAGAAGGGACCGGATGGGCGTTACATGAACGTGTGGGAAGTCATGAGTGATATCGACATTCTGATTGGTGCGTTTGAAAATGTTGTATCTGGGCCGGAGTATGAGGAGCTTAGAAAAGGAGGGCCTAAGCAATTGAATATGGAGTTTTTCAAGGATATACAGGCACGGATGAGGGATCCTAATTATAAGTTCTCGCCTGAGCTGAAGTTAAAACCAAAGAGCAAGCTTGTAGCAAGAAAGAAATGGCAGAAAACCCAGTCCAGGCGAAGGAAAGCGCAAAAACGTTGAGGTACAGCCATTAGCACCTAGTTGAAGTTAGTTTGGTGGAGATGAAACTTGGAACATTGAAGTATCTTGGTGCAATTCCTTCTCATGTGTGACGTCAAGGTGTCAAGGACCTTCCCAAAAGGTAGAAAAAAGGAAGCTGTGTGTACAAATACATCATGTATAGTCCTTGTCCTATAACCAGATCACTTATTCCATCGCTTTATTTGGTGAACTTTCAATGTCTGCGTGGTGTCTGATTCACCTGCAGAATTTCTGTATTTACGTTGAGAACCTATTTGGGATCAACATGTCTTGCATCTTATTTATAATACGAGTGCTAGCTTCTTTGGCATATTCAAACCATTTCGTGCGTTGGTTCGAACTGTTTGTGCATTAGCTTTAATGTATCTCAGGGATCGAGTTAGCAAAAGCTTGACCGATGATCTTGCCCTGCATAATTTGTTTTATGCTGATGAATCTATTCGGCAGTAGGTTAAAATGTAAGGAGAACAATTATCAAGAGAATTTCTAGTTCGTTACTTGCAAGTGATGCATTCGGACTCCAACTCATTGGTACAATGCATGTCCATCTAACACTTGCTAGAATATATAATTAGCAAAATCTAGCTGAGAACACAGTAACTTTTCTGGAGGAGACTCGTCTATCTCTATTTCTTGATGAATGAAGCTTATGGTCACTCACTCATACAAAATGTTAACGGTAAGGTTGCTGTCCAGCTGCAAGGTTATAGTCAATACTGGCCATAGGAGCAGCTTGGGGACGAAACAAGGAAGGACCATAATTCATCATGTCAGGTAACCTCATATCATTATTTCCAATCCTGTTGCCAATATAGCCCTTATTCATGTCTGTGGATGGGAAGTAGCGGTACGAACCTTGCTGGTTCGCCATCAACGGCTGATGATTGACCTCATAAGTTGGCATCCCAGAGAACCCAAAAGAACGATCATAACTCCCGTGATACCCTCCTTGAGGCCTATTTGATCCCAGATTGCTGTTCCATCCGGCAAACCTATCCTCGTCCCTGTAAACATCTTCTATCCTTGCCACAGCCATTAAATCGGCAGGATTCGTACCAGAAGAACCCATCCCTATGTTCTGGTTCCTGAAGAAGCTGCCATTGAGATCCTCAACTTCATCCTCAGTGGAAATAGGACGCATGTTCTGTTTACCAGGGACAAGAGCTGCTTGAAGCTGCACTCTTGGAAAGCAAAGCTCTGCATATTTGCCAACTTTGTGCAACATCTTGATCAAAGTAGCAGAATGCACAGCTCCTGACACAGTCACCTCCTGGGTTTCTTCATCAATGTCTATGGAGTATACACCTGCAACTCCAGTAAAAAGGACACTGTATTATCCTAGACAATAAAGGTTAAATCATTGTCTACCGACATTTTCTTAACTACTTTCTTCACTCACCATCAATCTTCTTGAGCAATTTCCAGACTTTCTTCCGACACCCTTCACAGTCCACGTTCACTTTCAGGACATGCTTCTATTGAACACAAAGAAAAAAGGGGAAAACATCATCAGCAACCGTAAAGCTACGACCAAGATTAACCAAACCAAGAATAAGATACAGGATGGAAACTGAAAATGGGTAAAAAAAAGCTTCAGCTCAAAGAAAGCTATTTGGAAGGAAATGTGAATAGATGCAGTGCCTGAAGCTTGTGGAGCTTCTCTTTCTGAGCCTGCTCAACCCCGTTGCTCAACATTGTTGGATTATTAAAGGTATATAATGGTTCTATTTTCCCTCAACAGTGATTTTGTGTTTCAGAATTGTTATTATTACGTCCCTCTTAATGGAAGGGAAAAGAAAGCTTATAAGAGAAGATTGCAGATTGGAGAGAGAGGGAGTAGGCAAGAGAAGTGTGGATGGCATGGCATTGGTAATGGAGTTTGATAGATGACTAGGTAAGATTGGGACATTTCTGACACAGAGAGAGGAACATAGCATAATGTGTGTGTCTCTGTGTGTCATAATCTTACTTCTTCACTCTGCCAAGTTGTTTCTTGTAACAGGTTCCAACCCACTTCTCGTGATTCCTTGCCTGGTTCAGTTTCGGTCTTTCCCTCTGGTCTCTCTGACTCCTGTACTTGCAACCTAACTATTTTAAGCTACTTACCCACTCTTGGAATCCTCTGTTATGTTTTGTTTATGGTGAAATGTCAAAATGGTGGTACCTTCAAAGAAAGAATGTCTGATATAATCAAAGCATTTTTTTTTATAGAAAATGAACTTTTATATAATCAAAGCATTGCTCTTTGCTTTCTCTAATTATATTATTTTATGTAGATGATTCTCAAATAAATGATTTTGTTTTAATGAAAAAAACAGAAAATAATGAGGTTAAGATGGCCAAGTTGGTCAAGGCGCCAATCTCAAGTATTGATTCAAAAGAGCATGAGTTTAAATTCCATTCTTGACAATATTTTAGTTTCAAGAATAAAAATGAAAATAACTGTATTGTGGGGTGAAACTTTGAGAATGACCTCCCAAATCTTCATGAATTGCCATCATAATCGTTGTAGAGTTTTTGATCTTCTTGTCAAGGTTGTGGTGGCCATTCGTTGTTCCTTGATGCTTCGTCAGCTATGTGTCTCGAGTTGTTCGTAAGTCCTTACGCTAACATAGTTGTTTATTCTGTGAGTGGACATTTAAGATGTAGAGTATATCTAAATCCGGATCTAATATCATTAAAACACTCCATTAATGTCATGATGATTAGAACACTTTTACCAACCATTAGATCTTAAAAACCTGATCTAATAGTTGAGATCTTAAAAGGCATCTGGGTTAAATTGTTCTTATTATAATCATTTATATAAAAGATATTGATGAAAAAGAAGAATAATGGAATAACCAAAATCACGGTTGTATATTCTCAAAATTCTTCACTTTCTTTTATCTTCCCAACAACCAAAATCAACCACTTTTGAAGCATCGTGTTTTGAAAAATCACCGGCGACTACGAGAAATTCAGTCTCCCTCGTTGACTACCACCGTCGGTCACTCCTTCTTCAATAATATAAACCCGAAAGATTAGTCGTTGGACACCACTTTTTTATCCAACTGGTTCCACCGCTGATTGCCTATTTTAAGATGTCGTCTTCTTCTCTAGCGGAATCGGAGTCGTCGAGTACCAGAGGTTCTAATTGTCGGAGTCTTTTCTTTTCAGGCGTCCATTGCACGAAAGAAACAGGTAAGTCGTTGGAACTATTCTGTTAGTTGTTTTCTGATTTCATTCGGCCCCATCCCTTTTATTTGTTTCTGATTTGATTCCGCTGATCTGGATCAGAATCCGCCGTCGATTATGCCTCCAAGACCCGTCGCTCCACCTCGAGTGGTACGTAGTTGTTTCGGGAAACTACCACCTCCAGCGAATAGATCGGAGTCAATTCTATTGTTTTCGAGCTCTTTTTCAGATTCCTTATGTAATCACCGTCTCGTTTAGGTTGTAACTTTTTAACTATAAAGTGTATTCTGAATCTTATTTTAATTTGGGTTAGATTGTACCTATTTTTCCCAAAAAGTGTGTTCCGTTCTTAGTATTTCCTTCTGTAACATAATTATTTATAAGCTTGTTTATCACAGATTAAATTAGGTGGTTGATATTCATAGTCGTTGTTCCAAATTGTGATTGAGAAACTAGTTGAAGATAGCTAATTTTTGTGGTTCGGAAACATTGTTTTTCTTTTTTGTTGTTTGTCGTCAATCATAAATACAAACATAATTAGTATTAAATAGAAAGAAAAAAAATGAACCTCATTTAATCAAATAGTAATACTAATACAAATTGAACATTTAGACGGATTAACGATTCAGGAAATTAAATTAAAATAATAATAATTTAAGAAAAAAATAAATTAAATTAAACAATCAAAATAAACCAAAACGTGATAAGAGGTGATAAACATAAGTTTAGAATATTAAGTAATTGATAATTTGGTTGGAAATGAGGTGAAAGATTGAAAGTTTTAATTAATTAATTTAAAGCAATCGAATTTTTTATTAAAAGAGAAAAGAAGGATTAGATTGAATTAATAGACTTACAGAAAAAACTATTAACTGATTTAGGTTGGGAGGCGTAATTTGAGTATATAAATTAATTGAGATTTAATTTATCATTTGTACAATTTAAGATTATAATTAAAAATTATTCTAAACCTTTAAATATTCATCAAAAAAATCTAACGATTTTAAAATGTTCTAATGTTCCATCGTATAGAAATTTCGATATATTTTGTTCCAGTACCCAATGTTCCGAGAACGCTAATTACTGGAATGACCATAGACTTGCAAAGTTCTCCCTCTACTTTTTGCTGCATTCTTCATATTTTTAATGGCATTTCTATAATTATTGAATTTTAATTTGGTTAATATATCATTTTGTGCCTAAATTACTATTAGAATTTTTAAATCAGCTAAATCATTTTCAATTAACAGATTAACCGACCAAAATTTGATCCGTTAGTGATTATAATCAAATTACTTCTAAACCATTCGTCCAAATTACCAATCTAAACAACTCGTTAAATGTGACCTATACATTAACAAAGGATAAACTGTACAGAGAAAGCAAAACAAGAACATTGGCTGGCATTATTACACGGAACACAAAATTGTAACATTATTAGCGAGGTTTAGTGTTACACAATATTGTGCTATAGACATCAATCCATCATAATATTGGTAGCAACAAAATAATTATTTTCTGCATCAATAGTTCTCAGACAAGCAAAATATAAAACAAAATTGAGAGAAAATGAAGCCAAAAACAGAGCCATAAATAATAGTAAAACAAACAATTTAATCAGCAAACGCCGTTCTTCTTACTCTTGCGCTCCATGACGAACTTCTTCCAATGCTCGGTGACCTCCCGCTGGGTCTCCACCGCCGTCTTCTTGTTCTGGAACAGAGTCTGGTCCGCGTCTTCTCCGGCCATGGACATCTTGGCCTTCAACTTGGACGGCAGCACCTCCAGGTCGTGCAGCACCTTCTGGATGTCGTTGACCAGGCGCTCGGCCAAAGTGCGGGAGAAGTCTTCGCGGATGACGACGCGGAGGACGGTGACGTGTTGGGCGTCGGCGGGCATGGTGTAGGCCGGGACGATCCAGCCGTAGCGGCGGAGGAGGTCGGCGATCTCGAACTCGTCGTGGGATGAGTTGTCCTTTAAGGAGAATGCCACCAGTGGGACCCCGACGTCCTTGGAGACTATGTTGAACCTTCCGGTTTTCTCGAGCGCCGCCGCCAGCACCTTCATGTTCTCCATGCAGTTCTCCATCACGTGCCTATATCCCTGCGGCCCATCCAAACCAAAAAAAATAGTATATTAGTCATAGTGCTCTCTACAACATTTAGCTCGAAATGTCCAAGTGATAAGAGTGATGTACGATTCAAGTGGTGTTCACAGTTCTAAAGAAAAATGTTTGTGTTATAAATTATATATTTTTCATCAAAATGTATTGACCCAGCAGTGTCTGCAGACACCATTTGAAGTCCCTGACTCCATCATTCGACCCAGCTGCCCTGTCAAACTCACTTTACATCCTCAATGGTTTTCTAACGATTCCATTTCAGTCCCTCTAAACGTTAAATCTTTTCGAATTCACATCAACCTTAAAATACATCTCTCATCACTATGGTTTTACCAGAAAACAAGTGTTTGATATATTTTTTACCTCTTGGCCCAAACGAATAAGCTGATAATATTGTGCAATTACTTGACTAGAACCTGCCACAACCAAAATGTCATTTACATTATTGCATTGCCTATAAGAGTTAATTGATAGCAAAACATATAACCCACATGTCAAATACTCAATAAGTGCCCCAACTTTGTATCATGCTACAAATTTTCCCAAACAATTCCAAATATTATGTATTGGTCCCGAAACTGACATCTTGGGACTATTGCAACCCATCCTATGTTAATGTACTCGGAACCGGTACATAACATTTGAAAGTTTTCAGACCAGTACGGAAACCGACCAAAGTTGCAAAACCAATCATATATTAGACCCTATAACACCCATAATCACATACCAATCAAACATACCTTTGGAAAAGTTGAGAGTGAAAGTAGGCTGATCAGCACCAAGGTAGTTAATATGAAAGATAAGCTCATCAGGCAAATCCTCCACATTCCTCCAAATCACCCACCCAATCCCAGCATACACCAACCCATACTTATGCCCGCTCACATTAATACTCTTGACCAACGGCAACCTGAAGTCCCACTCCAGCTCCGGGTACAAAAACGGCGCAATAAACCCGCCGCTCGCCGCGTCCACGTGAATCGGCGTGTCCCACCCGGTCTCCTTATTCTTCTCGGCCAACAAATCATTTAACGTCTTCACGTCCTCGAACTCCCCGTTCAAGGTGGACCCCAGGATGGCCGCCACGCAGATGGTGTTCTCGTCCACCATCTCAACGGCCTTTGCGGGGTCCATCACGTAGTAGCCCTCGCGAAGCTTCACTTCCTTGAGCTCGACCTCGAAGTACCTGGCGAACTTCTCCCAGCACACCTGTACGTTGGCTCCCGTCACGATGTTTGGTTTGTCTGTGGGGAGTCCCGCGGCTTTCCTCTTGTTCTGCCATTTTCGCTTGAAGGCTAGTCCAGCGAGCATGATGGCTTCCGACGATCCGACGGTGCCTACTCCCATGGCGGCTTCACTGTCTCTCAGTGGCGCGTTGAACAGCCTGGCTATCATGTTTACGCATCGGTTCTGCATGCATGTATATGATCACGTCCGAAATTTAGCTACATATATAAATTGTCCAAACCAACCAAGTGTAGTAATTAGTACATATATATATATATATATATATATAATTGGTATATATGATTAATGTATATAATGTAATTAGTGAGAAATTCAAATGTCATAACTCTTTTATTTATTTCTACCAAATTAATAATAAACTAATAAAAACTGATTAATTATAATACTAGATTAGCACATAATTTAATTGGTGCAGTTCGAGTTAGAATCGGTGGTCGAGTATATCAATTTTGATGTCATCAACTTCAAGTTTCAAATTAAAAATCCACATATATTAAATACATTAAACAAGTCTACATTACTAACACGAACGTAGTTAAGATCATTGATAAATTAAAACACATATAACAACTTTGAAATAATGCAAGGATTTCCAAAATAATGAATGAGTAAAAATTACGGGTCGAGGTGTTTTAACGAGTTAATTGAGTTAAAATACCTTGTTTGTCATCTGAAATGAAATAAAAATTATAGTATTTCAAATGGTAGTATTTAAAATAACTCGAATTGAATTATTTCAAATAATTGGGTATTAGGGTGGTATTTGAAATTAATTAAATCAATTCAAAGCTCATAGCTCATTATTTTTTTTGTTAGCTAAACAATATAATTCTTACACTTTACATGTTTTGAACTTCAAAAATATCACATTTCAAATATTAAATCATTTTGCTCCAAAATAACTTATCTAAACGATTCGTAAAAGATATATCGAATATTGATTTGAAAAAGTTGTTGTCACTTCATTTAAATAAAAATGATAAAATATTGTCTTCTTAGTTATAATGTCATGTACAATTCATATATTTATTTTTTAAATTCTTTTGGAGTTCAATGAAATGATTGCACTGTTCAATCTTTGAAATAGGGATATTTTTTCAAGGAAAATCTAAATACAATTTACAAGTTTTTTCATGTATTATTCATAAAAAAGTGTATTCACCTAGCAAAAATATAGTCTCCACAATCATCAAATTAACACCCACCCCACTAATTTGTTAGGTGACAGAATTGCCATCCTTCTTCTCCCTTCATAATTCAAGACCCACCTTGTACGTAATATGGTTTCGACTTTCTAGACCTCGATCTTAATTATAATGAATTCCAGCACGGCAATTACTTGGCAGTGCAGCACGTTACCGCAATCCCCTCGTCGACATGAAACTGAAAAATACCCTTTTCACCCTCGTCCTCGTGAAACTGGAAAAGACCCTTTGACCCTCGTCCACAGGCAACCAACGGTGAAATGCAACAATTTTTATCACAAGTAATGAAATACGAGACTTCAGTTTCGTTCTCCAAAATGTTACGTTATTCATGGGGGTTCCCTTTGTAACTGGAGCCGATTCCAAGATTCAGCTGGAAAAGACCATTTTACCCTCCCTGACCTCTTCGTTTCGCAAGAATTTCAAATGTTATTAGTTGATTATCACCAGTCATCTATGAAAGATATATAATCAGCTGACCTTATTATCAATGGCAAATTTAGGGAGCCTATTCTAAACTACGGTTTAGTTCATTTCCGAATCTACCGTTCTAATATTACATAATTTTTTTATATTAAAAATAATAATATATTTTTTTATATACAGCCTAATGTATTAAATTATTTTTCATCCGCTGCTACTTACCGTTCAACCACGAAAATAAATAAATAGACGAGGAGAAGAAATTAATGAAGAATAGAAAAAGCATGCCTGGAGCTCAGTGGTGACGGGGTACTCATCCATGTCGACGTAGTTCTTGTTGATGGAGTCCATTATCAGCTTATCGCACTCCGGCTCCATCCACGTCGTCACGAACGACGCCAGGTTCAGCCTCGGATTCCCGTCCAGCATCAGCTCGTCGTTTATTATCTGGTACGCCGCTTCCTTCGGTATCGAGTTCTCCGGCATCTTAAACCTAACATTTTCAATCCCCCCCCCCCCCCCAATCAGATCGCGAATCAATCTTTACAATCATAAAAAATCAAAATCGATCGATCAATGATTTAATTGCGTACCTGGGGAGCGTGGTCCGGACGTAACGAGAAGCGAACGTGGAGTGGACCGACTCGTCTGACTCCGACTTAGCTGTCGACAGAGACATTTTTCAAATTCTACGCGGTGGTGATCGGAGTGAAGAAAAGTTGTGTTTTCGAAATTTGAGGATTTGGGAGAGGGTGTATGGGATGTGTGTTGATGATATAAGGGAAAAGTTATAATCTGATCTACACCGTTGATCGTCTACTGTTTGGAAAACATTTTTAATTTTTTTTCTTTCATTTTTCTTCCCTTTTTTATCGTGCTTCTATGGATTACCAATCTTTACGGATTTTTCATAACACATCAGAATGACACCTAATCGATTAAATCACCACTATTTATGAATTATGAGTGTTATTTAATATTTCACATTCATATCTGGGATTTACTGTTTTAGTAATATTTTTTTGAGAAATACAGTACACTGGGCCTGACTAACGAGTCCAATAAAAGATCCGCTTTACCTGATATACGAGCCCATAATATTTGAGCCAAACTGTGGGCTGAAAGTCCACCATCTATTCTTTGGACTCGTTATTAGGAAGATGGGTTGCATTAGTCGACTCAGAACAAAGCCCTAAATGCAAGGAGACGGGCTGTGAGGAAGTACTAGGGTGCTAGCCAGCTGGTACGAACTCAGAAGTCTGAACGAGATTGATTTACATTTTTTTTTCCGGAATAAAGATTTCTCGATCAGTACAAAATAAAAAGTAAAATATTATATGAAAGTTCATTTGTAGGGTGTATTGGACTCGAACTCGAGATTTACAGGACGTTGATACACAACTCTAAAATGTTGGAAATACTATGAAAACGATTGTAGCATTGCCAATGCCGTTTTGAACGGAGACATTTCAGGCATTCAATCAAACTCCTAACAATAAAAAAGAACCAAATACGAATAAACATATTTGATGGCGAGCAATACATCTTCAAATAGCGAGCATGCATGAACTTCTAACACTATAAAAAAGGAACAGATAAAAATCTGAGACCAACCATCACACATTTCATCACCAATAGATGTTGAAAATTACAACAATACCGAAAACCCTCTTTTCAAAATCACTACTGAAATGGAGCAGGGATACATAAATTAACTCTATATAATTAGTTATTTTTCTTATAATTTTAACATATTTTCAAATGTAGTTTAATAATATTTTTTAAATCGTTACATCTCGAATTCATTTCTATCTGAAAATCTGTAACACGACGGTCAAAACGGCAAGATGATGTATAGAAAACTCCTGGAATCATGCAAAACAAAACGAACTCCAGTTTGTTCGACGAGAATCCCAAGTAATAAAACTAACTATTCGATGTCTTTTGAATTTATGTAATTTACTTTAAGCCTTATTATATATCAAAGTTTGATCAAACTTTATTCAATCACCACTTGACACTTTTGAATTAAAAAAAAAGGTTTGGAGTGTGGACCAATGTTGGTACAAAAGGTCATGATGAGCTCTTTTGGCAACAAGAAGCTTCTGCTTCATTATTATTATTATTATTAATTAGTGATGATTACTCTATAATTATATACAGAAAAAAGGTGTGGAAACTTAACTGGCTGGGTGCTAAGTTAATCATTTCCCTTCCCATTCAGATCCCATTATTTTGCATACAATTATTGCATGTAATTATCCGGAATGGGGCCATCCCAGAAGGACTGTGCCGCTGGACATAATAATAATAATAATAGATAATGCTAATTACCGTGTGATGATGTATGATTTGTAGCATCTTAATTGTTACCTTATAAACATTTTTAAAAGTCGGGACGCATTAACGTCTATTTTTCATTTGTAATTAAGCGAGTTTCGAAAACTAAGTCATATGGATTAACATAAAGGATAAAATAGGATATGATGCATAAGTATAATAAATATCCATAGGTTAACTACGATCAAGCTAAGGCCAGCCAAAAAGTAGTTTGTTGACTAGTTGCCTTTTCAATAGACATGGTCAATTTCGATCGTCCACTCCTTATTTAACATTTTAGGAAAGCTTGCAGCTTTAAAAGAGTGATCATGTATGATCTCACCAACCTGAACAAGAGCTAGACCATAACTAACAGTGTATTCAGGATTGTTCATAGTTGAAAAAAAGTTACAATGTGCTAGAGCACATATCCACCTATACATACAAAAGGAAAATTATATGGTATGTATTATATCGAAATTGTAAATTCGAATATGAATAGACACTCATATATCCCGCTACCATTAAACGGAACGTACTAGTCCAGCTGCACCGTATGTTTTAATACCTTTTCTCTCAAACCAACTATATCCTCGTCATAAATTTTTTCAATGCAGCCTCGATAATCGAGCAAATCGCTAGATTCACTGAGAAGGCATTGCGGTGTAGGTAAAGTTTAAAGAGACTAGTCGGTGGGTGAAGAACATGAGTAGCACTATCTCCTTGGAAGATAAAATCTCCGATTGCGCCATCCGTATCAGGGCTTTTGACAAATTACAAGAGGTGACTGACTGAGTATTCAAGTAATTTAAAGCCTTAATTCAAGGGGATAACGACTGTGGTGTTTCTTTGGACGCATACTCTTTGATTAATTATAATATCTTGTGCATTCTTTTTCTACTCAACAGGAGTATTTAATTATCCGTGGAAACAAATCTAAATAAGACGACAATAGTCAACAGAAGTCGTACAGTACACTTATACCTAACAAATACGACGTACTATGAATGTAGATTAATCCAATACTATTTTACATATTTTTGTTCGAAATAATCCATTTGGTAAGAATTCGATACAATTCTGATGGTCTGTTAGGTGAAGTTCATATAAGAGTCAATATTAATTATTAGTTGATTAGGTAGGATTGATCATCGGGGTTTGGCTCATTAGCCCTAAAAGGCTTTGGCTAACAAATGAGTTGTTTAGAGACTCTTGAGCACATGCGTTTATTAGACATAACTAGTAGATAGATTATCGCTTACAGGCACATGTGGTGAAATTTCAATGGATTGCCTTAAATCAATAGTTTGAATTACAACAATCAGATCATCTACTGAGAATAAACCATCTAGTCCAACCCAAGGTGTATATAAATGTTGTACGGCTCACTACGTAGAAAGTAAACTATAATAAATTCATAGGGGACATTTTAAGGTATGTATTCTCTGTTTATTTCCCTTTCTCTATCTTGATCATATTGTTAGAAATGTTTTTAAGTTGAATTGTGTCGTTTTGAGTTAATCGTTAGTTATTGTAGTTTAGTTACTGAATATTCTAGTTAGTGACAATTTGGTTAGTAGTTAGTGGATGATCATCATGCTCATGAATCTCAGGATTCATGATCGATTCTTCAGGCATGTAATCCTCTTTTATTGTTCATGCTCTGCGACTGAATAGATTATTAGTTTACTACCTCTTTATTCCGTTCACATACGTCATCCCTAGAGTCATTACCTTTATATCATTTGCCTTACGAAAAATTCACACAAAATTAAATCAAACAATATAATTTAAATATGACGATCACATATCCAAAACTTCTACGAAAAATATTAGGCGTTGAAATTGAACCATCAATGGTATAATGTCCAAGTTACGTGTAAGGATGGGATATGTAGCTGAAAAGAAAGTCAAGTCGTTTAGAATATGAGTTGTGGAGTGAAGAAGTAAGTTGAGAAACAACCTTTCTTAATCCCTAAAGTTGGGATGATGAGAAGCCAGAATTTGGATGCTGATCGTGATCATGATATTCGACTCACCTACACCTTTATTTTATTTATTTATTTATTATTGGTGGAGGGCATACGGTTCCTTATTCTTTCAACTCTTCATTGGTCCCTACGTACTACTGTTCCTCTCTTTGAATAATCTGCCTAACTTCTTTTCTTATCTAGAAAAATATTATCACTTATGACTTGAAATTTCTGGATTTATTTTTATTTATTTTGACAATACTAGATTTATGACTTAACAAATTATATATGCCAAGTTAATTCCATGGTTGTGAATCACAAAATCAGCTAGGATGGGTTTGGAATTTCAAATTCAAAATTCCTGCATTCAAAATGCATGCATTTGAAATATAATATTTATATAAAATAGCAAAATAAAAAGCTCTCACAGCATGCCGACGCTTAGCGGCGGAGGTTGCCGGCGGATGGCGGCGTAAGGGTCGAAGGATGGCAGCGGAAGTTCTGACGGATGGCAGCAAAAGTGCCGGTGGATGGCGGTGGAAGTATCTGCGGATGACCGGAAAAAGCACGACAAATTTTTCGATGACCGGAAAAATGTATGGAAAAAGTGCCGGAAATTTTTTCGGTTGACATACGTTTTCGAAAATCCTAGTTACGCTTAAGGTTGTTAGAGTGTCATTCGTAGCTTGTGTATTTCAAATCACCATAATTTTTTTACATTTGAAATTACAAAGGAATTGAGGTCAAATACAACCGTATATTTGATTTGAAATTAAATGTAGAACTCAAATCTCATCCAAATACCACAATTTGATATTTAAAATACTAAATACAAATTTCAAATACAAATGCACCTATATACGACTTTATAGATTATCTATATCTACAAAGAAGGTATGCACTTACGTTATAAATTAATTGAGTAGCTAGCTAGTGTTAGGTACATGATGCCACTTGATGTTTCCGATTTCCATATTTCTGATCATACATTGGGTCTAATTAAGTTCTGTTTACTTGGTATTTTTGTATAACCATTTAATTGTGAACAAAGGACAGATACATTTGTGAATACTGTTTTACCATCCTAAGATTTATATCTCGATCCATTCTATTTTTTAAATACCCTCATACTATAATTAATTATTTAATATTTTGCGCAAAAATAGGGCGTGATAAGTTTGTTAATCCATGGCCAAACAATTCCAAAATCTGTCATGTAGAGTAACACAATTGATAATATTGTATGTTCGTGATTTAAAGATAATTAATTTGAATTCAATTACACTTCATATATAGATATTTAATAGCTCATTTATAAATTGAAATATAAAATAAAATTTGGATAAAGATAAAAAAATTAACTCCATAAATCCACTTTTTTAATTAGGATTTAAATTTCCCACCAAAATAAAAGGAAAAATTCAAAATTCCCTCATATATTCCAATGGCCCAGAAAACCATTATATAATGATTATTTTCGTATCTCGAAAAGAAAAAATTTGGAAATCCCACTCCGATGTATAAGAGGTGAACATCATAATCAGAAGGTTTGACCTCTTCAAATAGTTAGGGTTCAAACAGTTTCTGGACGACGAAGACTTATCACAAGCAGACAGATAAGTACTCAACAATGGAAAATATAAAACTTTTGAGACTGGACAAACAACAAGTACATGCATATATAGATACATCGGTGTCGTCAAAAGTACATATAAATATCACATGATGGAACAAGCATTGACGTTGTCGTCGCTAAAGAAGGAGACAAAGTTCTCTTCGGGGACATGACTGTTGTTGTTACTAGGGAAAGCCTGGACGACGTTGCGGACAAAGCCGGCGGGAGCCTTCTTGTCGTAAACTCCGGCGGCGTAAGGGTAGTATGCGAGATGCTGCGGTACGTACGGCCAGAACTCCGCCACCTTGCCGGTGCTCTTCACCCGCTTCAGCACCCGGTTGGGCTCCACGTACCCGCTCACCACTACCCTGTTCTGTTTCCTTATTACTTCCACCGTCTTCACTCCTGGCCATACATATAAATACCCACATAATAATTCGATCCAATATTAGTATAGTAATTTTATTTTTTTTCAAAGATATCATTACAAATTATAAGAGAAAAAAATTAAAAGATAATAAGTATATATATTTATATAATTTCAACTAATCAACTGGACAATAAGGATTTGGTGTTGTACTTGGATGTTGACAATCAAACTCCAAGTTGTTACTCTTGTTTTGTCCTCTCAAAATTTTACCTCGTTGTTTAATGCAAGTTGAAGTGACACAAGATTTAAGTTAGTCCAAAGATGTATTATGCAAAGTAAGACATGCCATGTTCCTACAATTCTTATGCATCCACTTCATAAATAATTAAATTCAAAAAGAAAATAAATAGGTCCCAATATGCACAAACTGTTCCCTCAAAACATGGACGGTTCCACTTAAGTTTTTTCCAACTGATTACGACCGCGCCGCATGAAAACAATAAATTAATTAAACCCAAAGTATAATCGTACAAAGAAGTTGTATAATTAAGTGGGGATCCTTGTTATCGTTACTAACTATCCCAAATAGCTTTCTAATCTCGCAAATTAAATGACTTTGTTTGTGGTTTGCTTACGCAGCGTTAGAGGAGTGTAATTAAGGCTAGAAGGTTGATGCTAAACAGGTTATAGTCGATCGGTTGTGGACATGACTTTGTTCTTAGAGATTTTGTGTACGAAGCGCGAAATGCGTAATTATTTTGATATCCTTATGATGACATTATCAATCTCATCTGGGTTGACGGCCAACAGCCCCCAAAGTTTAGTTACCAAATAACCATATTAGTCATTGTGGTGCCCGTCAAAGTGGTTATTCGTAAAAATACGTTAAAGATTCAACTTTGATTGGATTTAAAAAAATTTATATATGGTACTTTTTGATAAATAAAACTTCAAATTGAACTACAATAACATTATAAATATAATACTATTTTTGTCTTTAAAAAACTTCTTATTGAAATAAAGAGAAAATATACAAATATAGTACTTTATGGTTGTCCATTTCAGGATCCATCTTAATAAGTTATGCATTGGACCGACGTCTCAATAAATGAACCTCAGGAAAATCAACATGAACTGTTATGTTGATTTTAATAGCTTAGTAACATTAAACTGATTTGTTTTCTCTGTTAGGTCGGACCGAACAGTCCTAACGTGTAACAACATCAATTTTTTTCCCCCATAATTATTAAGCTGTTGTGTTGAGGAAGTTTTTTTCTTTTGTTAGGGAATTAGAATATGAAAGCAAAAGGCAAATATGTGAAGAACATAGTATAGAAGGAACTCGGAAGAAGTCAGATCGTCACCTTTCATGGTGGAAACAGCATTTTTCACTCTCCTTTCGCACCCGTCGCAGTCCATTTTCACCTTTATCTCCACCGTCTGCAGCCAAAATTACAGTCCAACATACAACAACTCATGGTCATCATCAAACAAACTGATGACAAGAAGGATTTGGAAAGATGATCGATGATGAAGAGATGGATGATTCACCTGCATTGGTCTGCGCTTGGATCTTCGAGTACTTGTGGCGGTGCTGGTCTCGCTGCAAAAGTTTGATATGAGATCAAGAGCTCCCATTATTATTTTGCTTTTATATATGTCTCCACGATTCGAACAAAGCGACGATATAAGGCAGATAAATTTCACACGGACGGCAGCAGAGAGAAAAGAGTAGAAGGGGGGGGGGGGGGTGATGATATGAAGTGAAGTGAAGGAGTTCTTTGTGTATATATAAGGAGAGAGTTAGTTTTATGTTGGGTAGAACTAATTATTACCCACTTGGGAGGCCAAAATTATATAGATAATTAGAGAATCTTTATTGGATGTGGAATGATTACATACATAGGTATGCAATTCTTGGTGAAAGTACAAATTTTGAGTGATAAAGGGTTGTGAGGGTTTTATTCAGTTGGTTCTCGGATTAATAAGTGGTTCAAGTAGGAGAATAGAGTGGGTTGAGTAGAATAGTGAGTTTCTTTTTGTTGATGTTTAGGATTTTTAGTGGGCTTTCCTCGTAAGTCGTACTAAAATGGAGTTTATACAAATGGGTAAGCGTATGGAAGTGTTTGAGAGACAGAGAAGTACTACCAAGTGTGTATCTAGGGCGTGTACGACATACTATTTGGTGTTATATTAGTGTTGAAAATTTCCAAATTGGCTTACTTTTTGTATATATGTGGTAGGAAACCTTAGAAATCCGAACTAGTTAGGATTTTTATAGTCAAAAGCAGATACATCGCTCACTAACAACAACAATCAAAATGATTAATTTTTTTTTAATTTCATTTGACTAATATTTGAAGGGTTTAACATGGTGAAATCTCAATTTTTAATAATTTCCAACATGCATGACAAATATTAGCCAATTTGAAAATTTTCAATTTTCTTGTCAACATTGATCAATTATCAAAGGGGTTAACCTATGAAAAGGAGCCATTTTGACATGAAAATTTCAAAAGAAATTAAATCGATTAATATTTGACATGCATGTTGGAAATGACTAAAAATCAAGTTTCATTATGGTTACCCCTATAAATAATGATCAAACGTAGTTAAAAATCAATTTTATTTTTTGAGTATTGAGCTATTATTACATGAATTACATTTTGCTAACTCCAATCATAAGTTCTACTACACATTCTAACACCTACAAACAATAATAAAACACAAAAACCGATACATTTAATAAGCTCCGCAGCTAAATACAGACAAACCACCTAATTTAATGATATAATAAAGTGCTTTTATGGTAGCTTTCGAATTTTGGTTTCAACAAGTGCGCCTTTGATTTCAAACTTGTGCCTAATAAGAAAACCTTCCATAATTGCATTTTTGTAAGTAATTATTGGTGGGATTCTACACTACACATGTGGTGTCTTTGGAGATAATATCCGGGATAAGCATGCTCCCTACCGCAGGCGGAAAGCTCAAAGTTATATTCCAAAATTCCACATCCTCATCCATCTTATCTATTTATTGCCTTTTTCTTAAAGTGACTGAGTCCGATTTCTAGCTTTAGGATATTATTATTGCTCCAGAAACTTCATACCAACAAGTTCGTACTTTTATTCAACTAATAATTGATTTCCATGAGAATCAGGCTAGAGTCCTTTAGGGCCAAAATTTACACATCAACCATAACAATTTTATGTCACGATAACTATGATCAGATATAAATCAGTTTCGACATAAAAAAGCATAATGTATACATCATACACAACACACACATCTATCATTAGAAAGTACTGAAATACCAATTAAACATTATTTTTATTTGTAGCTAATTTTCAACTAACAAAAATTGTAAATTTTCGTATTAATTTATATTTAAGTTTGAAATTATGCTCAGATTTTTCCAACCATTCTCATGAAGCTATAGATCTTAAATTGGCACACCAGTCACAAATCGAGGCAAACATGAATCATATAAGTCAAGTTCTCTCAAGAGTTTATCTCCACATTTAGAGGCACTATTCGAAAATTATAATATATTATATATAAAAAGAATAATAATTAAGATTTATTCGGCTCGAATTGAGCTGATCTGACTTTGTTTAATTGTTTAAGTAGAATTCCTTCTAAAATCCTTAATCCCATATATGAATTATGAATTCCTATAAAATTATGTTTTTTTAAAGAAGAACAACTCAATTAGTACTTTGAAAAATGGGGTAGACTAGTCTCTATGGATAGATCGGACGTAATTTGTCCATTTAGGTATAGTTTGGGGGTTGAAGCGATATTAGCCATTTAGAAAACGTTACTGAAATGGAAATTTGACAAAAACGACGTCACTTGTGAGCTAGGGAGGCGTGCCACTTTTTTGTTTAAGCAAAAAGTAGAATAATAGTAATTAAAAAGAGAACCAATGGAAAGAGCGGAACAGAAAACACGAGGCGGGTCTTGACAGGGTCAAACGCATCACATTCATTTCGTCGCCGTCATTCACGACCGGTGCAGCCGTTTCGCCTGGAAATAGACAGATCGGGATCGAAAGGTCCACCGGCCAGCTCTCTCTTTTCTCTCTGATCAGTCTCGGCTGTTTTTTCCAGCCTTACCGCCAGCAACCGTTCTATTGTCGTCGATTACAGGTGAATTCAGTCGCGATTGCTTTTATACTTCAACTCATGATTTGTACGCTGCAGTATTATGCTATGCAAGAAACTTCTGTCGAGATCACGGTTTTGAGTGTTCTGTGGGAATTAGCTAGAGAAGAATATTCTCGCCGTGGTTTACATTTCCGCATCAATTAAGCACGACTCTGTTCCGCATCAGGTTGTGATTTCTTCCAGGTTTTTGAATAGTTGTTCTTGTAGTTGGTTTTTATGAATGCAGACGTGAGGGTGTAGGTGTTTAATCTTTTCAGCTGGGGCTGGTAAAAATAGGCATATGGTCGTGAGAGGAGAACGGTGATTAGTAGGGTAATCTGTATTGATTATTGAACAGTTCTGATGGATGTTGATTGTCTAGTTGCTTGGTTAGAACAATTTGTTGATCACTTTGACATAGCTAAAACCCGCTGATTTCTTGGGACATTTGTATTTTAAAATGAGAAGGATTACGATTCAGAAATGGCTCTGAGGATGATTACGATTCAGGCAAGGATAGGCTTGGAAGGAAGTATTAGTAAGCTGTGAGCATGTAGTTTCTGGTTACTTTGGAAGGTTGTGTCTTGAGGCAGTTGCTTTTTTCATAAATGAGTATGGACAGATCGAAATACCATCTCGAAATTTGGAACATCCCATTTGATTATGTGATTAACCACACACAATTGCGGTGTGGTTAGCAGCGACAGTTTCATGATAATTCTGGTGCGTTTAACTGTTTGCGATGAAGTATTGTACGTTCCAGAATATTATCTTGTGAGTGTGACAGTGGTTGTCCGCTTACTTGGCTAGGATCTTTGATTCATATGCATTGTACCTACCTTCTGATTAGGCTATTTATTTCATAAAAAAATGATTTTCTGTCTTATATTCCTAGGTAGCTTGCTTCAAGCACAGTCAATATGGCAGCATATATTGTTGCTCGGCGCCGATCACTTGGGTTGATCACTTCTCACTTTGGTGACTCTTCGTCATCAGTGCTCCGTTGTGCGACTCCGTGGAGATCATTTTCAACTTCCTTCAGGGAAGAGCGGGACACTTTTGGACCAATTCAAGTTCCATCGGATAAGTTAGTTCTCATTTTCCACAGTCAAATGTCTTATTCCATTTCCTTTTAGCTTATATGATTTTTCTATATGACGTTTGATGGACAATCTATTGTCTTTTGTGTATTCTGAACAGGTTATGGGGTGCACAAACTCAAAGATCATTGCAGAATTTTGATATTGGTGGCGAGCGTGAGCGAATGCCGGAGCCAATCATTCGTGCCTTTGGTATCCTCAAGAAATGTGCCGCTAAGGTAAAAAGTTATATTCCATGTTTGAGCTTGTGCTTCTCTAATAGAGGCATACGAGGTTTTAGAAGAGCGCTTGTTATACTTAGGAGAATTGTTGTGTTATTTATTGCCCATTACAGGTGAACATGGACTATGGTCTTGATCCAACAATTGGTAAGGCCATCATGCAGGCTGCTCAAGAGGTTGCCGAGGGGAAGCTAAATGATCATTTTCCACTTGTTGTGTGGCAGACTGGTAGTGGCACTCAAAGTAATATGAATGCCAATGAGGTTAGCACTGTGCTTGGTGCCTTGTTGGCTAGTTGGAAATGATGTGAAAATAGCATATAGCCTTTAGTGGTGCCACTGTTTGACTGTTTTTTATAGTGATTGGCATTTCTAATTTACAGTTATCTTATGCTTGTCTTTGTGATTTGTTTAAGGAAGCATGGGTGCTAAAATTTGAAGGATAGTATTCTGTTTTTGGCGTTTCGTAGAAAGATGAGTCTTGTATATCCTAGAAAGATGAGTCATGTATATCTCGTTCACTTCCCCCCCTTCAAAACTCGTTTTGTTGTACAACTTCTTTATGCCGTCCGGGAACAAAGAAAGTTTAGAAAATTGTTGAATTCTCTTTGTTTCTTTACGATTCACAGTTGACTCCTGTTGATGCTGTAAGATGTCATCAATCATGTGTTGGGGCTTAGTCTAATATTCTGAAATTCTAGCACTATGATTTTGCCACTTAAATACAGTCTATAAAATAGCCCATATCCTTGGTTTTCTATGAAACCCAGATGCGTGTTTAATGTGTCATCCTTTTATTTCTTGTTGATATCTGAAGTAGAATTCTCAATTTCTCTTCTTATTATTTTTCAAATAATCGAGAAACATTTAAGAGTATAAACTGCAGCTGTGTTGTGTTTAGTGAGTCAAAGTATCTGACATGGAGTTATGTTGAGTGAAAAATTCGCTGTATGGTATGGTTGTCACGTGTCACTATCCATGGTCACTTATGTGATTATGTCCTAAATCATGCAACCTGGCTCAGAAAGAGGAGACACTGGCTTCAAATGCTGCACCTATAAGTTGCATAAACTCATTTTTCTGTAGTTGATCTTCTACAGTAGCTTGTTATTCTTTTATTTCCATTCTTTTTATTAATTATTGATGTTCACAAATAACTTTCCAGGTTATTGCTAATCGAGCTGCTGAGATCCTTGGCCATAAGCGTGGAGATAAGCACGTGCATCCAAATGACCATGTTAATAGATCTCAATCTTCTAACGACACTTTTCCAACTGTAAGTGATTTACTATGTTAAACTCCTAAAATTTCTGTGAACTGCATTTTCCTTGGTAAGATTCTGATACTATTTCCATCCATTGTCTTTTATTTTGCAGGTAATGCATATTGCCGCTGGAATGGAAATAAACTCGAGATTAATTCCAAAACTAAAAACTTTGCACACTACCCTTCATTCCAAGGTGATTGCACCTGAATATAATTATTGAAATAGACAACTTCTGTTCTTGTAGTCAGTTGGAGCTCTTAAACTCTTGCAATTTACGCCGTCTTCCATGTGTCATTACCTTCTGCTATCAATGACAATGGTGAATGGCGGAGATAGTTCCTGTCTTCATTTTGTTAGCATGTCTTTTAGCTGCCATTTTGTAATTTTCTGACTTATACTCGTATGCTATTGTCACCGTGTTCTTCTGCCATCAGACTGTTGAATTCAATGACATTGTCAAAATTGGTCGTACTCACACTCAAGATGCAACGCCTTTGACACTCGGCCAGGAGTTTAGCGGCTATACCACCCAAGTGAGATATTTTCCTCCATGTCACATGATCTCATTACATGATCTGTTCTGAGTTTGTAAATTATATCTTCGTTCATTATGTATTTTTTTTCCAGGTGAAGTATGGAATTGATCGAGTCACGTGCACTCTGCCTCATATGTATCAGGTTGTCCATGGGATATTAGACTGCTTATCAATCTATCGTTTCTCCGTATAAAATACTAACTTCTTGGATGGTTGGCAGCTTGCACAAGGCGGAACTGCAGTTGGCACCGGATTGAACACAAAGAAAGGGTGAGTTATTTTCAGTAGCTATCGAACCCGATACGTTTCAGATTGTGTTCATTATGTATTCAAGTATCTGTGAGGTTCTTTCCCAGTCACATTGGTTAGGGTTTTTAGTCATCATATTTCTGCTTGAATGGTTAAATATGCAGTGTCAACTGCTATCATTTATTTGGGGTTTCTCTTTGTCTTCCTACTCAAAGCAAATATTCAACCAAGAACTGAAAACGTTTTCCGAAACTTACCAGAAGATAGACCACTCTCCTTTTCAGTCTACTTTTTCTTCTGCTTTGACCTCTTTGAAACTAAGCTACTCACACTGTAGAAAGAGGGTGGAAAAGTAAACAACCAAAAAGAAAGGGATTTATCTTTTACAATTTTCGTCATTTACGCTCTTTTTGACAATGTGGTTTTGATAATTTCTGATGCAAACATGTTTTGCGACTGACACATTATGATGATGAACCTCAAGTTGGTAACATGGGTTTTGGAAGTGGTGTTTCTAATTGTTAAGTTTATTTGCTAATTTCTAGTTAACAAGTCGTTATTGTCAATATACGTTACTGTTTGCATATCTTCATAGATGTTGATTTCTTTTCACAGCTAGCATTCTGCTGCATAATTCGTTCTTTCTTTAATTGGGACTATTTGCAACTTGCATGCAGGTTTGATGTAAAGATTGCTAGAGCAGTAGCCGAGGAGACGAACCTACCATTTGTGACAGCTGAAAACAAGTTCGAAGCTCTGGTTGGTTTGCTATTTTGACACAGTTGAAGCTTACTTTCCTTCTCTTCTTTCAAGCTGTTTTTACGTTAAAATTGCCTTCAAAATTTTTTAATTTGTCCAGCCGTGTTTTATGTATGCTGTATTTTAGCTGTAAACAGATTCCTCTAACTGAAGCACTTTATGTTTTGCAGGCTGCACATGATGCTTTTGTTGAATGTAGTGGAGCTCTTAACACGCTTGCTACTTCTTTGATGAAGGTGGCCAATGACATACGATTGTTGGGAAGGTGAATATATAAGCACTAGTTTAAGCTCAAACCACTCTACTCCCAACTTCCTTTCTTGATTGTGTGATGGATTTGGCTTTGTCTATTTAATCAGTGGTCCAAGATGCGGTCTTGGTGAACTCATTCTTCCAGAAAATGAGCCAGGCAGCAGTATTATGCCGGTAATATTTATTATCCTCATTCTTCACGAACCTCTCTCCCTCTCTTGATTTTTTCCAGATAGGTTTGTATACTCACAACGGTTAGTTATGTTTTCTTGTTTCAGGGAAAAGTTAACCCAACCCAGTGCGAGGCACTTACAATGGTCTGTGCTCAGGTAAATGCCGTTCGTTTAGCTGTCTTTTATATCACATTTGTCACAGCAGATTTCCTTTTCCAGTTGATATTGAGCTATTCAGACTTTGTAATTCTCCACTTTCGATCCCTGCTGTACTTTAGTTTTTTTGTTGCTGTGCAAGGCAGTTGGAGATTGCCTAAAATTCAATCGTAACTTTAATCTCATGGTTGCGGTTTTTATCTTGCTTCATGCAGGTTATGGGAAACCATGTGGCAATAACTGTCGGCGGAGCAAATGGCCACTTCGAATTAAATGTTTTCAAGCCAATGATTGCAAGTGGTCTCCTGCATGTATGTTTCTTCTCTTACATTCTTTTATCTTTTCAACTTAATCCCATATTATCTTGCACTGCAGTCTGGTGTGTTAACATTGTATTCTCACTGAACTGTTCTATTTATTTGTCATCGAAAGTCTGTAAGATTGCTTGGAGACGCCTCATCTTCTTTCGAAAAGAACTGCGTGAGGGGAATTCAAGCTAACAAAGAACGGATATCAAAGCTGCTGCATGAGGTTAGTTATCTTAGTTCCAGAATTACAACTAATCATGCATTCGTTGAGTTCTGATGGTTTCCATGGCTAATAAACCGTTTCTATGTGGAATTTCAGTCACTTATGTTGGTTACATCATTGAATCCGGTGAGTTCCCTGTACATTATTTTAATGCAAACTTCTTTCTACTCTTTTACTACTTGATCTCTGACAAAATTGCAAAAAACTTGCTTTTTCCGTAGAAAATTGGTTATGACAATGCTGCTGCAGTCGCTAAGCTTGCCCACAAGGAGGGAAGCACCCTGAAGGTAAACATAAATGGATCCCTAGTTAGAAATTGTGATGAATAATATAAAAGTAGATTCGAACCCTCTCCCAACAACTTGAATTATTGGGATGTAACAGCTCTTGACATAATATCAAGGCCAAAAGTTGTCCGTTTCAGATCCTGTTAAGTGATAATCCACAATCTGTACACCTGCCTTACTGAAGTTGTGAAAATTTCAATTATTATGAGAACTTCCACTTGACGGGTATGTTAATAAATAATATTAAAGTTAATGTGAACGTCTCCCAATAACTCAGAGTTATTGAGATTGTAATAGTTCTTGAGAAGAAACAGAAAGCCGACCCTTTTCACCTTCTCTATATGATACGTTGAAATAACCAGTGTTTATAGAACCATGCCTAACTAGCTAGCTAGTTTAAACTCGTTGAGCTGTCTAATCTTTACACCAATGCAATTCGTCTCTGGGAAATTGTCTAATGTCCAGAGTTATGCCTGAAATTGTCCTGCAGGAAGCCGCACTGAAACTGGGAGTTCTGACCAGCGAAGAGTTTGATACATTGGTGGTACCGGAGAAGATGATTGGACCAACCGACTGAAGTCGGAACGGAAGCAAAATTCTATATGTAGCTTAGCTTAGCTTGATTTTTGGGGATCGCATTGATTGAAAGACTATTAAGTGATGTTTGATCCCTCCATTTCTCCTTCAATAAATCATTTTCTTGCGGCGGCCAGCTGAAAATAATGCAGGCAAAATTCTGTTTTAAATCATTTCATTATGTAAACGGATAAGATCACTATAGTGAACTGTTTTTCTTTTGTCCAACAACTCTTATGGGTTCTCCCCCAAGAAAAAAGTGCATGTGCAGATGGTTAAATCCAATGCCCACAACAGAGACTTAGAAATGGGTTGTTGGCCGAAATGGGTGTCCGGCTGGGCTCTAATGCTAGTTGAAATGGGTGGCTAGCTGGCCTCTTAGTTTTTTTATAATTTTCGCGAGGTTAATTGAACGATGATAGATTATAATCCAACAACTTAACATAAAATTTCACATAATCTTGTATATAACATAGAAACTGACAACTTAATCCATTATCTAAGAATATAATAACATAATTTTATAACATAATCTTATAATGCGATTACAAATAATTGATTTTGTTAAGAAATTGTGAATTAAATAAACGTAGTTTAGCAGAATGCGAATTTTATGTTGGAATAAACTACATTACTACGTTAACGGGTAATTAAGTGATAGTTTGTTGACAAAATATCAAACCCTAAACTCTAAGGCGAGAGTACACAACGAAAGGGTACCCCAAATCTTAAACCCTAAACCTTATAACCTAGAATCCTAAACCATAAAATCCTAAACCCTAAACCTTATAACCATAGAATCTTAAACCATAAAATCCTAAACTCTAAAACCCTAAACATTAAACTCTAAAACCCTAAATCCTAAACTCTAAAAATGACAATCATACAATGAAAGGGTACCCCAAACCAAATCCTAAACCTTAAACCCTAAAACCTTAGAATCCTAAACCATAAACCCTAAACTCTAAATCCTAAACTCTAAAATTCTAAACCCTAAATTCTAAAACCCTAAATCGTAAAAACGACAATCGTACAACGAAAGGGTACCCCAGACCCAAACCCTAAACCTTAGAACCCTAAACCCTATAACCCTAGAACCCTATACCATAGAACTCTTAATTCTAAAATCCTAAACCCTTAACCCTAAACCCTTAACCCTTAACCCTAAAACCAAAACCCTAAACCCTACAACAAAAGGTCAATAGAAGGCTTAAATCTCTTAATAGAGGACAATTTAATTCGTAATTGAAGGCTAGTTAACTACGAAATATAACGACATGACATTTTGATCTAAAAAATCCGTACTTGGTGTCATACGAAAGATATGACATACGCAATATATATTGTTAGATTAAACCGATAGTTGATGACATCATAGAAATTTAAAGCATAATTGAAATATAATGTACAATTTACTTAATTATGATAAAATGATATTTTTCAACAAACTACTACTTAATTACACGTCAATATAGTAATGTAGTTTATTCCAGCATAAAATTCGCATTTTACTAGTAATGTAGTTTATTCTAACAAAATCAATTATTAGTAATCACATTATCAGATTATGTTATGAAACTATGTTTTTAGATTATTATGGATTATGTTGTTAGCTTCTATGTTATGTATAAGATTATACGGAATTTTATGTTAAGTTGTTGTATTATCGTTCAATTAACCTCAGGGAAATTAAAAAAAACTAAGAGACCGGTCGGCCACCCGTTTCGGCAAGCACTAGGGTCCGGACGCACACCCGTTTCGACCATCATTAGATCCCGCCCGGCCACATTTCGGCTGGCCAAAGAGTCGGTCGACTGGTAGTTCGGTTGTCTTTATCGTCGGTCGAAACAACCGACCGGCCGACTCTTTGAGGCCACCGAAACAGATGGCCCAACCGAATCCTAATGTTGGCTAAAACGGATGTCCGGCCAACCCCCTTAATTTTTTTTTTCACTTTTTCAAATTAATAACGTAATTTAGCGTCGTTTAAAGATTCAATATATTTTCCTCTCCTCTCTTTCTTCTCGAGGTTTCACTCTCCGTCACCGGCACGGCGGCACCGCCACGCCCTTTCTCTTGTTTAAGAAGTTTAAGAAAAAACTTATGGCATATTCCAGATTCCCTAAACTTATCCATTTTCCATCAATCATGGATGACCCACCCAACAGCCACTGGACCCTTCAATTGGGTTGACATTTTTGGTATCCTTAACGAAATAGGAAATCAAGCAGCCGACTGAAGCTGAAGGATTCATTTCACAAAATCACAATGGATTGGCGGGAAATGGCGGCCGTTTCCCTGCTTGTGATGGAGATTGTGGTCTCCCATACTTGGGCTATACCAACAACTCTTGATGGTCCCTTCCAGCCATTCACTCGCAGCTTTGATTCTTCTTTACGCAGAGGCAGCGACGACTTGCCCATGGATCACCCGAGGCTCATCAGAAATGTCACCGGGGATTTCCCTGAGCAGATTGCTTTTGCTGCTTCTTTTTCCCCTACTTCAATCTGGGTATCTTGGCTCACCGGTAATCCAATCCCACTCCCTATCTTAATTCACACAGTTTTGCATGGATTGCTGAATTAGGTTTCTCTTATTGTGTGCTTCAGGTGAAGCGAAGATGGGTAGAAATGTGATTCCTCTGGATCCAGCTTCTGTAGGTAGTGAGGTTTGGTACGGTAAAGAGAGTGGCAAGTATACTGATAAAGTCACAGGAAATTCAACCGTATATTCTCAGTTGTATCCCTTTGAGGGCCTCTTGAATTACACCTCTCCCATCATCCACCATGTTAGAATTCATGGTAATTTATGCTCGATCTCCTTTTTTAACTGGGTTTGGATTTCTGCAATGCCATACCCCTTGTTGAACTGCAATATTGAAAGGTTGAGACTTGTTAATCCATGGCTTTAGGTTCTATTGGTAGAGAATTTACTACTTGTCATTCCAGGTCTCGAACCGGGGACAAGATATTACTACAAATGTGGGGACAGTTCCATAACAGCTATGAGCGACGAGCTAAACTTTGAAACCATGCCATTGCCTGGTCCAGATTCATATCCTGCTCGAGTTGCAGTGGTTGGAGACCTTGGTCTCACAAAAAACTCTTCGTTGACTATAGATCATTTGACGATGAATGAACCATCGCTAATTTTAATGGTTGGAGATTTGACTTATGCAAATCAGTATCGCACAACCGGCGGGAAAGGAGCTTCGTGTTACTCATGTGCGTTCCCTGATTCGCCAATTAGAGAGACATTTCAACCTCGCTGGGATGCTTGGGGAAGGTATCTTTAGTTAGCTCATTCATCACCAATGAAGGCAAGCTATGTTTTTCCCGCTTACGTGGTGGGCTTGATTGGTTCAGGTTCATGGAGCCATTGACTTCAAGCATTCCTATGATGGTCATCGAAGGCAACCATGAGATTGAGCCGCAAGCTTCTGGCCTTACTTTCGAATCATACTTGACCAGATTTGCAGTTCCAGCAGAGGAATCTGGCTCCAACAGCAATTTCTACTATTCCTTTGAAGCTGGAGGCATACACTTCATCATGCTTGGGGCATATATCAATTACAATATTAGTGGTAATGAAGCACATTGTATACGTCGTGGCACGCTAACTTCATTTTTGTTAACATTTACGTGAAGTATTATCTGCTGAATCCTAATGACTTGCATTTCAGGTGCTCAGTATGCCTGGCTGCAGAAAGACTTGAACCAAGTGGACCGAAATAAGACACCATGGTTGGTTGCTGCATGGCATTCACCTTGGTACAACAGCTACAGTTCACATTACCAGGAATTCGAGTGCATGAGGCAACAAATGGAAACACTTTTGTATCATCACAGTGTTGATGTTGTCTTTAATGGTCATGTCAGTCCAGGATTTCAATTCTTTCATTCCCAAATTCTTGTCTTTTCTTTATACAAATTTCTTACTAATGTTGCATATTACGTGCTCCTCCAGGTACATGCTTATGAACGGATGAATAGGGTCTACAACTACACATTAGACTCCTGCGGTCCGGTATACATAACGGTTGGAGATGGTGGGAATATAGAGGAAGTCGACGTTGACCATGCAGATGACCCTGCAAAATGTCCTTCACCTGGAGACAACAAACCGGAATTTGGAGGTATTTGTCACATTAACTTCACATCAGGTCCTGCTAAGGGTAAATTCTGCTGGGACAGCCAGCCTGAATGGAGTGCATTTAGAGAAAGCAGCTTTGGCCATGGAATCCTTGAGGTGCATCATATATAGTTTATATATGCTTTAGTCAGTATCAAATGTTTAAAGCCCTAAACTAGGGCGTGCCATGATTGTTGGTTGCAGGTTGTGAATTCTACATATGCATTGTGGACATGGCACAGAAACCAGGAGAATTACAAGGATGACAAGATAGGGGATCAAGTGTACATAGTCCGACAGCCGGAATTGTGCATGAACAAGTCAGCCATCTCCAAAGTGAATTATTCTCTTAAGTGGAAAAATGTCTCGGTTTTTTCAGATTTGCTGCATAAATAGTTACAGTTTGTTTGGTATTACACACTTCCTTTGATGTGGGTCTGTGACGTTTCATTGTGGCTTGGTAGGGGAAAACCGGGACTGAGAAGGGAAGCTTAGCAAATGGAGGTGCAACTGCGACAGCAAACTGGAAGTGGAGCTTGTCCTTCGTCTTCACTGTTGGTATTCGTTTGATCTGACGACGACGAAGATAACGTTGAGTGAAGGCTCTAAAATTGTATTATTTTTTGTCAATGGTGACAAATGAGAGAGTGAGTGAAGATACAGATGATTGAAAATGCAGATATACAGTGACCATAAAGATAATTAGATAGAAAATAGAAGGAAGGTTATCTGTGTTGAACTTGAATGTGGTAACAGTAACAGTTGTACAGAGCTTTAAAGAAATTTAACATTGATGAAGGCAAAACAAGAGTAAGCATCGGGTTGGGGAATGCATAACCCAACCTGGACACAGGCAGGTCAGTCAGGGGCGACTTAGCCACCGATATAGTCTGCTTGTCGGATTTGCGGAGCATCTGGCTGACCTCGAGCAGATAAAGGGGTCTCAATGGCCGAGTTTTTCTCTTTAGATTTAGTCTTATGCTCGGTGTCTTCGATTTTGGTGTTTGTTTTGTTTTGATCAGTTATTTAGGGTTTTAGTTGTGTCCTCTCTTTCAGTTTCTTGGATTTCTTGTTAATTTATTATGTTAGAAGAGAATCAAACAATGTTGATCATCAATTCGGTTGACAATTTTTGCACCTCCCATTTGACTTGTTAATGTACAAACCAGTTTGGGCTATTCAGTTAAATATTGCATCGATATAAAAGATCAACTTTGAATTAACAATTTAGTCCAATCGACACTATATTTGGGATACGTGTGTACTGAAGCGCAAGTGTAAGTAAAATTCATGATGTAGTAATTTAAGAATGAGATAAGCAGAATTCGGGGAGAGTCCAGTTTCTTCACTCACGCGCCACTGCCAGCCAATTTTCTGTGTGTTCTTCTCCCACACCTGCTACTGACCGCCTTCTTCCAGTCACCCAATTCTACAGAAAAATCAAATTCCCAAATCGGAGTTATAGCAACTGCCGTCTACCGTCGTAACTCTGACGCTTTGTGGAAGACGGTCAGAGACATAAGGGGAAAAATGTCGCCGTCGTCTCCCTCTTCATCTTCGTCTTCTCCGCCGTCTCCCTCCGCTTATAGCTCGTCGCCTTTGAAAGGGGAAGACAGGACTAAGCAGGGGTTAGGATGGATAGAGTGGCTAAGGGGGTGGATGTACGTGATATACGAGATCCTCTTTCAGAGAATCTTGGCCAGTCACTTGCTGAATCCTATGCCTCTGCCTCCTATTAACGACCTCACTTGCATCGTCACCGGATCCACCAGCGGCATCGGTCGCGAAACCGCCAGGTTCCTTGTCCTTCTTCCGACGTATATACTTTGGTTCTAGATGGATGGAGGAGCTTCGCTTTCTTGATTCTAAATTAGTTGTATCCCCGTGTTGCAGGCAACTAGCGGAGGCGGGAGCGCACGTTGTAATGGCCGTTAGGAATGTTAAGGCGGGCACCGAGTTGATCCAGAAATGGCAGACTGATTGGGCAGGGCAAGGCCTCCCGCTCAACATCGAGGTATGTGATTTTGTTTACTGATCTCGTAAGTTTTAGATCATTGACTTAGGCTGGATTTAGTAACTAGTACTGTATGAGCATTTCTAAGTTAAGTTCAAAGTCAAACCAAGTTATGGAAAGTTCAGATGGTGAAGTAAGCAAATCGTTCGTGTTTCTGTGTTGAACCTTTTGACTTGGATTAGCTAATATGGTTTTCCAATTTGGCTAGGTGATGGAACTTGATCTTCTCTCGTTGGAATCGGTTGTTAAGTTTGCTGAAGCCTGGAACGCTCATTCACGGCCTCTCAATGTCCTTATCAACAATGCTGGCATTTTTTCCATTGGAGGTCTTGTCTTTCTTGGACATTCATTGAGTTCCGATTGCAGTTTCATGACATTCTACTCTCTTGACATTCATTGAGTATAAAAAAACAGAGGAAGAGATTCGATAACCTAGGAAACAGCCTAAATGCTGCAATACTTTCACTGTCTTGCTTACTCAAGGTTTTGCTGTATTCAGAATCACAAAGGTTTTCAAAAGATGGATATGAAGAACACATGCAAGTGAATCATCTCGCTCCAGCGTTACTATCAATATTACTATTGCCATCCCTAATTAGAGGCACTCCTAGTAGGATTGTCAATGTGAATTCAGTGGTGAGTTCTTTTGGTTCTCTTCTCTGTGAATTTCGCTTTACAAGTTCTACAGAAGAATGAGTATACTACTTGTGAGTTTTGAAGATTGCTAATTATTGCCCAGCTATACTTTTGCTTTCTTGGTTCGTCTTGTTTTCTTACTTTCTCTTCAGATTTCTCTTGTAATCTTGACCTTGATAAAAAAATTATTAGAAAGTGAGCATTTTCACATTTTCGTATTGACCACTTTGCTTAAACTTAGAGGAGCTTCAACATTGTCTTTACATGCAGATGCACTATATTGGCTATTGTGACACAGAAGATTTGAATGTTACTTCTGGGAAGAGAAAATACACAAGCCTCGTGGGATATACCAGCAGCAAGTTAGCACAGGTTCCTTGGGAGTGATATTCAGTTTGGTGGTTTATTAGTTAAGGGAGTGTATAGATTGTGTGGTATTATTTATTGGCTCTGCAACATGTTCTCTTCCTTGCCCCCTTCAGCTTTCTACTGAAGCTGAAGGGGGCAAGGTTAATGGAGATGCCTGTATCTGTAAGTATGGGCAACACAGTTAGCGAGGAGGAATTGTAGATTTAGGTTGGATGTCCAATGTGGACGGTAGATAGATTTCTGGATTTAAATTAGTTCTAGGATTAATTTCCTTATCTTACTGTCCAGATCAAGCGGTTGATATATCGTGGTTATTTTGGGAGTTGGAACAAGTTAATAGCAGCAAATATTTCAGAGTTTAGCTAGCTGTATTGTCAAGACACTACCTTTACAGTCAGGATTTTGCTATCCTTGAGTACTACATGTGCTAGATTTTATAGCTTCTTTATCATAGGGTGAAGAGAATTAATTGAATAATGACCACCGTGTTTGATTCGACGAGAATCATGCTTTAAGATGTTATCACTTTGATCTAGTCCTCTAAAATCTTAGATGAATCCAGAGTCACAAGGTCAAGAGAAAAATTTGTTGTTCGTTTGTTTTATATCTTTGAATACGTAGTAGTCATTATGAGTTTTCCCTTTGATTTCAGGTAATGTTTAGTAATATTCTCCATAAGCGCTTGCCTGGTGAAGCTGGTATAAACGTCGTGTGTGCTGATCCCGGAATAGTCCATACAAATGTTGTAAGTCTCTTGAATATTAGAATTCTGTATTCTTTTGGGCGTGTGGGCTGCTAGAAGATATCCATGGATGCCTAGTTCTTCAGCCTTGGTGATATGTCGTTTCTTTGTTCTGATCGTTTCTCAGCATTCACATCTTATCGCAGATATCAGTAGATATTTAGAAATGCCAGGAACCATTCCGATCTTGATTAATTGATTCCTCTGTCAAATCCATGACAAACCAAAATATGGATTCATTAGGTCCTAGGGCGTAGCTTCACCCATTTATGTTGATGCAGGCTAGGGATCTTCCGAGAATCCTGCAAACCGGATATAATCTAATACCGTATTTCATCTTCAGTCCCGAGGAAGGTGAGACTTTCGATCAACAACATTCCATATCGAAGTTTAACTCATACTGGATTTTATTCGGTGCCTTGGTTCGATCGAGCTGACATCTTCTGGTTCCACGACCAATGCAGGTTCCCGCAGTGCACTTTTTGCAGCCACAGATCCTCAGATGTCAGAATACTGTGAACTGCTGAAAGCAGAGGACCATCCCGCCTGTGCATTTATCTCCCAAGATTGTCGACCAGCAAGCCCTTCAGAAGAAGCACACAGAACTGAGCAATCACATAAACTGTGGGAGAAGACACTAGAGCTAGTTGGTCTTCCAACAGACGCTGTGGAGAGGCTTCTCCAAGGGGAAGAAGTCGTATGCCGATATGCGAATCATAACAAGGAGGAATAGCCAGATTTCGTTGCGACTTAGAAGTTGCCTTATGAAGTTTTAGTGTCTAACAACACCAATTTGATGCATTTTGTAATGTTATCCTCCATTTCTGTTCTTCTAAGCTGGTTATTAGTTTCTTTGGACATTAGATGTTTAGATGATGAAGAGCTCAAAGCTCGAGCATACCCGAATATTGAATTGTACAAGTATGCAACAAGCCAACAACAATCAATTTATCAAATCACCATTTAAATTTTCTTTTGACAATCTAATCCCTGATAGTACTAATTAATTCTTTATCGTGGCGGTTTAAATTACTAATTTACCCTTGATAGTAGTACAAAATCTAGTACGTTGTTGATTCAAGTCTCATTTCTTATTTCGATTTGTTGGAGAATGGTTGCTAAGTTTTCCTTTTCCATCTCCCAGCCAAAACGGCTGATCCTCTGAGAGAAGAGGTTCCTACGACGCGCTGGTTGATCTTATAATTCAGTTGTGGCCGATGGCCAGATTCTCAGCTGAAGACGGCGAAGGATCGAGTAGCAGACATCGTAAACGACCAAGGACAGTTTCTCCCTCTTCAAACTCCCTTCCTCGACCGATGACGGGCTCGGCCGGCGATGACGAAGCGGTGATACTTAGCGGCGACGATGAAAATGAAAACCAACTACCGGAAGGCCGTGCCGGAGATCTCCTTGAAGAAGATGTGGATGATGACGAGGATTGGGTGACCGAGGAGGCTGACGACGTTTTGAGGGAAGTGGCAATGGCGGAGGTGGAGGAAGAGGAGTCGGATGACTACGAGAGTGAGGAGGATGATGACGATCCCATCCTAGGAGAATCGCGGGAGGAACCGTTGCAGAATTCGGAGAGTAGCAGAAGCGGTTCCGTCTCCGTAACCCTAATTGATCCGGAAGTGCTCGATTGCGCCGTCTGTTTCGATACTTTGACTATTCCTGTCTATCAGGTCTTGTTATCTTCCCCGTAAATGCTCATTTTCCGATCTGTGGATGATAATATGCTTGTTTATCTTGTGCGCGATGAAATTGATTTGTTAGTAGCTTGCCTGTTTCCTGTTGCAGTTTCTGTAATGGTTTCGTAATGCCTGCTATGGATTGCTTTGTGAAACTGGTTTCCGATGTCCTTTTGTAACCTACTTATCTTCTCGGTCTTGCATGCACGACGATAACTCTTTACTCCTAGAGGATTCTCGTGAGGAAATTCACTAGCTCTGTAGTGTCGTTCAAAGAGTTGATAGGTAGGAAAAGTAGTTATATCTCCGGGACTTGGATACACCTTAGCGTTTGTAGGATTTTGGCGGCCATGAGAATGACACTGAAATACTTTGAATCTGGATATCATTTTCAGTAGTTGTGTACTAGAGGAAAGTGAGATCATCCACTATATGCTGAGTAATGTTGATGTGGCCGAGCAATGTCTAACGTGGTTGATTATTCTTACCTTAGGAATTAGAACTGAGATAGATTTTGTTTCCTGTTAAGAATATGAACTGCACCAAGTAGATGATGCTTAATCGGTACTAAGGAGCAGGAATTTGAAGTCAATCGTTTCATTAATAAGAGATTCAAGCCTGCTTGTATGAACTGCTACATAAGTGAATTCCCGGTCTAATTGAGGAATTTAGAATTGAGATAGTAATGAGGAGAACAATGATCTAGTTTATCAATCCATTTCTAGTTTATCAGCTACCTGAGAGGTTAATAGCAGTCTTTTGTTCTGGTATGTGCTGAGTTTGTTTCTTTTGTGATGATTTTCTCCAGAGTCCCTTTATAACAGGGGGTTAGTAGTTGTAGTATAAGGCCCTGATTTCTTATGAAGTTTGTGTATTAGTTTTTGCCTCAAATGCTTCTCTCTTGCTTTGGGTGAAGAATAGTTTACCTGAACCAGCTTTCTAAAGCCTACCAGTTAGTTTGTTTCTTTGAGATCAAGTTCTTAAAGGTTGGTTTTTATCACCAAAATGTAGCGCATGGACAAATTCCTACTTTCTGAAAAGATTCACAGTATAAGTGAATAGCATCTGGATTAGTATGTTGTTGGTAACTTTCTATATGATTGTTATATGGAATGGGTAATGGGCAACGATGGGTTGAGCTTGGGCACTTGGAGCTACATCAAACACAGAACAGAGAAAACTATAATGATTTCAGTACATCAGACCTAGACGCTTACCTCCATGAACGCCATAGAGAGACCTAAACCACTCAAGTATTGTGGGGAGTATCATCCTTAATTTTAGGAAAGCATGGTTGATATCCCTTTAACTCAACTTATTTCTTATTATTGGATTTTCTAATCTGGTTTTCTTGCTTCGTTATTGATTAATCTATGATTCTTTTTAGTAATTTGTTCCGGATAGCTTATGGATGTATGAGGGTTCCAGTTCCCTATGGACTGCCTCTATTTTATTGATTTTGTAAGGTTCTGCAAAATAGGACATGCTGCCTCTTACCATTAACTTCTTCTCTAGTATTTAGTGATTCATATTTCCTTTTCCTTGTGTCATTAGACTTAGGATTGCACGTCCTGTGTGTCTCTTCTGATACCAAACCTTTCACTTCCCTGGCTGTACGTTACAGGGAAGTAACGTCTTTGACAAATTCGAATGCTGCATACTTGGAGGCTACTTGATTTAATCAAGTAATAAATTGTGCTAGATATGTGAGACTTTGAGTCGTGTCTTACCTTCTTTCTCTTGTTGCTCGAATATCAATCTTCATGATCTTACCTATATCTATTCTGACATTTCCATTGTTCCTGCTCATTGTCAGTGTGAGAACGGCCACACAGCTTGCAGCCCCTGCTGTTCCAAAATGGCATACAAGTGCCCTTCATGTTGCTTGCCAATTGGCTACAATCGGTGTCGGGCAATCGAGAAGGTTCTAGAATCAGCCACCGTACGATGCTCAAATGCATCCAACGGCTGCAAAGAGATAATCACCTACAGCAAAAAACAAGCACACGACAAGGACTGCATCTATGCACCGTGTCAGTGTCCAATCTCCGGCTGCAACTTCTCAGGCTCCGCCCAGCAGCTCTGCCACCATTTCACCTCCAACCACAAGAACCGCGCGGTACAGTTCCGGTACAACACCACCTTCCCAGCGTTCTTCACCAGCGACCACAAGTTCCTCATTCTTCAGGAGGAGAAAGAAGAGGTTCTCTTCTTTCTGACCAACAGTGAAGAAGTAATCGGGAACATGATCTACGTTAGCTGTATAGGCCCCTCGTCGTACAAAGGGAAATTCTTCTACGAAGTGAGCGCGAAAACCGAGGACAGCAACCTTAAGTTTCAGGCCTTTACGGAGAACGTTCTGAAGAAGGGGAATGCCCCGCCTCCAGGTGGGTTCCTTGTAGTTCCGGCTAGCTACTTTGGCAGGTACAAGCAAGTCAGTCTAGATGTCTGCATATATCAGGTCGAAACTTATCCTAGCGACTTTGTCCGTGCCACTGCAGCTTGATTGCACAGGGTCTGTTAGCTCTAACTTCTTATCTACTAATTTCATGTTTGTTAGGTTGCTGTGAAGTGCTAGGTCGCTGAGCCTGGTATTGGCTTAACTGAATGGATATGGAATCTGTTATCGAACTGTATTTCTGGTATGTATGTATTGACTGCACCTTTGATATGACAGTTCGTCGTAGGTTGGGCAAAGTGTTTCCAAACCTTAGCACAGTGAACCAATATATGATAAGTAAATCTTTGATAAGTCATCCAATATATGACTTTTAGCAAGTACAGCTTTTTAATTATACCGTCGGACTTTATAAAAAAATAAAATTATACCGTCGGAGTAAGCAAAAAAAAAATGTCTAGAACAGCAAAGGAGGCCCGATCTGGAACATTGAAGTATCTTTGTATTGTAGTGTTCTCCGAGAATCTTGGTATCTTCTCGATTATCAAGCTAGAGTTGAGGGGTGTTGTGTTGGGTTTGCAAATGATTTGGGACAAGGGTTACAGACGTGTTCAGCTGTAGATCGATTCCCGATGCGTAGTCCAGTTGAGCGAAGGGCCATGCTTATGCAACTCTCGTCAACCATTCTTGTGAGTCACTTGCCCGAGAATGGTAAGTTAGTATTTCTCATGTTTATAGAGAGAGCAATCGTGTTGCTGATAATCTAGCTATTAAAGGGCATTCTCTTCTTATTGGTTCGTATTGTATTGAGCTTTCTAATTCGATTTGTTTAATCGGTCCTTTTATGATATACTTGGTTTTTCCGAACTGCATCCAATTTGTTACCAAATAAAAACCGTCTACAAATCTTTGTTGTTTATGCATCAATTTTACTAAAAAGGGACAAAGTATCAGTGTTGTACTTTACAAACCGGAGGCATACGGCACTCCACTACTCGGAATCCAAGCATCACCGTTCAGGAAATTCCCGACGGTGAACTTTCCGGCCTCAGTAGCGCTTCTAATCACGTGAAACCCAGGCCAGGAAACTCTGCCCTGAGTCCTTCCTCCGATCCCACTATTCGTGTACTCTCCATAGTAAAGTGTCCTCAGAGCAAACTCTCCGTTCCACGGCAACCATCCGGCGGGATCAACAAATCCATCCATAGCGCTCTTTATCACCAGTGTCCTCGAGTACTGCTTCCATGGCCTCCCTAGATATGTCTCGAAGGACCCCTGCACTTGTTCCAGGTCTGCAGCTGCCATGATCCTGTTGATCAGAAAACATGGAAAATAAATTAAATCGAGATTCCAACTAGAATTGAAACTTGGGTTGAAAATCTGATCTATGATTGCTTCAAATCATATTTTCGCCACCTGGAACTTTGAATGACGATGCCAGTGTTCTCGTTGGGGTCGGTCCTTCCCTGAGCAGTGACGGTGTTCTTCTGGTGACTCATGGGTCTTCTGACGTATATGTTGCAGCTCTGAAGCACGACCGAGGCGTCGCCGAAGATGAAGTCAACAGTGCCGTAAATGTCGCAGTCGCGGTAGAACTGGCGTTGGGAGTGGACGTATAAAGTGTCTTGGTAGCCCTTGAAGCTACACCTGTAAAACACTGATAGGTCCGAACTCGACCGGAGCGCAACCGCTTGGTGGTTCTGTGGTCCGGCGGTGTTCTCGAATGTCATGTCCTTGGCTATGAACCCCGCCCCTGATACAGCTGCATTCAAACGGTTACGTTACAATTCAAGTAGTGGTTGAATTATGATTGAAACATGACTAAGCCCATTTTAAATTAAAAATTTGTATATTGAATAATAATACATTTTTCCAAAACTAATACTAAGTCATAAAAGAAAACATTCATTTTACATGGTTAAACCATTCATAAATTATCTAGTTTAAAAAAACATGAAGGAATACTAATTACAAAATCATCAAAATTTTATAAATAATTTAGTACTTGAGGGTTGAGGTTAGGGAATAAGAGAGTCGGAACTCTCCCTTACTTCTTTTAATTCCAACATGACAAAACACTAAGCGAAATTTAAAATTACGTTAAACTGAACTCGAAAAAATCGTCAATATATACCAACATTTAATGTTCTAAACCGAAACTAACTCACCCCAATATTTGACTCATCTTAAATTTAATATTCAACTAATCTATAGTCAAATATCATATATAGACTTGTTATAAATTTTAATACTTTCTAGACCTACAAATTAAATAGTAATCAGTAACTCACCAAAAGTTGCAGAGCGGTAAGTGGTGAAGCCACCACCGACGCTGTTACTATTAGAAACCACTGTTTCATCAATCCCATCTCCGATCATCATAACGTTCCTCATCGATTTCTTAATCTCCACGCTCTCTCTGTAAACTCCCTTCTTCACATATATCACAAACCTCTTCCCCCCCATCGCCGCCGCATTCTTCCTAACCTTAACCGACGCCGCCACCGCCTCCGATATGGTCCCATAATGCCCCGTTCCATCTTGGGCCACCACTATATGCTCCGCCTCAGGCCTACCACTCCCCTCCAACTCCTCCAACAGCTTCCTATCGCCGTCCGCCACCCACGACGGAAACCTTCGCCCTTCTCCCTCCTCTGCCGCCGTTGACAACAGCTTCCTCCTCCCACCGCCATCTCCCGCCGCCGCCTGACTATTAACCGCCAGCGCATTGCTAAGCGACTGGGAGAACTGGGACATGACACGTGGCAACAACGATGATGACGCCGGGGAGGAGGTGACGTTGAGGTCGCGGAAGCCGTTCAGGCAGGTCTCCTTATTGGCAACGGCTGCGCTGAGCCACGTCACAGTGTCTGACGGCACTGTGGACCCCAGCGAGAGATTGAGGTGGTCCAGCGTGTCATCGTACAGCTCAGCACAGTCAACCATTGCTGACTTGGCAGCCGCGATTCGAAGCGGATCCTCACGATCTTGATCAACAACAAGGGAAGAAGAATGAATCTTGGAGTTCGAGCTGAGGGATGATGACATCATCAGCTGCTGGCGAACCTGCATGGCATGCCTTATGGTCTCCTTGATCGAAGACTGACGTGGAAGGTCTGATGCTTGCGTGTCGGCCGCTGATTGGCCGATGGCCATAAGACAATAACAAGAGTAATAAACTAGAATTAGCTTAAGGAGATCCATGTTTGGATTGATGTTTGAAATGAACATGCATGTACGTGTATGTTTATATATATAGGCTCGGTTTCGGGTCGGGTTTGTCGGGTTGTTTAGATGATATTATTATTATATTGAGAGAAAAAGGAATGGGAAATGAGGGTGTAACGTAAGTGAGAAGGGAAACGATGGAAGAAGGAAATAAAGGGATGGTTAAGGGTTCATGTAACGTGTTCTCAGGGTTGGGGGGACCCAGCAGTAGCTAGCTTACGTGTCAATGTTTTGTATGAGTTGGCGCTTTCATGACTAATCGATATTAAGTTATTATGCTTCTGAGTTTTCATTAATAAGGTTTTAGTTTATTAATAAGGTTTGAGTTATTTGTTTTGGTCATTGGTAATGGCATTTGAGTTGAGTACGTATTTCATTTTGTTTTCATTTAAGTTAGAGGTCTTTATTTTTGCCTTGTAGTAGTACTGCCTAATTACCTGATGTTTCGTTACATTTATTGAAGGTTGGTGCTAATTAGTTAATTTGGAAATCAATCCTAATTTTTAATCAATTTCTGATTTGGCGATAAAGTTTCAATTAAAAATGTTAGGTTTCCGCCTTATAATCCTTATATGAGGCTTAACACTAAAAAATTTCATGAACTATTGACTAATTACAAAAATATACACGACCATATTATAGACGGTGTGTCATGATCTATTTCAAAAGTTTCAAGATCTGTCCAGCCGCTAGCACTCTTTGCCGGTGTGAGTTTGAAGCCGCAAATCCTTGTTTGGTGAAACAATGAAACTATAGGGAGATCGAAAAAAAACTATTCAAGAAATGGTTTGAACTTGGAAAACATAATCCATTAATCTTATACAAAAATTATTTCCATATTTGGGTGTTGGAAGATTAGTTAAGAACACATACGACCGGCACAAATTACATTGCATGGAGGGTTCTAAAATTAATCAAGTATCCAATTGAAACATGATGGTCCGTTATCACTTTCCCAACATGATGGCGACACCTTACCAAAACCTTAAAAACGCTCTTTTTTATATATCGATAAACCCTTTTCATGGGCATCGCATTAAGTAATGCCATCATCGGCTAAATTTAAGGACCATCACTTGTATGTTAAAATGATTATACATTTCGGATTTCGAACCTAAATTTTTTGGGAAGAAAACCAAATGCGGTCACAATTCGATTACGACCTGTTCAGCAGTTTCAAAGAAGTTAATTAGGCTCCTGATCATATGTATATCTGTGAAAGAAGTTAGGCGTATATCCGCGTGCATGAAAGTGATTAGAAAAGGTAGTGGGGAATGGGATGGCCACGTCAGACAGCCAGGTCAGCATCACATTCAGCTTTTGAGCTGGCCCTCGGTTTGGATTTATATCAAATGATAGCCAAGTGATTGGTTGAGGATTTGGTGTTTAATGTTTATGATGAGCTGGCATTACTTTCGGAATGGATGAATCTAAAGAGAGGCTCATGAGGCTGACACCTGGAGCTTAGGGAATAGCTTGGAACACCAGTTGAGGCTGTTAGTTGATTCGTTCTCCCTCTTCTTCTTAATTAGGGTTTGGTTCTTTAGCTTAAAATGTATCTTTTTGTTAGATGGAAAGTTCACTTTTTACCATGTGCTGTCTTCACCGTTCTGGTAATCGGGTCGTTCGTTTTGTGGTATGTTTAGTACATAATGGTCGTTTGGATTGTTTAATAATCAATTTGGACTAGCAATCTCCAACTTGTAACATTTTGTTCATTTTAGTGAGAAGTGACAGTGCATAAGTGACAAATTTGCTGAATTTTTTTATCGTTGACGTGAATAGGACTATGTTGTGATAGATAAAGAAAAAAGCACGATTGCTCCGTATCTTTTAATAGTCGTGGGACTAACCCACCCAAAACATACAAGTACAACCATGACAGTTTGAGCATTTGATCCTTTAAAAATATGCGCTACTATGAGATTTTTTTTTAAATCAAGGACGAATCGTCCAAATGCGTGCAAGCTGAAGAGCTGAAGCGATTCTTGAGGATCAACCAGTCCTTGGATAGGGTAAACTACTCTATTAGCCTTTACACTGTCGAGCACGTCTCGATTTCTCGTCGTGACAATGACTATGCTCCCCGGTGCAAATAGATTGGTGAGATCCCACACTTCACTCAGAAGCAACCCTTGTAATTGCTCCCATGTTTCGACTTCGTCCAGGACAACGAAAACTCTCCCTCGCTTGAGACGTCCCCTTTTGAAAAAAATTCGCAAGTCCCGTCTCGTGATGTCCTCGGACAACAAGGCAGAATAGAGTTCTTTCAATAAATCATCCAACCCACGCCCTTCTTCCCATCTGTTGTTGATGTAGGAAAGGAAATGATGCTTGCAACCATGTGAGGGTGCTAGATTTTTATGCAAAGCTCGAGCAGTAGCCGTCTTGCCAGTACCACCCATGCCCCAAAGTCCAATGATGCTAACATGATCATTTTGATGCTTTCATCTCTGGCAACTGTTTAATTTCTTCAACTCGTGAATCCATTCCGACCCAGTCGTTGTCGATACATCAAGGCTTTCTGCCATTTCTTCTAGCAACTCGTTCGCATTGCCAACGATAGCTTTGATCAACTTATGTTCCCCCCTAAAAGAACAAGAAACAAAAGAAAAATCCTTAAACCAGACGTAATCAAAATTAATTCTTACATATAGCTGCAAAGGGCTCATAGTCTTACATAATCGACATCAAATCACCTTACTAACCAGTTAATTCAAGTGATTCTAAAAAAAAACAAAACGCAAAAATAAATCTAACAAGTACTGACCTGAATTCATCAGACGGGAAGCAGAGGCCAGCCTGATCAGCAACATCTTTAAGTGCGACCCTCCATGTCGTCTTCTGATCCAAGCTGTGTCTTTCAAGATGATCGATTGCTGCAGCGAAGCTACCGGAGTCATCCGTGACATCTGATGGATCCACCTTGTAGAAAACCGGTAACACCCTGTGCCCATCATTTTCCACGCGGTTGGCTATGGCATGCACCTCGTCAAGGCACCACGGGGACTCGGCGAATCCGGGGGAGAGAATCACCACCGAAATTGGCGGGTCTTTCAGGATCGACACCAGCTCTGCGATGCTCTCTGTTTTCTTAAGCATGGTGTCCATGAAGGTTTTGATATTCTTTTCGGTCAAAGCGTCCACAACGTCTTTGGTAAAACCCTCCCGCATTCCGCCCCGGAAACACACAAATACTTCGTATTCCCATGTCCCGGAAGAATGGGAAGAGGATGACGCGGAAGCCATGTTCACTTGGTGTTTGCAGTATTCCTCGTACTGAACTAGCTAGCTAGCTAGCAGGCGCTTCTAACTACTATACAACTAACTGATGGAGTATTTTGAACTGAATTCTATGATGACGTTGTCGGTTGAGCCAGCTGATATAGATAACATTATCTCCTTCTTCCATTTGGCTTTTGCTGATGCTAGTTAGGCTACAAGTCAACTTAATTGCTACGTAATCTAGAATATGAATACTGAGGATAAAAGAACTTGAACATTAAAAAAAAGCATCCGTACGTCACGCCCCCATTAATTGGTGTAATTATCTATAGAGACGGACAAGTGTGGTAAGTTCGTAGCTGTTGCTGATAAACAAGAGATCAGATGAGAAGAAATTGTGGATCGGACAGTTATCAGTGGACTTGATGGGTAGTCTGTAGTTAAATATTTGCACTGCTGGTATATTTCAGATTTAGTTCTTAACTAATCTAATTTGACTACTATGCACATCTAGTTTGATTATTAGCTTATGTTGCACAAAAGAATTAACAGACGAAAACACATGTTAATCTTGGTTCCACTTGTGTCACATACATCGATACTTGCATTCTTCAACATCAGTTACAGCCAGATGAAAAGTCCTGTCCTAAAAATGATGTTCAGCAGCAATGCGATATTTTGAAGTACAGCAAAATAGCATCTCGGAAAAAAAAAGTACGCATGCTTACCGAAAACTTTATTCTCAGTAGACTAGCGAGACGCCAAGCCTTTTGACCTCCATGTTCTTTACTTTCTCGACATCTTCTCCTCCTTTTGATAGACAGTAAACTCGGAACGAAACAGTCTGTCCAGCATATCTCACATACCAAGGCACTGCAATTACTTCTTCTTCTTCTTCTTCGTCTTCAGTTCCTTTCTGGGTTTCACCTAATACCTTCTTATCAAACCACAGAAAAACATAATCAGACGAGGTGCCACTCCCACCGCAGATCCGAATGGCATGACTGGAGAAAGTAGCAACAACGGTGCCCCCCATTTCAACCTTGCATTTCATATTCAGCTCAACTGCTATAGCATCTGAGGAAAACACAACACCAAATGCGATTCCTTTAAACATTAGTGTATGTGGCTGGTTACTGTCACGGGCTAGAGGCGGCAACTCCATATCATAGCTCACGTTGCAGTTGCTGCACCATTCTGGAAGCTCACTACTTCCCGAGTATAAAACACTACCCTGTCAACCAACCATGATTACACCAAACTTCAATCATCAAACCGATTTGAGAATTCGTGCTAGAAATGCATGCAACTATAACTACATTGTTTGGAGACACACTAAGGGGTTGTTTAGTTTGGATGAGGTATTGCCGCCGAAATAACTCGTTTTGAGTTATTCGGTTCAAAATACTAGTTTGCATGCGACACAAAACTTGTGGTATTTCGGAACATGATATTTCAGATAAAACACTAACTCGTTTGGCAACCAAAACAAAATCGGTGGCATTTCGAGTTGTGCTATTTGAAATAACTCGTTTTTTAGTTATTTCAAATACCTCCACACCCCAAGTATGTGAAAAATCGCCGTATTTTGAGAATGTGACAATACCATATTGAATAACTCGTTAACCAAACAAGATAAATCCAATGCCACACAAGCCCTTTGCACCTATAAATACCACATCCTCAAATAATGAAATAACGCATCATATTACTTCAATACCACATATTCAAAATATCTCATCCAAACGAGTTTTAATAATACCTCTCATTTGAAATGTCAGATAGACAGAAAAACTGAAAAAGGGAGTAACTAGTATGAAAACCTTAACTAGGAATGCATGTATTTGAGAAGGGAATGTTCTGCCAAAAAAGTTTTATATATTGAGAACACACGGCACCATGTTTTGTATTTACCTTAGCTTGCATAGACATTGCTGCACACTTGGGGAAACCCACTGTGATCTGATCGGGCAACTTAGAATCCAATCGCGGGCAATTTTCAAAGCGCAAGAGTGACAGATTCAGCTCCACTGTGTTGCTTGGTAGAGCTTGTAATGACTTGCACCCACTTACACAGAAAACCTCTAGATTTGGTGGAAGAAGTTCAGGCAAAGATTGAATCTTGACACAGCCCTTCAAAGATAATTGGAATAGCTTCACAAGTTCATTGATATTATCCGGGATAGACTGCAGGCTTACGCAGAAACTCAGATTCAGAACACAGAGGTTGTCCAGCAAGTGGATATCAGAAGGCAAGGACTGTATAGCCGTTCCTGTACAATGGATAACCCGCAAAAGTTTCAGATTGCTAATGCCAGATGGAAGACTCTTCAGATTCCCACAATTTACCACATAAACCCCTGTTAAGCCATACCCGCGGTTCGAGATATCTGGAAGACTCACAATCAACGAGCAATCCTCAATCCAAATTTCTTTTTTTACCATATCCCAAATGCTGTTTGGCAACGCCACGAGTTGCGAGTTTCCAACTAACTCCACTTGATTAAATTTCGGTAATAGTTCAGATGAGGTAAAAGCATCTTGCTGCTGATGATGATCAACATCCAGCTCTTCCATTGTGGTATGGCACAACCTAAGTAGCTTCAAGCTTGTTGAGATTCTAGGGAAGCTAGTAATACATTTTCCGCATAGACGTAGGTTGCCATTCTTGACCTTGCGTGTTGCACATGGCAGCTTCGTAACCGGTGTCCCCTCTAGATCCAACACTTCTAGATCTCCTGCATTATTAATCTCCGGACAAAGAGTGAGCTTCGGACATTTGGCCAAGCGAACATACTTCAGGCATTTCGAGTTGAGTTTTGCCGGAAGATGCATTAGATTAAGACATTCACTAAGGTCCACCTCAATCAGCTTGTCCAAATCTTGAACATGAGACGGCAGCTGAACTAGGCTTCTGCATCCCTTGAGACGGAGTAACTCCAGTTTCTTACACCCCGACAAGTTTGGGACGACAATGAGATTCAAGCAGTAGGAGAGGTTAAGCGCAATAAGATTCACAAGCGTTGGCTGTCATATACATGAAATAAAATTCAGAGTAACTTCTAAGGCATGACCATCCAAAGCAAAAGAATAACAGTGGTTTTACATACCTCAACACCACCCCAGCACCTTTCAATATTACTATGGCGTAGAGAAAGTACGACTAGTTTTTCAGGACAAAATGTTGATGGGAGGCATCTTGAAGGAAATCCAATCCACTCCAACCACCTTAGCTCGTTAGGGAGGGTGTCAAGCCCGTCATCTGGTAGTTCGATTCTGGCAGCCCCGACCGGGAAGAAGAAGACATCCAGAAGTCTAAGAGAGTCCATACACTCAAAGGCATCTGCTCCCAAACACATCTTCTTGGCTTTAGAAAGGTCTATAGTCATGCTTTCAATTGCTTGACGTCTCTCAAAGGCAGACTTCACGACGTTTGGCCAAAACGGGCTAGACCTGTTCCCTCCGGAACAGAAAAAAGTTTGCGGATATCACTGGTTTTCTTCAATCTGCTGGGATTTGGTTCCGCGTTGACGATGTTCCAAGCCATTTCTTTAAGCAAATCATGCACCTCGATCATCACACGATGCTGGTTGGGAACACAAACTATCAAAAATTTACTAATTAGATCCTCTAGTAGACTGCAGGCTGAGACATAACTAGTTGCAAGATATTTTACCAGCTTAGTTTTAGAAGTTCCACGGATGAAACAAGCAACATCCATAAATACTTTTCGCTCTTCACCTTTCAGTGCATAGTAGCTTGTACTAAGAACATCATGGATTTCCGGCTTTGACATATTTGCCAATCCCGAAATGAAACTCCCCCAATACTCATTGTCCTTACCAAACAATGCACCTCCTAGAACCTTTAAGGCTAAAGGGTTTCCCTTGCAATACGATACAACCAGACGTGACTGATCCATCAAATCATCAAAGGGACTGAGTTGTTTGAACGCATGCAAGCTGAAGAGCTGAAGAGACTCGGAGGAATCCAAACCTTCAACTGTGTGGACTTCTGCATTGGCATGGTTAAGCACATCTTGATTTCTCGACGTTACAATGATCACACTCCCGGGACCGAAGAGTTTGGCGGGATCATGAATTTCCCCCAAAAGTAGGTGCTCCAATTGCTGTGTAGTCTCTACATTGTCGAGAACAATAACCACTTTCAAGCGAGAAAGACGTTCCCTTCTATAATTAACATCCAGATCTCTGAGACTTAGATTGTTCTCAGACAACAAACTTGAATAGAGATCTCGTACTAGTTCCTCAACTCCACGCCGCGAATCGCACCTTCCATTTACATTTGAAACAAAATGATGTTTGATTCTGTTAGGTGGAGATGTCAAAATCTGATACCAAGAATTGGCTTGCGTGCTTTTACCTAACCCACCCATTCCCCAGAGACCAATAATGCAAGTAGTATTTGATGATTCCTCTGTAGGAAATAGTTGTTGAAACTTCATCATGCGGGTCTCCATACCAACCAAGTTGCTAAATTTCCCACTTGAAGACATGTCCATCAGTTTCTTCAAAACATCATCCACCACCGTCTTGCGCAATTCATAATCATCGCTAAGAAAACAATGCAGATGAAGCACAAAAATAGTAAGAGCACAATACAACACCACACCAGGCTAGTCAAACTGTTATGAAATCGACAGGTCGAAAAACGGAAACATGGATTGAGAGAGATACGACACAACTAATTTTACATCAAAAACCTTGCGGGAAAACAAAAAAAAGGAAAGGGATTTGTAATATAATTTCAGGTTGTACCCATTGAGAACAAAAACAGGAGGTAAATATACTAGGTGGGAACGGGCAGTATAGAGAAAGCACAAAATACGATTGGTCCAGTGACGAAGGATTTGGATCAACTAACTTCGAACACGTACTAAATCTAATAGTAAAGTTGGTACTCACTTGATCTCATTTGAGGAACGTCCTGCACGATTAGCCACCGCATTCAGAGCATGCATCCATCTCATCTTCTCCTCTAAGGTGGGATTATGTGTGGTGTCAATGATAGAGGAGTAGCTGCCAGAATCATCCGACACGTCATCCGGGTTCACTTGGTAGAAAACTGGTAGCACCCGATGTCCGAATTGTTCCATGCTTTGGGCAATGGTGGCCACCTCATCCAGGCACCATGTCGACTCTGCAAACTTCTCGGAGAATATCACGACTGACATTGCGGATTTGGCGAGGATGGAGAGTAGCTCACCTATGTCTTCTGTTCTTTCAAGCATTACATCAGTAAAGACTCGGATTTTCCGTTCGCGTAGATCTCCTGCAAGCTGGCTGGTAAAGGTACCGCGTGTGTCACCTCTGAAACAAACAAAGACATCGTATTCCCATTTCCCAGTGTATTGAGGAGCAGTTGATGATGAAGCCATTATTGTCTATTGAAGCTGAGGTAAGAAAAACAAAGAAGGATTCAACCAAATGGGGTATAAAAAGGAAAGGAGAATTCTGTAACTATTTCTGGGGATGAACAAAAGAGTGGGGAACCAACTTGACTTATGAACCAGCATGTTCCTCCTTTCAATTTACCTTTTTCTTTTGTTATAATTTCTTTCCGTTACTTTTGACTTTTGAATAATGCGAAAAGATTCCACGAAAACTTTGATCACATGGGTAATTAGCAAAATACTTATAATAAAGCTATAACATGACACTTTACTCTAGCTGGATGACCCAAAAAGGTATTGCAGAAATTCACTAAACCCCATGATATCTGACATATAGGATCCTTCTATGATCTAATTCAAACCACTACACAGATCTGATCTGATCTGATTATTACCTTATGTCACACAACAGAATTAACAGACGACAACATATGTTAACAACCATGATTACACTTCTACCACATACAAAAGATACTTACATTCTTCATATAGAGAACGGTTATTAATTGGCCTAGCTCTACAAGTATCAGCCAGACGAGGAGTCGCCAGCACTGGTAGTGTCAGTACCACTACTGCTGCTACTGGTCCCTGCTCCACTCCTGCTACTGTCGCTGCCACTATTCGTACCGGAGCTTGTAGATTCACCGTCCTCCTCTGCTGCACCCACCTGAGCCTTGAGGGCTTCAGCTGCATTAGGACCCTTTCCTTCCTCCCCGACATCATCATCGTCGTTAATATCCACTTCAGCATTCTCATCTTCCATTTCAGCTTGGTGCGGCACGTTTATGTCGATGTCAAGTACCCTTCCTCCGCTCCCGCTGTTGTTTCTGTTGCCTGCTGTTTCAACCCCATCATCTTCATCATCAACACTGAGTATGTCCACGCTTTCCTCCGATCCTCCGCCAGCTGTCGTGTCCATTTCCTTCTCTTCAGCTTCGTAGTTCTTCGCTTCTGGAGACGATGACGAAGTTGCTGGATTTTGAGGAATCACATTCCTCTCTTCTTCGGTGATTGTATGTTGTTCCATCTGAACCACCTGTAGATTACAATGAAAACAAAGTCAAGGCATGATTTTGGATATAGCTTAGGGATGCAAGCGAGCCAAATTGCTTGTGATTCGCTCGACATTCGGTTTGAAAAATTTGCGTTCATGACTCAATCTTCTGGAAACGAAACTCGAAAGCTAAACGAATTGAGCACGAGCCACTAGTGATTCGCAAGCCAGCTCGACTCGTTGGTCGTCAAACCTTAGTTGCGAGCAGATTCGTATACCGTTCACTAGCCGGCTCGTTTAGAAGCTCATAAGCCGCGACTCGTTTAGTAGCTCATACGTTAACTCAATTGTGTTACTAATAAATTGTAAAGCAAGTCCAAATCTAACTCGTTAGTTTGATTATATTGAGCTATATGCTTCTTAAGGTGTATTTTCATTTCAGATGTAAGTTTGAACTTAGTAAGGTTGTAAATGCGCCAACCTCAAGCTCGTTTATGATGCTAAAAACGAGTTCAAATTCTCAAGCTCGAACCAAGCTTGAGCCGAGCCCTTGATTTTTTAAACGAGCTGAGCTTGAGCTCGATTCTTGAAGCTTGATTTGGACTCGAGCCGAACTCGAGCAACCAAATATTCGACTCAACTCAGGTTCATATGCAGCCTCGTATGTAGGACAAACAGAGTGAAAAATGGAAACGCACTAATGGAGTGAAAAGACACGATCTTCTCATCAACTCACGAATTCCGTTCATCAAATTGCCAAATCTAACTACCATAACAGATTTACAATGCCTTCTTACCGGTACATGTTGATCAGCCCCTTGGAATTTTGTTCCTTTATCAGCAGCAGCAAGTGGAGGAGGAGGAGTAGTAGTAGCCACCGTGGCAGCTGCTAAAGGATCTCCCGGCAGCCGGACATGTCTCAGGCGCTTCACGGCACGGTGGAGGCGTTCAAGGCGAAAGGAACGGCCGTCGAAGAAGAGAACGGCGTCGTTGTCTTTGTAATCCTCACTCACACCTTCAAAGACGAGCTTTGGTTTCCCTGGTTGGTTGTTGTTGTACTCCACCATTACCCTCTTGTTGCTGTCCTTCTGGAGCATTCCTGGCTCGCTCTTATCGATCGACGCCGGCTTGAAATCATCTATAAAACGTAAAATACCTTAATTTCAGCAAGTTCAAACAATCAGGAATAAATTGAATACTGAGCTGCAGAAGGAAAATACGTACAGCGTAAAGTATAGAACTTTGAGTGATCAGTGTAGGATGGGCCTAGGGTGAGATCGTACCAGCGATCAGGGTGTGGAGCAGTGCTGGGTTCTTCGTTGTTGATATTCGCCATTCTTTAATTACCAGGATTCGATTCGAATTGGAGATTCTAGGGTTCCTGATTTTGAGTTAATTTGGGGGAGAAATGTTACGGGAGGGGTAGATTGGTAAATGCGCTGGCATTTTCCCCAGGAAACAAAACATTGAATTGTATTTGCTTCTGTATGACTGTACGACGTAAACCTCTAGACAAATCCAGATGGAGAAAATTGCTCTCTCTACGAATTCGCTCTGTCTGCCTTCTCACCGGAGAATTGCATCGTCGTCGGCGAAGGGTCTTCAGCTGTGCTTCTGGAGATGCAGTAATCCGATGCTCAATGTTGGATCACCGAGAAGTCGTCAGGTAGTGATTCAGAGTTCTTCATCCCCTGAAAGCAATACTAAAAATCTGAGAACTTGTAAGAGCTGTAAAACCCCGTTTGATCCAGTTCTCAATCATCCTCGTGCTTGCCGATTCCACATCGCCCATTACGGAGGTTAGCTCTCAATCCCTGTATTTGGCAGCTTTTTGTTCTGCTCAATTAAGCTCGCAAATTGGGGAAACAGCAAAAACTATCTTGTTGGTGGATTCATATATTTGCACTCTGCTTGAAGAGACTGGTTAGTGTCCAAATGGAGTTTTTGAATTGAAAAGGTGATGGTGTTGTTCTACATAACAGAATTGGTGTGTTGCTTGCTGCCAAAAGCTGAATGGTGTTTGCTTAGACTGCAATGTTATACGATAGCCAGGATGGAAATTGTCCTATGAAACATGATCTGAAGGAAAGAAACTCGAATCGCCTCGCTCTATGTCCAGTATTAGATGAACCTCCGAGAAGTATTTGGAGGCTAGGAAAAAGGTGTTTCATATTGCAGTTTCCTCTGCTAGGCTTGGTGGCTCTTCCGGTAGACAGAAGAATAAGTAGTTGGTAATATCCAAAAGGGTGAATTGGTAATAAATGTGATCATTAGTTAGATTCGATTACGGATTCAAGTAATGCTTTGCTGCTGTTATTTTTTCATTTTCTCAGATAAGTAGGCTTTGCTTCTATCATTACAAGATATTACAGCGACACTTCTCCACTTCAGGAGGGAACTGAAAGACACAAGTTTTGGACTTTGCAGTTCTCCTGTGTTAGTCACGTCTCATCGATCTTGACCACATCTTTAGGATATATGTTTAGGTGCTACCTGCTAGCCACATCATCTGGCAGACTGTAATTGTTTGGAATGGTTAAATGACTGTCTGTCTTCTGAAATTTGTGATTGTTGCAGGAGAGACGAAGAGGAAGTTTGAGAGCGTATACAGTGGAGGCACCATGAATACTCCAGACTCAGGCAGAGTTCTCCAGTACTGGCATTGTTGTGGATCAGAAGACCCCATTCATCCTGGCTGCACTTCCGCTCCGCACCAAACTTATGATGATTGATTGATTCATACAACAATCTTACGACCTTCCGCATAGAATCAAATCAACAGCAGGTGTGATTAAGACATCGTCAAAGGTCAGCTAGTCCCTGTTCATATACTTGATCAAACCAAGCTCAAGTCAAAGGCTACATACATCTACCATCCTGGTCTTCTTTCATCCACTTCTTTGTTCAATTTGTGAATTCCTGTATTTTGCCTCGCAATCATCCAAAGCCAACAAACCATTTTTTTCTCAGAAACATGATGTTGTGTGATTAGATCTGGAGATTCGAGAACCTTAGATGAAATAACACGTGTCTGGGTACGGTGCTGAAATTTCGGGGTAAGTGTATAGGGGTGCGCAACTTGCCGCCGACCTTGGCACGACGTCCGTCGACTTTTCCATCTTTCTAGGTACCTGATCTTTATAGGAATCTTAGGAATCTTGTTGATTAGTTAATTAATTTAATTTAATTGCAGAAACAGAACAGAACAAACGACACCGACTTTAACTGAACTACTGCCATTAACTCAGACATGGCGGCTTTTGTATATCCCTGACATGCCGATAGTTGTTGAGTTCATCACTTCTCCCTATGTACCGTTTAGACATTATTTTTAACGGTCCTTGAACTCGATTAATTGAACTAAGAGTGTGTAAACAGTTTCGGATGAGTTATTTTGAAATGAAGTATTTTAAAGTAGAATGATATAATATTTGAAAATATGATATTTTTAAGTTGTAAAATATTTAAGGTGTAAAAGTTATTTTGTGTTGACAATGAATTATGAGCTTTAAATTGTGAGTTTTGAATTTAATTATTTTAAATATTACCCCTATAATTAAATATTGTTTCGATGTCACGATATTTTGATTTAAATAACTAAATTTGAGTTTTCGGCCAAAATATTTCATTCAAATTTCTCATCCAAATAATCCTTAATAATATATCTTGGTCATTTGATTTTGTGATTTGATGAAAAGAAATTTTAAATAATAATAGTAATAGATTTCTACAATAAATATTATGTATTTTCAGAATTCAAATTTTGTTACCTCAGCATAACTGTCATTTGAACCTTCAATTCATATTTTCGAATTTCAGATAATTAAATTTTATTTTAATTTACTTAATTTGTATATTAATTAATGTAGATTTTTCCTTAACTTTTTTATTTAATTAATATTTTTTTCGCCATGCGTTGAGTTCCGCCAATAGAAAATGAATAAAAAATTTCTCTCTTCTCATTTTCAAAAATTCTTATAACATTTTGAAATGTAATTATTATTTTACATATGAATTTGAATAATTTTTGCGCCAAAAATTTAATTTTTTAAAAACGATTAAAACAAACACAATCTAATATAGTTTCGGCGAACTTTTGTTTCGATGTCAAACACATGAGACGATTAAAAAGTATAGATTGACATAAGAATAATAAAGTTATGAGGATTTACTATCAACTATGTCCACTCACCTTTATTTTTGTACATGTATATGCTTATCGAGTCTAAGTGTTATATATATATATATATATATATATATATATATATATATATATATATATATATATATCGGGTCTAAGTGTTACATATATCTGCTTATCGGGTCTAAGTGTTACATATATATGTCTATCGGGTCTAAGTATTAAATAATTAAACACTTAATATTATGATATTGGATATATATCAACTAAAGATTCAGTATTTCATAAACTTACTATTTCTATTTTTAATGATAGCAATGCTCTATCGAAATTTATAGATCATCGAGATCAATTTACAAACAATAAAGATACAGCATGTTAGCAATGGCGAGCGCATGAAAATCAAAAGTGACACATCAACTTTTGTTATAATATAGTGTTCTCCCACTAAAATTAAGTAAATTTAAATACATCATTTTATATATTGTAACATTAAATTAGATAATTGATTATAAATACTTACATTCTCTTGGTTTATTAAGATTGAATCTGATAATTAAATTTTTAAAAAATAAAAATTATATATGCTCGGCCAAGTCGGATAAGATGCTAATAAAATAAGAGAAATTTCAAATATGTAAGTAATTTTATAGATACATTGTTTGTTTAGTGGAGTTTTGAAAATTAATAGAGAAATCCAAATTTTATAAAGACTAATAAACCTCTAAATTATTTTATTCTCATAAATTTAACAAACTAATTTAATTATTTCCTATTTAAATTACTTAAGATTTAACAAATTTCCTACTAAAAACTGAGAAAAAGATACATTATTTGTATTAATTGTTGTCTACTATTAAGTGTGATTTATGATGTCATTTTAGAAGATCAGGCACGATGTTACAGGAGGGGCACGAATCTCGATGATATTAGACTTAAAATATTTATATTATTTTTCAATCCAGAACGCGTGGGGTCGACACGTGTCCACATCATTTCCCGGTTCATTGTCCCTCCTTCGAACCTTCGAAACCGCCAGCTCCCTCTCATCAGAGCTCTATAAATACCAGATCCCCTTTTTCTAAATTCTCCAATCAAAACAGAATCTTCATTTCACAACCAAAATCAAAATCCCAAATCAGTTCGATAAACCAATTTCAAAATGAAATCCACCGCCCTTTGCACTTCCTTATCCATTCCGTCACTCTCGCCACGTCGATCCGCAATCTCCGCCATCAATCGGCCAGTAGTAGCGGCAGCTGCCATTTCCCCGAGAAGGAGGCGCCAGACGATGGCGATCTCCGCCGCCATTAATAGAAGAGACGACGACACCTCGAATAAGCCATCTTACGGCGGCGGCGAGGGGCACGTGGTGGACGAAGGGATGATCGTGCTGAGGAAGCGGATCGGGGAGATGAAGATGGCGGAGCAGAGCTACGAGCCGCCGGAGGAGTGGGCCGAGTGGGAGAAGCAAAACTACGCCGTTTACGGGGATCTGGTGTGCAAGTCGTTGGGAGTGATGCAGAGGTCGTTGATGAGTACCAGGCCAACGTTCGCTCTCGGCGCGTTGGTGCTACTCGCTGCCAGCGTGCCCGTGTCGACTTATGCGGTAGCGTCGAGAATCGCGGAGGCTGCGGATGGGGTTTTCTCTTCCCTCCATCTTCTGGGTTAATTAACTCTGTTTAATTACTGTAGTGGGTAGATTTTCTTATTTTTTATTCGTTTAGTCGATGTGATTAATATACGTATACTTCGTTATAATTGTAATTTCAAGTAGTTTGTAGCTTTATCAGCCTGCCATGCAGAAAGGTTATTTTGTATAATTGCATCGGGTTAATTACATGAGCTTACTGCTTACATTAGCAAATTTCACCAGTACTGTCTCAGTTCGCCACTAGTCACGAAAGTGTCCCTATTTTCTCTGCAGTAATGATTGCCATAGTATACTAAAAGCAGCTTCTTTTAGCTTCTTCTGGAAAAAAGCTTCTTGTTAGATAGCAATACAATATTAATTATATTGTTAAGAAATTATTACATTATTGTCATACGAGCCCACAACCAGTGGCTGATATATCATATTAAGTTCAAAGTACTGGGGCCTATCTCGGACCACACTCGGTCTATTTTCAAAATCATAATTAGGTAACTTTTTTTCTTATATTTTTAGTGGTCGGGTATATTTTTTATATAAAGTTGGGTGTATTTTAATTGTTGTATAATTCAACGTAATGTATTGAATTATTTTAAATTTTTCATTGCTCATAACACGGCTAAAATAAATTCAAACCCAATAACAAATAAGAGTGATTAATTTTTCAACTTATATTCTGATTCGTGGATCAATGAATGGTTTAACTTGGAGTTGATTTATAATGAAGTCTATGATGTTAGGGTTGAAGATGATAGTATATCATAAATACAGTTGTCTTATATGATTCTCTAAAAATATGAATAGGGATGCCACATCATTTATAGTCGATAACTTGTTTCATTTTTAACCAAACTTAACTTATTCCACATGACGAAATATGAGGTTCAAGATTGGTCCTTGACAAAGCATAGGTATTCGTAAACTATAAATGTGACATGGAAAACGTAAGTTAATTAGGTGTAAATAAATATATTGTTTCACGCGCTTAACAGATCGTAATTGTAGTAGAGGTGGCAGTGGGAACTGGCAAGAAGATTTAGATGATCATTAGGCAGCCGCAACTGGAATAGTCAGTAATAGTAAATGATAATAGTTTTTAAATGGCGGCCCCAGTCTCATAACGGCGTAGTTGCTGATAACGCGCCTAGCAGATTCCAGGAAATTGCACATATGACATTGACGCTTTTTCTTGGAATCTGTGCATTTTCAATTGTCATATTTCGAGCAGGAACGGCGGGTCCCACCTTTCCAGCCACATAAGGCATGCATGGTTCGAGCCCAACTTCCTGCTCGTCACAGGTGATCAGAGCCCAGTAGCTTATGTATCTAGCTCTCGGCGGCGGCGCAAGTTACCGGCACGATAGCTACTAGGGTTCTGCCGATGAGCGTTCCCAGACATGAACTTGTTATATTAGTCGCCATTTGAAATTCGAGTGTTCGTGACGTAGTAGCTAGAAGTTGGATGTGTGTGGACTTGCAAATACATATTTCTCGATATATCTAGAACATCATATAACTTAAACTATACAAAAATTCTATTACTAGAACATTACATATTCTAAATTACAAAAAAAATTCATCACTAAAACATCGCAAACCCTAAATTACACCAAAACTCATTCACTATAACATTTCAAACTCTAAACTATACCAAAATCCTATTCACTAGAATATCACAAACACTAAACTACACCAAAACTCATTCACTAAAACATTTGAAACCCTAAACTACACCAAAATCTCATCACTAAAACATCGCAAACCCTTAACTACATGAATAAGATCCTTCTGTTGCATGAATAAATTGGCAGCCTATTCCATATATACTTCATATTGATCTTAAAAACTGTTTCGTTGTTCCAATGCAGGCACTTCAAAACTTCATGTGTAAAAATTGTCTATATATGATGCATCAGTGCTTTGCTTGCGATAGACTTGCTTCTTCTGCCGAATCTCGAAGCCAAGAGGTACAATGGTTTCATATCGAACCCAGCCACTTGATCTATGACCAATTTCGATCTCAAACTCCGACATTTCGATTCATATAAAAAATTTTGTGCCTTGTACACAGGTCTATTAATGTAAATCTGATTCATGTTGCCATTTCTATCATGCAGCATGTGTCTCAACATTACTCTATGCCCGTGACAAATTTAAAGAAGCCGGTCTTCTAAGGAAAATTGGAGCCGGAAAGTCATTCATCTGCCCCGCTCATAAGTGTCATCAATGTAAGAAAGTGGAAGATATTAACATCGATGACTTGAAGTTCGTTACATGTAGACGTTGCCCGAAATCTTACCACAAAATTGTCTCCCTGGGTACACCTCTTTGTTTGTTCCCCTGAATCCTTAGTTCGGATGTATCGTCATCTTTATTTTCACATCTTTGCTCTATCCATCAGTGGCGTCAAATTCGAACCCGATGACTATAACAGCCAAAGAGAAGGCCAAAGTTTTGGAGAGAGCCTGTAAGGCTGGACATCACAGTCGCACCACCAAATTCGCCAAGTCTTACATTTAATCGCATCAAGAACTATGTCCAGTCCAGGTAATGTTGTGATCATCGTTTCTGCCGAATAATTAGTTGGTTAACCAAAATTGAAATATTAGTCATTCCCAACATGTATGTCAAATATTAGCTAATTTAAAAAAATTTAATTTTCATGTCAAAATTGTCAATTTTCAAAAGGGTTAACCTATAGAAATCGACCATTTTCACAAGAAAATTTTAAAAATTTTAAATCAACTAAAATTTGACATGCATGTTGGAAATGACTAAAAATCAAGTTTCATTATGATAACCCATATAAATAATGATCAAACGTAGTTAAAAATAAATTTTACTCTGTGTTATTTTAGCATGTTGAATAATATTTTTAACTTCATTTGCCTATTATTTGAAGAGCTTAACATGTCGAAACCTCAATTTTTAGTCATTCCCAACATGCATGTCAAATATTAGCCAATTTAAAAAATTTCAATTTTCATGTCAAAAGTGTCAATTTTCAAAGGGGTTAACCTATAGAAATTGACAATTTTCACAAGAAAATTTTAAAATTTTTAAATCAACTAAAATTTGACACGCATGTTGGAAATGACTAAAAAATCAAGTTTCATTATGGTAACCCGTATAAATAATGATCAAACTTAGTTAAGACTAAATTTTACTCTATGTTATTTTAGCATGTTGAATAATATTTTTAACTTCATTTGCCTATTATTTGAAGGGTTTAACATGTCGAAACCTCAATTTTTAGTCATTCCCAACATGCATGTCGAATATTAGGCAATTTAAAAAATTTCAATTTTCATGTCAAAATTGTCAATTTTAAAAGGGGTTAACCTATGGAAATCGACCATTTTTGCAAGAAAATTTCAAAATTTTTAAATCAACTAAAATTTGACATGCATATTGGATATGTTTGAAAAATGATGTTTCATTAGGTTAACCCTTATAAATAATGATCAAACGTAGTTAAAAATAAATTTTACTCGGTGTTATTTTAGCATGTTGAATAATATTTTTAACTTCATTTGTCTATTATTTGAAGAGTTTAACATATCAAAACCTCAATTTTTTCAACATACATATCAAATATTATCCAATTTAAAAAATTTCAATTTTCATATCAAAATTATCATTAAAAAAAAGTTAATATCATTCACCTAAATAAGATTAGTGCCGAAGCCTCCGTCGGAAAAAAAAGATTTGGGCCGAAGTCACAACAATGCACGTGGGCCGGTGTTGTTGGAAAGGGTATAGATAGCATTTGTCCAAGTTGTACACCTTTTGACTTGTGAGTTTTGGAGCCATGTGACACCCATGATCATTGCTGTGTTATAATGACGACCAAACACATATGGGTTAATAACTTTTCTTTCGTGAACTTTGAAACGTCCGGTTGCTAAACTTCATAAATATGTTGGCAGTAATTGAAGCATCAAGTTCTAATCCCAGTGATTACCTCTCGAACGCTAGTTTTTTCGGTGGTTTTGATATTGATGGTGTTTTTAATCGAGAATGTAATTTTTAGTTTACGAACCCAACGTGATTGAAGAATATAAACATTAAAATTGTGTTCATTTGTGGGGTATGATTGAATTGAAATTTTATATTTTCGAGTCGCCAACACACAATGTTACAATTCGCATTACTTCGCTTAAATTAGATCCCACGTCAATCAGGAGCGAAATTACGTCAGGCCAAGAATTTAATATTAATTAGTTATTTATATGTCATTTTTACACTAACCTTGATTTGGTGAAATGGTTAAGAGGTTCGATTTCATTCCGTTTGTCTGGGTTTGAAACTCATTGCATGTTGCACTATATTTTTCTACTTGTATAATTCACGTTTTCCTACCAAATTACGCTTATCAATTTTGGTAAACGTCAACTCTCTAGCCAGCTTTTGGGATCGGTGGGGATTCCAAAGTAGGTGTTCTTCCGAACAACTACACCACTCTCCTCCTTAAAAAGGGCAATATCGAATCTACTTTTCGAGATTTGTGAATTCTTCGTTGTTTGGATGTATGGAAACTAGATTAAATATCGATTTATATGATCTGTTCTTCTTTTTAAGCAAGTTAATTGAGTTATGGGGTCATGAGGTTAATCCAATTACGACGCTTTTACAAGTGGGTTGAGCGGGTTCATGAGTTAAGGTAAATGAGTTACATGGTCATCAATCGAATTAACAAATTCTGTGACATGATTGAGTATTTTATCGGGTCATTGACTAATGAGTTCACGAGAAGACTTGAGAACATAGACAAGCAATCATAGGAGAACTTAACCAGCCGAGAAGATTTGAGACATGTAGCTAGGATGGCAAAATAAGTGTCAACAACAACGTAATTTTCACTGTATGCTATTTTTTTAATTAGCTATGAACATAAATAAATTAAATCAAATTGGCTAATTTTTAGAATGTGTGTTCAGCTAGATTTTCGAGTTCCATTATATCAAATTTTCGAATGGTAGTTAAATGTGAGGTTAAAATATAATTTTCGTATTTTGACGGTTTTTTGGGTATTAACGGGTTTTGTTTAAAATAATTTAAAGTAGCTTATTTTTAGTATACGTGTTGGTAACGATTAGAAATTTATATTTCACTATGTCAACCCATAAATTCTAGCCAAATGAAATGAAAACGTAATTTTCATTTTTTGGCGGGATTATTTGTCATTTTTTGAAAAGTATTTATGTGATCTTTTATGAAAGTTGGTCAAAAAATCAAATTGGTTTAATTTTGAAATGCATATTAGAATTGGCTAAAACATTAAATTTCATAATGTTAGACCCCAAATTTTAGCCAAATGAAATAAAACAAGCATTTTTCATATATATATATATATATATATATATATTAGACATTAGTTATATTAAGCCTAATTAATTTGGGCTATTCATGGATTAGTAGTCAATGATTATAATAATTCCGTATTAGCAGTACTAGAAATTAGTGACATTGGCAGATAATGACTTCTATTTCTCTATTGAGCGTGGCTATATAGGCCAGGTCACATAGGGAATCATGGTTTGAGACACCCTGTTTAAACATGGTCATCTTCTAGAACAACATCCTTGCGATCTATCCTTATGTGAAGACTGTTTTCGTTGGTAACGAGATGACTTTCGAAAGTTTGCCTCTGTTGCTAGGCTTTAGAGTATATCTATTCGGGTTTTTGAACCCCTATTGCGATACTATTTGGCTTGAAGGTAATGGTATAGTCAGGATTTAAATCAAATGAGATCATTATTGATAACTCTATTGCACAAGTGAGATCCCATACACCCACTTGGACTCCATGGTTCCGTGCATTCACTTGGACTTCATGCTCGTACACTTGCACACAATAACCTAGAATTTTGTAATAAATAACTCTTACTGTCTTGAAAAGACATCTTATTATTCTTTTACTCTCAACGAAATGGAACTGCTGAAGGATGAACCGTACGTACATATCTAAATAATAAACATGGCGACTTGCTCCTCATACGAGCAATCTTATTTTATTTTACACATTTAGCATCACCTTTGCATATAGTTATATAAAATTTATTGTAAATCCATATAGAATTTATCTCCCCTGTATGAGAATCATGAACAAAGTAAATTAAATCACCCTTGTACAGTTCAATAAAAAGATGATTATGTATATTGATTAAATCACCTTCAATTCAGTACTTGGGGCAATTGTTGGGGCTAGTGATGTCCCTAGGGACGTTGAATCCGCAGCCAGAAGGGATTCGGTCCACGAGCGCTGCACCGAGTTTCGGACTTGTGCGCGGGAACTGCTCCCAGCACAAACACCGCTTGTAGCGCTTATCTGACGTGGCGACGCCGTCAAAGAAGGACTTGACAGCGTGGCAACACCGAGCCGGGACGATGGGTCCCACCTTTCCGGTCACGTAGGGCATGCATGGTTCCAGACCAGCTACCCGCTCGTTGCAGTGGAAAAAGGCCCAGTAGCTTATAGAACCACTGCTTGTAGACGGCAGAAATGGTTCGACGGCGGCCGCCATTGCTGGTAGAGTTACGGGCACAACTACTAGGGTTATCTTCATTATGACCATCAGAATTCTCAGACATGAACTTGCGATATTAATCGCCATTTGAAAGATTTGAGTTTTGTATGGGAGTACTGGACTCTGGAGGTTGGATGTGTGTGGACTTGCAAAGACATGATCGTATATATAGAGAAGGTTTTCAATTTTCATCACTAGCTACTAGCTCTGTACTGTAGTAATCTTTTTGCTCCGAGTGGCCTAATGTTTAGGATATGGGCCGAACCCACAACAACACACGTGAGCCACACATATGGGCCGGTGTTAGAGAGCATTCTCCAAGTCCAACGCGGCTAATGATCTGAAAGTCCTTTCTCTAGGATCAATCCGACAAATAGTGGCCGTTGGATCAGATTACTTTTGGGCCAACTTTCATTCAACGGCTGAAAATGAGTTAAACGAAATGGCTTGAATGAGAGTAGTTTTGAATTTTTTTTTGAACAAATCACATAAGTATGGTCATTGTACGAGCATATTATGTCACTAATACGACCATTTTATAGGTTCGTTATGTCTTAGTTACGTCCACCTTACAAGTAGTTGAACTCAACATCGTTATGTCCAGTTTACTACTCTTTTATGTTGGTGATATATAAACTTTACGAGTCTGTTATGCGTTTTTATTATGTTCTTTTAATAGGCTGATTATGTTGACTTCATATGTAAATTATTATATCCACATTACACTATTAATACATCATTGTTATGTCATTATTATATCCAGTTTACGTGAGAAGAGTACAAAGAAAAGTTAAAGAGAGAATATTTTTAAAATTTTTGTTATATCCCTAGTAAAATTCCAACCATCAAATTAAAATTGGTGAAAATAATTTTAAATCGTTAAATTTACTGTCGATTTGTCCGAGAGAAAGGAATCTCGGATCAAATCAATTTTCGCTCCAAGTCGTACACCTTTTGACTTGTGAGTTTTGGAGCCATGTGACACCCATGATCATTGTTGTGTTATAATGACGACCAATACATTTTGGTTAATAATTTTATCGGTAATAGAATTATCAAATTTTTGTCTATGGATTGCTTAGCTTCAAAAATATGTTGGTCAGTAATTGATCTATCAAGTTCTAATCCCAGCAATCATCTCTGTCTATGGACTGGATAAAACAACATAAACATTAGATATGCCTCCAGCCTCCGTTTATGGGGTATGATTGAACTCGACGCGAATATGTTCGGTTTCGTCGCCCCTATTATATATTTTAACAGCAGTTTTATCTGCTATTATCAGTGCAAAAAGCTGTTGTTATTCTGATAGTTTTTTGCAGTGACACGGCTACCGTATGCGCTACTCCACTTGGACCAGATTGGCGTCAATACAGTCAAACAATACTAATTGGTATTCTTAGTTATACAAAAGCATCCTACTTGTAGTAATGTAGAGTAGGTAGATGAGAGGAGGAAGATGAAGTTCAGCAAACAGGGCAGGCAACTTTCTTGACATAAGCAGAGACTTCTTCCAGCGTCTCTATGATGCCAGCAAACGAGGGCCTCTCTTTTCGATTCTTACTCATCACGCATCGCTCTATCAATCTGCAAACCGAAACTCTGTATCATCAATCATATCAGTCAACTAAAGCAGAAATCTACAAAAAACATAACCAAATTGTTTGATTACTGTTTAATCCTTTGCGGACAACGGCTGAGTGAAAAATTAAGTTCAAAATCACCGACGTTAAGGCTCTCTGTGCTGGTGGTCGATTGTTTTCCTTCTAGCATCTGCCCACCAAATCAATCATTCAAGTAGAAACCTGAACAACTTTGAACTTATAATATGTAGGTTAAATTAAGCAGTTAGTGCATAGTTACCTGGTAGAAGATGAATCCAAATTGGGATATGTCGTTGTCAGTACTGTGAATGTTGGCTTGGATTGTTCTTGCGTTGTAACCATTGCTTTGATTTGGCTGGCCTTGTTCATACAGCATTTGAACCCAGTATTCGCCTATCTTCAAGTGTCCACCTCCATCTTGCAACAAATTCCTACTCAACCAATCGAGCAAACATCAACCCGTGTACGTCTGCGATCCGACAGATAATATACCATCTCAACCAACTACAATTGGAGAATCTGACGGACGTACAGAAAAGGAAGTTCACTATAACACAAAACTTGCACTGAATATTTTAGGCGTCACTGAAAGAAATGTAGTATCAGGGACCCTGTAAACGGTCCCCAGAACGTACAGAAAAAGTAGAGTAACACGTAAACGGTCACTGAACATTATAGCGAACACTCATCTGACGATCACTAATCTGATAGCACTAATTGCTCTGTAGTGACCGTAAACCAGAGTAAGGTAAAAAAGGTACTTGTGTTCGTTTCGAAATACCGTCATAAGAGTTTATCAGTAGTACTGTATCATCATAACTATTAATAATGACCGTTTTCTTATACAATCACAAGAAAGATTGGCTTGTGACCATATAATGGTAAGAAGAACTTTACGGACGAAAAGCAGAATATGTCGAATAAATCATTGGCGGCCGTTACCAGTGACCATTCTAACAATCCCTACTAGTTAATAACATTTTTACCATATTGTTCGTCCGTGCCATTAGGGACCGTTTTGACGGTCATATAGGTGTAAAATTAGAGACAATATATATGTCAACACAACTTAGATCCTCACGTCCTTTGAATCCAAATGTATAATATTTTTTTTTCGAATAGGATGTCGTACCTCAGGTCCAAGTGATTGTGAACTATTGGCATTGGTTTATGCTCATGAAGATAATTCATTCCCCTGAAAATCATGTAAAGAAAACTAAAGTTAAAATTCATTCCTTTAAGTAAACGAGAAAAAGAAAAGCGGTATGTGACTGTTAAAAGACGGTTAAAACGAAGCATTTTTGTATGGAGCTTGTTTCAGAATCGAATTGAAATTTAACTTGGATGAAGACATCCAAAGAGGTAAAAGTCATTGTGAGCTTTTTCGGTCGCAAAAAAATGAAACGATAATAAGTTACCTACCTAGCAATGTCAAGTGCAAAACGGATGGCAATTGGTAGGTCGAGTCGTATTTTTTCCGCCAATATACTATCCAAGTTCCCCTGATTCACAAAAGATTACTCTCACGTTAAATGACTTTACGGAAAGTTATGAAAAATCCAGTGACCATTTTGCAATTATAAGATACCTTTGGTAGGTGTTCAGTGATGAGAATGACTTGTTCCTCGTCCACAATCGAGCCCAGAAATTGCAGGATATTGGGATGTCGAAGCTCTCTTAACAACGTGTCATCTTTTGCAGATAGTAATTTTCTGTTCTCTTACAGTAATTGGAAATTTTAATTTACACATTACTATCTCTAGAATAAGCGAAAACAAACATAAAAGGTTCATTCTTTACATTTTGACTGGTTGACGTATTTGACTTTTAATGACTGTTTTGACCACCCAAGTTCCTCGCCATTTTACCTTCATTGATTCTCCCATAACACCCTGCCCGCCAAAACAAACATACAAACAAACCGGATTAAATTCGGCTCGATTCCCACGACCTTACCACGAGATAGATAGGGACGTGTTAATGAATTATAAAATCAATTTCGATCGTTCTGTAACAATTTGAATTATACAATCACCTGAACAACTTTCGATACTTGTTGAGTATCCAATTCCGAAATGTCGAATTTCACTTCGTTGAAATCCTGATCATGGCGTACCGTCTGTTGAAAAACACTGACTAAGTACTTAGCATAGAAGTTGAATGTTTATAAAGCAGCTACATGAAGAAGGAGGAAATAATTAATTAACAACCAATAAGGGAGAGGAGTGGACGGCGACGATGGACTGATGATGATGATGATCATTAACGTAATCCTTGCCGCCATTTACTTCAAGAATCCTGCATATGTCTCTGTGTCCGTACAGTCTTGCATCTGTCAAGGGCTTCCGTTAATTTACGCATGTTTCAACAAACAAGTCAGCGTACGTGTTAGATCTAGTTTTCGATAATAATGGTCAAAATTTAATACGAAATAATAGATCTCAACAAAATTCAAATTTAATAACAAAATCGGACAATTATGCCGAACAAATAACACCATGCAGTATGGTGAATGCCGCGATGGTCAGGGTCCATCCCATCCAACTCCGTAAGTAAAAATGGATTTGGGGACCCAGACAGTAGGTCCCTGCCTGGCTTGCACGGAATGAACGTGAGGAGGATTGTCTATGTATAGATTCAGTGAGGCTAACCCTGCACAGTGTCGCGCATTGCCCAACATCACGCTATCTAGCTTCACTAATGGCTAGTCTTTAACAGACACATAACGGTAACTTAACAGTATAATGACCGTTGAGCACTACATCACGTAACAGCTAATGTTTTTGAATCTTATACAATGCTCACGCCGACAGTGTAGGAGATTTGTCCAACTCCATTTTTCCTATCGAATTCTGTCTAAACACGTTATTTCGAATTAAATTCTGTCTAACCGGGGTTAGATCACTAATCACCCAGACGTAATTAGTAGCTAAACTAATTGATTAGATAGAATATATACCGTCCTCTGCCACCGGTCTTTGAGGTTGAGGTTAGCTTTGTATAGGAGAAGAAGCTCAACGATGGGAGCGTGGCCTTCGCTCGCAGCGAGATGCATAGCTGTGCGCTGGTCGTAGTCTTGGACATCGGGAGAAGTGCCCTCTTCACGTAGCATCATGTTCAGTCCAACTCTGTCTCCTCTCGAAGCGTAGCTCAGAAACCTCCCAATCACTTGCATGTCGTAATTATTATTTCCCTGATGACGATGATGATTAATCATGTCGTAGTTATTTCCACGATTTTCCAGCTGCTCCTGAGCATCCTCGTCTATGTGCAAACTAGTTTTCATTGATGTTTTTTGTTGGGTTTAGCAGACAGAGCATATTCCAGAGAGCTAGTATGTATGGAGTGATCAACTGATCATTGAGTTATATTAATGAGGGAGGGAGGGAAGGAACCGATGGAGTTGGCGATTATGGCAATGGGTGTAGAGTTTGGGATCAACGATGATGGTGTCGCTCTGTCTTCTTTTTTTTACTATAGAAATTTGTCGAGGGTGCATGAAACTCATCAACGGTTCGGGGGGAAGTTTTGTAGGGCCCGCCACTTACTGCCACTATTATTTTCTTTAATTTTTTAAAGTAAAGTCTACTCATGTATTAATTTCAAAATACATATTGTTCAAATTTTTAAGTATGAAAAGAAAAAGAGGTGTCACCTCAACAATCGATAATAACATAAATTTTTCGATATCCATGCAAGTACATATGTAATTTGGTTACGATCCTTACTCATAAACTTAATATAAAATAATAGTTTAGATAGCAGGATGCTCTTACAACATTTGTGGCAGCAAGAATTTGGATTGAAAATGGAAAGTATACAATTTTTAGGAATCTTAGTGCCAAGATTAATTTCTAAAATTAGTGAAATTTCATTGTTTGGATACAAAATTAAATGGGAAAAGATGATAAAAGATTAGTTATTAAATACTAACAAAAATGACAGAAGTACCCTCAAGAATAAATTCTGCTACTATTTCAAAAAAAACTCTAACTTGCTGTTTCAAAGAAACGTTTCAACAGTTCTTAAAACCTCTGCAAAATGATCACAACACTTCTTTAAACCTCCACAATTAGCTTAAATCCATCAAGTAGCTCCTTTCTGAAACCTTTGTTAATCTCTTCTACAACCTCCATGGTAGCGTTAACTTCATACTGCATAAAATCTTCATACTGCATACAGTTTGAATAAAGATGTGCATATTAATATAGACTTGCTTTGCTTTACAAGCAACACTATCACAGCAGCATCTGCTTAATGCTCGAAACTAGCAATAACATCCCAACAGCAACAACAACAGTTGGGTTTTAGCGTAAATTTTTTACTTGAGTTGTGACTAACATGGCTTGTATTTTGCACTAAAATGCATTGATTGAAACAAAACACCTCTAGTAACTAAATTGAATCAACGACAAATCAAATCAACGACCCCATGGAAGATTTCACAGCTGAAGGATTACCAACAAACCTATTCAAGCCTAGCTCAGTATGAAAGCAGTGATACTTACAGGAAGAAGTTTTCAAAATGCTACTACTTCTAGTTGAGTACTCAGGATAAGAAACGAGTTAGCACCGTTCTTCCACAGTCGCACTGTCTTTCTTGTAACTCATACAAGAAAACCAAATTACAACTTATTAGACTAGATCAAGAACAATCTCAACTAAAATTTGCCAAAAATGCAGACTGTTCATGCAATTTTTCATTGCAAGAAACTAACAGTCATACGACTAGCACCTCAAGATTGAGAACATACCTTTTGACTTGTTGGAACGAGTCAACATTAGTGGTCAACCCAAACCCAAAACCAGTTCCAAAACCACTTCTACTGCTAGATATATTCATATCGTTGAAGCTGCTGTCGAATCTTCCTCCAAAATTCATTGATTGTAACGATATAAAACATCCTTTTCACCCCTATTTTTCTCTCAAGCTGAAAGAAATGAAAGAAGTTATTAGACCTTGGACCTGCAATTATGTTAATACTTTTCTCTCAATAAGTTCTTGGGTGATAATTTCAATAACTTCATCGAGGAACCGGCTAATTGAACACGAGAAGCTGCTCTTCCTCAGAGGCAAGACAACTCCATCGAAGAACTCAATCTCTACTCAATCGTGCGATGTCAGGATTAAGAAATGGAACGTACGTGTCGGAGGAAATGGTGGAGAGCGGGAGCTCACAGATGGCGACGGAGGCACCGAAATTGGAAGCGAATCAGGAGGCACGGACATCGCCGCTGCCGGCGTCGGAGCGTTGCGAAGGCGATCGGAGCTTCAAAGATGAGATCTGATTGAGCTCGATGGAGCTGCCATGGCGGAAGCTCGATGGGAGCTGCAAGTAGGTCGGTGGAGTTCAGAGTTCTCTTGCACAAGCAGAATAGGGTCTGAAATAATTTTAATGGCAATTTTGTAATATTAAAGAATTATAGGGGCAGCGTGTACATTTTGTTGATGAGAAATTAGTTTCTCATAGTGATTGAAATTAAGATTCTCATTGGAAAATGAATTCCTATCCCTAATCTCGATACCAAACATAGGAATTATGAGATTTCAATTCGAATGAAAATGGTCAGATTCCAATAAGATTTTTCTACTATCAAACATAATATTGATGATGTCCTCAAACTCCAATCTATTCATCTCATTGTCTACTAGAAGTGCATGAAATCGAAACGGGTTGATAGAGCGGACTAGAAGGATGAGAAAGAGTGTGAGAAGGAAATTAGTCAATTAGGTCTTTCATGTTTCATGTGCAGAAGTTTAGAATGAATATGAAAAGGTAACTCAGTTAATGTTTTTTTGTCTAACACGATAATTGCTTTAAACTTATGGAGTTATGGTGGTTCCATTATTCTGAAAATTTCTAATTATAAATATCCAAATTAATAAGATTTCTATAAGAATGCATGTCCAGATAAAATGTATATTTAATACAGAGAGCAAACATTATTTATTTCATTCTATATATTTCAATCAATTTTCTCAAATCTACAACAGTTACTTATTTATGTATAATTCCTTTGCTATAACTAGACAAAGAAAAATAATACGCAATTAATCTTTTGTTATGATTGCATTTTCCTTCACTATAAACAGCAGAAAAGTAACCCAAAACAAAAAAAAAACACTTCAATTCGATGGCAAAAACCACATCTCTCAAGCTCGTCGCTCTCTTCTTCCTCTTCCTCCTCTTTTTCGCTGATGGCTTGAAAATCACGACCCGACTCATCCACCGCGACTCAATCTTTTCCCCACACTTCAACGACTCCCTAACCGCTACCGATCTTGCCAAGAGGATGGTTGGAGCCTCGCTCGCTCGCCACTCGGCCTCCGTCCAAGGCATCACGCCTGGGGTCACATGGTCGAACAACAAGCGCCACATTGTGTTCTACGTCAACTTCTCGATTGGCGATCCTCCGGCCCCACAGCTGGCAGTGATGGACACGGGCAGCAACCTTTTGTGGGTTAGGTGCCCACCTTGTACTCATTGCTCCTCCCTGTCGGGAGTTACCTACTTTTACACGTGGCACTCCAAGACTTACTCTCCGCTCCCGTGTAAAGAAAACTGCGCAATGTGCACTCCTGGTAATTAATATAACACCCTTACCTCAAATTGAGTTAAATCGTGTAAGATTTATAATTGACACCTTGATTCAAAATCTATAATAGCGGTACCATGGCCTAAGCCTCCAGATAGGAAATGCATGTTCAAAGTAGACTACTTCAACGCACAAACTACGGGAGTTTACGCCACCGAGCAACTGACCTTTCGGACAAACAACGACGACATGAAGACGACTGTCGTGCCAAATGTGTTGTTCGGGTGCACTGAGACGGAGACCGGAAACAACGACATTGACCCATCTGCCAACGGAATTATGGGGTTGGGGAGAGGATTTGGAACTAGGCCTGAAGACAGCGACAATTTGATCTACCGGTTGGGCGGAAAATTCTCCTACTGCATCGGCAGCACCTCCAACCGCTCTTACCCTCACAACCGCTTGTCTTTCGGTGATGCCGCTCGCTTCATCGGCAAATTCACTGTCTTAATTTACTCTTCGTCGGGCTATTACTTCACGAACCTCGAGTACATCAGCGTTGGAGCCGGCAAGGTATTGATTGAAAGTTATAATTTATTAACTTAATCTCCATTTCACTCCTAGCTAGCTTAATTATAACCATTTTAATTTCAATTTATTCTTCAATGTTAATGTACTGAATGGGTGTGTAAATTAAGCAAGTATAACATTGGACTGATAGAAAAACTTAACATGAGGACTGTTTAATAAAAGTTACATTGTCAAGAGGCTTCATTCGAGTAAAATATAGAAAACGGGGTCGTTTGTTAACTTTGTATAGTATGGGGATTAAATGTGTATCAACTTTTTTCCCAGAAACTGAACATAGACTATGACGCATTCAATCATGGAACTGTGATAGATAGTGGGTCTGAAATCAGCTTCCTCCGCCCGCAAGCCATTGACGCGGTGCAGGAAGAGATTAGAGTGGAGGCTGCGTTGATGAATGTCGATGAAGTTCGTTCGCCACTGAAGACGTTGGAGCTCTGCTACAGAGGAAAAGTTGACAAAGAAGGGAGAAGGTTTAATAGTTTTGGCTTTCACTTCGTCGATGGCGCAGAGTTGGAGGTGGATCGTTTCGGCATGTTCCTGCAAGTCTCCGACGATATTTTCTGCCTGGCTATTGCAAGGTCGAAAACTTTTAATATTATTGGGGTCAATGCTCAGCAGGGTTATAATGTTGGCTACCAATTGGGTAAAGACATTAATTTGTTGTACTTTCAGAAGGTAGATTGTGGACTTCTCTAATTTTCAAAGTGAATTAAATATGTCGTTACAATGTTATAAACATTTAGATTTGCTAGTTGAACGCTATATACGAGCCATTATCATAATAGCAAGGCTACCCAACTCATCCACCGCAACTCCATCTTCTCCCCGCACTACAATGCCTCTCTGACCACTACCGATCTTGCCAAGAGAATGGTGGGAGCCTCGCTAGCCTGCCACTCGGCTTCCATCCTTCTCCCGGCGTATGATGATAAGGAAAAAGAGCTAGGCATCACTCCTCCATTGCTATGGATGGAGAACAAGGTCCATGTTGTGCTCTACGTCAACTTCTCAATCGGTGATCCTCTGGTCCCGCAACTAGCAGTGATGGACTCAGCCAGCTGGCTTTTGTGGGTTCGGTGCCCACATTGTACACATTGCTCCTCCATTACAGGAGCTACCAAATTTCATCCATCCAACTCCAAGACTTACTCTCCGCTCCCATGTACCAACGATTACTGCATCAAGTGTACTTCTGGTAATTATTATTATTATTATTGGCATCCGCTCGAAGAACATTAATTAACATCTTGATTCGATTCTACACTAGGGCGATGGCCATGGTCTCCGGGTAAGGATTGCATGTTCACAATTGAATACTTGTACTAGAAAAATATAGGAGTTTATGCCTATGACCAAATGACCTTTCGGAGAGACAACGACGACATGAACACGAACACCGTGCCACACGTGTTGTTTGGGTTCAGTCAGACAGAGATTGGGAGCGATTTCGTCGATCTATATGCCAACGGAATTATGGGGTTAGGGAAAGGATTTGGAAGTGCGCCCGAATATCGTGCCCCTTTCGTCAACCGATTGGGCGGGCAAATTCTCCTACTGCGTCGGCAGCACCTCCAACCGCTCTTATCCTCACAATCGCTCAGTCTTTCGGCGATGCAGCTCAGTTCCTCGGCAAATCCACTCCCTTAGTTCACACCATCGAGGGCTATTACTTCCTGAACATCAACAACATCAGCATCGGAGGCGACACGGTATTCACTAGTGATAAATATTTTAATCACCTCTATGTATTTGTAGCTAAAGCTAGCTTTTCTCGTAGCGTGCTCCTGTGTAGCTTAATTTTGATTCTCCATTTTTGTCCAGATTTTGAACATAGACACGGACGCATTCAATCACGGAACACTGAGACAGTGGGACCGAACTTACCCTACTCCGCCCTGAAGCTATCGACGCGGTGAAGGCAGAGGTTAAATTGGAGGCCGAGTTGTTGAATGTCCACGAAGTTCGTTCTCCGGTGAAGGGGTTGGAGCTTTGCTTTAGAGGAACCATTGACAAAGAAGGAAATGCGTTTAATTATTTTGTCTTTCACTTCGATGGCGGAGCAGAGTTGATGGTGGGTAATTTCAACATATTCTGGCAAGTTGCCGATGACATTTTCTGCCTGGCTATTGTGAGGTCGAACAATCATAATGTTGTTGGGATGATTGCTCAGCAGGGTTATAATGTTGGGTACGACATGGATAGATCCACTAATTTGCTGTACTTTCAGAAGGTAGATTGTGAATCTCTCTAACTTGTGAAAGTGAATTATCTATATGGCTTTATAGTTTACTCACAATTATACTAAAATTTGGTTTTAAAAAAAAAGAACGAATTTGGTTCAATCGAGTTGCGATCAATGGCCAAACTAGTCAGAATTGTGGTCAAACTAAATTAGAACTCGATTTGGGGTGATTTTAAATCAGCAGGTGAAGTCCGAAGAGAAAACAACAACAATCAAAACCCTTAACAACAACAATTAAAATCTTTAAAAAATATTTTGTTTAATTTCATTTGACTATTATTTGAAGGATTTAACATGGTGAAACCTTAATTTTTTTCCATTCCTAATATGTATGTCAAAGCTATAATTTAAACCATATAACTGGTTATAATCACTGATTATCACTAGTTATATTTCTAGTTATAACCGGTACTAGTTATATTTCTGGTTATAATCGGTATTAGTTATGACTATTTATCATAATAGAACTAGTTATAATTTTACAGATATAACTGATTATAATTAGTGATTATAACCGTTATATTTATAACTAGTTATTAAAAAATATAACCAGTTATAAATTTTTGTCAAAAAAATAGTCGGAGACCTGACGGAAAAGTCATCGAAATCTCGCCGGAAAGTTGTCGGCCAGTCACCGAAGTCTCGTCGGAAAATTGCCGGCAGGTCACCGGAACGGTGCCAGTTAAAAAGAAATAATAAATTAAAATAGTTTTGGTGAAAAGACGTTTATACCCTTTTGTAATAACAGTTAGATCGGTCAAAAGGTCCATAATTATCATGAACATCCTAAAACTAATAAAATCCTGGAATTTAAACCACCCTCAATTTGGACATTTCTCTGGGGACAAACCACGCGGGAGAAACACTTGATTTACCGTCGTGTTCTCACAATAATAACCGGTTACAAATGCTTGTATAGTGTGAACTTTAGGGTGCCGGTTAATTCCCCTCGGCAAATTATCCACAAATCCACTACATGCATCACTATAACATCCATAATTGCGTTCATTGACGATTATACAAATGATTACATTAAGTTAATCATGTAGTCGCGTCATTACAAAGAATTAATGCATCTATATTTAATTGATTCATTAATTCATTAACGCGTAATTCATGTATATAAATACAATAACTTGGATCAACTCATGATTCAGCCATCATCACTACCAACCATCTTCATTAGGATCATTATTTTCGACTCCCTTGATCAAGCAATTAGCGGTTTCCTTACTGGCGAATTACGATGAGTCAACCCAATGTCACCGCAGGCGAATGGACCACCGGCCTCTGCGACTGCTGTGAAGATCCCGGCAGCTGTAAGTATACAATACTGATCATGACCCATCTTAAGAACGTATACTATACTGTTTGTATATCTTCACATAATCTTTGATATCTTTTGTTTGTTTTGGTGGGAGATAGGCATCAAAACATCCTGCTGCCCCTGCATTACCTTCGGCCAGAATGCTGTGATCCTCGACAAAAACGGTTCATGTAAGTCATCAATTGTGTAGCCCGCTGCTCGAATGATCCAACCTGAAATAACCCACAACTCATATTGACTCGTCCAAATCAATTTGAACCGTCCCATTTTTTCATGTCTAATTTCAGTCAATTCAGGTCACAAATAAGATTAGGTTGTTGAATTTTTGTTCCAAACTTGACTTAGGGTAGACACCACACAACTCTATTACTAGTCGATTCGAATCATGGATTTCGTAAATTACAAGTTGTTGAATTTTGGTCAATTCTCTCGACTATAATGAATGTTTTATTATATCCATCGTATGCAGCTTGCTTTGGATCGGGGCTAGTGTTCTGCATGCTGGCACAAATAGGCATAGGTTGCTTATACTCGTACCCATACCGCTACAAGCTGAGAGAACAGTACAAACTGCCGGAGAACCCATGTGGGGATTGCATGTTGCATTGGTGTTGTGCGCCGTGTGCTATCTGCCAGGAGTATCGTGAGCTTAAGAACCGTGGCCTGAACCCTTCCAAAGGATGGGAAGCTGCTTCTACCACTATGGCAGCGCCAGTCGTTGCTTCGGGGATGCCTCGTACTTAATATTGATCGAGCATTCATACATACTTGGTTCGAAGATCGATCGTTCCTATTGTCTACTGGGTGATTTGTGTTGAGCATGCTTGATATTTAGGGTTCTTGGTTTAGAACCCATTACTTGTCTCTGTCTTAAACATTGTATACTATTGCTGAAATAATATGTAGAAACGCACGTGATGGTAAAAGTTAATATGCATATTACACGATGTATTTTCTTTAATATATTTCATACTATGATGTGACATATAGTAATATATAATTATAATTAAACTCATCATACATGTTCAACATTCGACACCAATTTTTATTTATTCTTAAGAGATAGAATCAGAGGGCCGTGAGGTGGGAGATGAAGTCGACGAAGTAGATGTTGTCAAAGACATGTCGAATCATGAATCAAATACAACCGAATACCAGAAAAAAACAGTAAGACTAATTGTGAGAAAATATCAACTCAGTCAAAGCTTTTTCAACTAACAGAAACACAAATTTTTTTCACAGGATGGCAAATGCAAATCGCAGGAGGAATCATTTAGATTGTCTGGATTATAACGGGATTAGGGTGAGGGGACAAATAGAGGTTGCTTCCGCTGCTATCGATTTTTTCAAATCTTTGTACTCGGAACCACACTCTAGTAGGGTGTTTCCGGAGGAGATTGAGTTTTACAGGGTTCCTCAAGAGTCGAATAGTGTCCTGTGTGAGGCTTTTACAGAGGATGAGATTGCTTTGGCGGTTCGCAATTGTGCCGGAGACAAAGCACCCGGCCCAGACGGTTTCTCCATAGACTTTTTCAAGAGATATTGGAGTATGGTGAAAGCTGACGTGTGTGTTGCATTCCAAGAATTTTTTGAGTGTGCTTCTCTCCCACACGCGGCTAACAGTTCCTTCGTGGTCCTTATCCCGAAAAAGGATACAGTTGAGGAGTTTAAGGATCTGCGCCTATCTGTTTAGTGGGTTGTTACTACAAGATGTTATCTAAGGTGCTGATGACCCGGCTTAAGAGATGGATGCCACATGTGATCTCACAACAACAATGTGCTTTCGTTCCTGACAGGCATATCTTAGATGCCTCCTTAATAGCTAACGAGCTCATCGACTCTAGAATCAAAGGGGGGCGTCCAGGTTTAGTGTTCAAAGTAGATATTGAAAAGGCTTATGATCATGTCAACTGGGAGTGTCTCTTTAGAGTGTTACAGAACATGGGTTTTAGTACTAAGTGGATTGACTGGATAAGGGCTTGTGTGACTTCAGCTCACTTTTCTATCTTGGTGAATGGAGAAGCGTCCGGTTATTTTCAGGGTTCTAGGGGGTTGCGTCAAGGAGACTCGCTTTCGCCTTATCTCTTCCTCGTGGTTATGGAGGTGCTTTCTGGTATTCTTCATAAGCTTCAGTCTGTAGGATTGTTGAGTGGTTTCTTCATGAATGACTCCCTCAGATTGGGTTTGGTCTCTCATATTTTGTATGCGGATGATGCCATGCTGTTTTGTGATGCCACTACCGAACAGGTGCGGATTCTAGTTGCTGCACTTATATGTTTTGAGAGCATCACCGGATTAAAGGTGAATCTGCACAAGTCTTCTATGTTTGTGATTGGAGAAGTGGTGGATGCCGCGTCATGCGCCAACATTTTTGGTTGCGAAATTGAAACTTTGCCTACCTCCTATTTGGGTCTCCCGCTTGGAGCCCACAGCAGTAAAGCGAGTCTTTGGGATCCAGTCTTGCACAATCTTGAAAGGAAGTTGGAGGGGTGGAAGGCAAGGCACCTGTCGTTTGGTGCAAGGACTACTTTATTGCAAAGTGTGCTTTCTAGCCTACCAGTTTACTTCATGTCGTTGTACAAAGCGCCTAGCTCGGTTATTGCTAAAGTGGAAAAGTTACAAAGAAGGTTTCTGTGGTCGGGCACAAATGATAAGGATATGATTCATTGGATTAATTGGGACTTGGTTAAAACTTCTAAGAGGCGAGGAGGTCTTGGTATTCAAGATATGAAGAGCCTGAATTTGGCTTTGTTGGGGAAGTGGGTGTGGAGATATGCAGTTGAGAGATCGGCGTGGTGGCGAACCCTGATTGTGGCTAAGTGTGGTGAGGGCCCATCTTCGTGGCAATCAGTTTGGAATTTGCGTCAGACTGGTCTTTCAGTGTGGAAATGGATCGTCCTTCATAGTTCTAGTTTCTGGTCTCACAGTTACATTGATCCTGGGGGAGGTTTTTGTGCATTTTGGTTTGATTTTTGGGTGCCGAGTGTGAGGTTGTCGAGTCTCTATCCAAGAATTGCGGCTGCAGCCCAATTTTTAGATAGTCTAGTGTCGGATATGTTTGAGGTACATGACGGTAGAGTTTGGAGCATTCAATTGCAGGTTGTTTTGAGAGGTGGTGCTTTGGACGAATGGAATCGACTCATCCAACATCTCGATTCCATTCCCGAAGACACTATCACGGCTGGCCCCGCGAGCATTGTGTGGCCCTTGGAGCTGGCAGGGGTTTTCTCGGTGAGATCCTACAGAGCAGCTCTCTCGGGGCAGAGATTTCCTGGTTCCAACCACTTCCCGCATGACATGGTATGGAGTAATATTGTTCCGTCAAAGATTCAAAATTTCATTTGGATGGTTTTTCATGGGAAGATTGCCACTATTGACAATCTTCAACGTAGAGGGTTTCATATGGTCGGAAGGTGTGTGATGTGCAACCGTCATTATGAGTCGGTTGACCACCTCTTCCTTGGTTGTGATTTTTCTGGCACTATTTGGAATCGTCTTAGTTCGGCACTTTCCTTAATAGGACCGTTCCATGATGATGTGGTCAGTTTCTTACTAGTGTGGAAAGGTATGAACTGTATTGCTAATTTCAAGGGTGTCATGAAGGTGTTGTTACATGCTACGTTTTGGTGTATTTGGACGGAGCGGAACCATCGTATCTTTAGAGAGGAGTTTAGATCGCCAATCCAAATTTTTTACAAGATTTGTAGTATGGTTAGTAGTTGGCTGCATGTTTGGGGCAGATGGTCAAGCACGATGATTTCAGATTTGCATCGTATTGTTTTCGACAATGGTTAGAGTTTAGATTGCCTTTGCAGTGTGTCGGGTGGCTACAACCCTCAGGGTCTGGTTGTGCTGCCCATTTTTCTGCTTCTAGTGCACTGCAGTTTGTTATTGGGTGATGATGCAGTTCTCTCCTTTTTTATGCAACAGATTTTGATGTTTTTTGAGCTGTTTCTTTTGAGTGTTTGCCTGTATTTGAAGTTTCTCATTTTTTTATTTTCTTGTTGTTGTATATAAAGTTTGTTGGAGACATTTATCTTTATGAATATATATAGCATCCCCTTTTATAAAAAAAAACTAACATAATAGTTACTTTATACTTATGGTAGTTACTCTAATGCTGATGTGGATGAGGTTCACGTAAACTTTAGCTATATGCTAAGCTAAATAGACCAGTAAGAGATGGTAGTTGCAACTGATCAAAGAGACACTAAGACAATTGCTAGTGCTCGAGCAGCAGATTTCTATGGGGTTGACAGATAGAGGTAGCAAGGGGGATAGTATATTAATTCTGTTGTTTCCATCATAGGGCATAAACAGATGGAGGTAGCAAGGGAATCAGTCATATAAACTATCAGTGAAGTTGTTAATATAGCTCTGGTTCACTACATAGCGGGCGATGAACTGTGTTCACCAGTGAGAACAACGACTGATCTGGCTAAATATGAACAGTAATTATTCCGTTATCAAGTTGAAGGCAAGTAGACTTGTTCTCTCCCGGGGAAGAATAAAATGAAAGGTATGGGAAGGAGAGTATTTGATTTCGAGTCAAAATTGAAGGTGAGATAGAGGAGCTTGTCTGAAGTAGATTCATCAAAAACGGAAAAATATAACAAATATTTAGAACATCAATCGAACACCAAAGAACAAACAATGAACACAATAAATAGCAGAATGTAACCTGAAACCCAAATGAACAATATATCTAAAAAAACAGAAAGCATTCTAAGAACACAACCAGTAATCAGTTAAATGAGGGATAAAACTTAGATATAGGAAAATGAAATCAAAACGACAACATTGAACTGAAAGTAAATAGATCTCGACAACTATATATAGGAAAATAAAAAAATTTGATTACTCAACTCATATATTAAGGCACTCAGCCAACATAGAGAAGAAAACATGACTATAAGAAAACATACCACAATCACAAAAACACTCATGTCCACACTGGGAGTGAATGTGCCCAAGTTCTTGCCATGGATATGAATAGCAATGGTCGAAACCAATCTCCCCTAAATCTTGTTAGTTGCATTTACAATGTACCATGGCTTTTTAGTGTTCACATGCATGATCATCAGTTTTAGGATACCACCTCATCGTTCAAATATCCCATCAAAATTAATTAGAAAAGTTACTCAAAAATAACAAAGACTAAAATAAGTGATTAACCAACATTCAGAGAGAACCAAATCAAGCATAAATTAAAGAAGCTATAAATTTCAAAATTTAACTAAAGAGACGAATTAATCTGAAAATTTTACAAGACGGTTGACTTCAGATTCTTCAACCATCCAGCGTTGGTTAACGGGAATGTGAGGGGTCTTTTTCTTTTTTTTCTTTTTCCTCTTCTTCTCGATGAGAAATGGAAGAGTGAGCTCGAAGCCTGTCTTCTGGGAACGAATAGCTCAAAATTTTCGCAAAGAGAGTTAATCCGATCACGAAGGAATTGTTGGTACTAACAATGTTGCTAGGGTCTGACGATGACTACGGTGGGGTGATAGTAATGGTAAAACAATTGAGAATGACTCTGATTTTTCTGAAGGAGGGAAAGCGATGGTTTTTGCTAATAAAGAAGAAAGAGAAGGAGTTGGGATATGAAGGGTTGATTTTTTTTTAAAACTATCAAATATTAAAAAAAAAAAAAAGAAGGAAACTCCGGTCTCATGGTACAAGAATGGAAGGGAGGTTGTGGGATAAAGGAGGAGCTGGAATTTGTAACCGTACAGAAACCTCAAAAAAGAAGGAAAAGGAAAGATTGTGGGAATTATAAAGAAAAAGTTATTTCAGAAAATTTTAATTAACAAAAAAAATAATTAAAATATTTGATTAGTGCTAACATAACAGGTACATAAAAATGAACACATATATATGAATGTTAGTTATGGTATAGTTTTGTCGTACCAATTGTACTCTGTATAAAGTTTGTGGATGTTGTTAATACACAAGGTGTACACTCTAAAATCTTGACCGTTAAATTTAAATTATATTACTTCAACGAGTAAGATCATTTTTTATCTGATTAAAATTTTAATAAATTGGTAATCAATTGAATAGGATGATCAGATTCTTTCTGACCGCTTTACTTTATTTTTCAATTTAGTTTTGTCGGAAAGTGGATTTATTGATGGATGTTATGTTTAAGGTTGGTTATTAATTTCGAATTTTTTTATATTTTTAATTTAATTAATTGTTTCATTTAATTGTCTTATATCTTTGTGGATTTTTCATATCAGATAATGTGTCGCTTCGGTTTGTTTTGCTTATTATGGTTATTACTGACTCATTCATTTTCTACAAGATCTTCTTAGTATTTATTATGGGGATTTTACAGGTGGATATTGAGTAGACGGAAAATTTGTACTCTACCTATTATGATTGGTGGCGTAGAAGTTTTAAATTTTCTGACAGTTTGTCCTCAATTGCATTTATGAATAATTGAGTTGCCTTTATACAAAATGACAAAAAAGTTTTTTTTATATCTCCCAACCCGTGTAAAGATCAATCTTACCTATTAAATTTATTATTAAATTTCTTGTGTTTGTACTATTTAGAATATTTATAAAAAAAAAACTCCAGTAGGATGTCAAATACCTTGTGCTACCTTATTCTAGAAGATCATTGATGAATTAATATAAGTTATTTCCAATTTACAAGTGTAGAGAGGAGCTGGATCTTTGGGGTGTGGCTAATTGTCTTGTAGCTATGGTGGTTCCCTCGGCAAAATATCCTAAAAATGCATACATCATCACTATAACGTCCATAATTGCCTTCATCGACGGAGATACACTCATACAAATGATTACATTAAGTTAATTGCATCTTTATTTATAATTAATTCATTCATTACGCGTAATCCATGTATATAAATGCGTACAATAACTAGCTTGGATCAACTCATTCAGCCATCGAACATCTTAGGATCACTTCTCCATCGGCTCCCAATTAGTTATTTGATCCTACCGGAAGATCATTAGGATGAATCAACCCGACATCACCCCCGGCCAATGGACCACCGGCCTCTGCGACTGCTGTGAAGATCCCGGCAGTTGTAAGTATATATATGCCAATACTGACGTATGTAGTTAAGAATGTTAACGGTACTTGTCAAGAATCGTTGTATCCCAATAACTCGAGCTGTTGGGAGAGGATTTTGATTGATATTTATATTATTCATTAACACGCCCCCTCAAACGGAAACATTTACAGAACTTCACACGATAAGTTATGTGCACGAAATGGGGTAAACCTTTCGGTATTTTCAAAATCTACTGTAACTTCGATATTAATATTATATTATTCCTTAAACTATTGTAATTGTGTGTTTGCATAATAATCTTTCATTCTTTTGTATGTTTGGTGGGGGAGATAGGCATCAAAACAACCTGCTGCCCGTGCATTACCTTCGGCCAGAATACTGTGATCCTCGACAAAAATGGTTCATGTAAGTAGTCGATGGTGTCAACTAATTTCCTTCATTTTTCAGAATTACCAGCTCATCATCCCGTTACTCGAATGATCCAACCTGAAACAACCAACAACACGTATTAACCTGCCCAAATCAATTCGACTGATCCGATTTTTTCAAGTCTACTTTCAGTCAATTCAGGTCAGAAATAAGATTAGGCTGTTGATTTTTTGTTCCAAACTTCGACTTAAGGTAGGTAGACACCACAACTCCATTACTAGTCGATTCGAACAATGGATTTGGTAAATTACAAGTTGTTGAATTTTGGTCAATTCTCTCTACTATAATGAATCTTTTGTTCGATGGTACTATGCAGCTTGCTTCGGATCGGGACTAGTGTTCTGCATGCTGGCACAAATAGGCATAAGTTGCCTATACTCGTACCCATACCGCTACAAGCTGAGAGAACAGTACAAATTGCCAGAAAATCCCTGTGGGGATTGCATGCTGCATTGGTGTTGTGGGCCGTGTGCTATCTGCCAGGAGTATCGTGAGCTTAAGAACCGAGGCCTAAATCCTTCCAAGGGATGGGAAGGTACTGCTATGGCCGCGCCAGTTGTTGCTTCTGGAATGCCTCGTACTTAATATTGATCGAGCATCGTACATACTGGGTTCGAACATGGATCGTTCCTATACCCAAGATTTGATGTTACATGCACTCGTATGTGACCGATTATGTGTGTCCGATTGAACTAATCTTGATATTTAGGGTTCTTGGTTTAGAACCCACTACTTGCCTATGTCTTGAACATTGTATACTATTAATGAAATAATTAGAAATGGACGTGATGGTAGAAATACATATACCATTTTACCCTTGAAAGCTAGACCGTTAGATGTAATCACTAACCTTTAACGGCTGAGATTTATTTGTTAGCATAAAAAATCATTTTCCTTCCCGCCAATCCGCACTTGGTGGAGCCCACGATAACAAATTGCGTGACTTTTTTCAGCAACCAAATGAAAGAAAAGTACACATGTAACGTTGGACAAAACCTTCACGAAATCAACACGACAATTATCAAGTAACACACAAGCATAGCATCATCATCATCATCATAATATTAATACTAGCTGTGCAGCCTTAGCTTATACGTACAAGCAACCCCCCTGCATGCATATGTCCACTAACTATATATACACCTAATTATAACCATACGGTTTCTTTTCCCATCATAATATTATATATCCACAACAATGGAACTAGCATCTGCAGCTTCTCACAACTTCCCAATCTCCGGCAATCAACATCAACATCTTCATCTGCCGTCGCGGTGCCGCAGTCGTCGCGGTGGTCCAGCCATCCTGGCCTACAAGGGACCACCACCAAACGTGGGCCGTGGCGGTGGGTCGGATCACGATGATGAAGGGAGGGTGGTGGAGGAGAACATGGTGGTGCTGAGGATGAGGATAAGGGAGCTGAAGGCGGCGGAGAGATGGGACAACCCGCCGTCAAACTGGATGGAATGGGAGAAGCGTTACTACGCTCACAACGCTTACGGGTCCCACGTCTGCCACGTGGCGGGAATGCTTCAGAACCGGCTCATGGATTCCCGCCCTAGCTTGGCTATGGGAGTGGCGGCGCTGGTTCTGTTCAGCTTGCTGTTCTCCGCCGGCATGGTATTGGTTTGTGGTGTTGGGATTGTCAGGGGTATTGTTGACTTTGTCTCTTGGCTTTTTTTCCTAAATTGGTGATTTAATTGAGTTAATTAAACTGTCTCTTTGTAGCCCATATTTGTACAATATTAGTAAGCATGTACATTCTGGTAAATAGATACTGGTTTAATGTTTGGTTACAATGATCCGCTAAACAGTTGAATTACATCTCGTTAAATTCATTGATTTTCGATATCTAGATGGCCAAATACGATTTTGAAACTTGAGATTGTGTGACCCTTTCTTAACGAAAGGCCAAAATATGGTTGAGTAAATGTAGAAATCTTTTGCAACAGATCTAATTTGTGGAATTGCCTTGTTGCTTCCAATTCTATTTGGATTTGGAGGAAGATCCTCACTATTCGGACTTCCATTTCCCCCTTATCACCCAGCAGCTTGATGGGGGTTTCTACTGGAATGGGAAGGGCTTTTGTAAGTTTTCGATGTCTGCTATTTGGAAAGCTATCCGTCCTAGACACGATGGTGTAGCTTGGAGTTCATTTGTGTGGCGTAAGCCTTTTATCCATGCGCATTGTTTTGTAGTCTGGCTAATGTTTCGTAACAGGCTCACCACCAAAGACAAGCTTCTCACTTGGGGGATTGGATCTGATATGCGCTGCTTGTTGTGTGATGCTTGAAATGATGAACGGGACCATATTTTCTATGAGTGTTCATATCCTCGCTGTGTGCTTCCCTATTGGTTTCCTAGCTGGCCTTGTTTTTCGACATGGGATCCTGCCACCCAAGATATTATCAGAGATTTGGATCGGTCGTCCTTGCGTGCTGCTAGTCATCGAATTGTCTAGCGAGCTGCCCTTTGTCATATATGGAAAGAACGGTGCCGCCGATTATACACTAACGTCCCTTATTGCTTTGATTCAGAGAGAGAGATTAGTTGTTTGAGAGCTTTTGACATTGATAGTTTTGAGTGTTCAGTTTCTTTTCCTTTTCCCTTGCTTTCATAGGGTACTAGGAGTTCAGGTGTGGTTTGGTGTATGAAGTTTCCTGGGAACGGAATACACACTGTTCTGAGTTCTTATTTCTGTTGGTTTTATCTTCTTTTCTTTTCCCTTGCCTTTACAGGGTTTTGGGAGCTCAAGTGCGGTTTGGTGTGTGAAGTTTGTAACAAACGGAGCGCACACTGTCTTGAGTTGGTTTTGATAGTTCTTGTATGTTGTCCTTTTTTTTATGGATAAATACAATTGATTTATTCATCGGAAAAAAATCCTTTGCAACAGAAACTTGCAGAGGTAATAGGGATGAGAAGTTGAAGGTGTGTGAGCAAAGTAATTAAAAGCTTGGAAGCTAAGCAAGTGATATGCTTAAGCTTACGCCATCCATCTCATCATTTTTTATAGTTTCCCGCCAATGATTGCATGCTTACTTTATTTGTCTTTTGCTTCAACTTTTTATGAACATTTTCCATTACAAGTTCCACTATGACTAGAGAATACAAAATTGAAAGATATTCACAATCATTTCAAATATATCAACCGACTAAAGATTACGTAATTTAAACTCGGTAGAAACGGACCGTACAAAGAAAGTACACAGTACAACTAGTGACTTCATGACTTGGCCCATTGACATTAGGACATTTGAATCAACCAACTTCGATGAACAACACACTATTTTATATATTCTACTGAGATCATCAAATCCTGTGGTCTTACCTGGCAAAATTGCAAGCTTGTGAGGTTGGGATAATACAAAGTGCTAGCCGTTACTACCCAACCAATGTTTGAAACAGCTTTTCAGTGATTCATCAACGAGGTCGAATGGTGGGGATGACGCCACTAACAAGGTCACTCCCCCTGAACCCGGCAGACGACATGAACGTTAACGTGTCACCGCTGCTACTCGCTTTGACACTATCACCGGTACTGCTATTGCCGGATCGCTCCAGCTCCATCACCCCATAGCTCCTCCATTTCCCTGCTTCCGGAGCACCGGCAAGCTCCCCAGATTGAGCTCTTGGCCCAGCTGATGATCCGATCGATGAGCAGAGATCCTCCAGCTCCCTAACCACTTCTGCCATGGTAGGGCGGAACTTGGCCTCGTCGTGGCAGCACCTGAGGCCCAATCCCATGAATTTGTGGGCGTGACCTTTGGAGTATGATGATGGTGGTCTCTGTAGAGTTGTGTCCACCACTGCCTCCACCATCCCAGTCTCCCAAGCTAAAGACACTTCCCTCACTATGTTCTTGCCGTGGGAGATTGGTTGCATCCCAGTTACCAGCTCTAGTAACACTATCCCTAGGCTGTATACGTCGCTTTTCTCTGTTAGCTTGTGGCTTCTGAAGTACTCTGGGTCCACGTATCCCTAATAGAACACCAAACACGGTTAGTGAATAATATAAAAATCAATCTGAACACTTCCAACAGCTTAAGTTATTGGGATGTAATGGTTTATGACACAGAGCCTTTAACGACTGAGAGTTTATGTATGGCAACAAAATATACTTACAGGGGTTCCTTTGACGGCTGTGGAAATGGGTGCTGATGAACTTCCTTCCCCGTGTGATTCATATTTATAATCATCATTCGGGTTGTCGAGTGATGATGATGTTGTTGTTGTTGTTTTAGGGACAAGCCTGGAGATGCCGAAGTCAGAGACTTTAGGTGTGAGTTTCGAATCCAAGAGGATGTTGTTTGCCTTGATATCTCTGTGGATGATTGGCGGGTCTGCTTCCGCATGGAGATAGAGAATCCCCTTGGCCGCACCTAGCGCGATGTTCACCCTTGTCCCCAAGCTAACAGCTTTCTCGTACCTCCCTGCATCGTCCATAGTTAGTAATTGCATAGATTATACACAGCAGCTACCAGCTACTTAAGTTAATAATATCATCAATGCACATACCAGAAAGAAGGTCTTGAACAGAACCATTCGGCATGTACTCGTACACCAGCATTTGCTCCGCTGATTCATCACAATAGCCAAGCAAGGACACTAAGTTGCAATGGTGAACCCTCGAGAGGAGCTCTATCTCGGTGTAGAACTCTTTCTCGCTAGTCAGCGAACCTTGCCTAGCACGCTTAATCGCCACCAAAGTTTCCTCCCCCAAAACACCTTTGTAAACTTTCCCGTACCCACCTTGTCCAATTTGAGTATTACTGGTGAACCCATTCGTTGCCTTCTCCAGCTCCTCGAAACAAAACTCCTTCACTCCTTCAATCTTCAGTCCTATCTTTGGTACTGCACCGACCATAAAATTTTATACATCAAATTCACTAAAAAAATCAATAAAAGAAGATGACAGGAGGCAGGTAACGTACTTGGTTTTTGTCCAGCTTGAACTTGCTTCTGTTGTTTTCTTGAGCGCTTACAATGGAAAACAACTACAATACCAACTGCTATAGCAATTGCACAAGAGATTGCCCCTAATATGATCCCTACCTTAGAACCTTTGCTCCCAGCTCCTCCCTTTGGTGGAGGATTGAATATAACAGCTGACAAAACAGGAAAGTTTAATCATGTTTATTGTGTTCCACAGCCCAAACTAACTCAAGTCTATAGCCAAGCTGCAGCAAGGACAAATTTAGATTACCATTTCCACGTAATGTGAAGCTGAGTAGATCATAGGGTCCAAACGTGTCATCTCCAACGATCTCAAAGTTGAAAAACATGTTCTGGAGCCGCACAGTCTCGGTTAAATTGAAATCAGTATCATTGTGTGGAGGGAAAATTTTGAGCAACATTCGGAGTCTGGGACCTTCTTCCCATACGAAGGAATCCACAACTAGCTGGTACGGTGCCACGCTGAGGTTGCCAGTCATATATTGGTTGAAGTAGCCTCGGTAGGGACGGAAATCTGTTATGCTAGGACTCCTCAACCGCATCCCTACCCCTAAAGGAGCAACACATTGACAGGGTAGAAGTGCTGCTGGGAAATACTCATACCCACCACTGCTTGGACACGACTGTGGCATGCATCCTTCTACTGTTCCGTTTGATATTTTAGGAGGCTCGACATCAACCATTGCTGTTGTTGCCGCCCTGCAGAACTGATCCATGTTCATCGAAACGTCTGTCCTTGTACATATAGGATTCCCTTGGAGCCTTGATTAAGAAAAACAATGAATGAGATGCAGCAAAGATATCAAGCATATTTGAGAGCTAGAAGAAGAAGTTCAGTCTTACCTGATGCTAACATTCAAAGGTGGGGCAAGAAGGGATGAAATATCTGAAAGGGAATTGTTCCGGAAGTCCCTGGATTACAGTGGAGTGCAGAAAACTAGCAAACTGAATCATTTAATTTAAAAATTATAATAATCTGTTAGAATAAACAGAGTTGAAGGAGTCTATTTTTTCTCAAAAAAAGTTGGCTTACAATGTAAGTTTTGCCTCTGAACTGAAATTCTCATTCTGCCAGATGTTGGAAGGAACACTACCATTCAAGCTATTGTTCTCTAGCGACCTGCTTATGCAAAGTAATATCTTTAGAGGAGAACATCACCATCAAACGAAATCATGCTAATCCCTCATTGGAACCATATCGATGAAGATCTACGTACAGTCTCTGAAGCAGGGGAAGGCCTGAAAAACTTAAGGGTATGGATCCATTGAGCTGATTATAGGAAAAGTCACTGCAACAATCGCAAACTCGTAAGAGAAACCATATTTACTGCACCCTTCAGGTATACTTTCATATGTATCTTTTTGTGACCATTCGAACAAGAGCCATGTTAAGACTGTGAAGTATCATGCATATTTCGCTCATGGCCATGATCAATGAAGAGAAGTAAAGGGGAAAATATTCACATAGTTGTGATGCTATCGGCAAGCTTATTAGTTGGTATGTTTCCAGTCAACTTATTGGAGCTCAGGTCCCTGTAAGATCATGAAAACATCAGCCTAGGAATTGTACTGTACAACACAGATTCCTAATAATGAAAGACTTACAAGTAATAAAGGCGAGGTATAGAGCTTAGATCTGGAACAGGCCCTTCCAAATTACAGTTCCTTAGACTCCTGCAAGTTCAGCATATTGTCTGCTTCATCAGTAATTTACAAAGGATCCAGTAGACCATTTAACATGGTGCAACTGCTCAAAGGTAAACAAGGAGGAGAGGGAAAGAGCTTACAATTTCAGAAGCTTGGACATATTGGCATATGAATCTGGAATCTGTGTTCCACTGAAGTTGTTATTGTTGAGTTGCCTGCAAAATGGAAGATAGTATTTCAAGTAACCAGTGGGGTTCAGTAAGTTCTTTTAGATTGCCTCTTTAACCTTTGTTCAGGAGACGTTTTGTTTAGCTGTATCCACCTATTGATTCAACGTGCTACCATGTTTTACACTTTTACTTCAGTACAAAATTGATTTCTCAAGTCGGAAACCAGCCACCAGATAAAATAAAAAGACAGCTGCAAAAGCACCAGTGGAGAACAGTAGACATACATAATCTTCAGCTTTGGCATCCGGGAATACTCAGGTGGAAGATAGCCTGATAAGTTGTTATTATCTAATAGCCTGCAGTTAGCAAAAACTTAGCCTGTAAAACCATGATGCTTGTACAGGTGTAGGATTATAAATATCAACTGTCAACTTACAAATGCACCAGTACAGATAGATTATAAAGCTCTGAGGGAAGCTGGCCACTGAATGAGTTGTTATTCATATGGCTGCAGTGAGAAATATAAGCAACCATGAGCAAATAGAAAGAGGGATCAAAGTGGAAAATGGGGTAAATGAGGGGGATTGCTCACAAGTGCTGGACTTTTTTAAGATTGCCAAATGTTTTCGGTATGGGTCCTGATATTTGATTCAGGTCCAATTGGAATTTGGTTAAGTTAGGGAGAAATCCTAGCTCATCCGGTAATGGACCTGAGATCTGGTTTCCACTCACCATCCTGCAATTACAAATGAACATCCAGTAAGATAACAACTTTTGTGAGTGTCAATTGCTACAGAAGGGTGATTAATATCAGAATATCCTCATATATGTATCATACAGAATCTTCAGGTAGTTCAAATCGCCAATCTCCTTTGGGATGCTGCCACTTATGCTGTTCCACATGAAATTTCTGAAAATGAAGTAGAAACCCACGAGGAACAAAACGGTAAGGTAAGATAGAGTAACACACAACTCAAGTGATTGATATTGAAATCCTGAAGCAGTCGCTCACAAGTAAACTGTGTAATTTAGGAGGCCAAGCTGTGACGACAAAGTTCCAGCGAGACTCATATTCATCAAACGCCTGTTTGTCATCAAACAGAGGTTGCTTAATACTCAGTAAATAAAGAAGAAGATAGTGAGAGGAATTGCGGGGAAAATACAATTCGCGGACGTGGAGGTAACCATCATCTGCACTTGGAGAGCAAATGACACCAGTCCAGTTCAAGGCGCAAGGATCAATTCCCTGCCAATTGCGCAGATAATTCTTCGGATCATTGAGACTAGTCCTGACAGCATTAAGAGCAGTCACTGCAGAACCCAAAAACACATGATTTTTTGTCATTGCAATTAAACGCAAAAGCATGAAGGGAACTTAATAAGAGGGCATGTGTAAAAGAATATGAAACCATATGTAGAAACTGAACCTTCCAAAGGATGAAGCACCTGTCCTGAACCAAGCAGAGGAAATGAGAAAATAGTAACAATGAACAATACAACCAATGGGCCAAACAGAGGAAACAAACTCTGCCGTCTCTTCATGTCCGCTGAAAATGGATGAAGATAGAAGGGATGAGCCATTCGTTTCACCGTTATGGAATTAGCAGAGCAATTGGTCAATTTGAAGAAAAACAATACCTGCAATTCGTTACCCAATTGCCAATATATTCCAGAGAGAAGAAGAACAAGTCATCGACTGCACAAGTGACATCTTTGTTTAAATTTTAAAATGTGAAACTTAGCTTGGCAGTGGAAGTTGAGAAGGTTAAATCATGGTAGAAAAAATAGGAGCAATGAGGTCGTCACTTTAGGAACACTTGTAATTAATAACTCCAAAATATTCGGGATTGGTGGAAAATTTCTATCTGTAGAGGTTACAGCAGCTAACAGGTTACCCTTCATAGAACTTTCCCTCTCCAATATATATTTTCTAAAATCCCCTTGGTGGCTTGGACGTCTTCGATGAAGGAACATCATTCGCCATCACCTTCTTCAACTGTTCCTTAAGGAACATTATGATTCTTCTTCAGTTTATTGGCTTCAGATCCTGTAGAATAATAAAATTTGCTGCAGGATATTACTTGTTTGAAAATGATCAAACAGTGCTGCCACTTGCCATAGTCAATGCGGTATCCCAACAAGCTAACTCCTACTCCCATCTCCTGCAATTGTACAAGCTAACATAATATATCATTACCATGTAATAACTGTATTGTACATTAAATAAGTAGAAATTCATGTTCTTTGACCAAATCAACCTGAATTAACATGACAACTTTGGTTACCAGTCATCATCATTTGCCATCTTCTGCAGTTGACTTCAGACAACTTTATCTTAAAACTGTCATAATAGCTCGTATTACAAATGCAAGAAAGATTAAAAATAGAACCTCCTGAGAAAAATGAAAACCAAATTTGCGAAATATTTACAGGCCCGAACTCATCACCTTAAAGTAATATTTTTGTATGAAAAACCATTGACTATAAGATTTTTAGTCTTAATACATACTTTTACATACACAAAGAAATCAGATAAGTCAATCAAATACTAGAAAGACCAAAAGCCTACTTGCTAAGTCCTTCAATACACGTAGTAAACTAGTAATAACTCTAAAATAAGGAAACGTCGTTATACATATGATGACATAGCACAAGCTAATGGATATCTGCACAATGTTTACCCTAATTCATTAGATAGTTTCTGATACTTATACCTGCAGTGTTTAGGTAATAATTTAAACCTTCACTGATATAAAGATACATCCTTACTATTTTAACACAATTTGACTATATTGAAGCTACCGGTCCTGTTTCAAAAATACTAGCCACAACCCTAGGCCATCTTACCTTGCCACAAAGCTGTTTTCTAGCGACCAAAACATATCAAATAATAAAAGGGTGATGGAAGAACTCCATAACTGCAAGTTCTAAGTGATACAGAGATTGCAAACGTATCGATACACAAACTTGTATGGCTACTAATGTCGATTAAAGGTGGGCAAGGCAGGTCTTATGCTATAATACAATTGAGCAAAGGTGGAATCAACATAACGCCAGAACCCGGATACTAGATAGGGACGCTATATGACTTTGTTTGTAGAAGATGCATCTAAAGCATATACTAAGGAAAAGCCTATGCAACCAACAAATAACTACCTCCACAATACAAAGTACGTATATAAGTATATTGGAATGTTCAAAGGTCCACAAGCAGCAAGAGGTTACCTGATAACACTGGAGGCACAAATGCCATATGTCTTTTCTGGCCATTCCCTTCTGTTAACAATTCAGCCAAGAGTATACTAAGATGTCACCAAATAGTCGGAGACAATGGAACCCCCTAGTATAAGCTTCGGACCCACGTTTGTGCCAGCTGTTTCGCAAGACTGCTGCTAACTTTGGCAATGGCCTCCTACGCCGGTAAACCCATCAAACAGAAAAATGGAACCCTTTAGTTACCAAACAATTTGCTGGACAAACTCACAACATAAACAGGAGGCAAGTAAGTTAATAAACAGATGTACACTTAAACCCCGAAAGTGGTAAACAGCAGTCACATTTCAGTAGATGATAATGACCAAAACACGTACAACAGCATTTAGTCAGCGAAATTCCTGTGAATGCAAATTAATCTGGGTACATAGTCATTGGATTACCACCACATAAAGAACTTCTTAAGTTTCAAACTGCTGAGTGATGGTTCTATATGTTATAGAATCATCAGTTTGTTATTGCAATTGCAAACCTTTCAGGCAATCTTCACTTGCTGAATCACATCAGCTACAAGCTTCATTTTTATTTTAAATTTTTTTGCAATGGAAAATCCCATGATCATAAAATGGAAGAATTATCATCATCAGTCGGTGTTACTCTTCCAGTCTGAATAGTAACACCAGAAACCCAGAAACTGCTAGACAGGGGAGTGAATCGAGAAGATTTTTTACCGTGTCCCACAGCGCTCGAAGACGTTGTCCATCAAATGTTGCATGTTCAATGATGAAATCTAGCTCGATCAACTCCATGATTATGAACTCTTTGTCAAGCAAAGGTTCTTCCTGTTGATTATCGTTGGGTAGTGGTTCAACTATCAGTGAAGAAGAAGGAAACTGTGTCGAAAAATATGGGTGTACAGTGTTTTCTTGCGGGTAATTATCATTTTCATCCCTTACCCATCAAAATTGTACGAACCACCCACCACCCAACAAAAATTGAAGAAGAGAATAAAAATATCGCCGCTGCCGGGGATCGAACCCGGGTCACCCGCGTGACAGGCGGGAATACTTACCACTATACTACAACGACTCGTTGTTTCCATCAAATTAAATTTAACTTATGATAAATCAATAGGTAAAACAATTGTCACCTACCCGTTTGGTGGGATAATGCAGATCGTGGTGGTTGGTTGCACGTGAACATTGAACAACCTCCCCTATACTACAAACATCACTTCCCTACCAAGCTCAGAGGCAGAGCAAGAACCTCCGAGGGTTCCATTCAGAAAAAGAAAGAATCAATCTAGCTTGCAGTAGCATTATTGGTTCTGGGTAGAAGTAACAATGGAGCTGCAAATGAGCAAATTATGGTGGAGAGTGTGGCTGATTTTCTTGGGTCAGGCCATTTCTTTCTCCCTTGCACTCGCCAGTTTCACTTCTTCCCTCATTGCCTCTCTTGGAGTTGATGCACCTATCTCTCAGAGCACCTTCTGTTACCTCCTCTTGGCATCGGTCTACGGCACCATATTGCTCCGCCGCCGCCGCAAATTGCAGGTCTCCTGGTACTGGTACCTCCTCCTCGGATTCATCGATGTACAGGGCAATTTTCTCGGTAAGCAAGTAGCCAATTACACATATAGCCATCATAAATAGGGTCGGCTTGAAAAAAAAATCGTTGGTGACTTGATTCGATTTTATTATAAACTACGTTTGAGTCAAGGTATATTCGACTTGATAGGCTCGCGAGTTGGTTCAAATTTGAAGAGCCAATTCGAATACTAGTTTGAATATAGGTCGTTAGTGGACTCAATAATACAACATGCATTCTACCTACCTCGAATACCATATACAATATGTCTTATATAACTTGTCATTGTGGTAACGAAAATGTAAGTGGACGCGGTCATTGTTTATGTTTAGTTGTAACTATTTTAAATAAGAAAAGTACAAATTTGGAAATTGTACGATAGGTTATTTTCGAGTTTGATTCGTTGATGTTTTTTAGTTTACAAGTTTCAAATTCTGTTAAAATTGGACTTATTATGGGGTTTTAACTGGCCAAACTTTTTAGGATATGTTGTTTTTTACTTGACTTGTAGATGTTTTTTAGTACACAAGTTTCTAATTATGCTCAAATTTGACTTATCAAAGGTTTTAATGATCGAAATTCAAATTCGAATCATCAAGGGTAGTTAAATGAGTCAAACTCAAGTAGACTCCAGCTCAACACGAACAAAAAAATTCTCGCTAAAAAGTAACGAGGCAAGGTTGAGCATAACAAAGTTCGGCTCGGGTCGGCTCATAAAAGAAGCCTAATGCATTTACATTGGCTAGTAGTACTCTTTCCCTATTTCTAAATCCCGGCTTCTGCAGTGAACAAAGCATACCAATTCTCGTCGATAACAAGCGTGACGTTACTGGACTGCTGGACCATACCATGGGTCATAATCCTGACGTGGCTGCTCTTGGGAACCCGCTATTCCTTCCTCCAGCTCCTTGGTTCAGCCGTTTGTGTACTTGGCCTTGCTCTGGTTCTCTTCTCTGATTCCGATGACGGTGGAGGTAACAATTACTTAAATCATTAATCATAATGAAATGGCAACTGAAACTGTAGTAAATGAATCTTTATCATACGGTTGCAGGAACTGTAGGTGGGTCAAACCCTCTTCTGGGCGACACACTTGTGATTCTCGGAACCATTTTCTTTGCTTTGAGCAACGTTGGTGAGGTCGGTCTGCATTTTTAATGTCATATCAGTGACAGATTATTATCTGCTGTACTTTTGTAACTTGTTATTTACACAATTACAAAATCTGCAGGAATTTTGTGTGAAGAAAAGAGACAGGGTTGAAGTTGTGGCGATGCTTGGTGTATTTGGTCTCCTTGTCAGCTTGCTTCAGCTGTATATTCTATAACTAATTTCCTTCCCATTTGAAGAATTTCTCATACGTGTAGCTAATCCATTTGATCATTGAATGCAGATCCGTGTTTGAGATCAATACCCTCAAGTCGGTCAATTGGTCTGTCGATATAGTAAGTTACTTATCATTGCCTCTGTTGACTGTAATTCCTCACTATCGAAGTTAGTTGATCCAAATCCCATCTACGTAAAAAAGAAGCTCGGTTGACCGGCCTAACACCGAGCCCAGTATCCTTTGGGGCACGGGGTGTGGGGCCGAGCTCATGCAGTACAGGCCAGTTGTGCTTTGTAGTCTCCTTTTCCACCTAGTTTCCGATCATAGTGAAACTTTCCTTGTTGCTGTGTGCACGTGGTTTTTCCAAAAAGAAACTTTTCACTTGAAATCGTTTGTGTCTGCGACTCTCTTTCGATCCATCTCTATTTCATTTATTGTCTATCAATTTCTAACACTCCCTCTGAAATCTGTTATCTTTTTGGTTATTTGTCTGTATCAGGTATTAGCAGTTGCTGGCTTTACAGTAGCAATCTTTTCATTCTACTCCCTCACTCCCATTGTGCTCAAGGTGAAAGCTTGCTTTCTTTTTCAAAACCCAGATCATATATCATCGCATGAGTCATGACTATTCTTTATGATTGAAACCTTTTTGATCTTCTGGTCATAATAATATAATCAGTGGAGTGGAGCAACACTGTTCAACCTTTCCATCCTGACTTCTGATATGTGGGCTGTCCTTATTCGCATCTTTTTCTACGGCCAAAAGGTATGAACACAAGCAGATCACTTCTTTTACACACCAGTACTGAAATTAAATGAGTTTGATGCCATATATCTCTGGTGGTCTATGAATTTGCTGCAGGTGGATTGGCTATACTTTCTTGCCTTTGCACTGGTGGCCATTGGCTTAATTACTTACTCCATGACTGAGACTGAGGAGGATTCACACACTAAGACAGAATCGAACGGTGAGAATCCGAGTGTTGCAGAGAGCCAGCAACAGCAACCACTACTGTCAGCGTGAGAATGTAATATCAAAGACTGAATGTTCAGTTCCATCATCAATCTACAGAGTTTCGAGACTATATATGCAAGTAGTTTCGATCGTATTGTAAATAACAGACACATATATAACTGTATAAGAAAAAACATGATCAGAGTGTTATAGACACTCATTGTCCATCGATGAAAATTTTTACCAGATTGCGGGGTTTGTGATCTCCTAGCTAGTCTCGTTATTAAATAAACATTACATATAGGTGTCCGTACGTGGATTGTAATTGGATTCGAATAAGATACCATCCACGTGTCAATGGAATGGAACGAGATGGATATTGACGATCATAGATGGACTTGAGCGTTGTGGGCAACCGGGGCTTAAGCGTACTGAGTTCTGGAATGGATTTCTCACCAAATGAAATTAAAAATATATATATTTTTAAGGGTTTTGATTGTTGTTGTTAGTGGAATGTATGTGCTTTCGACTATAAAAAAATTAGTTTGGATTTCTATTTTTTTTTCTTACTATATGCATGAAAATAAGTCAATTTTGAAAATTTTCAATATTAACATGACATAAAGTAAAATTGACTAAATTTGATCATTATGTACGGGGTTACCATAGTGAAATGTGATTTTTTAACCATTTCCAACATGCTTGTCAAATATTAGCTAATTTAAAAAATTGAAATTTTCTTGTGAAGATTGTCAAATTTGCATAGTATAACACACGAAAAATTGACAATTTTGACATGGAAATTGAAAATTTTCAAATTGACTAATATTTGATATGCATGTTAAGAATAGTTAAAAATTAAGGTTTCGCCGTGTTAAACCATTCAAATAATAGTCAAATGAAATTAGAAAACATTTTATTAGTCATCGCAAAAGACTTGAAATTTCCTGGCGGCCTGTCCTCATTTGCATTCACAGGTAATGTGTCTGCCCATAAAGTGGCTAAACAGACTTTTTCATATCCCTCAAGTTATGTGAAGACCGATCTCACAACTTAGGTATATGCTTAGTTTATCTTTCTTGTATACTATCTTGATTCTTCCTGTCGAGAGTAATCTGTATCAAAAGAAAAATACTTTGGATGGAGATTTTCTCGAAAGGTCATACTCGTAAATTCTCAATTTCAAGGTCTCATCATTGACCTATTACTTGGTCTTCTTTTCCAAATCCATACACAACAATCAAAGCATCCTCTAATATTGTTAGAATCGAATCGAAGGTCAAACTAGATAAATAAAATATTCAAAACTTGTGCAAAGAACCGGTCACATCATTATTTTTTATGGCAGATTATTATGTGAAAAAATAATATCATATAAATATTGTATCCAACAAATATAACACGAATTCTGCAATTTATAATTATTCAACTTGTAGCTCATATTCTTTAAAACTTGAGTACTAATATTCTTTAAGATTATTTCAATCTGTGTGTCCCTAAGAAATGGAGCACTCAGATATTTTCATGCATCAATCACATGCTAGAAATTGAGTGATAGCCGAGAGATGTAGTACTATTTTGTTTCAGTTTATAAGTAGTACCAATTGAAGATGTCGACAAAGGAAGATAATTGGCCTTGGATCTGCAATTATTATCACGTTACACTCACCATTCTACCTCTGACTGTGTTGACTGTTGGGTCCTCCCAACCGCCGCAATTAGCTGTTGCAATTAGCTGTTGATTGGACTGATTTAGTATTCCCCTTTTGATTCTATCTACGAATTGACTTTTGAATTGATAAATGCATAATTCATAATAGTTGTGGATCGAAATATATATTCACTTAATTTTGAATTAAAATTTTTGTATTAGATAATCAATCTAACATCATCATTTTTTTAATGTAATATCAAATTAAAATATACAAAAAAAATAATTATTGTACTTTTTTAGTTAAAACATATTATCCTTAAAAATTGGATGTCTCACCGATGAAAATTTTAAGCTGAATATTAAGCAGAAAGAATAAAAGATTATGTGATATCTATAATTACTCTGAAAAAAAAACTCAAAATAATTATAATATATCCATAAATTTATGGTTGAAACCGAAATTACACTACGTTATGGCTCCCGGGCACCCCTACATGAGATGACACCAAATTTTCCTCCGTAAAAAATAAGATGACACAAAATTTTCCTCAGTCGAGTTAATGAAACCAACAATTTGTTTATTTTTAAATTTGATCACGGATAGTTAAGGTTGTGAGTTTGATGCTACCTTATCGAATTGATTGGGGATATATTATGTTAATTATATCGGATAGACCCGTTATGGTTATAAGTTAACCGAAATTCTTATTGTATATAAGAATTAATGAATGTTAGTCCCATTCTCTGTAATTAAACTATTATTCTCACCAAGACTCTATATTTTCTTTTTTTCTCGTGAACTAGTCAATTTCAAAATTGAAAACTACATTAATCACCGATATTATTCTGTTGTTATTCGTTCATTATTCCTTTTTTCTCCTCTTTTATCCGACTCTGGTCATATTTCAACCTTAAATTTTTTCATGATTTATTAAAACATTAGACTTTCCATTTATCCATCACTGAACTTCAAAAAATATTAGAGCAGTAACTGAAATATCATATCAAATCCAATTGTCACCTCCATGCAAAAAATTTATGGCATCCGAATTTCATCCCAAATCTAGCGGGACTTGAATATCCGATATTCATACGAGGTGAAGGTTTGGGTTTAGAGTTATCATATTCTTTTACTCATGAATATTTGAAATACTCGTTTAGTAAATCTATGGCTAAATGTGGACAGTAAATAAGTATTATACTAGTTTTATTAGTTTGTAAGTTAGTAATCCAATATATGAGTGGAACTTATATATAATTTGTTTTTGTTTTCATATTGTTAATTTGTTTGTTCGGGTATTGATGGATATTCAAACCCGAACCCCCAATACCCGTACAGGTGTATGGGTACCTGAATTCCGAACGGGTTCAAAATTCGCCTTATTCACAACATTTTCAAATACGAATATCCTCTCAATACGTGTATAGGTACCCGAATCGTCTCGATTTCTAGCCTAAGTGTTGACAAAAGTATCAATAACATGTACCACAACAACATTTCACTAATCTAGACCCGATTCAAAGCAAATGCATTGTAACCTAACTCCTTTCCTGCCTCCCTTCTATGTCCACATCTCTCATTTGTTCTCTATGGCCACCGGATCGAATTTGTAAATCTGGGTGGCTGGAATTTATCATTGATGATTCCATTCCCCTCTCAATAATGTGGTATCTGCCACCTGACTACCTGTTATTTGTTAAATAATATTAACAAAATAGCAGAATTATTGTATTGACGTGTCAATCTAGCATTTTTAAGGTTCGGTAGCAGGATTTTATTCATATTAGTAATTGATTAAATAAATTAAATTATACAATAGGTGAACGTGGATGTCTGGTGCATCTGTCTCCATAACACGAAAAAGCAAATTACTTATTAATCAAAAGTACCAACCATTATCAATATTTATATATAGAATTCATCTTCAATTTGCCAATGAACTCTTTCTCTGTGTGATGTTTCGTGAAGCTTAACCCAGCTGTTTCTCTGTGGTTCGATGGTGGTTGATGATTTTCACGAAACCCCTGAAACCTTCTTAACCCATTAAATAAATAGAAACACCAAATTCATCATCGTCGTCAGCCTGCCTAACTTCCAGGAAACCGAAAAGAAAAAAAATGGCGTATCCGATGAGTGACGACAAGCAAGTAAAATCCGCCGGAGAAGAAATCATGGCTTCAATTCTTCCCTTCCTCAAACTCATAACTCTAACCCTCTTCGGGTTAGTCCTTTCCCATCCCAAAATCCAGTTCATCCCTAGACAGACATTCAAGCTGCTCAGCAAGCTCGTCTTCGTACTTTTCCTCCCCTGCTTAATCTTCACTAACTTAGGCCAATCCGTCACGATTCACAACGTCGTAAATTGGTGGTTCATCCCCGTCAACGTCGTCATCAGCACCGCCGCTGGGTGCATTCTGGGATGCGTAGTCGCTGTCGTCTGCCGTCCACCGCCGCAGTTCTTTCGGTTCACGGTAATCGCCACCGGGTTCGGAAACACCGGGAATATCGCGTACGCTGTTGTCGGGACGATTTGCCGTCGGAGCTCCGGCAACCCGTTTGGACCCGACTGCTACTCGAACGGCGTCGCTTATGCGTCGATTGCGCAGTGGGTGTCGGTGATTCTGGTTTACACTCTGGTTTACCACATGATGGAGCCACCTCTTGAGTATTACGAAGTAATCAACCACGAAGAACAAGAAGAAGAAGACGGGGAATTAGGTGAAATTGGGGAAATCGGCAGCGGCGGAAGAGAGATAATTGAGGTGGTTGAAGATTCCCCCGCCGCGGATTTAAGCCGGCCGTTACTCGTCGAAGCAGAGTGGCCGGGAATTGAGTCCCAATTGGAAACAGAGCACAGCAAAACCCCGTTCATCGCTAGATTGTTCAATCTCAGCAGCAATCTGGGCGGAATTTTGGAATCCGACGTCGCCGGCGTGGCCGGAGCCACAGCGGAAGCGGGAGATCCGGGGGGCGGCAGAGAGAGTCCGAAATCGATGAAATGCCTGGCGGAGCCGAGAGTGGTGAGGAAGATGAGAGTGGTGGCGGAGCAGACGCCGATCCACCACATTCTCCAGCCGCCGACGATCGCGTCGCTGCTGGCGTTCGTGATCGGAGTGATTCAGCCGCTTAAAGGAGTTGTGTACGGCGCGGACGCTCCGCTGGCGTTTATAACGGACAGCCTAACGCTGATGGCGGAGGCGGCGGTGCCGTCGGTGATGCTGGTGTTGGGAGGGATGCTGGCGGAGAGGCCGAACGAATCGAGCCTCGGGGTGAGTACGACGGTGGGGATAGTGGTGGCGAGGCTGCTGGTGCTGCCGGCGGTGGGGATCGGGGTGGTGAAGGCGGCGGAAGGGATGGGGCTGCTGGTGGCCGGAGACCAGCTGTATAAGTTTGTGTTGCTGTTGCAGTACGCGACGCCGAGCGCGATTCTGCTGGGGGCGGTGGCGAACTTGAGAGGGTACGCGGTGAAGGAAGCGTCGGCGTTGCTGTTCTGGCAGCATATTTGTGCAGTGGGGTCTCTTTCTTTGTACATTGTCGTATTCTTCAAGCTCTTGCTTTCCTACACTTGAAATTCAAATTCCTTACTTCTTTCACCTCCTTAATTCAATTCTCTCTGCACTGCACAGACTTTACTTCTTCTAATTCTAATTCCCCATTGCATTTTTTGAGATTAAATTATGGTAAGTCCTTCAAGTAATCGTCGAGTTAGGAAATGCAACTTGAATAAGAAAAATATTTTAATTCCACTTTGGCATTGGCATGGACATTTACAAAATTATGGTGACGGTTTCCAGCTTCAATTTCTTTTGGAATTAGCTTGAATTTTAATTTCGAAGCTCTCCAAACGGAATTCAAGGACTGAAATGAAGTGAAATTTGACCCCTCTCAATTTGGAAGGGACTTATCATGTCACTTTGTGCGTTTGGAAATGGTATTCGGCAGATTCTCATATCCAAAATTAAATCCAACTTCGAATCAATTTTAACATGAAAATTAATATTTATATATTTTTTATTAACGATGGATTCAAGCATTGTAAAATTTCTTCCATGTACAATAAGTGAATATTATTAAAGAAGAAGAGGACGTAGTCTGTACGTTCGAACCTGTACTAGAAAACATTGCATGTAGCACAGCCACAAAATGCAATCCAATTTGAACCAGGGAGATTTTGAAAATGTGACGTTGACTTTAAGCTGCTGAAATTCTAAGAATGTGACGTTGACTTGTACCTGTATGCCGGTCGCCCAAAAATTGACGGAAACCAAAACGACAAAGCATCTCGTGATCATCACTCATCAGACGTGGAGATGGAACAGTTGCTCGTTGGACTCACAAGGGACCTTCACTTATCAACCCACGCTATCATTTTTTTCGGTTGAGTGTCTTGGTTAATGATTTCTTCCTTTCTCCAAGCACCAATCATCATCATCTCTTGCTTTTACACTTCTTGTGTGTGTTTAACTCGGTTGGAAATGGTATAGTTTAGGTGAGATAGTTCATTATTGGTCATTTAAGGATTATAGATTTGGATTTAGTCACATCACATACCAGATGAAACCGGCATAATGAGGGCTTGGGGGTTATCCCATACGGGCTTGTTTCGATTAGTTTAGTGCTTTCAATAGGATTTAATAGGTGGATAACAGATCTGGAACTCGTGCTTTATAGACTATTACGTACCACGAAGCACTAAATATGTGACAAATGGCGTATTTACCACAGAAATCTGACGAGGTCGTTTGTCATGGAGGCTCTTTTTATATCAGCTGATTCACGTGCTTTAAATAATTATTTACTATTTGAGTTAGTTGAGAGTGTTTTCATCGATGATTTGTCTCGCACTTCACTTCTTTATTTGTTTTCATTGATGATTAGGTTTTTTTACGAATTGGCATACGCGTATTTCATTAAAAATCTCGATACAATTTAAAACGGGTTACAAGAGGGGTTGCAATGATTCGAGATTATATGCACCACATCTAAACTCTCCTCATTATCAAAACCATTAGATCTCATGACAGTAGACACAACTATGACAAAACTACTGGAGGGAAAAATCATAACACCAACCCTGCAGACTTTGACATGCAACAAAAGGAACGGAAAGTTCAAAACAAGACATCTGAAAACCTAAAAAATCGAGTGAAAATAAGAAAAAACTAGTGTCAATAATCCGTGGGGTGGAGACATTACCGGAGCGAGAGGCTACTCTGCAACCTCCGGTAGAGCTTTATGTCGATCGGCGGGTCAAACTAGCTAGTGTGTCCCACCTGGTTGACTTGTATACCGCTGAAGCCATCGTTTTGTTCGTTCCTTGCCGGCGTCGGGCTCTACTCGTACCGCCGGTTCTGGCATTGCTTGGGCCGATTTGTTGATGTTTCTTCGGAGGCATGATCTTGGGTGAGAACGTTGTGGAAGAGGCGTGGGTTATGGCGGTGATTGTGGAGGCCCAATGGGGGGGAGGTTGCTGGTTATTGTTGCTTAATGGTGACGGTAGAAGAGGGTGGGAGATAGATAGATGGTGGGCGAAGATGATGATGATATGATTATGATTAAACTCTACGGCAAGGGTAGGCTCCTATCTTGAGAGGAGAGAACAAACCCTAGCGCGAGGGTAGGGAGCCGTACATGATTAGTCTCATTGATTATTAGGTTGGTTTACGATCTCAACACCAACTAGAGTTTTTCTCGAAATGGGTATACGGGACCGACCCGAGCCGTTGGACAGAGTTGGGCAAAGTCCGCATTGGCTTTTGGACTCAAATGGATCTGCCCCAGGCCTGAATCTATTTACTGAACCCAACATAACCCATAACTAGTTGGGCTTTTCAGGTGACCCCCTTACAATCGACGCTTGTGGAACAAAAGCACAAATCTTTTTTTTGGGCCGGGTCCACAAGTCAATTACGCTGCTTTCCAAATTCCACCTAGTGGGTCCCGCCAAAAGATTACGGTCCCCACTGAACCACGTCACGACAAAACAAGATCCTGAGTAAACAAAACATTCACAAAAAAAATTGTAAACAATTGTTTAATTAATCGGCCTTCTTCTTCTCAACTCGTGGGAGGAAATTGAAAATTTTCATCCATCCTTGGACTTGCCGTTTGAATCTGTCTGTGCTACCTTTTTTCCACTCTTCCATTTCTCGCTTTTCCCACGAAACCCCAATTGGAATGCATTGCAGAGCATAATCAATAAAAAATAGAACGCCAAAATGCTGAAGATATGATTGTCGCAGCAGAAATCTCCTTTGATTCATAATGTAATAGTTCTTTTTGTTTCCATAACCGACGGCGACGACACTCAATCTATTGCAGAGGGAGGAGGGAAAAGGAAAGGAGTCTTCTTTACATACACTTCCCAGATGAAGAAAGGTAAAGACTGTTGGTTTCTTCTCTTCGCAAACAACATTATTCCTCCCTTTGTATTAAAAAGGGTCTTGCGTAGTCAAGCCTTGGATTCCGTTGTCAAGGTCTGATTTGGGTTTGCGGTTTGTTAATTTCAACGTCTTGGACATGCAAATATGGGTTCGTAGGAGTTCCATCTGGGTTCTTATTATTTGTATCATTTCTTCGGTGTGATTTCTGGCTTTTGGTTATACAGGGGAAGTTTCGCTTTCTGCTTTCTGGGATTTTGCTTATCTGAAGGAAAATATGTTGTAATCTTTTCCGTTAGGAGATAAAGGTAACTTTTTTTTTCTTGTTTCCAATGCTTTAGCCATCTATTCCAAGTTTTCTCCTTTTCTTTCCTGGTGTTTCAATCAATGGCTGTGGCTTTTTCTGTTATGGCCTTATGGGTCACCACTACTCCATTTCCAGAACCTTCAGCATTATTGTGTTTATTTTTGTAAAAGTTGGGATCAAACCATTACCTGAAACATGACATTCTACTTTTTTCAAGTCTTAAAACACCAATATCACTTGGGAATTGGAATTGAAATGCTTCTTCTTTGATGTCTTATGGTTTTCTGACCAGAGTAAAGAAGCTGCTGCTGGTTGGACAAGTTGTTGAAAGATTTGTAGGCAAGAGAGGGTTTCACAGGCGGCTGAATTGGGGTTTTACTTTTATGTTCATGTTTCTCTCATCTTCGCAAAACAGTACTCTTTGTTTTGCAAGTTGAAGGATGGGAGACCATTTTGTTTTGCTGGTGGATAGGTTGCTTACTGAATCTACCCTTGAAGCTGCAATAGAAAGAAAAAACCAGCTGCATCAACCTGCTACAACATCTTCAAGCAAGGAACTAGCTTATATGTCATCTCCAATGAAACTCGTTGACTGTAGAATTTGCCATGATGAGGATGAGGACACAAACATGGAAGTTCCATGCTCTTGTAACGGCAGTTTAAAGGTTGGTTGTTCCTCCAGACTTATAATCCAAATATCTAAGTAATACATCTCAAACCATATCAGTCCCTTTTTCTATTTCAAATTTCTTGCTCCAATGATGTTCTTTATTGGTTCGTGCTCAGTATGTGTTGGGCTTCTGGTGTTTTGAACTTGTGGATTGTTTGATAGGGGGTACTGTCTACTTGCAGTATGCTCATAGAAAATGTATTCAGAGATGGTGCAATGAGAAGGGTGATACAATCTGTGAAATTTGCCACCAGGTTTAGTATATTACATTCTGTCTTGGTATAACAGTGTTTCTTTGACATCAAGGTAACAGCTAATACTGGATATAAGCATCATTTTCTATTGTTGCAGCAATATAAGCATGGTTATACAGCACCTACTCCTTTGTTCCATTATGGAGGTCTTCCCGTGAACATCAGGTGTGTAAATCTTCTCCTTGTTTCTCTACACTTTGATACCAGAAGGACTATGCTTAAACTTCTTTACAAAATTGCAGGGGCAACTGGGATATCTCCAGGAATGATTACCTTCACAATCCTCAGTTCATAGCAATGGTGTCAGATGACCATGAAATATTGGGTTCCGACTTCGATGATTACGCTACTCCATCTCCGAGAAGCCTAATGTGTTGCCGAATAGTGGCCATAATTGTACATCTCCCTCTGTCCTGTTACATGTGGTGAAGTCTTAAAAGAAATTACTGCATAGTTCCTGATTTATCTACTAATCAATCTCTGCTTTTGTTTCGTTTTTGCAGTTCATGGTCCTTCTGGTTCTGCGCCATACACTTCCAGTCATCATCGCTGGCGCCGAAGACTACTCTTTGACAATGTTCACAGTAAGCTCCTTGCCACATTTCGCTTCGTGCAAGCGAGGACTATTGCATTCTAAGATTTTGTTCATTCTAAGACTAAGACTATGTTATTTAATATGGTCACAGTTATTGATGTTGAGAACAATTGGGATTCTTCTGCCGATTTATGTCATGCTTAAAGCATTCACAGCCATCCAGCGTCGTCGGAACCGTTACCAACAGGTGCGTTCATAATTAAAAAGTTCCCAGAATTCTAGATAGACTGTGGAAGCGCACTGCTGTTTGGTGTTCTGGAAATGGATCCGGCCAAGACCAATGATTGAAACTCCAATTTAGAAAGATGCCTGTTCTCTAAGCTTTCCTTATTTGGCCACCATCTGAGGTGGAGTATCTATAAAACGGATTGTGTGGGTGATGGTTGTTTTTTTGCAGAGCTCACGTATCGGATTGATGCCATCCGATGAAGGGAACGAGCTGCCTCAATTGCAACCTCAGTCTCGGCTTATTAATGTGCGGTAATCGATGATTTACTGCCACCGTAAATGCTCAACTGGGAATTGCATAGACAGTCAACCATCTGTACAATCTCCCCCTACGTTTCCATAGCTATATCTGGAAGAAATCTAGTAGGGGATTGAGAGCCGGATGGGTTGCATGTGTATGTCTGTTTGAAAAGATATGTTCAGCCTCAATGCTTCTTAGGCATGAGCTTTGATTTCAAATGAAACTTCTCTAAATTACAATGCTCAGATTAGTTTGATGTTGATATATTTAGAAGCAAACAGTAACTGAATACACAAACAAACGCAGAAATTCAATGAAGGCAGTGGAAACTTGTGACACGGAAAGAAGATATTAGCTGGCGGAGAATTAATCCAAAAACAAACCAAACTTCGTCAATTAAACAAGCATTAAGGTTTACGACAATACTGAAAAACCAACACAGCTGTTTCAAATCTCTGGAACCAAATCAACACGAAAGTAGAGCTTAAACAACAACGAAAGAAAGACAAGAAAGATGAAGAAGTGTTTCGACAATAGTCCAAAGAGGACTTTATTCTTCAAAGACAACCGCCAAACGGCAACCACCACATACGATCATTCTTCTTCCGACTCCGATTCAGCATTCTGGAGCCAATCGATGAATGGCCCAGCGCTCTTCACAATCTTAGATTCCTTGTTGCTGGCTCTCAGCTTCTGATACCACTGCATAATGTACTCTTCCTCCAATACATCAGCATCATACAGGGCTTTAAGAACAAGAGGGAGCTCCTTTACTGTACTAGAGTTCTCAAAGAAACCCTGAATTGCTGCAATGAGAAGCAGCTGTGAATCTCCACCACTGGCAATGGCGGCAATAAGATATTTCTTCTTCTTAATAACCTCCTTCGACAGTCCCTTCTCAATACCCTGAAACAGCGCCATGAACAAAGCATCCATCTTTTCTTGACCAGACCCGGTTAATGACTCCAGAAGACCAGACAACCGTGCTGCAGTTACTCCCCCGTCAATTCCTGCTTTTATTTCATCAGCAAGGGTCTTCGAAGAGATCGGTTTCCCATTCTCCTCTTTAGGTTTCTCTTCACGTTGAGGAGAAGCAGCTTTTGGGCTGCCATTTGCTTTGGCAGTTGACTTCGCCTTCTTCTCAGTTTCAATTGTAGAAAGCATGACCATTTCAGCAGTTGCAGCACTCAATTGCTCTTGGATACGGAGACGGGCTGCCTCGGCAGAGGTATCAGTGTGCCACTGAACATTATCATCATCGTCATCTTCATCATCAAGCTCTTCATTTTCATCAACCTGACTGTGGGTTGGCGATAAATGTTCTTCATCGGATCCACTTGCTTTCTTCTTCGTACTTCCAGCTTTAACTGCGCCATCCTTGGAAGATGTGGCTTTCTTCTTGACATCCTTCTTCAATTTTTTCAGCTCTTCATCAGCTGCCGCACCTTCTTTCAGCCGTTCCTTCTCAGCTCTCCTCATTGCTTTCTTGTCTTTAAATCCCTTCTTTGATTCAGGTGGGTTCTTCAAGATAAAAGTGGTCAGCTTATCTCTCATATCGACGTCTGAAACAAATCCACAGGCAGCGCACTTCAGTTGGAGCATCTGTCTTTTAGTGATAAGTATCTCGGTCTCTGGATTCCCACACCCGTAGCACTGAACATACTTTTTGATGAAGTTCTCCAGCAGCCCAGCAAGCTTTGCAGTATCGTGTGAGCCATTGACTAGAGAGATGCCAGTTTTCTCATCAAATTTAGATTGAGCTCCAAGTTCACAACCAAAATACTTGGTGGTGTAAGAAGCTGGCCTAGCCAAAGCCTTGGCAATGTCAACCATGTTCACAACATTAGTCTTGATACCATTACCTTTGCCCTCAATCTTTGTAACCATTTTAGGCATCTTGTACCTGTAGAAGGCATCATCACTGTTTGAAGCACCAATGTTCTGCAGAGCCATCTTGATTGACAGGTGTACGGTCACAGAGAGCAAACAGTAGACTGCACAGTGTATGAAGAACTGATATTGCCTTCCGTTAAATTTCCAGCACGAAAAGACTTGTATTCAATGGTCAGAAAAGGCTGCAACCAGAAGCAACCACGAAGCTCTGAGTGTCCGTTGAATGGAACAAGATGCATACAGCTGTTTTTATGAAACAAGGGACGTTCCTTCTTCCGTGAGAGCAGGCACTGATTTCCTTCGTGTAGTATGGACATAAAAGAATATCAACTCTGACACTATTGGGGCAGATAATCTGCAGACTGCAGCAACACTACGAGAAAGCTCCTGGACAGACAACAATAAAGCATTTTCAGCAATATGGGACAATAAAATAAGCAGCAAAAAACTACTTCGTTCCACAAATGAATATTTACTAAAAGTGTCACAGAAAAATGAAGTTACTTTGAATTAGCCCAAGACCTCAAAGTCAATACTTTAATCAATTAACCAAAATCAATAACAAAACCTCTACAGCAAAATCAAATTGCTTCGGAGTCTCAGGTGAGAGCATTGACACACTAAAACAGCTCACAACAAATTAGCAAGCAAAGAGCAGCAGGGGACCAATTACACAGCGATTTCACGTTTACTACCCTATTAAGGATAGTAGGACATATTCTAAAGGAAACAATTAAAAAATGACAATAAGATACATTGTTAACCATTCAGATCCATCGATCATGCAACCTTCAAATAAGAAGCTTCTTTATGAATAGAGTAAGAACAATGAATCTGCAACAGCATACAGGATCTTTAAGATGACAGAACAGGCTATCCTGCTCAGTAATAAGCTGATTTTAACCAACTACGTTGATGGGAATGCCTAAATTAGTTCCACATCAGTGCGAAAAATTGTACACAAGTAAAAACCTTTTCGGTCTACGGCTGAGACAACTAACACACAAATTCGCAGCTCCAAACCCCAATGGGAAAAAACGGTAATTGAAGCCTTAAATACAGCAACGCAACTATCCACACGTCCACAGGCAATCAAGAGTTTTCCCACTCTTTATCATTCTACGCCCTAATTTACAATCCCCAGTAAATGTCCCGTCCACAGATATCAAGAAGGAATAAATGCATCTCTTATCATTCAGCTGTCAGCAGAAATATTAGATCGAGACCATAAAATAACAGCATCCAAAAAATAAACAAGAAACCGATATACCACACGCAATATAAAACCGATTATTAAAGATCCAGGAAAGAAGCAATCTCGTCTATGAATTGGATACAATTTCATTGTTCACAATCGGCCCTAGATATTCAGACTGCTCTAGATCGATTCCAAGAAACAAGATTGTAACCGTCAAGGATTGCGCGATTGCGAGCAGACTCCGAAACCAACAGAACAAAAAAATAGGAACAGGCAGAAGTACCGAAAGAACAGAGAAATCAAAACGATAATCAAATAGAATCGAGCGCCGGTTTCATACCTATTGGCGGTAGCGGCAGGGTGGATATCGCTGGAGAGACGGACGAGTGTACGAAGGAACTCGGAGATGGCTGACGTTCGTGTTAGGGTTCTAAACCTGTAGAGAGTGAAGCGGCCAGAAGGTTGTTTATATAAGGCTAGGGATAAGAGGTTTTCTTATCATATGCGGAGAGATGTACCGTAATCGGTTAGGACTGGAATACGTGGGCCGCACGATTAGGACGGGAACAGTCTTAGTTCAATGCAAAGGACAGCCGGGGGAACAGAGGCAGAGCACTTAATTACGCAACTGAAAAATCAGAATCAAGAAATTTAGAGCAATGTTTACAAATATTAAGTTTATATATAGTAAGATTAGTGGATTGGAAAATTAGAAATTTGTTTAATGGTTAACATTCTAAATTAAAATAAAACTTTTAATGCTGATTTAAACCATGTTTCACATATATTATTTATATTTGTATGACTTGATTGGTCGACACGTTCAAATAGGGTTGGTTTAATGGTAGAGTTGAATAATATTAATTGAAGAATTTGAATTTTAATCCAACACATCTTATAAATAATTCCCTTTACATTTACATTGATCAAAAAGGTCCATTTCAAGAAAAGAAAAAAGTTAATACAAATGCCAATATTATTCTATCAATTATATGTTATAATAATTATTGGACGGAACTTAACTTTCCTTTCGTTGAGAGGTTGCAAAAGTATTAAGGTTTAATATTCTGTAGGGCCGCCGATTAATTCTCACCTTCCCCTGTCATCGAGACCCGTTCTGCACCTCCTTGCCTCTCACATCGTCATCGAATCCCCTTGCCTCTACTCTATCTCATATTTATATAGTATTTTTCCGTTGCCGCCAACCATCGCACTCCTCCATTAGCTACTAAGGTGACTCAAGTATTTTTTCTCGGTGACTGGCTCGTGGTAGGGTTTTTTGAATTAAAAGACGAATAGGATTTTGCTTTCTTCTCTCGGCGATTATGATAGTGATGGTTTTTCCAGGACGAGAGGATATTATGGTGGAACGAAGAGTAGACGTGATGCGGCTGAACAAGGAAGAACAAGCGGCGACGTTTGAGTGTATCAAGGAACACCCAAAAAATCTGGCAACGGCAGGCCTAAACAATAGGTCTTGCTGCGAGAAGTGATTCGCTAGAAATAACTCACTCGAGGTATCGACCTCTTCGAGTGTTTGATGTTTTGGGTGTCCCCAATTCAGGTTCCATCGTCGTTTATTGCTTTCTTAATTCCGGATGTTTCTTTCTGTTTGCACAGTTATTTCTTGTTTGTTTTTGGTATCGGGTAGAGGTTAGCGCATGTGATGTTAACCCTCGTTCAAGGGTTTCTATTATAGGGATGATTGAAAGTACGAATGTGATAGCTCATGCTACTCATTTGTGGGTCCGGAATTCACTCGTTAAGAGTGGTAATCCTCCATGGAGATCGTTTAACATATTGAATATCATTTGACCAAGTGCTTAATAATATAAGTAGACCAATTTCGAAAAAAAAAAGACTTAATTAACTAGCCCTAAGTGCAGTACAGACTTGATACCAATAACGAAACTAGAACCAGACTAACTCAAGCTAATACATACTTAAATTTAAATCTAAAATTTCCAAATCACATCATACAACTTTACCATTATAACAACTCCACTCAAACACCCTTTCATTACTTGCAAACTAAACTATAACTATCCATAAATATTATTATTTTTTGTCTGAGAACAAATATAATGGTAACATCGCATTGGGCCTAGTCCGTTAAACCAACAGGATCGATTCCCATACCGATCTTAGGCCCGAAACAAGCTGATGGGTTATTTTAAATTGTAATAGTTGTTTGGCCCAGTTCTCTTTTGGGCCAATACTAGGGCCTCAATTGTTCATAATAAACTTATAAACACCCGATTCGTATTTCGTATCTGCACCTGGACATAATCCGTATATTATTGTTTTTTTCTTTCGAAAAGTCGTATATTATTGTTTATTATGGACCAAAAATAATATTTCCCTTTACCACGTGGGACCCGCATTTTACCCATTTTCAAAGTTTTCAAAAAAGCAATGGGGGTCGACTCGTAATTTCAACCACATTGAAATACAGGTCCACGTCATCAATCAAAATTGCGCAAGAATGAAACGAATCTCATCCGTCCGATGACTACCGATGGAAGAATCACAACCATTCAAAACTTTCTTCCTGACCCTCACTGTCCAAAACCAAATTTAAATAGAAACAAACAAACAGAAAAAGCTGAGAAGAGTTAAAGAGAGGAGAAGTTAGGCCTTCACTTCTTTTTTTGCTCGTTGCAGGAGAAGAAGAACGTGTGGTGAAAAGTTAAAAACAGATCAAAAGAAGAGCTATCATGGATTGATGGGTTCTTTCCGTTGCTGAAATTTCAAAACCGAGGGTGGGTAAAGTTGGAGACAGTCTGTTTCATTTTTACTTCGTTTTTTTCTTTTGAGGAATTTGCTAGAGCTTCTGAGCTGTTACCTCTTGTTTGGCAGGCAGCTGAGAAGAAGAAAAAGGGAAGGGTAAATCAACACTGATACTCAGTCACTCCCGAGAATGGCAGCTGAAGTAGCCGATAAGTACCCTGAGGTAACCCGCTCTCACAAACTAAACAAGCAAAGAATGTTTATGGAAATTCCTGTAGGTTATCAGGTTATGTAGTGTTCTCTTGCTTGATGTTCTCTGTTCTTTCTCTGCATTTTGGTTCCTCACAATGTTTCAATCTCGTGGTAATTAGGGTTCTTCGTTGTGGGGTTGTGGAAGCAACACTAAAACCGAAAATGGGTCAAAAAATTGAGTCTCCTTTCACATTTGATATAGATCTTCAATCTAGATTTCTTCCATTGACAAATTCATTTTTTGGGTGAACTGATTACATTATTTTTGGAATATTTCCCCCCTTTGCTTTAGTTTATTTTTGCTTATTTAATAGCTTTTACAGATCATATTTTGAACAGAGCAAGAATCTGAACTTTGTGCTGTCCGTATGATTTGTGTAGATGTAGAGAATGGAAAGGGTTTTCTGACTGTTGATCCTTCACTATTCTCGTTGATTCTTTGTTTCCTATGCATATGACAGCCATTAAGATCTTGTTTCTTTGTTTGTGTGGTCAATAGATGATACTGAGCGCCATTTCAGCTCTGGATGAGAAAGACGGATCAACCAAGACATCAATTTCCTCCTACATTGTGGAAAACTACACAAACATTCCAGAAGCGCACCAAATCGTTCTCTCCGACCACCTCAACAGGATGAAGGACAGCGGTGAGCTGGTGTTCTCGAAGAACAACTACTCGAAACCAGGCCCCGAGGGTCCTCCTCCTAAGCGTGGCCGTGGAAGGCCTCCTAAACCCAAGGATTCATCAGCACAACCACCACCACCACCTCTGAGCAGCACTGCTGCTACTGCTGTCACTACAAGGGGTAGAGGCCGTCCTCCCAAGGAACCTAATGCGCCCCCAAAGTCTTCGAAGCCTGCCCCCAGTGGAAGGCCAAGAGGGAGACCTCGAAAGATCCCGCGTGTAGCTGATGAGGATGATGTGGCTGAGGATGAGGATCGTCCACCAATGACTGCTGGGACGGGAAGGCCGAGGGGGCGGCCACCGAAGGTGAAACCGGCTGATGCTGCTGCTGTGGCCGAGGTGAGCGTTCAGAATTAGGACATCTCATGGGATTTTCAAAGAAGAAGCGTTTGGGGGGATCTTGTTTATCTTGTTTATCTGTTTGTCTGTTGTTATCGGTATGTGGAACTTATTGTTTGTTGAGATGTGCTTGCTGTTTAGGGGTTTAATGTGTGTAGAACTTGGCTGATTGGATGATGGAGTAACAGTGCTGTTGTGGTATATTGTAGTTGTAATGTTGAATTGATGTTGTCTGTCTTGTTTAGTATTTGGGTGGATGAGAAGAACTTGGAAGATGTGTGTGAAGGAGGTTTTAATGTTGGTGTTTGATTTTGAGGAGCTGAATGCCATGCAGATATGCATGCAGATGTTGGAATTGTGTGGGAGGGTGGGTGACAATGGAGTTTATGGTAGGGTATATATCTCGGCTTTTAAATGAGGGGGGGAGGGAGACCCACTTGGAAACTGACCGACGATGATGAAATTTGGGGACTTTGGGATCATATGGAGTTTGACCTTTTGGGGACACTAGACTAGATGACGAAATTATTGAACAGTGTTATGCGCTGATTGTGAGACAGTGGGGGGTTTTAATTTGACTTGGGAATGTGGAAGGTGATTGATTGGGAATCCGGTCAAAACAGCAAAGGACCGTGAACCTATTGTACAACGGGAGTCAATTTGCACAAGTGCAATGAGAGTCTATTTACACAACAGGAGTCGATTTGCACTCTATGCTAAGCTTGCTCCCAATCCATTTCAAGACCAATTGCATCAACTCGGGTGATCTGACACACCAAACGCCGAAAGTTGTCAAGACACAACCGGTAGTATTTCGGATCAAACTTCCTACAGCTACTTGATCCGTCTTTGAAGTAATTAAACCATCTGAGTTAAGAGACACCCACTCAAAAAGTACCGTTCGCATGCGCCTCGCCTCCATAATGAGTCGACCATGCATTGAAACTTGCTCTTAGATACGAATGTCCTGAACCACGAACATCCATTTGCATACCCGCTGCGATAATAACTCGGGAGTCGGACTACTATTCCAAAATAAAAAATAATTTCACCCATCTTGATTAGTGTCTAATTGTTAGGTACTGTATTAAGTATTTAACCCATTCTTGACATACTTGAGTTCTGAAATATGTTTAATTTTGTGTACTTTCACCAAGCAAGAATCATAACTTGGTCCTCCAAGTACCAACAATAATGGCTTGCTTTCCAAGAGAGACACATGTTGCCCTTCCAGAACAGTAAATATGAACCCATTTTTCAACAAAAATCATGAGTGGAAACAACGTGAGATCCAAACAAGACATAATACTATTAGGTTAGTACCTGCAAAACTATTTAAGTTCGATAGTACGATATAGGAGTTGTCTATGCTGAAAGAAACAACTAATGACTCAACACCTCTGTCTTGTCGGTAGCTTGTGTTACGGACTTGCAGCATATAGCATCACTGCAAAAAACCCCAACTAGGTTAGCAACTGAGACGAGTACCTAAACAGTACTATCCTTGTCTCCACATTCTCATCACTTGTTCTTCTCCCAAAAAGCCTGAGCTCCCTAGTACACCAAATAAATTCATCAGCAAACAGCTTTAACCAAAAATACCATTATGCCACCAACTGCCACATTAATTTACCCAAATGAAAATTACACAGCTACCTTCCTGCTTCCTTTCTTCAGCAAAAGCATAGTATTCACATTCTGATTGGTACAAGCTTACAGTTGTTCCACCTCAATGGAAAAGCCACAGTAGCATCGTTTCGTTGTTACCGAGCTTTGCTCGTCAAAACTCTCGTTTTCGGCCAGAAATATGTGTTCGTGCTCCTCTGTTGGGGCATATGGTGAAGCGTTTACTTTAGCTTTCATCTTGTTTCCTTCACTACTACCAGATGGTGACTGTAGGATGCCACCATATTGACTGACATTGACGTCTTTCTCTGCTTTGCTATTGGCATTCTGAGCATTGATGTTAATTTGCACTGATGGATTGTCTCCATACAACTTGTTTAGCCTTTCTCTAGTTATCATGGACGATAGAAGTTGATACCACCTAGAAACAGCCATTACTTCATCTCTCCTTTTCTCTTCCGCCTTCCTTCTATCCTCCTCCTCGTAGTACGCCTAAAGAATTTATTAGCCAATAAAAAAGATATATATAAGTACAACTTCTGTGCATGATTCACTAGATCGAAAAATGGAACGGTAAAACTAGCATACATACCTCCAAAACAGCGTCCTTGAACTCGGCGCATACAACAATACCATCGAAAACAGGAAATGAACGGCCATTTCGGAATTCAAAACCAACCATAGCAGGTGCATAGTCAATATCTAGCCTCTTGGCAACATTAAACACCCTTGGCAACCTTATGTGCACAGTCCCTATTGGCAGGCACTTCTCTGACCACACATCAACTTGTCCACGTTCATTCTGAAATATGGCGAATAACACATCAGCAAGACTTGAGAAGCGCATAAGTCAAATGAGTTAAGTTCTCTACCTAGATTTAACTTTTAAATGCATAAATAGTTTTCTTAACCGATGAAAAATACTACCGAGATAAAGAAAGGTTACATGCATGAACGTGGTATGGCAAAGAGATTCGAAGGTTAAAATGAAATGATCATGCTTTCCAGGCAGTGCAAGTGGAAATAAGTACATTAAACAATCATTTATCCTATCTGATCTAAACGAGACTACGACGACGAAATGCAATTCATGGAAGAGATAAGAACCTACCCTTGGCACAATCCCATTTACAGCAATAGGTAGTTGTAATGGTTCAAGCTGCCATTTACCATAGAGTTCAATATTTCCCTCAGAGTTGCACTCTTCATTCTCATCATCTTCAAACGATTGTGCTTTATTAAGCTTTTTTGAATCTTTCAGAACCTGTATGAAGTATGCAAGGAGCATAAGAATGAAAGTGAGAGCTACAAAGTAAACAGATTAACAATATCTCTCATGTACCTTTGCCGGAAGCTCATTGACTTTAACCTGCAGCGCTTCGCGCAACCATCGTTCTTTTGTTTTCAGAGTCTGAACACATGTCCGAGGATAAACTGGCTTGCCAGAACAAAAACCAAGAATAGGACCTTCCGGATGAAGTATCTGAAACTTGGTAAGCCATCTCTCAAGTGCATACAAACGATGACTTCTATACGCCTGAATTAGAGCAAAAGAAGTAAGGAAACATAATTCGGAAGATATCTGGTTAAATGAGTATCATAATCTCCAACGACCAATCACTAACTTGCTGATTTGTTGGAAGAGGTTCAGTTAGCGCTCTAGTCTCCAACTCCACATCCTCTAAAGAGTTCCTACTAGCAGCTAGAGAGTTGATCCAAGAAAGTTGAGATGATTCAGGAGACCATCCAAACCTTGAGAAGCAGATGCAATTGAAGTTTTAGTATTTAAACTAACAGTAGAAAGATTATTACCATTCTCTACCAGTTGCACTTGACCTCCTGTTGCTCCTGATTCCAACTCCCTCAATGGGGCCAACACATCATCCCACCAAGTGGAGTTTACTCTTTGAGATGCAATTTTGTGCCATTTCATACAATACCTACAATAGAAATGAAGTCAGCTTCTATTCAAATGCAATGATATCAACTTGTGGCCTACTAAATTTTTTCCAATCAATCATTCCATCATAGGATATGGTAAATGTTAAAGAAGAAAAGAAACACAAAGTTAGGAGCATTGTTTAACCTGCGGGTAACGTCTTTAGCCCCTCTTCCGGCAAATGCGACAGCATATCTTAGAGATGTTTTGCATGCAGCTGCTGCAGCTTCAACCATATGCTCTCCGTCAAGAATTGCATTTATAGCATCCACATGCACCCATTTTCCTGTCAAGTTTTCACCTGTGCAGTATATTTCTGCCCAGTACAGCGGGGATCCCATTTTTTTCGATCCAATTGCAGTAGAGATGGGCGTAGATCCATCAGCTGCAACTCTTCTAGTTCTTTTAAGTGAAGGGAGAACTTCAGAACAGCTCGTGCTAGGACTCATAACATCCACTGCCGCACTATGATCTACAGCTGTAGCAGAGAGCGCCATTAGCAACTGCATCTCCAACTCATTATCACCTTTTCTCTTTGATCCTTGTTTTTTCTCAGTAATAGATCCAAGAGAAATATTAGGCGACGAGTTGCTAGTTCCAGCTTTAAATTCAACCGCAGCAGGAAACTCAATTTTCTTCTTCCTTGTGCTGGTATCTTTACTTTTGGATAAATCATTTGAAGCAAATCCATGCCGATTGGGAAACACGGACTCCTCCTGCAGTCTGTCTACCATAGGCGTAGAAGTAGTAAATATTCCCCGTCGCACTCTGCTAGTACTCTGACTTGATGATTCACAGTCATCAAAATCAGGTTTTAAGGCGGCAACATCCAGAACAGAAACAAACCTGGGGACAGAGGTATGATAAGTATGAGGCAGTGAAAAGTACAGTTCTCCAAAATAACACGTTTCTTGCGAAAAAATGAGGTGAAAATGAAGTTATTTTAATAGATGATAATTAAGTATCCACACTCATTCAGAAAGAACAAGGAATAACTAGAAGAACAGAGCGAAACCGTTGTATGTACTATTGACATATATTCGCGAGCCAGGAGGATAAAGGATAACAGCGAGCACATGCTCCAACAACCAAGATTTCAAGCTCCACTATGAGACAACAGTACCTAGTTGTAAGTTTTAAGGCTCTGAAGAGTGCCACAGACAGTGCTGCAATCTGTAATCGGGCAAACAAATGTTAAGTTTAAAGTTGGAATTCAACGATCTTGAAGCAGATTCCAAAACAAAAACCAAGACACTACCTCCTCTGCACTCCCTTCACGTCTTCCAAGAGCATTAGCCAAAGCTGAAGAAAATGATCCCTTCTCGCTGCCTGCACTCCTGACTCGGAAATTGTTATGAAACTGCAAGTTTCACTCCAGTTATCAGAACAAGATCTCTGAACAAGTGATGTGGAAGAGCAAAAGATAAACTCACCCAACTAACGATAGGAGACAAAGCTCTGGCAGTAAGTTTAGGGTGTTCCGTTATCTTCAAAAAACATGCTGGTACAAGGGAACGTAGGGAAGCCTGTTATTTAGGAAAAGAAAATGATGCTTTAGATATGTAGGACACGTGCTAATGTTTTCAATCAAATGGTTTGGTAACAAGGATATATGCCCAGGTTTGAAGTATAATCTAAAATCCTGTGAATTATTGACAAGAAAATCACAAACTCAACATGACACGTAAGTTTGTTGTACTGTCACAAGTCCATGGCTTCAATCTCAAATGATTCAATCTTAGAGCACAAGAATCTCTACTTCAGCATTTTGTATTTTTTTCCGTTAATCTTAAGCTGAAAGCAGTTATGAAGGTAGCATCTCTAGTGCCCTTCAGGGACCTATACATCAATACCGGTTGAGTTTATAGAAAGATAAATAAGGAATTCTTCAACTACTGTACAAGTTAATAACAACTAACTGATCTGTTTTGAAAAGGAAATGTTAAGGGTTCCTAAAATATCAACCATAGCAAGGCAAAAGTATGAAAGAACAAAATATAGCTGTGAATGACTCAAAATTCTAAAACCAACCTGAATGAGAAGATCATCACAGGCACTATCCACTACTCTGCCCCTTGCAAGCAGACAAAGTAAATGAGCTCGATGCACAAGTTCAGCTAATTCCTGTGGATAGAAAAGAGTTTAATCGGTAACAATGAGACCAACATCTAGGTATACTGAAGAAACACACGTTACCTTCTCTTCAGCAGTAGCTCGACGAGAGGGCTTCCGCTTGGAAGAATCAGGTACTGTGTCAAACTCAATAGTCAGCATTCGGTTATCATCACCTTGATTAGAACTATTTTTTACAGGATCCATCACCGACATAGAACCATCTTCCCAGTCAATGTCATCCATCTCATTCTCACTCCCTTGAATAGGGCAACTAGAGGCACCCACCTCCCTCTGATTCCTTTCCTTGCGTAACTTTTCAGAACGTTGTGCATCCACCTCGTTCCATGTAGCCTTTGCATCAACACCTTGTTTCTCTTTACTTTTTGACCTGTTATCTAGCTGCAAGTTAACAAAGCTAATCAGCACAAAGAGCAACAACAGTACACAAAAAAAATAGTGCAGCACCGAGAAAAAGCCGCATTTCAGGAGGATCACCTCTTTCCTTTCCCGCAATGAGCTACGAGTTGTCACCCGTCTTACAACTTTATCAACTGCATTCCTCGACATGTCGGCAATATTCGGCCCTTCTGCAATACCGCTAACACTTCCTTTTGCTGTTGCAAAATCCGAAAGCGAATACAAAAAGAAATCAATTAATGTCCAGTTTCTCCTAAAAAAATCAATAAAACTTCCAACTACAAACAAACACTTACACATTCCAGTTTTTTAAACAAAAATTAACACTCCTCAAGAGTTACTGAAGCATGTATGAAGAAATCAAATTCATCAAAATCATAGCCTAGAGAACTCGAGCATGGAGTAGAAGTTGCTGGGCGTTTGTTACATTAGGGTTCTAGTGATGGATGGAGACAGGAGAAGAGAAGGCAACCTGACGTAGAAGGAGGAGGAGTATGGTCATGCTCTGTTCTCCTGGTTCGCATTGTTAAAGTCTAGAGAGAAAGATTCCACTCCGATTTCGTTTGCGCCTCTGTCTGCTCCGAGTTTGTTCCTCCTCAGTTCCCAGTCTCGAGGTTTGCAGAGAAGATGAATCGCGCGCAAATACTGTTATGATCCTTTATTCCTCATTTCCGTATTCTTTTGCGGCAGACTTAGATGGGCCAAGATTTTGGCCCATCAACAACACACACAAAGCCCACGAATAAACGCTGGAAGAACCAAATGGATAAGAGAAGAGTATCATCTTCTTCTGCTAAGCTTCAGTTTCTCCTCACGTTGTGATATATGCTGAGGCAGTGCTTCAGAATTCAGATGGGTTTCTTCTGATGAAGGATTGTGATATTCATGACGATGCTGATGATGAGGCTGACGTCACCAAATTTCTTCACAACTACACAATCATCAGCCTTGTTCATTCCTAATAATTCCCATAAACATTCACCACAACAGCAGAGATGCTTGCAGTGCTACTCCAGCAGCAGAATAAAGCATGAGAAGCAGCATCAACAGCTTTGGCTCGGAGACGATTATACGAACTGTTGCGATATGAAGTTATTGACGAGAAGAACAGCAATATGTGGGATAGTGATGGGATTCCTGATGCAGAACCAATGCTTAAACGCAAGTGGGTTGAACTTGGATTTTGACAGGATGATGAAGATGTCGGGTCCTTCCGCACCAACTTTGGAAGATGCAGTGACTTTAATCAGAGGTCACGCCGCGGGGTTGCTGGAAGTGAAAGAGTTGTTACAGGAGGAATCATGGTCGGATGCTCAGAGGCTGCTCAGGAAGAACTCATCAAATCTAAAGATAGACCTTTCCTCCATCATTCAGAGCAAACCTCCTGAACTCCGGCCGCGGCTCAGGTCCCTCTACTCCAATCTCTTCAACACTGTCACCAAGGTAACAAGGAAACTAACAGAAAAATCCTGATGCTTTTTTATTGTACTGTGACTCTTTGAACTTGCCATGGAGCTGTTACTTTTGCAGCTGGACTATGCAGCCAGGGATAAAGATGTGGCTATGGTATTGGAGCTGTATGAAAAGATGGCATTGGCAGTTGAGGAGGTTTTATCTTTAATCTGAGCACACTTTGAGTTCCGAGTTTTGTCTCAAGAGAAGCGTGATAGAACTTGCATAGAACTAACACTTCTGGAGCAAAGCCCACTGTACACTTAAAACTGGAGTCCCATATGCTTTGAATATTCATAAGTTTATTTCAAGTTCTAACAATCCATTCAAGTTTTGAGTTATTTTACACGAATGTCACAAGCTGTCCAGTACCTTACTGGACTCTTAAAAGGTTAAGAGTTCATTCACCTTCTACCTCAAACAACAACAGAAGAAAAACAAGCATTCAAAATTTCTCTACAACCTCCAAAGATGCAGTAAACTAATAGGATCAGCCAATTCCTTCATCCAAAGATCTTTGCTCCCTAATTGCTGCCCGTTTTAATTTAATGGTTGCTTTGATCAATAAGGCGAGCCAGAGACGCCGGGGAAGAGCTCTGATATCTTGTTGAAAACATCCATAACCTGCAAAATCAAGATAATGCTTCGCTTGTTTGATTGCCATCTACCAAGATGCATTAGCAAACTCTTTCACAAGGAGGGATAGAACAGGGAATCCATATTTTTACCTCCTTGTCGTTCTGATATTTGGTTATGCTCATTGGATTTTGCGAGCACTGCAACATCAATAAAATGTCAGAAACTGACTCTAGCTAATATGCAATCAAAATAGAGCAAGAACAGAGTCCACAAGGAACATACTTCCATGATCGCTTGCTGCACTCGTGGGTTTTGAAATGCCATAGCAACATCAGGATTGGCCATGATTTTTGAAATGACCTCTTCAGGTGTGAGGCCAATTTGATCTGCACAAACGGAAGAGCTTCATGATGAATAACTAAATACTTTGCTAATTCATTAAACTACAAGCTGACATAATTGAGCAACATGTTAACACAACTATAATGTTTATATTTGGAATCAATATTGTGCTCAATGTTTTCGGTTTTCACTGAAAATTTCTATTACTCTCCTATAGTAAGTACGATATCTGAAAGATTGAAGTGACAATAGAAGGGAAAATTCACTTCAAACTCACCGAACTGCTGCTTAACCTCAGGACTGCTGAGATCAAAATTTTTCATGGAATCTAACATGCTTGGGTCCCATCCATTGCTTCCCCCCATATTGTTTCTGGAATACACACATAAAATATGAATAATGATATGCAGTCAATTCATCTATAGGTTTGCCACCTTATGCGAGTGAAAGTGGACAAACGATGTATAGTGAAAACACTATGTACAGCACAATTTGTAACAGAAGAAGATATCTTGAATGTTTAAAAAGGTTGCCCAATTTTATGTTCTAATATATGTGTGCAGTTGTAAATTTATACTATTAATAGAAAGAGTACCACATTATTCAGTTCAGCATGGGCAATCACACCAAACACTTATTGAGTAAAAACAGACCACAGAACAGTGGCAATGGGCTTACAGCATGTCTTGTAGTTGTTGACGGTACTCTGGATTTTGTAGCATCCCTGTTTAACAAAGTTTGAAAATCAACAAAGAGTTGGAAAACACTTGAGTAATAGAGTATGTATATGAAGGTTAGAACAACAAGAATCAATAGGAGTCCATTGCTCAGTTGTTCTTATGGTTGGTGTGAAGTCAGTTGATTCTTTACTCATATACTGAATCTTCATCATATAGGATTTGTGAAATTTCTTTAGACAGTTTTTGTGATCTCAGATGTCTAAATTAGTTAGCTTACATTTGAATGTGGTAGGATTTCTCATCTCCTCAGGTAAATAGCTGCAAAGAGTTTAAATCTAGTGAGAACAAACAAAGTCAAATCTGAAATGAAGAAATAAATGTGGCAAAAAATAGCACGAAACAGTAATGGATGACATAAGAACAAATTGACAATGGTAAAAAAAAACTGTGTTTCAAGTATCCATCTTACGGGAAGACCATTTGTTGTACTGTTGGATCTTCCATCATTTTCTCCAAAGCTTCTACCGATAAGGCTGGACCTGACCCTAATGAAGATGAAACAACTTCCTTCAGATATTGATACTGTAGGTGAACTTGAATCGAAATAAACAGCCAACTGGAAAAGGAAGGGTCGCTTTCACCATCAAGAGACAAAAGATAACATAATTAGAAGACACAAGCACCACAATGCCAGAGCGCCAACACCAGGAAATAGCACCCTATGGGACTCCTCCTATAAACTACTTCCACATTCTAAGCACCTCATAGCATTAGGACTTTGGGAGCTTCTACCATTTATGTATAATTTGATTCCGCCCCATCTAATTTTGAATTAATTTTGAAAGATATTTTCTCTCATCATTAGTCACTTACCGGTAGCATTAGGACCCTCAGCTGTACCTGCACCTACACTTGTATCCTGCTTAAAAGCTGCTCCATTTTGAGAAGCCTGCATAAGATGCTACACTTATAATTTGGACAAATTTTTTGAAATCGGCATGTAGTAACAAAAGCTGAAAAGACCTACTTCTACTTCAAATGGAGCATCCTTTATAGAGCTTGTCTCATTGCCATCATCAGCACTTCCAAAAGGAGTCCCCACTAAGGTTTCTTTATCTTCCGGAGAGACATCCACAAAAGCTGAATGCAGCAAATATCAGTCTCTCTTCCAAATACTGTCAAAGTCTCAAGTGCAAATACCAAGATCGAAGGGTGCAAGAAAATTTCCAGATTTTTTTTTTAAGCTAAATCATTTAAAGATTCGCAAAGTAATAGGTAGCTGTAAGCTTGAGTTGGCATCTCTCAGTATGACTATATTAATCACAAAGAGAGTAAATAAAACGCCACCACATATAATAGCAAGAAGTGAATATCAGTTATATCATTTTCCAAATACAGCAGTGTGGTAAGATATATTTATTATAAAGTTGCATCAACAATTTTAAAGAAGATCATGTAAGTTAAACTTGTTACTGCTTTGTAGAGGGCCAAACAGACTAATGACGAGCCGACAACCAAAGATGAGATTAGATGACCAGTGGAAAGTGGAAACTATTGAGATCAACACTAATAACATAGCCATACAGTCGGATCATGACCTGAAATACTTTTTACTTGAGAAGAAGCAAGTAAGTGATCAAAAGAAATCAGATTGTATGAAATAAAATATACATTTGAAGCAGCTCAACGCAAGGAAAAGGAAAGGTCCATTGAAACTATGAGTGCACCGTGCATTCAAGCTTTAAAGTTAAAATGCCTAAAGATATGAGAAAATCTGTTCTTACCATACTTCTTTTTGTCCTCTTTAGAATCAACTTCATTATTCACATTAGTGTGTGAAGCTTCTTCTGTTGCAGAAACATCTAAAGTAATCCTAGATTGAGAAGGAGCAGGTGAGGTAGCGGCCTCAGTTACTGCTGATTTAGAATATGAAGGTGCACTAGCAGGCCACGATGGTGAGGAAGTTGGACGTGAAGGTGAGCTTTCAGGCACGGAAGGCATTGGAAATTGGAATGGCGAAATTGGAGTATTGCCACCAAATTGGCTATTTTGAGTATTCATCTGGCTCATCATGGTTTTCATAGCTTGCTGCATTGCATATTTCTGATAGAACACAAAAAATCAGAAATCAAAGTTTCTTGTTAACTTCCAACTGCTCCATGGATAAGATATTAGGATCTACCTAGTTCTTCTAACATTGCAAATTACCAATGCTCTCGGCGTTATCCAGTTGATAACTTTCTAAAACTACAGAAGACTGTATCCTCAGAGGACCACGATCCCATAGATGTAATGTTAAGACCTTGTTAGACTATTACACTGAAGTAATCTCAATTTCCTAGTGCCAAAGTGATACTATGATTCTTTTTTTTGAACTACCACATTGTCAAGGCATGATAGACCACATACATAGGCAAAAGCTAAGACTTCCTACTGTGAGATACTAATACAATTGCTTTCAGAGCTAATCACTTGAAAGCAAGAGATTACACACTTACAGTGATTAGGAACTATGTACACCGTGCAAGTCAAGAACACTCACCTTCAAATATGATGCCACCTGTAATTGAATCGAACAGATTAATAACAAAATACAGAGCACAATTCTGGAACTTAGCACTGAAAGATTAGAACTTTCGCCTCACCCATGAGAAAACGGCAGAGAAAGCCACACCAACTCCAATCCAAAATAGAGGTGACCCACTGCAAAACCAAAGAAGCAAAAATAAGTCAACAAAATTGCAGAGTAAATGAATCCCATAGGACTTCCGCCACCTTTTGCTACTTCTTCCTTCATTTCTGAAAACTAAACGAACAAGAAATGTAGAACTGAAGTATGTAAGATAGATACACTTGTGAAGGAGGAGGAGGAGTAGCCACTGGTTGCGGGGTAACACCAACGGAAGACGTATTCTGACCCTTGGATGAGAAAATGCTAGCAAAATTACCAGCTCCAGATTTTCCTGTCAATCCAAAATTTACAATAAGACCAGCCAAAGTCACAAGGCGGAAAAAACAAAGCTAGAGGATATAGTTAACTAAACAGAATTCACACAAGATAGTGTTTGCACAGTTCGATTCTACGAGAAAGTGAAAGAAGTAGCAAATCAATCAAGCAATGACTGATAATCAACATTTGGAGATAAAATACCACGTCTGGAAGTAACTGAGCGAGCAGCCGGCTGCGTCTGCGGAGGAGTGACATCACCTTGGGAGGATGCGGACACGTAGAATCTGGAGCGAGGAGGGAGAATTCGGCAGCTCCGGAGATGGAAGAAGGGAAGGGTTCTTCGGGGAGTAGTAGGGTTTAGGAGTGAAGTAGGAGGATATCCGATAACCAATTTTGGAGAGCAGGAAGATGGAGTAGAGATCAGCGCCATGTTTGAGTTGTACATGATTACCTGATTCTACTGGAAAGGGAAGATGAAAAGGAGAAGAGAAGAGAATATGTTTGGGGAGCTTTCTGCAAGGTTTCTTTCTCGGAGGTTGAAGAAGGGGCTTTTTGCATTTTCAATGGAGATTGAGATGAAGGGGAGAGAGAAAGATGACTGGAAGTGAACCGGTTGGGTCGTCATTCCGGTCCGACCATACCTCGCCCAACCAGCTGGCCGGGTTTGGTTTTAAGCATGAAACTTGAGATTCTTTAGGAATGTTGACAACCACTTGGCATTCAGTTCTGAAAATTTTTGCTTCTCATACCATTTAATTTTGGATGAGTCAAGTTTGAATTAGATCATATTCGATATGATAAATTTTCAAGTTTGAGGTTAAAAGCTAACTTAAATATTATGATCTTTATTATATAATAAATTATATGTAATTTTGGATTGTTTTAAATAAGTCGTATTTAACTTATTAAAAATACTATTGTAGTGGAGAAAAATATAAATTTATAAATTTTAAGATATTTTGATTTTTTATTGTAATTTGCTATTAATTTTTAGATTACGAGCTTTAATTAAATTGAATTCATTATGAGTTTTTTAAGCTTTTTATCCTGAAATTTTAACAAGATTTGAGTTGAATTTGAGTATGATTCTTCAAGAGTAGTTAATGAGCCAAACTCAAGTTCAACACTAACTAAACTTTTTTAATTTAAGTTTGAACTCAAATTAGTCTAACTAGTCAAACGAGTTAAGCTTGAGTATAATAAAGCTCAGATCGACTCAGTCGTGAACGGTCCATTTTGACCGATTCGAATTTAAACATGGAATTTTAATAATGGGCCAAAACTGCGCCCATTTATTAAGTTTAGGTCTACATTGGACCCCATTTAAATTTGTATTCCTTCGGGCCCAAACGTTTAATAGGTTAACCCAAACCTAAGGTTGCTCTTGCTCATTTATACCGTTTCTTACTCATTGTCGATCTCCGTTGAGAGGTGCGATTCCCCATTGCTGGAATTCGTAACTTACGGTTGCGGGGATGAACAGAATAAGAAGAGATGCGGAGCTTTTTTGAGCTTTGATTAAGCTCTCGAACTTCAGGTATGTCATGGTATTGAGAGGCATGGATCTCTGTTCAATATCGTATAGGATTCCAGCAACTTCTAACTCGGCCTAGAAATCCAGTTTTTCTTTACTTCACATGCTCATTCGATGGAGCTTCCCGCAACATTGGTTGATTCTTTGTCATTCATTCTCAAAGCCGATAAATTTCTGTACTACCACGTCAAACCCAACAAGTCTCAACAAAAGATTATGCATTCGTCTCCTCAAGAACAGCAAATCAATGGCCGAATTAAAAGAGGTACATTGCCAGATGTATCGGAACCTGCTACATCAAGACGCCGACGCTCTCAGCAAGCTCGTGGTCTTTTGTACGGACAATCGTAATGGAAACCTCAGTTATGCGCAGAGAGTCTTCGATGTTATCGAGAAGCCTTGTTTGTTTATATACAATCTCATGATCAAAGTGAATGCGAAGCAAGGCAGTTTCAAAAGATGTCTGTTGCTCTTTAGCAGGCTTAGGGGAGATGGTTTATGGCCTGATAATTTCACCTACCCGTTTGTCCTTAAAGCTATCGGATGTTTGGGGAAGTCTCTGGAGGCTGAAAGAGTTCACGGGTTTGTTGCTGTTACGGGTCTCCAGTGCGATACCTATGTGATTAATTCCTTGATGGATATGTATGCTCATTTGGGTCGAATCGATGTGGCACGAAAACTGTTTGATAACATGCCTGAGAGAGATGTGGTTTCTTGGAATGTGCTTATATCCGGGTATGTTAGGCTTCGGGAGTTTGAGGATGCTATCAATGCTTTTTGCTGTATGAGGAAGAAAAGTGGTTTGAGACCTGACGAGGCTACAGTTGCAAGCACTCTCTCGGCATGTGCCGCTTTGAAAGGCTTAGAACTTGGGAAACAAATTCACCGTTTTGTTACAGATGAACTCGAATGCACTTTGATTATCGGCAATGCACTACTGGACATGTACTGCAAGTGTGGTTGTTTGAAAGTGGCTCGAGAACTATTCGACACCATGCCGGCTAAAAATGTCATATGTTGGACAAGTATGGTGTCTGGTTACATCACTTGTGGCGAGTTGGACGAGGCCAGAATATTGTTTGAGAGGAGTCCTGGGAGAGACATAGTTCTTTGGACTGCTATGATAAATGGTTATGTACAATTTAATCGATTCGATGAAGCCGTAGAGCTCTTCAGAGATATGCAAGCTAGGAGAATTAGGCCGGACAAGTTCTTATTGGTTGCTCTTCTGACAGGCTGTGCTCAAACTGGTGCTCTAGAGCAAGGTAAGTGGATACATGAATACATCGAAGAAAATGGAATAGTAGTTGATGCTATAGTCGGTACTGCTCTTATCGACATGTATGCAAAATGTGGATGCATCGATCGGGCATTGAGGATCTTCTATGCTTTACGTGATAAAGATACAGCCTCATGGACTGCAGTCATATGTGCGCTTGCAATGAACGGGAAAATGTACGAGGCCATAAATTTGTTTTCGGAAATGAAGCAACTTGGGATCAGACCTGATGATGTTACTTATGTTGGTGTTTTAAGTGCTTGTAGCCATGGGGGATTGGTGAAGGAAGGTCGCGAATTCTTCAATTCCATGACTGAATTGCACCAGATTCAACCCAAGTTAGAACACTATGGTTGCTTTATCGACTTACTTGGTCGTGCCGGATTGTTGAATGAAGCAGAGGAAATGATAGAAAAGATTCCATATGTAGATCCGGTGGATGTTATACCTATATATGGTTCTCTGGTTAGTGCGTGTAGAATCTATAGGAACACTGAGATAGGTGAGAGGGTTGCTAAAAAGCTGGTGACTATGGCATCAGATGATGCCAGTGTGCATACACTTCTAACGAATATATATGCCTCCACAAGCAGATGGCAAGAGGTAAAAGATGTGAGAAGTACAATGAAAGATCTTGGTGTTAAGAAGACCCCTGGTTGTAGCTTGATTGTGGTTGATGGTGTCATCCATGAGTTCACTGTTGGCGGTCCGTCTCACCCGACAGTGACGGAAATATATTCCACCTTGGACGGATTGGCAAGTCCTTTGTTGGTTTCAGAAAATATGGTGATAAAAGAAGAGTTCCCGGCAGTTAGTTAACTGTTGTCAACCAGAGATGTTCCCTTGCATTGGCTGTTCAAGGTTCTTGAGGAATTTGTTTATATGGACTGGTTCACTATTTGTTGATCCAATGCGTCGTTGGGGAAGATTATTTGATTATGAGGCATTGGTGATGTGATTTAACTGTTCACGATGAGAATTTGTACTTCAATTAGTTTGCCGGTGTTGAGAAATGGATAAAGAAGTCAATGATATTGATGAGCGATCTGTGAACGAAGCTGGAGATGGAAATTTGGTTTCAGAACCTAATAATATTACTGGTTAGCTTCTGTGCACAGTGTCTCAATTGCATATAGGAGATAAACAACAAATCGTGAATGCTGCTACTATCGTGGAAGCTTCAGATGCTGACACGAGGAAGAAAAGAAAGAAGAAGTCCTCCAATAAAATGGATAAGTCAATGTTGATTTTGAGCAATTCTTGAAGGAAGCTGGAGACGACAATGGAAATGTGGTTGAGGAGTCTCGTCATGCACCTGCTATTGAGTGCGTCGCATTTGGACACTGAAGACGAAATCTACGAGGTTATTAAGAATGTGGTTGATCCCGTTCCCAGACCACGGTTAGCAAAGTTGTGGTAAAAGTTAAAGAGTGTAAATCAAAGAAGCTTGTCCAAGCACATGAACCATTCGAAGGCTCATCGTGAGGAAGCAGATGAACACATATTGCAGCCTTCTGCCTTTTCTTTGAATGACTAGGACACCGGTCCTGTTCAAGAGACACATCATAACAATTCCCCTTCACAAGGTACTTTCATTTTCACAATTCCAGGTTTGCTGAAAGATGTTACTTGTACACTTGCTCTTTAGCTCCTTGAATAATTTCCAGTATAATTTTTCGAAATGTATTTGTGCAGATATTAATGGCTTTCAAAATCCAGTACTTGATGAGATGCATAGAGTTGCAACAGAAAAACCAGCGGTGTCCCAGACTATCTCTACAGAAGTGCAGAAAGAAGTTCATTTTGAATTGCCTGAGGCTGCTCCATCTATGAATAGTTTTGCATTGAAGAAACCGAAGAAATCAAGAAAGTATCTATCTATATTGAGTTTGGAGCTTGGTTTGGACCAGGCCAGTGAGTCTTGGGAACGGAATCAACCACATTCTTGATAACCTCGTTGATTTTGTCTTCTGCAACCAAAACCGACGCACACAATAGCAGGTGCATGACGAGGCTCTTCAACCACATTTCCATTGTCATCACCTGCTTCTTTCAAGGATTGCTCAACATCATCATTGACTTGTTTATCTATTTTATTAGAAGACTTGTTCTTTCTTTTCTTCCTCGTAAACATCCAAAGCTTCCACCATAGTAGCAGCATTCACGACTTGTTGTTCATCTCCTATAGACAATTGAGAGACACTGTGTACAGAGGCTCACCAGTAATATCATTACGTTCTGAAACCACATTTCCACCTCCCGCTTCATTCACAGATTGCTCATCAACAGCATCGACTTCTTTATCTATTTTCTTGAAGGACTTTTTTTTTCTTTTCTTCTGAGCTTCGGCACTCGAAACTGGTAGTAGTTCCATAAATGTTAGCAGCATGAGTCAATTACTGTGTCGAATCATGTTGTGAAGTACTTGATTTTCCAGCTTGAGATGGACAATACATGGTAATTCAACATTTGAACTGCATTACAAATTACAACCAATCCAACCCCACGTTTGCATACAAGAACACCCAGAAAAACGCCAAGTTGAAACTGAAAAGACAAAACCTGTTACAGACACAAACAATAGAAACCTGTTCAGCCTCCTTAAGCCTAAGGAGATGGACTTCACTAGTTGATTTTCAAAATTGTTGCGAGACCTTTGCTTAATCCCATTCTTTTTTGGCAGAGAACCCTTCAAGTTGGATCTCTGATAGTTTCCCTTTTTTCTTTTCCCAGACTGATGATCACTTCACCAGTCCAAACAAAACCAGACCAGGAATCCCCCGTACCGTCGAGAGATCCCGAAACCATTTACATTGCAACTTTCAGGCCCTGCAGTTTACTCTCAGGGCCCTCCTGCTTGACCAAGCGATGAAGAAGGGTACTTTGGCCTTTCAACTCAGAGGGCTCTCACTCATGCTCCTGACGCGTATCTCTACGGATCTCAGATCACGTAGATGCTGTAGTATTTCCTGGAGAAGGTCCATTCCTTTGTCCCCCTTTTGGATTGAGGTCATGCAGTGTTTAAGGAACTCCCTGTCAGCTTCAAGAGCTTGAAGACGTTCATACACGTGGTCTACTTCGTCTTCGATAGCTAGCTGCTTGCTGTCAAATCTGCAGAGCGAAGAATTTTCTATTCCAGATTCATCTCCATTGTTATTATCGCTGATCAATCCTTCCTCCGTCTCGTCATCCTCAGCAGCATCCAACAAAGGTAGTAGGCTCTTCGCCATTGATCCCATCGTTTTCCTCTCGGGGTGATCGTGTCCATTCGATGATAGCTCATTCGAACCTCCATTTTCCTCTACCGAATCAACATCATCCGTTACCTCGTTCGTGTCGTTTAAGTTGAGTAGCTTCTCCTCCAGCATTTTCAACTGATCTAGAATTGAAAGCCTCTCTTCTTCAAACTCGGCCAATGAATCGTCAAGCGAACTCATTTGCTTCACACAGTCCATAGCTATTTCCTCCAAGTTGATATTCTCATCATCATCATGATGATGAACACTACTACTATGATCATTGCTGCTTTCTGGATTCTCGCTCAAGCTCCCGCTCCCACTCTCGTCCTTAGCCTCACGATTAAGGTCAATCGACGATAACTCATCGATTTCTTCTCCATTACTGCAGGTAGTAGCAGAAGAGGAATTCATACTTCTTCTTCTTGTTCTCATAAATCTTAGCTTCTCCTTGGCATCATATTCCAGAAGTCTCTTCCGATACACATCCAACTCCTTTTCGAGATCTTGCTTCTCCTTTTCCCTCTTGAACATCAGCTCGTTCAGAAGCAGTAAGGCCTCCTGGTCGTACTCGGACTGTTCCTCCATCATTCTCTGATACTGTAATGCTTCCATCTGCATTGCTGCTTTTTCTTCTTGAAGCCGGTTTATCATTGCCATGGTCTGGTTTGCAGCTATTGCTGAGGCGTTCCTCTCTTCTTCCAGCTCTGCATATAGAGCATTCAGCGCTTTTCTCTCGGACTTCAGAGCTTTCTTTAGCTTTTCTACAGTGACGACTGGATCACTACTGCTCTCAGTCTCACTCCGTACACTTCCATCTAATGACTCCTCCGCCCATGAATCGGTAGGTTCTGGACATGCCTCGCCATTCTTGTCAACCGAATTGTTAGAATCGTTCATTGGATCTAGTGAATGCAACTCGCTTAGTCCATTGCTGACAGCAAGGCTCTGCGATTGTTCATGAAGGGGATTTGCAGGTTCAGTTTCTTTGCCATTTTCGGAGCGAAGATCTTCTTCTTCCTGGCGTAGGAATGGAGTCGATTCTTCATCAACTTGCTTTACAGAGAGATCGTGAAGTTCGTCAACGTGATTGACCTCCACTAATGTAGTGTCTTCTCCTACTTCTTCTCGGACTGCAATTGTAAGTCAGGCAAAATGGATGTTCAAGCATAGCATAGTAGCAGAAAGTGTTCAAAATCGTTCTTGGGATGAACTCCCACTACAGAAAAAACAGTGAGATGATTTGATTTACCTGGATGATTCTCTGGCTTAATCATTTCTGCCGTTTCTTGTTCGTCAATTTTGCCTCCAATCACCACATCGTCTTCCTCTCCAAATATCTCGGGCTCCATTTCTGTAATGTTTGGATTGTAAGCTGATACAGTGCTCGTCTCTGGAAGAATCGGAACTGAAGATCTCTCAACATTCTGATCTCTACTAATTTCCGGACATGCAACTTCTTCTTCTTGTTGTGCTTCACCAACTTTTCCTTCTTCGTCAACTTTTTCTTCTGCTTCTTCTTCATCATCATCATCATTCTGATAATTTTCCAGCTCCGAGATATTAGTTTTGAACGATCCATCCTGGAAAGTAGGAATAGAAGAATCTTCGTCAACTTTTCCTTCTTCTTCTTCTTCTTCTTCAACACCAACTAGACCTTCATTCTGATGATTTTCCAGCTCTGAGAAATGAGATTTGAACGATCCATCCAGGAAAGCAGAAGTAGAAGAATCGATGAGTTCGACAGGGACTAATCGATCGAACTCACAGCCAGGATCATCACCGTGATTTTGATAATCAAGCCCTATAATCTCAAGCGAATTATCTTCCCCCAAACAGTACTCGATAAACTTGTCATGATGACCATCGGAAGAAGGAGGATTCTGAACAAACTCCAGCTCCGTGAACAACTCCTCCTCTTTCAAAACCACCTCCATTCCATCTCCAAGGCTGAAAAAACCACCACCGACCTCACAAACACCGTCAATCTTCTGACGATCAACATGCTCGTCGTCGCTATCATCATCCTTCATCCGAAATCCGGAGCTGCAGACAATCTCCTTGGCATGAGACTCACAGATGAGGTGCGTGTAGGAGGAAGAGGAGGAAGGAGAGGAAGTGATGAGGTGGTGGTCGATACGGGAGCAGAGGAGGCAAGGTTGCGGGAGGCCGAAGTAGGAGGCGAATTGGGAGATGAGGAAGGAGAGGAAGGAGTTGACAAGGAGGAGGAAGATGAGGATCCATTCCAAAACTGCGTAGACTAGGATCACCACCACTCGGTTGTTGGTGCTTCTGTGGAGCATTGTTGCAAACTTGTTGGCCGCCATTGTTGCCTGCTTAATTCTCTGAGCTCCGTGTGTTCTTTCTCTGAGCTTTGAGAGAGAGGGGGGGGGGGGGGGGGGCAAGAAAGGAAAGGGGGAATGATGATGGTGAGGGGTGTGCTTTTGACAAAGCAACAACACACTCTGTATTGAGTTGTAAGCTGTTGCTGAAACAGCTCGATGGTCATTATTATTTGATTTTGAAGGGATTGCTGTACTACTAATACTACTATTTTTATTCCTGGAAAAACTATTTATTGAATAAAAATGAAATACATAATTAGTAAATTTCACCAATTATTATTATCATTTTGTTAATGGAAAGGGTAGGGTAAACTAATATCCAAGCTCCAACTTTCAATCTCTGTTGGATTTTCCCCTAATCCTACAATTTGACTTTCCATTTGTTTTGTACTTTTGTATAATTTTAGCTTATTTTTTCATTATTTTATTGAATAAGCAGATGGAAGGTAATTGATTTTGGGCCGCTTCACGCGGGAAAAAGTAAACTGGCCCTACCTAAAGCTCTTTCCATATGCTATGGGAAAAAGTGGGCTACGAATAGTCTGTTGGGCCCCACGTGTAAGGCCGATCCTGATCAAGTGCCCTCATCTTGGCTTTTTACCTTTTTCCTCGACAAATACAAACAGGTAATTAAAATTACCAATACTTTTTTGTCATAGATAGTTCTTCGAAACATCGAGATAGCATACATAAATATATCTAATCATCAGCCTATCCTGTGAGAACGATTTTGTATATGGGTTGAGAGATATGAAAGAGCTTGCCTTTCTCTCCACTTTGTAGGCAGCTCCGTTAGTACCATGTCGGACCACCTACACCTGCAAGGCTGCAGACACGGGCATGCCGCCAAAAAGACTAGGATGTCAGCAACCACTGCGCCGCTTCCAACACATCGAGTGCGCAGTCAATATCCACATGTCAAACTCCATGTTGGAAGCACCACGCTCTAGCATCGCGAACAGCCACACCCTCCAAAACATAGGGGGGCCTAGGAGCCCGGGAACCGTCCGTTCAATCTCCTGCAAAACATCTACTAACATGATAATGAAGAGCCTCTCGTTATTGAATGTGTGGTTCTCCTGCCTAGCTACATACTATAAGAAGACGAAGGGGATGGAGGTGCCTATGTGCTGACATTCTACATACGAGGAGTAAACCGACATGGATATCTAAAGTGGAAAAATTGAATAATCTCGTTAAAACTCTCTTAATTCGTGTTAGTCTTGGAAGTAAAGATAAATTCACAGCTTTAACCCTCATAATTTGGTTACGCCAGGTAAAAAATGTGGAAAGCATGAACTTGGGATTCCACCCATCTTTCTTTTAGATGCAAAATTCCATATCATTAAATCATGGGAGGGGAGAAGGGAAGGGAATGATGAACTGTACCAGAGTGAAAATTAACTAAATGAAGGGAGGAAGAGCACTTTAGAAGACAAGAAAAAAATGATATTCCGAAGAAGGTGGGTGGTGGGGATCATTCATCATCATACTATCAAGAAAATAAAGAAAATGTTTTTTGTGGGGGTTGGGGGGTCCTGCATTACTTTGCTTTAATGTTGTTTTCTGGCCATTTGGTCCTTGATTCCTTCCTGGTTTTTGTTATGCAGCACCATTGTTTACTTACTAACACTGATTAAGGAATCTAATCTCACTTTTTAACATAGTTTCATTACATTAATCAATGAACAGGTCATTTGAATTGTAATGTGAGCATGATTACATCAACTGCATCACAGAGTTTGCAGATTCGAAACAGAGGGTGCTGGTTTCGAGTTATTGATAACAAGTTCACCAGACAGACTGTTCTTAGATTAATGAAAAGCTTGGTACTTTTTCCCCCACAAACTAGCTATCATGATTTTTCCATCTTCAGGCGCAACCATGCCTCTGCCTCAGTTTCTGAATGTTCATAATAATCAAACAGGATATGCAAGGACCAAAGGAATGACGGAAGACTACTAGGGGATCAGTCTTATAGAAACTATGGGACGTGTAAGATATCTACAGTTACCGAGCCCTTTTTCGATCAGCTCGCATCGTCTTCTGGGATATCTCCTTCAGATTCTTCTGGTTTTAGGTTCACCATAAACCTCCAGTTATCCCCCTCTTCGATTTCCCACTGCTTCTTCAGCTCATAGATTGTGTTGGCTGCTGCAGCTGCAATCGTCGGGTTTCTATCTTCAGCCAGTCTCTGCAAATGAAAATGGCTTCACATATTTACAACAGAAAAAAAAAATTAAAAAACTTTAGCCGGTTCATGAGGAATTGAGCCACCTGAAGTGCTCCCATCCCTGCATTGCCCAACGCCCACATTGATGGAGCTGCTGCTAATGCATTGGCTAACGCTTGCCTGCCATTACACAAAGTTTTAACGGTCAAAGGTTAGATTCTTGAAGTGACAATTTTCGTAGAAAGAGATCACCGTACGTCTTCTTACCTAGTGCTCTCGTCTGGGGAGCTCGAACATTCTGCTAACAGCGACACGCTAGTTTTTCCATCCATAGCATCAAGATCAATCAGAGTTGTGATCAGAAGTTCCAGCTGTTCATCATTGGAAAGAAAAATTGCATAAGGGCGATGCGAAATACAATCTACATCTTACGGCATCAAATGAGCATCGATCAAACCTCTTCAGGATCGCTGTAGTCTATTCCATCGGCTTCGGAGAGTGCATATGCCATGCTAAAATAAGCATCCTGCAAGCCAAACAAAATGTGCCAACATAATAAGCCTTGTGGTTTTCGAGAAAGACTTGATGAAGGAAATAGAATTAGATTAGTCCAGGAAAATAGACCTGAATAGCAGCAATACGGTCTGAAGATACTTCTCCAGGGAACATGTCTGAAGTTCTTCCATTTTTCTCTAGGGTTATTTGGCCCATCATCCTATCAGCCACATCGTATTGCTGACTCAGGGAGCTAATAGTTGGAACAACAAATTTCACATCGGGTCAAATGGAAACCGGTTCAAAAGAAATATAGCAGATAAGTGAGAGAATGAGGGGAAATGAAAGTGGAGACTTATTGTTTGTACATCTTTGAAACCATCCTGTCATGGACGTTCTGCACAAACTGAGAAACACCAAAACAGAAGAACACGACGAGTTAGATTTGCTGCTCGGATGATATATTAGTGATTGATAAAAATCATAGTGGCTGGTATTAGACGAGTACCTCCAGTGCCATTAGAGCATCTTCCATGGCACGCTGCTTTGCTCGAAAGTCAGCTCTACGCAGATCATCCTATACACAGTTACAAGGTTCTATCAAAGTGGATCACAGTGAATGTGTTCCAGTTTGCAACATGCTCACGAATTTTGAACTGGTTTTATATATTGTCATTTAGGACGAAACTACTAATCTATACGACGAGCTTGAGAATATATTTCTCCAAGAAAAGAAACTAAGGAAGCAAATACTGTAGCAACTTTTTGTAATAAGCTCGCCATGACCATTGATTTATTCGTTACGTGACTACCTTTAAAGCACCATTACTCCAGTGCTTAGCGGCAGCTTTCTTCAATCTTGACTGAGCTCTGTCCTTTAAGATCTGGAGGAATCAGAAAAAAAGACCATATTGGAAATAATTGCAATGAGAGGAACATAATTCGGCAAACAGTACTATCAACACAAAATGCTCCAAGTTTACTCACAGTTGTGATATGGTGAAGACGCTCTGCTTTCATTTTCACATCACTGTCAATTTTCATTGTGTCCTCCCTAGCTCGAGCTACAGAGTAGCACATTATCAGGAGACATAATGGAATTTGTCAAGACAAACTGATAATCTTCAATCTTGCAACATAAGCAAAGGGAGAAAACCCACCATCCAGTTTGAGAAACTCAGACCCAATAATAGCTACATCTCTCCGTGCTCGGGCATCCAGACTCATTATCCCTCTAAAAGGATAGACAATAATCAGTAAACTTCTCTGCTAATCATCCAATAGATGTCAAGAGTTGAATACATGAGTTTCTAATCACTCGATAGAGTGAATCCAGCATCGACAGCAGAGGTATTAGTATTTGGGAATCTCTCATCAATAATCTAATGGACCAGTATAAGGGAGACTGGAATACCTTGAGAGCAACACAATGTCATTGCGAGCCCTTTCATTTACGTATCGAGCATCATTTTGAACAAATTTACAAGCTTCAGCTAGGCCTAGTGTCGAATGAATGCTTCTTTCATCCATGCTTGCCTGCTCTTCCTCTTCTCCAATTGTCGTACTGACACGTCAAACAATCTTTATTGTAAAATTCAAATATGCTGCAATTTGTTTACTTCCATGCAGATATAAGATCTGGAAGGGACTGGTAGATACTATTCAATTCCTTACCTAGGTCTATAACAACCTTCCTAGACAAACCATCAACAATCTCACCTGGAAGTTTGGCTACGTTCTTTTCCCTTTGTTCTAGGAGTTCGGATTGATTGACATAGCACAGAGGATCGCTGAGAGACCATGGCATTGGTTGCTTTTTCATGAATCCCCCAAAGCCTCTCATCAGACAAGAAGAGTTTCGCATTAGGGAGACATCCATTCACAATTTGCTGAAGCTTGCTTTGTGGCAGTGTAGAACATGACTTGGAAAGTGAACATGTAACGCCTTGTGATTTAGAGGTCGCTCTCCTATGAGTTGCAAAGGCACTGGTTGAGACCTTGCTTGCACTGAGTTCCATGGGAAAAAGCTCAAGACATGAACTATTTGACAGCAGCTGCTAGCATTTCCCTCTTTCTACCCGCATCAAATGCTATAAGGGAAAAAAGGCCATGAGCGAGTTAGTATTTGAATTCAGAAATATGGTCATCTCTGATGGAAGCTGAATGAGCTCGACGAGTTCAAGAACACACAACGACAGTGAAGCAGACAATTCGATCAAAGAATCAACCTTTCTCCATCGCAAGACAAGTATGAGTTCCACATAGCTGAATCCAATCAAGTCTATGCATTATGCCATGGTATCATACAGAGACAATAATTTCATAGTGATGAACAATATTTTCTTCACTGTAAAAAAAACAGTATTTTCTTACGCAGTAGCTAATCAGCTGTCCACCAGTCAGAAAATAATCCATAATCAAGCCCTAGGTAATCAATTAAGGATTGAACTGGTGTAGGTTGTGGGAGATAAAAACAAAATGTCAATGAGAGCTCACTCACACAAAGTTGTAGCTGCAAGATGAAGGCTTTGGCAGGAAATCAGCAAGCAAAGGAAGAAACAGAAAAGGAAGGAAGGAAGACTGACCTTGAAGCTCATTTGAGGGGAGACAATTAGAGGAGAGGAGAGGACCCTTTGTAGAAGAAGTTAAGAAGTTGGTATTTGGAGAATGAGCCAAGAGATTCAAGTTGGGAAGTAAGGGTGGGAGGGAAAGATGAATGGCAGCCACAGATTAAGGCTGTGGATGAAGGAGGGCCAACGCTAGCAAACAAAGAGGTTGTGGACTAGTCGGTTGTACGATGCAGTAATTTTATCGTTTCAGGAATAATTTCGAAAGCGAAGACATCCGGACAAGATAGTATGATATCCACACCAATATTTATGGGACGGGATTGCGAAAGATCGCTGCCCGGAGGAGGTGATGGTGGTCGTTTTTGGATATGATTGATACTGAAGGAAAGCAATGGCGGATAAGGTGAAATGGTATGGATTAGGTTCATTCTCATTTCCCACGTCACCGTTGAATCCGACCATGAAACTACTCCTCATTAACAACATATATTTTTAAGATGTCACAATGTTTAAATGCGATAGCAAAAGAGCAATAGAAAATCTCAATTTTTCTATTTGTTACTTGTCTGGAATAGATATAACTATTCCACAAGCCATTTTTCATTCTTTTCATGATGAATTGCTTATTTTCACATCACATTTAGAGGGTTGATTAAAATGATTTATATACTATAATAAAAGGGTATATGCACTTCATTCAAATCAAAAATACATACATAAGCTACTTTCCAACGAAATAAATAATTTTTTAAATTTAAAATATCAAATACAAATTAACCTATTCAAACAACCTTATCAATTAAACATAAAAAAGACACATCTACTATTAATCGATGTTGTTCTTTCTTACACGATCTACCTACTGTAAAATCATGCATAAACACATTATTCCCCATGATAGAAATTCAGAGCCCACGAACCCGAGCCACCGCCTTGGATCTCTAGGTTCAAGATCGATGAAATTGTATATAAATTTGTCAAAACGGAAATTCTGACTCAATAATTTAAAATTTATCCTGAACCTTTGACCATCCTAATTTCATTATTGTTCATTCAATAATAATACATTCAAAAAACGCTACATCGAATTAATATTCAACTATATATATGTAGCTTGGTACTAGTGACAAATCAACCATAAAACACATGAGTGTAGGAATATTGGTATTTCCTTAAATTAATTCCATTAATATCCTGCTATTCAACCTGACGGAATATTTGAATGGTAGGTAGCAGTATTCTACGGGCACTTGGGGGCGCCTTCTTTGGTCTTCCACTGGTTGTAGCAAGGGCACACCTGCTTGTTCCCGTAAGTTCCCGGCGGAACACACAGACACTTTGTGCAACACTTCTGGCAGAAGAACATGCACGGCTTCTTGTGCGACGTCGCCGAGCATCTGTAGTTGCACTTCGGCTTACAATCTATACGCATTCAACATTATCAATTAGTAATGGGATTATATTTGGGAAGAAATTAGTACTACAGTTACAGTTATTTAATTACCAGAAGGGCGGAGCTTAGCATGGTAATTAGCTTCGGAAACGGTGGCGGAGAAAGCCAGCAAGAGAAGCAGAGCCACCGTAGGCACCAGCAGAGGGTTTGCTTGCCGGCTATCCATGATCGTCGGCTAAATCCTAATTACTCTGGTGGGTTGTTTGTTTTAAATTTTAACTTGTGTACTGAGAGAAAGAGCTATATTTATAGGACGCAGCTTACCGCTGATTTAGGGGAAAATGAGATACCTAATCGCAAACATCACTTCAATCGGGTGACTTAACGGTTCTTTACTTCTTTTTGTTACTACTTTTTTTGGTGAAAATGTGCAATCACGATTTAACTGTGCTCGATATTAACTAAAATAATCAGCAACATTTTTACTTTCTTTATCGCTTATCAAACTAACTGCACATTAAGAGTCGAATTATAACTGTAATTTTGAGTAACCGTTCTCAATCCCAACCGAATAAACCAGCAAATGTGTGCTTTTCAATTGAGTAACTGTAGTTTCGGTCTAAAAAATTGTTCCGCAGAAGATAGGTGGAAACGAACGGTAGAAATGAAAGATAATTAGCAAGCGAGGTTTAAGGCGATAATCAGGGCAGGAAATAGGGCCAACTGACTGTAATGATGAACCGGTGGTTGATATTGAAGCGGTAAATCCGGCGTGTTTTCCGGTAAGACGTTACGTTTTCAATTCCTTCTTCATTTTTGTACAGTACTACTCTTGTCGGGTTTGCCATTGGAAGTATGGATGGTTAATTGAAGAAAAACAAGTGGGGACGGGTGAGATGGGTGAGAGCATGCATCGTCATAATTTGGTTAGTTGAAGCTTAAGCATGATTCACAACCATGCAATTAGGGTATAATTTTGGACTTGCAGAGATTCCAAATTTTTTATCGCGGAATTTGAATTAGGGTATGTTTGATTTGATATGTTGGTGAGCTGATTTGAGGTTGATTTCGAGAATTGACTCGAATACTAACTCGGGTATATGACTCGTTCGTAGGCTCGATAATGCAACGTGTGTTTGCCTCGAATCTCATTTGCAATATGATTTTATATGCAATTTATGGTTGTGCTAATGAAAACTGCAAGTGATATATTGTTTATATTTAGAATAGTTTTCCTTTTTAGCTTTGATTTGTACAATTACAGATCTAATTGAACTCATTAAAGATTTTAATGAATAAAGTTCGAGTTAAACTCAAACTTGATAGGCTCGAATTAATAGGGTTGAGCTTGACCGAATTAAAGTTTTCGAGTTCAACCTTACCAAAAAATAACGAGCGAACATTGAGCACGGTAAAATTTAGTGGGCCCTCACAAACCTAGCACAAAAATAGAATGGAGATACTAAATCTACACTTGGGCTCAAAGCTTCTCCAAAGATAGAACAGGCCCATATATTTACCAGAGAAATACGAAGTAGGCCCAATCCTTCTTACAATTTCGTATCAGTAGTAGTGTAGTACGATCGCACAATCAGACCGATCTGAGTTGACTACACCCAGAAAAAAGACCGATCCGAGTGAATTACTGAATTTGAGACGGACGAGTCACAACTCACAACTCCAGAAGATCGTCAACTGAAAATTAAAGCTCCGGAAGATCGGAAATGAGAAGGCGACCTGGAATCGGCGGCCTACAAAAAGCTGCTAACGCTAGGGTTCGTCAGCTTTCTATTCATCCATCGATTCTCCTCCTGCAATTATTTTTCCCAATTTGTTCTCTATCATGTCTTCGTCGCTGAATTTATCTGCCCCCCTTCTTAATGCGTGAAGGATCAATATCGGTTACTAGGAGAAAATGTAGCCAAGCTGAGAACCGACCTCATGAAAGAGCAGCTCGCCACTTTCCGCAATCAGCTCGAAGAATTCGCCCGCAAACACAAGGTATGTTATCCGCTTTGGGCTGGCTGAGTTTCCACAGCTGTTGTGGTTCTTAATTTAGCTGTGATTTTCACATATGCTTACAAATTTTTGTACATGTGCTTATTCAACTGCTGATGGTGCAGAATGATATTCGCAAGAACCCTACATTCAGGGCACAATTTCATGAGATGTGTGCTAAAGTTGGAGTTGATCCTTTGGCCTCTAACAAAGGTTTCTGGGCGGAGCTTCTAGGGATTGGTGACTTCTATTATGAGCTCGGTTAGTATGTTTGTGTCATTTTTAATGTACATTTACTGTATTTATTTTGAGAGATCATGAGCTTCACTAGTTTATATCATCAAAAGCTAGTGTGAATTGGTCATCAAACCAGAATTATGATGTTATTATGTGCTGAATTCTAGACAGGGGTACAAATTGTGGAGATATGTTTAAACACAAGACCTCACAATGGAGGTCTGATCAACCTGCAAGAGCTCTGCAATCTGCTTCGCCAGAAACGAAAAGGTGACCGTGAAGCTGTGTCTGAAGATGACTGTTTGCGTGCCATTACCAAACTCAAGGTTTGTACTCTAAATTAGAATTTTTATAGGTATTACCAGGTACCCCCATATAGTTTAAAATTGCCTTAATTGAGTAACTTTTATTTGATTAGCTCAAGAATGACAGCGATTTAAAATTGCATTGCTATGAAGAAGATAGAAAAGGGGAGTTATGTTCACAAGAATAAATAGGCATCATCTGGAATCTCAGTTTGACTTTGCCGGGGTCACTTCAGTTACATTCCCCTTCATTCTTCATTTTGACAATTGCCAGTATATGTATGCACTATGATATTCAGTAATCAGTAATCTAGATGGGAACACAAAGTCTCCATGTGATATGGACTAGTGCTTCTATATTTCTATCCAGGATTGCTAGTGCAATAACTAACTCGCTAAGAGGTGTCAAATTTCAAATGTTGAAGGTACTTGGAAGTGGTTTTGAGGTGATATCTGTTGGTAAGAAAAAGCTTGTTCGGTCTGTGCCAACAGAACTGAACAAAGACCACAATGCAATCCTGGAGCTGGCTCAGGTTCTTACATTTCTCCTGACTCCTGTCCTCGAATATTCACCATTTTTTCAGCAGAAAACCTTGCTTACACTTATCTATTACCCTCCGGTAGGTGGAAGGATTTGTCACTGTTGATGATGTCGAAAGACGGCTCTCTTGGACAACAGGTCGAGCAATTGGTGCCTTAGACACACTATTGGAGGTGAGACTCCCCAACTATTTTGTCGAATTGTGTCTTCCTAACTTATACTGTACACGACTGATTAGTTCCTATTGACTGATGCAGGAAGGTCTTGGGATGGTTGATGATGGGCATAGAGATGGCAAGCGAAGATACTGGTTTCCCTGTGTCTCTTCCATATCTGCAGTGGTCGGGCCTGACATGTAACGTTATATTCAAGCAAAACTATGCTGGTTTAGTAATTTGTCTGCAACTAAAAGTAACAAAACGATGCCTGATTGAGTTCCTGTATGTGCATGTTAACGGTCCCTGTTTTAATGCTACTTGTCTTTTATGTTCTATTATCTATAAGACTATTACCAAACTTCAACCTCGAAAGAGATTACATGAGAGAAGCATACCAGGTATGTACTACCAGAACAACTTCAGCCTTTTCTATTGTCTGTCACATTGCGACAGTAAAGTTTTGGTAAATATGAATGAAATTGTGAAATTTATCTTCCGAGTGATATCCTCGTTAGCATATGGGAGTTGAATTTGATAAGCATTTGTCAACATGAATACAGAGAATCAGCCAGTTTGATTCGGTTTCAATAACATAGCGAAAGGAGTACCGAACGTGTAATCGAGTCATTTAGGGCATTGTTACGGGAGAAGCCAAGAGCAGCTCCTGCAAAGTGACTTGAGAGAATGGATGCGTCAATGGAGGCATCACAAATGGGACGAGCTCCATGGTGACTTGTTGCATTGTTGGTCGAGAACTCGGTTCAACATGCACACAAGCCAACGCCAGCCTTGCGATAGCAACCACTTCCTTATCGACTTCACCAACCTCACTTGGTCCCGAGATCCTATCATCAATCCAGTCTTCCAGCCGGACCTCTGAAGAAGAAGAAGACGGCGTTGAAAGCGATGAGATGAGGTCTCCTGGATGCTTCCCCAATATCATTTCAAGCGCCACAGCTCCAAAGCTGTACACATCGCATCTCTCATCCACTTTCTCCGAGTAAGCTCTCTCTGCAATATAATCAAGTTCATAAACATACGAAACTTGCGAACCACGTAAGAGCCAGAGCATGTAAAAAAGAAAGCACACCTGGAGCCACATAGCCAAAAGTGCCGGCAAACGAGGTCGAGCTCCGGTCGTCCGGCCTTAGGAACCGAGCAGTGCCGAAATCAGAGACATGAGCCTCATGATCCGAATCCAACAACACATTGTTCGAAGAGATGTCTCTGTGAATAAACGGTGGACAACATTCATGGTGCATATATTCCAATGCACTCGCCACTCCTTTGACGACGTTCACCCTCTTGGGCCAGTCCAATTCCTGCGCCTGCTCGTCGTCTCTCAGAACCGTCCTCAGGCTTCCTCTCTCCATGAATTCATACACCAGAAGCGAGTGATCGACGTTCGAGAAGTACCCATACAGCTTCACAATGTTTCGATGCTTGATATTCGTCAGCGCCCTTATCTCGCTCCTGAACGCTTTCCAATTCGACCTTATTCTCCCCGCTTCCTCGTCGGATCGATCATGGAGTTTCTTCACTGCCACGGCCTTGTTGTTCAAGGCCGCTTTGTAAACCGACCCAGACGACCCTGATCCGATCATGTGCTTGGCATCGAACGAGTCCGTAGCCTGAACGATTCCCTCGTACGTCAACTCCCCTTTGTCTAATCCCCAGCTCGAGAAAATGTACAAATAATAATTCCCCGAGTCTGCATTTCTCGCTTTAAGTCTTCGATAAACGACGAACACAACAACGTTTGACACCAGAATCAAGACCAAGCCTCCGGCTAAGGTAGGGAAAACAATCTTGTATCTAGGTCGCTTGCTTTCTTTAAATTCGTGGCTGTCCTGCGCCGGGCAAGGGTTTAGAAAAGAGTTATTGCCGCAGAGATTCTTATTGCTTCTCAACGATTCGAAAGGAGCTCGACGGAAGGTATCCGTGTCAGGAATCGGACCCTTCAATTGATTATACGACACATTCACAGCTTCTAAGCTCAGCCATTTGCCGTTGGGGATGGACCCCAAGAACGAATTCCTGGAGAGATTCAGAGTCTCCAAGAACAACAAGTTTCCGAGCCCTCGTGGAATATCTCCGGTCAGCGAGTTGTGGCTGAGATCCAGAGTGATAAGAGTCTGCAAATTGCCAATGTCTGGACGGTCAGGACCCGGCCTATGCAAATGTCTGGAGGAAGAGAGCCGGTCAGTCTGTTCGCAGGAACATCAAAACCTCGTAGAGATGTGAGATTGTTGAACTCTACAGGCAGACTTCCGGAGAGTTGGTTCCCCGCCAGACCAATATACGTGATGTTGGTGATGTTTCCAATCGATGAAGGGACTGAGCCGGTGAGATTGTTGGTGTTCAAGTTTAAGACCTTCAGAGATTCCAACCCACCGATTTCTTCAGGAATGGAACCGGAAAGTTGGTTTCCTGAAAGAGCCAGGCTGACCAGGCCTTTCAGGTTTCCAACAGAAGGTGGGATCGAACCTGTCAGGAAGTTGGTGAAGAGCTGAAGATCACCGAGAGACTTCAAATTCCCGATCACGCTTGGAATCTGTCCTGAAAGTCTGTTCCGGGAAAGGAAGAGATTGTTGAGCTGAGTCAGGTTACCTATGAAGGGTGGAATTTGGCCTGTCAGGTTATTACCAGCCAAGTCGAGCTTTGTGAGGGCTTTCAAGGAACAAATCTCTTCCGGAATGGAACCGGAGAAATAGTTCCAGGCAAGCTGGAGGATCGACAAGTTTGTCAGGTTTCCAATAGTGGCAGGTACCGGACCGGAAAAGCTATTGTACGCCAACCTGAGGGTGGTCAAAGACGTCAGCTTTCCGATCTTTTCAGGATCATAGCCACTCAGTTGGTTGACATCCAATCTAAGAAGGGACAAATCCGTTAGGTTAAACACGGAAGTCGGGATCGAGCCATTGAGGTTATTCCGAGCTAACGAGAGCGAGGTCAATCTCGCCAACGAACCAATCTCAGATGGGATACCACCATAGAAATGGTTCCAACTCAAGTCAAGGAAGGAAAGCTTCGAAAGGTTTGCCAAATGAGAAGGGATGAACCCGTAAAGAGAGTTGTTTCTAAGGCTTAGAGAGACAAGGTTTGGAAACGACGAGAAATTGAAGGTGTCGAGGGTGGCAGTGAGGCCGGAATCAACAATGGTTATGTTGGCAATGCTTCCCTGACCATTGCAGGAGATTCCGACCCAGGTGGAATCGCAAGGGGCGGTTCCGGCAACCCACGAAGAGAAACAGGTTGCGTTGTTTAGAGTGGATTTCCATTTCAGAAGAGCTTCAGCTTCCTGATTTGCAGCTGCAGTGATGGAGATAAAGAGCAGCAGCAGCAAAACACGTAAGTTTCTGGATACTAATGGATTCATGTTGTGGATTCTGTTGTTAGATTCGTATCTTGGTCGTGAAAGAAATTAAGGGTTATTTATAGTTGTGGTAAAAGATAACTTAAAATTTTTTGGTTTCTTTTGCAGTTTCAGACTCCAATTACCATCCTAGTATGTGTCAACTTAGCTGGTCTCCATACGAGATTAGGACTGTTAAGTTTAATCTGTAATGTCTCTGTAAGTCAAGTTTGTCGGTTATGATGTAATCTTTGTATTGGTCATTATTAGAGTTATGGAAATGGAAAATATGGAGCCAAGAAAGTTCGTTAAAGTAGAAATTAAATGTTCTTTTAAGCTTGGAAAGTTCCCTGAAGTGGAAATATTGGTTTGCTTTTTGTTTCATATCTGCAGAACAAATCTGATTTGGTAGCATATGATAATTTTAATTAATATAATGGGCACTCTTATATATGAACATTTTAATGTGAGGACACGTATATTGTTTTAACAGGAGAACAATTATAGTGGTTAACATAGCGATTGACCTAAGAGAGGATTGTCGACAGGCCTGCCATCGATTGTCTAATATTTATTGTGTTATTCTTCAGATATTCTGATCCAGTTAAACTTTTGTTTTGCTGGAGAAACATGTCCCGTACAGAATGTTTGTAACACTGTTTTTCTTATAGCAGCCTGTTACCAACACTCTAACACAAATCAGTACATTTGTCTAGATTCATTAAACGATAGATTTGGCCCCACTCAGATCCAATATTGCATTTTTCCTTGGTGGGGTAAAGAGTCAACTGTAGCCTTAATAATCCAAATTTAATGTCCCACTGTCAAAGAGAAGCTATGATTGAGGATTCGAACTCACAACCTCTGAATATTCGTAAATACATTAATCAACGACGCTAACAGAGTCCAACTTGGTTAGGAGCATTCGGATTATAAGAATCATTTTCTTTAAGGTTTTGTTTGGTGCAGAGAGGCGGTTTAGATAGCCAATTGGCGGTATCCCGGGTTTGGTTAGTTTTCTGACGTGTGGGTTACTCTGCAATCACAATAGTGTATCTGAATCAATTATATGTTCTGTTCTTGGTCGCTGAAACATCATCATTAATGTAGTGCTCCGGGGGACCATTCTCTCAAGTTTTGTTAAACGCAAGTCTTTTGATTTTCTGGCAATTTTCCCAGAGTGTTAAACACGGTCTTTCTTTCGTTGATTAAAAAGATTAGTTAAAATGATCATTACGGCATATATCCGTCAAGCACTCCGCGTGCATGGAAAATTTGAAAGGCGACAACGCCGCCGCCTCTTACTGCAAATTTCAAAAGGTGTTCTACGTAAAGTAAAAGACTTCGTACTGTCAGTGTAAAATACTCGATTAGTTACATAATTCAAATCCGGGTTATTTACGGGTTCTCGTAACTTTCAAATGTTATGTATCGTTTTGAAACTTATCATTTATAGAAGCCTATTTTGATCGACTCTATTGGTTTATTATATAACATGTAAAATTAAGATTGTTAGGTAAGATCAAACACCGCTATGAAAAACTTATGTAACGATACTAATTATGTAACAAGTTGAATTAAAAGGTAATATGTAAATAACAAGTTATATGTAAGACCGTTATTACTATCTGATGTGATCAACTTGTTGTGAGTAATTAACCACCGCAATACCACATAACCAATCTTAGCCACTGATTTAAACTAAGATCGTCTATCGTGAAACTTACGGTTCTTACTATCTAACCAAACATACTGATTCAGACATGAATGGGTTTGCCTGAACCAGATCGAACCACCCATTGGCCATTCTGACCTTATAGCCGTTTTGACTGAGTAAATAAATTTATGTCATGCCACTTCCATCAAGGGGGTGGTGGCGCAGTTGGTTAGCGCGTAGGTCTCATAGCTGAGAGTGATCCTGAGGTCGAGAGTTCGAGCCTCTCTCACCCCAAACATTTTTTCCATTGCAATTTATTTATAGTACCAAATCTCACTTCCCATTTCAAGTTTCAACACATTTAGCCCAGACACTCCGACAAACAGCTTCAGTGATCAACAATATTATCAAAGCCATTTCTTTGCAAAATTATACAGTCTGGTTCCATAACTAGCCTAACCAAAGTGGCCACCATGAGCACCAATCAAACCATCATCAACAACATCCAATCCTGGACTCAAAACCACGATCTCTCATAACCTTCAAGAACTTCCTTGCTTCCTCCACCTTCCCACTCTCTTTCAAGCTACTAATCAAAGCCCTAAACCCCAACTCTCCAGGACAAATACCTTTATACTCCAACTCATAGTACAGTTTCACCACTCCCTCAACCTCGCCGCTTCTCGCGTAAGCGGCCATCAGCCTCGAGTACGTCACTTCGTCAGGCGACAACAACCCCTTATCCATCATACACGTCAGCATCTCGTTAGCTCGATTCACATCGTTCGCCTCATTCAATCTCGTCAGCATGTCGTTGAATGCAGAGATCGACGGTCCAAATCCCTCGCTCACCATCTCGGAACAATATCCGAGACATTCTTCTACTCTCCCTGCATCTGCACATCCTTCGATGAGATGGTTGAACGTTTCTCGATACGGTTTCAATCCATTGCTTTTCATTTGGTTGAACATCTGGTTCGCTAAATCCACATTGTCGGACTTGCAGTAACCTTCTACGAATGAAGTGTAACAGAATGAATTAGTGTCGAATCCTCTTTTGAGCATTTCGTCGAACACTTGTTGTGCGGAACTCAAGTCGCCGAGTTTCACTTTGGCGTGAACGATCAATGAGTAAGCCACCGTGTCGATTATCATGTTCTTCTGCAACATCAATCTCAATAAACCCATCCCAACTTCAATCCTTCCATCTTCCAAAATCCTCAGGATCAAACCAGTATTAATGATCATCAAAGGAGAGCGATTCTTCGATATCTTCCCCTGAATCTTATCCAATATTCCAATCAATTCCTGTAACTTTCCTTCCTTGCATAATCCAGCAACCACAGTTCTAATCGTCGCTTCATCTGGATATATCCTCTTGCTAATCATCCGCTCGTAAACCTTCCACATCAGCTCAATCTCGTGAGATCTCTGAACGAATTGAATCAGCGTGTTGTAACTGATTAACGTTAACGAAACCCCGTGATGATCTTCCAAGTAACAGCAGACCTCGAATCCAACCTCGAGCAATCTCAGCTTCGCGTATCCCTGAACCAAGAGGTTATACACGAGCGGATTCGAGATCGTGACTCTGTAACTGTCGATCAGCGAGTCCGCAACCTCGAATTTTTCCGAGTTTCTCTTCAGGACTGATTCGAGTAAAGCTCGAGCATCGGTGATTAGCCGCGCTCCGACTAGGATGTGGACCATTATGCAGTATGTGTAGACGCCATGGAGGGTGTTGTTACGCCGTTGAGCTGCTGACCAGTGGAAGAACCTTAGAGCTCGTTTCGCGTCGTGGGGCTCTCTCAGTTCCAGCAGGATTTGTCCGGTTAGTGAGTCGTTGAAGGTTATGGAACCGAATTTTTCAGTGAGGGAGTCCCAATTGCAGCCGGTTCTCAGGGAATTGGAGATGGATTTTACGAGCGTTTGATTTTCTCGACCGGAGAGGAGGAAGGTTGGAGGAGGTGGTAGCCGCAGGCTAGGGAAAGATCGGAAGCTGCGACTCGTGAATGCTGAGGGAGTAGCAAGTGGAAGGAGTCGGCGGAGGAAATGCATGATGTTTGATGCTGCTCGCCGACGGTGAAAATGAAAAATATATACACTTTGGACACGTTTTCAGTTGCCGGTGGAGATGTTGGGATTAATCCGGCGGCAGGAAGTACGAAGTAGTGAAAGAGACTGATGAGGGACTAAAACAGAACACGGGAAACATAGAACAGAACAAAACAGAGCCACTTCCACTTAGAAAACTAGGTTCTTATTTTGAAGGAGAAATTGGACCTGGCCGGAATTCACTGGCTAGAATACAAAGAAAAGGGCATTGAGACAGACAAAGCACAACCATAAAGAACTGTTGGACAGAATAATGTGCAATTTCATGGAAGACAGAATCCAATAATCCAGGTTGTGCAAATTTGCACTCTTTTTTGTACAACAATTTCAACTAACTCATTCCCAGTTCCCCCGCTAAGCTAGAACTACTACCCTAACTACTAAACCGATTAAACAACCGTTACTGACTTCTTCATCACCCATGTAACAACCCTTGAAGAGAGTTGCACAAATGGTAACAAAACTTGTCCCAAAACTGCCAGAAACCCCGAACTTCGACAGCTCGATTGCAGAAAGACTACCACTACAACAAAGCTAATAAGCTCATCATCACAAACGATACAACAAGCATTGTCAAATGAACGACACTATGATCTCCAGCAGCAGGTGCCTCCGAAGCAGTTGAGTTCATTGATGGAGCAGTCACATTCACCATCGTCCCATTGATCTTCCCACTACTGCAACAAAAACCAGAGAAGGAAAAAGATAAATGTTGATTGTTTGTGACAAACACAGCACTTGAGATGAATGAGCAATCATTTACCTTCCAGGGTATATACAAGTACCATGACCTGCATCATACAAAAACGAAAAACGAGAAAAACAGATAATTCGATGTTAGCTACGAAATCGTAAAGACAGTGAATTAAACAAGCAAGATTCGTTTGGTGATTTACTTGGATTAGTAGTACTGATAGTAGCCACCCCTTTGAAATCACAAGAATCAGGACTCTTCCCCATCTGAGTATAGTAAGCATCAAAGGCATAAGTAGCATGTGCAATCACATTGTCCGGTTCATAACACGCCTCCCCTTGCAACAATGCAGAACAATCGACTTTACCCGGTCCACACGCCCAATCCAGAGCAGCTTGCAACATCTTAGGATCAGCACCATCTCGAACTGTGCAGTACGTTTCATTCGCAGTATCATTCGCCAACAAGGATCCCGATCCGGTCAAACGCAAGTTATAAACTGGCTCACCATTCGCATTAAACAGACCCCAATTCTTCTCCGACACGGATCCTGCCTTCACATCCTCATTGTAAAGCTCATAGATGAAAGTGCTCACCGCAATCCCAGGGTGCTTCGGTGTCCCGGTCTTGTTATACACATGCCTGATCAGATTGCTGTTGTAAGTATTGGCATTGTCGAGAGTCGCATCCGGTTCGTTCGGATCGCCTTTGGATGGCCAACCCGATTCGGTCACGACAACCGGGATGTTGGTGAAGTTGAGGAAGGACATTGCGAAATAGGCAGCATCCACCATTGCATCAAATACGTTAGAGTAGTGAACCAATGTGTTGGCATCTACAGCTTCTTTGTTCGGAGGGAGCGGCTTGAGTAATGCATAGTCCAAAGGTATAACACCGTTGGATTGCATATAGTCATAGTAAGGGTAGATGTTGAGCATGAGGTAAGAATCCGTGGACTGCAAGAAACTCAACATCGGGATCATGACCGAGTTCAAAGACCGGTTAAAGAACGCCTGGGAAGGAGGGAACGAGTCAAGGATTAATGACGAAGGGAGAGGAGTCGACACTTTGATCTGACGGTCGAGATTCGAGGCCACAAGTGCCGAGTGGATGTACTTGAGGGCGTTGACTAGGACAGGTGCTGCATTGGGTAGGGTGCTGAGGACTTCGGAGCCGACACAGATGGCTGTGATGTTGGTGGCAGGGTAGTGAGCAACGACGTTTTTGGAGACCCAATTGGCTGCTGTGGCGTTGGATTGGCCTATGCCGAGAAGCTGGTCGTTGGGTACGGAGACCATGACCTTGATGTTGGAACTTGCAAGGGCGACTAGCATTCCGCGGTCTGCATCGTATAGGCGGATGTTCTTGATCTGTTGTGCTTTGAGAAGGGCTACTACTTGAGTTGGATGTGGCATGTCTGACAGGTCTGTGCCTATATTTACACCAATGAATGGCTCTGCCAAAAACAAACAGTGTACAATGATTTAGGTTACACATTCCCTGGTATTAATTAATATGAGAAAGTACCATGCCTAGACAAGTAATGTGGTTTTAAAGAGAGTTTCACAGGTAATGTTGATAATAACATCAAGATTTTAAACACATAATGTGATTCCACAATGATGTTTTTAGAAACACTGATTCAGAAATCAGCCCAGAATGTAATGCTGCTGTAACCTGAACTGAATCAATATGAAATAATTGATGTCTTAAATATTATAGTTGCCATGTTATCAACATCCCAATCAGGCAACAGATTACAACCCCAACAAATTGATTAGGAAAAGTGATAATTTTTAACCCATGATTTCTCCAAATGATCTCTTTTTTGACAATGATGCATATATATAACAAGGACAAAAGCAGGGTGAGCATTCCAACGCCAAATGGAAATGAAACTGAATGGGGCTCAAGAGAAATGAAATGCTTCTCTTTCCAATAAATAAAATAATGGTTTTGTTGCAATAAGCGCATATTTCCCAAGTAAGTCTGGGGTAAAGTGAAATAATTTGCCATTGAGAAGATCAAAATACAGACTGAAGCAGCAATGGCCCAATAGCAGACCAGGATGCTGCACAAGCTAGCTGGTGCCCACAATATACACCCATTTTCTGATAAGGATGCCAAGGAAAGACGAAAAGGAAAACACCCTAAATACTGAAAAGATCTCAAATTTGGAACAGTAGTAAAAACCAAATTCAATCATTCAATTCAACTGCCCTCTCCTCCACCCAATCTTGCTACATTAAATGCTTTTCCTGCCGTCCATACATTAAGTTAACTAGGTAAAGCTAATCAAATCAATTGACAACTGGTATGCCTATGAACATCTTCAGCAAATATTACTACAACTGGTTTCAACTCAACAAATCCTAAAAAAGGCAGAAGAAACTTGAAAAGGTATCAGTCTTTGGACTGTGGCTGCAGTACCCATTTCACTAGGAGCAAACAAGAATTAGTAACTAGTAACAATAGAGAAAAAGATGGCACCTTCATCATCAGGAGCAGCTGCAGCAGCAGCAGCAAATAAGACTGAAAGAGCAAGAATAAGAAAGAGTTGAAAAGACTTTGATAGAGCCATTGTTGACCCCTCTGTGTTCCACTTCCCTCAGTCTAGCTACTGCGTGCTGAAGAAGGACAAAAACCCAGATACAGAGTACGGGTTTGGTAATGGAGAAACGGCCAGAGTTAAGTTGTTTGTGTGTGAAAGGGTTGAGGAAAAGTGAGGTTTATTATAAGGGAAGAGACAGGGAAGGGGCAAAGGATATATTCGTAGGTAGATGGAAGAGAGGAATAGAGAGGAGAGGGACCTAAGCTAAGCTAAGATTGTGTTGCGCGAATCGCGAGGCATATAAGGTGTGTGGGTTGGGCTCAGATGGATTGGACGGCCATCATGATCTCTTCTCTCTGCTCTGGCAGAGTAAGAGAGGGCTAGGGAAGAAAAGTAACTGTTGTTACTGTTTCAGAGTAACCTAAAGCTTGCTCAAGTCTACAGTTCAGTTAATGTCATTTACTCTTAAAGTCCCAAAGACAAATTTACTCCAATAACTCCCAACAAAAACAAATCTAACTTGTGAAAAATTAGTATTTACAATATATCGGTATGAGTAAGTAATATGATGGTCTTATACACGTCTGTTTGTTCAATAGTCTATTTATCGAAGTAGAGAGCCTGAATGCATGGTAAGAGTAGGTAATCAAGTCAATTGGTTTTGTATTACTTAGGGGTGGTTGGCTACACAAAAAATGGGCTTTTGTGAAGGGACTTAATATCTAAGCCTTCTATTTTCATTACCGGAATCGGACAATATATTTGTTACCGAGAGCATAAAAATACTAGAATTCAAGAGATCTGAGCCGGGGAGGAAAAGCTCTCAACTACCAAAAATGATTCAGCGCGTAAGGACGAATCTAGAATGGTTGTATGTAGCAACTAGCTTCATCAACATCATGATGGTAGATGATTTACTTAAACAGTTAGCAGCACTCATATCACCATGATCAGAGTAGCTTTCACCATACCATACACACAGTAATTTTTCACCTGCAATCGTCATCCTAGAAAGAACGGACATAATTTTCTGATTTAAATCCTGGGGCCTTTCTGCAGTTAAGGGGTCACAGGGTGTTTAGAAATGGAGCCGTTACATTCCCCCCATTATTCTGCTTCTTCTGTCGTCTCTCTGCATGCTTTACCATTTGCACTGCAGATCTGTTGCTTCTGCTCTTCTTTGCTGTTGGTTTCAGGAACAGACCAACGTGGGGACCCCTAAAGAGCCTAAAAACAAAACCCACTTCCTTTTCCTATTTTAAACAAGTTATAATTCCACACTAATTAAGTTACAAAAAGAAAAGGACACTAGCTGTGGGTCCAGGTGAGGGGTCAAGAACACTTCTGATGTCCCTCTCAAACGGTCAAATTTACTGGTCTTTTTTGTTTTTGTTTCTATGTTCTGTTTATTCTCTGGATATTATTTGTTTAGTTGCCCCTGGATACTCGGCTGTTCTGTTTCTGTCCTTTTTTATGTTTATGATTACTGCAATAAATAAACTTCTGAACTTGTGATCATGTGAAATAATACATACCCAGATGACATTATTTAGCCATAATTTACTGTGACAAATGTTACACATTCAATCAATTAAAGTATGCTGATTACAAAAAATACACTTTCGTATAGGAATCATTGTTTCATTATCGTGTATGGAGGAGGTCATCTTCAACAAACAGTAGCTGTTATTTATTTTTAAAATTGTGTACTGCTTAGGGCTGGAAAAAAATATGACAAAAAGAAGGTGGCATAATGTTAATAGCTCGCTCTTTCTATTCCTACTTGATGTAACCCATATGTACAATTAAGCAATTCATAAGAGACCACGAGAGGGAACTTAGAAGACGTTGTATGATTTGACATGTCGCTCTCAACTGAAATTAGTAATTCGTAGGATTTTATTTTTATTTAGACGAAAAAGGTCGGTGTATTTATTCATTAGTGATTTCGCAGTTTGTATGGGCCTGTTTTACTCTTTTTAAAACAAAAGCCCGATGGAAGGAGAAGACGAAGCTGGACTTCAGTTTTAATGGGCCAAACAAATATGAGCCCGATAGCAGCGATCTGGTTATAACTAAAGCCTGCCAAGGCGTCCAACATCTCCGCGAGAGGCCCAGTTTTGGCGCATTGGACCAGATATTCTGTTGCGCTGGAGTCTGAATCCTAGCCCAAACCACTCATTTGCAGAACAAGCCACACGAATCAGATGGGCCAGTCAGTAGGCCCAATAAATATTCACACACACACACACAACCACATTCACATTTCAATTTAAATTCTTTTTAGGCTTGGTGACTCAAGAAAGAATATTGCTACAAAAAGGGTACAAATTATATAATTCAATATAAAAAAGGGCATCCACTTTTCACTTTTACATGTGCCACCTCGAAAATATATAAAAAATAATAACATGTAAAATGCCCCATTAAAAACACACGTCCTACCTCACACCGAGTAATAAATAATATGAAACCAACACAAAAATATTATATGAAACTTCAAACCCTAGATAACACATATATCCCTACCAAAACCCAATCTCCATCATACATATGCATTTTGCATAAATAAATATATAAAAATAACCAAAGGTGGCAGACAACAAAGGTTGGTGCTTTTCATCCAAACCATTATATATTACTCTAAAACCCATCAGAAAAAACCAGAACCCACGTATGCCTCTATCTACCTACTCATTCTTCTCCTGATAACATAAATCAAACATGGTCGAAAACCACAACGTAGGACCCTTATTATTATTATTATTATTATAAGAAAAACAAAACAAGTTAGTGTTAGCTAGTGATTGATACAGCTACCCCCCTGCCGCCAAAACCCACTTGATCGATCGACATATACCGGCTTAGTGGCCAGTCATCAACCTGTTCATCAGTTTGTGACAAAGTGGTCAACCCACTTTTAAAATTTTACATAATTGGGCTATTCCAACGTAACAATGTGATCATGTAAACTATCTATCCAAGAACTCCATTAAATTGATAGATCACCTCATTATTTGTGTTTACGTTACTATCACTTTCTATTATGTCACCTTATTTTTCCTAGACCAAGCCATTCACCTTAATCTTAACTCAACCTACTTGAAACAAAACATCTCATACCAAGTGAAAAGGATGGGCATGTTGGATTATCCTTTATGAGTAAACGGACAGGGTTAGAAATTGTTTATAAGTGTGAGAGAGAAAGTCTCACCCCTTGAACTATCTTTAGGGTTTTACGAGTGATGTATTGAGGATGTCCAATAACATCCAACTAGTGGTATCAAAGTCCAAGGTTGATAACAGATCTAATCAAAGCTGGTAGATGGGTAATACCGACCGAGTGATCTGGTAAAAAACTGGTAGATGCATATGCCTACCAAGGGATCGATGTGTGTGAATGGAATTACTGAGTTATTGCACATGGAAAACTGGAGGGGTTGATTTCCCTTTATAAGTTTGAGGGAAGGTCTTACCCCTTAAGCTAGCTTTTGCGAGTGAGAATGTCCAATAATGTACGTCTATGATCAAATAGTTGACATGGAAAGGGATGACATAGAAAAAAATGGTGACTTGACTTGATTCTCTTTCCACTTAATAGAATTTTTGGATAAAAAGTTAATAGAATGATCGTATTAGGTTAGAGGTATGTATGTTACTTTATAAAGATTGATGACCATGCCGCAACAAACCCAATAGTTCGATGACTACAATGGATATTAACCCGGTTTATACTCCAACAAAGTGTAGAGAACACCCACAGAAGCAAAACCCATCAATCATCTTCTCCATGTGTTGCATTGTTGCCCAACCATTTCCCCCCAAACTTTCTTTAATAAAAAGTAAAAGTTAACCATATGTACTGCTAATGATTGATGGTTGGAACCATACATATATATATATATATATATATAATTCTCGAACTCTGTAGAAAGAAAGAAACAAGCATGCATTTCAGTGGCAAAAAGAGACGAACGAAGATAAGGTTTCTGTGAACTGGAAAAAATAAAAGAAAAGGAATAGGGCCGAAAGGGATTCGTATGTCTTCTGTATGATCCATTTCGTCATCATTGATGCTAAGAATTCCAGAGAGCTTGGCAAATATGTTACCAATTCCGTTGGTTTGGATGGAGTTTAGATTAACTTTCGAACGGAAGTATACGAAAAGTATCAATTTGTTACGAAAAAAACTAAGCTATCGAAATGTTACCTACCTAAAGCTAGAATAATCGTCTACTTTTGATCCCAAATTAAAAATGGATGAAAACTAAGAATTTACATTATCATAATAAATATTTATACATGACTTATCAACAAAATATCATAATATCTATGGTTCGAAACAATTTCTTTTCCAAATGTATCGGTAGAGTATGTATTGGTAAACAATAATAAGTTACGTTAATTGGATCAAGTGAGGCCCCGATGGGATCCCGGGACACCACTTGACCGAATGAGGCTCCACCGCCGACTCATTTTTACAAACTAGACACAGTGTGTCCGTGTCACGCAGCACAGTCATTTTCGTGGATCTGAAACCTGAATTTAGGATAGAAATTAGTCGTTGGAGTTATACAAGTCAAGTGTGTTTACGCGTGGCCCAGATTCAGGACCAAACTGCTTCTGGATCCCATAGTAATACTATACCAGAAAATTCAAAGTCATGCATATAAAAATTCAGCAAATCCCACCAACGTACGTAGTATATATTCTGTATTCATACCTTATGTCGTTGGGAAGTTTCTGTTATTAATGGCGGTCCTGTGTATTTCGCAAGATGGATGTCAAAATTGTGACGAAGATATGTCTAGTGATAATAAAGTCAAAACACCCGTAATCTTTACTCCACCGTGGTGTGGTGTATACACATATAGTTCTACTTTTTTTATATGATTGTTTAACAGAAGAATGAAAAGTTAGTATGTGAGGTGGGGTTGTAAATTCCCTTCATTTCTGTTTCCTTTCTTCATAATTCTACTGCTTGGAGAGTATGTCAAATTGAAGGGGTTGGATGGAGTAGTTTTACCTTGTACTTTTGGACTCGTTTATTTATAATAAATACTAGAATTATCTGCACGATACTGTATGAAGTTTTAGAGAATAAGTGAAGATAGATGAAATTTTTTTTGTTATAGAAAATGTATTAGCAAAGTGAAAGCGCGAGACAATTTAAAACATGTCAATTGAAGAATGGAAAATACCACAAGACCCCATAAAGGGTAATATATGAGCTCAAAATAAAGTCATCATAAACTCAAAATAAAGCTCTAATAAGAGAAACAAATACTATTTATTCAATAATAATTCATGTTCTCTTTTTATAGATAGAATGTCATGTTTAGACCTGGCAATTCGGGTGAGTCGGGTCAATTTGGGTAGGTCGCTTTGGGTTACGAGTTGTTTCGGGTTGGGTCATTCGGGTCATAGGTCGCTATTTCAAAAATTGACCCAACCCTAAAATTTCGGGTTGTTTTGCGGGTCATTTCGGGTTACATAAGCTCTTTGACTCATAATGAAATTATAATCATCATTATGAAAAATTTATCAAGATAAATATACTAAAATTTGACTATTTCAAGTTAAACTAATAAATTAACATGGTAAGATATAGAAATAGATATATAATAGTTCATAGCGAAGAAAACAAACATATTTTAAAAATGAAAAATCACGATGTTACTTTTATATACACAATACATTTGTATTAATAACGTTGAGAGCATGCAAAAATTATATATTCATCACCTCATGATTCTTTTGAAAAAATTTTATAATGTAACCAATGATGTCGTTGAGTATATAGATAAATGATTTTTAGGTACATTCCAAATGGTATGTGTTGAATAAGATTGTGAAATTTATGAATTGTGTAATATATAATAACATGAAAGAAAGTAAAAAATATTATAAAATAAAAAATCATAATCATAAGTACGACGGAATCTTAAAAACCTTATGGGTGATATTAAAAATAGTAATTATAATATACATTATAAAATTTTTTGGGTCAGCGGGTCGACCCTAAACCCGACCCTAAACCACCCAAAAAAAAATTGGGTCATTTCGATTTCAGGTGCTAAAATAACAAACTCTACCCTAAATTTTCGGACGGGTTCGGGTTGGGTCCAAAATTACGACGTCTAGTCATGTTTAGTTATTTAAGATATCTGAATCATTGTAAACTATATCTAAACAACTTAAAATGGGAAGACTAATTAATACATAAATACTCCATCTTATCCTGCTATATTAATATTATATTTGGCAATTGAAATTATAATTTTTAAAAAAGTTAAATTGAAATAGTATAAAATGGTTGATTTGAAATTGGAAGGAATTGAGAAAAAAATGTTAAATTCAAAGGATATGAACGATTCATAGGAAAGTTTATTTTCCCATTAAATAGATTGGGAAACATGATTCTAATTGAAATCCTAATTTTCTTTTATTCAAGTTTCCATCTACAATATTTTTATACTTCAACTCAATTTCTTTAAACTAATTTGAACTCAATTTTCTTAAAAATCACGATTCTTATTGCTAAACATCGGCTAACTAATAAATTAAGGGATAATACATAAACTCTATCATGCATCTTTATTTAATGTGTTGCAAATTGCATGCGTCATGTATGAGTAATGCTGAAGTCAGGTGGTGGTGAATATCATGTTTGTGGTCTAACAATTATAATTATGATAATATTATTGATGAACAGTAACTGGACCGACGACCAGTCTGTGTCTTTCGTTTTCAATCCAAACAAACAAAGCCGCGTATATATATTATAACAGAATGAAAGAAGAACAAGTGAACAGTAAATTGGCGAAAATGCTATTGATTCGGCTGCTTCTTTTATTATTTTCGTTAATTTCAATTTGATGGTCTGAATTTTATGAGAGGTATTACAGGAATTTAAAAATAATTTCTCTCTTTTAATTTTTTTTCGTAAGGTGGACATGGATATAACAATATATATATGAAGTAGACATAATGAGTCTATTAAAAAGACATAATAAAAACGCATAACAGACTCGTAAAGTGCATATGGCACCGACATAAAAAAAGTGGTAAACCTGACATAACGATAAGGTGGACGAAACATCGGCATAACGAGCCTGTAAAATGGTCGTATTAGCGACTTAACATGTTCGTACAATGACCCACACCCACCCATATGATTTTTTTTCAATTTATTTTCCGAAACTACCGCATTCAAGTCAATTTGCTCGACTCATTTTCAGTCAGTGGATGAAAATAGACCCAAAATGTCCTGTCAAGAAGCGTTGCATCCCAATAACTCGAGTTGTTGGAAAGAGATTCTGATTGGTATTTATGTTATTCACTAACACGCCCCCTCAAACGGAAGCTCTCATAAGAAATTAGGTTTGCACAGTTTCGATAAGTCATGTGCACAGATTATGGGCTACTGGGATTCAAAATGGACACCTCTCGATTATATAAGGTTCTGATACCATGTTAAAAACGGTTACATTCCAATAACTTAAAAAAAATTAAAAAAAATAATTAATATTTATATTATTCACTAACAAATCCTAGAATCTGTCAAATCTCTGATGTACCTCTTCGATCAACAGCCAGGTTGATACATTGGGTTCTAGCTAGTGTTATGTTAGGGTTTCAGCAAGTTTCAAAAACCACATGATCAATGACATCAGGCTGGCACATCTATCGCATTCGATAGGAAAAAGAAGAGAGCCTAAAATCCCACCCAACTGAAAATTGACCAATGGAGTGAGTGAGGAATATGATAATAGCAATGATGATGGCAGCGTGGCGTGGGGCTTAGACTTGGCATTTCGCAGCGCAAACCGCACCAGACAACCGCCCCATGAGGCTTCGTCCTTCTACAGTTTAAAAATTCCAACCCTAACTCCCCGTATATATATTCTTACGGTGTCGTATCAATTTGTTTGTAAATCTTTTCGACCGGTTTATATATAGTGACGTTGGTGTCAGGTAGATTTTGGAGTTATCCGTCATCAACTTATATGTAATCAGTGATGTCATTATATGGATGTCGAAATGTGCATTCCAAATTTTTTGAAAATAAAGTCATACATTACAACCATTCGATTATTTGTTTCTTTATAACAAAACTAACATTCAACTAACTAGCTAGTTGTAGTGGTGTTTGTTTTTGTCAAATATATGCTATTGTAAGTTAGGAAACAAAAGAGAGACAGTAGGTCTATATCGAATTTGGGGCTCATAGGTTGCTAACCTAATCTAAAGCAATCAATTACATTATTACAGTCTCTACGGAGACCTGTAATGGTGAATTCAAAAAATGATATATTTCACTTTGATAAAAAAATAGTTTATTTTACTTCATTAAATTGTATAAAATCTAAAATATACTAAATTCTGTTACAAAAATATATGAATAATCAATCTCTAAATATAATAAAATTTACATATTATATCTAATTTAGACATACATTGGTTACACTTATAGGGTGTAGTACAATTTCTAGATAGCCACGGGGTTGAATGTAAAGGAAATAAATGAGCCCAAAATGAAAAAAAAATAATAGTTCACTTATGAGTTTTTCTTAATGATGACGACGGATGTACTAAATTATTTTGTACCGACCGACGTCACCCTGCAAGCCTTTAGTTACCAAATAAAAGTAATGCTGACAAAGTGACGATGAGATTTCATTGATCATTAATTATTATAATCACTCAAATGAATAATTAATACTATCCAAATGTAATCACAATTAAGTGCCTATAGACCCCAAAAAAAAATGTGGTCCTCCAAAGATAGCCACTCGATGAATCATCTGAATATTTTTTTCTCAAAAATAATTATTTAATTCCACCAACTTCTGCTACCCACCAACCAAAATAAAATAAACAGTGCCCACACTCTCCCCATGTCCTTTGCCAAAATGCCTCTGCTCTCTCCCTAAGCCTTCTGCTTCGCCACTGCTTTCCTATCCTTTGATTGGCTCTAAGCTAATTAAGTTAATTTCAACTAACCCCATATAAATATGGTAATTAGAGGATCAGATAACATTAAGACGGTTCAATTATTAAAAATAAAATAACATTGCTTAGCCACCTGTGTGCAAACAAGGAGGTAGATATAGTAGGATATTAACACTATTTATCGCGAAATTATTTCCATATATAGTGTTACTTGATTTGTTGACTTGCTGCTTCCAACATTAATATATTAATCATTCGTCTAATATTGCCTATTAAAATTTTGAAATAGGAGTGATTGTAAATATACCAGCTCATTATATAGTGGAAATTTTGATATTTGAAAGATAAATTCTTATTTTGTACTAATTATTATTGAATTAACTTTGTTGGCGAATGACCAGTACATTGCTAACATCTTCCTATAAAAATTTGTATGGTTTTTTACCGATAACTTTATACGTTAGTTTAGACAAGAAAATGTGTTCTAATGGTATAAAATATGAAATTTCATCGGAATTTGATAAATCATTATAGATAATATGTATTGAATTATTATTTGGTTAAGAATTTTAATATTATGTTGTTGGTTTTTAGTTCCTTTGAAAATCAACATTTTATTATTTTGTTGATTTTTTTATAATACGAATAAAGTACTCCTTAAGTGAATTTTCTTACTCCATCATTGATCAAAATCATACGGGTTTTGAAAAAATCTCTTATCCATGTAAAAGAATTGAAGTCACCTCCCAAATAATTATTTGGAGGCTCGTAAGGTGATTTTAAATCACCTCTAAATCACATCTCATTCACATACAACATATGCTGATTCGTCGTCAAATCATCAAACTACACTCTAGTTCTCACCGTAAATTCTGTATACGACACCGCATTACTCCCATCTTTGTTGCGAAAAGAGTTGAGGGGAAATGAATGTGAATGCGTTGCTAAACAAGAAGATTCTGCGTGTGAGATGAAATTATTATTATGCGTTCAAACAAAGTGGCAAAGTGTAAGAAATCTCCATGCTTTCACACTACTTATTAGACCTTCAAGATCCCATACCCTATAGCTACGTGGACTCGTACTCAGTCGTCATGCGACACTTGTCAAGTTGATGTTTTATTTGAAAATGGAAAACAAACTAACCTTTAATTTTCTAATTTATTCTAATCGTACTTACAGTATTGACTTTTTTTTAGTTGAGAATAATGGTTTTTAACGTAGTATCGGTCTTACCTGATTAAGAGATCTTTATTTTAAATTCTAATAATATTTAATTCGTATATATAATTTATTGAAACGATGTAAATTTCAATTTTGATGAAAGTTTTTCCTTTTTTGGGGTGTTTTAGTAAATAATATCAATTAGAATATTTTATTAACAATTCGAATTGTTGAGATGCAACGATTCTTGATATATATGAATGATCATATGACCCAATCAATTTGATTGAAGTGAAAAAAACTCATTTTCAGTGTAGGATTTATTAGTTTCTTTTATGAAGACAGAGTTTAGAATTTCTACTGAATTACTGTAAACGAATGGAAATTGAGGATACGATAATATATGATGACAATTAAATTTCACTATCAGTTTGGTATTGCTTAGTTTTCATGTGTCTGAATTCTGATATAATTGAATGTAGACAATACAATCCAATTTTCATTACTGTATAAGTTCATTTCTATCTCAAAATTTGTTTAAAAATTTCTAATTTTATTCACATTGCCACATCAACAAGTTTAGCAATTCATTTAATGAACAATTTTCAACCATCTCCATCCCTAATTTTTTTTTACACAAGTAATCTCATCATATTCCATAGCTAGGCAAAGCAATGCCGGACATACAAGAAGTCCAATCAGAGGTGCTTACCAACGAGACTAGCATGGATCGCGAGTATTTACAACGACAAACACCTCAATATCTTCTTTCCAACAAATAGACATTCAACGGAGTATACCCAAAAGTAACAGCTAAGCTAGCATCGTTCTCAAAAGCATAAGAAAATAGCGGGTATGTGCGCGACTGTTGAGGGAGCGACGGACGTTGCGACTCCGAGGAGTCGGGCGGGCTCAAGAAGGCCTTGAGTTGCCTGGTCCATGGTAGTGACGGCTCCAATCGGTGAGGAACTGTTGCCTAAGGGGAGAGACTCGCCGACGATGGGATTGATGGTGGCGTGGCGGGATGAATAGTTGTTGGATGATGGCATACGAGACTACTGATGTTGATGGTTGATGTCGGTTTAGGGTTTGGATTATGGTGTTTAGGGTTTTTGTGGGAGGCCATATATCGGCACTAACAACTTTTCTTAAGAGAGATAACAATCATCGACTCCAATTTGGAGGCACTTGGTCATCATTTATATATTTCTTAACAATATTTTTTCCATCAGTATTAATAGATCATTCATAATATAAATCCTGATAAAAAATGTATTTTTTAAAAAAGTAGTCCATTTGTCTGTGGCATTGTTAATTAACTTTCTAAATTAAATTTTTGTTTAATTTATTAAATTTATATGACTTCTTAATAAATGCTATTTAAATATCACCTATCATTTTAACCGTGGCTAAAATTTTATAATGGAGATGCTTTAAGGATTAGTGGGATGAAATATGAATAGATAATTAATAAAGCGATTCACTAATGATATAACTTTATTCAAATATCAAGGATGAATTTTATTCAAATGACCAGTTACTGTATAGTAGTACAGTAGGATAAATGTAAAGAGCGAATAGAAAATGAAAGCGAAAGGAGAGATGGATGAGGTGGCGCTTTCCGACGATGACAGTGGCGCAAGTGCACAATACGCGTTGTCGCAGTCTCATACACGTAGGCAACAACTTATATATATATATATATATATATATATATATATATATATATATATTATAATCTTTGACAAATGGATGAATGACCTGTTACCTTTGACAAAAAAGAAAAGAGAAATGGATGAATGAGAATGACTTATCCATGATTATTTCCATAATAAATTGCAATTAAGGTAAGCTGAGCATTCACTTTCAGTCAGTGCAGAATAACAATCAAAACTTGATTCATTTTATTTATTTCATCTTTGATTCAACGTGCAGCCATGTTTCAGTGTAACCGAAAAATAACGTTTCATTTCTTAGCATGTCTACTTCTAAGTTGGTTAGAGGGTAAAATCATACAGAGGATTTATATTTAAGTACATTATCAAACAAACTTTGTGAGCATAATTAAATGTTCACCACCCACTTTTTTTAGTTTCACATTCCAATCACTGTGAATTGAAATTTATAACATTCACAAAAGAACTCAATATAATCAATTTTGTGGTAAAACAGTAAATTTAAAGTATTTTAATTAAATTTCAAATTGTTTTAATTTGACAAAAATGAATGTGTGTCTATGTTTTTCGAAACACTATTGATAATAAATCGATGTGGAACGCTCCTCGTATATATTTTCCATCAGTTTATCGTTCACATTTCAACATAATTCCCTTGAATTTTCACATTGATGAGTAATGATATGAAATCCATGGTCAATCTAGCAAAACAAAATCAAGTCAACGATGACAAAGTCAAAAGTCAACAAGCGATTACTGTCAGAATAAGTTGGTTTAAAACTGGAGTAGTAGATCATATATATTTATAGTGGATGGACATCCTTTTTCCATATTCAGATTTCCCTTTTTTCTTTACTGAAAAAATCATTTCTTTTTTTCTTATCTTTTGTGGTGGAGTCAAAAGAAGTGGGTTTATATATAAGTAGGTAGAAGGTCCTCATAATTCATATTGGAGGCCTGATAGTACAGAGAATACAGAAACAGAGCGAAACAGAGGAGCTTGCTTGCTTCATAGTGCAAATGGGAAGACAACCTTGCTGTGACAAAGTAGGACTGAAGAAAGGTCCATGGACTGCTGATGAAGACCGTAAGCTCATCAACTTCATCCTCACCCATGGCCAGTGCTGCTGGCGTGCTGTCCCTAAGCTTTCTGGTACTTTGTCTCTTTCCCTCTTCAGATTTCTGTGTGTATCATCAGTTTGCATTTCTCTTATAATATTCAATGTGACAACAGGGCTGTTGAGATGTGGGAAGAGCTGCAGGCTGAGATGGACTAACTATTTGAGGCCTGATTTGAAGAGAGGGCTCCTCTCTGAATCTGAAGAGAAACTTGTCATTGATCTTCATGCTCAACTTGGCAACAGGTTAGTTAGTTAGTTACCACTTACCAATAAGAGAGTGGCGGATATGGGTAACGTCTTTTGAACCACTTTCCACCCCATTAGAATATGAATATATAGTATATGCATGTTTAGTTTGATCAGTATGAAGTTGGATGAAATTTATATGATAATAGAACCATTCATTATTCTCCAAAAATTACTTCGAAGTGATCTAACTTATTTATCCGAATGAGCAATAACTTATCCAACTTTCCAACCAAACCAAGTTATAATTTTTTGTATATTTATAAGAGGATTAGTATATATTCTATATATAAACTATTGTACGTATTTAAATTAGTATATAAATCGACCTAATATATTAAATCATCTTAAATCAACTTCGTATTAATCATTATTAGCACCATCCTTAATTGGTTGTATGTGAAGAAGGTCAGTCTTTGGATATTATTAACAAGACTCTTTGGAAATATCATTATATATATAATATATATAGATATTATATATAGTATATATAATAGTTTGGATGTGGCCCAAATTTCTTATAGAGCATGCCATGATCTGATCATCCTGCATTTTCTGAGTTGAGAAGCGGTCCTCTTTACAAAGACCCCCACCACTACTCCACTCATCATTTTATGTAGTCTGCAATAAAAGTCATGATTGGCGCTGAAAATTTTAGAGTATATTTTTGCAGGTGGTCAAAAATTGCATCACAAATGCCAGGAAGAACAGACAACGAGATAAAAAATCATTGGAACACCCATATCAAGAAAAAGCTTCGCAAAATGGGGATCGACCCATGCACCCACCAGCCTTTACTTCCCACCACCACCACTGACACTACTACTCAAGAACAACAAGAACAACACTCTTCCAGCAAAGACATCAGTACAAACGAACCAGACCCTCTAGTACTTAACACTGTCTCCCCGGAATCTGCCACGGAGGCAACTTCTTCGCTGACATCGTCGATATCATCATCGTCCAGCTCGACAATCGTGGACGACGATCTGCAATCTGCGATCACCCAGTTGGCCAACCAGCTCGATGTCCCCGATTACCGCAATGCTATGGAGGAAGTGCTGAATTATGACGATATTGGGTTCGGCTTAGAGGAAGTTCCATTGGTTGAGTTTGAGCCACATGAGATTATTACTAATGACTACAGTAAGAATAATAATATTGACATTGACGTGGAATTTTCACCACCGGCTAATTTGTCTTCAAGTTCGTCGTCATGTACTAATGATCACACTAACGACTCGGCTAATGGGAATGGTGGTAATGACTATAATGTCCTTGGAGCTGAAGACGATTGCTGGTGGGCTTCACAGTTGACGACGAAGGAGGGCCAGCTAATGGGCTTGTGGGCCGATGACGCTTTGGGCTGCTGGGATTTGGCGGTTAATGACGAGATTAACTGCGAGATACAGATGATGGCTGCTAGTCTTGGGAGTTGTCTGGATGCTAATGATGACTATTTTTCATGGGCCAGATAATGGGCTTGTGTTTTTTTGGGACTGGAGTTTGAGAAAAATAAATAAATAAATAAATAATTCAGACGATATTCATCTTTGATTTTGAATCTCTATATTGTTCTTTGATTAAATTAAATTACTGTGGTGTCAATCTTATCTGGTATGTATATTAGTTGTATTCGTCGTTGCGCTATTGAAGTTTACAGCAATCCAGCATGTAGAATCTCTACAGCATTCTGAGGATTAAAATTAAGTACATTATCATACATAATTTGTGATTATAATTAAATGTTCACCACCCAGTTTTTAGTTTTACATTGTAATCAAAGTGATCTGCAAAGATGTGTTTGACAAGAATCAATGTTTGTCTCATTATCTTTCAAAATCCTATTTGTGGAAGATCGAGGAGGACTGCTCCTTATTTATTTCATTATTGATTTATCGTTCATATTTGAATCTAATTCTCTTAAATTTTGAACAAGATGTGACGAAAAATATAAATAATTTTCAATGACGACATAAACCTCGCTTTGCTTTCTTATTTGAAACACCATCTCAAGAGTACAAAATGTACAATAAACTAGCTAAATCCTCTTAAAGTCAGCTTCCAATTCCATTATTCAATTAAAAGAAAAAAAACAATTTCGGTAATTCTCTCATACACATTGATCACTAATGAGATGAAATACATGGTTAGTTGAGCCATCTTTATCAATACAAATTTAGCAATTTTTAATAAAAATTTTATTGCTATATTAGAAACTTTAATAATTCATTCATTCAATAATTTATGAACATCTTTATCCTTGCAATTCTTTGGTAATTTTCATGGATAAAACCTACATTATAATGTACATATTATTTTGCATAGAAATTGATCCATATCTTTATAACATTAACTCTACTTAAATGTTTTGTTTAGAAAATTGATCCATATATACGCTTATGTGGCATTATTAATAAAATTTCCAATTTAACCATCTCTGACAAAATCTCTAAATTAACAACAATTACTAATACATATCTAGCAATTACTAAAAAAGTGTCCGCTTCATACTCCGCCTCACTTTAGCAATTGTTAAAATTTGAGGATGACATCAAAGGCGATACAGAGCTGATATTCTCCCGACTCTTCTATTAGACTGGTCGTTACATGACTTGTGGTGTCATCATCTCAAAGACCCTCGCCCTCCTAGCACTATGCCCTCATATCCAAATGATGACTACCCAAATTGTAACATGCATATCCTTTTATATCTTTCAAGTTGTGTTGAGATCGATCACACAACTTGATCGATATTTAACATTTTTTACATTTGTTATCTATCTTAAACTCTCCCATAAGGTATGTAGGACAAACCAAAATTTGGGAGCTATTTAAGACAACAAATTTAGTAAAGTGATGGCAAAGTCAAAAGTCAAGAAGCAACGACCGTCAAAATAAGTTGGTTTAATTGGAGGGAGCAGATCATGTGTTTTTATAGTGGATGGACATCCTTATTCGGAACTCAGATTTCCCTTGTCTTTACTAAAAATCATTTCTTTGTCTATTATCTTCTTTGTGTTGGGGTCAAAATAAGAGGGTTTATGTATAAGTTGGTAGAAGGTCCTCATATAATTGGAGGCATGATAGTACGTAGAGAATACAGAAACAGAGCAAAACAGAGGATTTTGCTTGCTTCATACTGCAGAATGGGAAGACAACCTTGCTGTGACAAAGTAGGACTGAAGAAAGGTCCATGGACTGGTGACGAAGACCGTAAGCTCGCCAACTTCATCCTCACTCATGGCCAATTCTGCTGGCGTTCTGTCCCTAAGCTTTCTGGTATCCTGTCACACTAGCTACGTACTCATTTCCCTCTTCAGATTTCTATGTACGTACGATCGATCAGTTGCATTTCTCTCTAATAATATTCCATGTACGTACAGGGTTGTTGAGATGTGGGAAGAGCTGCAGACTGAGATGGATTAACTACCTAAGGCCTGATTTGAAGAGAGGACTCCTCTCTGAATCTGAGGAGAAACTTGTCATTGATCTTCATGCTCAGCTTGGCAACAGGTTAGTTAGTTAGTTACCACTTACGACTAATGGATACATGCATGGTGGCCTCTTTCGGGCATTAATTAGCATATGGATATTATTGGGATATAACGCTCATGACATTTATATCAAAGTATTTAGATCAAACGGTTGGGTTTTCGAATATTCACGACCCCCAATATTTAAGCACAAGATATGGCGGGCATGTGCAAACTTCAAGCATGTGAGTTGGCTTTCGTTTTAGAAGGCGTGTTAAAGAATGGTATAAGATTCATCATTAACCTCTCCAACAACTCAAATTATCGAAATGTAATAATTCATGGCATGATATCATCTGCATTTTGTGTAGTAGTCTTTAATAGAAGTGATGGTTGGTGCTGAAAACTTGAAGTATTTTGGCAGGTGGTCAAAAATTGCATCGCACATGCCAGGAAGAACAGATAACGAAATAAAAAATCAATGGAACACCCATATTAAGAAAAAGCTGAGAGAAATGGGCATCGATCCACTTACCCACCAGCCTTTACTTCCTCCTCCTCCTCATGAACAAGAGTCTTGTAGCAAAGACATTAGTACAATTGAACAAGATCCTGTACTTATGAACATTAATGTCCCCTTGGAATCTGCCACGGAGGCGACATCATCGATTTCATCATCGTCCAGCTCGACAATCCTGGACAACGGTCTCCAATTGGCAATCACCCAGGTAGCCAACCAGCTGGATGTCACCGATTACCACAATGTTGAACAAGTGCTAACTTATGACGATGGGTTCTGCTTAGAGGATGTTCTATTAGTTGAGCCACCTGAGATTATTACTAATGACTGCGGTAACAATAATAATATTGATATTAACCTCGAATTTTCACCACCGGCTAATTTGTCTTCAAGTTCGTCAAAAGGTACTAATAATCTCGCCGACGACTCGGCTAATACGAATGGTGGTAATGACAATACTACCCTTGAAGCTGCTGAACACGAGCGCTGGTGGGCTCCAAAGTTACCGACTAAGGAGGACCAGCTAATGGGCTTGTGGGCCGATGACGATTTGGGCTGCTGGGATTTGGAGGTTAATGACGAGTTTAACTGCGAGATAGAGATGATCGCTGCTAGTCTTCGGAGTTGTCTGGACGACGACGATTATTCTTCACGGACCTGTAAATGACAAATCGGGCTGTTTTTTTAGGATTGGAGTTTGAGAAAATAAATAAAAATCCAGGAGATATTCATCTTTGATTTTGAATCTCTATACTGTTCTTTGGTTAAATGACGACTGTGCTGTTAATCTTATCGTGTATGTATATTAGTTGTATTATGTGCCTTGTACGTGAAGGAATAAAGATCTATCTGGAGCCTTTTGCATTGTTTTCATCGTTGAGCAATTGAAATTTACAGCAGTCCAGTTTGTAGAATGTCTACAGTAGCCACAGTTTACCAGCTGGAGCGTTTCCAGGACAATATGATGCAGCAGAAGTGATGTTTAGGGCCCGCCCACGAGATGATGGACCTAAACCCATTATGATTTTTTCATGACGAAATTTGGCCCGTATAACAAGCCCAACTCCATTGAACTTATCTTTCATCACACATCACAAGCATTACAGTCGCATTTTTAATTATCGATAGCCAGAACTCCAATTTAATTCTCATGATCTTTGCACTTTGCTTGGAAAATTTCGTATTCTATTCACGGCAGTGACTTGTTACGATTAATCCTAGTTATTCCAGTTTAGAATTTCCATAAACAAAGAAATAATTTAAGGATGCGATAATCAAGTGTTTTCAATCACACGTTACCCCTAACCAAAATGTGGTTTGTCTTATAAAAAATTAATTGTAGTTGATTATTATCCTTTCAAAATGAAAACTAAAAAATATAAGTAGCTAATTAAACTTGTGAGATAGCTATTGAGTTATCCCATATCGAAAAATGGAATAAGCTAGGTACTTTTTATAAATGTGAGGGAAAATTTTAATTTTTGAATTAATTTTTATGATAAAAAGGTTTATAATACCCTATAATGGTATTAGAGCTTAGATCATGTGCATTCTAGAAATTGATTAGCAATTTTTAATTGCCACATTACCAACTTTAGTAATCGACTATTTAAATAATTTCAAATCACTTTGGTCATCTCCATCAAGAAATGACTTAGCAGTTTTTAGTAGAAACTTTATCGCCACATCACCAACTTTGACAATTAACTCATTTAATAATTTCTAAACACCTCCATCCCTATAATTCTTGAGCAATTTACATTCATAAAACCTACCACATAATTTACCTTTAAAAGTTTTTGTTTTAAGTAATTTATCCATACAAAATTATGTAAAATAAGTGTTTTGCTTAAAAAGCATTGCTAACCAAATTTCTAATTTAACAATTTTTAACAAAATTTTTAACTTAGCAATTACATGTACATCTCTAGCAATTGCTAAATGAATGTCACCTTATCCTGCACCTCATTTTAGCAATTGCTAAAATTTTGGGACAGAGATGCCCTTACATCTTTAAAATTCTTTAGCAATTTCTTATGTTTAGAAAAATGTTCCAATATACATATGTGTCATGGCTAACATACAAGTTTTCTTTTAGAAAATTGGTCCATATCCTATGTGTCATTGTTAATGAAATTGCTAACTTAGCAATATTGGTAATTAACAATCATCCTTACATCCCTATCAATTGTTAATAGAAGTGTCACATCACTCTCTACCTCACTTACCAATTGCTAAAACACTAGGGATATACATGCTCTTAGGTTGACAACACCTCTCGAAATCCGCATCCGATTAAATCCAGTAGATGAGTAATGTCTACCAAAAAACCGATGTGTAAAGGGAAAATTATTAGGTTATTCCACATCAGTGAAATGAATTTAATGTTTTTTTTATAAGTGTAAGAGATAATTTCACTATTAAACTAGCTTTTATAATTGATTATTCTTTAATTTGCAGGCTGTGCATGAAAGTTAGCTAATAATGATAATTCCTACTAATTATGTATGTAGCATTTTGGTTGCACTAATCTGACAGCCTAAACGGGCAAAAGGGACGAAGCGACATGCGTTGTTTCTTTCTGTCTACGTGTATTAAAAAAGATTACAACTTTACCTGTAAATGTGTGTGTATAGTGACAAATATGAAGTGGGCATTTGCCGAAAGGATTACCGGAGAAGATTGCAATTGCAACCACCGCTGTAGCTGATGATGACAAACGACAAGAAGGACAACAACAACTTCCAACTGGGACAACCAGACAGGCATCTCTATTGTCCCTATCGCAGCATCCATTCCAGACATCTATCGATAAATACAAGCTAATCCCCCCCCCCCCCCCCCACCATTTTTCTACGTGATTTCCAATTTTGTATTAACCAACCCCATTTAATTTGTTTCCAATTTTCGTAGCACCGCCACGTGTAGGTTGCGAAAACGTAAGACACGAGTACGGGGAAGACGTGACTCTCTATGCTATATGCATTCATCTTGACTATATAGGAAATTGAAAGAAAATAAATCTTACATAGCTGTTTATTTGTAGAATGCGACGGAATTCAAACCCCATAATTTATGTTTCTCAAGCGCCAATAAATAGTTTTATTAACTGATCGAGCTACTTCATTTAGATAAGTTAGACAAAATGTAGAGATAGTTAAGTTGTTAGTGTTACTATTAAAATGTATGTGAAGGAAAACCTCTAAAATATATTACATGTAAGAAGCGGGATTTGAACTCATACCTTGAGGACTAGAACTAGTTTGGCACCTTAAACCACTCGGCCACCCTAACTCGGTAGAATAACATTTTTCATATCGCAAATAGTTTTGAGACGTGTGAGATAACTCTATGAGTCGTACAAAATGGACTATTTGATCCATTTTAGAGTCTCGATGTCCAAATTAATATTTTCAGCCTGTTAATGTGATAAGCGTGATATATCTATCGGAACAAAAATAAGAATAATTTTCACTATATGAAATTATTGAGATATAAATCGTAAAAATATCTGAGCCTCATTTAAAGAATGTTGCATATATATTACACTACAAACTCCAACCAATCAATTAATCGAAAGTTCTAAACGTCAAAATTATATCAAACATATCAATTAAGAAAAGTTCATTAATCGTAACTGGTTAAACCGAATTAAACCATCAAAGTGAAAGCGGCAAAAATATAGAAATGAATTAGTGATGAGTTGGCATTAAACCAGACAACGTGTTTACACAGCTGGGTACGCGCATCCCCACGTTGTTTTGTTTCTCTCTTTAATTACCCATTGGCTGTGATGATACCTTGTAGTATTTTTTAGTACAAATGGCATGCTTATGACTTGGAAACAAAATTATACCATATAAATATTTGTATTAATAATTTATAGTTTTTTACGAAGGATACATACCTTATGCTTTTTAGGTTGACAATTTTAACCGTTTAACTGTTAAATTGATGGTAATTTTATCGAGTTTGACGGTTATTAATCACATTGATTGGGTATTTCGTGGTTATGGTTATAACCGTTAACCGCTACGAATGGGTAAGGTTAGGTTATGAGTTTCGAAGTAACCACACCATCATTGTAACCATACCCATAACCATCCCCAATTCGTAACTTACCCTCTATTTACCCGTATATTATTAAAACAATAAAGCCCAATACCATTTGACTCCCAACCCACTTACATTTTAACTCTATGTACTACCACAATACTTTTGCTTTTAATTTCAAGAAATCTTATATCATAACTCTGTTTTTCAGAATCGCGAAAGGTAAATTCATCCATCGGCCATCATTCATAAAAAAAATCATTAATCAAATTCAGACTAGTTATCTACGAAGTGGGAACGATTGTTCTATTTCAGTTATCAGTTTAATTTTGTTTAGTGTTTCAATACTTAAGACTTTGAAATTCATGTTTTATAGTATTGCTTAGATGCTTCGATCCTTTCCCCTTGCTAGTTTTGGGTTGTATTTTGATTTCAAGAACAAGTCACAAGTACTTTTTAATGTTCCAGAATGCTACTTATATTATTGTTTGGAATCAGATTTGGAAAATTTTCAGATGAATGAATGTGTATGCATTTTTGACTGTTCGTTCTTTTTTTCATATCGGTGGTTAACCTTTAGGAGGAACGGTTATAATAATAACCGCGTGGGTATGAGGATGGAACTAAATCTATCACCGAAATTGAAATGGTGATGATTATGATTAATAATTATCACAAAAATAAATGAGTAATGGATATATCATAATCAACCCCGAACCTCCAATTTTCCGGCCTAATACTTTTAAATGATAATCAGTTACTCTAATAATGTAATGGATTTTGAATAATTTGTTGCCCACCGCCCACCGGCACAATATTTTTGGTTTAATGAATCCATATAGCAAGAGATCGGCAATTTTATGCTTAGAATTACGGAGTAATTTAACTCGACCAAAATGATTAAAAAATAAACACATTGAATAACACCAGAAGAGCTTCAATAATTTAATCCCAAAAATTAACCACTCTCTCATTTAAACTTGTTTGTAATTTTATCCTTCACTATCTCGGAGGTGGCTTTGATCGCCGAGTCCGACACTTTGTCCGTCGCATCTTTCGTCCGTTTCTTCACCTGAATTAAACCACATTTAGTTTGGCCGTACGATGATTGTTGGTCAATTAATTCAGTAAAAAGGTAAAAAAGAAGAAAACATTACTGTGTCGGCAGCTGAGGAGGCCATGCTACCGAGGACGTTGGTGGTCTTCTTCACGTCATTCACCCCATCTTTTACCGTCTCTGCTGCTTCTTTCACCTTTATTATTGTTTCCTTCGTCTCCTTGTCCATTTTGTACTGAGGTTTTTTTTACCATGCCATCAAATAACAAACACTTAAACATAACCATGATGATCAAAGATCCAAACAACGTATTTTAAATATCAACTTTTATAGGTTAAATAGAGGATATAATTCCAAAAATCCTAAATAGTGGTCCGGGTTCATTATGTATATGTTTTTTTATATCATGAACCCCTTCGACGGGCACTACTTTAAGTGATGTTGACGTCAGGTAAACTCCGAGGATGTTGGCCGTTAACGCGGGATCACAGGGTTGCCATAATAATTGCGGATTATGGGCTTTCAACCCAGGATCTCTGGGAACAAAATCAGGTAGTACTACCACTAGACTACAATATATTTGGCGAACCAGGTTCATTATACTCGCCACAATTTCGTCATTACAATACGTTGATGACGACGGAAGAAAACAAACTTACAGAGTCGGTCTCTAAATTGACAACATTTGTCACAAATTTGGCCGCTGTCTTGACATCGGTCAATCTTTCTTTAAAATTTTTCCGTAATTCCTTCCCATTTTCGTCTTCATCTTCGAGATTCGACTGCATAAGTAGTTTTTCATTTTTTTTTAACCTAGCAAGAGGAGGGATAAAGAGAGAAACCTGTTTTCTATATCCATACAAGAAGTAGAACTCACTTTGGATGAATAGTATGTCGGGGAAGAAGTGACAAGAACCTGCAGGCGGCTCCATGCCACAATGTCGGCGGTGGAGGTTGCTCCGGTGAGCGTGGAAGGGCGTCTGCTGATAATTGTCCACATGATTATCTTATTACCTTATGGTAAATTTTGATTTTAGCAGTTTAGTTTTACCATTATATATTTGGTTGATTTCCTATCAGAGAGTATTTGTCGGTGGTTTTCTTTGGATCCAATTTTCTAGCGGAGCTTGGTCAATGAAATAAAAACAATTTAAAGGAAGGGTTATAGTCAAACTAATAAAATCTCATTAGTCTCCAATCAAACAATTTTCAACCATTAGTTATAAAACTTTCACGACTGACCAGATAATGTTATTTACGAATCGAGTAGAGTCGAATTTTATTTTATGTACTCAATTTTGGCTTGTTACGTATTAGGCGAATTTGATCTAGAAAATTTTAGTTTGTCTCGAGCTCGAACCTATTCGAATCTGCCTCGTTAGCTATCTTTGAACCAAATTCGAACTTCACTTAGTAAAATCCCCCTGATTAGTCTATTTTAATAGTTGATTTTGAAGTTTTTGCATTAAAAAATAGCGACAAATAAAAACTAAAACAAAAAGATAACGTAAAATATACAAGTTTTTATATTTCTCAATTAAAATAGTTAAACCTAAATAATGCGCCCATTTTGAGTAGCATAATAAAAAATTACATATGATTTATCCTATATATGGCGGAGACTCTGGTACATATGTGTATACGGTACATTCAACACTAGCTCCCGAATCTGTTGAGTAGTAACTAAACCTTGAGTCATTTAAAATTGAACCAAATCACGAACAAGTTTTTTTCGAGTCAAATATCAAGCCAAACGCGGACTACTTGATTCTTCGAGAATCTACCACTCACTAGATGGAATCTTCTTGTATGCATGCTTAACTGTTTCCTGTTTGAAGACAATGATATCTTGTGTACAGAAGTTTCTCCCGTATCATAGAAGATATCAACTACAGTCTACAGCTCACACCGACCAATTTGAGAATATTTGCACGATTCAATTAACATAATAATTAATTAATATGAATAAACATAATCATCAGTTATTAATGATAATACCCGCTAGCAATTCATGAATACCTCGTCGCTACATAATTGGATTTGGCTGGAAGGTTATTCGGTTGCGGATCTAAAATCGAAACATGCATTGACCTGTATTTGAATTAAAATTTATATATCAAGTAACCAATTTACAAATACATTTTTAAGTAATACTAAGTTAAAATATATAAAATATTATTTTTCATTAAAATAAAATATCCTTAATAATTGAATATGTCACTGGTGTTTTCCCCCTAACTAAATAATAGTAAATAAGAATATTGAGCTAAAATTATGATTAATATATAACGAATATTGAATCTAAACAATAAAGCACTTATCTTGCCCTGAGCCAAACTCGATATAATAAAAAACATATACTTAAATTTAAGGCTCATGGTCGAAATTGCCTTGAGCCGTAACTCCCCGGCCACCTCTAGATCCGCCTACGCGCATTCAATCATGCATGGAAGGAACGTAACCAATGATGGACAAACCTAGGTCATAATTCAAAGCGACGGATTTCTATGTTTAAAAATTGATCTTTTTCTCACCTTGTCTTTGAACTTTGTCCAACATGATTTTTAAATTCACTCAAAACTTGAAATTTTGCTAAACATCTCCACCAACCTAATTCTGATATTAAATTAACACAGATTTGCTTAATTAATTTGAACTATTCCAAACAAAGCCATCGCCATAAAAAGAATGCCAGCACCTAAAGCAATAACAAAGAAACGTAAAACATAGAATAGGCCTAGACACTGGTCCTTACCACTATGATATATTATGCTAGCGATAGGCATAGTTGGTGTCATTTGCCTTAGTTATTACTTCTTACCCGTTGCTCAAAACACCAAAGCTAAACCAACTAATTAATTAGCAAGTAAGAAGAATTGATAGATGGATAGCATGGCCTTTTAGTTTTTGGAAGAAACTCATATCAAGAAACATCATTTGATACATGATTACGTACCATATATAAATGTGAACCTGTTATAATGTACGTGATTCATATAAAAAGTATACCAACATGAAATTTAGTGAGGGTTAATAACTCATTAATTATAATTTTTTTTTGTCCAATGATGTTAATTACAATTAAGTATAGAAGTTGAGCATCCCACCTAACTAGAAGGCACATCGTCATTATTATTACTACCACCCCCTCTAGTTTTTAGGCTTCTTCTCCCACTCAATGTGGAAACCAAACTCCCCTCATTATCCCCGAGTCCTTTTTGTCTATTTCTTACTACTTTCCCCAATGGATATTGACATTTCCTTTGACCTAACCTTGTCCTTTCCCACCCTTTCTCGTAAGGGCCCTAGCCAGTCAGATCACCTGGTTCGGTCACAACATTTTTGGAAAATCAATTTTTCGACACCACTCAACCAATCGCTAGAAGTCTTGTAGAATATAAGAGCAATCTTAAGGGATGCCGGAAACCTTATAGCAGCCACGCTGCTCCCGAGACACTATAAGAAAGGCCTCGAGTAGTCGAGGTTGTCATCCAAAACACGACAAATATTCAATTATACGTACATAATCGTTTAAGAATAATCCCACCGATATTTTTCTGTTTTTTCAGGTTTCTCATACATACTTACTTCCCTTTTAACATTCCTCTTTTCCTAATAAGGTACATTTTACGACGAAATTCTCTAAACATGATTTATACAAATCACTAGTATCTCACCAGACTCAAAATAACGGAACACTTACCTGTCTCAGGAAGTGAACTACCACCATCAAATTCTTCAATTGAATTAGTTAGCCATCTCCCATATTTTACCAAACAAACGAAAATGACATCAATTATCCATTTCCAACCATTTTAGTCAATTTTTAGTTTGTGCAACTTAATTATGACTGGACCTAACCCACCCATAAAGATCATCTAACCACCCTCTCCTTTTAGAAAGTCACAACTTTCATTAAGTTTGGCAAATCCTCTTTATTGAGAACATTTGAGACAAACTTTGTGTTGGTGCCACACCTAACACACAGTTTATAACTTTAGTTCATCAAATGGAAAAATACAAAAAAAGTACAAGAATATAACCTCAAAATAAAAACATTACTCACACTTTCCATTGGACCAACATTTAAAAATTAAAATTCAGAAAAGGCCCCCAAAACTATCTCATAAATTTGAACCCAAAAAGCTACACAATATGCAAATTAGTAAACAATCAACCAAGAAAAATAAAAAACAAATTCAACTCCTTTCCCTCCAAGAATGATGGCGATATCAATTTCAATCACTCAAGTAAAAAGAAAACATTGGATGAACAAGCACAGAAGAGAAGCTCTGCCGATCAATGTTATGCTGCTGGCACTCCTGATTCAACTGACGATTCATCCGCAACAATGCCGCCATTTTCGGAAGTAGTAGATCGACATATCTCTTCGATCCTACGAGCCACCTCAGCCATGGAAGGACGTTTATCCGGATACTGAGCAGTGCAGTCAATGGCAAGCTGCAAAAGCTCAACCATCTCTTCCTCAACATTCTGGTACCTAAGCAGCTCGAGATCGAACACCTCAGCGGTCCACTCCTCCCTCACTACTGATTGAACCCATCGCGGAAGGTCAACCCCTTCATCGTTGGTCAACGAATGGGTGGGAGCCTTACCGGTGAGGAGTTCAAGGATGAGAACACCGAAGCTGTAGACGTCTGCCTTTTGGGACACCTTGTGAGCATCGGTTACTTCAGGCGCACGGTACCCGTCCACTCTGCTAGTGTTAGGCGCAGCTCCGGCTAGCTGCGCTAGGCCGAAATCGGAGACGCGGGCTTCGTAGGATTTGGTGAGGAGGATGTTTGATGACTTGATGTTGCCGTGAGAGATTGATGAGCCTTGAGAATGGAGATATGATATTCCTTTGGCTGCTCCTAGTGCAATGGTTGACCTTGTGTCCCAGTTCAATGGCGTCCTTCCAGCTCCTCTGTTTCCTGCAATTTTCACAAAGTCCACAACTTGTCTTTGAGAACCGAAAATCTCATGGCATTTTGATTCACAGATCTACATTCTCTGTAAACCCAAAACTCGGATTAATGTTTAAGCACATGATCAAGCATGTGATTTTGTTGTTAATCAATTGTCATGATAATCAAGCAGAGGAGTTTCAAATCGGGTCTAGCAATTGAAAACCATGAGTTCAAATGATTCCAAACCAAGCAAGATTCAGTGACACAATGATGAAAGCAAAGAGATAAAGGAAATGAGAATGCTGACCGTGTAAAAGTGCAGATAAGCTTCCCATGGACATGTACTCATACACAAGAAGCTTTTCATCTTTACTGAAATAGTAAGCCTTCAACATCACCAGATTCTCATCGTTCATCTTCCCAACCACCTCAATCTTCTCCCTGTACTCCTTCTCACTCACGATCACCTCCTTCAACCTCTTCACCGCCATCACCACTCCCATCTCCAGCGTAGCCTTGTACGTCGTCCCGAATGTTCCTTTCCCCAGCACTTCAGCAGACGCCCTTAGCAAATCCTCCAGATCGAACGTCCTCGGCGTGTTCCCGAAGAACACCAGACTCTTGCTCGCCATCCCCTTCGCATCCGCCTTCGTCGCCGGCGCAGCCGCAGCCGGTGCAGCAACGGCGGGCACGGCGGCGGCTGAATTCGCCTTCCCATTCTCGGCGGAGGAGTTTTCAGTCTCGCGGATCTGCTCGACATCCTTGTTGGAGACCTCTCTGGTGGTTTTCCGCTTCCGACAGAGGCAGAATAGGATCAATAACAGCAATAAGAATCCGATTACGCACCCGATGATGATTCCGGCGAGTGCGCCGCCGGATATTTTTTTTCTTCCGCCGCCGGTGGCGGCATCTGTGCCGTCGCAGCTGACCAGTGGCTTCCCGCAGAGCTGGGAGTTATCCAAGAAAGCAGTGGCGGGCTTTGCGGCGAGAGCGGCGGGGATTGGTCCGGTCAAATTGTTGGACGAGACGTTGAACTGATCGAGCGGCGGCGTTTTGATGTCCGGGATTGGTCCAGTGAGCTGGTTGCCTTCGAGATACAGAGTCCTCAACCGGGTCAACTTGTTGAAATCGGGAGAGATTGACCCGGAGAAGTTGTTATCCGCCAAATTGAGCCTCACCAAGTTCTGCAAAGGAAACAAAAACGCCGGGATCTCGCCGGAGAAGAAATTCCCTTGTAAATACAGATTCCTGAGCAGACTCAGATTCGCTATGTCTGCTGGAACACTCCCTCTAAGAGCGTTAAACCTAACGGAAAGCGTGAGCAATTCGGTCAGATTCCCCAATCCTAGAGGAAGCTCCCCTGATAGCCCCATTCCGGGTAGATGGAGCTCTACGACCCGGTTACGGTCGCAGATAACGCCGACCCAATTGCAAGGAGTGTCTGTCATGTTCCATAACAGAGATCTACCACCGACGGTGTTCCGGAGGTTCACCAGCGCCGCCCTGTCGGATTCGAGATCTGAATCCACCGCCACCATCACCGCCGCCGCCGACAAAAGGAAGAAAAAAAGCAACCAAGGCTTCATTTTGGCTGTCAGGAAAGAAAGAATGGGAAAGACAGAGAGAGAAAAGGAAAGGCTCAGAAATGGGAACGGTTATGGAGAACTATAAGGCAGCCATTGATTCAGATTCGTTGGGCTAGGCTGGCTATGGTGGGTTTTTCTTTTCGACAGCGCTGGCTGGAGGAAGAAAGGGGGGGGAGCTTTGTGGGAGGAATTGGAGGGTAGCTGAATGATAGAGTGGTTTGGCGTGTAGCGTACGGGGCTGTGGAGTCGCGGGTTTTTCTACTTTAATGGGGGATTTCTACCAATTGGAGCGAGACGCGTGAGTTGGTCTGGATAGAATGGTAAATTCCCTGCATTTTTCTGAATTTAAGACAGAAAAACGGCAAAAACTAAAGGGTTAAAGTCAAAACTTAAAACGTTTGTTTCTTTTGTTTAAGGTAAAGAATTGATCATTTTGCTGCTGCTGCTGCTGCTGCTGCCATATTTACAGATATGGCCAGTCCTCATCTTTAGCTGACTGTTTGTGTTTGCTTGGCATTTTGGTAAAATGGCCATCACGTTGTAATTACTACTTTTAATTTCCAGCTAATTCAGTTCTGGATGGGATTAATTGCAGCTAATAAAGAAAGAATGGGCTTGGGCTTGGGCCGGTGCAATCAAGTAGTGGGGTAAAAAGGGAAGTAAATAAAGAAAAGAGTCAACATAAAGAGCAAAGAGTATTGCAGCAGAGATTCGCTATATCGCATGGTCTGTCGGTGTTGGCTTTTTTTTTGCTTTATTTTCTTCTGGTTGAAGGTGAAGACCCGGGGTTTGAAGTTTAAAATTAAGGAGAAATTAAAAAAGTAACGCACAGGGGTCTGAAGTGAAAGAGAGAAAAATAAAGGGGGGTTCATTGGAAACGGAGGCAAATCATTTAAGACTCACGGACAAGTGTTCCAAGAATCCAATGCAATGAGTTACTATTTTGCTTTGAGATGTTGGCTGGCGTGAGAATTTATTGGTTTGTTTTGTTCCCAGGCCTGCGATGCTACTGAAGAATTCAGTCAGGGTCAGAGGGTCGTATTCAGAACTGAGTAATTAAGTTTGACCGCAGAGTTACTACTTCCACAGACCACAAACAAGCGGGTGATTTTCTGGTACTGCAATCTTACATGCATTGTTTTAGAATGTGAATCTCATTCGGTGTTCGTTGGTAACGGCTGTGTCTTGTTAATGACTTCACCAAAAAAGAGTCCAATTGGTAACGTTGTATGCTTGTGATTTGTTAACTTTGTCAGTATAAAACAGAAAGTAAGTACAAATTGTATTGGTATTCACCCCACCGAAGTTGACATGGAGATGCCAGGTGCGGCGGCAGATGGCAAGCGGCACAGAAAGGGCAAACATCTACTGAACAAGTAGATCGGTCTACAGATCACCCGCATGCCCTCTAAATCTCTAAGGAAGGGGTTTCACACACCCCAGACGGGTCGACCGGAAGGCACCGAGAAGTGCAGAAGTCTTCGACCACTTTCGACATCAGTGGACACCCGCTATTTTGATGTTTATTCTAGCTTTCGTTCTTTGGTTTTCTGCATCAAGTCAGATAGTTGTTTCTTTTTCGTTTTCTTTTCGGTTGATTTTGTGTCGGAGCATCCATTGTGTCAGAGGAGAGTTAAGACACTAAGTCAGTTTTGTCTCTTAGGAGTTAAACTACTTCTCTCATCATTACCGACTCGTGGGTTGCACCTCCCATGTATCACTCATGCATTTTTCGGTGTAAAAAAAACAGTCAACCGAGGTTGGCCCCCATGGTTTTGGGCTTTTGGGCTTTGTCGTACAAGAGGACCAATGTTATCGGTCCTCAAGAAAGCCCGCCAAACATGTAATTCACTTCAGTCACATGATCACGATGCAGAGAAACTGCAGGTTACCATTATGACCATGTTCACAACAAGAACAAAAAAAACCATTATTACTATTACATCAGAGAACAACACAGTCGGAGACGTACTGATCGCTGATTACATTTATGGTACAGTCAATATGAATAGCTTCCCAACAAGTCCGTGAAAAATGATCAATATCTTTCTCAGAGCTTGCTAGATATGGCGATGTTCCTCACTTTAGGCTGCTTAGCCGAATTATCCTTGGGAACAACAATAGTCAGAACTCCGTTCTCAACCTGAGCCTTAATCTGATCGACCTTCACACTCTCCGGCAGCGCTATCTCCCGAGAAAATCCACCGCCCTTCGCTGCCCCTCTTTCCGCTAGGTGCCACACGGCGTCCTTCTTGTCGTCTCTCTTCTCGCCGCCTCCTCCCCCTCCGCTGATGTGTAGTACGTTCCCTTCTTCCAATTGCACTTTTATGTCCTCCTTGCTAAACCCTGTATAATCAAATTCAATCAATCATCAATTCCCCCACAGTCGATGAAAAATCCCCCAATTGGAAAAATTGAAGCACTGAGGGGTTTACCTGGGACGTTGATCTTGAAGATGTGGGCAGTTGGTGACTCGATCCAGTCCATTAAAGCAGTTGAGCCGGACCAGTCCCTCAAGATGGGTGGGCTGAAGAACATGCGGCCTAAGGGGTGCCAGAAGAATCCGTCCGCCATTGTTGTATGAGCGGAGAACTTTGCAGAGGTGGAGCGTAAATTTAAATATTTAATATGTGAGGATGGAAGCAGGGATGGTCCTCCAGAAGGTTCTGGCGAACTTATCGCTTTCGTCTGTCTTGGGGGAGATCGGACATTGGAGAAGACGACTGGTGATTTTAATCAGGTGTGATTGCGGCCCAGGATAGATTTGTTAGTTTGACGTTTACAAATGATGGGCTTTACTTATATCTCAGCCTGGGTTCAGACATCAGTTTTGGGCTGGGTAGTACTCATAGCGGGCTCAATTAGAAACCTGTAGTTCATACTTCATACTGTGAATGCTGGGCCTGCACTAAGAAACGGCCTACAAGCTTCCTGATGATAATCACTCATCGACATTATTGGGTGGATAACACAATAATCAATGCTCCACAACAGTATCATCCTTTCATTTCAACTAGATTGCTTATTTGTGTTACGCCGCGGAGTGATTGAATGTATCGGTTTGTATGTTTTATTATCGCATATACGTATTGAAAATATTTTGGTTTTCACAGAATTGTGTATAGTCGAAGTTAACAAAACACAATTCATGTAAAGTCGGCTCACGCGGAACGAAAAGCCAATTTGAAAATTTTCAACACATTTATAACAATAAAAAAAATTAATTTTTAACTCCATTTGATTATTATATTAAATTTTTAAATCGACTAATATTTGACATACATATTGGAAATTGCTAAAATATCAAGTTTGTGCTTCATGTTCCATACCATACCATGACAACTACTTGTATCCCCTACCATTGCCATGAGGTTAGTTATTTGCGATTAAACATGCAACTGTATTGATCCATGACTTATATTGTTCACTGTAGTCATTCTTGTAGGATTCATTTGATTGACACCATAGGGGTCTGTCTACCTTATGATTTGTTTAGTACCTTGTGACTGTCACTGTGAGTGATGTTTGTTTCTTAGAGTGGCTAACCAATGTATACATTTTGTGCAGAGGTTCTGGATGAGTGTCATCTGGATCTGGAAGCTATGCTACTGCCACTAATTGAATTTTGAGTCAAGAGTAAATACATTTGAGACTGCAATTTGGTTATGTTTGTTTGTTTTTTTTTTGTACAACACAACTCTCAAGCTGTTGTTTTACTATGATATGGAACATGGAGCACACATTTATGACTTTTCATAAGAAATTTTCAAAATTTTCAAATCGACTAATATTTGACATGCATATTGAAAATGGCTAAAAAATCAAGTTTCATTATGGTAACCCCTATTACTAATGATCAAACGTAGTTAAAAATAAAATGTACTCGGTGTTATTTTCGCATGTTAAAAAATGTTTTTAACTTCATTTTGCTATTATTTCAAGCTCTTAACATGGTTAAACCTCAATTTTTAATCATTCTCAACATGCATAGCAAATATGAGATAATTTAAAAAATTTCAATTTTCTTGTCAAAATTATCAATTTCCAAAGCGGTTAACCTATGAAAATTTACAATTTTCACAAGAAAATTTGACATAGACTAATATTTGACACGCATATTGGAAATGGCTAAAAATCAAGTTTCAATATGATAACGCCAATAAATAATGATCAAACTTAGTTAAAAATAAATGTTACGCTGTGTTATTTTAGCATGTTGAGAAATGTTTTTAACTTCATTTGGCTATTATTTGAAGGGCTTAATATGGTGAAACCTCAATTTTTAATTATTACCAACATCCATGTATAATATTAGACAATTTAAAAAATATTAATTTTCGTGTAAAAATTGCCAATTTCCAAAGTGGTTAACCTATGAAAATTAACCATTTTCACAAGAAAATTTCACAAATTTCAAATCGACTTATATTTGACAAGTATGTTGGAAATGGCTAAAAAATTAAGTTTCATTATGGTAACTCATATAACTAATGATCAAACGTAGTTAAAACTCAATTGTATTCGGTGTTATTTTAGCATGTTGAAAAATGTTTTAACTTCATTTGGCTATTATTTGAAGGGTTTGACATATGGTTAAACCTTAATTTTTAGTCATTCCCAACATGCATGTCAAATATTAGCCAATTTCAAAAAATTTAATTTTTATGTCAAAATTGGTCCATTTTCAAAGGGGTTAACTTTTGGAAATTGATCATTTTCACAAGAAAATTTCAAAATTTTCAAATCGACTAATATTTGGCATGCATGTTGGAAATGGCTAAAAATCAAGTTTCATTACCTATAACTAATGATCAAATGTAGTTAAAAATCAAATGTACTCGGTGTTATTTTCGCATGTTAAAAAATGGTTTTAACTTCATTTGGCTATTATTTGAAGCTCTTAACATGGTGAAATCTCAATTTTTAGTCATTCCCAACATGCATGGCAAATATTAGGTAATTTTTAAAAAATCAATTTTCTTGTCAAAATTATCAATTTTCGAAGGGGTTAACCTGTGGAAATTAACCATTTTTACAAGAAAATTTCAAATCGACTAATATTTGACATGCATATTGAAAATGACTAAAAAATTAAGTTTCATTATGGTAACCCCTATAACTAATGATCAAACGTAGTTAAAAATCAATTTTATTCGATGTTATTTTAGTATGTTGAAAAGTGTTTTTAACTTTATTTGGCTATTATTTGAAGAGTTTAACATGGCGAAATATTAACTTTTAGTCATTCCCAACATCATGTCAAATATTAGCCAATTTAAATAAATAGATTTTTCTTTTGTTAGAGAAAACGTATTAGCAAATTGAAAGTATGAGACAATTTAAATTATATCAATTGAAGAATGGACTATACCACAAGACTCATAAAAAAACAATATGTGACCTCAAAATAAAACTCTCATAAACTCAAATTAAAACTCTCATATAGAGCCTCGAAATCGTGTATAAGGTGCCATAAATCACGCCCTAGTGGCCCGGTTGATCGAAGGCATTCGCTCGAGCCAGTCTCCACCATTATATGAACCGCTGAGACAACGTCGTCGTAATGGGAGAAACTATGGCACCATATATGCAACACCATTGTAGTAGATATCCTAATGGGAGATTTTGGAATCCTGCTTTAACCCTTTTGCTTTATATACATTTGTACCTTTTGTCTGAGGTCCACTCAATAATGAAACATCTTTTTTTTCTCATTTCTTTCAACCTTTAATCAGTTCAAAGCCTTCTTCTTTTGCTAGGAAAAAAAAGATGAGACATCATACACAGAATTAAAAGAGCCATTATGAAGACATAACAATGTTACACTACAGTTGAGAAACAATTGAATTGAGGGGGGGTGTTTGGACATGTCAACTACTACTTGGAATCTGACATCTCTCAACAACACTGTCTTGCTTTATTTACCTGAAACAATAAAGTAGCATACTTTATGTCAATTTTTTGATGCTATATATGTCACCTGTAGAGAGATTAAGGATGAAAGAATTGAAAGTTAGTTACCATGTCCACCGCAAGCTATTTTCCTGATGAAAGTAAGAAAAATTATAAGTAGAGCCACTCCTGCTAATAGCCCGATTATTATTGCAAATGTCTTCTCCCCCTCGTTTGTAGATTTCCCTGCATTCATTCAATAAGAGTACTACTGTTAACATGCAAACCACTCAATTTTCTATAATGTGAAACTAAACAATAACATGCATACGATTAATTTGATGAGTAAATAATTATTACCAGGAGGCTTGTTACTGTTGTAGCCATAGTTATTATTCCCATAATTACCACTAGATCCCATCCGGGCCCCACCGCTGGTCGAATACCTCACATAACACTTGGCCAAAAACATATCCCCAAAATCGGCATTCCCGCACTCCGTTTTCAGCCGTCCGATCGCCTCCCCCAAGCAATCCTGGCACTGCCCGACGCTCAGATCCCCAAGGCACTGAGCCAATCCCTGCACCCGACCCGACCCACCCACCCGATAATACGCCCCGGTCCGACCACCCAGCCCGGACAGCACGACATCCCTCAACGACGCCACGTCAGCGTCGTACCCCGCGGAGGGCCCACACTTCTTGAGCACCACGGTCTTGTCCTGGACCCCCAAAAAGGTGGCGTTGTCGTACTTGGCGTAGCAGCCCTGGAGCTGGACGGCGGCGCCGGCGGCCTGCGGGCAGAGGGAGGAGAAGCGGGAGACGGCTGCGGCGACGCAGGTGGCGCAGTCGGGCATGGATAGGTCGCCGCGGCACTGGTAGAGGCCGTACACGACGTCGGATCCGAGGATGGTGAACTTGTTGAAGGAGGAGTAGGTGGCGGAGTTGACTAAGGAGGTGAGGAGGGAGTTTAGGTTTGACTCGTAGGGGGAGAGCGGAGTGTATTTTTGTTGGGTGCATCCTCCGTAGAGGAAGCTGTCTTTTCTGTCGTCGGCGGTAGCGGTGGTGGATAGGAGGAGGAGGATGAGCAGGAGGAAGGGGTGGTGGCGGCGGCGAGTTTCCATTTGTGGGAAATGTGTGTTGGGTGAGAAAGAAGAAGGGATTTAAGAGAGTGGAGAGCGGAGAGTGATTATATACAAAAGAGGGAAGATGGGTAGTGATGTTTTGGTTAATAAGTTGTAGTTGAGTGGTTGTAACGTTTGATTTTATTTTGAAATATTTTGGGTTCTAATTTCAAAGTTCAGAATACGTAATTATTGCTATACTCCTGTGAACTTACGATGACATCACTTAATGGGGTGTCTGTCGAAGAAGTTTTTGGTATAAAAAAAGTGTGGTTATCATGTAAGTTGAGACTAGTTAATGGTAATAATACAAAGTGATTAATATCATATGGATTGTCTAGCCAGAGCTAGTTATATATTACGTCATGTAATTTTGGTGGGGGTGGGGAGCAAGCAGAAGTTGTCACGGGACATTCGATAAAGAGATGGTGGTGTACCGGAAATAGCTGACGTAGCATGGGAAATTTGCCCTAGCTAAAGCTAGGGATCCAATGTCATGTCAGTGGACGAACCAAAATCAAGATGGTGTGGGATCTTGTACAGCACTATTTAATTAATATGTAAAACTTAAAGTTTAAAACTTCTATTTCAATAATAATTTGTATGTAACATTTCGTCGTTTTGAAATCAAAGGACTATAGATGTGGTACGATTAGTCATCCTATATACAAATTCGCCATGCATTTAGTATCAAAAGTTTGACTATATGGTCATATACCAGCAGTCGGGTCTAGCCAATTGGTACACGACCATACGAGTGTGTTATGAGTCTGGTTTGGTTAATGTCATATGATCGAGTTTATGTGCACATCCCATTTTTGCAACCATTTGATAACACCCAAAGGAACCGTGACAAACTTGTCCCATCACTTATTCACATGTACACGCCATCATAAGAGGTTGAAACAACATAACATAAGAAACTTCAGAGCTGCAAAGAAGCAACTAGATGGCTATCACCTTTAGCAAACCAGTAAAGCATTAGCTGTATGTATATTCAGAATTAGCTAAAGCAGAGAAGAAGAAAAAGGCAGCAGTATTATCTGATGAACTATGAAGGAATCTCAAATCACAACCAACGCAAAGTTGAAGGATTGACATTGATGAAGTAGCCTAGCTCCATTAATTGAACCAGAAAGAAACTAAAGTATATTCCTTACTGTAAGAACAACTTTATATTCATCCAAAGGAGAAAGAGAGAACCCAACTGTGTTAATCGCACTAAGCTACTTGACCTTGGATATACTTTTGCCCGAGTAGGGCTCCCTTTTTCTTCGAAAGTTAAACCTCTCACCGCCCCCTCTACTTTTTTCTTTACTTAGCCAGAAAAGGAGGAGACTGCATGTAAAGCTGGACGTGAAATAAAGCTACCTTTGTTTAGATTATAATACCAGAAAGAAACAAACAAAGGACGGGGAAACAGGGAGTCTGGATATGAAATGAATGCTCTGTTTGGGCACAAATACTTGATTCCTAAGAAATTTGAAATCATTGTCAGTCATCCAATCTGTGCTTAGACATTAGAATATGAGATGCACATATAATCGAGATAGCAAATCAACTGAACGTGCGGATGATTCAGGTGACCCCGTTGAAATACCATTTTTAACCTCTATAATCCAGACCGTTAGATCTTAGTGATTAGATCTGACGGCTGAGATCTGTTCGCTGACATCAATGATTCTAGTTCATCACTACCAATCCTTTCTCAAGACGAAGATGGCTTTCAGTTCACCATGTCATAACTCACAACATACACAACAGCTTCAAGTGCCGAGGAAGCACATTACGTTTTCTCAAAACGACGATAGTTTTAACGAGGGTAGGGGGAGATCTCTTACTCAGATCAAGCCGTCATCACTGTCATCATCAGCATCTTCTGACGTCACGTCTGACTCATCATCTTCTTCGTCTTCTTCTTCTTCCTCCTCAATCCTAGCCGCAGCAGCTTTCTTGCGACCTGTTACTCCCTGGAGCTTGGACAATGCAGCAGTCTTGCTCGCCCTTTGCGACCTGCTACTGCCAGCAGCTGCTACCGGGACTGGTACCGATGAAGTTTCTTCCTCCGACGAGGTTTCTTCGTCGTCCTTTGCTCTCCTCCTCGGCCGGACTGGTCGGCTCGCTCGACAATCTGGCGTCTGCTGGTTTGTAGAACTAGGAGCAGCACTAGCAGCAGGAATGTTGGCGTCCAAGTTGAATTCCACCTCCAGTATACCTACACAAAAGTTCCAGTTAATTAGGGTTGCCAAACCGGATAAACCACAACGAATTGAAATTCGGCTCAAAATTGTAACCGTAACCGCAGCCGAGTTGAATCCGGTTATCCACCGCCAAATTCAACTCGAATAAGTTTAACCTTTTTGACCGAATACATAACCAAATTGGGTTAGGTTGGCAATTACCCAAACAAAACCAAATTGGTAAATGACCCAAATAACCCAGCTTTTATTTTTAACCGAATTGCCTAAAGGAAAGACCCCAACAAAATTGAAGTTAGTCAAACATATGTATAGTAATTCGGTTACATTTTGAAAATTAACCGAATTAACCAATAACCGAGTAGGGTTAACCTTCCATTTTGGTTTCCTATATCAATTTGGTTATGCAATTTGATTAAATTGAATAATAGCAACCGAGTTGATCATCCCTACCAGATAATGATTTAATGACAACCCTTTTACAAGTTGATAGTTCTGGAAGTCTTTGCATCTTAAACAACCTATCGAAACACATTATCATCGACCATGGAGAGCTTCTACGAAATTTCGAGGGGAGGATGTGGGGAACGTACCGAATATAAGATTGGCCTGATCTTGGGGTAGTTCCTCCTCTGGTTGACTATCCATTGAACTTAGACGTTCAGCCATCAGCTTCAGTTCTTTCATGACATCTTTATCTAGTGGTACATTTCCAATCAGTTGATTCAGAAGTCGTCTCATTAGCTTTATTGTGTGTTGCCCTGATATCCTAAACTGGATCAGGACGAGTATTCTGCAGAGTGCAGATATGTATGCCTTCTCTGCAGCTGTTCTCTTCCCTGTGAAGCTGGCCAACTGAAAGAAACAAGTAGAAACAAATTATAAGCTTGCAGCAACAAAACTTCTGTCAAAAAGCATTTGCAAAGTAGGAGAATTGGCCATTTAAGTCTCGGAATATAACGACAAAACAATTAGCAAAAGGATTGTTGCAAACCTCTGTGGCTATGCGCACTGCGAGTCCTTCCTCTCTACATTCTAGTGTAGGCTCTGGCGTTTGATTCGTATTTTCTGCTGATCCAGTACCACTCTCTCCGTTCTCAGTCTCATTGTTTAAGACATACAATGGAGCCTGCATCATCTGTAGCATAAACCGTGATGCTTGGATTGCACGTTTTCGCAAGTTAGATACCACAACAGAACTTCCTCCAGAATTTCCAAAAACAGCTGGCCACATTGCGTGCATAACTGGTATAAACGCCTTTGATAAGTATTTCTGCATAACCCACACGGAACGTACATCAAGGTTAAAATATGAATTTACTCATCCAATGTCCTTCAAGCAGAAACAAATGCAACATTTTTTCATGTACTTGCCTTATGATTAGCTGAAATGGTAGGGTAGTGCTCAAAGAAAACAGATAAACACTGTTTTAGCCTGCCAGGATGGGTTACAAAAGGAAAATGAGAATTCTATCCCCATGGATAAGGAAAATGCTATCTAGAAAGGAGTGTGAATATGAGAGTATACCTCTGCAAGTCATTAGTTTGGTCACTAAAATATAGTTCAATAAGCTTCGCAAAGAGTAGAGGGTGTAAAGAAGACGGTATAGTTGTATAATTGTCACTGAGGAGAAGAATCTTCGCCAATCCTTCACCTAGAACAGCTCGCACAATCTCGCTTTCATCACTTTCTACTGCTTCCCCCCAATCATTTCTGTCAAGACCGGCATACAAAAGGTCTAGAAACCCGACATCGGTATTATCATCAGCATCAAGGAAGTTCACAGGATTGAATTCCATTTTGATCCCCTCCGATGGAGATGCATCACCGCTTCCCAGGGCACTATCGACGTTATGAGGACCATGCCAGAGAGCAAGGTCCATTACAGCTTTGCATGCCATTGCACTGATAGGAGAAGGACCCCTTATAAAGGAAACCCTTAACTGCTTCAGCACATCTTCACTTGGCTTCTTCTCCAACAAGCCAAAAAGACCAAGGCATCGAATCGAAACTCTCTGCACATCTAAGTGAACATGTTTTGCCTGCATTAAGGAGTTCCCACGAATGGTTATATTCTCCTACTCAACTCAACAAACATATGCACTCCAAATATTGGGGCCTGTAAAAGAGTGAGTGATATATTCTACAAACATCAGACATTTTTTATTTTTTTTACAGTTTAGCAAGGGCTTTACATGCCAATTAGGTAGGCAATATTCACCAAACATAATGATTTATCTGATGCCTGTTGAACGGTATAAAGTAGGGAATACTGCATGATGCAACCTTACTATGGTTATAGTCAGTCATATTATGACGAAACGGTAAACTCAAGAAGTTATCACCACATTCGCATGTATAACATGGCCACATTCCGCTATTTTTTATTGGACAAGTTCAAGCAGGAAACACATGAATGAAAAAAAAGAAACTGCAGAGTTCCGCATTCGTACCGCAGGGAGTAACAAAGACTGCAGCAATTCAGATGGTTGGATAGCTTGTCCTTGAAGCAGGTGAAACGACTTTGTATTTTGCAAAAGAAGACCTGTGACAGAAAGGCAATGCATCCACTGCTTAAAATCAGCTGTCCTCTCCCGGCAAGGCCTGACAAGTTCTTCTAGAACCACAAGAAAAGCACTTTCAATCTCTCCAATTCCTGAATGAACTTGTTTTGCCAAGCTGGTTACAGCGTCAGCCCAATCTTTTTCACCACCCAGGTTTAAGCCATCTCCAATGACGACTTCATTTCCAGTCTCATCAGTTTCAAAATCTAAGGGCCTCTGCAACAGGTTTTGAAGGAAAGCACTAGCTACCTTTCTGCATGTGGAATCAGAAAAATCCACCATGGTACCAAGTAGCAGCAGCTGTCGAGATGCAAAACGGAAGTTTGCTCCTGAAATTTTGAAGATAAAATTATAACATGCAAAAAGGATCACTAGTTTCAACCAGAGAATACTACCTACCAGCATCTATATGAGCTTTGACCAGAGCTACATAATCAAAAACTGTAGCTGGAAGTATTCTGTCGAGAAGGTCATTACTGTCTGAAGCCTCAGCTGCATAAACTGCAGCTTCAGTACCCGTTGTTACAGCAGCATCAGAGCCTTTTGCCTGCTCGAACATGAGTCAGTAAAAACGGCCCTACGTTATCCATTATAATATGTTCAGTGCAAAACAATTGGTTGTGCTAACTACTGAAATCCATTTGCAGTGTTTCCATGGCAAGTTTTCACATCCAATTCTACTCATTGAATTTGTATGAGAACATACAAGTGATGTACTATTTACTGTTGAATCACTGATACTCTACTTCAGAGCTAGCCTCTCTTATTTTAAGTGTAAGATCGTTATTCCTACAGCTCTCTATTTACTGCATCAGTGACGAAAACAATGGAGAACATACTTACTTGTGCCTTGCTCTGTAAGAACCTGCACACAGTTTTCCAATAAAGAGCCGACTCTGGTTCCATCAACTGAATATTTGGAGGTGAATCTGCTAGACACGAAATGTATATGCAACAACATTAACTTTGTTGTCAAGGAAATAGAACCCATCAACAGCCAAACTTCTTCTCGTTAACCATACTAGAAATACACCAGCTATGGACATCATTAGGAAAAACTTTTTTCAAGAAGGCGTTAGGCGTTAATTAGGCTGTTAGACACGAGACTTTTCTATGTTCATGAAGTTGCAAATTACATTTAATTCAAACTGTCACTTTCTCAACACACGAAAAAGGAAAAACATTATTGACACTTCATATCCCAAGAATAATTTTCTCCTAAATAATCATAATAGGAAGCTGACCAAGTACTACATGAACCATACACTTAAAAACTTGACACTAAACCAACCTTCATTTTCACCAGCGGTATATACAATGTACTCTTGGATGCTCTGATTATCAAATAAAATTGAACCTTCTTTCAGCAAAGCATCCATCACAGCTTCTCCAACCAACTCATAAGTCTCAACATCCAAATACTTTAGAAGTTCTGTAGGATCATTATTGCAGCACTTAGAAAGCCACTCATCTCTCAGCAGCTTTAGGCACTCCTTTGAAACAATGATGGAACGATCAGCAAGTCCTCTTTGAAGAATCAGTGTCCTCAGCTTAATGCTATATTAGTAAGGAAGCGAAGAAAAGGAGAAAAGAGTAAAGACAAAGTGTAAGTAGTTGATAAAAGTGTAGATCTGCAAGAAAATTCCAGCAAACAACCTTCTCGAAGCATGCTTTGGAAGTAAATAGTTAAATATTCACTGGAACCGAAATTAAAGCATTATGGCAGAGGTTAAGGTGAAAGGGAAAAGTTGACTGATAACAGCAAGAACTTTAATTCACCTGAGACTATGCAGTGGAAATTTGTTAGCAAGAACAGAGTATGCAGCTTTGCGAACTGATTCACTCACATCTAAGGTGCAATCAACAATCACAAGTGAGGTTGCATTTGTAGGAGGCAAAGCTAACAGAATTGTTTTACGAACTTCCTGCAACATTACCAATAATACGAAACATTATATAATGAACCAAAAGTAACAAATTGCGAGAGATGCAAGCACACAGAGTACGTTCTCCAAAAGAACACAGAGTTAGTTAGTTAGTTACAGCAGATGACAAAATATTAGCCAGCAAAGGAAAAAATTGAAGCACAGGCTTTTTAACTGATGTCCCAATAGAGGAAAGCTGTAACACTTCTTAATAGAAGCAAAGAAGTCGAAAAAGTTGAAGCAAAATTGGTACTCACTGCACTTTGCTCCAGTTCAAGCACTTCCAGAAGCATATTAAGGATGTCACTATTCTCAGCATCGTTTACGAATCTGGAAAGAGCTCTAACAGCAAATGTACAAATAACAGAAGCCTTGTCTCGAACACGCAACATCATACATTCAATAACCTCATCCCATACATCATCACTTACTTCGGCATCATCAGGCAGCCGCATAATTATCTGCAAATATAAAGGCCAGTCATGTTGATGGCACATAAAGAGAGAAATATGCTTCCAAGCAGAGGAGATGAGACCAGTTTCTGAATTGCCTATCATAAGAAGAAACACCCTCCAGACTATTCAATGGTGCAACCTTTATCTGCCGTATCAACAAACAGAATGCTACTTAACTAAATCGAAACTCAAAGCAAGAACAGCTACTTAGGCAAAACTGATTCAAGATGCTGAAAACTGACAGCATGTAAGCTGCAATACGCCAATACCAAACTATCTTACTAATGGAATCCATAGGAGCTCATAATCTTGTTTTCACTACTCCTTATTGGTATCTTCTTTGTAACCAACTAGGGTCATACTTTCGCCTCAAAGCTGAAAATTCTGCCGCAAGGCTATCCAAAATCTCAGATGAATCACTGAACAAACTCTCAATATTTCAAAACCGAGAAACAATTTTGGCAATGCTTGGTTCTATCTTCAGACTTGAAGAAATAGGTCAAATGCGGGTCACTCCAAACGAACAACCAGCATCCAATAAACGAGCAGAAATTTCAATACGAAATGTGAAATTGAGCAACCAAATACCTCAGATATCATCTGACAGGCCCTAAACCTGGCGGTCTTATTGGCGGCGGCAGAAGCAGTTAGTAAGAACCTGAGCAACTCCTCGAGAAATTCATCGCAGCCGGAGTCTCTACCAGACGCCTGGGCGCCGGCGAAGGTGGAGACAAACCTGACAACGCGCTCGGCGGAGGAAGTCCGGCGCTGGATGCAGAAGAGAGGAGTCAGAGTCCTGCAGAATGCAGCCGCGAACTGGCGAGGAGACGGGGACTTTGACAGGACGGCAGAGAGGTCTTTCAGCTTTCGGATGTGAGTGGCGTTTGATGTCTTTGTTTCGTCGAGGATTTTGGCGATTTTACGGCAAAGTTGCATCCTCTCTTCGTCGTCGGCCTCCATTGCTCCTATCTCTTGCTCTGTGAGCTCTGCTCTCTATTTTTCCCTCACTGCTTCAGTCTGATCTGACTCGCGTCCAACTTTCCAAAAAAAACAATACGTTTGTTTGAAAATTTTGAATTTCTCTGATTTCATTTTCGAATCTGGTTTTGATATATGGGCGGGAGTTTGAAATGGAATATGGGATGGGCTTGGACCATACGAACAGTCTGGGCCGTCCGTTGAAGATAATTTGGATACTATCTGACGACTGGCCGGTTTGGATTCAGGAAACATTACGTTAAATGTCACCAACCATTGATTTATTACTAATACCTATGCGAAATATAGTGTGTGGCGTCATCTATTGAAAATAATGATGAACGTAACACGTCGTTGATTTCTCTTAATGTGTGCCCGCAAATCTTTGAGCATCTGGTGTGCTCTCTCGTAAGCCTTGAGATGCAAATTGACACCTCTCACCTGCCCATCTCGTCAGAGAAGATGAAATTTGGAGTCCCATCCTCGCCAAGGGCAATATGGGAGGTAGTGTTTTTATTTCCGGATTTGACAATGATACCCTTTTAGTTACTATTTTACATCTATCGTCAGATCAAATGAAATCAATTTAATGTCTATATTGCATTTCGAACATAAAATTACATAGGGTTTCTCACCTTGAGGACTTCGCTTCGTAACACTTTCTCTTATAGTTTTGCTTAGTCTCCCCATGAACAATGTGAAAAGATAAGGAGAAACTGAGCAATCTTAGTATAGTCCACGTTCGGAACCAACATTCCAATTCCCACGAAATCTAAACAGTAATCGCGTCCATTTCACTCCAATCAGTCCTAACTACCAATTTTGGCATGTTCAAAAGTAGTTTGGATGGATTTAGTTTGTAATGAATATACAAATTTGATGTATAATTTAAAATGTCATTCTATATCCATGTACATGAAGGCAACAAATCACAATATAATATACGAGTTCCCAACATAATTTAATCATGCTATAATGCTAAGTGTAAAGATTATTCTGTAATAATAATATTCACTCGGCATCACTTTTCTACTTTGATTCTCTTGCAATTGGTAAGAGGAGTGCTCTCAACTATCAAATGTAAATCATAATTGAATGTGAAGTACTTTAGCGATTGTAATGTAATCCTAGATGGAGGAGTTATTTTCTAAGTGCCCCACTTTTCAGAAGAATAATTTTACACCAAACCACCCCTTATGAGTTATGATCATATTTATGTGCAGAATATGAGCTATCACCTTGGAATTCCACCATCCACTATTGCCTTACTGTACCCTATAACTTAGAACCTACTATCTGTATTCCCTTGACAATGTTTGGCTAAGACAGTAAGACGATGAAATAATTGAACTAAAATTGAAAAAGGGGGGAATCTGGTGGAGATTGGAGAATGCATTGGATGGTGACGAGAAAAGCAGCAAAGAGCACCATTCCCGCCCCTAAATTGCACCTGTGCGTGATCTGCTTTTACACCTGTGCAAACTACTATCGGCATTGGTGTAGAAATTCCGAGTATTGATTTGATGCCCTTTCGTGGGAATATGTTCTCCACTGGAACCCATTGGCTACCAAAAGAGGTGTTGTTAATTAAAACTTCCTAACATCTATCTCTGCATATCTCACCATGAACTCCAAGCCTCTATTATTGTCGGCCATCGATCCACTCGCGGTTGCCCAATATATATCTCAACGATTTGGCCAGGAATCCAAAACCAGCAGAGACAAAAGGTATCAGGGCATCTTGCTTTGCAACCTTCTCTGTTGGCAAAATCGGCTACTTAGAAGATGATGATCAGATTGAGTTGGGCTTTGGGTAGTTAAATATTGATGTGGAATTTTAAGTGACATGACATATGAGTTCGTTGGCACTGCTACGTAGGAGACCGTTAAAGGAGGTGATCATTGGGTTCAATTACTATTTGGTTAAGTTTTGAAGTTTAGACACTAAAAGGTCTGAAATCATTGAGAATAATTAAGGTGTTGTCATAAATCATAATTAATTTTGTCTGAATCACTGAACAACATGATATTTTTCGTGTTAATTGACTTCAGATACATCCACGATTATTGGCCTTAAATTTTTATAAATCGGACCGATCACTAAACAACTACTTATATTGAGTGTCCCTTCCTGGTTGTGAACAATATACTCGATCGTAGCATAAACTATAAACGAAAGGGTAAGCTATATTGAGCAACTTGGTTGAATACTCTCATAAGCCGCAGTTTAAAAGTGTTTTAACATTATTAATTAGTAATTGGCTTACAATTTTTAATTGATTTGTCATAAGCTTCTTATTTATTTTATATTTCATATTGAAGCTCTTCAGCACCATTAGAGATTGTCGATGGGTCCTTTATATTAAACAAATAACTACACAGTTGAATCTCTGAAACTGCTACGGACATCGCCAGTCGGTTCCAGTTTTATCAAATTAAATGATTGTGATGGTCAATAGTAAATTAAGTTCAGCCCTCAAATCGTATAGAATTTAAAATGCATTTTAAATTTTTTAAATGTTTTTATATTTATATATCATGTAATCCCCCTCGCGAGAATATAGTGTTGGTACTCTAAAAGGTATACATATTTTGTATTTTTTTTGTAGGATTAAACTTTTCGATTAGTTTTTAAAAAGTTTAGGTATCAAGTCTTGATACATATAATGGATAACAAAAATGAAAAACATAATACAAAGCATTATATAAAATTAAGAGCTTATCACGCCACAAGATGGGCGGCTGTATTTTCCAAATCAAGATTATGAAAGAGAGTAATGTGAGAAAGTGAGTGAAACAAATTCTGACAATCTTGAAGGAGAGTGTCCATACGGATATTTGGAACAATTGAAAGGATGAAGCATGCGACTTCCAAACAGTCCGTACGAGTAGCAACACTCTCAAAGTTCCATCATTGGGCTGCTAAAAATGTGCTCCGAACCTAGGAACTCCGATGTTAAAGACTTTGTAATAGTCCGTTCATAAAATATGCTAGATTCAAATCCGAGACATCCCATCACCAACACCCTACCCTACGACTAAGCAACTCTCCACAACATAAGAATCTTTTCGTTTGGCGTAGTCTACCACTAAATTTCCAGACCGCATAAAAGCATCCCAAGGCTAGAGACATATAGAGCCACAAGTTAGTCTATCACGTACAAATCAAGTTTTGGCTTCTACTATAATGGCCATTTGATCATGCCCAAAACTGGGTTCAAACGTCAATCAGGTGGGTCGCTTCCATACGGGTAGAAAAAAAATCACTAACCCACATCCATGGTTACACTGACTGTGGTAAGGTTAATTATACTAGGGACGATGCCGGTGATCGTAATGTTGAAGAGCCAAATTTGAAATCGAAATGATTATAAATATATGGTTAAATATGCCATACGTGGTTCATTTTTTTCTAAAAATTAGTTCATAATTCGAATGAATCGCTTAATTGAAACAAAGAATCAGGATTTGTATTTTGCACTCTATGACTTCAAAGAATTATTTTGATGAAAAATTATTTTTTACGCGATATTTATTTTGTACCATAGCTAAGTTGACTTAATTTTAATTTATTTCATTTTAGTATTTGTTTGGTTTGTCTTGTTAATTAAGTACATTGACCGGCATCGTTATATGACTAATAAACTTAAAAAAATTTGCCAATCGCAATATAAAAATATCCTGTTAGTTTCACGTAAGCCAGTACCCTCAACTGGACTATAAAACCACCTCAATACCACCTTATCCTAGCACAACAATACATCCGAAGGAGAATCAAACAAAGCTTAACCAGAGCATTTCCTTCTTCAGCTAATCCAAAACCAAAGACAGAAAATAATGTCTCTTCTTACAGATCTAGTAAACCTCGACCTCTCCGACTCCACCGAGAAGATCATCGCTGAGTACATATGGTACGTACCATTCTTCTTTCCCCCTGTTAATTTGCTCTGTTTTCTTTTCTATTCCATTGATGGAGCGTAATTCATCACTTGTTACAGGGTCGGCGGGTCTGGAATGGACTTGAGAAGCAAAGCAAGGGTAATTAATTTCACAAATTTAATTAAACTTCCGATTTCTAGCAATGTCCACTGACTAATTTTTACAAATTCCATACTGAAGACACTTTCCGGACCGGTGAGCGACCCTTCGAAGCTGCCCAAGTGGAACTACGACGGTTCCAGCACCGGCCAAGCTCCCGGAAAGGACAGTGAAGTCATCCTCTAGTAAGAAAAAGAATCTTTTAATTTGTCCCATCTTAAGAAAATTCCAACTCTTTTCATTCTATGAAGTACAAACTCTGTTTTCTCCATTTGTCCCGGCTACAGCCCGCAGGCGATATTCAAGGACCCGTTCAGGCGGGGGAACAACATCCTGGTGATGTGCGACACTTACACTCCAGCCGGAGAAGCGATCCCGACGAACAAGAGATGCGCGGCGGCGAAGGTGTTCAGCAACCCTGAAGTGGAAGCAGAGGAGCCGTGGTTTGGGATCGAGCAGGAGTACACTCTGCTTCAGAAGGATGTGAAGTGGCCCCTCGGCTGGCCCATCGGTGGCTACCCTGGACCTCAGGTTTTTCTTATCCGCTTAATTTTTAAAGTTTCTTCTTTATTATCATCAGATAAAAGATCAGATTTTGATCATTAAGCAGTCTTTTTCCAATTTAAAAAATGGTGGAATCTTATGCAGGGGCCATACTACTGTGCGGCGGGAGCTGACAAGGCGTTTGGAAGGGACGTTGTGGATTCACACTACAAGGCTTGCCTTTATGCCGGCATCAATATCAGTGGAATCAATGGCGAAGTCATGCCTGGCCAGGTTTTTTATCTTTTACTTCTTCTAGCTAGCTTCGTCCTTACAATTTGCAGTCTTGTTTATTTTAGTTTTTTTTGCAGTGGGAATTCCAAGTTGGGCCGTCGGTGGGGATTTCTGCTGGTGATGAAGTGTGGGTGGCTCGTTATATCCTGGAGGTAATTCGAGTTTTGTGAAAATTGCAAAACCCGAGTGCTCTGTTTTTTTTTCTTTCACTGACATTTTACTGTTAAAAAAACAGAGGATCACAGAGATTGCTGGAGTTGTGGTTTCCTTTGACCCTAAGCCGATTCAGGGCGATTGGAATGGAGCTGGTGCACACACTAATTACAGGTAGATTGGATGATGAATAGTAATTAACAATAAAGTTGAGAAACATAGCCATTAATCTAAGACATGTTGGGAATTATATAGGAGTTAGTTTGTGAAGTGTTTCTAATGTCAGTTGGAGTCGGCCGGCTTGGTTAAATAATCGACCATATTTGATCGGTTAATTAGGATAGTTATGCAGATTGGTTAATTGATTAACCGGTCAATATGGTGTTGATCGGTTAACTAACTGCGAGTTAAGTGATCAAAGTAAGGTGGTTTCGGTAATAGATATATAAATTAAAGTGAGTTGGTTGAAAAGAATTTCAATTGTTTAACCAATTAATCAATCCCGCAAAGAGCATTTTTCATTGTTCTCTTGTAGCACTTTCGGTCTTGATTTGACATATAGAAAGTTAGATGGGATTTCAAGCATTTTCTTGTACGAGTGAGAAATTTATTCCAACGAAGTGCATTTTGGGAACCAACTTTCTGATTTCAATTCAAATTTCATTCAACATTTCACTTGCTAAACTGAGTATATATAAGTATCCAAGCTGAAGTTCGGAAACTCCGGAATTTACCTGACTGCAGCGTCATCACAAAATGGCGTCTATAAAAGAGATTCCACTCCATAAAAAATCGGGCGATTTTTTTTAACTTAAGTTATTAACCTACAAAAACGGTCAGTTAATAAGTTTTAATCGTAACTCAATGTTAACGGTCAGTTAACTGATCGAAATAAGTCGATTTTGATAATAATAGGTATAAATATAAAGCGAGTCAGAATCTCAAATCCTTAATCAATTAACCAATCCTGGATAGTGCACTCCTCATTATCTTCTTATAGCACCTCTAGTATGGTTAAATAAGTACCTAAGGTTAAGACCGACAACCCGACTTACTGTAACATCACAAAGTGGTATATGTAGAACGGATTTCTCGTCATAAAAAAAGTTAGAGTTAGATCGATTATTTTACTTAATCGATTAAACTACTAAAGACAGTGGGTTAATCAATTTTAATAGTAATCGAATATGTACTCCTAGTTTGTCAATTCCTTTTTCTAATGTGATTGGAAATGAGGTCAGCACCAAGTCAATGAGGAAAGATGGAGGCTACGAGGTGATCAAGAAGGCCATAGAGAAGCTGGGGCTGAAGCACGCAGAACACATCGCTGCCTACGGTGAAGGCAACGACCGTCGCCTCACCGGCCGCCACGAAACCGCCGACATCAACACCTTCTTATGGGTACGTACAACACTTTCGAATGTCGTTATGTCACTACATTCACCGACTTGGTAAATTAACGAAATTTGAAACGAAAACAATTGCAGGGAGTTGCGAATAGGGGAGCGTCGATTCGAGTAGGGAGGGAGACGGAGAAGGAAGGGAAAGGGTACTTTGAAGACAGGAGGCCAGCTTCCAACATGGACCCTTACGTTGTCACCTCCATGATTGCTGAGACCACCCTTCTCTGGAAGCCATGATCAAGTTTGTTACCAACACGGATGATGATCAGTTTGGTACCAATACCTGCCGAATCAGCCTACTCTGTTTCAGGGAAACTCGAAGTGTACTTTTACAGTTATAGCGGTTGCGTATGTGCTTTCGTTTTCTGTCTTTCGTTTTGATCATCTTACTACTACCGTCACCTTGAATAAGATACTTTGTTTACGAATCTGCTTTTATATTTCCAACAGTAGCAAACTTTCAGTGCTTTTGTATTGACGAATGGTGATCCGGCATGTGCTCTGTTACAAGTCATTGATAGACTCAATTTTCTAAAAACCAACCATTTATAATTGTTTGTTTGATCGTGCATAATTCTCAGTGTTGCCGATAATCGTAATTCTTCTTGTGAAGTTATCTAAATTTTATTATTATCGTTTAACAATATGATTTTATCGTTTTTGTAACTAAAAATATTAGTTCGGCTAGTTAAAGTTATTGATTAGTGTTGTTACGATACTCTATTGTTTCAATTTCGAGTCTTACCTTCACTTTGGAGAGAGGGAAGGAGGGAGAAAATTGAAGATTTAATTTGGGTCCAAAGTTAAAATTGAGCTTTTGCCCACTCAAGCAAAGAGTTGACCTTAAGCCTAGTTAGTAATGGGCCTGGTGGGGGCCAAACTCACTCTATATGATGGATCTAAATAAAGCTGACGAGTTGGAATTGGAGGAGGAGATAGTAGGCCGTTTTCAAAAAAAGAGTGAATCAATCGTCGATGTGGGGTGTCTAGTTTGCTGTGATTGGCAAAGACCTTTTGAAACTAACCAACCCACCACACCCAACTCGTTTAACCTACAAGGCCACGAATATAAGACTGAAATTTAGTTTATTCAATTTAAAAGTCAACATACCTGCCGAATACGTGATGCTTGCTAACTGGATGAAATGAGTCATCCACATCAATTGGTCAACGAATGGATGATAAACTATAAAGGTGTTATCAACCTAACTAGTTTGTTAAATACTTAAATGCCTATAGGAAAAAAGTCGGGTTAAATACTCGAATACTCAATAAATCCTATAACTTTGACTCGGGTTATGTTTTTATCTTAAATAATATATTACATATTGATTATGAAACTAACGTTTTGGGAAAATTTTAATTTCTCCTATTTTTATATTTAGTGATTAGTGTGTAATATTTTGAATATCATGATCTGTACTTAACTCGATTCAAAGTTATAAGACCATGTATTTGACCCTCATCTGTCACATTTTAAATATGAGGGATGGTTTTGTATATAAGCCAAATACAGAGGAGCACCATTGTTATATATCCAAAGCGATTAAGCAAGAGAACAGACAAAACTCAAAATTACAAAACCCCTACCGAAACCTCCCGATTCCCGAAGGTCCAATCGTCTGCTTTTGAGATCGTCGGCAGGCAGCAGCTACTGACCAACCAGCTATGCAATTCCAGCTACTTCGTCGAGCAGCAGCGTCTCTGGCCAGAAGGATTGAAGTTCCTACCCAGCTCGCCACTCCTTCCGTAAAACCACTCCTTGTTTCCTCCACTTCACAGTCTGGTAAGTGAGAACCTGTTTTCAGCAAACTGGTGAGCTGATCGGCTTGATCACAGTCTATCCAATTGTATTTTGTTATTGCGGGAATCCGTCATTACTCCGTAGTTCTCGTACAAATTTTTCCGAATTAGATTGACAATTCCAGAATCACTGTTCATATCCAGCTTTGGCGTTAATGTATGACTGGAAATTTGACTTCAATTCTTGAATTCTTTCTCACGGGCGTCGAAATTTCATCATCACCTTTTGTTTGTTTGTTTGTTTCTTACCTAGCCATGGCATTAGCTTCTGCTCCTGTTAAAACCAACCTCCAAGCAATTGAATGCTAGTTTCTCTTACAGGAAGGAGTATCAGAGCCAATGAATTTGGATTTGGCGGTTCAACTTGGGGGAGGAATGAAAATCGTTCTCTTCTATGGATTATTGCTGCTGGACAAGCAGGTTGAGATTTGTTTACATGTGCTACTGAGAAATGCAACTATGGAGTGCTGTATTTTTCAGCTGACGATTTCAACATACTTGCAGCAATTTTCATCGGGATTGATGGAAACCTTGTACTAGCAGATGCTTCTGTAGAGAGTAATCCTAAAACTGAATTGGAAGAGACTGGCGAAATTGGCTTGCAGAAAATTGACGATGGTTCCGTAGTGTCAAATATACATACTTCTAAGTGGAGAGTTTTTACAGACAGTGGGCGAGATTTTTTCCTTCAGGCAGGCATCTTTTCTGTTGCTTCTTCTGTTCTTGTTTTCTTGTTTTGCCTCCATTCATTCTATCAGAAGCTATGATTTGGGGTTGATGGAAAGCTTGTTGCTTGTTTTCTTCACAGGGGAAATTGGACAATGCAGAAAAGCTCTTCATTTCTGCATTGAATGAAGCCAAAGAAGGGTTCGGAGAGAAAGATCCCCATGTTGCATCCGCATGCAACAATTTGGTCCGTACCTACTTAAAGCTAACCTGACTACTAGATAATAGGTTATTTCAAGTGTAGTTGTCGGTCCCTAATGTCAGTTTTAGTGTAAGAGAAAATAGCTGAATAACACAGGCCTCTTGTCTTGTGCTGTCCCAAGCTTCTTTGTGCCCCATTTCACCATGTTGAAACATCTGGGTCTTCTCTTTCATTTGAAGGAGAAGAAATTTTTGATTGTTATTAACCTGGAATAATCTATACATATAAGTTTGCCACAGGAAAATTTTTGAGCTCTCAGTAGGAATTTGTCTCGGGCTATACAAGGTAATCCTCATTGTAATTGTAATTTCTTCCCTTTACAGGCGGAACTATATAGAGTTAAGAAGGAGTTCAATAAAGCAGAACCTTTGTATTTGAAGGCCATAAATGTACTGGAGGAAGCATTTGGTCCAGAAGATGTGCGGTAGGTGTTTGGGACTCCTAGTGTGTCATATATCTTGGCGTAAAAGTTAGACTATCATCATGATATGGTTTTTTTTAATATAACTATAAATATCCTGATAGAAAGTTGTTGCATGGTTGCATCAACGATGATTCTTTGACTCGTGTGTTACTGTAACTCTTGTTTTTCATTAGGGAAAGAATATAGTATTTTACTATGACTCTAACTCCATTTGCATTGCTACCTCAGCTGCATGTATCACGTTTGCTATATCACAAGTTTGTGGTCTTGCTTTAATAACTGAACATTGATTTCCTTCCATGGTTAGCAACTTTGTCATTAGTACTCATGGGTACTGCATATATTTATCATAGTGTAGGTGCGGCTCTTCACAACATGGGGCAATTCTATCTTGTGCAGCGGAAACTGGAAGAAGCCTGTAAATGCTACGAGGTAATGGCCATTTGCCGGAACTTCCCCAATTATTTATTTCAGTTATGTGAAACAGTGAATTGATTAATGTGGATCTTTTATTGATATCTACAGTAGCTCTGCTTGTGGTTTCCGTTTTAGATGGATTCATTCGGATCTTCAGTAGTCTAAGTTAATTGAACATCGGCAATGCGGAAGAGTTTAGCTACGGTGAAAACATGATAAGCGCTTAGAATTCAAATGAAAAGTACACAGTATACCAACTAATTGGTACATAAGTTATTTGCGTTGCTAAACTATTTCCAACTTATACAGCGTGTGAATGAGTTAGATTGGTAGAATGTATCTTTGACGAATCTACCTATAATAACAAGTTCCTTGTTCCTTTTTGCTATGTGTATTTTCTGATGGAAGAGTTTATTCATCTAGCTGATCTACTGATAACTTCATGCTGATTTTTGTTTTTTCCTCCTCTTTCCTTGGGCAGCGTTCTCTGAAGGTCTGTTTTCTCAGATGCGTGCACTGTTGGACCTCTTTTTTGGATCGACTTTAACTGTTTCGAACTGTATTTCATTTCTTGTAGCAAATTATTTTTTTCTGTTTACATGAAGGAATTGTAGCTCCTTTTCATTCTGATTGCATGTTGCATATGACAGATCAAGGGTCGCGTTCTTGGATTTAATAATCCAGACTATGCAGACACAATGTATCATCTTGGGACGGTATAACCTTCTATGTTATAGTTGTTGTGCTACATTGTGTTGCTAATTGGTGTGGTATTTTCCTGTGTTAATTCCATAATGCATTCACTCATCATGTTTTGTTACTTTTGTACCCCAAAAGCAGTTAAAATCTGTAATGTTAAATTAACCATCCATATCTACAAAAGATGTCCTCAAGTTTTGAATGTGAACATATCACACTTTCTTGTAGGCGTCATTGTTGCTTGTATATATTGATTTTTTATGTTTTGTAATTTTCATCTCATATCCTTTCGAAATCATCAGCTTCCAATTTTATATGCGGTCTCCTCTCAAATCCTACCTTGTTTTTTCTCTTTTAACTTTGGGACTGCTCTGTGGCCTCAATTCAGGTGAGGTTTCTTATGGGTAAACAAATGGATGCTGAAGTTCTCATCCAGGATTCCATTAGGATAGCAGAGGTGCGCTGCTGTATAGTACTTGGTTACTTGCTTAAACTTGGGTCTCCAAACACAGCCTTTAACATTTTGAATGTACTTGAATATAGGACAGTGGACAAGGGGAATCGGCTACATGTATAAGGAGATTGCGTTATCTAGCCCAGGTTGTCACCCTATTATGTCCTGTATGATTTAGAATGATACTTCTCAATCTGTCTGCCATCACTATCTTTTTTTTAATAAATAATTTGATCTTTTTCTTGCTATATTTCGTAGATATATTTGAAGTCCAGCCGTCTTGTGGAAGCTGAAAATGTACAGAGAAAGGTTCTGCATATCATGGAATTGTCAAAGGTGTTACTTCCATTTCCTCGTATCTTTTCATCTCTTTCAGTGCATCTAGAGGTTTTATTTCCATTTTCAAGAGATAAAAGGCTCAGAAAGAGCCTGCCGCTGGCGTATTGCGTCAAATTTGATGTCGATCTCATGGCACAGGGTTGGAAATCTATGGACACTTTGATGACAGCTCAAGGGCTAGTCCAGACCCTAGTGTCCGCTGGGAACTTCAGTGATGCACAAGAACTTCTTGAAATGTAAGCCGATGATGTACCAACCTGATCACTGCAGGGTGGGTAGGACTTTCAATAACTTGAAATCCTTTTCTACATCGTTACAGGTGCCTCGATGGTCAGAAAAGCTTACTTCCCGAGGACCATATTCAGGTTTGATGCCCGTTTTAATTAATCGTCATGGATTACATTCTATATGATCCACGTATGCTGCATGTTTGGTTTTGATTACGTTGTAGTGTTAGCATTGAGATAATCAATTGAAAAATATAACACTTCTAGACAATGAACTTGGAAAATACTGCTCTGATAGTTTAACCTGTCATCTCTAGGGCCAAGCCATAAGATCATTTGATCAGTTGAATAGACTATATTTACAAAAACAATATCAACAATCTAATACCTTGCTAAACTTTATTCAATAATTGAACTTCACGAAATCTTAATACATAGCGTAGGTGATGTGAGATCACCAATTATATGATATAACAGCGCCCAATTATCGCTCCAGTTGAAAGTCAATATCCCCTAGTGACAATGACATCCAACTGCTGCTGGAGATTTTCAAGTGATCCTTGCAGTCGTGCATATTCTTCCACGCTGTGATTATTTGAGTGCATGAATTTTCTCACCTTCTCCATTTGCTTCTTCAGACTTTTCACCTATTATACAAATTTACTGCCAATAAATGTGCAATAGAGGCAATAAATGTGCTTCTTCCACCAGTGCCTGCTGCTGCGGCTGCTGTTCTTCTGCCACAAAAAAAAATCCCCAAAGAGATTAAACAGCCAGTCTTAGAGTCGACTATTTTTTATGATAAACATGAGAGAAAAAATGAACGAGGAAGAAGAAAAACCAGAGGTAGTGGGGGAGTGAACTTCCAGAATGTCATTCCAGTCATATCCAACGCACAAAGCTCCATAGAATTTGAGTAGTTATCTTGTTCCATGAAGAACCCTTTCCTTTCTCTCCCAATACAATATTCTTTAGTCAATTGCTTTACTTCTTCCAAGCTTTTGCCGGTAAGACTGCGGACATTGAGATATAATGCAACATTAGACTCTTAACACCCCACAAAAAAGACACTTAATTTACTAATCAACTGTCTTCTAAAAGGGGAGTACTGACTCGAAAATTTGGAAGTAAGACTCCAGTGGGCAATCTGTGAAATATTGGTGGCTCTCTAGAATGGCATGGAAAATCATGCCCACATTCCCAAGGATCTCAAGTTTAGTGGTTATCCTCCCTGCCAACCACCACCGGAAAGAAATACAAAATTATTCACACAATTATAACATTTTGCATTACTGAAGAATGTAACCGAACAGAGAGGAAAGATGAAGGAGGAGAAGAAGCATATACCACCATCTGAGTGCACGATTTCTCTCAAAACTTGACAGAAACTGCAGTTGAAAGGCTGTGGAAGCGCTGCATTCAACGTATTGGCATTGACGCTGACTAATGGAACTTCTTCTGTTTCCATTTCCCCTCCTGGAATTGACGTATCTTCATAGTACCAATAGTACGGCCTCTGTGTTTCATAATCTGACGGTGAACCCAATCCCGCCGGAGATTTTTCCTTACACTTGTCGCCGGAATCATCAACTGATCCCAACTGATCCACACCCATGGTCGTTGTCCCCTGACATGGTATTATTTCGTCTGGAAACTCTAAGCAGAAATCAAGATTCCATGTCATGGGATCATCAGGGTCAGGAACATCAACTACGCTTGTTTGTGTAGGGTCCGAAGCCAGTTCGATCTTGAGTCCTGAGTTATTTCCAGTGGGATATATGAGATCGGGACTCTTGAGAAACCTCTCGATTGCATCTGTGTCAAGTTCGTATGGGTTTTCGCCTTGGGTTGGTACTATTTGATTGGAATCCATCTTCGTTCCGAATTAATAAAACCACCGCCGCGATTGGGGGTAAGTAGTTTTGGCCCAGGATTTCTCGAGCACCAGACTGGTTCAGTTCTGGTGCTTGAGAAATCTAGAGATGTCGGAAACTACTGGTGTTCCAACGGATAAAACTTTGGACGTTCTGCCTATTTATTTATCCTCTTATAAGAAGCAGAGGACATAGTGGCGGGAAACAGGCAGTCAATAACCGTTAGCATCCGCCGCCGTGTTGCTGATATCTCCGGCCGAAGTGTAATCCATTTTAAATGTTCATATTGGTCAACTAAAGAAGCTCTATTTGAATTTTGATACGTGTTTCTCTAAAGCGTTGTCGTTTATTATATTCTATACAATGCATGCAGACTGAAGCTTCTTTTTTTCTTGTATGCAGAATGCCGCCACCATGGCTCAACTGGCGAGGGCAGTGCTGGAAAATTTGGATTCACGAAGCAACGTCAGTCGTTCGGAAGCAGTCCATCAACTAGAAAAGGCAAACAATCTCTTGAAGAAATCCATTAGGTATTGAGGTTTGTCCTAATTTACTGATATACAAATCTGTTACAGGAGCGGAGATCGAATCGCGAGGCTAACTGTATAAGCTAATAATGTTTAATCATTGTAATTTGATCGACCTTAAACCATGATCATATTGTGATTGTACTATACCGACTTGATAACCGGTTCACGGTCCAAATTGGTCCATCCATTAAAGTTAAAGTTCGTTATTTATTCTGCATGTTCTTCAAAATTTTCTTCCGGTTTGATGGATGATAGGATATCACGAAAAGTCTTGGACAGAATCAGAAAGCCAACTGGAAGTAGACAAAAACATGGATCAACTGAAGGAAGTAGACGGGAAGGACGCGTGGCCTTGATAACACTGGTTAGTTTCCTTCTCTTCCGCTGCCTCCAAAAGAATAGGGAAAAACAAAGAAGATATATCATCATGATGCCATGGCTGCATGGCTTTTCTTTCTTATTCCTATTTAGCTTCGTACATGCACAAATTAGATCCCTTTCATCCATGACAAGTTCCTTAGCTTGGTTCTAAGGTGCTGCAATTATGTTGTTTATTCACAGCCAGATTCCTGGTGTTAGAATTTAAACACGATTATAAGCTGTGTTGTTTTCTGCAGCTGCAATCACTCGAATTTCTTGGCCTTTTGGAGATCAAACAGCAAGAGTTACAGGAAAAAGAGGTGAGTAGCAGGCAAGCGAAGCAATTTCATCTTTTCCTGACAAGATGGTATTATGTCGATCTTGTTGGAATCAAGTATGATCCACTAATGTCGCTCTGTCCTAATTTGGCAGAAGAAGTATTCACCTGCTGCCGAGGCTGCACTTTCTCGGTGCATTTCTGTGTACAAAGAGGTATGAATTATGTTGCCAACAACATTCACGAGGTAGAAACCGTAACATATGACTGACTCTGAGGTTAACCTTTTAATATCCTTTTGCAGTTCGAAGCTGAGAAATCGATTTCTGACTTCCCTGAAGTAAAGGCGAAGTACCTGTCTTGCTTGAAGCGCCTGTCTGGTGATAAATCGAAATCAGCAGCCACTTTGGAAGAGCTTAACGATGAAATCAGGCGTGTTGAAGCTGAAATTTCTCGTCACAAGGGTACCAAACCCTGATTAGCCCTGGGTTCCTTGTCTTAATGAATCTCGAAACTTATGCAACTGTACAAACACCAAATCACGTTTGAATTGATTCGAGACAGGAGATAGTAGAATCGATTGACAACGTATTAGACGTTCCCAATCAATATAATAAACATTCGTGAAAAGGTTACTTATGTCCGAAGAATTGCTTCTCTAATTAGTTAGAGAACACTCCACTAGAAGTCAGAAGTTGATACTATGAATGAATTGGGGGGTTTGGTGGCAGAGATCCCTAACTTGGACAGACATAGACACTACCAAAACACCTAACTCCACATTTTATTCATACTATCAGGTATCCACCGCCAGCACCCGATCTTAAATGTGATCTAACTCATCACAGCTAGCTGCATCCCTGGACATTAGCATACATAAACCAGCACACTACTACACAGTAACTGGTTATAAATTGAGCCCCCCTTGCAAATCCTTTCTTCAACACACAAAAATATAAGAAACATGTCGTCTGCTTCTTCACCCCGGTTCCTGACGTTTCTTACTCGGAATGATAATTTTACTGACAATTTTGGCCAACCCTCTTCGTTTACGATGCAGATCCTTGCGACACCACATGCATCAACTGGTCACAAGCACCGGTCCATATTTTTCGGTACAAAATTTTGTTGAACTAATACTCTGTGATCTGTCTCTTTCCTACCTAACGGGATATGTATTTCGGGAGTGGATTATAAGGTACATTGACGAGCAGGTCAGTCGACGAGGGGATATGGAACCCGTATGCAAAATTAGAAGCGGAGGCTGCAGGCATAGGAGGAGGGATGGTGCACCTAAAGAGTAGTTACACCCAAAAGTACCTGTGCAGGGCCTCCGAAGATCCAAACAACCCCAGTATAGAGGCCGCTGCGGATGAACATGAGGAGGACATCTCCAAGTGGTCGTGCACTTTGTTCAGGATCTCCAACAATGCTCTGGAGATACAGTACAACAACCGGATGTGGACGCTTCATGCCGAATACGTGCGTAGCATGCACGATGGGATTTGGTTGCGCGTCGATGACGGTATACCAAGACCGAACCCGATGGCCGTGATTTCCGCAAGATTTGGCCAGTCCGATCTAGACATGCTCCCAACTCTGCCCACCCTAGTCTGCTTTAAAGCCGACAACAACCGATACCTGCAGGTAGTTCGGGCGACTACTACAACTGGTCAAGCCGTGCATCGGGCTATGTTCACAAGTAATGACCGACGGGATCGGGTAGCACAGTTTCGGGTGGTCCCTGCTCGACTCCGTTCTGTGGTCCTCGTCCCCATGACTCTCCCTGATGCCTATCTTGTCAGGGGGATTGGCGGCGTCTATCAAGCTTCCAGTAATAGAAATGATTGGCGTACGGCGGCCCTTGAGCCCGTTACACTCGATTTTTCTGGCCTTGCTGCTGTTGCCTTTAGAAATGTGTCCCACCTCTTTCGCCATTTTATGGTGAGGAGGGATACCGACAACGGGTTCATTGTCTCGCCCGGAGATGTTGGCATCGTAGCTCAGGCTGAGTTCCTAATCGAGGACACGGTACGGTCCAGACAGCTATCCAACATCCAGTTCTTATACGACGACATGAAGATATTGGAGCCCACACCGGTGGCTGTTTTGACCAAGAATGTTGTCAACGGGTCTAAGGTGTCCACTCAAGAGGCGCACTTGGCGTTCAGGTACTCAGAGTATCAGAGCAACCATTGGGAGACGACACACTCGTGGCAGGTAGTTAGCTAGCTAGGTAGCTAGGTTTGGATTAATGAATTAATTAATATAGGATCATACATATGTTTGGTTGGAATTAATTAATATAGGACCATACATATGTTTGGTTGGACTGCCCTGAACAATTTCCTGGCTGCAGGTAGGGGTACAATATGGCATCACTTCCACTGTATCTGCTCGGCTTCCAGTGCTCAAGTTCATCCGAGCGGAGACAACGGTGAGCCTGGAGGTGGAAGCAGGATATCAGGGAGAGCATGTGGCAGGGGAGACGAAAGTGGAGGAGAGCGAGATGTCGACAAGCTTGACACTACAGGTGCCGCCCAGAACCCAATCTTTTGTCCACATGACGGTGTCTAGGGCCAAAATCCAGCTTCCCTTCACCTACACCCAGCGCGACGTGATTCATGATGGTACACTTGTTGCCTCTAAGAAGGTGGACGGCCTTTATGAAGGTGAAGCCACCCATGTCGACTATCAAGTTGAAGAGAGCAGCCTGTAATTGCTACTTGATCAAGACCCTGATCATAATTAAATATCAAGCGGATTACTACTACTACTATCTACATGAATAAAGATCAAGCTGATGATGATCAGGGAGGAGTGTGTGTGCCTATATATATGATATTTCTATATGAATCTTGTGTTTGTGTTGTTGTCCTATCTTAATTTCATTTGGAGTTTGCAACCGAAAATATAACTAAATAAATGTCAAGCTTGCTTGCTTGCTTGATGAGCCGCCTAGCAAAATTATGTATTTCTTTTCTTGCAAGATATTTGTTTTAGTAATGAATTTTGGGGGGCTAATTAATTAAGTTGGCAAATTAATATGAGAATATCTTTTCACACTGAAAGAGGTCCCCTGACTTGGACCGACATATATAGATGATCAAACTTATGGCTTGCGACAGAAACACGTTTATTCATTTATTTTCATACCATCCATCCAACTTCTGACAAGAAACAACTACTCTAGGATGAACCCATATTGTAACTTTTATAATTATAAGAAACTGATCTCAATAGTTTCTTCCCTCTTTCTCCATTTGCAACTCATCATCATGCCTTCTTCATGGCTGTTGTTGGGTGGGTTAATAGGGAGAAGCTGGAAAATGCAGAGCATTGATGACGATGATGATAAAAACAACAACAACAACAACAACTTGGCTATGGTGAAAGCTGCGGCATGGGCGTGGTATCAACATGGTTCCGGCTCATCAGAAGGGAAACCTCCGGTGGCCGAATTCGATGTGGCTGCTACACTAATCAAGCCTGCAGCCAGGCCATCCAGCAGGTACATGGTGGAAGCTATGAGATCAGCAGCAGCAGGTACAAGTACGCCGCATGATCCACGCCGTGATTATTCTCTACTGGATTCCCATGAAATTCGGAGCATTTCCAATCAACTGGGGAATCTGATCCGCGTCAGCAGAAACGGAAATGACTCTGCCACCACGTTTCTTGCTCCGCAAGAAACTGCGAGCAGCCAGGGGAAGAAGGGTTCGAGTTCGAGTTCGCGGGCTTTGATTACACGGCTGAGAGAGTACCCACGTCGACCGGTGATCACTTGTGGAAAAGTGAAGGACGTGGAGGTAAGTGCTTTGGTGCGTCGCCGGAGAAGGAGATAGTACTCTGTACTCGTGTCCCGGTAATATTTGTTGAAAGCTTGCGGGCCAAGGAAACGGGGGGACATTGTACGATAAGGCAGATTGATTAGAATGAAGAAGAATTAAGGATGAAGATGGAGGATGAATTGAAGGTCAGCAGAAGAAAAGTCATATATGGAACTAAAGAAGAAGAAAGTATTGAGATTGAGATTGTGAGATTGAGATGAAGGTAGGTATTAGTTAGGGCATTTATTGATAGAATTGATAGAAAGTATTGTTTGAGAGGTGAATGAAAAAAATAACTTCCATTTCATTTTTTTATTTTCCGAACAAAACAATAAGATAAATTTTCATCGAATTTTCAACCTCACAAACGAAGTTTTTTATAAGTAATTTGTAATTATTTTTTAATTAAAATAGCGCAGTTGGTAGTATTTAGTTTGAATCTAATCACAATATACAAATAAACGAACATTATTAGTAACAATCATTTGTAACTAGTTACTTGTGGAATTTAAATCATAAAGTAACTAATTACGAATGACTAATTACTTTACGAAAAATGATTAGTAGAATTCTTGTGGAATTCATTTCAAAATTCCACCTCAATCCCTCAAAATTGCTATATCTAATTTCAATTTCATATAATTTCCAATTTAAAATTCTAAATGAATTCTTTCATATAGCAAAAATTTCAAATTAAATTCCTAAAAACTTATGGATCGATGATATTATCGTAATTAGACAAGGAATGCAATTCCCCGCCCAATTAGACTTGTTTGCACTTAAGAACTGGGGGGGAAACATTTGGATCGCAGTCGTTTTGCAATAAGGAGAAAACGACAGAAAATGCTGATTCGGCTCGGCTCGGCTCGGCTTAAGGGAGGAACCCCAATTTCTCAGCTCCTTTCATCAGTCGCATTTTCTTCCCAAACGCCTATGCTCTGCTCCTTCTGCTCCCGATGAAGCTCTACTTCTCGTTAGTAGTGTTTCTACTGCTGTCGAGATGCATCCGCGGAATCTCCGGACAAGTGAAATCAATGGAGTCTGTTCCTGATCTGCAGAATTCGATGTACATGGTCGTCGATGGCTTACCCTGCGTTCGACTGCTCAATCTTTCTGGAGAAATAGGCTGTGCTAGTAAGATAAACATCACACTTCAAACTCTTTTGCTTTCCAGTTCTCTTTCACTGGGCCACCTTGCTGCGATGAAATGCTTCATTTCTTGACGATTTTGTTTCCACCCCGTGCTGGCAGATCCCGGGAGAGACAAGGTTGTAGCTCCCGTTGTGAGATATCAGGCTGGTCTTGATTTGGGTCTTCCTTCGGCTGTTCTGGTCTCGCTCGATGGAATTGGTGAACTCTTTGATAGGTAGGAACCCTGGGTTTGCTGTTGTTCACGTTGTTTTTCTCCTTAGTTTATGTATTAGGGTGATGCTAGTAGGAGCAATAAGTTAGTTAGGGTTTCAATCGGTATCTATTCAAGAATGCTGTAGTATATTCAGCTATTCATCCCAGTTTCTGTCCCTTTATGATCACACTACTAGAATTTTGTGTTTTCTGCAGAATATCGAAAGACTCGGCGCTTTCAAAGAACATTGGTGGTATTTTAGTTCAATCTGGAGCTGATACTCGCAGCAAACTGAAAGGTGAATATGCATTTTCTGCTAGTGTGAACCTCTTGATAGGACATAAGGTTTTTTGGCATCGTGGTTAGTTTAACACCGTGGGTTTGTTTTGCTTGTAGGATTCTCTCCCGATTACAAGTTCCCACAAGCTGAATTTTCCCCTTATCAGAAGACCGATTACGAGTGGAATCCTATGGTATGCATAACGAGTAACGAGTATCCTGATTTTTCTTTTACGTTGCAGCTAGAATAGTTAATTATCAGAGTCCTCAATCTACTGCCTTAATTTAAGCCTCTAACCTGCGAGGTTACCATTCATCTTGGACAGGCCTAAGATATTTTATTTTCGTCAAATAGTTCATCTAATGGGTGGGTATTATGAACTCGAGATTGTTTTGCAAGAGCATTTTCTTCATATATGGGGTGATTTTTGGGGTACATCAGTACAGATCTTAAAGTCTGGAATTGACATGAGTGTGCTCTCTTTCACATTTTAATGATCTGATACAGCTAACTCTAGAAGTACTTGAATTAATGCTCCTTCATGACATATACTGTATTTAGCTTCAGACTCAAAAGGATACAGAACTTTGAATCCGGACTTTGAGTATTCTTGGAAATCATTGCTTGTCGCTTGCTGCAAATTCTTGTGTATTATTATCAGATCTTGTTGACTTGGGATTATATCGTCATGCCTCTTTACAGGGATCTGGTATAATGTGGAAAAATTATGATTTTCCAATCTTCTTACTGACTGAGAATAGCACACAGATCATGAAAGAGGTAACACCAATACTTCTCCAGCAAAATAACAGATGAATTTCTTCATTATTATGAATGGATTCTCTTTTGGATATGATGCCTCCTGCTGTGGTTTCCATCATAGTCCATAAGTTTGGGGTGTAGTTTTGTTCTTCCTGGTGCCGTATTTCAGAGGCCCATTTCTTACTGTTGTGGTTTTACGATGAATTATTTTTCTTTTTTCAAACTGTTAGTTTGCAAAGCTAATAGAACATGAGATCTAATTATTTAGACTCGTTGAGCAGGAATTATTTCAGTTACATCCGATCCTTGTAAAAGTGGTTTGAGATGGGATACAGTTTTTCCCTTCTGTCTGGTGACGTGGATTCATTTTTTTAAACTAGTACTCTTGCATTTTCATGCAGATTTCTTTGAAGAATGAGAAGAATAGCAAAGGTTATACTTCAAACATGGCTGAATTTGATTTGGTGATGCAGGTACTTGGTTTCATTGCTTCAGCATATTTGGAAAAAATTATTTATGTATACTATCTGAATAAGTTTCGAAAATAATATGTACTGACACTATGTACTAAAAAATTCATCTTGCCAGACAACAAAATACGGCACGCGTGATTCAGAATCTTGTTTACAAGAGGGTACTTGCCTTCCATTGGGAGGATACAGGTTAGATATGATATATCTGGTTATCTTTACTTCTTACATTCCGAAGGAGGGAACTTGTATCTTATCCTTACTAATGCTTGCTCCTACCTTGTATGCGTGTGAGCATTGGACATGCCCTATAGTGGTTCTTATTAACTGATTCTTTCCCATGAAGTAGTAATTAACTTATGACTACTCATTGATAAAAATTAATTGATTGATCCATATCTAATAGCAGTCTTTTAGTAATGAAAACTTTCGAGCAAATTCAAGAGCAGTCTCACACAGTAATGCTTCTAGCATTTCAATGCTTAATCATATACCGGTAGTATAATGCTCATATGGAACAAACCTGCAGAAGTTATTTGCGGTGGTAGATGGGGCCGGGCGGGCTTGGGCAAGGTCCCAGGTCCTGAGATCCAGTCCTTACTCGGTCAATAGATATTTACCTACAAAAATCATTATGAATACAAGATTGCTTTCAGAGTGAAAAGCTCCTAGGTAAGTCGGTTCCCATCTAATAGCTCGTAGGATGTTGTTTTCTCTAAATGTGTGTTCTTATTTAGTTGGTGTTGAACCAAGCATCAAACTGGATTCCATTTACAGTGTACTGTTTTTGGTATCTGCAGTTTTCTTTTCATCCCAGCTATTCAGTGTCAGGAACCTGAATGAATTGGATGTTGTTGCTGGAACACGCTAAACCTGTTAAATAATTTAAGAGTGAGCTAAGTCAAACTTTAATTATGCATCTCCCTTATGAAGGGCAGTGTTTGGTCATCGCTTCCTCCAATCAATATATCATCCTCTAACAAACCGAAGCCAGCTATATTAACAGTAGCATCTATGGATGCTGCTTCGTTCTTCCATGACAAAAGCTTAGGTGCAGAATCCCCAATCACGGTTAGTCAAAGTCCTTTGAGTTGCCTGTAAAATTTGTTCCCACAAATTCCATGCTGTTCTCATCTTCATCCACTTCTAGGGGTTGATTGCATTGCTTGCAGCAGTTGATTCACTTTCTCAAGTGGATGGTTTAGGCGATCTTGAAAAACAGGTATGTCACTGTCAGCTTGACATCTCCACACACTACAGTATGACTTGTAAATCTTTATTTGATCCCACCAATATTTTTTGGTTAATCATCATTAAACTGAGTTCATAAGTTGGCTCCAGTTTACACTCATATCTTAAGGTATGTTCTAACCATTACACGTTTCCAAATTATTTTTGATCATTTTAGACTTTTCTTGCAGCTTGTTTTTGCAGTTTTTACTGGAGAAGCATGGGGGTACCTTGGTAGTAGACGATTCTTGCTTGAACTTGATTTGCAGTCAAATGCTGTTACTGGCCTTGACAACCAACTGATTGAGACGGTATTCTCTTGCACAAAGCCTAACGATCATTTATAGACCTAAAAACCATAAACTCATAACCTAATGATGCATTGAGACTTGAGAGTTTGCTTGTGTAGTGCCTTGGCAATCAACGTTTGAAAATGGTCTATGTTTTTTGTAAAGGTAATTGAAATTGGATCAGTCGGGAAGGCCTTCAATCAAGGGACCAAAAGCTTCTTTGCTCACACCACTGGGGTATGAATCCTTTGTTTTCTACACAAACGTCTCTGTGGTAATAGGTTTCATAGTTTCTCATTTTATAATGCAGGTTTCATCTGCCGAAAACACAACTTTGAGTGCTTTAAAACATGCTCAAATTTCTCTGGAGTCGCAGAATATTTCAGTTTCATTGGCAAGCACATCAAACCCTGGAATACCACCATCATCCCTGATGTCATTTTTTAAAAAGGTTAAATACAGTGAACTTGTGTATTTCATGTGTGCCATTATATGCAGTGTTGATCGTTATTTTACTCCATCTTTATAGAGTAAATAACTCGCTCCCAGTTATCCATTTCCTTTTCATTTCCCTTGCAATGAACCATATCTTCTCTGTTCCTGCAGAACTCATCAACCTCTGGTTTTGTGTTGGAAGACTGATGCTGCTTTCCGCAACAATTTTTACCATAGTCATCTTGATGATAACTGTAAGTTGATTAATGTTCACTGTCATCTTTATGAACTAGTTAGTGGTCTACTGCTCTCAGATTATTGAAACAAGTAACAGGATCCAAGATGCTCTGATAACACTAATGCATATCTTCTCTATTCATTGAATGCAGCAAACATAAACTCATCATCAATCGTCGCAGCTGCATCTCTAGTTGCTCGGACCCTTTACATCCTTGCAAACAAGAACAAAAATATAAAGAACTCTGTTCTGAACTCCATCAATGTTAATGCCTCCCTGGTGGAAGAGATGTTGAGTTGTCTGTTGAAGTGCGATCCCGGTCTGTCTTGTGATCTGGTGACGAACTATATTTCCACGACCACAACATGCCCTGTTCATTATGTCGGCGTATTCCAAGGGGAGCCTTCTGCGGCTCCCGATACTGGATCCATTAACGATGTTTGCCGGTTCATTTGGAACTTCCTGGCTGACAAAACATCTATGCTCAAGGAAAACAGTAAATCTAACTGCTCACAAGACTGCAGCAAGAAAGATGAAGTGTGCGTCAAAGCAGAAACTGAAGGTGTTTGCGTTACTTCCACAACCAGGTAAACATGCATGTGAATCCTGCAATCTGGCTGCCAGCAGTTCTTGTTCAGATATACGAGAATTCCCGGGTTTGTTTGTGCTTGCTGCAGGTACGTACCGGCCTATTCAACCAGGTTGAAATACGATTCTGGGGTATGGACCGTCATGCCTCTAAATTCATCGGATCCCATGGCTAAGGCGGACCCGGTTTGGACGGAGAGCTACTGGGACGTGATCGGTCTGAAGGTATACGAAGTACAGGATGCTAATTTTGATAGGATCATTTTACTAGCGGGAATCGCTGTAACTGTGTTGGCTTACATTGCCATTGTAATTACAAGAGCGTTCATCACAAAGGCGTTGAAGCGAGATTGACAAAACTATCTCATAGGAACAAATATGGGTTTGATAACAAACACGAATTAGCTCAGTTTACATTACTAGTGTTTCGCTGATGAATTAGACGACTGTATTTTTTGCCAACAAATTATGGTTTTCTTTCTAAACAACAGAGCGATTCATAGTGTCATCAGGGAAACAGCAGCCTACAGATTTAGACATTAAGAAGCCAAAAATGTATACTGGTTCGCCCGGTAAGACCAGCCGGTACTGTATTTCAAAGCCTTGATAACTAGAATCACAGATACAACAGTATTGGCAAGTACAATCTGAACTGGTTTCTGATTAATGATAATTTTGAACACTAAACACAAGAGGATATGATCATGTACGTACAATTTAGTGGAATCAACTAATAATAACTTTAGCTGGGAGCAGCCAATGTTTTATTTGTTCATGTAAACATAAGGATCGACTATTGAGAGCTTTCCATCCGGAGCTTTTCTGGAATTTATCAGTATCTAAGTGAACCCGAGCTAAAGTCCGGTTCCCTGCTGCTGATCGTTCTTTGGCGTGTATTCGGGCTGAACGATTCAACCCCTTGATCCCCCATCTTCACTACATCCTCCGGAGAAAGTATCTTGATATACCACACGTTGTTTACAAATGCGCTGCATCATGAGTTAATTTTCACATCATAAAATTTCAGGACATGTTCGGAGGAAGGAGAAAAAAAACAGATTTTGCAGAGGTTCTATTTACTTACTCCCAAGGACCGTCTCCAAGGAGAAGAACATCATCCTCCTTGTCGACAAATACAAGCTGCCAGCCTGATCTATGAGGGTTTTCCAACTTCCCCTCGATCCCGAACATCTGTGCCAGTTCCTCCCGCAGCTGATGATAGCTGCTGAACCGGGAGATGTCAAGGGACCGCCCAACCGATCCAGATTTGTAAACCTGTAGCAGAACAACATCAATAAGAAGCAAGAAAGATACTTACTAGGAAAACTCAACTGTTGATAAGAGAAGAAATCCACCCCGAGATTTCAAACCTTCACAAATATTGGACCTGCGTTTAGCGCCTCTACTTGCCCTCCTGTACCGGGTAAGAACTCAGAAGAACTGTAGAGAGAATTCTGAAACCCAGCCACGCTTAAAGGCATTGACAACACGTCAGGATCGCTTGAAGAAGTAGTAGCAACTCTCGGTACAGTGGTGGGTAAGAGGAGTCCAGTTGAATCAATGTTCATGCCAAAGGTATTTGGATTCAGAGCTTCCGTGCTACAGTTTCCTGGTTTTGGTACTGGTGCATGATCTTTGTCGTGAAATTGGTGTTGGTGTGTCGTCGGAGTGGTAAAGGCATTGACTTGGGCATGCGAATATTTCGGAACCCAGGTTTCTTGGTTTAGATGTTCAGAAGACGAAACAGCTCTTGTCAGGTCCAAAAGGTTGCCACTGCCTTCGGTACACAGAGACCCCAACATGTTCTGAACAGTGACTGTAGACCCACCTATGAATTTGGTGCTCGAATCGATAAAGTTGGGTTTTGAGAAATTTGGAGAATGCACACTTGACGGCCCTCCGTGAAGCTGATCATTTTGTCTCGGAATCGAGTCATTATAACTCGGCTCCTGCTGCTGTTGAAGGATTTGCTGAGGCAAGCTATCCGTGGAAACTTGATTATGTGAGCTAAGAATATTATGAGGAACAGACTGCTGAGGTGCTTGCTGCAATATTGGGTAGTTGGTGGTTGGCTGCTGTTGATACTGCAAAGGATGCTGAAACTGCATAAATTGTTGCCTCATAGGATCTCCATTTCCTGCACTCTGCAAACTCGCTGCTAGCAGTGCCTGGTACCACTGGCTTTGATCGTTCCTAAGCAAAGATGGATCCACTCTCTGCTGCTGCATCCATGGCAACATATTGACGGCTTGAAAATTCATAGAAGGAAGACCATCTCCGGGACCACCCCTCATCCACGTTAGGCTGTTACCATTTTCGTCTCTGGGATCTGCGGAAAAATCCTTGAATAAGAGAAGCCGAGTATTTCCATGCAGTACAGCAAGGAAAAAACATAATTAAGTGCTTTCAAGGCAAGATTTTTACAGTTCTAGGTTCAATTTGACCACCAGCAAAGTTGCCGAATGAGAAAAATAAATTCTCTCATTTGCTATCCTTATACTTACTCCAATACCTGACTAATTGTTATGGAATTTACACTTGGAAGGAAGTATCTCGGTGTATCTACAAGACAAATTGTTGGTTGTAGTGATTTACTGTGATTTTCAGCATGTAGTTTGTTCCTTTCCTATACAATTCCTAGCTGTTAGCGTGTTATCCTACTCTAACCTAGCTAGTCTATTTGTATATATACCTCTTTTCAGAGGGTGAGAAATATAATAATATACTGAGTTCAATCTCGTATACAAATTTACGTCCTTGATACACTTGATGAAAAGCCCTAATGAATAAATTCATGACACAGCAGAACAATTTTATCAACAAATGGCAACTACCATTTATAATAATCAGTTAGGAGCTCAGAAAATTTCCTTCCTCGGTAAGCCAGTGCTACTTGCGAGGTACAATCAAATAGACTTAGAAGTACATAATTACCAGGAAAAGCTGAGGAGCCTGGATACCAAGGACGTTTCAATCTGAAGGGGAACAGTGATGGGTACATAGGGAAAGTTGTCAGAGGCTCTATTTCCCATAATGATACCCGAGGCTGTCGTTCTCCAGCAGTTGACTCATCCCACCCAACCTACATGTAGAGATATGATGTTAACCAAGAGAACTGAAGAATGACATAAATAAGCAAGTGTTGCAAATGATAATATTCAAGTCCCTTAAAGAAATGGATAATTATAAAGAGCATATTACATACTGTCAACTACTATGCACAAGTCATTCCGAGGAGCATATAATGTAATCTGGATCATAATTACAGGTTCAATAATTTCAAAAGATGCAATTAATTGCTTCAGAACACCAAACCTATCACATCTTCTAGATCAAACTTGGCCAAGGGTACAACCAATGACCAAGTTCTAGAAAATTCCATCACATATTGGATCATGTTAAGGTATCAGTTATCAGCTTTTCTAAAGTATACCACCTCAGATACTCTTATGGGAATTTACTCATCGTGCATGTTTCATCTTTCATACTCCCGAATCCCAACAGACAAAACAGAATGAGCAAGAATTGCTAAAGAGGTATGTATGACCAAGTCCCAGGCCCTATAAGCTCAAATACCTTGTTTCTATCATATGAAGCAATCAACAAAGCCAATTAATTACATCCAGATGGAAAAAAGGTCAGGATGATCACATGAAAAACAGGATACAAAACCTAGAATGAGATGCATTATGTCCAATTACCTTGACAGATCTCCAATGAGAATTAGGCCAACGAACAGGGTCCAGATCACTTATGCCTGTTATAGTACCCATGTGCCTAGCAACAAAGCTCTTCAAATGAGAGAAGAATTGGAGCAAACAAATAACTTGGTGAAGGCTGACCCCCAATATAATCGCTATTCAGAACTCATGAGCTAAGAGAGTAACAGGAAATTTCCTCTAGATATATACCTTCCACCAAATCCTTCACAACCAAATAAGGACTGAGTTTTAGGCAAATATGAGGACCACAGGCATCTCCACATAAAACTGAAAGAATGACAGTACATGGCATCCCATTTCACCCAGAACTGAAGAACAACCAACTACATGGCACTTACACATATAACTGGACTTCGTGATATCAATTTTCAGTCTTTATCAACCAAATGAAACTCTATGGTCCTTGCAGTAATAAAATGCATAGCCAACTTCCACAATACCTGCGGACGCTTGATTCTTCAGTCTCAAAAAGCATCCGAAAGCGCATCCCAACCGAGACGCGTGTGTGATAGACAGCTTTCACATATTTGGACAGGGATATTACAAACTCACATGGACTAGCCCTGCATCAAGTCCAAATATTAGACAGAAATGAAATTGAACGGTAAAGGAAAGAAAATGTGGTTTCAACACACCTTGGGTTGAAAAACACTGTAAAACAGCTATTAGTTGCAGCAGCATGAGCAGCAGCAGCAAGTAGTCCAATATGCATGCTGTCACTGGATAGCACCGATGAAGGCATTACAGTTTGTGGTCGAATAGCCCGGCGTATACCAAGAAGAAGCTGATTTTTCTCATTCCTGGTGGCACAATGAAAGAGTTAGGTATAGGACAAAATTAACATTCAATGAAGTGGCCAAATAGACAGATCCCAATGAGAAGATCCACCAAGAATCTATTGACCTACAAAAGATTACCAGATAAACAGAACTGAGTCCCCTGCAACTAGTCTTTTTGCACTGACAAAAATGCTCCACCCTGTTGTAAGTAGATGACGTTTTGGCTGTCCTGAAAGAAGGGCAGAAAGTAATGTAACCTTTTACTAGAGATAATAGATAATTAATAAACCATTTGGAAGGACCAATTTCTATATGAAAAATAATATCATGTCTCACAAGCAACAAATAGAACGTACCAGGATAACTCTTTTAAGAAACTGCATAATTCTATACTAGTCTCAGTTCTCTAACCTATAGACAGCTAGGCCAGAAATTAAGCAAATGTGAGTTGTCCTCTCCGGAAAAGAAGTCTATACAAGTTTGGCAACTTGTTAAATCAGTATAAAAGGGAGAGGTTTCATCTCAGAGAAAACTGTTTGATAAATCTCCAAAATGCTTAGTTGGTTTTCAGCTATTCATACAATATAATTATCCAAAATATGTCTCCACTCTGTTAATTTGCTACATACGTATTGTTAGAATATTATTCATAGACACAGAAATACCAACCTCGAAAAATATGCCTGAATTTCCATTCTACGTCATGGAGATCCCTCGCAATAAGCTCCTGAGCTGGTGGCTGTTGCGAGAAATCCTGCACAGCAAAAATCATCGCCACAAGAATTTTCAGCAAGACAGAACATCCGTCTCAAATTAAAACATTCACGTGTCAGAGAGTAACAAAGATGCTACCAATGGTGGAAAAACTTTCTCTGCAGCACGTCGAGGGACAGAGAATCCACCATGTGTACTAGTATCACTAGCTGTCAACGTCTTGCAGAAATAATTGGTGGGCTGCTTGCTAGGCATTCCCAATTCCATGGGAAGGAAAGTATCCTTCTGTTCCTCCTGTGCATTAAAAAGACTATAAATGAGACACAGCAAGCCCGCAAAAGAAACTACCAACATAACAAAGTTAGTTTCTTTAAGTCCAACATTGAAGGACTCGTGTCGATGAGAAACGAAGATGCACAGGTACCTCAGTCAAAGGCTGCAATGTCAACTGGGCATAAACTTCATCTGTTTCCACATCTGCCTGAACATCATTTCAAGCTTTTGTCAGATACTTAACAGGAATTGACGATGACACAGTTTGACAGTATAAGGGTAAATCAACCAAATACAACATCCCAGTTCGCTTCTAATCGCTCAAACATATCAGAGATGAGAAAATGAGCAGCACTAGAGCTCACATGCATGGTCAAATTGTGTAGCTGGCATATCAATTGAGGAGGCAAGCTTGGATAATTCGGAATTTGCCCATCAATTTCCTTGTTGGTAGTGGCAACGACCTGCAATACAAGATAGGCCACGGTATGTTTCCTCGGACCAAAAAAAGGAATGGAAGTGAGAAAAAGGGGATATAGTAGAAAGTAAGCACACACCTGCTCACTGTGACCCTGAGGAAAGTAGACGACACGACTGCCCACTGTGGGTAGCGACACAAGTGGTCCAGCGCAGGCATGCCACAGCTCTGAATTCAAACACTTGTTCTCTCCTGGCATCATTATGTCCACAATGGAATGAAGAACACCCAGCAGTAGTAGCAGTAGTGGATTTTTCACACAACAGAAGGAAAATGACACAGCTGATGATATTTGTTTTTGGTTCACTTCAAAAGTCTGTAATCATCACATTTGAAAACCTTAAAAACCCACCATGAATGGCAATAACCCACAACAAAGAAACCCTCAGTAGGAAAACAAGGATCAGTGAAGAATAAAATTAAATTATTAAACCCTAACATTAAAAAATCAGAAAAATTAAAGTGAAGATACCTTCTTGACCTTGCTGACTCAATCCTGACGTCGAAAGCTTCATCTCTTCCACTTTCCCGGCTTCTTTTTTCTCCTTCCCTCCACCCTCTATCTTTTAATTATAAAATTTGACCAGAAACTAACTGTTTCCAAATTTGAAGAAATTTCACAGCTAACATTCGCATTACCTCTTCCTCAAATTCCCAATTCCAAAACCTTAGCTTCCCTGAGAAAGGGAAATGGAGAAGAAAGCTGGAAATCAAACCAAGCACAAAACGATAGCGCGATCTCCTTCTCCTCCTCTTCCACTTCCTCCTCCTCGTTCTGCTAGTCAGCCGCAAACTTTGACCATTGCAGAGCAATCTGCGAGGGGAAAAGGTAAGTAATGATAACAGCAGAAGCAGCTACACGGCTTCCGATGCCGCCATGAGACAAGTCAGAAGCAGCCAAAGGGTAGAAAGAAGCGGTGAAGACAATAGTGAAAATGAAAGGGAGGAAAAAAAATTAAAACTTTTCCCCCTTTTTCCCCTCAACTAGTTGGCTTGGAGCAGAGCTATCACTTTCTCGATTGAGAGATGAGCTCGGTGGACACAGAGAGCTGGACACAGTTGCAGAAGAGAGAGAGAGAGAGAAGAAGAAGAAGAAGAAGAAGAGGAATTTATTTTATTTTATTTTATCTGCTGGAGGAGAGGGACGCGATCAAAGATGGACCAGAGTCTATGAAGGGAAAGTGTGAGATCTGGACCGTTGATGGGTTCCGTACAGGGAGGAGCCGAGCCGTTGATTTGAGGTTTGGGAATGATATGACACAAGGCATGTGCCTAAACCACACCTTTAGTGGTCTCTGTCAGATTGTACGGATAATTAAACAAAATTATGTGTTTTTAATTGATTGTGTATTTTTGTAAGGAATAATTAATGTTTTTCTGTGTGTTTCTGCTTAATTATTTGACATAATGACAAGGTTTTTGTTGCTAAATAAATGTGATTAATGCACGCTTGAAGTCTCCTGTAGTTAGATTCTGTCTGATGCTGGTCAACTGAGAATATAATCACAAACTGTTTATGTTGGTGGTTAAGGTTGTCCAGTTATTCTGTCTCTAATCCTATTCTAACTTCCAACTAAATTAGTCAAATCAAGATTTGTGTAATTAGCTATTTAGTTTAGTTATTTACGTGATGAATTGCATAGGTTGTGTTAATTCGGGTGGAATATTATGGATTAAGGGGTAAAGTTTAACACTTTGATTAACATTTGATAAGTAGAATTTTCCTTACGAATCTATTATATTATTTTTTCGACAGAAAAATCAAGTTCTTTTAGTTTTTACATGTTTTAATTATAGAGAAATGAAAGGGATTTCAATATTTTATATAGCAATAAAAAAGATCTCAACCGAAGCAAAATTATGTTACTAGAACTATTTGAGAGAGATTTTGTTATCACTCCTTCATATCCATCAGGCTGAATTTTTAAAGTCATTTTCTAATATTTTAAAGTGATCTTATAATCAGGCTGAATTTTTATATAAACAAATGATCTTAACCTTCGTAGTTCTGTTATTAATTGAGATCGCTCCATTAAATACTAACACATTTAATGACTTATACATATTTAAATCGTAACTAATCCACAAAGTACGTGACAATCGGAAAAAAATCAAATAACTCACACCTTACAAAATATTATTGCTCAAATACATTTTTTATCATAAATAGCTCGAGACATTAAAATAGTACTTACATTTTTAAAATGGCTGAAGATATAGATAATTTAATTGCAATAATACACACTTGAGATTTGGTATCCTGGATCCATACTCCTAATCAATTATTTTTGGTCAACAAATATCAATCTTTTGTAAAGTAGTTTGACCAGTTGAATGACCCATGCGTTATAGTTTATTATATTTGTATGGAACCCATACACGTACAACCTAAAACCAATTTAAATACATCATATAATTAAAGTATTCTCATCATTTTCCAATAAATTTATATCGTGTAAAAATCAATATATTAGGCTTGCCAGCCAACCAAAAAAAAACTCAAAATTAACGGAACGTACGACTTTGGTTAAAGGTTGTTTGGATGTTTTATATTATAGATGTGGTATTTTAGAGTAAATTGATGTATTTTTCAGAAGTGATATTTATGATATGTAAAATAAATTAAAATCTAATTATTTTATTTGGCTGAAGAATTATAATTCACATATGGTATTTGATTAATAAAAGACCAACATATTTAAAATATCGAATTATTTAAAATAATATCTCACCTCCAAATATTAGAAATAACTCAATAATGAATTATTTATAATGACCAAAACCCAATTTTCCAAATATTTTAGATTTCAAACGATTTTTTCCTGGAATAATTCAGATCAAAATAACTGATCCAAAACGACTCGGGGACCCGGCATACACATTATTGGTGTTTGAAGGCTTTACCTTTATGACTTGTCCTTTGTACCTATTATGCTCATCTCCATTACTCCATAGGACAGTTGCATGCTTCCAGCCTTTACCTACGACAATAGGACTGCACCTTATATGTCAAAAATTTCACTTAACTGAAAAAACATCTCTATTATGGTTGTGTACCTAATTGTGTCTTAGTTATAAGGTTAGATGTTGGATCCTCACATATAAAAATGCAGTACACCTTGATAAATTTTGTTTTCAGTCATTTATTGCTCGGTACAAGTATGCGTGGCAAAGAGATTAATGTACAAAAGAAATTTATTTTTGGATGGAGTAAAGAAAAAAGAAAAATTCACCCGCAGTGATAACAAAATGTTAAATTACTCAGGTAGTACATATATTATATATACACCTATTATATATAAATCATGATATAATTTATGATTCACTTCGTTGCATCATTTGAGAAGTAGACATTTGTTCCAAGTTATTTATTACAAATCGAATAATACTTGCATCCTTATCGTTTTATAATTAGTTAATAAATAATATTGCTTTAAATGGTGTTTTCAAATGTTAACTCCACTCATTAAAAGAATGAATTTTTTTCATTTCTCACTTGATATATCATATATCTACTCTCTAATTACAAACCTTTTTAAAATTTTATTATCTTTTTATAATTACCAATCATATCGTCTAAATAAAGTTATTATAATGATAAAGTTATAGATTGATGATCGGAAAATTTTAAGTTAGAATTCAAATATAAATATAAGAAATGGAAGTGCAGTTTTTAGGCAACCTACTTGTACTTGATGACTTCGCACATGACTAACAACAGCAATTGAGAAGTCCAGTGGGCTATATCGTTTGCTTGATTGGGCTTTCAGGCAGGGGCGGCTGGCTGACTGAGAAAGGCCCAAATCGTACTATTACATGAAATTGTTCCATGATGAGCCCGTGACTAGTGAGGTTATACTGGTTTAATGAATACGATCAAATTTTTTTGGAAAGCAACAAATTAAAGTTTCTTCATGTTATTACTTATTATCCGCCATGAACCAACCATCCGGGCAGAGAATGAACAGAGAAGATGTAGCAAAACCAGAACCAGAGGCAGTCACTTGAAGAAAGCTCCAGCTAAGGTAAATTGTATAGTATTAATGGCAAGTTGGGAGCTAAAACAAACACTACCCCAGCTACAACAATACAAAAAACACAGTCGTTAACTTACTCATGCAATCAAAATCACCAAGAGTTCTTCAAAGGCTTCTCAAGCAAAGCAGACAAGTACATCTCTCTAAGCTCTTCCCCACGATCAACCTTCTTGCCAACAACCCACTTCACCCTCTTAAACCCAATACTTTCTATCAACGGCCCGTAAACATCCCTCAGCTCATCCCCGACACAGAAGAAATGATCCAACCAGAACACGCCACCCGGCCTCAGCACCCTGTAAACATCAAACATCAAGAAATGCAGCAGCGTGGTCGGGATCCAGTTGCTGAGCACGTGCATCGAGTGCACGATGTCCAGCGTGTTGTCGAAGAACGGCAGCCTCTGCGAGATGCTGATGTACATCGGCATCACACCTCGAGCCGCGATGAAGTTGTTGAAGGGGCCGTTGAGGTTCATCGACGTGGTTATGATCGTAACATCGCGCTCCTTCATCCGGACGGCGAATGTGGCGACTCCTCCTCCAAGGTCTATCCCAATTCGGACTGTTCCGGGGGCTCTGGTGGCCAGGACCTCGTCGATGGTGAAGTCGAGGCTGCCTTCGATGATCGGGCGGGGTGCCCATCGGTGTTTTTCTCTGCCGTTTAGGTCGAAGCAGTCCTTGCAGTCGTCGAATCCCTTCTGCTTCCAGAACCTGTAGATAGGATTTTAGTGGTTACAATGTTTTCAATACGACCATCGACATAGATATATAGGGGAAGTTCAGGATGAGTCTAATTCTGTACATGTTTCAATCATGGCTCGACCCTAATTTCTTCAATGTTGACATACTAACTGATTATAACATTTTCTACAGTTAGATCTTTTATAATTAGATCTACTCCTGGACCCAACTGTTTGACTTCCAATATCGATACCTGAACTGAAGTTGTCAAGCTTAATGTGCAAGTCAAATAGAGAGTGTTAAGTGTAAATCGAGACCAAGTCTATCAAGAAAATAATATAAGAAACCAAAATAACAAGATGAAAAATATGTAATTAATTACTTTGCCAAGTTATAAGGAATACCTGTCAATGAGGCACTGGAAGGATTTGCAAGTGTAGGCAGTCCAGACAACGGTGGAATCCGGCGGGGTCTTCCACTGCGACTCCGGCAGAGGGTAAGGCTCTACATAATCATTCTGGCTCGCCGGACGACACCTCCGTCGAGGAAGCGGCTCGCATCCTTTAAGAAGAAGCTTCTGAGCAAGCAGCTCATCATCAGGACATGAACCGTTGACTTTGTAGGACATGAACTGCCGGAGCTCGTCAGGGAAGCGGGTGCACGAGCTCCCCACCGGAGGGTAGATTTTGTCGGAGTCGAAGTTGGTGTTAAAACCGAAAGGCAGCACTTGGCCTGACGTGAAGGCAATGAACTCAGCTGGAAGGTCGACGTCATCATCCGTACTGCTGCTGCTGGTTGACTCTAATGATGATGAAGATTCTTCTGCGGCTGCAGCAGCGGCGGGGGAGGAGTAGACGGTGGAAGGGATGAGGGAATGGGCGGTGGAGGAGAGGGAGCAAGAGGAGGAGGTGTAGAAGGTGGAAGAGAGGAAGAGGGTGACGAGATTTGTGGAGAGGAGGAGGAAGAGGAAGAAGAGGTTTGTCGATAGAGGTTTCTGTTTATGAGGAGAATCCATTTTTTTCTGGTTTTTGGAGGTTTGGTTGAGACGAAGAAGAGGGAAATATAATTTATGTGAAGTAGAGGGGAGCCGTTGATGATGATGATGCCAATAAGTTCAATTTTCTATTACGAACCTACCAAATGAGTATATAAAAAATGCTCATAGCTTGGGAAAAGTTTGAAACTTTGACATATACAAACTAGTTATAATATAACAGTGTAGATCAGTAGATGTATAATGTAACTCTTCAACTCTATATGCATGCTGTATGCACAGACTATCGTTGAAGACATTAAATGAGGAATGTGCATTCTCATAAACATGAAGAAGAAAATTATAAGTAGATATTCTACGTGTCAAAGTTAAATGTTTAATATGCAGCATAGTCAACACACCAGTTTTGTCCAGATTTCACAGAAATCTGATTAATAAACTAATTAGTCATATTATATTGATGATTTAAGTTGAGAAAACGTAAACTTGGTACTAGTCTCATTACCTTATATTAATGGAGCATTAATGTCGGTGGAAATCGAGGCACTTGCCGCTTGTAGATCCGAGTCTCACGCCTCAGTTCATTAAACCAAAGTCTACCCTGCTCAAATAGCAACAATATTAGTTAATCAGCTTGCAGAAAGTGAGACAACCCTTGGGATTTGCCATTTCCCAAATCCCAAGTGTTTGCGCCGCAGATTTTGGTGATTTCCTCGAATAAAGTTGACTTGTTATACTTCCATCTAGTTTAACATAGTTTCCCCATTGCCTGTACCAAATTAAACGAATTCAGCCTTAGTGTTGGAAAGTGGGAGAAGTCTCTAGCTTTGATCCATGAACCCATCTTCTCTGCAGCTTCTAATATAGTAATTTCCAGAGTAGAGACATAACTTGCGGTTTATTTTCATCTGATAATGCTGCTTCATGCTTCTTTAAACCTGGCTGTCTGTGATAAAACAATGATATAGATGTGAAAAAAGACATATATATGATTTGCTTATATCCGAGCAGCAGGGATCCGTCACACTTTGGTATAGATGCATTGCATTCTTCTTGTGGTCTAGCAGTTTGAGTAATGCCTCAAAGCTGGAAATCCATGATGTTACTCTACCAGTCAGCTACTTGCTATTACAGATCATCATTCATCAAGCAGAAATCAGTAACAATGCAAAATAGGCTACTACAATGAATAATCAAGCAACAGCGAACTTGATGATTACCTGGACAGGAATCAAGAGGCATACTCTGACAAGATCTCAGCAGAAAAATAGAAAAAGACGTTTTACGGCAGAGAAGTTCCATAAACACTAAGCTACAAATAAACTATGTGCTGTCATGAAGAAGCAACTCATTAAGCTCCATGCACAGAAGAATTCCTGTGAGGCTTAATCCATCCACAATTGTAATCTCATGGCAAACTCTAACGATATTTTTGCAAACAGTATGCTGTTCAGGAAGCAGGCTTATTGATTCATAGAAACATCAAGAGGTATCTTTCCGTCAGGTTGTATCTCGAGATGAAATAATTAAACACACTGCTTTTGCATATGCTCTTTCCTTTGTAAACACACAGGAGTAGTACCCTTAGTTTTCAACCCCGTCATCTCTGTTGACAGAATATGTAAGAACAAAGAACCTTGAATTTAACATTGCATTTGGACGGGAAGAATGTACTGGCTGTTCATTGAAATCCTTCACATGTATAGCAAATATGTTACAAGTGTTGAAACTATTCAATATCAATGAAATGTAATGAAGTAAAAATAAAAAGAGGATAAGCCATTTCAAGAATGAGAACAAGAATTGCCAGGAATACACCCCAAAAAAGGCTTCAGACTCATAGAGGGAGAAACGTGTAAAAACAACTGACCACTAAAGCATGATATAACAGCACTTCCATTGATGAAATCCAAGCCCCAAAACTGGAGGACACCATGCACGTTTATGCCGCGCAATATCTGTAACTGAACCCTGTACAAAACGATCCTATTCAGCTCTGAACGTCGGATGAGATTCTATAAGCAATGCATTCAACAAAATCTGTACAACTGCTTCATAAACAGCTCCATCATAATGCAGTCCGTCAACTGTACAACGAGGACCACAATTCCAACTCAAGGATTGAATATCAAGCAACACAAACGGTCCACCATATCTACGCAAGAGCCTACTGTCACGAAGCACTTTATCATAAGCATGCCACAT